>CM002524.2:31711805-33036180 GCA_000338895.3 Oryza meridionalis | reverse complement strand
GTTGTATCTTAAAGAAAAATATAAAGCTCAACTGTAAAAATTACATTTCAAGTCCTTTAGTAGCAGCTCAAACAAGCCTTCTATCTAATCACCACGACCGCAGCAATTAACTCTCACCAACAACCAACAATCCGCATAGGTTTTGATATGGCCATTCTATTTTTTTGTTGGGAATCAAGAAAAAAACAGTAGTACTAGTGGAAAGCGTAGTAATAACGAGAAAGTTTGAAGGGTCTTGCAGAGAAGAAACGCAAAAAACAAGGTCACACAACAAACACAGGACATCACCATCCCCCTATCCGTCTATAGGTTAAAAAGCCCAGCACCAAGCGCAACCATCAAGCTTTCGTCTCGGCAGCTCTTGGCTCCGCCTCCTATCCTCTCCTCTCGGCTCTCCCTCCCCTACTCTCCTCTCTTCTCTCTCTCCGCCTCCACCACCGTCTCCCCCTCTCCCTCTCCAAACCCTCCATAGCTATAGGCAGCAGCCGGGGGTGCTGGGTGCGTTGAGGCATTCTTGAATCCGGCGTGGTCGCTTCCCCAGATCCATCTTTTTTGGATCGTTTCCTCGGGCGATTTGGAGGAGCAAAGAAAGCCCTCCCAAATCGCAGAAAGGAGCCGCCTTTGCGAAGCTCCTGCTGCCTTCTCTGCTCGTTGTTACTGGCCTGGGATCACATATCCCCGCAAGGAAAAAAAAGGAGCCGCCTTTGCATTTATTCTTTTGGCCCCTTGGGAGATCGCCCTCGTCAAGATTTGGTGGGAAGTGGGAACCCAATTCGCTCGCGGTTCTCACTTCTCCTTGTGTGGAAAGGCGCCGCTCCTCTCCCTATATATCTATCTCTCTGACTATCTTGTTCACATACGCCTGCGCGCCTGCCTAACTTTGTTTTACTTCGATCCATCCACCGGTTTTTGGCTTCCCCCGTCTCGGCATTTGATCGTTGCCTAGTCGCTTGTTGATTTGACGCAGGCCAGATCGCTGTCTGGCGCTTGTTTTATTTTGAGTTGTTGCGGTTTGTTTGCTGTTCTTGGTTGGAGGCATGGCTGCGGCGGCGAACGGAGGTGGCGCGGCGCTGTTCAGCGAGGAGGAGCTGCGGGACGTCAGCGGGGTGCGCCGGTGCGAGGATTTCGTGGAGGTGACGTGCGGGTGCACCAGCCACCGCTACGGCGACGCCGTGGGCCGCCTCCGCGTCTACGCTTCCGGCGACCTCGAGGTCAGCTGCGAGTGCACGCCCGGGTGTCGCGAAGGTCCGTGCTCGCCACTGTGAATCATCAGTACACCACGTCCTTTTTGCTTGCTTGCTTGTTTGTCTCGTTGTTCTTGATTTCATGTCCGCGCGTCGGTGCACGGGTGGTGTTTGATCTCTTTGGTTGTGGCGTCTTGCTCCCATGACTAGACCTGCATGCAATGCCGGCTCATGCGCCTCGCCGCTGCCTGCGCCCAGCGTCGCCTGTTTCTTGTACTTTGTACCATGCTCCTGCCCATGCATTGCTAGTCTGGCTCGCGGGACTGTCGATTTCGGCAATTAAATCATCCCCTTTTCTGCAATCTGCATGTTCATGATGTATCTTTTTTTTTAGACATGTCCATGATGTATCTGAGCGTAATATCGCCTGCATCTTACCTTTGGTTTAGGACCATTAGGTTCCTCTTCTTCTGTGGTACCTAATGCACGTAAGTTGAATTTTGACATTGTGTACTCCCTGCATGCTGGGGATGATGAGGTTCCCCTCTGTTCAGTGGCTGTGTTCAATCACTCACATTACATTGCTACGTCTCTGTTTAGTATGAGGTTTTCTTTCGTGTGAGAGCTAGCTTGGGCCATGTTCTGGTTTGTAGTTGCATGCTGCTCTCTTGTGCAAATGTGTGAAATTGATAATTGCGATCTTGACTCCAACATAGGATGCTTGCGTTTGATGAGAGCGGAATGGAAAACTTACTGTTGTGTTGTCTCTGTTCTAATGTTGTTACCTGGTGGCTATATTTTTTTTGTTTCCGAAAGCTGTAGATGCTGCATTCAGTTTCTCTATCCCCGATGTCTGTATTTCAGTGTGTGTCCGTACTGTGTTGCAAGTATATTTAGTTGAGGCATATAACATCAGTGCTATCACTGTGGATTTTACAATACATTATACTCCTCCTTGAATGGTCCCCAGAGTGTTGATTGCAATGATATGTAGGTACACACAATATTTGTTTTTAACATATTTAATACATGAACCAAGATAGTCTTGCTTTAATCAAATGTGGTTTGTACTTATTCTAGCATGGTTCACCCATGTAACTGCAGAGATGTGTGAAGTGATAATATCATAGGCAAGGCTAAATATAGCAACAACTTATGACTACCCCATCTTGTAACTTATGTACCACTGCACCTTTCAGGTTTCAAGGATTATGAAATCTAGATATAAGTGTGATATAACAAAGAAAAATTGTCTAGATTAAAATATGCAGTTCTTTTTTTTTGTGATAATTTATAATGAAGGCCTTCAAGCATTATTAGCATGCCCATTTATCTGGGAGCATGCACTGTGGGGTTATCTATATATAGCTGGGAATTTGTTTGTGCAGATGTTGTAGATGCATGTATTTCCAAGTTAACTTTGCAGTACTTGCTTTTACTTTATTCTTTTGGGAAAATCTGTTTCCAGTTACATGTTGTACATGGCATCGCTTTGTTGTCATATTTCTCTATCTTCTGACTGTATCCAAATACAAGTAATATCTTTGTACTAGTATAGTACTATTACAAGCATTGTACAAAATCTTGGTAATATATGCCAGTTGCAACTATTATCATGCTTTTTAAGCGCATAACTGCCATTTAAGTTTTGTAAGTTGAAATTTGCAGACAAGTTGACGCCTTCTGCCTTTGAGAAACACTCTGGAAGGGAGACTGCTGGAAAGTGGAGGAATACTGTGTGGGTCATGGTTCAAGGAGAGAAGGTTCCATTGTCAAAGACAGCTCTGCTGAAATACTATTCGCTGTCTCACAAATCTGCTAATGGTTCTAACAAAGGCCGTAATGGTCGCCTGTCACACCGAGATGAGTTTATTCACTGTACGGAATGTGGCAAGGAGAGAAGGTTTCGGCTCCGGTCTAAAGAAGAGTGCCGTATTTACCATGATGCTCTTGCTAAACCTAACTGGACATGTGCTGATTTGACAACTGATAGGTATGTACTGTCACCGCTTGTGTTAGTTAACAATCTAGCTTGCTAATATCAAGCTATACTGTTTGCCTAGATATATGATATGTTCATGTCATTGTTCCAAAGTTCATGCCAACCTACTGTCTAGGGTTCTTATCATTTTTCTTTTTGTTAGTGGTATTACGGATACTTCTTGTTAAGTGTTATTATTGGAGAACAGCTGCTACAGTTGTGCTAATTTATTTATTTATTTATTTTTGCTTTACATGTCCATCCTTTTTTTTTAAAAAAAAAGAACACATTGACATAATTGCTAGTTTTCTTATATTTCTGTGCTTTGTTAGTTGATGAAATTGACACGTGAACTAAATATTGGTGGTGCGCATACCCTTTGATTGCTGGAGTACACTTAGTGTCCATATGCATGTTACTTTTCTGAGTTTCTCAACTGGTAGCCATAACAATGATAGTGACACAAGTTAATGAAAATCCAGCACTCCAGCCGCAGGCTTTGCAATCCAAGATGGCAGCCCATGTATCTCTAGTTCTCTCTACCATGACCATGATTGGTATTAGCGTCTCTGGTAGCTGCCTGTTTCAAGCCTGCAATATAACAACTATGAATTATTGATGCACTGCGAAATATTTATGCTAATTACCTTAATCAATGTTTTGCACAACAAAATTGTGCACATACTCTCTCTGTCCCCCAAAAAAAACTCAACTTAGGAGGGGATGTGACCCCTAGGAAAGGTCACATCCTCTCCTTGGTTAAGTTTTTTTTTTTTGGGACAAATGGAGTAGTTGCTAATTATCTATATATATTATAAGACGCTTTGACTTTTTTCTAAGTTAAGCTTCTTCTAGTTTGATCAAGTTTATAGAAAAACATAACATTTTTAACACAAAACTAACTTACTATCAAAATATATTCGATGTTAGATTTAATGAAACTAATTTGGTATTGTAGATGATGCTAAATTTTACTCTCTATTTACTTTTGATAGTCATATTTCATCTAATTCTACTTATCATCCATCTAAACATGCTACTAGTCATTCCTCGTAAACAAGCGATTCAATAATATTTACATTTCTCGATGCTCATGTAGCTAATCTTGTGTAAAAGAATAAAGAGTCATGCATTAAATCCGAGAAAGTCATTAAGATGATAAGTTGTTGGATTGAAATATGCCTATCAAAAATAAATTTTTCAGATTTGAAAATATATATATCAAAAGTAGATAGAGGAAGTATATATAATTGGTCAAAGTTCAAGAAGTTTGATTTGAAAAAAAAAATAAAACGTCTATAATATGAAACAGAGAAAAGGAGGGGAATTTAGCCCATAAATGCACTACAGTGTCTGCATGATCAAACTGCAATTGTAGGAAACTATTAATGCTTTACAGTTAACGTATTAGTAGTTTAGTACTATGTTTTTGGTTTTCTACTATCTACTGTGGGAGTAGCAAAGTCGAAACTGCTGCCCTGTAGTGCCGTCTGTTGAACTGTTGCTATGCAAGTTTCTGGCCCAACACTTCCAGATCTCTGCAGGGTCATGTACTCATGCGGCCTGTAGCCACAGGACACATTCAGTACTGTATCCCTGTAGCATTCAGTAGCATGTAGGGAAAATTTTCTAGGATCGCTGAAGGGTGCTGTTCCTTCAGTAACATGAGTACATGCATTCTAAATTTGGCTGCAATGTTTACATTAAATTTTCCTTTAAAAAAGAAGCATTGCTTTGCCTAGTGACCAGTAGTGTACTTTTATGCACCGTTATCTGTTCTTTCTTCCTTCCATCCTCAGTTCGAGGCCTTGTTTAGTTCCAAAGTTTTTTTTTCAAACTTCTAACTTTTCCCATCACATCAATCTATTCTACACACACCAACTTTTAATCACATCGTTTCAATTTTCAACCAAACTTCCAACTTCGGCATGAACTAAACACAGCCTGACATTTGTTGGTTTTCTATATTTCACATATTTGCTTTGTTCTTGTGTACATAGCATATATATAACCTTGCTTGATCCCACCAGGGTCACCTGCGGCGATGAGGAGGAGCGCGCGAGCCGCAAGGTGCTGAGAGGCTGCTCCCGCTCCACGTCGTGCACCGGCTGCGTGAAGTGCGTGTGCTTCGGGTGCGAGATCTGCCGCTTCACCGACTGCGGGTGCCAGACCTGCGTCGACTTCTACCATAACTCCAAGGAGTAGGAGGATGAAACAATGCATGAAACACCACCATGGGACATGGTAGGATGAAACACCAGCATGGTCGATATACTTGCAGACCCAGATGTTTTTTAGTCAAACCCCCCCAGGTCCAATGATTCCCCGGCTTCACTGGGGGGGCCTCCTATTCTGAGAACTGAGATGTTCATTGACTAGCTTCTTCCCATAGACAACAACTAGTACCGGGGAGAGCCGGCCGATTTTTGCTTCATATGATTTACCAAAATTCTATTCAAGTTCATTTTAGTACATTGTTGGGGAGGTGAATCCGGTTGCCATTGGTTGAATCTTGTATGCATGCAATGCAAGGGGTTTCGGCGTCTGAAATGCTTGCGCGATGGATGGATGCGCTCCGTGAGCTTGGGTAGAAATGTCGCGAGCTGCATGCGCACGTAGCATGGGGATGTTGTCCAGTGATGGTGATATTACTCGGGGTCCCCCTACCGCGGCAGCGCTGGTTGCAGGGCACGTCACGCCACCCACGCGGCGCCAATGAGGAGGCGGTCGTGGCTGCCGCGCGCGCGCCGCGGGATCACTCGCGCGGCCGCGGCCGCGGCCCCGCGCTGTTGCGCACTGGAGTAGGCGTCTGTCTGTCATACGTCGCGCGACCCCCACGTCTCTGCGGCCTTTCCGCTGTGGATTGGTTGGTGTTCGCGCTCTCTCTCCACTGCCGCGCGCGGCTGGTGGCGCAGAGAGCCGGCGCAGAGAGCAGCCGCGGGAGTTTGCCCTTGTCAGCTTGTCGCTTGTCCGCGAGCGGTGGGGGTGAAGCGACGGCGTCTCCCGAGGCCGGTGTCCTGCACGAGTGATGAAGCGACACCGGCTTCGTACTGGCCGGGGTGTCGGGAGTAAGCTCAACCCTGGTGCGTACGGACGCGCTGTACGATGGTTCACCAGCTCAGAGACGTGCCATGTACTGTACGATGTGGCTCACCGGCTCAGAGACGCCAGAGCCGAGACATTAGGGTTGGTTTCGCGTAGAAGACGGAACAAAAAAACCAGTCCCAACCCATAACACTAGTCATGGTTTTCATAAACTCCATATCAAGGGCAGTCCCAATCCATAACACTATACATGGTTTTAATAAACTCCACATCATCAAGAAACTAGTACTAGATACTACTCTTCCAATGCAAACACCACTGTTCCATACTTCAATTTAATGCTACTTATCTCACATGATGTCTTGGATGTTGTGTAGAAACCATATCTTGCATTCACAGTGCCACATCATTTTTTCTCTTAAGTGACAACTTATTTAATACTATGGACACCATCTTAATCATTGGGTTGGGAATGCCCTAAACGCACAGTGCTAACGCCGGCTCTTCCTGCTGTGCAACTACAGTGGAGGGCGCGCGTCCGGGCTCCGGAGTACCACCACGTCCACGTACTACTTGAGCAGTGGAAGGCACGCGACGGATGTGACAGGAGGCACGGTGGATCCAGCAAGAGATTCGCTCGCCGGTTGGCTGGCTACAACATCCACCTCAAAATAAATTTATTTATAAGTTTTTATCTCTACCGTTTAACTATTTATTTTATTTAAAAAGTTTATAAAAAGTTTAAAAATAAGTCATGCATAAAGTATTCTTCGTGTTATCATCTAATAACAACAAAAAATACTAATCATAATTTTTACTCCCTCCATTCCATAATATAAGTCACAGCCACTTTTCTTAGATGTTCCATAATATAGGCATGCATGCAAACATGCAATTAACTATATCATCTTCTATATTAAATTACTACTTTTTAAAATCTCCACTCTTATGTTATCTAATCCTATTGGATGCATGCATTATATTTATTAGGATGATCCAAATTACAAGATGATAATAATTATTTCTTAGTCTTTGGATTGAGGGTGATTGTGCCTTATATTTTGGAATGGATAGAGTTCAGAATAAAACGGATGATCAAACATTGGACACAAAAATCTATAAATACATTTATTTTGGGATGGTGGGTGTAGCTGCCAAGATCAAATACTGGTACGAGTACTGCACTGGGAGCTGTGGCCTCTGGGCTGGCTAGATGATGCAGCCGAGTTTGCTGACGTGGGTGGGTTTGTGGCTGACAAAGCTCTCGCGTTCGTCAAAAAGTTGTCATAAAAAGGCGGTTCACTCTCAGCCTCGCAGCATCGATGGTGTGCGGTGCGGTGGAATCTCGCCATGCACCGCGTCGCAACACACAGTAGTTGCACAATTGAAGCCTGCCTCTGCCTGCGCCGGCAGAGCATACATGTACCGATCGATGTACTGTACGGCCACACCCACACGGGACTACGGATGGACCCACATACACATACGGTTCACCGATCACCAGCCAGCCATTGTTACCTTCTAAAGTGCCAATGCAAGGACTCTGCTGAACTTGCAGCATGGATCGCCGGCCTCAGATGCGTGGATCTAGCAGATGCACGGTAGTGAACTGTGATCGTGGAGGGACCGTCAGGGTCTAATGGTACAACTGTACAAGCGTACAACACTACAAGTACAACAACGTCTATCTGAACCTCTCTCTCCCAAATAGGAAGGTGCCCACGCATTAATGTGCGTGAATTTCTTTTACGAACGTCCATGTGAAGATGTCTTTCTATTAAAAATATTCTTTTTACTATATCATAAATAAAATTGAATTTATTTAATGTGCTTTGAACAGTTGTTATGATTTTTTTTCTAATTACCCTTGCAGCATATAAATTCTAAACTAAAATTACTTTAAATCGTGTAGTTTTTAATTTATGAGAATTTTGTGTCAAAAATAGATCTTTTTCCTATGAAAGTCCAATGTTTTTTGTTATATTCTGTTTGAAATTTTAGATATGCTCATTCTATTAGTCATGCTAAAATGTTTGAATATTTCATTTTAGAATAGGTTTAAAACCCAACAAAAATAAATTTAGATAAATTTTGTTCAGTTTTCATTTCTTTTCATCTTCATTTTTTTAAAAGAAAATGGAGAATTCCACTATATAAAACATTCTTGAAATGATTTGATCTCTGTAATTAAAGATAAAAATATAAGTGGGTTAAGCCCACAACCCAACATAGGATAAATGTATCCATTCTAAATTATCTCTCTAATTAAGTAAGGAAAATTAAAATAGAGGTCGTAGTATTTTTTTAGCAAATTACCACTAAACTGAAGTGTCATGTAACAAATATACATTTCTATATTATTCAATGCTAAATGTCAGGAACTTACGATGTACCATAGCAAGTTTTACCAAAAAGATATAAATGGATATGGTCTTTTAATTCCTATCTGGAATTGACTTATATATTGCCGAGGCCACGTCATGGTTGTTTCACTGCTAAAATTTCTTGGTGCAACCTATGTGCTTGGTACGATTGGTATGATATTCAACTGGCCACATTTTTATTTTTAAAATGTTCTCTATAAAAAAATAATGCTAGATGGGGTACATGTTATGATGTAAAAAAAATATCATTTAAATATTTTTATTTAATTTACCAGCGACTTCATAGATCATATATATAATTTAGATGGTATAATCATCTTAAGATTATTTATTTATCTCCTAAAAAGATTATTTATTGATAAAAGTATCACTATCAAATTGTATGGGTAAATAGCTCCTATATACATATTGAGAAATAAATTAATTAAGTTGATAGAAAGTCGTTAGATGTCTAACGGGATATAAGTAATAGGTCAACTAGTTTTATAAAAAAAATCATGTGGGGTATTTTGATTTTTAGTGAGAAATTTTAGTAGTTTTTATTTAGTGGAGGCCTCAATACAGATGTAGGTCCAGAATATAATTTTTCTGTTAGCATTTAAATATAGTCAATATAGGTATTAAATTATTGATTTCATTAGAAAATATAATAGTTCAAACAGATCATAAGAAACACAAGGATAACTAGCTAGACCTGATAGCTAGATCCATTTGTGAGAAATTATTTAAGCAAGACAAGTACTAGCAAATTATAAGAGCATTTTTGTACTTTAACGTCCACAGGGATGGGGATGCAGGGGCGGAGCCAGGATTTTGAGTTGTTGGGGTCATGGCTTTCAATTGTACTAATGCCATGTTTGAGAGGATTTTAACTCTAAGTATCTTTAGTTCGAAATTCTTTTGTAGCCAGAGCCGTGAGTAAATTGGGATTGTTTCATTTTACTAAAAAATGTTTAAACTCTATATTCTACAAGAAGTTAGGGATTTTTA
Organism: Oryza meridionalis; assembly: GCA_000338895.3. NCBI lineage: Eukaryota > Viridiplantae > Streptophyta > Magnoliopsida > Poales > Poaceae > Oryza > Oryza meridionalis. The sequence goes on along the minus strand of CM002524.2, from coordinate 33,026,596 downwards.
AAAGGTCCAAAAATTTAAAAGTTATAACAGTATAAATCGGGCCTAAAAACAATGTATTTTTTCGGGACATAAAAGCAAGTTATGGAAGTTGTTAAGTGCTCCTTCCATCTTAAATGCAAGTACCTATGCCCTTCTTCTTGTTGTTTTTTTTTAAGAGATTGGTTGAGTCCCTTAAAAAAAAGAGAGATTGGTTGAGACTGAGTTATGTGAAGAAGTAGTTGTATTTTAAGACAAATTTAAATTCTAGATATATCTATATTTTGTGATGGAGTAAATGGCTTAAATAAAACACAGCTAACATCTAGTATATTATTAGTTGATTAGCAGAACTATTGGCCTAATGTTAATGTTTCAGCTTTCATCAGCTCTAGCAGATTAGCGAGCTGGTTGACCGGGGTCATCAAGGTTTATTTGCTGGAGTCATTAGCTACAGAATACCAGCAGTTCATTTGGTTGGTTGAATACCATCGGGGTCATCTGACCCTGGTGATTTAACTGTGGCTCCGCCACTGTGGGGATGAATGGAAGAAGGTCTGAGATTTTTCTTTATAAAAATAGATCTAATAATGACATAAAATAATGTATCCAAAAACCAATGATTGGATATTTCTTTGACTTAAGACCGCCATGTAACAGTTAGAAATATTTATAGAAATATTTATAGGATATTTAATGGACTTTAACACGTATAATGTCTACTATGGGATTTTTTTTCTATAAAGATAATTTTAATTTTAATTATGACATGGATAAAAAATGGAGAAAGGAACGGAGGGTGCGTACAACAGTCGGTACTTGCGTGCATGCACATGCCACACGGAGGTGGGGACAGTGAGAGGTTTTGGTTTCGTAAAATAGATATAATGATCTAAAATAATGAGTCCACTAATTTAAATGAAAATCGATAGTCAAATTTCTTGTTTTTATTAGAGTGTCACGTGTTGACTTGAAAGTATTTATAGGGTGTCACGTAGCAGCTCGAGAGTGTTTGTAAAAAGTTTAATAAACTTTTAGTAGTCTCTCCGCTATAAAATATAAGAGATTTTGAATGGATCAACATTAGTATTATGAATCTAGACGATAAGTTTCGTAATAGTAGAATGTGTTTTATCCGTTTAAAATATCTTATATTTTAGTACGGAGGGAATATATAAATAGATAGGCAGGATTGCAGGAAGACAGATAGATGGATAGTTGTCTGGTCTCCAGCGAAAAGTTAACCAAAAATGCATCCGATTGATAAAAGTTAACTTAGGAAACCACAAACCACAGTTAAACAACGACCTGTGCAGTTCTGCTTAACCAAGCCAAGTCAGTATCACTATCACACCAGCCACCGGCTAGTGGGTCCGTCCCATGTCATGAGTAAGAGGAAGATGGGCCCCACCTGTCAGCAAGTGGCAGAGAGATTAGCTCTGTTCATGCAGATTTCTCAGCTCACCTTTGGACCCGGGCTATCCTTTGAACTGGCTATGCGGCTTTCCTTCGCCCTTACCCTGTCTCTCTGCCTGCATGCATGCAGCCTCAGCAGCAAGTGATGCATGCACAAGCATAGCACAGCAACCTGCCATCTTCTCCTTTAAATACGTCATCGCTTAATTTCCAAGGCTTCCGTTTTCTCCTAAACATAACTGCTAGCAGGCAGATCTCGTCGGCATCTTGTTCCAGTTTGACAGTTACAGTACAGATCGACGTGTAGAATAACTGGGAGAAGGAAGAAGACGATGGCGACTATGAAGTTGGGCTCCAAGCCGGAAATCTTTGTTCTGGAAGGCCTCACATGGTTATCCTGAATTCCTCGTTTCTTTCTGTTGTGTTAATTTTCTGTATGTTGAATTTAACTTTTTTCTAGTTCAGAATTCTCTTAAAGGATCTCTATCATATGTTGAGTTTAAGAGATCTGATAGTTGATGTTCATTTACTAACCATATCAGTAATCAGTATATCAACTAGTGCTTTAAAACCATGGGCACTTCTGTGACAGATTGTATGGAGATGCGTAGGTTCTCAAACAATGTAAAACACAATCAAATTAATTTCTGCACCGTAACGTAACAACAGATTGAGTTTCACGCATGAACTATGTCATTCCCAACCTCTGATCCATGTTGTTCACTTGCAAATCGGCTGGAATTCTTTCATGGCACAATATGTTCATCTGTTTGATATAACACATGCACGTCCCAAACTCCCATGTACATAGGTCGATTTAGATTATCCCTCATTGCTCTCAATTCCAAACGCTTAATTACATGCTTAATCTTAATCTTGTCAATCGCCAGGAGATGCATGACGGAGCTGGAGAGTGATGTCGTCGTGGAAGTAGGAGAAATGTCATTTTACCTCCACAAGGTTAGCGCAATTATTCTCTAAACTAATCGCCGTGAATTAAAATATCTTGAATTGCATTGAGCTGGCCTGGTCGAGCTGACGTGTAGCAGTTCCCGCTGCTGAGCCGGAGCGGTGTGCTGCAGCGGATGATCAGCGAGTACCAGGCGCCGCAGGAGGACGGCGGCGGCGGTGGCATGTGCACGCTGCAGCTGGACGACATCCCGGGGGGCGCCAAGGCGTTCGAGCTGGCGGCGAGGTTCTGCTACGACGTCAAGATCGAGCTCAACGCGCACAACGTGGTGTGCCTCCGGTGCGCCGCCGAGTACCTTCGCATGACCGACGACTACGCCGAGGGCAACCTCATCACGCAGGCGGAGTCCTTCCTCGCCGACGTGCTCGCCAACTGGAAGGACTCCATCAAGGCGCTCGAGACATGCGAGGGCGTGCTCCCCACCGCCGAGGACCTCCACATCGTGTCCCGCTGCATCACCGCGCTCGCCTCCAAGGCCTGCGCCTCCGACGCCGCCGCATGGTCCACCGGCCACGCCGCCGCCTCCGCCTCCGCCGTCGCCGTGGCCGCCAAGAATGCCAGCCACGACGCGCTGTGGAACGGCATCGGCTCGGGGGGCACGCCGCGGGGCGGGGGCGGGGGCGGGGGCGGCGCAGCGGGCGCGGCGGCGGGGTGCTCCGGGATGGACTGGTGGTACGAGGACGTGTCGTTCCTGAGCCTGCCCATGTTCAAGAGGCTGATCCAGGCGATGGAGGGGAAAGGGATGCGCCCGGAGAGCATCGCCGGCGCGATCATGTTCTACGCGGGGCGGTTCCTGCCCGGGCTGAAGCGGAACACCAGCTTCAGCAACGCCAGCTTTGGCGGCGACTGCGGCGCCGGCAGCCGCAGCATCACGCCGCGCGCCGCCAACGTGTCGGCGCCGTCGGAGGGCGACCAGAGGTACTTCCTGGAGGAGATCGTGGCGCTGCTGCCGGCGAAGAAGGGCGTCGCCTCCACCAGGTTCCTCCTCGGGATGCTCCGCACGGCGATGCTCCTCCACGCCAGCCCGCTGTGCCGGGAGAACCTGGAGCGGCGGATCGGCGCGCAGCTGGAGGACGCCTGCCTCGACGACCTGCTCGTCCCAAATCTCGGCTACACCGTCGAGACGCTCTACGACATCGACTGCGTGCAGAGGATACTGGACTACTTCATGTCGTCCACGGACGGGCTCGGGACCGGGTACACGTCGCCGGCGGTGGTGGAGGAGGGCAGCCAGCTTGGGGCGCCCCATGCCGGGAGCCCCTCGTCGCTGTCGCCGATCACCATGGTTGCCAAGCTCATGGACGGGTACCTCGCCGAGGTGGCGCCTGACACCAACCTCAAGCTGCCCAAGTTCCAGGCGCTCGCCGCCGTCGTACCCGACTACGCGCGCCCCGTCGACGACGGCATCTACCGCGCCATGGACATATACCTCAAGGTGATCACGCACGTCGCTCTTTCTAGCTAGCTGCATTTCGATTTCATCTCGTGATCAACACACGTACGATGATGATACGGCGTCCATGCACGCAGTCGCACCCGTGGCTGTCGGAGTCGGAGAGGGAGCAGCTGTGCAGGCTGATGAACTGCCAGAAGCTATCGCTGGAGGCGTGCACGCACGCGGCGCAGAACGAGCGCCTGCCGCTGCGGGTGGTGGTGCAGGTGCTCTTCTTCGAGCAGCTCCGCCTCCGCACGTCCATCGCAGGCTGGTTCTTCGTGTCCGGCAACGCGGCGGCGGGCGGCGACGGGGCTGCGCAGCCGCACCCGGGGGGCAGCGCCATCGTGCCCAAGGGCGCGGCGGCGGCCGGGCAGTCCGACGCCGACGCGGAGGCCGACGAGGGGAAGGGGAAGGAGCTCCCCGCCGAGGCCATCACCGACGTGAAGGCGAGGGTGTCGGAGCTGGAGAAGGAGTGCATGAGCATGAAGCAGGAGATCCGGCGGCTGGGGAAGCCAAGGAGATCGTGGAGCCTCACTAGCAAGTGCGGATTCGGGACCAAGGTGCAGCAAGCGCAGCCCACCATGAGCGGCAAATGAGAGGCGCCTCACGCCCTGCCTGCTTCCTGCCTAACCCAAGTATGAAATCAGTACAAGTACTAATCCCTTCAATTTTGATCCTATAGTCTCTGAGCTTTGCTGTACCGAGCTAGTTAATGAAATGCAATAAGATGCTTATGTTTCATAGGATAATAAGCTAGTTTTAGGCTTTGAACACAGTCCTTCAATATGTATTGTCACTCTGATGTATTTCAGGAATTTGTTCTTAATATTTATATATTAACATAGAAGAAAAATAGTTAGTCAGCCAAACTGTTTCCTGCCACACAAAGGGCTTGTTTGGTACAGCTCCAACTCCTAAATTTAACTTCAGGAGTTGGGTCTGGAGTGAAGTTGTGGAGCTGCCTAAACCCAGCTCCATAACTCTAGTTCATTTTGTCAGAGAGCTTCATCTAGCTCTACTCCCAGTTTTAATGGAGCTGAAACTGTTTGGCTGAGCTCTAGCTCCAGGAGGGGTGGAGCTGGAGCTGTACCTGTACCAAACAAGCCCAAAGAATCAATACGGCCCTAGGAACCATTGTGATCATGCAGGATTTCAAAAAGAAAACGTTAACTATAGGCACATCTGAACCTAGGTAAAAAGCTCTTGAGGTATCCATAAAAGGCCCCAGTGAACATATATTACAGTAAGGCAGGAAAATCCTTTAGCTATATGCTGCTGTAAATTGGAATAACTTAGAGACGAACAACATAGGTGTAGGGATGTACAAGGCGCCACCACAGAACGACACATCCTATTCTCTTCCGTCCATCGGAGCAGCTCTATCAAAAGGCCGATCTCATAGCACCACGAGCTGCCTCACGTTTCATCTCAGCAGCCTTCCCACTTCCACGGAAATACATGTATACTTGCTGCATTTCAAACGGCCAAGTTCAGAATGACATCTCCCAGGAGAAAATGAAGACAGCATTGCAGCGGAAATTTTATTGCAACAAGAACAAAATCTTAGGGGACAGCACATTCTAGTTGGGAGTGGAGACATCAATGCAAATAGAAATGTATATATTCTGAAGGCACAGCATGACGCATGATGAACGGCAGAATGAAGGCAGTGTTGCTGAACAGACACCAAGGTATTACTATTTGGCTTTGGCTAAGATCAAGTTTTATAAAACTCACCTGGATGACAACAACGCTGAGTAGTGATTCAAGGCAGAACAGTCCAAATCCAATGAAGTAAAATATCTGTCGAAAGAAAGTGTGAACAATGTTGATGACTTAATCAATTGTATGAGACATGCCAATCAAATAAATTAAGCAAAGCATCACGAACTCCCAGAGTCCCAGTGCGGCAGTGCTTACTCACTGAGGCAAAAGGTCTGTTAAAAAAATGCAAATAGGGTCCTCCCAAGATACTAACCCTGATATCTCAAATTAACTTGAATCTAGAAGAAAAATATTAAGTAAACAGTGAGACTTACCCCCACAATAGCATTGTTTCCTATGACATCAATAGCCGGCAAAATCCCACTGTGGCAAAAAAAAAAAAGGGGGAGAGGCAATTAGAGAAGTGGTATTTATAAATTGAAGTAGAGAAAATGGACAGCCTGCAAGAGAATTGCTACAAGTTTGTAACAATTTAGAGCATCAATAGCAGTGATCCAGGTATTACCCTAACAATTAACACCATCACCTAATAACTATGCAAATGCCACATAAAAGCAACCTAGAACTATTGCAAAGGTACCTCTATGAGCCAAATACTAATATATATGCTAAGACTAGTGAAGAATAACAAAGTCTCAAAGCACTTTTAAGTCATAGCCACCAAGACACTATCCAGTGCTCCAATTTTGCTGCTTAAATAAAATGTATGTTTACTTAAATAAAATAACAGAACACTTACGCCAGAGACTTTCCTTTGAAAGGAAATGGGGGAGCCACAGCAGACCAGATGCAGAACAGTATATGGATCTGAAAGGGGCAAACACTGTTAGCACTGCACGGAATATCTGCAATCGCAACCAATAGTGTGGCAAACCACTAATCTTATACTAGATCATTTTAACTTTACAGTTACCAGAAGGTAAGGGTCTTACCAAGTAAAACAGGAAAAACCATCCAAACTTCAAAGCACTCTCAGTCCTGCAACATACATTGTAACAATACACATGTCAAATATAAGAAGAAATAGTGTGCAGAAATAACAAAAAACACAAGTATATTCACAACCTCATCACATTGTAAAGGGGGCGATACCATAACACATAGGCTCCAGGTACACCAGATATAAAGTAGATAATGGCTAGCAACCAGATCATAACACCTATTGAATTGAACCACAGGATTAGTTTGAAGTGTCAGTGCAGATGGCAGCTGATCCATAAGATAAATATATAGTAAGGTACTCAGTCATCCATACCTGCCCCTTTAATCCATGCTGCTGTAGTTGCAATTATGTTCCAGAAAAGACATGCCGCCAATCCTGCATGACATCAAAGTTTGCACAATAAGAAGCAGCTTTGTAGAGCAATGCTACACCAACATGCAAATAGGAACTAGCTCTCAAAACCAAAATTCAGTCCACTAAATAGTGCTTCTTTTTACAAGATGCCAAGTATTGTTACCGTTGCTTTGAACATCTTTTTACAGAAAGACATTTAGCCCAGCTACAAAACAGAGTAGACACCACATGCTTATGCTTATTAGGCTTACATAATTACGTCACCAAGAAGATAATAACTATTTTTCTCAAAAGACACAGGTTGCAACTTCTATTTTTTTAAAAAAAAGAATCTCTTAATTGGATGTATAAGTCAAGATTAGAGAAGTTCATTGAAATCAAAATGTCTCAAAGTAGGCACGCTCTTCTCATGTCACTACTCACTTCTGGCATCGATTCAGCAGAAATTCATTGATTGGACAGTAAATGTAGTGATTCAGGCAGTATTTTATTCACAATGTTTAAGCAAAAAGGATATAAAGAATTGTGGTTCCACCAGGTATTTTAGTCCTTGTGATAGCTTTCCCAACAAGAGGGAACAAAAAGAGAGTTAAAACTTAAAACTAAAACTAACACTTACCCAACAATGAAGAAAATGCAAGGTATTGCATCCTTTGTAGGTGGATTGGTATCTCATTTGAAATGTCATGATGAATAATAGGGAAGAAGGGTGGCCAATTTTTCTCTTCAATGACAATCCCAGCTGAAAAATAAAAGAAAGAGTTGAAAGGCAGAAGCAACAACTAAAATAGAAAATAGATTGCAACAGAACAAACATAAGTACCAAATCAGCAAGAATAGCCTTTTCAAGAAAGACGAACACAATGTACTCCCTCCGTCCCAAAAAACACGAATCTAGGACTGGTTTTTTATGGGACGGAGGGAGTAACATATAGCATAAACAGGAGCATTTCTAAATTGTACAAAAGGGATACTTGCCTACAAATTTCATTATATTGCAAAGTGTAGCTTAAGTCTCAGGCTCTAAATCTAAAATTAGCTATAGTTTTCTGGTCAACTTCCTAATTAACCAATCGACACAAATATCATGAACTACTGTTTCCTATCTTCGAATATTTTTTGTTAGAAACACAAAAACAAAAAGATTACACGTACTCAGCTGCGAGAAAAAATATACCTCTGGATGCAGCTTCTTCTCTTCTTCTCAATTCCTGTGTATCAGGGAATCACAAAAAATCAGGTGGTGTATTTAAAGAAAATACAAGAGCATGCTTGTACATAAATCTAGGGTGTTTTAACCTCCAATCATGTGAAACTTGTTGGATCAAAGTTTTACTCTATGAGTAAAACTCAGCACACTCACAGATTCAGCATTCTATACATGTAATTCTCATGTGCAATATTTTATGAAAAGAGGAGATATCTAGATGAAATCGTTTGATAATGTTAGTTTGTATTAGCACGCTGGTATCCTTCCGTTTATCTAAAAAAACAGCCATCCTTCTTTTCAAAGTGCTATAATTGAGTATATAGATATCCATGTTTTGTTCATCATTTCAAACCAATTGTGCAATGTCAATGATTCAATTAATGGTTAGATCAGCGAGGTCTATTGGGTGCCGGATCTTTGTGTCAAATCCAGGCCAGCTAAATACCTTTCACATTGCATAATGGTTACTAATTCAATACTCAATACTACCACAATATATAGGTGCTTCCCAAGACATCATAGGAAAAAGGTTAGGAATTAGGACTTTGGCCAGGGGAAGTTGACAACTTGATTCATTAGAATAGTTTTTTACTTCATCAAACATTGGTTAAAAATCACATTGCTCATGAAAAGATCAATTGAAAATTCCAAGTTTCAAGCATAACTACATAAGGCACATACGCTTTCCCGTTTGTTTAGCTCAGCCTCCTTTGCCTGCAGTTCTTTCTCCTTTTTCTTCATGTCCTGAATTACACACGAACATACTCAATGCATAAGCAACCAACCACAAGTACAGCAACAAAAGAATATATGGTATCAAACATCCAAACCAAGGAATAGTGAAACCATTATTACTAGATTAATTGTGTTCTTCAGCCTTTTAAAGAGATAAGATAACAAAAAATGAAGCATGCAACTGTTGTTACACACTAACAGAGTAATAATATCAGAGTGAAAGAGCTAAGTACAGTATGATTTTCTCACGCTGAGGTACAGAACATAACTTGTAAATATAGTAGCACGTAGTATTACCAAGCTCAATGGAAATACAAGTACCTTGGTTGAATCAAGAGGTATGTCCACTGTGGTACCACGATCATTATAGAACCCAGGTTCGTGAGGAAGAGGTGGCATCCGAGAGTTGGAAGCTGGAGGTACACTTCCACCCTGCAGAACAGGGTACATTTAGAAATGAAACAAACAGATAGTTGAAGGAGGCTGCTAAAATTAGAATATTCAGCCAACTCTGTTATCCCTTTATACGCCTATTGGCTGAAAGCTCAAAATTTGACAGTTTAGAAATCTTAGATGGACCATGTGCACGCATACGCACAATTCACGTGATTATGGACTCGCTGACACGTGCATATCCAGCAAACTGAGAGTAAACTGACTGCATGCTTACCACACTAAATGTTTATACTGGTAGAGACAATCTTCAATCTCCTAATGCTATAGACGATATGAACCAAACAAGTGTGAACTGCCCCATTTTATGGATGTTTTCCAATAATTCTAAGAGTAGACCGACCATTTTCACAAGTTATACACATCGATTGCACCACATATTCCTTAGTAAAACCAGAAACATAACGTCCCAACACAACCTAAGAGCCAATTTTCAATCCGAGTATCATTTCTCCCATGAAAATGTAAAACAATACAAGGGGAAAAGTTGCCACGCCTCGCGATCAGCTAGCAAATAGACAAGCAAAAAAGGCCGTATTCGCACCATCCAAGTCCAACCCCCTAACAGCGGATCCTAAATCACTAACCCTAGCGCCAACAACTCAGGCTGATCCAAAGCACCCCACATGGCATGCCGCGTGCAGGACCAGACGAAGCGGTCACGGCCAGAAAACCAGCACAACACATGTCAATCCGGGACGCAGCTCGACTACCCAATCCACACAGGCGCGAGGACAAGCTTCTCCATGCCTAGATGAAGCAACGGGGAGGCGCGATTGCGAGGCGGAGAGGGGGGGGGGGGGGGGTGTTTAGCCCCGGACCCAGCTACAGCTTAACCCAGCAGCTCACCGCGAAGGGGTTGACGTCGTCCTCGTCGAAGGGGTTCCGGTCGTACCTCCCCGCCATATCTCCCCTCCACCCCAACTCCTCCTCCTCCTCCGGAAGCGGTCGCGGCGGCGGTTTCTCTCTCCGGCGAGGGAAGGGGAACGCGCGTGACGATGGCGACCAACTGCTCCGGCCTCCGGGCTTCCGCTTTTACGTAACCTAGTGGGTTTGGAATTTGGGATTCGTTTATTTTAGTGGTACTTCCTGTCTCCGCTGGTGCTAATCTCTGACTTGTGGCATTCTTCGTGTACTTGCTCACCGGCCGACAGGTGGGGCCAAGTGACCGGTGGGCAGTTGAGACTTGAGAGTTGAGACTAGTCGGCCGGCAAAGAGGAACGGACGGGGTGGTGGTACTGCACAAACGAATTTGCTATATATTTGTCGATAAATTTTCCACCAAAAATTTGACAGATGTAATTATAGTACAATCGTAGTATAATTATACTGTAACTTACATGTAATTACACTGTAACTATAATGTAACATGTATTAACTTTCAAAAATCTCTCCATAACATTTATTTCGATAAAATGGAGGTTGTGAACAAATTCTTTCACATATGTGTATGATGTGATTTTTTTCTTCATCGCCAGAACACATTTTGTAATAGATCTAACGATTCAAAATTACGTGAAGCTTATATACAAGTTACACTGTAGTTACATGCAAGTTACAGTGTAATTATATACAAGTTACAGTGTAATTACACTACGATTGTACTATAATTACATTTGTCAAATTTTTAGAAGAAAATTTGTCGACAAATGTATAGGTGGTCCCTGCACAAATGCAACAAGATTGTCAGCGTTTGTGTTAGTACTTGCAAGTATGTTCTTAATTTGGAGCTGAAATTTGTCCCTCATGATAGTAGTATTAGCGAAGGGGATCTGATTTAATTTACGTTAGTACGATCGGCGGGTTTTGATTGACCTAACAAACCTGTCACCACCCTAAGTTTAAAGAATTGGAAGTTTCTAAATGGAACACAAATTTGTCCTCACGTACCCGCTCAGTAACTGAGCAAAACCATCGCCAGCCAGAATTGGTTTGCCACAAGAATAGCAGAATGCAACTAAAAACAGGTAAAAAAAAATACAGAAGAGTGTTTTCTTAGGAACGAAGGAAACAGGGCTTAGGAAATAATCAAATGATGACAAGACAGTCATCAGCACCCAGCTGGTTTGAATTTGAAGTCAAACGGGGAATGGGTAATGCGTTCAAACCGTGCCAAACTGTCTTCAAAACTTCAACCACTTCGTTGATGGTGAATTGAATTATCACCAGATTCCAGATTACACGAGCAACAGTTTCATTACATGAAAGAAGAGAATGAATCACCACGTTGAACTGACATCAACCATTTTTGAACTTGCTTCTCCCTCCATCCGGGGCTGTCCATGTAACAAATGTTAATTACAGATTATGCACAGCCAAGCTCACATGTACAACAGGGGGCTACGCCGAATCAAAAGCCAAGTCAAAACACAATTACAGAGCTCAATTGCAAAGCTATGGCAACAAGCTAAAAAACTGTATGGCGCTGGCGCGTTTTTTGCCAAAAAGAATGATGTCTAGTTATCTACTCTCACTGTGTTGTACTAGTATGAATGAACATCGCCGCTTGTTTCAGATCACCACCAAGTCTTGCAAAGACAGGTTAAGTTCTTGGGCGAGTTGTGCTGATTGACCATCCCGCCTGCACCAACAAAATATGAAACCATCACAGAATGTCAGGAAAGCTAGCTCCAACAAATGACGTGGGTAGCAACAAAAAAACAACATGGTGCACACGAACTGTCAGTCTGATAAAACAACAGACTGATGGTTTCATATTGTTTTCTGATAAAACAACAGTCTTGTTTACTTTACTCGCGAACAGTTCGTGTGAGAAAACAACAGTCTGATAAAGTATCATGTTGTTTTATCAGAAAACAGACTGTTGTTTTCTTAAGCTTAAGAAAACGACAGTCTGATAAAGTAAAGGATAAAGCATCTCATACAGGGAGGGGAAGGAAAGGAATTACATAATCAAGGGGTGTAGAACTTGCTGAATCTTTTGCAAATGGTTAAAACACCGACTGCAACGTTGCAACCTGTGTACAATACACATCAACGAAGTCAGCAACAGTCCAGTTCATCTTGACATAGGCAGAGCAATAGGTTATAGGATGCTACAAACGCTGCAGTTTTTTAAAACAATGGTTCCTAACTGAAGTGCAGGGACAGAACCCACTTGTCACCTCACATCCAGTGTCTCTTTGCAATTTGCAGGTTTTGCGGCGTCCTTTAAATAGCATTCCCTTGAATAACATTAATGCACGTACCTCTGCTCAGCCTGAATATCAACTCCAACTGCTGAATGAGCTGACAATGTTGAATGAATAACTGGTCCAAAGATCTTTATAAGATCCAACAACAATTCCAAAGAAACAATGGCATGCCTACAAATTGAAATTAAAGGCAAAGTAATCATAAGACAAAGTTACTACTAAACCAAACATTTTCTAATGTAAGATGCCAATATCTCCATGGTTTTGTAAAGAAAATAGATCCATGACCTTGCTTGCAATAGAATGAACAGACTAACAAGAGGATAGACAATTCAATTTAACAGCAGCATCTTGTGTCTACATGTGTGCACAGAGCATGTGCGCTTAAGTTACTATGTATCACTTGGTCCAGTCAGACAAGAACCAACATGCAATGGAATAGAGACATCCAATATATCACCTTTCAGCCTTGCTGGTCAGTAACCCCGCAAGAACAGGCAGAAAGCTTAAGAAAATGTCTAGGTTGAAGAGATCAAGTTTCCCCTTCAGAGTACTAACAACATCAGCTTGAACCTGTAAAAGAAAGAGTCAAACCATTAGCAGCTAAAAAATATGAAGTACATGTACATCCAAGAATATCGCACGGCATCTTGAGAATACTTACAGCATTGTCAGGCAACTTTGCCACTGCAGCAATCGCTCCTTTGATACCATTTTGGTCAAAGACATGCCGCATCATCTGAAGACAGTTAACATTAATATCATATGCTGATGAAGTGATGGCTATGATATATGCAACTTTTACTAGTTTTCAAATGCTTTCCTCACTGACTATTCCCCACTCTCCACTTGTAGGATAATTAGTAGATGGTGGGAAAAGTGCATGCCAATGCATAATTTACATACAAGTTTAGATCACTCTCATCTTATATCAGGCTATCAGAAATAATGGATTCGAAGCTAGCTGATTAATTTTAGGGTGTTGCGGGATTGATCAACAATCTTCACTAGAGCTGACTTCACCTTCAATTTATAGGTGTGTCCACACCAATTATCTTTAAGAAAATGCCAATAAATCATTTAACGCAAGTATCAAAGAAAAAGGTAATGTTCAATTCTAAGTTGTCTAATTGTACTCAATAGACTAACAACAATAGGCCATTTTCCCTGTACTGAATAGCCTAAAGAACACAGAAGAGCTTCCTCATATGTATAATCTATCATGCAAAGGCATGCAAGATTGGTTCCCTGTTTATTGGATATAAAAGGTCAAGGAAGGAATTCTATGGTGCACATGAGCTGGTAACAAACAGAAGTCCGCAAGAAAAAAGATCAGAGACAGGACACACCTCTAACTTTGTCAGCCGAGATTTTACGGCATTTATAAATTCATCATGGTTCTGCATCAAATTGATTGGAATCATCGCCTCATCAATTGTTGACAAGTCCTTCTCATATGCCTGACTTGGTTCTGCCTGTCCATTACAACCATTGCAAAATATAATGATTTGAGTAACGAAAAAATTCATAAATGCTAGAGAGCATGAACAAATAAAAATGGAGCAAAGGTAAAGTCATATTTTTCTAGCCCATATTCTGAATTTATTTCTGAAAATACTCCAATCTCCCAGAAGTACTTAAGTCCACAAAACATTACATTATGATTTATGACAATCTGGTTTCTAACAATACTTTATCCCTTCTACTTCTATCTCCAAATAGAATGTACTTCACAGTAAGGGGAAAAACGAATACAGAAATTTACATTGTATAATATGCAAGAATGAGTATGTATGACATGTCCCAGAAAGATGCATTGGTTTAAGAAAAATGTTTGAGATTATCACCAAGGACTTCAGGTAAATAGTAAGTACAGTTCTTAAACATTCATGCATTCATGAATGCACCAACCAACCAGATAATAAGGTCAAATTGCTTTGAAATTAATTGGGCTTAAAATTATGGGTACATACTGAAAAGGAGGAAGGACCATCAGATCTCACTTCACGGTCACCACAAGAACCAGCTGGTGGTGAGCACTCAACATTAGTAGCCTCTCTCTTTTCCCATCTCTCAACAAGAGACTTTGTTTTTCCTAATGGCACAGCAACTGCAAAAGGAGTTAAAAGTACCATTAAAGAACTAATTTAGCACAAGTAGATACCGAGACAATCTCTTAACGTACACACACCTCCTCTGACATATTTGACCTTGGTTGTTTCTGTAGTTGAACATGGTGACTCGGAGGCTGTAGCAGGAAAGAGTTTCATCGTCAATTTGCCAAAATGAACAGAACTGCAGAGTGCAAACTTAGAATGTAGGAAAGGATCTCCAAGACTTACTATCAGTTGACTGAAGTTGATGCTCCAACGACACTGTTCTGTCCAATTTTTCTGCCATTTGTGTAATATCACCTTTATCCATACTATCAACTTTATCCACATTATCATATTCTTCCTTCTTGTAATATGGAGTTAGTCCAAAAGAGAATTTTAAGCCAGAGAAACCCTCAGAGCAAACATCAGGATCAGTTAGCATGGATTTTGTTGAGTGAACACTATCACCCACAAAACTATTAACTGAAAGTTTCCTTGAATGAACAGGAGTATGGAAATCATCTGCAACTGCAGCTCTCCCTCTGATTCCTCCACTAATGCTGCCTGCTGTTTTGTCCTCTAAAATGTCTCTAGGCATAACGACAGGCACAGAAACAGTCTGTGGTGTAGTGTAAATATCTTTTACAGATACTGACTCAGCAAGATGGCCTTTTTTAACAGTTGAAGAATTATTAGCTGTTCCCGTACGGGATGCTAGCGAGGCATCCCTCTGTGCAAAATTGCGGTCCACTGTTTTTCTATTTGTGTATGGACTATCAACAGCTTTCATGCGCCTCATTGGAGTAGAGCTCTGAATAGATGATTTGAAAGAAGAATCAGGTCTTCGAGGAGTTGCACCACTCTTATCTCTCTTGGTTTTATCCATACTTGCTGGAGTCAAATTTGAGCCACGAATTCCACTTTCAGCTACTACCAGAAAGAAAGAGAGAGAGAGAGAGAATCAGTGTGAAGTATCGAAGTAAAGGTACTTCAATACATTATACATAATGAGAGACAAATGGGTGTTTGAAGCAGTACCAGTCCCTGTCTCCTTGACCTTGTACAGATTTTTTGGATGTGTTGTTGCTAGAGCAGGAATGGACTTGGCAGTGGTATCAATCGTTTTCGAAGGATTGTCGTCTAAAGAATGTACCAGCTCAGCAAAGAAATTTGCTTTGGGCAAAACACCAAGAGCATAGGGCCTAATGAGCTGGATGAAAGATATTGATTAGACCATAGAAGAAATACATCCTATGAGACAAAAAGTAAAACTCACCGATATATCAGCAACCCAAACACCAACTCGGCATTCGTGGTAGGAGCATCCCAAGAGTTTTCCTTCATAAATACTAAGGTCAGCCAAATTGCTCCATCCCATGTCAACAACGTCATGACATCTTACTGGCTCCCAAGAGAATACCTAACAAAGTGCTCATATAGTTGAACAGGGACCAAAATATTGTACATCAACAACCCACATAACAAAATCAGATTTACCTTTAGGCTTTGGTCTAACCCACAGAATAGGGTTTTTCCATCTGGGTGAAAGACCGTAGAGCGAACACCAGTAGCCTGGAAGAGAAGAATGTAAAGAATATCATAACAGAAAGATGCATTTACCCGTCATGCATGTTTGAATACAGGAACAACAGGGAACAGGGTAAGAAAGTTTAAACTAGATGTGAGAGCATCCATTAAAAATCTCTAAAAGAACCAACCCATTGAAAAATGTGACAAGGGAGGTCATAAACCATTTTTAAGGATTGGAAACAAAATTTATCCCTAGCACATCTTTCGTGAAGTTACAGTGGTGCTAAATAGAAAGGAGACAATGGATGTAAAACATGGGCACCAACAAAATCAAATGCATGCGTACAAAATAATGATTGTTATAATTTGTCTCTATGGTTTACCAAAATATTGTGTTAAACATACGCAACAATTAGCCTGGTATTACAAAAATGTGTAAAGCAAGTACCTCGGGTCCAGCAGAACCAATCAATTCAAAAGTTTCAAGATCCCAAAACTTAACTGTTCGATCAGCTGAGCCTGGAAAATATTAATGAATTCAATGAGTATACCCTTAAACTTCTTAAAACTTCACTTACTGCACATAGAAAAGCAATAACACATTATATTTATTTAGATCATATATCCTGTGTATTCTCAAAAAATTCATAGTATCATACTAAACCAGAAACAATTTGGTATAACAAACTTCAGCATTAGCTTTATCAATGATTATACTGCAAAGAAAATAAAGATGCTGTCTCCAAAAGTCTCTGTTTTACAAATAACTGCCAAATGAGTAGGTACCTGTTGCAAGCAAAAATTCTTGCGGATGAAAATCAATACACCGGATTTGCCCACTATGGAACTTGAAGTCATGTAGAAGCTTTCCAGCTGTCAAGTCCCACACTTTTACAATATTATCTTCTCCGCCGGTGACAACCCATCGTCCATCAGGTGTAAATCTGATTGTTCTAATTGCTCCTCTGTGACCCTTATATGTGTGAATGCAACCTTTTTTCTTTATATCCCAGATCTTAAGATCTGTATCTGAAGAACCAGATGCAAAAAACTCGCCAAATGGATGGAATTCAACAGAGGTGCAACTTGATCTGTGCCCAGTAAGAGACCGCACAACTGCATATCAAGACAAAACATTAATAACATATCTAGCTTACTAAATTACTAAGAAGCACAGTTGTTATGACCTATGGGAACACTATTAAGTTATGCTTTCAATGGTTATCCACATTATCCAAATACAGAAGCGTAGAGCATAGACATTTCGACGAAGATTTGTGAGCTTCCTAAAATCGCAGCCACTGAAAATCAGAAAAATAACCTAATACAGCGGATACCAGGCATTTGTATCAAAATATAAAATAAGCTTGTACTAACAACTAACAAGTACATTGATAGTACCACTATCACGGAATGTAATGGCTATGTAAGCAAAAGGCAAGTCATTAAGGTAGCACAATTTCTAGGACTTATAAAGCAATAAGCCACCAACCACACCCATGGTTCAAGGCGCTAGGCACTAGAGGGTTAGCAGGGCTGACGCCTAGCTAGCAGGTGCCTAGGACAAACTAACTAGTAAAACCCAAGGAATTAGCAAACATATCTCTACTATTGTAAAAATTGAAGATGTTTTTTTGCCGGTATTTTGGTACGTCATCTGTATTTGAATCGGTTTTTAAGTTCGTTCGCTTTTGGAAATACATATCCGTGTATGAGTCGGATTTTAAGTTTGTTTGCTTTCGGAAATACAAAAGAAGTCGTATAAGAAATTTCTTTTAAAAAAAACTTGCATGCTAACTTTAGATGGAAGTCCGACTCCTAATTGCAGCTCATGATTTTCTAAAAAAAATATCCAAGCGAATTCCCACAGTGAATTTCATCCTAGCTAAACCATATAACAATAATAAAATTAAAATAGCATTCACCCGTTGCAACGCACGGGCATTTTTTCTAGTTACATAAAAGTTAGAGAATATAACACTAAAATAGCCACCTAATGCACCACCTAGTGCCTAATTGCAGTCACTACACGGTGCCTAGCGCTGATTTTAGAACACTGACCACACCTTTAGCCTCTTCCAAGTCCCAGAGCTTGATGGAACCATTTGATGAACCAGCAAGCACAAGCACCTCTGCTGTATCAAACTCAACAGCCTCAACTGAGCCAGTGTGGCCTGATAAGCTCTGCACAAACAATAAGCCAGAAATACGGCATGAGTCAAATTCAATATAACCAATAGAAGTGTCCATCACTGTGATAGGGGCACAAACCAGAAGTGGTGTCTGTTTGCCAATGGCCCACAGGTTAACCTTGCGGTCGCTGCCGCCAGTGATAAACACACGGCTTGACTTCTTGCCGATAGACAAGGACCTCACTTCAGCATCATGTGCGACAAATTCCTCTAATTTGGGTTTCCATGTTAAGGAGTTATAAGCTTGAGCAATGCATGCTTCCAAAAAGTAGCCAGTAACAGCTTCCACAGCTATGATTTGTAGTCAACTAAAAAAGGTGAATAACTGATCAAACCGTATCAATAAATAGCTGTTTTTTTTCCCAGATGAACTTCACAATTTAGTTATAGTTGCTTCGGAAGCAAATTAGACTTGGTGATTCGGAATTGGCGCATTGCTAACCTAAACTGGGCACTAAAGGAAACTATTTGCTGAACCTGTTGAAACATTTAGTGGTAGTTCAGTTCCTTCTTGAAATCAGAAACGACTTGAACCTTGGCGCAGATTGCCAAGAAAGAAAAAGGTGGCGAAAATTTTCTCGAGACTACCACTATCGCTCCAAGAAACTACCCACAACAACACAAGACTAGGATTTGAGGGGGGGGGGGAAATAATACTCCCTCTCGACCGCTCGAGCAAATGCCTACCCAGATTACTCCGGCAAACCACGATTCCTTCCTCCTCCGAGCCAAATCGGATCAAGAACCGGGCAAAGAGAAGGGCAACCCAACGACGCAGTAGCAGCAAAGAAAAAAAGGATACGGAGCCTGTAGCCACGCTTCTCGGGGTCCATCCTCCCGTCTCTCCGCCCCTGCTCCGAGCCGCTGGGGCAGGCCGACGCGCTGGCAGCGGAGTCGTCGTGTCGCCGTCGACGACGAGAGGGGGAGAGGGTTCGGGATCCGAGTACTTTGGTATGCGGAGCAGGAGAAGGGGAGGGAGCGGGGGCGAGAGAGATGACAGCCGCGTCGCCTTCCTTTTTCCTCTTCCTCTCTCTCTCTCTCTCTCTCTCTCTCTCTCGCAACCAGCAGTGAAAACGAGAGGTGTGGAGCGGCGTGGGTAGGTGGGTGGGGGGAGTGCTGTGCCGGAGTGAGAGAGTGTTCTGTCGCCTCCCTTTGCTTCGCTTTTGTTCTCGTTTCTTTTCTTTTGTACCAGAGCTGGCTAAAGTAAGGTTCTCTTCTCTCCCGTTCCTTGAGAATGAAATAAAGGAAAGTCCCCACATGAATCTGGACCTTTCTCTTTTTCTCTACATTTTGATACTACTAGTAGTTCATAGTAGAATGGAACTTTTGGTACACAGGCCATTTTGCGATATATAGGTTTTGCAATGAATACTCGCTATGGCATTGAGAAGAAAGATAGCAACCTCACCAGCACTCCAACAGTCGTAAGATGATTGGCAGGAGCCAGGAGGTATGTGATAGATGTAAACCATTAGTATCACATTGAGTATATGTGATACGACAAATAGAGAATATGTTGAAAAGAAGCTCACCCAATACCCATCTTTACAAGAGATTTAGGGCGGTTTTTTTTCCTTTTGGGGTGGGGGAGAGGGGGGGTGTTGGAAGTACGATTCACTACCAAATAAATATGCATGGCATGAAGTGGTGAAGATAAAACTATACTTCAATAGTTGAAGGACACAGCTGTTAATCTAGAGAGTCGGCTAGCGATCACGAAAGTAGCCCTTCCTACATCGGTTTCTTCCTCTTTTTTTCTCTTGGGGGAAATTGACATGTGTTAGGCTACTTTGAAAAGAAAAACTCCTCATACATATCATAATCTCGCATATGCCCTCGAACAACCTTACGTATAGTTTATACAAAAGCCCACCATACTATTATAGCATGGTCTAATGGTTGCTTCTCGTATTTATAGTCCCAAAAAAAGACAAAAACATGTTAGAAGAGAAAAGAAAAATATATCTTTCATGTATGAGTAAACACAAGATGATGTGTTCCGTAAACAATCTAGACATATGCTCAAACCATCTTAAAATACTGCATGAGTATACTCAAAGCATACACCTAGTAGAAATAAAAATAATGATAGTGTGAACTGCTAAAATATACTACTAGTAATTTTACAGCAGGGTAACTTGATATAAGAACGGAACAAAATAAGCGAAAGCACATATATGATGGTGTGAATGGGTACTTGCATCCCTCCTTGATAACGGAAACATCAAAACAGTTGGTATTCGGTACTCCCAACCCACCACCCTTAATCTCCATAAATACGTGTTACTCGAGAGTTGGCATGAGCTGGCCCATAGATGCCACCGCAACCGGCATGAACAGTGCCAGTGTGCAAACACCATAAAACCTCAGCTTGGCCTACCGGCCGCCGCCCGCCCCATGGACAGGGCCTACAACAAGCACAAATTGATTACTCTATCCGACTTGTTTGGTAGGACGAGGAGTCAGTGTGCCGTCCGGTGGGAGGTCGCTCGCGTTCGCGGGCATCATCAGGCAGCGGAAAAACGACTTTCCCGATCCCATATCCTCCTTTCCCCTTCCGTCTTCAGGCGAATCGAGCTAAAATAAGGCAGCAAAACCCCCACACGAGCATCACGCCGCGGTGCGCCGCAAGCCTCTGCAACGGAATAATGCAAAGCGAAGGGAAGCGGACGCGCGCCGCGTACGGGCCGCGGGGCGTGGCACCGCAACGATTTCTCGAAAGAGGCGTGCGACGAGGCGCGACGTTGCGGGCGAAGTTTACAGCAGCAGCGACACGGCCGGCCCGGCGCCGCGGTGCATTGGCACGCGGGCATAGGCACGCGGGCATATGACGTGCCGGTGTCTTTGTGCGGGGGAGGTGGGCGGCGCGCGGGGGGGTCCCGAGCACCCCCCGAGCGTGGGGGCGCGTGGGGGAAGAGGTGCTTCCACCGCGGCATGTGGCGCGGACGCCGCTGGCTCCAAGGCCGACAGATGGCCGTGCCGCACACGCGGGGAATCAGCACAGATGACAGTGATTGTGCTTTGGGGGGACGTTCTTAATAATTGGAGCCTAATGACAGCTTTCGTCTTAAAAATCTCTCTGGGTTGATGACTTGATGGGTCTGTTTTCTGTCAGATCAGCGGATCATCAACTGGATCCAAATGCCAAACTCCAGTCTCAGAAAGACAAGGGGAACATGTTCAATCTCGATTTCTCGAAAGAACACGTGTTCAGATAGTTGAAACATATGCTCGTGTTCCTTCAATCCCGCGGTCTAGTACAATTCATGGGCCTAATTGGGCCTTAAAGTTGATGGACCGGACTTTGTGTTAAAGTCTGTGGACCAGCCCGAAGAACGCCGAGCAACACAGAAAGGAATAAGTTCACTTTAACTCCCTTAACTAGAGGCCGAATAGAAGACCCTGGTTAGATGGCACTAAAACTTTTAAATCCCTATTATATCCGATGTTTGGACACTAATTATAAATATTAAACGTAGACTATTAATAAAACCCATCCATAATCTTGGACTAATTCGCGAGACGAATCTATTGAGCTTAATTAATCCATAATTAGCCTATGTGATGCTACAGTAAACATTCTCTAATTATAGATTAATTAGGCTTAAAAAATTTGTCTCGCAAATTAGCTTTTATTTATGTAATTATTTTTGTAAGTAGTCTATATTTAATACTCTAAATTAGTGTCTAAATACAGAGACTAAAGTTAAGTCTCTGGATCCAAACACCACCTAACTCATATTTCTAAATCACAGTACTGGATATCTCGACCCCCAACTATTAAAACTGGTACAATTTAACTTCCTGATTGGTTTTGAAGAGCGGTTTCGCTGGCGTGGCGCCTACGGTGGCGGTATTGACCCAATCTTATTTTCACGTGACGTTGACACGGCGCTTACATGGCATTATAGTTTTAAAAATATGTGTGCGACCCAATCGCATTAACACACAAAAAAAAAAAAAGTGGGCCCCACTAACATGTGGGCCCACATGTTAGCCTATCTCTGTTCCCTTCCCTTATTCCTCCTCCCTCTCTCTCTCTTTCTATCAGCGCACTCTTCCCCTTCGGCCATTGAAGGGCGGCGGCAGGTGAGAGGACAGGCGAGGCGCAGCGGCGATTGCGCCCTGTGTCAACAAGCAGTGGCGCGCCGTCGTGCAGGCGGAGCCACGCCCCCACCACCTGGATATCGCCGCCGCCGCTCCGGCTGTCGCGGAGTTTCGGTGCGCCAGCTTCTACCGCCTCAGAGCATGTGGTAGCAACTTGGCTTCGGCGTTGATGACGCCCACACCTTCGCCGCCAATTCGCCCATCCCCACCACCCGCGCCCTCCTCCACCTCACTATGCCTCCCCCTCTGACTCCACCTCCTCCGCCACCGCTCATGTCATCCATCCCCCGCCGCTGATCCCCACCGTCGTGCCCACTGCCCGATGCCGCCGCCGCCGCTCCGGCCGTCGTGGAGTTCCGGCACACCGGCTTCTCCTGCCTCGGAGGTTGCGGCAGTGGCTTGGCATCGACGTCGACGACGCCCGCACCTCCGCGGTCCACTCCCATCTTCCCGTCGCCCATCCCTACCACCCGCGCCCTCCTCCACCTCACTCTGCCTCCCCCTCCGACTCCGCCTCCTCTTCCGCCACTCATCTCATCCATCCCCCACTGCCACCGTCAAGTGCGACGTCGGCGTGTCACTCTCTACCGAGAAAGAGAGAGAGGGAGGAAGAAGAAATAGATGGAGGCTGACATGTGGGGCCACATGTCAGCGGACTCCATATTTTTTTTGAATGATAAATGGGTCCACATACATGTTTTTAACTCTAATGCCGCCTGAGCGCCACATCAACGTTATAGACCAGGTCAACACTGCCATGTGGACGCCACGTCAGCGAAACCACCTTCTAAAACCACCGAGAGAGTCAAATTACACCGGTTTTGTGGGCCGCGATATCCGGTATTGCAGTTCAAGAATACAAATCAGATTCGGACACCAGTTAAGAGAGTCAAAGTGAACTTATTCCACACAAAAAATCAGCTCAGACTGCTAGACCTTGGGCGGATGGGCCAATAAGGCAATAACACACTTTCCAGGCAACACAGACATCGCAAAGAGTCCCCAGTTCCCACACAACACAGGAGCTGCCGGCTAAATACTACATTCCTCCTAAAATAAGTGCACCCGTAAAAATTCATGTCCAACGTTTGACAATCCATCTTATTTAAAAAATTTATGAAATTTTTTTTTAAAAAAGTTAGTCACTCATAAAGTAATATTCATGTTTTATCATCTAATAATAATAAATATACTAATCATTGAATTTTTTAAATAAGACGAACAGTCAAATGTTGGATATGAATAGTGTAAAACTATACTTATTCTGGGACGGAGTGATATGGGCTATGACATCTGAAAAATTGTCACGTTGCGGTCAAAAAGTTTGTCACGAAGAAAGAAGGTTTGCACATTAAAATAAAGGACCATCTAAAAATATGCCGACACAAAACAGAACAAATTACAATCGGAATTTTTTTAGCCATGTGATCCATACCCAACGACTAAGATTAGTGGGCCTCCAACCATTTCCTTCCTGATCCGGTCCTCCCATTCGCAGTTCCTCCTTTTCGCTTCCTCCTGCTCCCCGCGGCGCAAAAGAAAACCATCTTTTTTTGACGCAAAAGAAAACCATCTCAATCCACCCTTCCTCGTCTCGGCGATACGCTAGGGTTTCGAGTTTCGACTGCTTCTTCCCTCCCGAATTCTCACCTCCTCTCAGTCCCATCTCCCGGGTTGCGCTGGTTTCGGCACAGCTGGAGACAGCCGCCATGGAGCTCAGGCTCTTCGGCCAATTCCTAGAGGAGGCCGACGCCACCATCTTCCTCGACGAAGGAAACGGAACATGCCCTCTCGCCGCCTAGAACCTGGGCAGCTGGGCTATATATACCTTACTGTGGTGGGGGTGGTAACATCCCAATCTATTATGCCTAATACACCGCAATGTTGTCTTTCTTTCCTCCAAATTTAGAATGCGTACTAGATAAGATGGCTCGTCTGATTTATCACTGTAGGAGAATAGGCAAAGAAATCATACCACTTGAATAGAGAAGGAAGGACTAATTCATTGAACAAGTTCCCCAGGCCCAACATGACTTGCAAAAGATGCAGTAGAGTTCTGCTCAAATTCTTTGTTACCATGCATCTCCACAAGCAAAATTCCAAATGTGAACCAAAAGTACAAGATGTAACACACTGGAGTACCTTGTTTTCTCTCTGGGCAGCAGCATGCAAGAAATCTTGGAATGGATGTTTCTGAACAAGAATAAGCAACTCCAATAATAGCAGTGCAGGCTGCACAAAGAAAGTTTGCCTGTATGCCGATGCACAGCTTAGAACAAACAATTTAAATAACATTTTTTTTCTAATTGAACTAGGAGTTCAAAGTTGTATTACAAATCTAATTGAACTAAGGCCACACGGGAAAATCCGCTGGTTACAAATCATGTGATCCAGACCTCAGATGGAAATATTCCGTAGAACGATTTTTTAACATCGCAAAAGGGAATAGCTCGCTCAAATTTTCCACTTTCCAGGTCATACATTCTTACGCCTCCCCAAACGCGTAATTGATAAAGCCAATCCAATGCATGTGTTATCACGGGAGTAGAGAAATATATACAGCGAGGTCGTATCCCACACATATTCTGGGTGGGTAAGCACGCGGAGTGATTCAATCCAAGGAATAATGCATGATCCATTAAAACATTCTCTCGCAACACCATCTTGCATGCATCCGGATCAACCTTGCAGATTTTGAATTCAATACCATCCGGGTACCAAGCTTTAGGACCTGCACGAACCTGCACGAGATCATCCCACGGTATCGAAACCAGATGCCTAGTGAGGACACATCCTGGGGGGCTGGCCGATGCGGCAACAACCACTTCCCTTGTTGGTCCATCCTCTCCATCAAGGTCCCACTTTTCCACCATCTCACGCAATGTCACCGTGTAGAAGCTCCCTTTGTGGTATACACAGATGCCACTTTTTCTGCCCTGCCTTAACAAAAGAAAGCCATTCACTATCAAAGTGGATGATCATTACGGCATAGGCACTGCCTTTGGATGGACTGCAAGACAGAATCGCCTTTTGGTAGAACCATCTCCCAAAACAATGCGCTGCATAGCGTAAACCATGTGTTGACATGCTGTAGTGTTCCAATTTCCCTTCGCTACTATAGACCGGCTCCACGCATGCGAAATCAGTGACTGGTGGGAGGGTGATCCTGGCCAAGGTGACAAGGTTGTAAAGCACGAGACTGGAGTGGTTATTAGCCAAAATAAGCCATCCGTGAGAAGCTCCAAAACATGCAACAAAGTAGCCCTTTGGAAAACTGACAACATAAGACTTGTCAGCATCAACAGGGTGGTACAGGTTGCAGGTCACGGCTGTGCTGCACCCAGTCATGCACAAGCATTTCGTCAAGGTGGTTACCCCAAGACAAGATCCATGGTGTGGAAGGACGTGGAACACCGGCAGTTGTGGCGGCAGCTCTCCATCTTGCGCAGACGGATGCAAAGGCAATTGCTTCGGGAAGCTCAAGGCGTTGCAGGATGCTGAGGAGGATATCAATTGGGAGGTCGTCAGACCATCTGGGGCTTGTAAAAGGTCCTGCCATAGCAAATACTTGCGAGTTAGTGTATTCAGTTAAGCACCTTGTAGTTGTAGACCCAGAAACAGATACAACACTGAACCGAATAACAGTTATTCTGCACAAGATTTGTAGTGTCAGAATTAGAGCCGGACCCCTAATCTTCTGGAAATCGATTTGCGTCACGCAACGGATGTATCTTTCTGTGATTTGATTGCAAAGGTTGGGAGACTTACCGAAGTCGGCCTTGGAGAACTCATCGCTGAGGGAGAAATCGGGTCCAGGAGGCGTATCTGGAGCGCTTCCTCTCATACTGCTCAAGGCTATGGGGGAGAGGAGAAATCACGGGGATATAGAATGAGCAAACCCAGCTATACTTTGGACAAGGAGTCTCTTAGGGCTAGAAAATTGCGAATGTGGAATCCAATACGGACACACACCTTCTCTACCAAGTAACCAATGCAGAACCGAATCGAGTACAGTAATTTTGCGGAAAATTGGTGGTGTCAGAATTAGGGCCGGACTCCCAATCTTCTGGAAATCGATCTGCGACAAATGTTTTTTTTTTCAGAAGTTACCAGTAAGATTCCACGACAAAAAAATGCGTCTTTACCCTTAAAAAGAACAAGAGACAATAAACACTCATTTTGCAAGGATTGATAGATCCGAACTAATCAAACACTCATTTGCAAGGATTGGAGTATCTTTCTGTGATTTGATTGCTGAGGTAGAGGTAGACTTACCCAAGGCACCCAAGACGGAGGAAGAGGAGAAATCGGTGGAGTAGCTCGGGAGGGTGGAGAGATGGGAGAGGAAGAGGATAAATCAGTGGAGGAAACTCTCTGGCCTTGTTTGGCTAATGGCTTACGGAAATAATTTTCCACTCATAGAAAGGCATCTTTAAATTCTAATCATTCATTCTTCATCATTTATTTAATTCTAACCATTCATTCATTTCTCATTATCTAAACATAGCCTCCCAGTCTCTCTTGCTCCTGTAATCATGTCGGCGGTCGGCGGAGGTCTTGGGCGGTGCTCCGCTCGGCTCTGCTCGTAACCTAGCGGCGCCTGTCCGGAGAGGCGGACGATAATGTGCTCTGGTTATGTGGGCTTGTTTACAACTGGGCCAGCGTGGGAGAAACGGAGGCCTTTAACATAGCAGCGCGGATCTTATGGCATCTGATGCTCTCTGTTCAAAGACAGACAGAACTCAGTACAAGTGTTGAGGAAGAAATGGTCGCCGCCTGATACAGATGTTCTGAAACTCAACATTGATGGAGCTTTCCGTGCTTCAGAGAGTTCTTGCGGATGCTGGACGTCTGACTTATGTACATGATGCTATTTCAGTTGAAGCGGAGGCTTGCCTGGCAGCCCTTCCAGCTGTTGTAGCGCATGGTATCACATCTATCCTGGTGGAATCTGATTTATCTGTGCTAATTTCGGCTCTTCAAACTAATGAGTATGCCTCTGCTCCTGGTGGGTCCATCTTCAGGGAGATCAAAGTCCTTGTTCAGATAGATTTTGCCAATGTTGCGTTTGCTTTTGGTCCTCGTACTTGTAATATGGTGGCCCATGAGCTAGCCCAACGTGGTGTGAATTGAGACCCGGGTCATGCAATGGTGTGGACTGACCCCCTCCCTGATTTTGTACAAATTCTAGTGGATCGTGATACCACTGATCCAGCTTGGTAATAAAATGTCAGTGTTGAAGATCAAAAAAGATGATCGATCGACCTTTACCCCTCCTCCTGTTCCAACTTCCAACCCATCCTCGCATGAGACAGTGCAGGCCGACGCGAGGAGATTCGCCGGGTTCATCCAACCAGCACGTGAGACGCCGGTGTTTGCTGGAACTTCCCGTCGCCGTGAAGCACACGCGTGTCGACTCGCGTCGATCCGCCCGCTGCCGAAGCGACGTCCGGTCGCTGCGGCGCGCGATTCGCTCGGTAGTCACTCACAAGATCAGAGCTGTTGCGGTGCGGAGCTTTTGCTTGGACCAAAGGTAAAAAGCAAAATCTTCTCTTGCTCTAAACGGTACTCCACTCACGAAAAAAAAAAAAGGATTTGCTAACTAGCTGTCGACAGATTTCCGTGGTCTGCATCATGCAATTTTTTGGTCGTTAGATATTCTTTGAGATGTGTGCTTGGATCGGCCCATATGTGGCAAGGTGACGTGGGCTCTGTAGGGCAGAGTCAACTGGGCTGCGCAAGACTGTTCAATTTTGATTTTTTGCTGCTCGCGGGACCGCATTTACGTTTATCGACAAATTTTTTCCCAAAAAAATTGACAGATGTAATTATAGTACAATCGAAGTGTAATTACACTGTAACTTGTATGTAATTACACTGTAACTTACATGTAACTCCAGTGTAATTTGTATGTAAGTTTCACGTAATTTTGAATCGTTAGATCTATTATAAGATTTGTTGTGGTGAGGAAGAAAAAAAATCGCAGCACACACATATGTGAAAGGATCTGTTTCCACGACCTACATTTTACCGAAATAACATGTTACGAAGAGATTTTTGAAAGTTACATATAAGTTGCATTATAGTTACAGTGTAATTACATGCAAGTTACAGTGTAATTACACTGTAATTATACTGTAATTACATCTAACAAATTTTTAGAAGAAAATTTGTCGATAAATATATAGCAAAATTGTTTGTTCAATGTGGCTAAGATGATTTTTGGGCCTGTTAATGGGTCTTGGTAAAAGTTTGGTTGTTTAATCTGGCTTTAGACAATTTTTGGATCTGTTAATGGGCCTCGGGTGGTTGGGCTCGGTAAAGGGCAGGCTTGCTATCCCCTTTTTTTCTTTTTATATATTTTTTGTAATTGTTTTTCTGCTGAAAAATCTGAGCCGTTTGGTGTTGATCCCGTGGCTCAAAAATCTGCATGATACAACCCCTTATTTTCTGTCGAATCATAAATACAGTCCCAAACTCAAATCATCCGTAAGAGATATCCCTTTATTTTTCATGTCCCTTAAAAAGTCATCAATTTTTTTTTAAAAAAAATAGTAGGATAGATTAATACGTGATATGTCACTTTATAAACATGCATATTCAAATTCAACTTATACAAGTAAAAAAATAATAAATTTAACAATAAAGTGAACGTGTAATTTACGATCAAATTTATTATTTTTTTTTCGAATTATATAAGTCGAATTTTAACTCGTATGTTTACGAAAGATATATCATATATTGATCTATCTTGACAATTTTTTTAAAGAAATTGATAACTTTTTAAACGACATGCATAAAATGAGGGAGGTCCCCTCGAGGGAAAAAAATCCGCTTCCACTCCACTCAATCTTGCATCTAGGGGTTAACGAAAAACTCGTAACTTGTTAACTCGCTCGGCTCAACTTGGCTTGGTCCGTTTCATTTTCCTGACAAGTCTAGCTGGTATTTTAGCTCGTTAAAAATAACTAGCCAAGCTGCCGACCCCAAACGAGCTAGACGTCAAATCAGATGACCAGCATGGACATCCTTTCGGCCCATCGGCCACGATACAATGGTATTTTCATGTGATGTGCGCATGTGGCCAGCCTAACTCTCATTATCTTATCAATTTTGCTATATATTTATCGATAAATTTTACCATAAAAATTTAACAGATATAATTATAGTATAATCATAGTGTAATTACACTGTAACTTGCATGTAATTACACTGTAACTATAGTGTAATAACTTTCAAAAATCTCTCTGAAACATGTTATTTCGATAAAATGAGGTTGTGGGAATAAATTCTTTCACATATGTGTGTGCTATGATTTGTTTTCTTCCTCACCAAAACAAATCTTGTAATAGATCTAACGATTCAAAATTATGTGAAACTTACATATAAGTTACACTGTAGTTACATGCAAGTTACAGTGTAATTACACTACGATTGTACTATAATTACATCTGTCAAATTTTTAGGAGAAAATTTATCGACAAATGTATAGGTGGTCCCTTATCTTATACATAAACCGATAGATGGATAAAACAAAAGACAACAACAAATAAAAAGAGAAGACAAATGGAAACGGAGAGGAGACGACTCAAGCGAGGAGCTTGCTATCGCTAATTTCGCTGGCCCAGGAGGGTGGGGGCACCTTGAAGGCGGCCGCATAGCGGGGGAGGAGGAGCCTGACCTCGAGGCAGAGGTCGGCAGCGCCGTGCCGGGCTGCGGCGGTGGTAGTGGTGGTCAGCGTCAGGTGCTTCCACGGACGGCGCATGGCGGCAAGTGAAGGTACAACATTAAGGGGAATCCAATGGGCGGCGACGATGGAGATGAAGGTGCGGTGGGAGACAGTCCTCGAGACCTTCCTCGAGCTTTGTCTAGCCTCTCTTCGCTGGACGTCATCTCTCGCTCTCATCACCACCATCTCCCGTCGGCGCCGTTGTGTGGAGTCGTGGGCTCACTACGCGCCGCCACCAAAGCCCGTCGTTGTCTAACCGGCAGCCGTAGCAGCACCAGCACCAGGCCAACACAAGCTCTTTATGCCTGTCTCCAAGTCGAATCGTTCCCAACTCCAACGCCAAGCCGCTAATGCCGTCGTGCCAGCCATCTTCTCTCCATCTACTACTTTGATTTGCTCGCGAGCCAAACAAGTTGGCTCGAGCTTTCAAATGAGCCTAACCGAGCCAGCTCATTATCCTAACGGGCTAGACCGAGCTGAGCCGAGCTGGCTCGCTATCCACCTCTACTTGCAGCCACACGAGAAAATACTGTAGGCCAACTGGTCAAAACCAAGCTAATAGCTAATTACTGCTGCTATTACGTGCTGAATGTAGTGCGATGTAACTACGGTACGGCTCAAGCCAGGCCTCCATCTCCATTGTACTCCTACTCGACTAGAGTATACTTCCTCCGTCCCATAAAACATGTCGTTTTTAGGTTTCTCACCAAAATTGGTATCCACTGCAAATGACCGATTTACCCTCATTTATTTCATTCGCCACACACAAAACAAAACCGCCGTTGGAGGATGGGAGGAGGCGAAGAGAAAGACGAAGTCGCCGTTGAGGATGCCGCCACACGCATGCTCCTCGGAGTCAAGCACGAAGCCACCACCGGGATGCCCGCGTCGAAGATGTAGCCACCTACATGCTGCTCCTCGGTGAAGGTGTAGACGCCGTCGGCGCCGAGCACCGAATCAGGACTTCGCCTGCAACCTCCTCGCTTTCATCCACTTGCCTTTGCTTGATGCGCATCGACATCCGCTTCCACCGCCTGTCCATGGCGTTCGATCATTCTAGCCAGCCGCATCGTGATCTCCACGGTGGCGATGGCCGGTGAATTGACACGCGCCTGCTGCGCCACTCCCGCGTTTGAGAGGAGAAGAGATAGGTGAGGAGACTAGGATTGGGGATTGCATGAAGGGGGGGTGTGGCGGTGATGGAGGAGTTGAGGCGAGAGGGGCAACGGAGAAGTCGATGCGAGATTGCGAGACAGCGAGAGGATAAGGTCGCTTTAAGTGGCGAGGGATCGCTCGCTGGAAAAATGAAAAAAAAAAGAAGAAACGAGTGGTATGTAACCCATCGATGGAAATAGATTGGGCCCACTTCCTCGATTTAACCTTAATTTGTTGGCATCTTTGCCAGCGGGTAATAGTGGAGAATGTCCTCATCATGATTACGGCTCAAACGACTTTTTCTTTGGGACATGAGTCAGTCGGCAGAACGTCCACTTTTCTGGGACGGAGGAAGTAGTAACTTATTAGTACCCCCGTCACATTTTAAATGCAGTCATGGTTTTCCATGCCTAACTTTGACCGTTCATCTTATTTGAAAAAAAAATAAAAAACTTAAAAACATAAGTCATAAGTCACGAGTAAGGTACTATTCATGTTTTATGATATCATAAAAAAACTAATTATAAAAAATTTCCAAATAAGACGGACGATCAAAGTTAGACACGAAAACTCATGGTTGCATCTAAAATGGAACGGAGGGAGTAAGTAGTATTCACTAGTTTGTTGAAAAATATAGCAACATTATCAATGTTACTATATTTTTCTATACAATTAATCGAAGCCAAAATAATTAATTTAGAAATAATAATGCGGCACAGGACAAATTCAACAGCGACAAGAGAACGAAGCGGACAGGAGGGAGCTGCAACCCTGCGTCGTGCGGCAACAGTGGAGAATCCGGGCGTGTCGTGCCAATCCGGTTTGGCAGCGGCTGCGCTGCAGGGAGATGTGCACACTGTAGCAGCGTCGTGCAGCGGTGGACGGCGAAGGAA
Organism: Oryza meridionalis; assembly: GCA_000338895.3. NCBI lineage: Eukaryota > Viridiplantae > Streptophyta > Magnoliopsida > Poales > Poaceae > Oryza > Oryza meridionalis. Next base: position 32,994,522 of record CM002524.2, on the reverse strand, counting down.
TCCTGACAGGTGCCAAAACCCTCCTTAGATCCGGGGGACCCCCACCCACCGTACACGCATGCGACCCACTGGCACGCGGACGGATAGGAATAGGAAGTGGTAGCATCCGAGGAACAGGGGCAGTTTCGTCTCGCCGGCGTTGTATTTCCACATCAACGTGATATGAGTAGGCTTGCTGCTACGGTACGGAGCATGGGTGATGGCCTGATGGCTACCCAACTGCGTCGGTGACTCGGTGTGGCTCTAGATCGAGTCGGCACGGTATTGGTCTGTTGACTCGTACTCTCGTACTGGTCATTGGGCGGTACACGTGTATCTTTATCTGAACCGATAATGGTGCTATCCATAACGATCAACGGTGCCTTCACAAAATCACAAGTGAATGATTTTACTGCCTTGCTAGAACTTCCAAAAATCCAAAGATACCCGCTTCAGAAAGGCTTTCACCGTCTCCACTCCATGAAACAGAAATACAGAATTCATAACGTGTGATTACGATCAGGTAGAGTGGTAGAGAGAATTCTAAAAAAAAAAAAAAGTGGTACACAGGTACTGTAGTCTGTACTCTGTACCCTGTACTACCCCTATTACCACCATTTTAAGCGAACACCATCAAACTCATAAATAACCTGCCACTCACTCGCTGCACGCTAGTCCTTCTGTTTCACAGTCCCCACCCCCACCCTCGCATCGCCATAACCACCTCGCCCAAATCGAAGCACACTAGAGAACCACAAGACCCCTCCTCCCGACACAAACAACCAACCACACTACCCTTCGCGCTGGTCTCGACTCTCGACCACCGGAGATGGCCGCCTAGCTAGTGTGCCGGTGGCAGCTGGAAGACATGGGCTGTTGCTTCAGCAAGAAGCGCAGGAAGCAGCTGGCCGGTGCAGCTGTGTTCTCCCGCCGCTGCAAGCCGCCGTCCGAGGACCGCGACCCGCCGCCCCCGCCGCCGTTGCCGGAGGAGGAGAAGGTCAAGGAGGTGCTCTCGGAGACCCCGAGCGCTAAGGTCAGGGCCGAGGCGAAGCCTGTCGCCAATGTGGCTGTCTTGGAGGAGCCGGAGGTGGAGAAGCAGGCGCCGAAGCCTAGCGCCGATGCGGATGTCACGGTGAGCGATCTTGGTAGCTGCATGTCGCTCGCCACCGACGATAGGTCCGAGGCGGCGTCCGAATCGTCCGTCGCGACCAGCTCGGTGGCTGGCCCGGAGCGGTCGCCGGGGAAGCCGGCCAGGAGGAAGCGCCCGGTGTCCGTCTCCGGCGAGCTGGCCCATGCCATTTCCCGGCGCGACCGCGCCGCCGCTGCCTACGGCGTCCGCTCCCGCAGCGCCCGGGCCTCGGCGTCCCCTCCGCCACGGCGCGAGCAACGGGACCGCTCAGTGCGGAGGTCGCCGTCGCCGGCAGCGAAGCGTACACCGGAGCAGCGCCGCGCCGCGAGCCCAGCCCCGTCCCTCCAGCGGAAGCCGCCCGTCCCGGTGAGGCCGTCGCCGCGGCGGGTGCAGGAAGCGCCGCCTCCTCCGCTCGAGCCCCCGCCTCCACCACCTCCGCAGCCAGAAGAGGACGCCATGACCGCCGACGGCGAGCCCAGCATTGCGGATGCCGCAAGCGCAGGCGGCGACGGCGAGGGGAAGGAGTCGTTGGACAACCCGCTGGTGTCCTTGGAATGCTTCATCTTCCTCTAGTGGCGCTGCACTACCGCCGTCGTGTCCTCCTCGTCAGGTGGCCTCGCGCTATTTTCCTTTGAAAATATTGCGCTAATCTTGTTTAGTTTAGATGTTCTGCGTTAAGCTGGTGTGGTAATTAGTGGGTAAACTACTTGTGGTGGTGTAATGCTACTGTCATATTCCGGTTATTAACCTATGTCCGGTGGAATGACAGCAGCTTTGACTTTTGGCGTAGGATGGGCCCTCCGATTGGAATTGGACGGCGCTTGAACGTTGGATGTTTCATTTTGGCTTTTGGACTAGCCCTCGCTGTATTTTGTAGAGCTCTTTTTCACAAATCGTCAATTCGTCATGTCTAACCTCTGTTCCCATGTGGTATCTACCCACAATGTGCACGCCATCACATGGCGACCTCACATTTTCTGACTTGTTCGGTGCGTGATAGTTGAGTCATCGGATACTTTCACTTTCGCCCCCAGCCCATGCTGCGCCATCGAACAATGTTTCCGTCAGGGACATCCATGATCCATCCATGCATGCAGCTTTTCTGATCTCATCCCCAGATTCAGCACAGGATCAGATCTGCCAAAGGAGCCCGTCAACCTAGGCAAACAGATCTAGCGCCCGGGATGTGTTCGCTGGTGTTAAACAAACCGCCAATCCCCCGCTTAATTCTCAATTTCTCATCAAGGTGACATGCGGCGCATCATGGCGCTGCACGAGTCGAGGCCGCGCGAGTCGACAGATCACGGGATCGCGCCTTGGTTTGGTCTCGCCCGTAGCGCGCACCGTCCTGTCGACTCGGAGCAGTGCTGCGGCTGCACCCGCTTCCTCTCGTCCTCCTCGTCGTTATGCTGATCTGCGTTGCGTGCTTGTCTCCCGTGTTAAGATTTCGCGCCGCCTGCGAGCTCACGGGAGCAACGCCTGTGTTGGACTGATGGTTGTTGGTTCCGGTATCAACATCTGACTGCTGTTTGGATGTTTGGTGGTACGAGACCTGAAGGATGGCACAGCACATGGATGCGGTTGGTTGAAGCCAAACCCCATTCATGCTGTCTGTAGGCCCACGGGAATTCATCGAGCAAGTCAAGATTATCTGAATTTCTTCATGGCAAACCCGTGGTTTCCTGTAGGACAGTTAGCAGAATTTGGCACTAGTCTTTGCTAGTATTGTCGCATGCTGGCAGCGACCAGAATGATGAACAGTGGTGCTAACACAGGGTGGATTTCTAATCATCGGCGAGGACTGTCCCAGTGCGTGCGTGATTGATTGGTCTCTACCTAGCTGTAGCCCGTAGAGCAGAACCGGTTTAATACATACTGGCCATACTGCTAAGTGGGTCTCTTTGTCATGTGGGCCGCACTGGCCCGTAAGTGTCTCACGTAATCCAAGCTTACAAGTCAGGATTCCTTGTATTGCGGCCGGGAGAATGGAGATATTATTATCTCCATCCTGCTTGGACCTGCGGATTCTAGATGCAGAACCTTTCGTCCTGAGTCCTGACTTTTTCATCGAAAGGGGCGAACGTTGTCCTCCTTCGCCGTCTGGTTTATAAAATACAGTGAAATTCATGCTCGCGGCGGCTAGTGCCTTCACTTCAGCCGTTTGTCCACGGCAAGCGTCCAACCTGTAGCCTGGTACGACAGAGGCCGTGATATAAAGAGGACGCTTAATTTTGGGGCCTCCCTTAAACTGCCCTGGGCTGTGACGTCTTTTTAAATGGGCTGGGTTATTAATTCAAGAAAAAGGTTTACTTAAGTTCCCTCAAGTTGTCGTCGAATTCCAAAATATCCCTGAATCGGAATAACGGACATAACGCATTCCTAATCTTGCAAAATCAGATCATATTGATTTTAGGATAGTATTGCTCCCAGTTTTGACTGACGTGGCGGCTGAGTCAACGTGGGACCCACGTGGCCTCCGATTTTTCCACCTTTCTCTCATCTCCCCATCTCGATCCAGGCCTCCAACCTGAGGGGGGATAATGGGGAGAGGTTTGACGGTGCGACTTACGGGAGAAGAGGGGTGGTCGGCCTCCTGATCTAGGGCTACACCCGTGCTGTATGTGCCGCCTCACACATCATCCTCCCCGTGGTCTCACGTCCGCCTCGACTACCAACACGTCTCCACCTGGTGTGTGTCTGTTAACGAAAAAAATTGAACACACCGGCCTGGGAGATCTGCTTAACTACAGTGCATGTCCAAATATGATGAGATACAGGCGTGCCGGTCAGTTTGACCCTGCAACTGACAAGATATGTAAACAGTAGATCAAATAGCCGATCAGCTGACAAGCCGATGGAGTAGTTCCAGCCGATAGCCGATAATAGCAGATGCCGATACCAGCCGATAGCGATAGGGTTTAAGCAATCGGCTATATGTCCAATGTAGATAATGATATAAAGGTAATCGGCTGATGATGATGTAATAAAATAACAATATAATCCAGTATAAACCAATCGGCAAAAAATGATATGATAAATAAGCATCGATCCGAAGGTTAAAGCACACATCGGCTGGAAGTCCGACGTCATGAAATCCACAAGATTAGATTAAACAGTGAAACCTTTGTTGCCATCGGCTAAATCCAACTTATACGTATATGCAATCCTTATGAACCGATGCAACGTCCATATAACTCACCGGCTGAAATCCCGATGAAACCCTTATTGTCAATCAAGAAGCAAGTTAGAGATTATAGTTCTAAGCACGACTTAGTAGATCAAACTTAACTGATGCAGCACTAGGTATGAAAAGAAACATAATATCTAGACAATCAAGCCGTTGACTGAGTTTTCAGGGTGGTAGATGTCTAAGCTAATCTAATCTAGCAACGCGATTTAGCCGATACCGGCAGAAACCCTAAAACGAGAAGCAGCCGATAGAGCTAAATTGATATGCTAAGACTAGATTAACAGAGACATATGATAAATAGGTAGGCAAATATATCATCCAAACCAGAGCAATCGAAGAGGTCGAATGTACTGATGCAGCCTTGGACGACGCCGACGTAAACGATATAATTGTCTGGACCGGCGGAACATTGGACTTACCCCTTAGCCGAAGATCGAACACCGATGCAGCCCCGCGTCAGGTGCCAAGTCCCGCCGAACGATAAAATAAAGTAGAAAAGGTAAAAGGTGGCGATGCGCCAAATTGTATTGATCGTGAAGATAAATTACAATGACCCCGGGTGTACATAATTATACCCATGGGTAGATACTAGTCCAAGAAAGAAACTTTCCTAAAGATAAAAAAGAAACTAACAAACTATTCCTAATTAATAGATACAACTGCCTTCTTCAGATTCGATCCGTACGTGACAATCATCATGAAGCACGTCAACTCAATCCGACAATTATTCCAATATTACCTTGCCGGAATCGGTTACATCGGCTTGCCTTGTCCGATTCGGTAACTGCCAATGCACACTGTAGCCGATGCGGTTCCGAAGCCGATTCATACCATGTTTCTATTATCGATTTCCTCCCAAATCCGTTTCGGCCTTAACTCCAAATTCGATGCATGATTTACCAAATTTCGTTGTTAATAGTGTCCTCCCAGATTTCCATTGCTCTCCACCAAAGCCTCGCCATCATCCTCTCTCTCGCGACGGCAAAGCACTGCATCGTCATCAGGCACAGTTGGTTTGCCTTCTACGATGACGAGGTTGCCCGCCTCGTGAATGCCCTCACCGTCGAGGAGATTCCCTTCCATTCGTTCCCCGTAAAGTAAGTGGTAGTGTTGAAGGTCGTGTTCATGCCAAACCTAATGCCGAGCGGCTTCACCGTGGCGGCCATCACCAACCACAGTTGAGTCACTTACACGACTAGTGGGAACATCGGATGGACCTACGTCGAGTGTTCGCATCTCGGGGATCTCAGCTACGGGCACTGCTACCTCACGGGAGGCGGCAAAGTGCTTGTCCTTCGCCTCGCCGTCGGCTATCGTTCCCAGTGAAAACTAGCATCCTTCGGCCACTGTTTGACAAGCCTAGCACTGTGTTCTATCCAGTGGAATAAGATTGGGTTGCTGACATATATGGCTAGCGTGGGTTCCACGCTGAATCAACAGTCACGTCAGTTAAAACTAGGAGCAATATTGTCTTGGCCTCTTGGGACATAATGTGGTCCGGTTTTGCACGATTAGAAATGTATTATATTTGGTATTCCGGTTCGAGGACGACTTTGAAACTCAACAACGAGGAGGGACCTCAAGTAAACTTTTTCCTTAATTCACAAACCCAAAGAGAGGGCTGGCCGTAACTCATAAAACTGAAGATTGGGGTGGGCTGTAAGCCTGAAACTCACAAACTGAAATGGAGATGGGCCATGGCCCAATATATGGACGAACGCGTTATACTCGTCTAGATATTTTCCTGGAACTGTAAATGAAGATGTCCAAGTCAAGTCTTGCATAACGAAAGCTCAGATTCGTTGGAAGCTTCACCGAGTTAACAAAAACTCTGTTATGCTCGCAGAACTGCACAACAGCACAAGTGAAACGGGGACGATAATTCCAGCGAAAACCTCTCTCGGTCTCTCCCCTTATCGAGGAGAGTACAAGACTAGATACGTATACACCATACAAGCTAGTGGCGGATCAAAAAATCAATTCGTTAGTGTCATACCATATCTATTACAAGCATACATAGGTGAATCGAGGATTCCACACGCTCCTGGCTGTGGGAGATGCTTTGACTATGCTCACCGTGTCTTCTCTCGATGGTTATGTTTAGTTCACACTAAACTTCTTCAAACTCCCAACTTTTTATCACATCACATCCAAAACTTTTCTACTCACATAAACTCCTACCTTTTTTTTCCAAACTACCAACTTTTCCTAAACTTCTCTCTAATTTCAGCAACTAAACACAGCCGATACCGATGGAGAAACCGGCAATTTTCCTGTGTCGGTTCATCTTTATTGCAGACACTTAACATATCGAACTTATCGGGAAATTTGGTGAGTGGTGACTGATTCGGCCCGCATCAACTTCGACGGCGATGTTCTTTTTTCTTTTTCCTTCTTTACAAGGTCGGCAGCCCTGAAAAGTATTCGTGTCCTTGTGCTTTCGTCGTTGACGTCTTCTTCCCCTAGGGGAGATGGTTTGTTCTGGTCAGGTCAACTCCCAAACCTAAAGGAGAAGCATAGGATAGCACTAGTGTACTCGTATAACTGTAGTATTATCCAGCAATCTGTTCGTGTCAAGCTTCTAGTAAGAAACAGTAACAGAAAGGGGTTCAAATAGGATCATCGCCCGGAAAAGTCGTTGGTAACAAAAATCGTCCTGAAGATCATCATCACACAGCCAAATGCCAATACACTACACACTCCATAAAACTCTTTTGAGTTTCATAGCACTGCTGCATCTGACGCATGAAACTTCGCTACATATGCTTCACTACATCATGTAACATGCTGTCATGTTACCGCACCGGGCCACCGGCGCACCTACCCTCCATACTCCATGACCCATGTTTCCTCGTCTTTGACAGTGCGAGCCTGCGTGATGTGCGAAGTGTGAACACTAGACTTTTGCCTCTGCACGGGGTGCTCCTAGTAAATTCCCGGTCGCCGTGGCGTGAAATCCGCGAGGATTCTGAGACACCAAGCAACGCTGCAAACGGCCTCCACCGAATCCGAAACTTCCCCCAACAACGTAGGGCCACATCGTTTGGCTTTTCTTTTAATAAACCAAAACGGTTTATTAGAAAATAAAAATAAATTTGCATGTAAAACTTTTATATATGTGTTCTCGGTGACTTAAAAGCCAATGCTAAAAACGAAACTACGTTAAAAATATCTCAAGATCAATGTTAAAATTAAATTTAAAAATTTAAAATTTGACTTTTTCTTTGGCTGAATAGGCCATCCGATGGGAGCCTAGGAATCAGAACCGGCAACGTCAGGTCGCACTTCCTAGGCGCACTTGCAGCCGGCGCCCAGCAAAGGGGACGATGAGAATACGAGATTTTCTTTCACGGTTCAAGCTTTCACAACTTCACTTGTTCACTTCTTCGTGATTTTACTTTGGTCGTATGGGAAGTGAGGCAACCATTGGCCGGATACTTGGGTGGAATTTACGAAACATTACTGTTTTCTCTTTTGTTTTCTGACGGAAGGCAGTAGTAGAGAGTTGGAGAATTATTATAGAACAGTGGTCGATGCTGCTTAACTATGGAGTTTCATGATCTCACAATCTCAACTTTTCTTGTAACTACTTTGTTTGAGAGGCCGGACACATATCCTCTCAAGTCTCAACTAGGGCTGTGTTTAGATCCAAAGTTTGGATTCAAACTTCAGTCCTTTTTCATCATATCAACCTGTCATGCACACACAACTTTTCAGTCATATCATCTCCAATATCAACCAAAATCTAAACTTTGCGCTGAACTAAACACAGGCTAGGCTTAAGCAAGCTTTCATAAAACTGTTCAGGCTAAGCTATCAAGGTTTGCCATTTGCCAACTTGCTAATATACAATGTAAAAAACGAAAAACAAAATCTATTTGATCTCTTTAAAATATTGGGACGTCTAGTCAACCATCTCAGACTTTAAGGGTGGGAAATATTTTCTTGATGTCACGTATAACAAGTTTTGATTCAAACGAAAGTTTTCTAATTAAGGCCTTATTTAGTTCACAGAAAGAAAATTTTTGGGTATCACATCGGAAGTTTGACCGGATGTTGGAAGAGGTTTTCGGATACAAATGAAAAAACTAATTTCATAACTCGCCTGGAAACCACAAGACGAATCTTTTGAGCCTAATTAATCCGTCATTAGCACATATGGGCTACTGTAGCACTTATGGCTAATCATGGACTAATTAGACTCAAAAGATTCGTCTCGCGATTTACATGTAAACTGTGTAATTAGTTTATCATTTTATCTATATTTAATGCTCTATACATGTATTCAAATATTCGATGTGACGTTTTTGAAAAAAAAATAGGAACTAAACAAGGCCTAAATTCGCATGTCCGGGATAGTAGATTCTAAAAAAAAACCCCGAGGCTCATGAGTTACTCGAGCTCAATTTAAGCTTGCCTCGAGTTCTAATTGAGTAGAGCTTGAGCCTATGCCAAAGCTCACGAGCTTTGTCAAGCTGAGCTCGAGCTCATGCCGAGTTTTACCGTTCATTTAATAGAGTAGTGCATCATGTATGCCATATATCTGTATCCATGCGGTGAAGTATCTTGTGTTGGCACAATATATTTATCTTATTCTTTTTCATCAATCATTAGCATGATTAAATATAAATAAATTATTTATTTCAAGAGATTATCCTTGAAATATACTATGTTGCGCTACTTATAAGCCGAACTTTGTAGACAAGCTTGAGCTTGAACCGAGCATGTCTAAAAGCTCAAAGGTTACTCGGGCTCGGTTCGAGCTTGAGCCTAGATAGGCAAGCTTGCTCGAGCTCGACCCGTTGTCAGCCCAAGTTACAAGCATACCCTTACACCCAAATCCATAACATGACTTTCACCGAAGCAATGATATGCGTGTATCAATCCGACAAACACCAAAGACAACACACAAAGGGCCCGTTTCGTAGAGCTCTAACTTCTATTAACTCTAGGAGTTGGGGTTTGGAGCGGAGTTGTGAAGCAGCCTAAATCTAGTTCCACATCTCTAAATTATTTTGTGAGAGTGCTCTACCCAGCTTCATTCCTATTTTAGGTGAAGTTGAAACTGTTCGGCTAAGCTCTAGCTCTAGAATAGGTGAAGCTGGAGCTGAAGCCGTGCCAAACTAGCCCAAAATTTAACCACAACATCACACACCAACTTTCGTGAGAGTTTTGTAGGAAAATAGTACTACATTCGTTTTTTTACTATACAACTACTGATTTTGAACACGTATTTAACAATTTATCTTATTGAGGAAATATGAGGAAATTACGTAATTATCATTTGTTTTATTGCTAAAAGTACTTTAAACATGATTTATATAGCATTTACTTAATTTTTGAATAAAATAAATGATCAAACGTGTTTAAAAGTTAACGGTGTCATTTATTGAAAATGCTTCTCCTTCTTACCCAAAATAGTATCCCTCTTTCACGATTTCAACCGTCAGAAATGCGAAACCCACAGATTTGCGGGTGCCTTCCGCAAGAAGGCGTTTCTCCTCCCGCACGGACCCGAGATTGGGCGGCCCGCCGCTCCCACCCCCGTCCGTCCGTCGGAAGCCAAAGCCAACCGCCTCGCGACTCCACCGCGTCTCTGCACATGCCCAGCCCCCACCACGAAATTACCCACCCCCCCATCGCGAGAGAAAAAAACTACTAAAAAAATATCGCGCATAATCCCAATTCGACTCCGACTCGGCCATTCCGTCCCCAAACCCACGCCGACTCGCTCCGCTTTTTTAAATCCCCCAACCCGGAACGAATTTTTCCCCTTCGTTTCCACCACCACCCCCCACCACCACGACGCGGATGGCATCTTCGTCGTCTTCGTCCTAGCGCGCGGCGGCCGCCACGCGACCCGGTTTGAGGGGGGAAAGGGGGTTCCGCTCGGCTAGGCGGAGGAAGGACGCAGCCGCCCCTGTCCCGCGGCGAATTTGGATGATCGAGGCCCGCCGTCGAGGGTAAGGAGTGATGGAGGAAGCGGCGGCGGCGGCGGATTTCGATGGCGGCTTCGGCGGCGCCGGGGAGGACAACCTGTCCATGCCCCTCGGCGACTTCATGGCCTTCCTCGATAACGAGGACTGGAAGGAGCAGCAGCACGAGGTGCGTTACTACTCGCCGCCTTGCCCTAATTCGATTTACGCCCGGGTGTATTTTTTCTTCTTCTGTGTGCGTCGGATCCGATTCGGTGCGCGGGGTTGTTGGGGGGCTGGGCTTGCGTCTGTTCTAGGGTTTTTGATTGCATCGGGGCCGGATGCGTGGATTTCTCGAGAAGTTTCTGCCTTCAATTAGGCGATTTAGGATGTTTGGAGGCTAGGCACTGTGTTTTCCCCCACGAGTGTTGTGTCTCGTTTAGGCGCGAATGATACAAGCGTGATCAAGCTTACATGCGGTTTTGGTCCGGTTACTCAGTTTGAACAGGTATTTTTGTTGTTGTTGTTGTTTCGGATTAGTGGAGCTCTGGGTGCCTGAAGAAGAGCTAAAATCAAGTCCGTTATGCAGTTTCATTAAATGTTGGTTGGTCAATGACAATAATCTGACGACAGATCTTCGACAACCACCGGTCGCTGAAATGACGCTTGATGTGCAGAGGCTCGGTTGCTGGTTTATTGGGTCTCATGTTTGATTCACTGCCCTTGCCGTGGTTTAATACTATGAGAAAGTGTTGATGATGGCGGCTGGAAGCGAGTTTACTGGCAGTCGTGGCGTTGGGGGTTTTGATGTGGTACAGGTATGCTGTTTTCAGTGGCGATGGGCTATAAATGGCCATCAGGCTGTTGGGATTGGAGAAGGTCGAACAGGAAGCAGCTTGGTAGTGAGTTGGAAGTGTGTTTGCTGCCAAATGGATACAATGATATGTGGGCTTTTCGGGTTGTCTTTTCTGCTCTCACTGGACTTCAGGCCCCTGTACACATGTTCTGTATGTTCACCGGTGGGCATAGATGCATTCATCATGCAGCTATGAGGTATCCTTATGGCCTGTTAAGAACACAAGAGTTCAGTATATTTTTCACTTGAAACAGTTCGATTTCCTCATGAATTGGAAAAATTCTAGTGTTGCAAACGGCCACCTTTTCCCCTGAATCCTAACACATGTATTTTAGCAGTAGAAAATATTGAATTTGTTGTGAGCATGCGGATAGCTAATAGTCTGACCTCACAATATTTATTATGATGGTCGATCCTGGTAAATGCTTTGTTTTTATGTGTGCTTGAATGCTTTTAGTTTTGCATTTGCTATGCCTCTTTACTAAAGAGATGAATTGTAAAACTGAAGTCATTTCATTAATGAAATGGGAGAGTAGATCCTCTCTTTCTCAAACAAAGAAAACTAAAGAGATGAATCAAACTGATTTTATTTACTGTGTTGTGATTGTTGTGACCTTGAATACTTTGGGTGAGTGCTGGGGAAATATAAAATTTCTTGTCGCGTTCAGTTCTGTGGCAAAATAATTGGCTGATACCATACCAGGTGAAATTGAATCTTCATTTTTTGTGCTTTGTTTGAGGAAGTGTTTTTTTGGGAGGTTTTGTCTTTTAATTGTATTTTCAAGTTGTTGGTTGCTAGGTCTTGTATTTACCAACCTTGGGTAGTATATGTACTCCCTCCGTTCCAAATTAGATGTCGTTTTGACTTTTTGCTTGCAACTTTTGACCATTTCGTCTTATTTAAAACATTAGTGCAAATATAGGAAAGGATAAGTCATATATTTAAAGTACTTTTGATAATAAAGCAAGTCACAAACAAAATAAATAATAATTCCATATTCTTTTGAATAGACGAATGGTCAAACATTACAAACAAAAACTCAAAACGACAAGTATTTTGGGACGGAGGTAGTACTTGTTACGCTCGGAATTTGTCATATGGTTTGTGGTCAGTAACCAGTAAAACTCTACATTTAGTTCCAGCATATGCCATCATAGGCTGTTAACTATGTGTGGCTAACTGGATATGTTCATAGATGTCCAAGTTTCCTTGAGTACAATAACTGGGATTGCATTTTTTTCGTGTAACTGATGCTAATTCTTGTGTTTATTGTAAGATAAGTCAGTTCCTTGCCAGGAATATCTACCTACTTAGCTTTGTTGCATCTATATATCATGCCCCTTGTTTAGTCTATTATCTTGTGTTCCCTTGACAAATGTGCATATTTGTAACTAAAGAGCTATTATGTTGTTTAATACAGGGCAATCAAGGTTTAGAGATGCCAGTGGACAGCACAAGTTCTGAAAATGCATTTCAAAACCATGAAGGTACCAGAAGATGCTCGTTTTATTTTGTATTTCTGCTAGATACACACTTTTCTTTTCCGTGTCCATTTTTTTAATTTTTAAATTTTATTAAAATGAGCAGAAATTTTTGAGAATAAAGAAAATTGGTCAAACTACTCGCATACAGATCCTTCACATAGTCAGATGGATGTAATGGTGGAACTTAACAATGGTGGAGAATCTTTTGATCACTCAGAGGATACCTCTTATAGATTGCTTAGCAATGGTGAGAAACACAAGAAAGGCTTCAATCTGGAAAAAAAACATTTTTATCTTATTATGTATTATATGATTTTAATTTTGGTTTTGCTCCACAGATTTTTTGGAAAATTCAAGGAATGGTAATCCTGAGAATCAGCATTTACCAATGGATGCATTAAACCATGCTAATACTGTTGATGAAGAAATTGTCCCTCCATATGAAGATTATACAAATGGTTTATACTATGGTCAGCATTCTATGCACTCCGACAATACACAAGTTAGAGTAGATAACAACTTTGAGGGCTTGGAGCCACACACTAATACTTGTATGGCGTTTCCCTGCTTTGTAATATACACATACGTGTGTGCTTTCTTAGCGTTGTAATATAAAGAAGGCACTAATTATTTGATATCTCCTGCAGATTCGGGATGTGATATGTTCGCAGAGCAATCTGGTTTAAGTGAAGTTAAATGTGAGGGCACAGGTCCCATGCTTGGTAATTCTGAGCAGGAGGGTAACCATTTCACGTCAGTGCCTATGTTTGACCATAGTGCTGTTATACCTGATATTCCTTACACCGAGTTGAACATCGGTGATGTGCCTGGAAGCATGCAGAATGGAAATGGCAGTTGCCTAACTGTACAAGGAGAATATCTGCAGGGGGAGTATCAGGAGTATCCTCAGCCAGATTATGGATCGTTTGATATGGCTAATGAAACAGTGCTGCATGATTTGCCACAAAACAATCAGTCATATGAGCTGGAACAATTACCACAGAATATATGTGAAAGCAGTTCAATGCAAGTGGGCTCTCCAGATCAATATTGTGATGATACATCTCTGTCGGATTATTACATGGATGATGTATCTTCGATAGAGTCGATGTCCAGCGAGCAGAACCAATCAGAAGATATCTGTTTCCGGAGTGAGTCTAGCACTGACTCTTCTCCGGTGCCCTCAAGCAGAAACTCCACCACTGAGGATGCTGATAAATACTTTGGAGATACACCAAAACATTTGCAGAATTCCATGTTTCCTGTCAGTACCCAACACCAACACTCATTCATGAACTCAAGTGATCCAATGCATCCAACTTTTCATAAAAAGTATGACATTCCTAGAAATGGCAGCTCTTCTATTCTGGGTAACTCATCAAGGAATTGCTTCAGTTTAGATAGCAATCGTGATTCTGATTTATGTATTCTTGAGGGTAGTAGAAGTCTTGCTAGTGGACATGTGTTGCCACCCCAAGGATTGCAGCATAACTTTCAACAATCTGTGTGTGCCAATCCTAATCTTCCTCGGTTTGGAGGGAGATACAGGCCGCATGAGGAAAGAATGACTTTGCGGCTTGCATTACAGGTAATTTACCCTTTTTACTCTTGGCGGTACTTGCTCATTGAAGTACCATAAACAAACAAGGTGGTTTTTTTTTTAACCTTTTTTAGTCCCCTTTTTTGCCTAACCCAAAGGAACAGGCAACTAAACTGCTTGAGGTTTGATTTGTTATCATGTTTCTGGTCACTAAAACAGAGGAGAATGTATGATTTTCTTATGTAGATATTTGCCTTAAATATTTTCTGTAGTTGTCTTGCAAACAGAAGACCATTTTGTGTTAACTAGCAAAATGTCCATGCTTTGCTATGGGTAAAATTCCCATTCTTTGCTTTTCCAATGCTTATTTCAATATATGTTATTCACTTAAATCAAACAAATATTAAATTATTGCATATATCAGAAAATATCAGGGAATAATTTGTAAAACATGCAAAATTAGTAGTGGTGGGCTGCGGCAGAACCACCTCCACCACTAGAGTATAGATAACTGCTGGTGCTTATGTTTTCAACCTTTTCTGCACTATGATGCTGTTAAACATTGATTTTTGACCTTTTGTCTGCATTGGATATAACTGGTGACTCTGTGAATGTTATTTCATGTGATATATATGTGGCATTTAGTTCCCTTTTTTTTGTTAGCCTTGTGTTATGCTGTATGTGTTGATACTTTTTAGCCATTACTTGATGCACCTCTTGCATCCAGTTTGCTTGTAAGTTTTTCTTCAATGTACTTAACCAATTGGATGATGGGCAGGATATTTCTCAGCCAAAGTCTGAGGCTAATCCACCTGATGGAGTTTTAGCAGTTCCTTTATTGAGGCACCAGGTACACTTTGAAACCAAAGCTGTTACTCCCTAAGAAATAGTACTTCAGCCAACTTCTGATTTTGATATATCTTTTTGTCAGAAAATTGCCTTGTCATGGATGGTGCAAAAGGAGAGAAATGGTTCGAGTTGCTCTGGCGGAATTCTTGCAGATGATCAGGTATGCTAGTTTACCTCACTCCACAGTCCACACCCAAGCCCACATGCAGGATTGAGCCAAAAGGGCAACTGTCCTAATTTATGATCTGATATTTTTCAGGGCCTGGGTAAAACAGTGTCGACTATATCACTGATTTTGACAGAAAGGTCACCAGTTCCATCTTCAGCTGTTAAGCAAGAACCATGCGAAGCTGTAACCCTTGACGATGACGATGAGGATGACGATGCTGAGCCTCATTTGAAGAAACCAGCACTAGCACATCTAGCAGATACATGTAAACCTGAAGTGACAAGTAGTACCATTAAGACAGAAAATCCTATTGCAAATGTTAAGGCTAGACCAGCTGCTGGGACTTTGGTTGTTTGCCCCACGAGTGTTCTACGTCAGTGGGCAGATGAACTGAGGAATAAAGTCACCAGTAAAGCTAACTTGACCTTTTTAGTATATCATGGTAGCAACCGCACAAAGGATCCTAATGATCTTACTAAATACGATGTCGTGTTAACCACATATTCTATAGTAAGCATGGAAGTACCAAAACAATCAAGTCCTGATAGTGATGATGAAGAGAAAGGGAAGCCTGACAGGTATGGTGCTCCTGTTGGCTCCTCAGGCAGCAAAAAACGGAAGACTTCCTCTTCTAAGAAGAACAAAAGTGGAAGCACACCAGAGAGTAAATTGCCTGAGAAACCTCTCGCAAAAGTTGCATGGTTTAGAGTTATCCTTGATGAAGCACAAAGTATTAAAAATTATCGAACCCAGGTTGCTAGGGCATGCTGGGGTCTGCGAGCCAAAAGAAGATGGTGCTTGTCAGGGACACCTATACA
Source organism: Oryza meridionalis (assembly GCA_000338895.3). Taxonomy (NCBI): domain Eukaryota; kingdom Viridiplantae; phylum Streptophyta; class Magnoliopsida; order Poales; family Poaceae; genus Oryza; species Oryza meridionalis. The sequence continues at coordinate 32,978,592 of CM002524.2, read as the reverse complement.
GAATGCTGTTGAGGATCTCTATAGCTATTTCAGATTTCTCAGATATGATCCATATGCTGAATACAAAAAATTTTGCTTCATGATAAAAACACCAATCAGCAGGAACCCAATTACTGGGTACAAGAAGCTTCAGGTTGTTCTGAAGACAGTAATGCTGAGGAGGACAAAAGGTCAGTAATTGATTATATTTTCTTGTTGTCCATCTCCTGCATGTACATATCTATGAACTCAAGTAATTGTTGAGTTCTGATTGTGCTTAAACTACAAGACCTGATAGATTCTTTTTTTTTTTGCTTGACTAGAATTTCCAGAAATAATTTTTGTTTCACCAATTTGGAGTTACTTCGTTCTTTTGTTAAGTTAAATTAAATGTATAAATGTATCTATGCCCAAATAGCATGCCAGAGAGTTTGCTAATGTCTTACGTAGCCTGTTGAAAAGTGCCTTCTTATGGCTGTCTTTAGATCAAGTTCAGCCAAAAAAAAGAAGAAATTTCTAGCTTATCCAAGACTAAGGTATAGAACTTTGAGTTGTATTTGATTATTGGTGTCCTCTAAACTTTCATATGCTCTAGCGGTCTCAGTGCTAACTTCTGGTAGTCCTATTAATATAAATTGCACATACAATGCTTAATATACATAAGCACAGCTTGATGTTAATCAGGACTGAATTGGCAAGTACAGCCACTTTAAAAATATCTATCTTTGCTTGCTCTAATGATAGCCTTGGTTGATAATATGGAGGTATAATTGTGATTCAGCAGTTTGGCACCCTTCAACTCCCAACACACCGACGTGTAGAGGGGTACTTTTAAATGATATTCATTGACGGAACATAGTTTATTTAGTCTCCTTCCTTTTCTCCACCTACTGTGCTTAACTGCCCCTCTGTTAATACACAATAATTGGTGCCAAAATATTTATCTGCTTGTCGTGTAGAGGGGTACTTTTAAATGATATTCATTGATGGAACATAGTTTATTTAGTCTCCTTCCTTTTCTCCACCTACTGTGCTTAACTGCCCCTCTGTTAATACACAATAATTGGTGCCAAAATATTTATCTGCTCATCGTATTATGTTGTGATTATCTCTTATGACCTGTTGTATTGCAGCAACGATGCTTGATGGAAAACCAATAATCTCATTACCCCCAAAGACCGTCTCTCTTAAGACAGTGGACTTCACTAGTGAAGAGCGTGCTTTCTATAACACTCTCGAAGCAGAATCACGAGAGCAGTTCAAGGTGTGTTTAGAATGTTAATTAATAGTCTCCTTTATGAGACCTTCTATTTCTTTTTTAAATATGCTGCCGCCTTTTTCATTTGTCAATGATTTATTAAATATTTTTACTTGACAACTGCCTTTGCTAATAATTAGGAGCACATTGTGTAAGAAGTAGAGTGTTTACTTTCACCATATTATGCAACCTACGGACTACAGATACAGAACCCTACATACCTTGTATAAGAAGTAGAGTGTTACTTTGAATTAATGAATCATCCTACTAAAAGAAAGCTCTTCTAAGTTCTAACATACATGCTATTTAGACATTGAACTTATTCCATTCATGATTAAAACCAAACCTAATAACGCTAATATTTAAATCACTTGATATTAAGTGCTTGCTTATGCTTTTCATTAATGAACTTTTAGGAGGCTAACTATGCTTCCTTGTGCAAAACAATCTAATTGCAGGAGTATGCAGCTGCTGGTACTGTCAAGCAAAACTACGTCAATATCCTGCTGATGCTTTTACGGCTCAGACAGGCATGTGATCACCCTCACTTAGTTCGAGGTCATGAGTCTACTTCTAGTTGGATGTCTTCATTGGAGATGGCAAAGAAGCTGCCTGTAGAAAGGCAGCAATCGTTGCTGGTTTGCTTGCAATCGTGTTCTGCGATATGTGCTCTCTGCAATGTAAGTGATAAAAGTGAATGTGCTGCCCTTTTTAAACCACACCTAATATCATATCGTTTCTACCTGCATTCTTTGCTCTAACCCATGTTTTGTGTTATTGTTGTACTGTACTTTGATACTATCTATCCAGCTGTGGTGTGGATTGTGGATTGATTATTTTCAAAGTTGGGATGCATTTTTTGAGTTTTCTCAGTAGCACATAGATTCTTATAATAGGATTTATAAGTGCATTGCTGGGGATTGATCGTGAGCTTCCTTTCCTGGATGCTTATACAATTTCTAAATCCATAGCTAAGTACCAAATTATATCTTGTGGTTAGCATACAACATGATATTATGTTTGCATGGCTATCAGCGGCTTGATTTTAGTGAAGAAATAATTCTTTGTTGTTCATGCATACCATTTTCCTAGCATCCACTTCTGATTCATTGATCCGTACACCATAAATTGTGCAGGATGCGCCAGAAGATGCCGTTGTTACTATATGTGGTCATGTTTTCTGCAACCAGTGCATACTGGAGCAACTTACCGGTGATGACAGTGTATGTCCAGTGTCCAATTGCCGAGTCCGACTAAATTCAACTTCCTTATTCTCCCGAGGCACCCTTGAATGTGCTCTGAGTAGATCAACCTGTGAGTTTCTGTCTGATGACTCCTGTGAAGACATGGTGCAAGGGAAGCAACCTAGATTTGATTCGTCTTATGCATCTTCCAAAGTGAGAGCTGCCCTGGATATTCTTCTCTCGTTGCCTAAACTGGATTTAACCCATATGAGTGATGACAAAAATAAAATTGTGCATCCTGACAAAATTAACGGGAATAGTACTCCCTCTGAATATGCTGACACCAAAATAACTGAGAAGGCCATCGTTTTCTCTCAATGGACTAGAATGCTGGATTTGGTAGAGGTTCATTTGAAATCTTCTCATCTCTCTTATCGGAGGCTTGATGGAACAATGTCCGTTGCAGCTCGGGATAGAGCTGTAAAAGACTTCAACACAAATCCAGAGGTTTGTATTCAATGAAATATTGGCATATGTAACTGTTGAAGGGAAGTTCATTGACTTGCTCTGTTGACAGGTTTCTGTTATGATTATGTCTCTCAAAGCTGCAAGTCTTGGTCTGAATATGGTGGCGGCCTGTCATGTACTTTTGCTTGATCTTTGGTGGAATCCTACTACAGAAGACCAAGCTGTTGACAGAGCGCATCGTATTGGCCAAACTCGACCTGTCACAGTGTCACGGTTAACCATAAAAGATACCGTTGAAGATCGTATTTTAGCTCTCCAGGTAAACCTAAAACCGTAAGCTTTTCTTTTGATTGCAAATCATTCTTGTAGCCTGGAAGATAATATCCATACTGCGGAAACTGTCATTACCATGTTGATATCGAACTAGAGGCTGGTTTTCCTTCATCGAATGTTGGGAAAACTATGTGAATGTTGAAGCAAGTTTGTTTTTTTTCCTTGGCCTTCATTAGACAGTAACATTTTCATCCTGTCTACCTGTTGTTTTTTCTTCAAGTAATATCCTATCGACAATGGCTTATGGCATGTGGAACAGTATATATCCCATCTTTGTATTCACCTTAATCCACTTGGACCACCCATGATACATCTAGAATTGCTACAAAACTCTCATCCAGCACTGCTTGAGTTAACTAACATGTTATTGTTGACGTGAGTCCTGAGATCACCCCCTTGTGTGAAATCCAATTTTAGAGCTAATCTTAGACCCTTCCAACTACACTTTTCTTCAGTATTTACTCTTTTCTATCGTCTCATGTTGCCCTACTAATCTGTTATGTCTGTCTCAGGAGAAAAAACGGGAGATGGTGGCTTCTGCATTTGGGGAAGACAAATCTGGTGCCCATCAAACTAGATTGACGGTGGAAGACTTGAACTATTTGTTCATGGTTTAGCATTTCTCCTGAGATTGGACACAATTTTGCTCGTGGGATGGTGTGACTTGCATCTATAGGTGAAATATCTGTCAGGAGATAGCATTTCTCTAGGCGTCTAGTGTTTCTAGTTTGTACAGGTGCTCAGATTTTGTAGTTAAAGGTGGCATTGTGGTGCGATTCATTTTTTTCTCCGTGCAAGTGGCAACTCATCAGGTAATTTTTCGATGAGCTGCAGTGGTGTCTTTTGATCATGAAGATACAAAGGAGAACGTCATTAGCTAACGCCATATTTGTACATAGTTTTCACCAGCAATTTTAACTGATCTTGAGCTTCGCATTTCAGCCGTATGGTTGTACATCATAAACCATGTAAAAGATTAAGCTGAACTTGTCTTCGACAATTTTTTTCAGTTGATCAAACATGATAGTTTATGGGGAATGAAATTTGCTCAAAAGTTCTAATGAATGTGTGGCATAGCTCGTCACTGATGTGTATATGTAGGCCAAGACGTGTACATTCTATTGTTCTTTCAAGTCCCTAGTCATCCTTTTACAGTTTATTTTAGGGGGAAGGGGGGATGTTGGTGGTGAGGGTTGAGATGAGGAAGTCGGTGAAGTTATATTTTGAGATTAATTTTGAGTATTTACAGGGGGAACTTTAAAGTAAGTATGGTTCCTGCGCAGCATAAAGCTCAGTTGGCTTCCTACACTGTTTGGGGGCAACAAAAAGTGATGATTTGGCAAAATGGCTCACGGACACTTTGGCTGTGTCCAGTTTTAACTTTTTCATCACATCAAATTTTAAACATATATATAGAGCATTAAATGTGGACGAAAAAAAACCAATTGCATAGTTTGCATGTAAATTGCGAGATGAATTTTTGAGCCTAATTACGCTATGATTTGACAATGTGGTGCTACAGTAAACATTTGCTAATGACGGATTAATTAGGTTTAATAGGTTCGTCTAACATTTGCTAATGATGGATTAATTAGGTTTAATAACATTTACTAATGATGGATTAATTAGGTTTAATAGATTCGTCTCGCAGTTTACTAGCGGAATCTGTAACTTATTTTGTTATTAGTCTATATTTAATACTTCAAATGTATATCCGTATACATCAAATTAACTAAACACGGCTTTATAACTGCAGTCCGATGGAATAAGAAACAACCGCTCGTTTTTGTTGCGTGATAAGGTTGTAAGGGCTGCAGCCGCTGACTATTCTCGCAGCGTGTAATTGCGTATCAGAGCTCCAGATGACTTAGCACATGAGCACAATGCATTTCTCGTTATCCCCAACTCAACGAATTTTTTTCTTCTCCCATATCACGATATAGCAACCTAATATTTAGAATAAAACATATTTTACTGTTTAAATTTATGTTATTAGGATACGTCCCATCGCTATATAGTGGGATGGGAGTACATTTTGATCATGCACATGTCAAAGTGTCAAAAACTACACCATACAATCTGCCACTTCTGTATGCCGCGAAGCTAAGCCTGAAAAGTCAGACACAGATAGGGAAAAAAAAAAAAAACCTTTGGCATAGCTACAGTTGATGAATTGAGCTCCAAAAAAATCTTGCTCATGGATCGAGAAGCCTATCATTGATCCCCGATCCTCCTCCGGCATTGGACCCAGACGATCCACACTCACTGACGCCTGGGCCATCGGTGCTCGACGTGCCTTCGACGGACACCGGAGCGACCAAGTCCGGCGGCGGGAAGTACGACGGCACCGGCATCTTGGGCGGCAGCGACGGCAGCGGCGCCTCGAACTTGAGCACGTTCAGCGCCTGCCTGACGCTCGGCCGGTGCGCGTGGTCGGGGTGAGCGCACCACAATCCTACCACCATGAGCCGCTCCATCTGCTCGAGGTCGAACTTGCCATTGAGCCTCTGGTCCGCGGCTTCGAGGATGGCTCTCTTGCCGTAGAGCTCCCACACCCACGGCACCAGCCTCGCCTTGCTCGGGTCCTCCTCGTCGAGCTCCGAGGGGCGGCGGCCGCACGCGATCTCCAGCGCCACGACGCCGAAGCTGTACACGTCCGACTCCCGGCTGGCCTTGCCCGTGATGACGCACTCCGGCGCCAGGTAGCCCAGCGTGCCGGCCAGCACGGTGGTGTGCGGCTGGCTGCCGTGCTCGACGAGCTTGGCGAGGCCGAAGTCGCCGAGCTTGGCGCTGAAGGTGGCGTCGAGCATGACGTTGCTCGGCTTGATGTCGCGGTGCACCACGCACTGCGGGCACTCCTCGTGGAGGTAGAGCAGCGCCGACGCGAGGCCCAGCGCGACGTTGTACCGGGTTGGCCAGGAGAGGGGCGGCGCCGCGCCGCCGGCCTTCTTGCCGCCGCCGCCGCCGCCGTAGAGGTGGCGGTCGACGCTGCCGTTGGGCATGAGCTCGTACACCAGCAGGAAGTCGCCGCGGTGCTCGTGGCACCAGCCGACGAGGCGGACGAGGTGGCGGTGGCGCAGCTGGCTGATGATGCGCACCTCCGCCGCGTACTCCTTGCGCCCCTGCGTCGAGCCCTTGGACACCCTCTTGATCGCCACCGCCAAGCCGAGCTCCTTCAAGAAGCCCCGGTACACGGCGCCGAAGCCGCCCTGCCCGAGCTTCCTCTCGTCGGAGAAATTCTTGGTCGCCGCCGCAAGGTCGCTGTACCGGAACCGCCTCGGCCCGCTCTCCACGAAGAACTCCTCGTCGGCGAGCTCGTCGTACCCCATCTCGTCGTCAATGTCACCATCGGCGAGCTCTCCGGCTTTCCTCCATTGCGACACGAACCAGAGCACGCCTGCGGCGACGAGCACGAGAAGCAAACCGCAGAGTCCCAACACCACCCACAGGATTACCGTCTCCTCCTTGGGGTCGATGGTGGAGGTGAACTCCCAGTACAGCACCTGGTGCAGCTCGGCGGCCTCGCCCGTGGCGGCGGAGAAGCCGACGGCGACGGCGTCGGGGAGGTACTCCATCAGATCGACGGCGTACCAGAGCACGGGGTCCGTTGGGGCCGCCGCCGCCGCCGCGTCGCCGTAGGAGAGCGCGACGGTGAGGTTCTTGGCCGCGCCGTCGTACGCGACGCGCGCGTGCGCCCTCCGGCCGTCCTTCATGCTGGTGGGCCAGTCGACGGTGGCGGCGGAGACAATCCCGCCGAGGTCAACGCCGACGTGGTCGTCGCTGGGGTCCCACTCGTTCTTGTAGGTGTCGAATTCGACGGCGACGAGCGGGTGCGGGTGCGGGTGCGCCGCCGCTGCGCCCCCGCGTGAGGAGTTGAAGAGGCCGAGGAGGCCGCCGGCGGAGCTGTTGGGGAGGACGGAGGGGAAGGGGGAGAGGAAGAAGGCGAGGCCATCGCCGGAGGCGGCGGAGGGGTCGGGGGCGGCGATGGAGAAGGAGAAGGCGGTGGAGAAGGAGGCGCGGCGGCGGGAGACGGGGTCGCAGAGCGGGACGGGGCGCGAGAAGAAGGCCCTCCCGGCGCTGCTGGTGATGGGGCCGATGCGCTCGTCGCGGGTCAGGCGGATGAACTTGTTGAAGAAGGCGTCGCCCTGGAACGCGATGCCCGACGGCGCCGTGTCCGCCGAGGTGAAGTTGTAGGTGAAGGAGAAGGCCGCGGCGGGGGACGGCAGCAGCAGCAGCACGGCGACGAGGAGGAGGAAGGGGACGCCCGCGGTGGAGATCCCCATGGCGGAGAAGCTCGGGGTCCTCATCGGCTCCCCCAGGCCAGGCGAGGCTTGGAAAAGAGATACAAAAGCTTACTACATTTGGGTTGACCACCAACGAGAAGGCTCGAACTGGCCAGCTGGTATTTGCTTGGTTGTATCGTTCTTCTGTATACGTGACTATGTGCTGTGCATACTGCCCAAATTTTCTGCGCGGCTCCGTTCGGTTGCAGAAGTTCCCGGCTCCTACTCCTCGTTTTCCTCACGTATGCTTTTCAAAATACTAAACGGTGTATTTTTTATAAAAAGTTTTTATACGAAAGTTGCTTAAAAAAATCATATTAATCTATTTTTTTTAAAAAAAATTAGCTAAAACTTAATTAATCACGCATTAAAACGTTGCTTCGTTTTGTGTGCCAAGGAAGTGAGGGTTCCCAAACAGTCTCTAAGTTGTTTCTGCCATGTATGCGTGCGTGTGCTTGGTTGTGTCGTACTGCACCGTTCTTCTGTATAGTACGTGACTACGTGCTGTGCATACTGCCTAAATTTGCAGCTGTCAAGTTACTATGGCTGTGTTTAGTTCAGCGTAAAGTTTGGATTTTGGTTGAAATTGAAGATGATGTGACTGAAAAGTTGTGTGTCTATGACAGGTTGATATGATGAAAAATGACTGAAGTTTGGATCCAAACTTTGAATCTAAACACAGCTTATGTTGTTACTGCTATGAATGCATGCGTGCCTTGTGTTGGAATGTTGGATGAGGCCAGGATGCGAGCAGAGAAACGATTTCGAGGGCGTTGTCTCCCCACTTCGCAGGGATGGGAACACTGGACGTGCGGCCGCGCGGGGCGCGGGTGGCCGTGGCATGCACGGTGACCATACGCCGCGGTGGCAGTAGCGAGAGAGTGGGAGACGGCGACATGAATCATGATGCATCGACGAGACGACGACGGCCAAACAATTACGATTCCTGTGTCTTCGCTGAGAGCATCTTCAACAGTCTCTCCACTCAACTCTTCAAGCTAAAAATTTAGCAAATAAGCCAAAAACACTACTCCAACTGACTCTCCGTTCAACTCTCTAAACCAATTGGCTCTCCATCCAAGCACACCCACTGGCTAACATTGGCGAGTCTCCCAGGCTGGCTATTCTCCTCGCTCTTCCTCTGCGCAGTCGTCGTCGCCGCGCTATGGTGTGGTAAAGCGCTCCGCTAGTCACTGCTGAAGCAGACCTCGTGGCTCGCCCTGGAGGAGATAAAGCTCAAGTTCTTCGACACCTCGTCCAAGTTTGGGCACCGTCGCTTCCAGACCACCGAAGAGAAGCAGATGTTCTTCGGCAAGCTCAAGGCCCAGGCCATCAGAATTCAATCGAATCTCACCTGATAGCTTTCCCAGTTTCTGTACTTGTTCTTACTCTTCCTCTACGCAGTCGCCGTCGTCGCAAGCGAGCTCTGCATCATGGCCAACGAATCTGGCGCCGCCGCGTCTTCGTTGCTCGCTGCATCGTCTTCCGCCGCGTCTTCGCTGCTTCACCTCGGCGAGCATCGGCCTCCCCCCGCGCCGCCTTCCACCTCCTGCGCGCCATGTGTCGCCCGCCGTCGGCATCTGCTTGGTCGACGGGAAGGAATGAAAGGGGAAAAGAAAAGAGAAAGAAGAAGGGGGAGAGAGGAAGAAGAGGGGAGAGAGGCTGACATGTGGGTCCGGTTTTATTTTAGAGAGGATTCATAAAGAGTCTGTTGGAGTGAGTATCTAGTTTGACTAACTAAATCAGATGGAGAGTTGACTATATGGGTATTTGGAGAGGCTGCTGGAGATGCTCTGAGGAATACAAATAAGAAGCCTAGTATATTGAGGAACAATTTGATACTGTTTTCCGTACGACGTATTCAATGTAAAATGTTGGGAAAAACAAAGAAAAACAGAGAGATATGATTGGCCTCGTGAGTAAACATATTTACATGCATATCCCTGTACTTTTGTTTAAATAGAGATGCATAAAAATACACCAATCACTATGCACACACTAACACACCACACACTTATATGCAAGGGCAACCCTTTAACAGATTCTCATTGAAGGGAGACAACATTCCCTTTAAACCATAAGAAAGGGATATCAGTTGGAAGACAACTAGCGGCGATGTTACATACGTCCACAACGGATTGACCTTCATTGCTCACAACTGATCTTCATTGAAATCCTAGACCAATAAGATGTGGGCAGCATGTAGCAAAAATACTATATACATCCAAATAAATCTAGTTTAAAAGACATTGACAATACACGAGCGCACATCACTTAAGATTGGCAAGAGTCATAGACATACAATTTCACTACTATACTTGTGTTGCCTTTTCAAGAAATACCTAAATGTTCAAGTAAGTGTAGATGGGAAGCCTAGAAAATACCTTCTGAACCATTATCACCTCCCCACTTTTATCGGATGGGATGAGGAGATTCACATCAAAACAAAGCTTCAGCTACGCTAGGTCTAGTGGTGGATTCTATCTGCGCTCCAACTTCCCAACTGCTTCCCTGTTGCGGATGAGTGGAGATGACGATTTCTGAGCCCGGTGGCTCCGCACTAGAAGCCTAATCCCTGCGGCAAGAAGATGTTTCGACACAGTTGTTATCCTAGTAGCCTAGATGATCTAGAAGGAACAAAATAATCGGGTCTTCAACAATCAACCCTTTCCTTAGTTGGTCGTTGTCGATAAGATTGCAAAAGAAGCTGCTCTTCGGTTCACGGCCAGGAGAGCTAACGCCTAGACCAACGTAGCAGTGGTGAACTTTGCGTCTTGATGCATTTTTTCTTGTTTAGGTATTTTCTTCCATGTCATGAGATTTCCCCTAGCATTCTTTCCCTAAGGCTGCTCTATTACCGGGACAACATGTACTAACAACTTCTTTCTTAATACAACAATACGCAATTCTCTAGTGTATTTGCTATAAATTAACGAATGATTATAGGGATATATGTGAACCATAGCGCCAAGATACACTAGCTAGGGTATAGAAGCTTGGAACAGTATATGCCAGGTAAGGCGGACGCTCAAAGCAATCCGTTGGTGTTCAGGTACAACATTCTCCTGGATGAGAGGATAAGGCATGTTTAGATTCCAACCTTTTCTTTCGAACTTCTAACTTTTTCGTCACATTAAATTTTTCTACACACACAAACTTTTAACTTTTCCGTCACATCGTTTTAATTTTTTCAAACTTCTAATTTTAGCGTGGAACTAAACACAGCCTAATACGAGATGACGACAAGAGGCCGCCGCAAAGAAGCCTCCGGACGAAGGATATCCATGTCCTGACCCGCCGCGCACTCCAATTCTAACCGGCTGCCTGGAGTGCACCGAAAGGAAGCGATAAAAACCAAATCAAACTCCATCCACCCGCGGAACCATGCGCGCCAACGCACTCCCCACGCGATCCCAGCCCTCCGCTTCCTCTCTCCTTTCGCCTCTTCATCAGTAAACCAACGCGCCGTCGTCCACAGATATTCCCCCGCCCTTTTTCTCTTTAACCCACGGCCTCTCTCGCAGCCAACCAGCCACCATCCGAAAACACCAGAACCCGATTCCATCCCGGTTGCTGTTATTATAATACGTGGAGAAGAAACTAGACTAGCTTCTTCGCCGTGAGGGCTTTGGTGCCGGAGCATGTGCCATCCTGGGCTGCCTCCGCTTCCCCCGGGGTGCGAGGTCAAGCGGCGGAGGGCGCCGCCGGTGGCGCGAGTGGGTTCCCCGCCGCCCGTGCCGCGGCGGGAGCTGACTCAGGCTCAGCCGCACCACTACTGCGTGTGCTCGCCCACGGCGCACCGCGGGTCGTTCCGCTGCCGCTGGCACCGCCGCGGCTACGAGTGGGGCGCCGCCCGCCGCAGGTAGGCAAAGCCCGTTCGGTGGGGTGACGCGTGCGCGTATGGTGGAAACTGCTCGACGCATCGCCGGCCAGACGCGTACAGCTCATGGCGTCTTCTTGCGCATCATGTTCGGTTGCTCATGTGTTTGTACACAGACACACAGTGTACAGTTGCTAGAACTCGGAAGGAAGGAAACACAAAACAAGTTAAACAAGCGTACATTACTCTCTAGTTTCATCCGGAAGTACGTCATTAGTGAATTATAATTCATACCAGAAGAATAGCAAATCGTGTATAAGACTACAAGAGCGTCTGAGAGTGTAACGAATTCCAGCTGACTAGCTGTCAGTCCATTGTGATCCGGCCTGGCCCTCCCTTCAGTGAGCGGTACAGAGGCCTGGATCGCTTGAAGCCGAATATGTCAGTGATTCGGTAAGTTTTGGGTGCATCACCTTCGGCAATAGCCTTCTTGAATTCTGCCAAATGTTTGCCGCCGAAGACTTGCACGCTTAATGTCTTCCTTTGAGGTGCACCAATTCTTATGTACTGATCAAAAAATTCGATGAATTCTTCTTTCTTGAGCTCTCTTAGGAGAGATACCTGCAAAAGAGGTATATCGCACAACTTTCTTTGAGAAAAGTTATCCTATGCTTAATAACCTGTTTTCATTATATACGATACATTATTTTTCAAACAATTAACTATTTGCTGAAAACATAGCACTTACCTCAGACCTTCCTCTATCAAACTTGAGAGTTCCTGCCTCAATCTCTCCCCAATAGAAGTCGGATTCCTCCCACAAATTTTTGGACTTCTCCAGTTCCGAATCAATAAGTGATTTTACATACCTCTGCAAAAAGAATGTCATATTAAGTGATTTTACATTGATGTGCAAAGAACAAATGTAGATAAATTCAACTATAATGCATCATATATCCCTGTTCTTTTATCGATTACAACCCCTCCAAATTTTGTATACAATTATGCATGTGGAAGTTTACCCCAAAATGAAGAATTGAAAGAGAGGATTGCAAAAGAGGTATATCGCCCGGTACAACCTGCTAGTCGGTAGCAATCCTCACAGATGAAAGGTGCATTTCTCCAACATATTTCAGTACAACAGAGAAAATTTAGACAATAGAATAGTTGCTATAATCGGTGTTATCCCATAATGCTTTGCGGGAGGTGTATCAGCAATGAATAGAATTGATCATATGGAATTGCAAACCATACATTATGTACTTAATGAGGTATTGAGAAGTATACCTGCATGGTTGTTACAATATCTGTCACATAGCTGATTGGATGGACTTTATCCTGATAGTGGAATTCCGTTTCATTTATCGCCACAAGCTAACACAATCAAAAACATGTTGCCATCACATTTAGTTTATCTATTTAAATCAATCCTAATATGCTTAAGACATGCAGAAAAAGCTTGATACTATAAATAAGTGATGCTGAATTTGTTGATGATGAGATGATAAATTGAAACATAATGAGATCTTGCTAAAAGAAAGTACGACTCATATGCAAATGTTTCCTTTTTTTTTTTGGAACGTGACTCGTATGCAAATGGTCGTAGTGTAGTTGATACAGTCTATTGTCCAGAATTAGAAGCACATCTGTTCTGAACCTCATAAGTTCTCAAAACTAACAGGTCCTATTCAAATGGTAAATATCCCATTTGTTAACCAAAATTTATATTCCTTCACTGAATGATTAAAACCAGTAAAATATCCCCCCCCCCCCCCCCCCCAAAAAAAAAAAGGTCAACTGACGTTCCTAAAGAAAACTTTTCCGATCAAGATATGAAAAGATCAGAAACTCAATTATGTGGAATAACTCTTGTTTGGGTAGTTTGGGAACTCTAGAGGAAAAGATCAGAAAGTCGTACAAGTATCAGAACTTCTAACCATAAAACATGGATTTACACATTGCGTAAGCCAAGTTCTTTTCAATTACCTCATCAAAGATCCACTAATGGATCCATGTGGAGATTATGGATACCCTATACCCACATGGCATGTTTATCCGACTGGTTATAGGGGATAACTTATATCTATGAAATATGTAACAGATCATGACTTGAGTATTATGTTTCCTTATATATTATGGAATGGTCTAAAGTCCTGATTTGATAATATTGTAGAGTAGATTTAGGAAACCGATATCGTATTGGTTAAGGTTTCTATCTTGTAATCCTGCCCCCCATCCTATATATGGTGGGCAGGAGGCCCTCTAGGGGGTATGAGACAACTAGATCGTCAGATTTATAATACACCCGGCGGATTCAAATCCCCAAACAGGAGTATGGTATTACCTCTCATCGAGAGGGCCTGAACCCGTCTAAATCATTTGTCTCCGCATCCATCCACTTTTAGGTCTCGAGCGTTACCCCTTTTATTATTGCCGAATTTATGTTTCGACATTTGGCGCGTCAGGTAGGGGTGCGTCGAGAGTTTCTCGTTGAAAAGTACGATGGAATCAACTTCATGAGCCATCCGCTTCGTCTCTGCTTTGGGAGCTTAGGCTTCCTCGTCACCGATAACTTCAACTGTCTCTCTCTTCGACTTGGATTCGAACCAGTCGTGGGGACTCAAGACCGCTTCGCTCCGCAACACGGCTACCGACGTCTACGTCACGTCAACTGATCTATTCGGCGAGTTTGATTTTGGCTGTGTTTAGTTTAGCCCAAAGTTTGGATTTTGGTTGAAATTAGAGATGATGTGACTGAAAAGTTGTGTATGTATGACAGGTTGATGTGATGGAAAAGGACTGAAGTGTGGATCTAAACTTTGAATCTAAATACAGCCTTTGCCGAGATCAAATTGATCTTCAGGGCTTCAAGTCTGCCGCGGAGTCGCTGCTGCCTTTCCACGTCCCTGCAATGAAAAGCTGCACTGACAATTGAGCAAGCCACGCATACGTTCAACTAGCGGCTGTTTTCATCGGAATCCAAGCAGCATGCTGAATCGACGGTGGTGCTTTGTTTCTCCCAGTCAGCCAGATGCAGAACGACGGGAGCAGTTTTCTGTGAAATTGGAGTATTCATTTGTGTGTTTGATTTCTCCTCCATGTCGTGTCCTGAGTCCTGTTACTGTTAGCCGGCAAGAGATCAACATGCATGCGCACCATCAAGCTATGCATATCAAAAGCCTGCTCTGCACACGTATACATCCAAAAGTTGGAAATATGGTTACGTATACACTACAAGCTTTCAAGGCAGTCAAGTGCATATTTTCTTCAGGCCTATTATCTTCGGCTCTATCATCCAGGTTTTATCGTTTTGATCTATTATTTATTATATTTATTTCTTTCCGATAACTAATCACAAGTTAATACTATGTGATCTATCTCCTGCTTTTGCATGTATCGTCGATGGCCGAGTCCGATCAAACACACGCCAAGCCACAATACAGACTATTTGTTTGGCAAATTTCCTTCTCGGCTACGACTGGCCAAAAGCAACACCAGGACGCGCAATATCTCCACGATTTCAGTTCGCTTGGGGATTCCAATCAACTTTCTTCACGGTTGGATGGCTACACCACCGTTGTTGAACGTCTACGGCCTCACCGCCGGCTTGCCTCCATCGCCGCGGACCGGTGTTCTCGCCTATACGGTTGGTCACACCACCGTTCATGGGCGTCCACGTCTTCGCCAACCGGCTCGCCTTTGTCGCCGCCGACTGGTGTCTCCGCCTACACGGCTGGCCTATTATGCCGTCGTTGTTGGGCGTCTACGACTTCACCGCCGGCCTGCCTCCGTCGCCGCCGACTGGTGTCCTCGCCTATACGGTTGGTTGGTCACACCACCGTTCATAGGCGTCCACGTTTTCACCAACTGGCTCGCCTTCGTCGCCGCCGACTGGTGTCTCCGCCTACACGGCTGGCCTGTTATGCCGCTATTGTTGGGCTTCTACGATTTCACCGCTGGCCTGCCTCTGTCGCCGCCGACTGGTGTTCTCGCCTTTACGGCTGGTTGGTCACACCACCGTTCATGGGCGTCTACGACTTCACCGCCGGCCTGCCTCCGTAGCTGCCGACTGGTGTCTCCGCCTACACGGCTGGCCTGTTATGCCGCTGTTGTTGGGCGTCTATAACTTCACCGCCGGCCTGCCTCCGTTGCCGCCGACTAGTGTCTCCGCCTGCATGGTTGGTTGGTCCCACCACCAAAGTTGGGCATTTACACCTTCAATACCGGCTGCAGTCATCGTCGCCGACTGATGTTTTTATCACCATTGATGGACGACTTTTTTCCCACATCGGTCACCTTTATCGTCACCGAGAGAAATATCAAAAAGCTAAGTCATCATTATTTTATTTTATTTATATGATATTTTCCTTTTCCTCTGCCTCACTACATCAACTGGCTTGCCGTTGACTAGTGAGTCGGGGGCTACATATGTTATATCATATTTTTCAACATTTTTCATAATATTTTTCTTGATTGCTTGCGATATAATCTGAGTACAAAAGTGCCTATCGAGTTATGGAGTTCTACCTTCCTATGCTTTCTGTTTGGTTTGTCGATGGATAGTTGCCTTTGGGCCGATTCCTAGCACCCGGGGGCTCGTTGGATAGACCGAGTAACGCAAGGTGCTAAGTATTAATCGGAATAAATCAAAAGCATAGAGATAAGATAAATTTATTTTCTGCTCTTAATAATTGCAAAAGTACCCGAGTAGTAAATTCTGATTCGTGAAACTTTGTTCCATTAATGACGAACTCATGTCACTCATATGTATGTTTAGGAAGTGCCTAGGCCGACTCCCGATGCTTGGGGGCTATGACTAGTCGGACAGAGTGTTTAAACGTACGGAGTCATCTGCTCGGGGAAATCAAAATTGACAAGAGGAGAAATACATATTTATAAATATTTTAAAATACTTGAATTTTTCTCGAGTATTATATTTACATCAGATACTACTCATCCTATATGTTTGTTCTGTAGGATCCAGATCCAGATATGCATAAAAGGGATTCATGACTTTAAGCTTATCTCCTACGCTTCAGGAATGGATCAGTCAGAACATCACCACCGGCTTGCCTTCGCCGCCGCCGACTGGTGTCCTCGCCTGCACGGCTGGCCTATTATGCCGCCGTAGTTGGGCGTCTACGTCTTCACCGACTGGCTTGCCTTCGCCGCCGCTAACTGGTGTTTCCGCCTGCACGGCTAGCCTATTATGCCGTCATTGTTTAGTGTCTACGTCCTCATCGACCGGCTTGGCTTCGCTGCCGCCGACTGGTGTCCTCACCTGCACGGCTGGCCTATTATGCCGCCGTTGTTGGGTGTCTACGTCCTCACCGACCGGCTTGCCTTCGCCGCCGCTGACTGGTGTCTTCGCCTGCACAGCTGGCCTATTATGCCGCCGTTGTTGGGCGTCTACGTCTTCACCGACTGGCTTGCCTTCGCCGCCGCTAACTGGTGTTTCCGCCTGCATGGCTAGCCTATTATGCCGCCGTTGATGGGCATCTACGTCTTCACCGACCGGCTTGTCTTCGCCGCCGCCGACTGGTGTCTCCGCCTGCACGGCTGGCCTATTATGCCGCCGTTGTTGGATGTCTACATCTTCACCGACCGGCCACCTCGTATGACGCCAACTGGTGCTATCGTCTTCACGACTGGCCACGTCGCCACCACCGCTAATAGGCATCAGCATCTTCAACACAAGCTGTCTACGTCTGCTGCCAACTGGTTTCTTCACTTCCATGGCTGCATGATTCTGCCAGTGTTGATTGGCCTTATCATCTTCACCGCTGGTTGTCTCGTTTGCTGTTGACTGGTGTCCTCGCCTCTACAGCTGGTTTATGCCACTACCACTACTGATGGGCGCAATCGTTTTCATTGTTGGTCGCCTTGTCTGACGCCGACTGGTTTGTTCGCCTCCACGGCTGCACGTCTTCGTCATCATTGACTGGCGTCATTGTCATCGCCAGTTTGTCTTCGCTGCCGCTCATGGTGTCTTCACTTTTACGGCTGACATATTTTACCGCCGTTCAAGGACGTCTTTGTTTTCGTCATCATTCTACTTCTTCCGTCGCCGACTGGTTAAGCCACCCCCGACTGGTGTTTTTATCTTCACAACTATGTGTCTTCGCCACTGATTTGCTTCTGTTGCCGCCGACTCGTGCTAATGTCATCACGGCTATGCAACTTTGTCACCATGGTGGAGCTACTTCATCTTCATTGTCTTCGGCACCGGCAAACTCTATTGCCTCTACTTTTGGTGTTCCAGTATTCAAGATTTCTACCCGGACATCCTCAATACATATCTTCACTCAAGCAATGGCTACTCGACGACAAGCTACAGTTCTCGACTCTATATTCAGTTGTTTTCCAACTAACCAAAGAGTCGGAGGCTACACAAATACAAGACTCTCATAATTCGACAAGCTTTATGTCATCAATCAATCAACGAGTCAACTCGGGGAGTTCTTATCTTCGTCTTCGCTTCAGAGCCGACATTTAATTTCAGCGACTTTAATTATTACACCGGCAATTTTGGTTTCTTCACGCCGCCACAATCTACTCCAAATTTTTCCAGTATCAAGTTTGAAATTTAATCTACATGTTCGGGAGTTTGGAGTTATCAACCAATCATCTCAGTTTTGACGAGTTGGACAACAACATCTACTTTCCTCCAAGTGAAGCATCTGCAACAGATATAGCACCAAGTTCTACTGTCATCTTCATAAATCAAGAGGCGTTGCATCAATCTTCGTCACACACATGCCAACATTAAGAAAATACTTGAGCATGGATATCTTCTCAGCAGTTTGATGGATTATTGTCACTGACATCATCACCAGCACCTCTGCTTCATCGGCCCTGACATCTCCGCTGTTACTAATGGATGACTATGTCTTCGCCAACTTATTATTTCACCTTCACGGTTGACCTACTACGCAAACGCTGATGAGCGTCTTCGTCATTATCATCGGCTGCTACACCGCTATTGACTGGATCACCGACATCGTCATCTTCATCAACATCCTGTCAAGCCTCTTCAACATAGCCTACTCTGCTGCTGTTGATGGGCAACTTCGTCATGATAGCCGGCTATCTCTGTTGCCGCTAATCACCATTACCATCGGATGTGTTTGCCGCCGCAGACTATTTTCTTCATCTTCATGATTGGTGGATTTCGCCATCACCGTTGATACGCGTCTATGTCTTCATCGTCGGCTTGCTTTCGTCGCCACCGACTGCTCTGTCGTTGTTGTTGGGCGCCTTCATCTTCACTGCTAGCTGACCTGACTATTGCCGACTGGTTTCTTCGCCTCTACGGCTATGCGACTTCATCATCTTTGATTGGTGTCACTATTTTCACTACCACTGACATCTTCCGTCACCTCTGATGAGCAATATCATCTTCATGTTGGTCATTTCATCTTCATGTCGACTGTGTCAACTACCATCAATGGACAATTGTGACTACAACAGAAGGATAAGCTACATGCATAGGGGCTCATCAACTTAAGCGCGAGGATTATATCTTCAATTTGGACTTGTTCCGGATACATTCAACATGAATTTATGGTCATGAGTCGATTTCTTATGCTCAATGACTGGACTATTCATTATTCCCCATAAGGGCTATCAACCGAATACTTGCGCCAGTCGGGATTCAATTTTTATATCTATTTTGGAGTATCCCGTGAGGGATAATCACTCAGATCAGAAGCTATTCATATGAGCTACACTTGGTCTATATCACCCGAAAGATTTATTACTCGGGAGCATGTTACATACGTCATCCTTTAAAGGGTGTCGAAGGCATATTTTTTGGCCTAGGCCTAATATGTCTGCAGCCCATATTTTTATGTGTGGCCTGTCACGTTCTTTTAGGGACTTAGGCACTTTTTGCTTAGGCCAAAGTGCGCGTGATTAAGTGCCCAATACCTTAAAAATCCTTTTATACCGCAGTTACTCAACTTTTTAGGAGTTGGTACAATGCATCTTAAAAGGTGTTAAACAGTAAAGCTTTATATAGCTGCCCCGCTGACTTTTTTATATAGTCAAGGCGCTGTTTGGGTTTATAAAGCAATTGATTGGATACAATATCATTGCTTTTTGCCACGTAAGTATGCATTTTTATTGACCAATATTATGGCTTAGGCTGATTATATTGTGGTCATTTTCCAGGCGGTTGGTAAATCCTTTATGAGTTTATTTACTCGGATTTTACACCACATATGCCATATATTTCCAGGTGTGGTGAGACCATGTGTCTTTTAGGGACTTAAGCACATCTGTTAGAGCAGTGTGCGCATAGTGTGTGCTCAATACCTTGGAAATTTCTTTATTCACAGCATATAAGTTTCTTTATGGCTATTTTGCTATGTGAATTTTCAATGATGTAGCCAACTTTAGATTGCATGCATCATATTTTATAAAGCAGTCGGTATATCACTTGGATCATGTTATTCGGGGATTCACACCGCGTCTGCTATATATTAATATTAAGTCACTTGGTTGACTACAATTATCAAAAACCACTCAGTTGGTTGGATTATTTATTCCTTGACTATATGCTTGGTTTGTTCAATTAACCACATAGTCAGAGGCTACACCTATTAGGTGCATCTAGTCGATGCACCTAAGTCTACATTTAATTATTTTTGAGCCCTCCACAGTGTTCAGATTTAGTAAAAGTACTCGGGAGATCTTGGCGAAGATGATTGAAGCACCCGGCTTTGGAGTAATCTAGTTCGAGAGAAGATTATCTTTTCGACTGTGAAGGTCTCAGGGGCTACTGTGGAGATTATGGATACTCCATACCCACACGGCATGGTTATCCGACTGGTTATAGGGGATAACTTATATCTATGAAATATGTAACAGATCATGACTTGGGTATTACATTTCCTTGTATATTATGAAACGGCCTAAAGTCCTGGTTTGATAATATTGTAAAGTAGATTTAGGAAACCGATATCGTATTGGTTAAGGTTTCTATCTTGTAATCCTGCCCCCCATCCTATATAAGGTGGGCAGGAGGCCCTCTAGGGGGCATGAGACAACTAGATCGTCAGATCTATAATACACCCGGCGGATTCAAATCCCCAAACAAGAGTAGGGTATTACCTCTCATCGAGAGGGCCTGAACCTGTCTAAATCATTTGTCTCCGCATCCATCCACTTTTAGGTCTCGAGCGCTACCCCCTTTATTATTGCCGAATTCATGTTTCGATAATCCCATTTTCTTTTAGTAGAAGAATATATTTGAAGACCAAGCCAATGATGTCTTCCATGTGTTCTGAAATCATTGCATGTGCACGCAAGAGGCTTAAATAATAACAAAATGTGCTTAAAACAAAATAGCCATGTTAGTTCTAATTAAAGATAGAAGCTGACCATGACCAGCATCGGTGAGCCTCATGCTAATTGAAAAAAAGGAGTATTGGGCACTGTCACTGCCCTCCTCAGCCGACAAATTCATAGCCCATCCTAAAGTAGTCAAAATTGAGCATATTTCACATGTAGAAAGAATAAACTAGAGTGACTATGAGTAGATAAGGGAGGCAAAAGAGTGGTACAGCAATCAACTGGTGAATGTACTTGCCTAGTTCCTTTATAATATGGAAGATGGATACCTCGCCTTCATACCCAATTAAGTGACTTAGATAACAGGAAGGACTTCCTTTGTAAAAATGGATGTTAGGTGTAATGGGCCATGATATTTTTAGGTAATCGCCTCCAGATATCGGGATTACTTTGATAACAAGCTGCACGGCAAATTTCATGTTATCACATTTTTTTTGACCGAACTATCGCATATATTTTATTTTTAGTGATTGTTGCAAGTATTCCATCTTCTCCATCTACCACAATTGGTGTTGTTTCAAGTTTTTACCTGCATATGCTCCTCTGAAAGAGGTTGACTTGGGCATTTGAAGCTTCTCTGGTCAGTAAACAAGCGCTCAACAAAGCTTTGGATGCAATCCAGGCTCTCTACCAAAAAAGGAAAAAAAGAACCTCAGCAACAGATAAGTTTGTGTGAGAATGGGCTAATCAGTAATATTTACCCTTTCCATAAACAACAAGGTGCATCAGGTTTGCTGAATAATTCTCATAGAACTTCAGAAGCTCCTGTCTAATGTCCAATCCCCTCTCTTTTGGTTTTGTTTCTAGCGTTTCCCAACTCCCTCATGCATTAAATGACAAATTAGCATAATAATAAAAATATAAAACATTTTAACTTTTTTTTAATTGGAATAGTATTTCATGCAAATAGGATGTGATCACTACAGAAAATTAGCTAATTACAAAGCACAACTGATGGGAGAACTGAACCATTGTAATGAATTTAGATTTTAGAATTCACACGTCAATTTTCATGAAAGTTTGTTCATATTTCAATGTGACCTGAAGAATTGTGGTCTGCAAAGCCAATATTGCTAGATTTTAGCCAGTTTGGATCTTCACTTTGTTTTCTCCCAAGAAATGCAACCCAGTAATCTTAACAGCTAGCAAGATGACTGGTAAGATCTCCGCAATTTCTGAACATAACTATTTGCTTACCAATATTGAATTTATGATAAGGGTGATCCTTTGAAGCCAGATGTTTTTGGAGCTGGATGGGGAAAAAGTGGAAAATTAGGTAACAGTGAAGCATGTGCTATGAGATTCAAAGCAAAGGAATGGAAAAGTACTGTGCATGCTATTTTTTACTTTCTTTTTTATTGGAGGACCATTTACGTGCCTATACACCAATTGTTTATAGATATATTTATATAAGGAAACACACATTGTAAATAAAGAATAAACACATATTCTGTGAGTGAAAAGGATGCATTGATCCTATGCTTTAATGGTTGCAGCTTCTAATACAGTCATACATATTTGGCAGGATTGCATGGAAGAATAACATAACATATCAACTACCGAATTTGAAATGTTGCAGTACCTGATACATTCTCCAGTCATCAGACAACAAGTTTTTCTTGTGTTCTAGGACGAAACAAAGCAAAGTTAGCCAAAATATGCCTTTTACTACTCTCCAAATTAAACAACTGTGAGTTTTGAAGTGATTGTTATAGGGTTATAGTTATGTAATGTTAACCACCCACACCAAAAAAAGCATAACACCATGTCAGATACAAATAGCATAAAAAATCACCATGTGTAAAGTAAATAATCAGAACTTATTACCAGAATCAACAGCCTTAATCTCTCTAAGAACAGCATATTGCGATATCAATGGCTTAATAAAAAACTGTGCAAATCTGCACAAC
This sequence comes from Oryza meridionalis, assembly GCA_000338895.3. Taxonomy (NCBI): domain Eukaryota; kingdom Viridiplantae; phylum Streptophyta; class Magnoliopsida; order Poales; family Poaceae; genus Oryza; species Oryza meridionalis. The sequence goes on along the minus strand of CM002524.2, from coordinate 32,956,003 downwards.
CGAAACCACCAAATTGTTATTTTCTAATAAAAAGCATGAAAATCTTCAGAACAAAAGCCACCACCATATTCAACTTATACGTTAAACACACGCGTGCATACGTACGTACGTACATACATACATTAAATGAACTAAAAGTATTAAAAAAAATCTTACCTGTCTAATGCTTCTTCAAAATTGGCCGCATTGACATCAAAAAAGAAAGTTGTTGTCTCTGAATATGTATAGGCATCGCAATAGCCACCGTGCTGATATTTTTTACATCAACCAATTGTCAAAAATACAGCTAGGTATTTCCAATCATTATAATATTTTTGTTATGTCAAGAAATTATGCAATGTGTAGCTCTTTAACAACTTGTGGCATATGATAGGATGAGGATTACATGCTATTGCTAATCAGGATATTGTCCTGATCCGCTTAAACAGCACCACACATAATGCCATGCTGGCAAGCATGGACATTGGCTTCAGGGGAACACAATGGGATACAACATAAATTTAGGGTCACGACCACAGATAAATAGCATTTGGTCTGCAGTTTGCCAGTTTGCACACATGCAAACCAGTCATGGCATAGATTACTCACACCATTCCATATTATAAGTCGTTTTGGATTTGTTCTAGGTCAAACTTCTTCAAACTTGACGAAGTTCATAGAAAAATAAATGTAGCAATATTTTCAACAAAAAAAATATACTGTAAAAATATTCCATGGTGGATTTAATAAAACAAGTACCTCTCTCATATACTTTGAGTAATCATTTTCCCCAGGGTATTTCTCACTGGCATAAAATAGCATGTGTTCTGCAAACAAGACCATGACAATAAATCAAGACAAGAGTTAGATAAAAGACTATATGGTCAATGCAGGATTTTTTCTTAATTCCTGCAGGAATTAAATTTAATTGTGTGAAATACTATATAATTTCTGTGAAATCTATGTGTTCCAAAGGAGGCCTAAACGCTTACTGAATTTTGAACAAGTCGGCATTTCCTTCACAAAAATAAGCGGTTTTGCTATAATTATGGCAACATATTTTTGCTTTGATTTCAGTCAAATTTGATTTAATCTCTCTTTCTATATATATGTATTAGCTAGTATTTTATGTATTTAATCTCTCTCTATATATATTTTTTATTTAGAAATTATATTTACGATTTAAAAAGCTAGGTGGATATTCTTTGCTTTTTTTTTAAAAAAAAAAGAAGAGTCCAATCCAAACAGACTTGAAACCAGAAAAAAGAAAAGCTTGCACCGGACTGGTTATAACTGAACCAACAAAATAGGTGGAAATCATTATGGGATTTTTTTTTCTAGCGTCATTAGACATAGCCTTTTTCATTTAGAAATTAAGAAAGGACGACAGCAGTCGGAACTCGGAACTGTTCCCGAGATTTTCTCGCCAAGTTCGCGAACTAGACTTCCCCACGGAGATGAAGGGGACGAGGTCGGGAGAGCGGAATGTCAGATCCTAGGAGTAGAACAAATTCAGAAAACGAAATCACCAGAGCACAAATTTTCCCCTTTTATGGTGTATGCCGCAAGACTATTCTAGGGTTCTGGATATTTTCTACTCCTAAAGACAAATGATATGGTGTTCGATACCTCTTTCATTCATTCTCAAAAGTATTTATGCTTACAAAGTGAGGACCACAGCTCACATCGCCAGGATACAGCTCATTCAGAGAAAAAGAGGAAGAAAAAGACATTATAAGGGCCACAGTTGTCCCCGACAATCATCTACGGTCAGATGTCGCTTGTATCGCTTCGGAATTAATCCTAGCCGTAGGATCTACATAGACACAGGCTTTGCTTTCCCCTCTCCCTGAATCGATCAATCTCTGAAATTTTAACTGAAACAACTGAATCTTCAGACTCCCTCCTATTCTGATCCCAGGTCTTGACAATACCTTCCCCTTGAGATTATCCTTGTCCTCAAGGATGAAATGTTGGATACATGCTTTGAATCACAGCAGCATCCTCCCATGTGGAATCTGCTGGCCCCAAATTTTCCCATAGTATCAACCACTGAGTTACTGCTACTCCATTTCTGGGGATCATCCTCCTCTGCAATACAGCCATTGGTTGTGTTTTGATCTGTCCATCAGGACCCACAGAAGGTAGATTAGACATAGGCACTGCTCTCTGACCCAAGTGCTTCTTCAACTGACTTACATGAAACACAGGATGTATACTAGCATCCTCTGGTAGCTGTAATTTATAGGCCACTTGACCTATCTTCTCTAGTACCTTAAATGGTCCATAGAACTTAGATCTCAGCTTCAATGATCCCCTGATACCAAATGCAGTTTGTCTGTAGGGCTGCAGTTTAATGTACACCATGTCCCCAACATTCAGACTCCTTTCTGTCCTATTTTGGTCAGCATAATGTTTCATCCTTCTTTGAGCCTTAGTCAGACTTGCTTTCAATTTCTGCAGAATGGCATCTTTTTGTTCAATTGTCACCCTTGCCTCAGCAGACACATTGCAAGAAATTGAAAATTCATTGATTTGTGGAGGTGGATACCCATACAAAGCTTGGAAAGGTGTCATCTGAAGAGACGTATGATAGGTGGTGTTGTACCACCATTCTGCTAAGGATAGCCAAGAATACCATTGATGAGGCTCCTAAAATGTCATGTTCCTCAAATAGGATTCAAGGCACTGATTGACTCTTTCAGTCTGCCCCTCTGTTTGTGGGTGGTATGAAGTACTGAACCTTAACTAAACCTTCATGCTTTTAAATATTTCTTGAAATAGTTGGCTGGTAAAAATCATGTCTCTATCTGTGATAATTGCCATAGGCATCCCATGCAGTCGGTGTATATTGTTCATAAATATCTCCACCACCTGTTCCACACTGTATGGGTGTGACAAAGCCAGAAAATGAGCATATTTTGTCAACCGATCCACCACCACCAGTATGACATCTTTCCCTTTCGACTTAGGCAGCCCTTCTACAAAATCCATAGTGATATGTGTCCATGCCATGTCTGGAACCTCTAGAGGATTTAATAGACCAGGTATATGTATATGTTCGGCCTTAGTGACCTGACAGACAGGGCACTCCCTGATGAACACCTCCACTGTTTTCTTAAGACCTAGCCAATAAAACAAAGCTTTGATTCTATGATGTGTTGCCCTCATCCCTGAATGACCTCCAAAAGCAGAGCAATGGTAATCTCTAATTAAGTCAGTTCTGATAGAGGTCTCTTCACCAACATATATTCTTCCCTTGAACCTTAAAATCCCATTTTCAAAACTATAGTGTTGATCAGGATCACTATTAGTTCCAATCATACTCAAAATTTTGTGAGCCTGCACATCACCTTCATAGCTATTTTGAACATCAAGGATCCATTCAGGTATAACCACTGTAATTGCATTACATATTTCAGCATGAAGCTGATCTTGGGGAAGTCTTGACAGAGCATCTGCCACCACATTGTCTTTGCCAGCCTTATACTCAATTGTATAGTCATATTCCATCAGTTTTAACAGCAACTTGTGCTGAATTCCCTCAACCAGCCTTTGGTTCATCATGTGCTTCAAGCTTTGTTGGTCAGTTTTGATAAACAGCTTACTGCCTAGAAAGTAATGCCTCCATTTCTTCAAAGCCTCCAATATTGCCATTGCTTCTTTTTCATAGATTGATTGAGCTGCAGCTTTAGGACCAAGAGATTTGCTGTAAAAAGCTATGGGTCTGCCACCCTGCATAAGCACAGCTCCTATTCCAGTACCACAGGCATCAGCCTCAATTGTAAATTCTTTGGAAAAGTCAGGCAAAGTCAGGATAGGACTGCTACACATTTTCTGTTTAAGAACCCTGAAAGCCTCAGTTTGTCTCTCCCCATTGAAATCCTTCTTTTTTCAGCATGTCATGTAATGGTCTGCAAATTAACCCATACCCTTGTATAAACCTTCTATAATATCCAGTCATACCCAGGAATTTTCTGAGATCTGTCACATTCTTAGGAATGGGCCAGCTGGCAATCTTCTCAATTTTGCCTGGATCAGTGGCTACACCATTCTGGGATATAACATGTCCCAAATAAGACACACTAGACAAATCAAAAGCACACTTCTTGGGTTTGATCACCAGATTGTTTGCCTCCAGCACTTGCAGTACTAGCCTGATATGTTCTTTGTGCTCTTCCCTGTCTTTGCTATATATAAGTATATCATCAAAGAAAACCAATACGAACTTCCTCAAGAATGGTGCTAACACTTGGTTCATAAGAGATTGAAATGTGGCAGGGGCATTAGTGAGACCAAAGGGCATGACTTGTTACTCATAATGTCCCAAATAGGTTCTAAATGCAGTCTTGGGAATATCAGGTCTCGACATCCTAATCTGATGATACCCTGACCTGAGGTCCAATTTAGTGAAAATTTTAGCTCCATTCAATTCATCCAACAAATATTCAATTATAGGCATTGGAAATTTGTTCTTCACTGTTTGTGCATTTAACTGTCTATAATCGACACACAATCTCCAGGATCCGTCTTTCTTTCTCACCATTACAGCTGGTGATGAGTAGGGACTGTTACTAACCTAAATCTCCTTGGATTCAATCAGTTCAGCAATAATTTTCTCCATGGCTTCCTTTTGATGATGAGGTACACGATAGGGCCTGAGGTTAGGGGGTACAGCTGCATCCTTCAAAGTAATAACATGATCACACCCTCTCTGAGGTGGGAGACCTTTTGGTTTTTCCAAAACAGTAGGAAATCTTTGCAATATATCTTGAATGCCATCAGGTATGCTGATGCTTTCTTCCACATCATTCTCTTCTGTCACTTGGGTGATTTGAAACAAATATCCCAGACCCCCTTTCTTGATAATTTTGTCCACCTTACTGCTATCAACTAACAGATGTTTCCCAGTATTGGTGAAATCTTGTAAGGTGATCACCTTTTCTCCCTTAGTTATACCCAATTCCCTCTTCTTCAAATCAAGAGTGATTGGGCTATATTTGTAAATCCAATCAGCTCCCAATATAATGTCATACCACTTCAAAGGTATCAGGTCAAATTTGTTGGAAAAGGTCTCACCCTAAATTTGGTACAGAATGTCAGGAACTTGTACTTCTGATTTGAGCTCTCCACCCCCTGCTACAACAACTTTCTTAGAATTTACGTATAGCATACTCCTGATCCATGAAAGTGCTTGTACTTCCACTGTCTACCAGCCCTACTGCCCTTCTTCCATTGATTTGTATAATCACCGAGAATGTGTCCGGTCTGGTAGTCCCTTGCATAGCATTCTGTGACACATACATCAGTTCCTCCTGATCAATTTCTTCAGGTGTATGTTCAGTTTCTTCCAAGACTTTCTCCTCTGCCTTCTCTTCCCTACCTACTTCCTCAGTTTCTTCAGATTCCTCCTCCTCCAAAAGTAGTGCATTTAGTGCCTTCTTCACCTTGCATTGGTGTCCAGGAAACCATGCTTCCTTGCAAAACCAGCATTTTTTCTCTCCATTCCCTTTGTTTGGACCCCTGTTCCCAGTATTCCTTGCTTGGTTAGTCACAACTTGGTTTTGTGGACGATTCCTAAACAGATTCAGAGACATTCTTCTAGCATTAGCAGCCCTTTCATAGTTTTTCGCAAACCAATATGATTCCAGTAATCCCTGTGGTTTATGCCCACTGACATCATGCTTGATGTCACTTCTCAACCCCCCAATAAAACAGCTGTTGAGGTATTGCTCCTGTAAGTATGGATGATCCCTTCTCACCAAATCCATGTATTCTTCAAATTTGTCAATATATTGTTCCATAGTTTGTCCATGTTGTTTCACATTTTGGAAAAGTTCCACTGCCTCGTGCACATCTGCTGCAGAAAACCTGGTACAAACCATAGCACACCATTGTGGCCAAGTGATCACTTGCCAAGGAAGACCAATTCCCCTATACCACTTGAGTGCTCTGCCCTGTAAATGTGCCAAAGACAGATTGACCCATTGTTCCACCGGCGTTCCAGTTATCTCGTAAAATTTTTCACACTGTTTTAGCCAGTCAATTGGGTCTTCTCCACTGAACGGAGGGATCTCCAGTCTGGGGCCTTTGATGATAACCTCAGCATAATGGTTTCCATCAGCTCCCTGTCCTCCATACAAATTCCTATTCTGATCCAAGATATGTACCCCAGAGTTCCCCTGAAACCTTCTAAGTATTCCTCCCACACGGTCAAACCCCTGCTGACTCCCATTTCCAAGCACATTAGGCCGATGAGTGCCCATACTAGTGTCAAACACCCGACCATTCATTGCAGCCGCTGCATCCTGAGAACCCCTTGCACCACCAAATCCCTGAACAGAAACATTGTTGGGTTCAATGGCAAAACGTACCTCAGGAGGATTTCCAGCAGTGGGATTGCTTGGTCCTGCACCCCCAGTATCTGAACTAACAATCTTGTTAGCCTTTTCAGCCGCAACAGCAGCAGCTGCAGCCTCTGTTTCACCTTCGACCTCATCCACATTCTTCTGCTTACAGAGTTCCAACTGCAACTCCTTGACTTCTTTTACTTCAAACTTGAGAGTTTTCAGATCAGCCACCTCCTTCTTGAGAGACGCCATGTCCACCCTGAACTCATTCAGCTCCTCCATATCCAGAATCGATTCGTTGGATCGGGTCTTAGTAACCATCCAATTTTTTTCTGCAAGAAAAGTTCAGGAACTAGTTCCCTCCCTTGTTTCCTCTTGCAGAAGTGTCTACCGCCGCCTGGTTCAGATCGGAGCTCCGGAGATTTTACGGGAACACAACCTGATGAACAGGATGGTTCTCCAACCCTTGCTCCAAGATCTGCTCCTCACTCTCGCCTCCGGATTGATTTCACCACGGCTCAGGGATTTTACAGTGGATCTTACCGCCACCTTCCACCAACCCTCACCTGATGAAATCAAGAGCCAAGAATTCGTACTGCTCTGATACCTTTGTCAGATCCTAGGAGTAGAACAAATTCAGAAAACGAAATCACCAGAGCACAAATTTTCCCCTTTTATGGTGTATGCCACAAGACTATTCTAGGGTTCTAGACTCCTAAAGACAAATGATATGGTGTTCGATACCTCTTTCATTCATTCTCAAAAGTATTTATGCTTACAAAGTGAGGACCACAGCTCACATCGCCAGGATACAGCTCATTCAGAGAAAAAGAGGAAGAAAAAGACATTATAAGGGCCACAGTGGTCCCTGACAATCATCTACGGTCAGATGTCGCTTGTATCGCTTCGGAATTAATCCTGGCCGTAGGATCTACATAGACACAGGCTTTGCTTTCCCCTCTCCCTGAATCGATCAATCTCTGAAATTTTAACTGAAACAACTGAATCTTCAGACTCCCTCCTATTCTGATCCCAGGTCTTGACACGGAAGCGAACAGTGGACTGACCGAGGAAGTGGGCGAGGCTCTCGAGCCCCTCCGGGTCGCTGAACGAGCCTACGCCGACCTCCATACACGCCGCCGCCTGCACGCCGAGGAATTAGGGGTTAGTTAAACACACGCACACATACGCACCACACCACCAAATCACATGAGAATCGCCGATGAATCGACGAGCATTCTGCAGGCGAGAACGATCGGGGAGGGAGAACGAGACCTTGTCGGTGTCGGAGTCGCTGATGAGGAGGCACTCGAGCGCGTTTGGGAGCACCACCCGCCGGTACTCCCGCTTGTCGCTGCGCGAGCGGATGAACTCCACATTGCTCGCCGCCGCCGCCGACATCTCCGCTTGTTCTCCGCCTCCTTTCTCGCTTCTGCTCTCCTCACCACCACCACGCCCAATCTCAGAGGAATCGTGGAGGTTTGGTTTCATTTGGAAAATTTTCCTATATATGACCTCATTTGGATCAAAGGAAAAAGCATCTCAAATTCCTAATTAGGGAAAGGGGAGAAATCCTATACTTTCAAAAGGAAAGCAAAAATAAGAGGTTTCCTCCTAAGGGCGCAAATGATCTCCCTCCAAACGGCAGTTACGGCCTTCTTGCTGCTAAAAGAACACAGGGATACGAAAAAATGCAGGAATATGATGAAAAATAGAGGATTAGGAAACAGAGAAATTTTATAGGATTGGATATTCGAAACACAGGAATAGAAAGTGGATGATACAAACACCCTATAGCAGCCAATGATGAGACACAAACAAAAAGGTTGGAGGGGATGTTTGGAATCCTTTGGAATTCCTGTGTTCACTGAAATGCTACATTACTCCTTCAAAATTCCTTTAGGCCTTGTTTGGTTAATCACTGTGAGTAAGCGATTGGAGGAGATTTATTCCACATCTATTTTGGTATGGAATTATTCTCCCTCAATCTCCTCCAATCATTTTTAATCCCATCTAAGCCGAACAAGGCCTTATGTGATTCCTACCATACAAACAAGTGAATAGTAGCAAATCCAAAAAATAATCATCAATCCTACAACAAAAATCCTATGTAAACCCTTTGATCCGAACAGGTCCTAAGAAAGTCGTCTCCGGAGCTCGTGCTGCCAGGGGTCCTGCCGCCGCCGCCGCCGAAGGTCCTGCCGCTTGATCGAGCTCCCGCACGAGCCATGGTCCGTGGAGTTGTGTGTGAGACAGGTGGAGTGACGAGTGGAGATCACCAGTGACTGAGATGAAAGGTTACAGGATAATGTTATGTAAATGAAGATATTAGTTGCTAGAGTAAAGGTTAATTAATTAGAATTCCTCCTATCCGTCCAAACACCAGGGTCATGTATATATATCACATGTTTTTTAATCATATTCTAACGTTTTGTATTCATGTGTTTTATTTTCTACTTCCTCCGTTCTAAAATATAAGCACTTTTATTCCTCGACACAGTCTTCGGGATGCTACTTTGACCAACGATATAAGTAAGATGTTTCGAATAAAAAGAGTTACATATTGCTAGTTTGTTCAATGATAAATCTAGTAACATTAATTTTACATGATTGATCTTTTTTTTTCTGTTAATAGTCAAAGTTACAAATATTTGACTTGGCACTATGCTAAAAATGCTTATATTTTGGAATGGAGGGAGTAGCGTTCTAAGCCAGAAAATAGACAATATGTTACTTCATCTGTATGGTTTCGATAAAATATCACTTACTCTAACACATTGGATAAAATGAGACTAGGGGCTATTTGAAAAACAGAGACTTATTCCAAGTCGCTGTCACATCGGATGTTTAGGCACTAATTTGGAGTATTAAACATAGACTAATTACAAAACCCATTCTGTAATATTGGACTAATTTGCGAGACGAATCTTTTAAGTCTAATTACGTCATGATTTGACAATATGATGCTACAGTAAAATTTTGATAATTATGGATTAATCAGGCTTAAAAAATTCGTCTCGCGGATTAGCTCTCATTTATGAAATTAGTTTTTTATTAGTATATGTTTAATACTCCAAATTAGCGTCCAAATATCCGATGTGACAGGGATTAAAACATTTTAGCCCCATCTAAATTGTCTTTAGTTAACTAGCATGTGACCCACGCAGATTTGTGTGGCTAGTATTTTTATATTTTCTCACATAATGGCACATGTATTTTCATTTTATTTTAAAACTAGCAAAAATACTCGTGTGTTGCAATGGGATGTAAATGTTTGGAGCTGAGAAAGAAAATATTGTCGATATGGAAAAAGTCCAAATGCCCCACCTAAACTTTGGATGAAATCTATTTAGCACCCTGAACTCTAAAACCGGACATTTAACCCTCTGAACTTTATAAAATCATTCATATTACCCCCTAAGATGGTTTTGGATGGTGGTTTTGCATATTTTAAAAGCTTAAACGAACAACTTCAAATAACTAATGTAACGTATTTGCATATCATTAGTTGTAAGTCATTAATTTATACTTATACAGTAATATCATACTATTATTATATTGGTACTTGTTTGTAAGTGAGAGCTAACAAGTGGTAAAAATAAATATTTAAGTGGACATTTTAATACATATATCCAGTGTGTATGTCATGTGATTAAACTCATCTAATTTATTTACAAATTAGATAAAAAAACCATTATACAAAACCACCTTAAGGAATAATATGACGGTCTTGCAAAATTTAGGGGGTTGGATGTCCGGTTTTAAAGTTCAAGGTGCTAGACGGACTTCTATAAAAAGTGTAGGGGGGTATTTGGACTTTTTCCTTTTCTAAATAAGCCAATTAATACTCAAATTGGAGCATTATTTAAATTAAATAAGATACGGGCTATTTTTTCAAGAAAAAACATTTCAAATTAAATATTTAAGGCTTAGTTTGATTTAGATTATTACCGTGGAGTGCTTACTTCGTCCCTATATTTTAGAACATAGAGTAGCTAATTAATGGTAGAGATAAATTAAATATTTAAATAAATAGCAAAATAACATGTGTTACGACGAAGGAAGGCAGGTTTAATTATGTATGCGTACTATATACTTCATAATATCAAATAGGAAGCCCCAATGGTTGCCTTTGATCAATTAGTTGATATATGTTCTGCTTTTAGCCGATTCATATATTGCTTTATATATTTCTCTCGTGACAAGTGGATGTATGATTGTTTGTGAGGAGAGGTAAGGAGAAAATCAAAGAAGATAGGTAGACGAGGCGAGCTATTAGTATATAATTAATTGAGTATTAATTATTTTAAATTTAAAAAAATAAATTTGTATGGTTTTTAAAGTAACTTTTATATATAAAGTTTTTACAAAAGACAAATAGTAGTTCGGATAACGTACACATGAAAAATGAGGTAAATCTTCAACTGAAGAACACGGGGCATGAAAAAGTTTTAAACTACTTTTATTCAGACTCTCTACAATTATGCGATAAGTTAATGTATGTATTCAATTTTAAACATCCGCAATGAAACAGTGCTTAAATATTGCTGCTGAGAATTATCTGATCAAAGCAATATATAACTGTAAAATACTTGTGGGAAAGAAGAAAGATATCCAGAAGCCCATGCAAAATGTGAGAGGGACAACGCATAGAACCCGACTTTATCTGCACTTTGCTCTGAGGATTGTTCTCTGAAACCAAAAACCACCGGTGCAAAATAGTACTACTCAACCAGCCAAATCTTTACCAAAGTGAAAAGTCACCATGCCGTTCGCCTGTTCTTGCAGCAGTGCACGTACCCCTGCTCTGAGCGCATCAGGCTCCACTACCTTTAAAGGTGTGAGCCTTTCTTACTGACATATGGTCCCGATGAACTCTGGGTCCACCTGTTAGTGACAAAAGTATAGTGTTTTTGAAGGGAGAGGATCTTAATCCGCTCTGAGCACGTGCTCGGCTGGTTGGCCTGCGAAAGACATGCTTCTCTGACCTCCCTTTCCTCTGATTGTTGTCGCTGACTCTCTTAGGTCTCAACCCAGGTAGGAGTCTAGAAGAGGAGACACGGACTCGTATTGGAGGCCGGGGGCTGCTATTGTTGTGTGGACAGCGAATTGCCAAATTCAGGTGGCGACTGACGTTTGAGTTGGGTTGGCCCAGAGGAATTTAGATTGAGTGATTTGAGTCGAACACGTCGTGCGTGAGGGACTCTAGCGTTGGAACAAAAATTAGGATGATGAACACAACGTGACACATACGGACGAAGGTGACGGAGGAAACTCCTGGTAGAAACAAGTGGGTCCAAAGATGCGGGCGCAGCGGTAACGGGAAAAGGACGACTTACTAGAACCATGGTAAAAGAGGGCTGCTACAGTACGAGATACCGTTAGAATGATACACTTTAATAAACCCTTATCTTTTCTCTATCTACCTGAGTAACCACACATAAAACAAAATGAAGCAGCAGCGCTCCCCCTTGCTCCCTCGCTCAGCCACATCAATTGCAAGGAAGGGCGAAGGCATCAGAAGAGTAAGGGTGAAGAAGAGCCAACGGCAGGTCCATCACCAGACGACCAAAAAGCAATGACATGTGTCCCCTCTCTCCTCGACTTGATACCAAGTATCTAGGCAATGAGAGGGCTCAATTAAAACCAATAAGGGAAATCAATTCTAGGAAAAAGTCATCATAACTATAGAAACACCCATAAAAAATTATAGAAAACCTCACATCAAACCCTAAAACAAGCCAAGGCAGGAGTTGAGGGTCACGAGCCAAGATCTTGGTCTAAAGATCTACACCACAAAGAGCCCTTGTCCTTGATGATGGTGACCTCATCAACGATGGCCACATCTTGGAACGTGGTGAGCAACTCCACCTCCGTCATGTGCTCGGGCACTTACCCCACTAACAGCTTCGCGATCTCCTCCTCTATTCCGTTCACACCTCCACTAGCAACAACAGTGGCGATGGAGACGGTAGCTTCCTCGACGCCCGACGCGCCACCCCGCACGGCCAGCTACCGTCGTGGCCTCCGTGCTCATGAGGATGTTAGTCAGAGAGAGTGGAGGGGAAGGGGAAGAGATAAAGGAGAGGATAAGATTGAATAGGTGGTGTGAGGAGTGAGGGCAAGATACTAGTAGTAGTTATCCTGTGTCTATGGGACTTCGTTCCCTAGATTTTTTGATGGTAAAAACATCTTCAATTTTTATAATAGCAGAGGATAGAGATATGAATTTTTTAAGGGAAAAATATGAATTGTCCCCCTGAACTATTACGGTCGATCGAATTGCCCCCCCCCCCCCCTAAACTGAAATACCAGATGTTTTACACTCTCAATTATTCAAATCGGATAAATAACCCTCCTGAGCACTATTTTAGGTTGTTTTGACCTAAGCTTGCACATGTGACGCCAATGTGGCAATCTAGTCAGCAAAGAAAATAGAAAAAAAACATGGGTCCACATGTCATCTCCCCCAGTCAAGCCATCCCTCCCTTACCTTGCTCTATCTCTCTCTGCAGTCTACACCTATGGCAGGAGAATACGAGAAGGCGGCTGAGGAAGGGCTTGGAGCGATGGCTCCAGATCCACCTCCAGCTGTGGACGCAATGGCGGTGGAGGAAAAATCACGTGGTGCCGTCCCAACGGATTTGGCAGTGAGCTCAGGGAGCCATAGCGATGTCGGCTTCGTCATCGTCGTCGTCCTTGGAGACGTACCTGCGTGGCGCCCCACCGACGCATGTGGGGATGATGTCAAAGGCGGGAAGCGAGGTGGTGGCGGCGGCGCAGGGGCGAGGAAGGGAGGTGGGGGGGGGGGGGGGGGGGGGCGTGGCGACGCCGTTACTGCCGGCGAACATCCTCGATTGGTCGAAGATCCTTGGCGTGGAGTACGACCGCAGGGGAGCGCGGGTGCGGACGCGGCACGGTGACTGTTGGATGAGCGCGGCGACGAGGAGTTCCGCTGGGGTAGGGGCTAGGTCCCGCACACGAGCTCCTCCTCTGCCGGGAGCGCACCGCCGCATCCTTCTCCGCCCGCGAGGGCGCCGGCCGCACGCTCAAGGGCCGTGACCTCCGCCATATGCGCAACACCATCTAGGAGAAGACCGGCTTCTAGGACTAATGCCTCTACTCCACCACCGCCGCTATCATGATCCTCTCCATCAAAGAGGACCTAGTTGCCGCAGTCGCCCCAGCTGTGCCCACCGCTGCGCCTGGAGCTTTGGCCCGCCGCCCCAGCCACTCGTGTGAGCTTCGGCTCCGCCACCGCTGCCGCTACCTTCGTGCGAGCGCGAGCTCCGACTCAGTCGGCTGCCCCCGTTCGTTGCAGGCTGCGGCAATGGGAGGGAGCGCCCAGAGCTTCGGCACTTGCCGTCGGGCCCGCCGCCCCAACCACTCGTGTGAGCTTCGGCTCCGCCACCGCTGCCGCAAACTTCGCGTGAGCACGAGCTCCGACTTTGCTGATCACCGCCGCTCGCTGCAGTAGGGGGAGGGAGAAGAGAGAGGGGGGAGGAGAGACTTACAGGTGGGGTCCACACCATTTTTTTAAAAAAAAATTGTTAACTAGATTGTCATGTAGGGCTAAAACCACTCTGGATTGAGCCGGAGGGTTATTTGTCCGGTTTGTATAGTTTGAGGGGGTAATTCAATCTACCGTGATAGTTTATAGGGTAATTCATACTTTTTTCTCTATTAAAATAACAACATAATTTTAAATTATGTTCTAATGATCAAACTAACCAGTGTGTATCTCCTATGCTCACGAGATGACCAAAACACTTCTTTGTTTGACCAAAACTGAGTGATCGATCTCACCTGTGCGTTCGCGCAAGTGCCTCCCAAGAGCTTGTTCGTCGCCGCCAAGGAGAAGGCCCGAAAGGACTGAATTTTTTACATTTTAATCCTTTTTAAAAACTTATTTTATAAATAGACTTTTAGAAAAACTTATCCTAAAAATAGTCTTTTTTTTAGAACGCCAAAGTGGCTGGCGCCGTGGTAGAATGGGACGGCGCCAGTATCCCTGGCACCATTCCATTGCCACCGTGGCATCGCTCATTCTATCTGACGTGACATAGGAGGGCGCCAGCCATGGCGCCGCCACCTCTCTACACGGTGCCAAACACGGGTGGCGTGCTCATACTAAATTCATGATGGATACCTGCCTGCTTTTTGCTTGTCCTACTGCTACTAACCTGACACGATTTGGATGGAGAACTGACCATGTAGTAGCCACGTGACATGCTCTGTGGGACAGGGCCAGCAGTACTACTCCTCCTCTACTGTAGTGCTCCATCTGCAATCCATCTCTAATTAGGACTAAAAACTTGTTCGAAAAACATCACATCGAATCTTTAGATATATGTATAGAGCATTAAATATAGTTAAAAAGAAAAACTAATTGCACAGTTAGAAGGGAAATCGCAAGACGAATTTTTTAGCCTAATTAGCTATAAATGATACAGTAACTCACATGTAGTAATGACGGATTAATTAGGCTCAAGAGATTCGTCTCGCGGTTTCCATGCGAGTTATGAAATTAGTTTTTTCAATTCGTATCCGAAAATCCCTTCCGACATTCGGTCAAACGTCTGATGTGACACCTAAAAATTTTTATTTCACCAACTAAACAGGCTCTAAGCAACTCCTTAATTACAGCATGAATCTTGTGAAACTTGTGTGTGTATGTATGTATTCCTTCACGCTAAAATAGAAAGTTTGATTGAAATTGAAACGATGTGATGGAAAAGTTGAAAGTTTATATTTGTAGGAAAGTTTTAATGTGATGAAAAAGTTAAAAGCTTCAAGAAAAAGTTTTAAACTAAACTCGGCCTTAATTTAAATTTCAGGGGTTCAAAAATTCCAAATTGCGTTCGGTATAAAATACTATTCACGGTTTATTATCTAATAATAACAAAAATACAAATCAAACAACTACTCCATTTCAAATAAAACACACGATCAAACTTGGAAAAAAGAACTTTTGACTATGGCTGTGTTTAGATCTAAAGTTTGGATCCAAACTTCAGTCGTTTTCTATCACATCAACCTCTTATACACACAACTTTTCCGTCATATCATCTCTAATTTCAATCAAAATCTAAACTTTGGATCCAACTAAACACAGACTATGGTTAAATTGGGATGGAGTGAGCTGTCACTAGAGGAGACAGGAGGAGTACTACTGCAGGCAGCAGGCCCATGCCCCAAACACTGTGCATGTCAAATCGTGTCAGGTACGTATCCATCGCGCATCATGAATTCATGATGAGGCTGTGGTTGGGGTGTAAAATTTTTGAGTGTCATATCGGATATAGAGACACATATTTGAAGTATTAAACGTAGTTTAATAATAAAATAAATTATATAATCCACGTGTAAACTATGAGACGAAATTTATTAATTAGATTTAATAAATTCGTCTCGTGGTTTACTCATAGATTCTGTAATTTGTATTTTTATTAGACAACGTTTTAATATTTTAAATGTGTGTCCGTATATACGATGTGACACGGTAAAAATTTTAACCCTGAATCTAAACACAGCCTTACATCTTGTTTTTCACTTGCACGTTTTTCAAACAATATTAATCTATTTATTTTTCAAACAGTTAAACGGTGTATGTTTTTAAAATAATATTATACACGAAAGTTGCTTTAAAATATCATATTAATCTATTTATTTTAAAAAGGGTAGTTAAGGCTTAATTAATTATTGAAATGTCCATTTGGGTTTATAAAATCCCTTCCAAAACGCAGGTAGTAATGTAATGATACTTGCCTGGGCAGGTGCAAGTTAATACATGATGTAAATTTGCAGGGTGTATAGGTGTGTAGGTGCTAGTTTAGGGTGGTGTAGCTGCTGCAGGGTCATGCCCTCCGGTAGAGTACAACCAAATCTTGGGCAGAGCAAATTAAGGATGAGCACGCCACTACTGCTGGCGCTTTGTAGGTGGGTGGCGGCGCCAGCACAGCTGGCGCCATCCTATGCCACGTCAGCTAGAGAGGGCTGTGTGATGCCACGGTGGCAGAGGGACGGCGCCAGGATTGGTGGCGCTGTGCTGTTTGACCACGGCGCCAGCCACTTTAGCGTCCAAAAAAGACTATTTCTGAGATAAGTTTTTCTAAAGGTCTATTTATAAAATAAGTTTTTGAGAAGGACTAAAATGTAAAAAATCTAGCCCGAAAGGATGACTAGAGTCCTGCTCGGCCCTCCACGCGCTCATCGAGCCATTATCACCTCTGCCAAGGTTCATAAAACCAATCGGTTTTCGTGTAAACCGGCTGGTTTTCGTGAAACCGCTAGTTATCGGTTTGTGGGAGTTAATCTGTAGTAGTCTATTTTTATATGGCGCTGACCCAAAGCCATTGGTCTTTACTTATTTTTGCTAAACTAGTGAGGAGCGTTTTTCACTTCGAAGACGAAAAGGTATACCTGACCTCCGCTCTTTTATCGGCAACAGGCAAATCAATGAATGAGGGTATCCAGATAGAGCATGAACCATATAGTGGCATAGTGCCAAGATGTGCACTAGCAAGCCTAGAATAGTAGGTGCCAGGCAAACGAAGCAATCGGTTAGCGTCCAGGATCACCTCCAGCCTCCAGGTACGGCGTTCTCCTGGAGACCAGAATGGATGTGTACGAACGAGAGGATAAAATTAGAGAATGTGAGAAGCCGCCGCCGCGAAGAATCGGCGCGCACTCCAATTATAGACGATTGGAGTGCACCGAAAGAAAGCGACCAGATCAGACTCCATCCACCCGCGGAACGGAAGCATGGCGCGCCAACGCACTCCCCCACGCGATCCCAGCCCTCCGCCCGCACGCGCGCCACGCCCTCCGCTTCCGCTCCACTCTTCTCCTCTCCCGCGCGCCACGCCCTCCCTCTCCTCTCCTTCCTTTCGCCTCCTCACAAAACCAACGCGCCGCCGTCGCCCACAGATATTCCCCCCGCCTTTTTCTTTAACCCATGGCCTCTCTCGTCGCCACCGCCCGAAAACACCAGAACCCGATTCCGTCCCGGTTCCCTTTCTATATTACGTGGAGTAGCCGGGTGGGCAGATCGCTTGTCGAGCATCTCTGCCGTGAGGGAGCATGTGCCATCCTGGGTTGCCGCCTCTGCCGCCGGGGTGCGAGGTCAAGCGGCGGAGGGCGCCGCCGGTGCCGCGAGTGGGTTCCCCGCCGCCCGTGCCCCGGCGGGAGCAGCCTCATCAGGCTCAGCCGCACCACTACTGCGTGTGCTCGCCCACGGCGCACCGCGGGTCGTTCCGCTGCCGCTGGCACCGCCGCGGCTACGAGTGGGGCGCTGGCCGCCGCAGGAGCGTGGCGCCGTAGGCAAAAGCCGTCTGGTGACGCGTGCGCGGATGGTGGCACCTGCTGGCCGCCTCGCCGGCGTACAAGTGTACAACTGCTATTCTCAGCTCGCCCGGGGCGTCTCCTTGTGCATCATGCTCAATTGCTCGTGTGTTTGTACAGTGTGTATAGTTGTTAGAACTCAAAAGGAAACACAGACAATTATACAAGTTTGTGCATTACTCTCTACTAGTAGTCTGTACAGTTTTTACATTTCATTCGGAAGTACGTGCATTGGTGAATCATACCATAAGAATAGCAATCGTGTATAATCCGGCCATTAAAATGCCTGTCAAAATTCAGTTCATGCATATACACAAGCTATATCACCGCGAGAAAGAATAAGACTACAAGAGAGTGTAACTAATTCTAGCTGTCAGTCCATTGTGATCCGGCCTGGCCCTCCCTTCAGTGAGCGGTACAAAGGTCTGGATCGCTTGAAGCCGAATATGTCAGTGATTCGGTAAGTTTTGGGTGTATCAGCTTCAGCAATGGCCTTCTTGAACTCTGCCAAATGTTCGCCGCCGAAGACTTGCACGCTTACAGTTTTCCTTTGAGGGGCACCAACTCTTATATGCTGATCAAAAAATTCGATGAATTCTTCTTTCTTCAGCTCTCTTAGAAGAGCTACCTGCAGAACAGTTAATTGCACAACTCTATCATATGCTTCCTGTAAATAAACTTTACCAAGTTTAATCTGTTCTTGATTTTTTTTTTGTTAACCAATAACTTGTTTTCATTAATTCGATACATTTTTTCCAACAATTAACTGTTTGCTGAAAACAGAGCACTAACCTCAGACTCGACCCTGTCAAACTTGAGAGTTCCTGCCTCAATCTCTCCCCAATAGAAGTGGGATTCCTCCCACAAATTTTTGAATTTCTCCAGTTTCGAATCGACAAGTGATTTTACATTCCTCTACAAAAAGAATGCCATATGTCAATACCCCAGCCGCATTGATGTGTAAAGAACCACCTAGTAGTAATGTGCTCCAACTGAGTACATCTAGTGATCAAAATACTATAGAGCATACTGCATGAAAAATATAGGTAAATTCAACTATAATGCATCATATATCACTGCTCTTTTATCGATTACAACCCCTCCAGATATTGTATACAATTGTGCATGTGGAAGTTTACCGCACAGCAATGAATGTTTAAAAGAACATGTGAGCACTTAAGGAAGATAAAAGAAAGGAAGTTTCATGAAAGTTTGGAAATCTTGAAAACTCGATTCAACGAGGCTACAAACCTTAAAATCCTTGTCTGACAATTCATGAATTTTGCTTTCAAACATCTTGAAGAATTCATCAATCCTAGCATCAAGATGTGAAGGATCCTAGGCATTCGACATAAGATCAGTTAGAGAAAGCAGTAAACAAAAATCATACTACTATCAATTACTCTAGCCTTAAACCTGTACCTTTACTGTGGACTGAATAACAACCTCGAGTGCCCAGACTCCACAATCAGATCTAATGAACGAGGATATTCATTGTAAGCTAGGATTTAAATGGTCAACCTCACAGGAAATATTTATGTATCTCCTAATATGGCAAAGTAAGAAGCAACAAGTCTAAGGCAAACCTCTGCCGCTCACCTTAAAGAAAGACCTGCTATATAGCCAAGCTGCTCAACAGTTCGCAGCTGGTTGAAGGCAGGCTGGCTCGCAATTAAAGCAAACAGTTGAAGTTTGATATTTGAAAGGGCATCGTCCAGATGAACCTGAATATAAACATGCTTAGCATCCTCACATGCTTCTTTCTACATAACATCAACATTTTTTACTTTTCAAACATCAAATTATTGAGACATCACACGACTTGTAAAATAATAGCCCTCATTAGAAGTTAATTTTCTTCCCCTCAAAGAAAAAACTGAAAATCGGGCCCCAAAAAGCTAGACTTTACATCTTAAACTCATCAAAACTCACAAATTGCATCCTTGTGCTCCTTTTTTTTATGTCAAATGTTGTACTCACAACCCACAAATCGCATCTTCAAGCATATGCCCTAGTTCTCTAAAAAGTATCAATAGAACATAATCAAACCTGTCCTTCTGATTCAGTCCAGCAAAGCCACTGAAGGAAACAATGTGTCATGTCCCTTGTGCTGGTTCAGTCACAAGCAACCTACTTCTTAACTTCAATCAGTGCTAAGCGACCAAGAGTGAAGTGTCTATGAATTCTGTTAATTCTATAAATTTTTAATATTCTTATTTCATATTTTTATTAAATTTGACAGTCTGTAAGCAACAAGATTCCTGACAAACAATACTAGAAAAAGAGTGGCAATGATTTTGTTGCAGGGTATGTTTTTCAAGAATAGTTAAAGAGCAAATAGGAGACGATGATTCATTGAGTAGAGCGACAATTATATCCATGAGTCTGACCCTCCCATTTCTTTCAGGGGCATATAGTAAAAAGGAGTAGCACAAATGACAGGAGCAAAACCAAGTGTCACCACGCACATTCCATATAAAATCACAAACATTAGCTCCAGCAAAAGGAATTTAATTTAATTGACTTGGATCTGAAGTGTAATAAACAAATTATATGACTATGGGCAGTACATCTGTGAAACAGATACCTTTTGACTAGACAAGAGATGCCCCCATTGTTGCTCGTATAAGCTACAGTTATTGACGAATTCTTTTTCATTCTAGGCGAAATTGTTCAGGAATTTCACACTAACAGATTGTTTTGATCAAGTAATTGTACTTTGAATTAGTTTTATGGTTGAATTTCAGTATTTCATATTACTTTGCATGCAAGTACGACATGTAATAATATTTTTAGCAATTAGAGGTAGGTAACTCTCAAGTCTACTGAATTTTAGGAACAAGTTCAACAATTTGTAATCAATTTGGTCACCATTAGTTCTGAAGTTACTGATCATGGATCAGTAGTTGCTTTCGTTAATAGTAGTTGCATTGCATCCCTTGCACTAAAGATCAAGCCACAGGGACATTTACCTGAATATATTGGACCACTGATGAATTTTCATTCTTCTGATTTAAGCCCTCAATTTGGTGGTAGCATTTTAACTCATTTTCAAGCATGATAACCCTTTTAATCAGATATTGTGATGGAGACATTGATTTGAACACAGAATTAGGGGTATTGAATATAGTATCTTCAATCTCCTGGACAATAGATGTTGCCTCATTTGGTTCAATGTTCCCTACAAGGAGAAAAGTTAATCAATAAGTATGACTGGAAATTCATCCTGTTACAGTCCTTTGCAAATATATCTACATGATGAATCGACTAACAAGAACTTCTGCCTAACCATGAATATAGCATTCCAAAAATGTCTTCGATAGCAAATGTGGCATGAACTTTGCAAGAGAATCTGGTTCAAGCTTAGAAAGAGCCTCAAGTTTCTCAGCCAAAGGCCATTTCTGATCCTCCAATATCAACGAGAGATAGTATGAAGCTTGAGAGTATGGTTGGCTGAACTTGAAATTTTGGTAGTCCTTGACAGCAGTTTCCTGTGGTGGTAGGATGAAATAAATCAATGAAACAGAACGACATTGTATTCAAAAGATCCTAATTGGTCCATGGCAAAGCCTGTTATCCTATACTCCCTCCGTTTCACAATGTAAGTCTATACTCCCTCCGTTTCACAATGTAAGTCTATACTCCCTCCGTTTCACAATGTAAGTCATCCTATATCTAGATTCATTAACATCAATATGAATGTGGAAAGTGCTAGAATGACTTACATTGTGAAACGGAGGAAGTATTTATCAACAGACCGAGAACAAAGCTCATTACAAACAAGTACAAGTTATCTGACTATCTTGGATAATTTTCTGGCAGGTACAAAACAATACAGCATGCAGAACTGAAAACATTAATAAGATTACTAAATTAGGATATGGAGTTAGAACTGTTATTTGTGATGTTTGCTTTCACCCGTTTGTCTAGATTGCTGCATTTTTTAAGAACAAATTTGTACCCAAATCTTCTGCACGGCAAGTTATACATGTGATGTAAGGCTGCCTTGTTTTCACATCAAATCCGTAACACGGTAAACACCAAGCAACAAACAAGAACAAATAAATCTTAATTATGTACTCAGAGTATCATATAATCATCCTGTGTGTTCTTGGTTCCCACAATATCTTGTCCATAAGTTGAAAAGTTTGACACAACTAAGCTTTGATCGTCTAACAATTACAAGTTGATAGATAACAGTTGCCTAATGAAAGTAAAATCCAGTGATCGAAAAAAAAATTGATGCACACAAAGTTAAAACAAAGAGAACAATTAAATATTGAAACCTAAACTCCAAAATAACTAAATCTACTTACCTTCAAGGCACAAAACCTGTTCGGTTTAACTTCAAAGTTAGATATATGCTTCATAATGGCATCTAGCAGAATCCGCATTTTGTCATTGTAACCACCTACGGAGACCTTACAGAGAAAGTAAAAATGTTTTTAGTTCTAATTCAAACTGTCCTAATAAAGCAACCTCATGATGCATGACAATTCTATCAGACAGCATAACAATTTTACAATGAATTTTTTTTTTTTTGGCTGGAACACTCCTTGGAAACTAAATGAGAACAATAAAGTAGTTCACTGACTAAACCTGGAATCCAGCAGAAGTGCGATATATTGAATAGAATAAACCAGCAATTTGAGCATCATACGCTGCAAAAGGCACAAACATTTTGTAAATTTATGTTTGAACTTACAGTTGGTGGGAGCAGTAATACCCAAATGGGTTATTAATGTACGGATAAATATGCTAATATTTAGAGTATTGGTGAAGTGGTGCTTACCATATGCATTCAAGTAATCAGCTAACAAATCAACAAAGAGACTTGTAGAAATGACTGCCTCGGGGGAATGGCTTGTTAACGGACAGTGGAAATCAATTATAATGTGAACCTTTGGAGTGGAGAACAGCATGTCAGGCTTATACCACAACCGTGAAAGTGGTGTCTTTCTCAATATTGCTGGAAATTTAACCTGCAAACATTTATTTTTGTAAGAGATATTTACTATATTCAAGATTCAGCAATTCATTTAGAACTGTGCTAATGTGGGGAAAAAACACAGATGAGGTGATCTGAATCCAACCTTTTCATGCGCTTCTTTGAGCGATAAATCTTTTGGAATGAAAATGTTAGGCTTTGGGATACAGAGCTTCTCAGTAGGAGCTTTTTGAATCCATTGCTGCCAAAGTAGAACAATCACTGACAATATGTTCTAGCATATTATCTCTATGGATTATAACAAGTGTCCACATTCTAACAGTATGTAATGTGCAATAAGATAAGAGGAAAACTCTAGTTCAAAAAATCAAGATTATTCAAAAAGGACAAACCTGTATCATGGAAGGAGTGACATTTTCAACAGAATACGCTGTACTATACCATGGCTCAACAGAATCAGTAGATCCTTTGAACTTTTTAGATTCCCATAGTATCCTGGAGACGGAGAGAGAGAAATATTACATAAAAGGAAGAGGAAAGTCACAATATTTAGCTTCATATGGTATTTTAAGTGCCAAACTGGATATCTGTCAGCTTGTCAGAAAATAAGTGGGCAAGTAAATATAATGACTAATTTTGGGCCTAACTTTCTAAGGTCGCATATCTGGAAGAAGTTGAAACCAGTAGGGATGGCAAATAATGATGCATAACTCTTAAACCTATTACCACTTTTTACTTCAGAAAAGAACGGATTCATAAATGTTTGTGTGTTGAGATACCTAAATAGTAGATACTGTAAATAGATAGGAGGCACAAACAATGCTGCCATGTGAACTGCATAAATGTACCTTACTCTTTCAGCTGACAACTCATCAAGTATCATATTTATTCTATTTGGAGCATACTTGGACGGTAGTGATGCTCCAACCAGCCATTCTTCTGGTGGGAATAACTGCAAGCAGTCCAAAAGATCTTTCATATTGAAGATAGCTAATGGACTACGGATGAAAGGTGCATTTCTCCAACATATGTCAGTCCAACAGAGAAAATTTAGACAATAGAATAGTTGGCAATTGGTGTTATCACATAATGCTTTGCTGGAGGTGTATCAGTAATGAATAGAATTGATCATATGGAATAGCAAACGATACATTATGTACTTAATGAGGTATTGAGAAGTATACCCGCATGGTTGAGACAGTATCTGTCACATAGCTGATTGGATGGACTTTGTCCTGATAGTGGAATTCCGTTTCATTTATCGCCACAAGCTAACACATCCAAAAACATGTTACCATTTAAATCATCCCAATATGCTTAAGGCATGCAGAAAAAGATTAATACCATAAATAAGTGATGTTGATGATGAGATGATAAATTGAAACATAATGAGGTCTTGCTAAAAGAAAGTACGACTCATGCAAATGTTTCTTTTTTTTTGGAACGTGACTCGTATACAAATGGTTGTAGTGTATCATTAGTTGATAGAGTCTATTGTCCAGAATTAGAAGCACATCTGTCCTGAACCCTCATAAGTTTTCAAAACTAACAGGTCCAATTCAAATGGAAAATATACCATTTGTTAACCAAAATTTATATTCGTTATAGAATTCACTGAATGATTAAAACCAGTAAAATATTCCCAAAAAAAGTCAACTGACGTTGCTAAAGAAAACTTTTCCTATCAAAGATATGCAAAGATCAGAAACTCAATTATGTGGAATAACTCTTGTTTGGGTAGTTTTGGATCTCTCGAGGAAAAGATCAGAAAGTCGTACAAGTATCAGAACTTCTAACCATAAAACATGGATTTACACATTGCGTAAGCCATGTTCTTTTCAATTACCTCATCAAAGATCCACTCATGGATCCCATTTTCTTTTAGTAGAAGAATATATTTGAAAACCAAGCCAATGATGTCTTCCATGTGTTCTGAAATCATTGCATGTGCACGCAAGAGGCTTAAATAATAACAAAATGTGCTTAAAACAAAATAGCCATGTTAGTTCTAATTAAAGATAGAATCTGACCATGACCAGCATCGGTGAGCCTCATGCTAATTGAAAAAAAGGAGTATTGGGCACTGTCACTGCCCTCCCCGGCCGACAAATTCATAGCCCATCCTAAAGTAGTCAAAATTGAGCATATGTCACATGTAGAAAGAATAAACTAGAGTGACTATGAGTAGATAAGGGAGGCAAAAGAGTGGTACAGCAATCAACTGGTGAATGTACTTGCCTAGTTCCTTTATAATATGGAAGATGGATCCCTCGCCTTCATGCCCAATTAAGTGACTCAGATAACGGGAAGGACCTTCTTTGTAAAAGTGGATGTTGGGTGTAACGGGCCATGATATTTTTAGGTAATCGCCTTCAGATATCGGGATTGCTTTGATAACAAGCTGCACGGCAAATTTCATGTTATTTACCATCAAATTTTTTTTCACCGAACCATCGCATATATTTTATTTTTAGTGATTGTTGCAAGTATTCCAACTTCTCCATCTACCACAATTGGTGTTGCTTCAAGTTTCTACCTGCATATGCTGCTCTGAAAGAGGTTGACTTGGGCATTTGAAGCTTCTCTGATCAGTGTTTTTGATGTCACTAAACAAGCGCTCAACAAAACTTTGGATGCAATCCAGGCTCTCTACCAAAAAAAAAAAAAGAACCTCAGTAACAGATAAGTTTGTGTGAGAATGGACTAACCAGTAATATTTACCCTTTCCATAAACAACAAGGTGCATCAGGTTTGCTGAATAATTCTCATAGAACTTCAGAAGCTCCTGTCTAATGTCCAATCCCCTCTCTTTTGGTTTTGTTTCTAGTGTTTCCCAGCTCCCTGATGCATTAAATGACAAATTAGGCATAAGAAAACAACAAAACATTTAACTTGTTTCCTAAATTCGAATAGTATTTCATGCAAACAAGATATGATCACCATAAGAGAGTAGCTAATTACGATGCACAGCAATTGATAGGACAACTGACCATTATCTGATATGAATTTAGATTTTAGACTTGTCATCTCTATTTTCATGAATAAATGTATCATATTTCAATGTGACCTGAAGAAAATTGGGATTTGCAAAGCTAATATAATGGCTAGATTTTAGCCTGTTTGAATCTTCACTATGTTTCTCACAAGAAATGCAACCCATTAATCATAAAGGCTGACTGGTCAGAAGTTCACAATTTCTGAACACAACTGTTTGCATACCAGTACTGAATTTATGATAGGGGTGATCCTTTGAAGCCAGATGTTTTTGGAGCTGCATGGGGAAAAGTGGAAAATTAGGTAATAGTGAAGCATGTGCTATGAGATTCAAAGCAAAGGAATGGAAAGTACTGTACATGCTCTTTTTTACTTTCTTTTTTTATTGGAGGACCATTTACGTGTGTATAGTCTCACCAATTGTGTTTATATATATATTTATATAAGGAAACATGCCTTGTAAATAAAGAATATATACATATTCTGTGAGTGAAAAGGATACATAATCCTATGCTTTAATGGTTGTAGCTTCTGATAAAGTCATACAGATTTCACAGTGTTGCAAGGAAGAATACATGACACATCAACTACCAAATTTGAAATGTTGCAGTACCTGATACATTCTCCAGCCATCAGACAACAAGTTTTTCTTGTGTTCTAGGACGAAACAAAGCAAAGTGAGCCAAAATATATGCTTATTGCTACTCCAAATTAAACAACTGTGAGTTTTGAAGCGATTTTTATAGGGTTGTAGTTATGTAATGTTAACTACCCACATTAAAAGAAGCATAATACGATGTTAGATACAAATAGCATCACCAATCACCATGTGCAAAGCGGATAATCAGAACTTACCAGAATCAACAGCCTTAATCTCTCTAAGAACAGCTTCTTGCGACATCAATGGCTTAATAAAAAACTGAGCAAATCTGCACAACCGAGCCACCAATTTGTTATTTTCCAATAAAAAGCATGACAATCTTCAGAACAATCCCCCACCATATTCAACGCAGACACGCACGCACACACATATACAATAAATGAACTAAAAGCACTACCAAAAAAATCTTACCTGTCTAATGCTTCTTCAAAATTGGCCACATTGACATCAAAATAGAAATTTGTTGTCTCCGAACTTGTGTAGGCATTGCAAGAGCCACCATGCTGATATTTTTCACATCAAACAATTGTCAAAAATATAGTCTAGGTATGTGATTTCCAAGCATTAAAATATTTTTTGATGTTCGAGAAATTGTGCAAGGTGTAGCTCTTAAACAACTTGCGACAGATGACAAGATGAGGATTAAAATGTTATTGCTAATCAGGACACTGCCCCTCCTCTTAAACGTCACCACGACATAATGCCACGCTGGCAAGCATGGGATTTGATTTCAAGAGAGCACAATGGGATATAACCTGACTTTAGGGGAACAACCAAATATTAAATAGCAGTTGGTCTGCAGTTTGCACACATACAAACCAGTTTCCCTTTCTCGTCCTCTCTTATATTGTCTCATTGTTTGCTACATTTCTACTGATCTGACATCTAAATATGATGTAGGTAACCCTGAAACTGGGCTGATCTCATACAAATCTGATGTGGTTGTGTCAGCATATCATGATATTGTGTGAATAATACTTTACCCCCAAAATACAATGAAATGAAATGAAGACCAGTGTTTCTTTATATTTAGAGTTGATTGATTGAAAGTACCTCTGTGATATACTTCGTGTAATCTTGTTCCCCAGGGTATTTCTCACTGGCATAAAATAGCATATGCTCTGCAAACAAGACCATGACAATAAATCAAGACAAGAAAACAGATAAAAGACTTTAAGTCAATCCAGGAATTTTCTTAATTCCTGCAGGAACTGAACTGAATTGTGTGAGAATACTATATAATTACTGTGAAATCTATGTGTTCCAAAGGATGCCTGAATGATTACTGAATTTTAAAGTCCAGGGTCCGGGCTAACATTTGTCATGCTAATCATTTTCTCCATAGTCCATTCCAGTACAGTTTGCTTTCATCAAACATTTTGCCTTTAGATGATAAACAAAATATTTAGAAAACTATGCAACTCTCTAGGGTAGAATTTCAATTTAACTTTACATGGCTTCATCTGCAGTATACCTTCACATACATAGGGTTGGTACTGTCACGAATGTGCAGAAAGTACCCCCAAGTACTTGCAATGAATTGGTACAGTACCCCATGTGTAAGTGACTAGGTGTAGCACAGGACTTACGATAACCAGTGAGCCAATGAATTGGTGCACTCCTGCGAGTGTAGCTGACTGATCCTTTATCACTAAAAGGTGGAATTTACTCACCAGTCAAAATCAATGCGTTGGTTCTGTACATATATAGACAAAGGTAAAGGGGCATTTTTGTGAGCAAGCTGACAAAAATCCTACTAGGCAACAACGTGCAGGAGCAGAGCAGGATAAATTATTTGAAGAATGACCCGCTCTATTTCCTACAGTCTGGCCAGCTGACCATCCGTGAATAACATTGTGCCGACTAAACGAAATAAAAAGGCAATATAGATGGCTACTGTCATCCTGTTAATCAAAGGGCATCTGCTCGTACATCAGAAGCCAAAGCATAGGCCGATCATGTGCGTCCCGTACGATCAATCACGGATGCCCTCAATGGATCACGCTGAAGAACAGAGATGACCTTCATCAGACCATCAAATGATCTGAACCGTCAGCTGCATGATCCGACGGCCAAAATAAGTCTGCATTTCCTTCGCAAAAAGGATTGTACATTCAACTTTATACCTATGAAAACGTCATTGACCCACAAAAGTAGCAGTGGGGAAAGGTCGCCGAGGAATGAGCATCCCTACTTAGTAGTCGCCTCGTTGGATTCCATGGGAGACAATTCGAGACCCCGGCCGGATCCCAAAAGGGGATTCATCCACCATGCGGCGCAAGCGAATCGCAGAGAAAAGGAAGCGCCAGGTGTCCTGTCGAACCGAACACGCAAGTACCCCCCCAACTACTGCCTACTCTGATTCCCCACTACACGAATCCGGTGGCGGATTGCGCACACGAAACGAATCGATCGAGAAAATCGAAGTGAAGTGAGCGGAGACGAGGGACGAGAAGGGAGGGAGCGGAAGCGAACGGTGGACTGACCGAGGAAGTGGGCGAGGCCCTCGAGCCCCTCCGGGTCGCTGAACGAGCCCACGCCGACCTCCATACACGCCGCCGCCTGCACGCCGAGGAATTAGGGGTTAGTTAAACACACACGCGCGCGCATACGCACCACCACCAAATCACGCGAGAATCGCCGATGAACTGACGACCATTCTGCAAGCGAGAGCGATCGGGGTCTCGGGGGCGGAGAGACCTTGTCGGTTTCGGAGTCGCTGATGAGGAGGCACTCGAGCGCGTTGGGGAGCACCACCCGGCGGTACTCCCGCTTGTCGCTGCGCGCGCGGATGAACTCCACATTGCTCTCCGCCGCCGCCATGTCCGCTCGCTCTCCGCTCTCCGCCTCCACAGCCTCCGCTCTCTGCGCGATCCTCCAGTGGTTCTCCGGGGTTAGATTGGAGGCTAAGCAAGTGGGGTCTTTTGCTCCTCTTATCTCATCTAATCTATTAAATAAATATTGACGGTGTCGTCAACAATATATATATACTACACTAGCCGTGCAGACTAGACCGGGGCGGATTGGTTTGCGCCAGGGGTTTGGTTTGGACGACGAATTAATGACGATGGACTCGTTCGTGTCACCATCGGGCTTGTGCTTTTCCACCGCCGAATGACGCGCCCGCGCATGGAGGACGGAGAGGGTGACGTGGCTTTAGCGGTCTTGCTCCTCCCCAGTGCGGGGTCCACGTTAGTAATCGCCCCGCATCAGCCTTC
The DNA here is from genome assembly GCA_000338895.3 of Oryza meridionalis. Classification (NCBI taxonomy): domain Eukaryota; kingdom Viridiplantae; phylum Streptophyta; class Magnoliopsida; order Poales; family Poaceae; genus Oryza; species Oryza meridionalis. The sequence continues at coordinate 32,926,510 of CM002524.2, read as the reverse complement.
GTTTCTCTCGAATGCAGCACCCATCCCGTCTGTTCCGTCTGTTCTGTATACTAGTAGTAGCTGCGTGCGTTTTGACGTGGCCTTCGGGGAAATTCACGCTTGACGTGACGCGGTCGTCTCGGCTAATCGGCTCTCTCCGAGCGAAGAGATTTTCTAAGCGTGCGAAGAAGATCGTTTATTGCCAGAATGCAGATAGACTTTGTGATTAGGTGGAGAGCCGTGTCGAGTCGACACTCGAGTCTCGAGCGTCATATGCGAGTGCTTCCAAGCGAGCACGTGGAGGTGAAGTTTTACACGACGACCCTGCTTCTTCCGTGGTTCACAAATCACAAAGTTCACATCATAATTAGCACGGTGTGTTAGCTAAATGAGAAAATATGTATGACATCGACGTTCACTCCTTTTTTTTTCCTAAAGAAAACTGCTAGCTTACCGAATAACGTAGACTTATAGGCGAAGTTTTGTCAATGAGCAAATTGCTACCGTTCGCCTTTGAGCAATTTCGGATTAAGTGCATTATGAGAAAGTTGTGGACACGTCACAGCTACTACTATATCCAATGACTTGCCTCCTAGCATTATACTATATCTACTCCTATTAGTAAACATTTATGTTTGCAATGCAATACTTATGTCTGATCTCACCTCCTTCGAAGAACAATGTACTAGTGTGATAGGCAATACAAAGGTCATTTCTATTGTTATTTTTACCTTTTGACGTCGACAAAGGCCGTAGTTGCATACTTGCACGCGCCTATGTTCGCATTGCTCCTCTAAAAATATGTTCGCATTGCTGAGTTGTAATCGCACTGTGACTGAACGTGTGCGCTTTTCTCACATATCAGAGGCTGATCATAATGTAATAAATGAACATATATAGCTAACGCAAATGTTATAACGTGTAGGATTATGTTGCAACGCGCTAAACACAGGTCCAACACTGTATCAAAACTCAAAAGTTTCATTCGCAGAGTATGCGTAGCCGAAATAGTCTACTATTCCATTATATTCTAGCCGGCACCAGTTGCAAATCTGCATTTTACAGTGAATTGAACAATGAAAGTATCGCTGTTGAATCCTCTCAAGCTTTCTAAAGTATTTTCAAAATAGAAAGAAAAAGGCACCAGTGATACACCTCACTAATGCAACCGTTCTTCATAAACAATTCCTAAAAGATTCATCCGTGTTGACGTCTAAAGAATAACAGCCTAACTTGTTCTCCTCGAGGAACAGCCAATCCAGGGCTAAATGACAAAAGGTTGCAGCCATCACTTGGGCAAGTTAATGAAGCCCGTATATTTGCTCACTGAACAGATGAATAACTACAAATACCAACTTAGTACCGGTACTTGATATCATCTGCAAGGGCTTTGGCCAGGAGTATAGTTTCATGAGGAGAATATTTGCAACTTGCAGCTGAATAAACACCACCAGTTGCAATATTTAGTTAGCTTTAGACTAACTCTGGGGCGAGGAATCAGTAATAAGCTCCATCTCTATATCCTGCTGTTTTTTGAGATATTCTTGAGCTGTTGATGTGACGATCTTAATGAAGAAGTTCACAAGCACAAGCCACACCACAGTGTTCCAGACCAATGTAAAAGAGAAATTCCACTGTGTATCCTGGATATATAACATAAGTGGACAAAAAATGAGCCAAGAAATGGGATACATAGAGAAGAATAATATTTGAAACTCAATCCACAGGACCACGGTTTTGAACTGATGACAGTAAAATACCAACCTCCATTTTTGAGGATGATGTGGCCGATGTTGGTGTTGATAAATACTTATCCTTGGCACTGTGGAGCTTGGCAATCACAGACGGCAAGGAGGCAGAAAATCCAGGAATGTGACCAAATATCCAGATTAATTCCTTTTCCATAAGATACAACAGTTGATTGTTGCACAAGGAGATAATCAATAATGTCTGCAAAAGAGAGAAGGCAAAATTCATGTGTCAGCAACAACTTTTGGCAGCCATCGACAAGACAATTCAAGTGGAATACAGTAGTAATTAATTCAGTTCAATCAGGCTTGGAAGTTCAAATACTGTAGACTCCCTGCAAAAGTTTACTGCGGTGGCAGGAATGAAAAGAGTGCAACGAGAAAAATAGCACTGGCTTTTAACATACTTTGTATGGCAAAATTATATATCCTGACTAGAAGCAGGAATTATTTATGCGGCTAAGGGAGAAAAACAAAGTTATGAAACAGATAAACAGCAGAATTTCTAGAATTTGACTAATGCATGGCCTTTTGTTTGAGAGGGCTTACAAAATTTTGGTTTATTTTCTGAATGGCCTTTTGGTTGAGATAGTTTTGAAATTATGATTTCAACTGAATAGGACCCAGGAACACATGCTGACACATAATGCAACTAAGAACGATTTGCCCTGATAAGTTGGTGCATTTCCAGAAGCTGAAAACTAACCACATAAAAAATCATTCACATTAATAGAAGATTAGACAGACAACAAACCTGAATATGGGTCTTGATGATGGCCTTCCCAATCAAAGTAGCAAAGAAGAACTCCCAGAAGGGAATGCAAAATTGCCCACACATTATACCAGCAAGGTCAAACAGTGGGTTTGGAACCTAGTAAGCACAAAGAAAATTCATTGTATGGTAAATTATTTATCCATCAGATGTTAGTACAAAAGAACCAAGATTCTCCATATCACCACCATCTGTTAGCTATGGCATTGATACGGAGAATGTCCACTTCAACTTTTTTTTAGCACCATTAGCATCATGCATGCATTGCAGCAGATGACAACTAATATACTATAAGTCTAAAATATAAAATGCATAAAAAATAATTATCCTCTCTAAAACTTATATACAATATACATAATTATATGAGCCCAATTGACCTTCTTCTTATACTCATATGCAAATATGCAAACACACATGACACACGCCTACACATATTTGCAGCTACAGAAGATCCGGAGTTGGATGGGTGTAGAACCTACCATCATCTCCAGCTCCCTCTCGTAAAGATGCATGAGCTATCTATGTTCAGAGCAGTAGGCACGAAAGAGGAACATATGAATAGTAGCTTGCATGTTTGCTATTGAATCCTTATATGTAGTTTTTGCAAGAAAATCCTTACTCCTACAAATAAATTGGCATGACAAGATGGGAAAAGGACATAGACTAACCGAAGCAAGAATCAAGATAGTAATGAAGTTGAGATGCTGAGAATGGGAAAGGAGCCAGCGTTTTGTTCGATTGAGAGTGGATGCTATTGGACCATGTACATCCGAAGCAGCAGCATCCAGCTCCTTCACAGCTTCTGGTTCACTTCCTGACAAACGAGCTGCAACACGACACATCATTTACTTGGTGTGGTTGAATATGACAAAAGAGACAGGAACCAAATTCAGAATAATGCATCGGCCAACAGAATCGATCTTCTAGAATTTATCACAACATTAACCGAAGTTTCCACCACAGCCCTAATTTATGACTAAAAAATAACAAGCAAATCGAGGGATTCATAAGATTCAAGATACAAAATTAATAAAATTGTATGGTTAAAATTCATTATTAAGCCCACAAAAGGACAAAGTAGGCAACCTGAACTTTAAAAATGTGGTGACAATTGTTCTCAAACACAAAAGGTGGTCAAAGATGACAAAGAGAAATGGAGGGAACATTATTGAAGTTGAAGAACTATATAGGTGTCTAGAGGGGCACAAGATTAAAAATAGGATACAGTAATGGTGGACCATATATTTTAGTTGTATGGTACTAAAATTGATGAGATGCAGTTATATAGTGTGCAAGGAAAGTCAATTCAGAAAAAAAAAAAACAATAATAGAAAGCAGAGAGTAAATCATGTGTACAATTACATAGGTTCACAAGTACTGAGACGTTAGAAAGTGTAAAGCATATAGCTAAGCTTCTTTACTTAAGAAATAAGCATTATGCCATATTACCAGCTCGTGATATAAAATAAGGAGGGAGCTCCCCAAGAGCTGTGCCAATGCCCCAAAGAACAGCTTCCAGCTGAACCTGAGGGAGTAATTCAAAGACTGGGATCCGGACAGAATGAGCCGATGCTTGGTACACTGGTGGTCCAAAATCTGAACACTTCTTGTCCAGCCATGATGGCCCTTGCTTAAGCTGTATGGTATCGTATGGAGCAGTTTTCAAATCAATCCGACCACACTGAACAGCCTTAATAGTGAAGAGGGCAATATGAGGGCCCAGATACAGAACAAATGTATGCAAACCTGAACCTGAATTTCAAAGATCTTAATCTCAGTTAGTAAAAAAAAAAAAAGAGGATGGGCCCCATTTTCATCCAAAGTACAAAATTTCCAAATTTGAAAGTCATTAAACCAGAAGAGCATCCACTGCAACAAGCCTCAAGCCAATAAAAAACTAAAAAAGCATCACTTAAGATTTGCTGGTGGTATATGCTTTTACACCTCTAAGCCCCTAAAAGTTAACCAAAGAAATTTCCAGTAGCTGGCCAAAATGATACTACAGAATTATCTTGAAGTTCTGAATATCCACAAATGCTGCTGAAAAGAACGCTGAGATACCCTTCTCTAGATTGGAAAGTAAAAGGCTAATTGCAGCAGTAGCCCTGTAATTGCGAAACTTTATCCCAATGCAGTAAATCTCAAAGTAACTTTAGTGTGTAATTTGGCGATGGTGTGCCTTTTGCTCTTCTAGCCCGATACGATTTTTTAGAAGATTTTTTAAAGGTCCAATGAAGTCATAGTACATAAATTTAATGTGATTTTGTTGTTAAAATTTTCCTGATATGATAGAGTTTCTAGGTAAGTGATAACTAATAAATGAAAACAATAATTTTTTTTATGTTCATCTCTTCCTAACTAAATCATGGTTAGCATGTGCTTTAGTCACTTTCAACAGTGTATGATTAGAAACATCAGCTAAAAATATCATAGAACTAGAAAGGATATAAAATAAAGTACAGTGGCACATTATTTACTTCCATATATATAATGGTATGTCATAGATTTGACAGATACTAGTAACACTTGCCTAATCCAATTGACGAAGCCACGCCTAGTGAAACCCACCACAACACAAATCTAGCATAATTCAGGAACTCCTGCACATGCTGCATCAGAAAATAAAATTCAAGCACACCACAAGAAGCTAACGTAATAAATCAGTGCCCTTATGGTCATGTCTACTCTTATCAGCTCAAGCACTGCGATCTTAATCAAATTACAGCGAAGTAGCACACCTTTTTATGCAGACCATCTGTAACCGCAAGTAAAATTCCAGGCGCTAGCACCAACACAATGAGGACAACAAACAAAGCACCCTTACTCAGGATATATGTTGCTATTCTTTTCAAGTATTGCAACATAGCTAGCATGAAAAAACGTAATGTCCTGAATGGATGCTTTGTTAGTGTCAAATTCTCCAGTTCCAATTTGTGTTTCTCACGGATTTCTGCAAAACGAAAAAAAAAAGGTTAGGACTGAAAATGGAACGCCAAACATCGACTGGTCCAATATAGCACCTAAGTCTAAAGCTCTGATAATAGGCAAACCTAACTACATCAACATGTATAATGTAGATAATATCCAAATGCCTAAGTCCTGAACCAAAGAGATCATACACAGCGCAGATGTTGGGGTCCTTAGCTAGAGAGGATTTTTATTGTCTAGCCAGCTATTGCTCTTCAGCTAAATAAAAATCAAAGTAGTTACACAAGAACCCTAGTAGGACCCCTACTCCCCTAGTTATCAAGGAAGATTGGAACTGCCATCAGCAGGTGAACCAGTCCAATGTTAAACTCCCAAGTTCATTGCTCCAGGATAGGAGAAGATTCAGGAACTGGCGCACGCAGTGCAGCAATTTTACAAGACTCCCTAAATGGTAAAAGTATCTACATGCAACCAAATAAAATTGGAGATTTGATTAGCTTTCCTCTGATTTGAGTTGTAATATATATACTTTGCAGCTCAACCAATAGATTAATGAATAACTATTCATCGGTTCGCTGTTTCAGTAGGCACCATTACATTGAAGAATGAACAGTTGTCAGTACATTGGCCACAACAATGACCTCAAATATTCTCTTATATCCTAATTTAATGTATTGCCTCAAATATAGACTTGGTGTAGTACATTCCAAAGGAAACCAATATAAGTTCAGAATATACTAACTTCCCATAGACAGCATGCATTTCTTGGTGATGCGTATGCAAGATGTAGCATATAAAACACAGACATAACACCTCTCAATTATATAGCACACGTGCACAACCAGACAGGCAGCTTAAAGCTGAGACGGTATATTTTTGTGGGGAAAGCTGAGACTTTGCACGCGTTAAACACTGAGAGAACAAAACCATGACGCAACATATACACGCTACGTCACACTCAGCTGATCCACCCCTAATCCGATCAAATACACTACGTCTCATGCTTCGGGTTCATAGGTATTCCACTAAACTAAAGCGCCGCTCGGAATCGCACTCCCATCGTAGTTCCTATCCCAACCTCACAGAGCATCCCAGTAGCAGCAAGCTCCGATCTAAAAAAGAACCGCAATGCCTTGACACTACCGCCACCGCACGCATCGAAACCGAAGGCGAAGGCGGGAGAGGATCTCACCGGATATGACGCCGCCCCCGGCCTTCGACGAGCCACGAGGCGGCGTCTGCGACGCCGCCGCGGCGACCTTCCGACGCCCCATCCGCTCCCTCCCCTCCCCCGAGGCGCGAAAACCCTAGATCTCGCTGCCGCTGCTGCCGCCCTGAGGCACCGACCCCACCATGGGCCGCCCAGATCGGGGGATCGAGGCTCCTAGGTCTCCGGCCAGTCAGCCGGATCGCACGCCGGACCGGGATGAGCCGCCGTCCGCGACGCCGGCGGCGAGCTGGTGGTGGGTGGTGATGGACGCGGCGCGGCGGTTCCCCGTCGAGCGGCTCGTATTTATGTCCGCTCCGGCCGAGACGGGAGGAGGAGGCGATGGGGGGGAGGGTGGGGTGTTGGAAAATTTCTCTTCGATTTTGGAGGAGCAAAGCGAGGCCGTTGTTTTCCGTTGTGGCAGAGGTTGTGGGGAATATTACTCGGACTCGCGCGCTGACCCTGCGTGCGGGACCCACGCCTCGCCTGTCATGGTGGGCCCCACCCCACCAGTGACACGAGCTCGGGATAAGAGCCGTGCGCGTGGTGGAGTACCGGAGCGTGTGTGCGCAGCGCAGGTGAAGTGCGCGCGAGGTGGAAGAAGCGAGCCGGAGAACTGCAGGTGGGCCCGCTGTGTCAGTGTGTGCGGCGAGTGGAGTACAGTACAGTTGAGTGGGAGGTTGGGTGGGTGTAGTCGTCTGGCGTTGCTTGCAAGGCGCTCCAATAGATACTCTACACTCCTCATCACTATACGAGTAGAGAAAAAATAGTCCAATTTGATACCCTGCGGAATAAAAAAGGAAGGAAGATGCTGTACCGATCTCGATCTCCCATGGAAGATTAGGGTGCTTCACCATTTTTGTAAGGGCTCCCAGCCTCTCAGAGTCTCAGGTCACTCCAATCCATGTCCACAAGAACATGCGTACGTAGTGGTAGTTATACTACCAGGGCCATGGCTAGCGACAGTACTAGTGTGTGGCCCTGCAGAGATCTGGAGATTTATATTCCAATGTCATGTAATGTGACAAGAGGGGACAAAAAGGCAGTTAGCAAGTGTCCAACGTAGCTGAGAATATCGAGCGTTTTGGCGGTTGTTTTCAGCACTTGATGCAAAGCTTGAGTATATGTCTATCATGAAGGAAAGGATCGTTTGTATGCTATGCTTTGTACGAATTTATTTTGTTTTGGAATTTATCACTTCGCACCGTTCTGTACTTTTCTGCGTGCACTTGCTATAGTTGAGTAAGGAATTGGGTTTGATTTAAATTCGTCATTTTGAGAACGGGACGATGGATTTAAAAGAGCAATAAAGGATCAGTCGGAGTGCCGAACTATTGATGACTGGAGAAAGAAATTAAGAAAAGAAGCTGTAGCTCATCGATCTAGTATTGATGAGCACATGGGCTGGAGTTTGTTGGCCTGTTGCTTGTGTTTTCTCCAAGTACGCAATGAATGGGAACTGTCTCTTCCAGTATTAACATGTGGGGGCCTTTTAGATGGACATGCGGGGGCCCTGGTACGACGATGATTTCTGATCTTCTAATCAGGAGATAAATGATTTCTTAATTATTATGCTTCCATAAAAGAATTGTCAATTCATGACATACATACGTAGAAAAAAGAAAAAAGGCACACCGCGATGAGTTTGGAACATTAGCTTGTGGAAGATGTTAATAGATGTGGAGAAACTCCCAAATCATATAGGAGTATGTGAAATCACATAGTTGTTCAGTAAAAAAAAAACAACTTCTATGTACGAATATGAACAATTGTCTAGATTCGCCCTTAAAAAGTTATTCTTTTCAGAGATAGAGTACAGAGAAATTTGGTAAGTAATATTGTTGGAATTTGCTAGCGATGTCGTAGCAACTTTTTTCATCAAAAACAATATTTTCATCTTATTAAATTTGAATTTGAGTCAAATATTGTACCAATTATATATTTTTTTATAATTACACAGCGCAACGCAGACATTCACAACGCACGCACGCAAACCCTACCCCTATGAGCATCTTCGAAGACTGTGCCGACTCTATGAGAGATTGACGAAGTCACCACAGGCGCCTCGTTGTCGAGGGCACACTCACCCCTATGAACGCACGCACGCAAACCCTACCTTTATGAGCATCTTCTAATACTGGACCGGCAAATCCTGGAGATTGATGAAGTCACCACAGACGCCTCGCAGTCGAGGGATACGTCGCCTACCACTAAAAGTACAATGCCGTTAAACCACTAGACTACATGCACTTTCGTTGTACCAATTATACTTGTTATTGAATTAGACCGGGTTCATCTTTTTAATTGAGTGCCGGAACCCAACCTAGCGGTACGACATTTTTTAACAAACTTTTATTAAATTTTAGACAAATTTTTTACTGTTTCAATTTAAATTCTCGAAAACTATTTGAAATTTCAAACGGAATCTACTTCCCTCAAAATTCCGTGGTTTTCGACAACCCTGATTGGACCTCCATGTCCACACCAACCCAATTCAACTCTGACATCCAAGCGTAACCTAATACACGCCCATGCTAGAATCTCTGAATGGACATTGATAGCTTAGCTACTGGTTATACTAATAAAATCACATTTTGCATATCGTGTTGGGCCTTGAGTTGACACTACACCACCTGATCGCATCGCATCGCTTCAAAGAATCCCAAAATACAGGTCCACCCTAATCACGTTTAGTTGATAAACAAATTAAGCGCCCTGACAAAAGCAAAGCCCCACAGTTTGATCATGCTCGTTTTTAGCGATACTACATCCATCCTAAATAATAGTACTACATTCGTCCTAATAAATAGTTATCATATTTTAAACAATTACATAGCAAAATAATATTTGTCCCATCAATCACTGCTCATTTTTTTTTCAATTTTACCCTCGATCACCCTCTTACTTTTACCTATACATCACCTTTTCCTATAGCATTTCTTTCCAAGATTGAGAAGATATATAAAACGAGGTAAGCTATTAGTAGTTAATTAATTATTAGTGGTTAATTAATTAAGTATTGATTATTTTGAACTTCAAAAAGGATTAATATGATTTTAAAGCAAAATTTTTATAGATTTTTTTAAAAAAATACAACGTTTAGCAGTTCGGGAAAAGTGCGCACAGTAAACAATGATCTTTTCTTCTCTTTGTTCAAGTCTCAAACACAATGCAAACAACCTATAAATATAATTATAATTATTTTGGGACATACATAGTATATAGCTATTTTTATCGGTGTCTTATTCTAAAATAAAACTAAGTATTTCTCTATTTAGCACGTCATCTCAACTAATCACAAATTATTTTTCATTTATTTTCTTCACCCACTTTCTCTTATTAACTAATCGCAATTTTCTTCCAATATTTAAATGTATTTTCTTAATTCCCGTATCATCTTAAAAATGTTTACATTTTAGTGCAGATCCAGGTGGACTATGGTGTACGGCCGCAAACCCACACGAAGAACTCCTTTCTCACGTGGCTCATGTCTCGCGCGACGCGACCTCCTTTTTCACGGGGCCGGGGACGGCGAGAGCCGAGAAGCGTCGGCGGCTCATCTCATCATCGGCTTTCATCGCCTCTCGCCTCTTCGTTTTCGGTTGCACGCTCTCTTGTCTGGTTGTTGATCGATCGATGCCGTGCGAATTACCCTGCGTTTGCGTTCGTTCATCTGCCTGCGTTTTCCACGCCTCTCTCTGCAACTGGTCTACACAGGCATCATTTCCTCGCTTGACTAAAGAGGCCGGACCTAGCGGCTTGTGAGGCAAGTGTTCACTGCGAGTGCGTGTCCAGGACTCCAGGTGTCCTTACTCCCGGTTTCTTAACTGCTTCTTAACCGCAGGAGCCGGAACTTTTAATCCACAGGTGAACGGCACACACAACAGAAACCATGCGTAGTAATTGTCGATTACCATTACTTGTTACTACCAGTAGTATATTTTAACTGCAGTTGATCGAGGGCATAGCATAATTTACACCTGCTTCTGCGATCGAGCAACGGGGCAAGAGGGGGGTCGCCGTACGCGAGAGATTTGCTACAACGACTCACCACCAGAAAGAGATCGGCCGCAGCGCGCGCTGCCGCGGTCGCTCGAGGCTCATGCGTCGCGTAACGCGTATGATTGAGCCCGCCGCAAGGGAGTCTGGCGTGTCAGCGAGAGAGAGGGAGAGAGGAGATGCGTCGCCCGCGGCGGCCAAGAGAGAAACTATCGATCGAAGAGCAGCGCAGTGTGCGAGACTTTACCCAAGTGTAAAGCAAAGCCAAAAAAGGCTACTAGACCTTTTTATCTGATTCACACATACTACGCAGTTTACGACGACGCACCATACATTCCACCACCAACCTGCCTCTCTCTCGTCTTCTCGATGTGCAGCAGCAGCGGCAGTAGCAGCGGTTGTTCACATGGTCGTCGTCGGGGCTCGTCACGGCTCCTCCGCTCCTGCTTCGGTATAAATGTGAGGTGCAGACGACGGGCGAGGAGTTTCGTCAGGAGGATGGGGTGGCTCCGGTCGCTCCTGTCCCCGCTGAGGAGGCTCTGGTGCCACATGAACGCCGTGCAGCGAAAGAGTACGTCCCAAAATCATCCCATCCTCGATCTCGCTCTGTTGTTTCCCTCTGATTCTGCTTCTGCCTCACTTATCTGACGGTATGTATCAATGGCTGTTTGGCTGCAGAGAGAGGGATCTACATCCTGTACGACGATGTCAAGTCGTGCCCGTGCGAGGACGTGCACGTGCTGTGGTCGATCCTCGTGGAGTCCCACGGCCTGCCGCCGCCGACCCCGATGACGACGCCGGCGCCGGCGCTGAGGCCGACGCGGTGAGTGAGGACAACCGGGCAGAAACAAGCAGCGCCCGCATTGGCACCCGCGGCTAATAAGGAGATCGAGGTCGTCGTGGCCCATCGGAGGTGAAGTGGTAGAATCATCGTGGGTGTACCGTGTAGATAGGATTTAGGACAGTGTTTGGTGTTGTCATCTGATTTGGCGGCCTTCCGTTTCATCGATCAGCATCTCTCTTGGAGCATGTTGATCGGATGGGTTGGCCGGCGGCAGAATGCAGCTGCCGCAGCGGGGGCTCCGGCCTGATGAGTGTGGTGATGGGCTTCTTCCTCCCTGGAGCGCACCCCTCTTCCGCCGTGTCGCCTCTGTAACAAACGGATTTGGATGCGATTGTTTCGTCCCTCTTTGGATGAGTGGCGGAGAAGAAGATGAACAGGAGTTGAATCTCGCGAGATTTATGCGAAACTGACGTCGCAACCAACTGTCAGCGTTCTCCCCATTGCCGCTTTCTTGTTCGTACCGAACGCTCGAGAAGGAAAACGCTCCAATGGCTTTACTTGTTTCTCTCTGTTTTAGTACGGCTCTGGGCCGTTCGCTCTGATTAGGAGGATCTGGCCTACCCAACTCTGTAGAAAATGGGCCTGGATCATCGGATTGGGCTGCATCAGAATTCGCTTGTAGACCATGGACTAAGCTGCAAGCCCGTGTAACCAGTAGACAGCGCGGCACGGCAGATGAGTTGTCATCTCACCGCCAATTCACCATGTACCTTGCCGCGAGCGCAATCAATTATTCCGCCGCTCTCCAGCGACGCAATTGCGGGCCCCGGGCCGGCGCCAACGACCCCACCCCGCGCCGGGCGGACTCCCAGTCTCCCACCACGATGAACTGAACCAGCTGGCGGCGCCGAGCCAACCAATCGATTCCAGGCGCGCGACAGCCCGCCCGGCCGCTCGATCGCCAGCTTATATTAAGCTAGCTAGCCAGGCCGCCTGAAAGCTGTAACACAACGCACCGCGCGTAGCTCAGCTTGTATATAAGCAGCGCACCATCTCCAATCTCTCGCGCACACACCCACCGAAACCAGCAGAACTCGTGTCTTGTTGCAGTCTCCCCCAGCCCTCCCCTCTCCAACCCAGCTCGTACGAGATTCGATGGCGGGGCACCTGAAGTCCAAGATCGTCGCCGTGGCGGTGGCCGCCGTGGTCGTCGTCGCCTCGTCGCTGGTCGGCACGGCCTCCGCGGCCGACGCGCCCGCCCCGGCGCCCACGTCGGGCGCCACCGCCACCGCCGCCGCAGCGCCAGCCTTCGCCGCCGTGTCGGTCGCCGCCGCGGCTTTGGGAGGTTACCTATTCTGTTAGGCTGGCTGACTCCTGTGATGCAGAGAGAGCATATGCGTCGACACATATCACGTATGCTTTGAGATTTGTTGTTGAGATACGTGGGTGCAATTTGTTTCTTGATCCGGGGGTTGTAATTGCTCATGTACTCTCGTGCGTATACCGTAACGTGATTGATTAATTACATATGCATTGATTAGTTTTGGGTCGCAATTTGGAAGTGCAAATCTTCGTCGTGCATTCTTTTACGATCGCAATTTGGAGGAATAACGTGGACACGTCTAAGGAGGTGGTTGGCAGTAGTTCTGCTAAACTAGAAACTGCCAGCCAGAAAAACAAGTCCAGAACCAAATTGGAGGCTGATTTGGATGAGATGAGTTAGTTGAAATTTTTTGATAGAATGAACGCTCCGGGTAGCAGACGAGCAATTCGAAAAATTGATGGTGAAATGAAGCGAAAACCGCTCCTTTCAAAAATTAAGCAGAGACCGAGAACAAGGATTTTAATTCAATTCACGAAAGCTCTGAATATGAACGACGCTTTTGTACGCCAGCCAAGAGGATTTGGCGATCATCATAGCCATGTGCATGTGACAAGAGTCACTGTTGGATCTTCGAACATCTCTTTAGGAAAAAAAAAACCTTCCTCGACAAAAAAAAAGAATCCTCCTTTGTTCCTGTAAATAATTAACTATGCAAGAAGACGCAAAAAGAGTATAACTAGAGTTAGTTTACTTGTAAGCTAATTCATTCTGACACTCGAGCTGCTACTGCAACCAGAAGGCCATCGATCATGCATTCATATTGATTAAAAAAATGATACAGACTATTTTATCTTTGTTGATAGGCACGATTGGGTGCACCGTGTACAGATTGTTTTTTCCCCCATGCTATAATAAGTTTTTTTTTTAAAAAAAAAAACTAGTGGACCAGGCGGGTGCAATGGTGCATGGGCAGAACCGCAGAAGTCAGAGCATTCAGGCATCCACTATTCAGAATTGCACGGTCGATTGTGTTTGAGGTGATCGGATTAATTCCCGTAATAATTTACTCAGATTTGCAAGGTGGAATGTGTTTGAGCCAGGTGATCAGATTAATTCCCCATCAGAATTTACATGAATCAGATTTTTTTTTGACGCAACGAATGAATCAGAAATTGAAAGTGGACGAGGTGATGATCGATCAAAATGAACAAAATTATATATATTACTTCATGAAATGCTGTGTACACGAGCTGAACGAATACATCAATCTATCAGCTTACATTATATATACCCAACAACAACAGACACAATTGCAAAAGAAAAAAAAAAGAGAAAAAGAAAAACAATTATCAATTAATGCATATAACCTCCGCGGCGAGAGCGCAACCGGTCCAGACCGAACAGACGCGCTCGCGAGCTCAGCAGAAGAGGTACCCAACGGCGGCGGCGGCGGCGAGCGTCCCGAGTGCGACGGCCGGGGCGGCGTTCGTCGCGGCGGCGCCGGCGGAAGCACCGGACGGGCCAGGAGCCGGGGCCTCGGTCGCGGTGGCCACGCCGACCAAGGACGACGCCACGACGGCGGCGGTGGCGGCCGCGGCGAGGATCCTGAGCTTGAGGGTGGCCGCCATTTCGATCGCTAGCTAGGAATCTCAACTGGAGGAGATGCTGGCAACGGAGAATTAACGAGAAAGCTAGCGAGGGCTGGGGGGTGTGCTTTGGGATGAAAAGAAGAGCGAGAGGTGTCGCGTTTATATAGCTGCGATCGGAGAGGCTTTTAGGCTGTTTTTGCGTTGCATGTGTGCTTTGTTTAGGCAGGGCAGGGTCGCCTTGGAATAAGGAATGGATTGCTTGGCTGGGAGTTCCTTTCACAGGCTGGGGCATTGTTAGGTTTGCTATGATTAGCAGCAGCTGGTATAGCTGGGGTGATTGGCCGGCTCTGAACGATCAGCAGTTGTTGTTTCTGGTTTGTTAAGGGAAAACTAACATGCGCAGGTTCAGGTGCCAACTGGATGATGGCCCCGCGAAATTCGCAGATCAATTTATTTGCTATTGTTAAATAATGGATGAAATGAAATCGCAGAAATAATATATCTAACGGCCGGCCGGTTATAATGGTTGTTCGTTTCGCAGAAAATTTGATTTGTTCGCCGAACACGTTCCGTCTTGGCACGTGGATGATCCGTTACGTGTTTGATGAGGTCCAATTCTAGCATGCATCCGTTCCGGTCGATGCAAATTAAATCAGGTTCCGTTTCAGATTTTTCAGTTCGTGACTTAACAGGACCGCACGATTTCAGATAGTTCAGTTCGTGACTTCCTCCCATCGGTTGGCCTAAACAGCCAAAGAAAAAGCCAAATTTTAAATTTTCAAACTTAATTCTAAGAATGATTTTAAGATATTTTTAAAGTAGTTTTTTTACAGCATTAGATTTTAAGTCACCAAGAACACATATATAAAAATTTTACCTACAAATTTATTTTTATTCCCTAATAAGCCGTTTTGGCTTATCATGAAAAAAGCCAAATGATGGGGGCCTAACTGGACTGCACGACAGCACGAGTGCACGGAATGACGGAAACGATATGGGTTAGGCTGTGTTTGAAGGTGGGTGTTGGGAACCCATCTCCCATGCACGGAAAACGGAGCGGTCCATTAGCGCGTGACTAATTAAGTAGTATTAACTATATTTTTTTCAAAAATGGATCAATATGATTTTTTTAAACAACTTTTGTATATAAACTTAAAAAAAACACACCGTTTAGCAGTTTGAAAAGCGTGCGCACGGAAAACAAGAGTTTAGTGTTGGGAACTTGCTCTTGCAAACACACCAAACCGTTCAAAAACTACCTACATATGATTCGATCGTCCCGTAGAGGCTCATGGTTGGTCACGCGCGCCGTCGAAAACGCCTTCCAATTGTTTCCCCGTGATTTCTACCGTGAACGTGAGCAGTAATCGAGATCGAGTCAGCCAACTCGCACGCACAAAGTTATCCTCCGAGTAAACCATTTGGCGTAATAGGGGATCTAACTCTCTTCGGAGAGGCCTCTAATTTTCGTACCAACTACGTCAAGTGTTCCGCAATCTCTGCTCGGAGTAATATGTCACAGTCCTCGATGACTCTCTCCTCTACCCAGTTGAGAAGTTCTCGTGCAACTACTTGGGTTTATCTCTCTTCATCAGAAAATTGCGCCACGGGGACCTTCAGCCTCTGGCCAACAAGATTGCCGGTAGCCGCTGTGGAGATCTGATTGGCTCCAGCCAGCCGGGCGCTTAGCGCTTGTCAAAGTTGTGCTGAGCGCGATCCTGATTTATCTGCTCATTGTAATCCCCCCACCCCCAAAATGGGTGCTGAAAGCCATCGACAAGATCCAGCATGGCTTCCTTTGGTGTGGTTGTGCAAGTGCACAAGGTGGCCATTGCCGGCTGACTTGGTCTTGTATTTGTGCGTGCACTGGAATATGAGGCCTGGGCATCCACAACCTGGAGCTCATGGGGATCGGGCTCCGTACTAGGTAGCTTAAAGTTTCGAGGGAGCGCCATCGTGGGTTCGACATGATTGTGACTCTTGGCGCTTGGTCCATTTAGAAAGAAAAGAACAACTGTGTGTTTAACAATTGTTTCCAGTTCTAGCCTGAGGTTGACACAAGCATGGCACAAGAGGCTACCCTTTGGTGGCTTGCCCATCCTCCGCCGTCAAAGCTTCATGGTTAGCGTGCTTTGTCGTTCGGTTGTCACATTGTAAACGCGAGAATAGGCTGAAGTCCTTTTTTTTTCCCTCGTTATTCTCCTCGACCCCCCTCACTTCTTTGTTTGCTATCCGTGTAAATTTTATTCCTTTTACTATAAAGATGTGTAATTCTTTTGCGTATTCCTGAAAGAACCACTTGGGCGTAGCTAGGATTCAATTAGGTGAACTATCATGGCATGATCGTATAAGTTTTAACCCAAAGAAGATCAGTGTACAGTAACAGTATCCTAGATAAGCTGTTAAATATATTATGCACGCCATAGAAGCGTGTGCTGCAAAATTCCCAAACGAACTCCAAGGTCGATCGAAATGATCATAAGATCATGAGTCCCTGAGGAGGAGCACAGCGGACGGTCGGTCCGAGGTGTCGCCGGGAGCGGCGGCGGCGCCCTTGCTTCTCGTCCTCCGGTGTTCGGTCCTCGCGGCGGCGGAGGTCCGGCCCCTGTCGACGCTGACCCGGGAGCTGGTGCTGCTCCTCATCTTCTCCCTGAAGACCCTGCACGACTGCATGTGCGAGTGCAGCTCCTGCGGTTTGAACTCCTTCCCACACTGCCTGCAGAAGTGTGTTACAACATTGCACAATTCAGTCCTTAAACAGGTTATAAACGATCAATGGAAAAGCAAGTGATTGTTCAGAAGAAAGCAGAGTCATATATGGTTGCTGATGGAGGAGACAAATTTTTAGCAAAACCGTTCAAAGTAAGAGTAAATCCGCACTTGATGGGCCGGCCCATAAAATTTCTGTTCCTATCTCGGCCAGTGGACCATTCAGCCTGCTCACGTACCAGGGCCTTTGTTCTCTTGATGGGTCGGCCCATGGAGTTTATAGCCGTACTGGGCTAGCACATTGAGTCCACGGTCATGTGAAGTGTAACCCTCTATCTTTCCCCAAAAAAACAAGCAAGTGAACAGATGGCAACAACCCAACCCAAAAGCTGCCACGCAAGGTACTTGGACGAGCACAAGAAATGGTCAAAAACGAGAAACAGATGGACAGCGTACGTGCAGTTCCCGTGCAGGCGGATCAGTTGAGAGGAAACGGGCTAGTCAGAGTACTCACGAGCAACGCGGCAAACTCGCCGGCTTGTGCGAATCACCGCCATCTCGCTTCCCGCCGTCTCGCTTCGGCTTCGCCTTGTCTTTCCCGCCTCTTCGCACCTTCACCTTCTTGCCCACCCTGTCACGCCAGATAGTGAGCATTGTGTAATCGGATGATCAAATGGATATTGATCAAGGTTTACGTACTCACCGGAGGCCACAGCCGTCGATACCGGGGCACACCGGCGTACGAGGCCAGTCGCCGCCATCGTCGTCGGCGCCGGCGGCGCCGTGCCGCAGGACGGGGCGGAGCGCGGTGTCGTCGGCGTCGGCCGCGCCGCACGTCAGGAGGTTGTGGAGCAGCTGCGCCAGGTGCATCCTCCGCGCGCTGCCCACCGCCGGCGGCGGGTGGCTGCTGATCCGGCCGCTCGCTGCTCCTTTCACCTTCTGCTCCGGCGCCGGCGCCGGCACCACCACCGCCTTGGAGACCACTTTCACCACCTCTCGCTGCTGCTTCTTCCGTTCCTCGCGAAGGCCTCGTGGCAGGTCTTTCTTCAACGGCGCCGTACTACGGCTCGCCGGCTCGCCGCCCTCGCCGACGGGCGAGTCCTGGTCGGCCGGCGGTGGCTTCTTCGGCGATCTCTCGTCGGAATCCGGCGCCGTCGTCGTCGTCACCTCCTCGACTTGCTTCTGATCGCACGCGACCTTCACTTCCTGACTGTTCAGTTTCTTTGGCTCTTCAGCTATCACAAACAAATTTTGTGAATTTGTTAATCACGAGCCATCGTCGTCGTCGAAACGAGAAAAATAATACTAGGAAAAAAATATATCGCCGCACCTAAAGAAGACGACTTCTCCTTTGGCGATTCGGTGGCTCGCCGGACGTCGCAGCCCTTGAGCACGTACTCGTTGTCGGAGATGGGGGTGATGAGGTCGTCGTCCATCATCAGGTCCTGCCATATATACCCAGCCTTGTACTTCCTAATGAAGAATCAATTATAAACATTCCTAAATTTGCTAAATCTATCGGGTAATCAAGAACATGCTAAAAATGAATTAACGCAAGAAGGAACACAAACAATATAACCACGCGTGATCATGGACGATGACGAAAAGGCGGGCAAGATCGATGAATCGCCTTCCAGTTATGAAATTATCGGTACCTTTTGTAGGACCAGGAGAAATTGTCCGCCATGTCCTGGCCGCGCAGCTCCGACAGCCACCTCTTAACATCTGAAACCAATGACAACACGACAAACACCATGAAGAAGAAGAAGACGACGACGACGACGAAGAAGAAGAAAAGCCGCATGAATGCGAGAGAGAGATCGATCGAATGGGCGAGACGAGACGAGACGCACTTACCGCGGAGGCGCACGCCGGCGCGGTGGTGGTTGACGCGGAAGAGGTGCGGGTGGTCCGTCCTGCCGCCGCGGCTCAAGAAATACACCACGTTGATCCTCCTCGCCTCGCCGCCGCCGCCGCCGCCGCCACCACCCTTCTGCGATCCCCCGCCCTTCTCCATGGAGAAAGTATGCACGTCCTCGTCGACGGCGACAAAAGGACAAGGGCCAAGGAAGGCGACGATATCGACACCACCAAAGCTATCGAAAACCGCGAGAAATCAAAACACGCATGCACACGAGGTTAACCTGCAGAAATTGTTATGTGCAAGAAAGAGAGAGATGATGTGCGAGGCCGGCAAAGACGCACGGCGACGATTAATTCGGTGCAAGGACCAGCCAGGGCTGCCAGGCAGAGCTCGCGTGGCTCAAGGTGTTAGCCTGGGATTGGATGCTGTTAAAATAAGGTTGAGGTTGCCTAGCTTCCTCACTTCTCAGCCCTATTGCATTTGAAGGGGAAACTATTTTTATCCCTCGAGGGACGTACCCTCATTATTATTATTTGTATATCATTCAAATTATTATAAAAAAATTTGAAAAAATTTAAAAAGATGTATTATCATGTGATATATCACTCCACAAACATGCAAGTTCAAATTCAACTTTCACATCTCACAAAAAAAACAAATTTGACTGTGAATATACGTTAACTAGTTGTAGTTTAATTTGTTTTTTTCGTTGCGAGATGTAGAAGTTGAATTTCAACTTGCATATTTGTGGAGTGATATATCACATGTTAATACATCTTCTTAATTTTTTTCATATTTTTTCATAACCATTTGAGTGACATGCACACAACAAGAGGATATCAGGGATAAAAATCCACTCCCCATTTGAAGGCCTGATAGATAGTTTTAGCCTGTGTGGGAATCTCTCGGCGACGGGAAGGATTACAATATGATCATTGCTTTGGTGTGTGTTTGGATGGGGGAAACCAGTATTTATATTGGGGAGGTTTTTTGGGTGATCGATGTGATGGCCCACCTCGTAGAAACGGGAGGAATAATCGCCGATCGAGATCGAGAGTTCCTTGTTTTGCTCCGTTTATTTTACCCTCTTCCATTTCTGTGATGATGTAAATCCTTCTTGCAATATATGTTCTTTGATCCACCGTTTTATTACCTGTTAAAACTAGAAAGCGAGCTGTTATTTTCCTTCTTAAAAAAGAGGGGGAATAACTTATCCGTATGTGTGGCCGCGGTTAATAATAGTTAGAAAAAGAATAAATGGAGTGAGTTCGTTGTTGCAGCTGGTCCTTAGGGGCCGGCCGTTATGTACACTCGCTGTTCCTTGACTGAGAACTCAAAAGTAGGCCAAACCTCGTAGGTTCCATCAAGAACACTGACCCTGTTGTTTCTTATTACTAGCAGAGTCCATAAAGAACAATGGCATTAGCATTCTGCATTTGGCAGCATTATTAACACTTTTTCGTGTACTTCAATATAACTTGATCACGAATGATTAATTGATTATTCGTTATCATTAAGTAACTTTTTTTTTTGCGGGGATCATTAAGTAACTTTACAGGTCATGTATGCTAAAAGGGTTGTATAGAGCCCAAATTACAAGAGCAGTATTGAATTGAGAAAGGAAGACATGACTCTGCTACGGATTGCTGTGTCACAGTTTGAGAAGAAAGACTGTAACTTGGACGTAAGCCTGCCATTTGAGTGTACTACTTCACCAGCAGGGAACAAGGGATGGGGTCCAACCGTCCAGGGATGCTTATCGGAGAAAAAAGAAAACTGCTTTGGTCCCTTCTCGCCGGACAGTCTCCTTTCTTAATCCATCGCAAGCTTTGGTACGGTACGCATTCCCAGCACATAAGAAATTTATGTTTTTTTTTTACTTTGAATGTTTTATTTTTCTGAATTAATGTTCGCCTGACGTACCGTGTTGGTTCGTGAATGTTTGATGCCGGAAGTTAATTAGCATCGCTTTCAAGTTCTTCTCGTTCTTCTCTCTCTCTCTCTCTTTTGAGCTGGAGGTCTTCTCAATTTGACTGCAAAGAAAATATCTGCTATAGTATGGACACGATGAAATGCTGCTACGGTGTTCACTGCATTGACTGCCTTTAAAAAAAATGCCTTTAAAAAAACGTAAATATTAGAGAACCTAATATCAAATAATTAGAAGGGGTGAGACTTCGAATCCAAATCGTCTAGCCTATTACCTTGTGGAGCTAGCCGAAAAACCCCTAAACATTTCTCCATTGACTGCCTTTCAGTTTATGCTCTTCTTCATAAACTGCCCCAAGTCAACCGAAACTCCAGGCTTGTTCACTTTGCTACCATTTTGAACCTTACTAAGTTTTGGCATTGTCAAATTTTATTAAATTTTCGCAAGGTTGTTAAATTTTGGCAAAATTACATATGTACTTATTAAAATTTGATAACAAACTAAATGTAGCCACTTTTTAGTAACTTAAAAAAAAAGAAGATAAGATTGAAAATGGTAGCAAGCGTTCTGAGTTGAGAGACCGAGAGTACGTTTATTGGGCTGGCGTGAAGCGGCGGTGTGTACGGGGTCGGAGTTAAAATCTCCGACCCGTCTAGGATGTCAGCTCGCGGTTAAACGTGGTGCATTGCGGTTATTAGGGCTAGATCCCATCGCTCTGAAGCACTCTGCGCGGCTGCGCGCGCCTGCGTTGCGGTTTAGTTTGGATCTATATCCAATTTGTTTAGTGCAATTGGAACCTTCAATGCTGCATCTTCGCAATAATGTGACCATAAAATTCTGCTGCAACAAGATCAGCGATGCGGAGTATGGTTTGGAGTAGTTTGTTCCTGTCTCTGACATCACATTTCCATTATTTCCAACAACTCTTCTGTTAATTAGACTTAAAATCCGCATGACTAGTAGCACAATCGATAATATCTAATCAGGAAATGTAATTCTCGCATCTCTAGTTCCCCCCCCCCCCCCCAAACCACCTTTCTACCTCTTTCTTTTAATTTTGTAAACTCTTAGCCTCACGACTATTGTACAACGTTTTCCTCTCCTTTAATACAAATACACCTCACTGGGGTTAAAAAAAATCCGCATGCCATTCAGCTTATCATATACTCCATTCCAGAGTGCGAGGCCCGTCGAAGGTGCGTCCATGCGCGGGCGACGGCGAGAGCACCTTGATGACCAGATCGTCTACAAAATTGGAATATCTGACAGGCTAGCTAGCTGCATGCAGTCGGGGATGAACTGAGCCAAAGGTTTACAAAACCGACTGTAACCGTCATATTATTGTATTTACTTACAGTTAGGGTGTGATAAAAATAAAACCACGGTAATCTCATTAAATTTAAATCAACTTAAAAACATTTAATTTTTTGATAATTTTATATGGGTTACCACAATTACCGCGCGGTAACCGTGTTTATCACCAAGGTGCGGTAACCTCGACACTGATGATAAGAGAAATCTGCTGAGAACTCAGGTGCATCCTCTTCTCATGTGGATCTAGCTAGCGAAGGGTGGACAGGACGAACGGCGGTCCGGCAAGGTCTAGCACGAGGGCCGAGGTGGCGTTCTTTGCTGAGTACAAAATAGTGGGAGTGGGAGTCATCGTTTTGAACTCCAAACTTCGTGGAATATCTTACGACCGTTCGATAAAGCTTGTGCGACTTAGATGAGTGGAATAATTCGTGGCCACATAGTCCTTGGACCTGACGAGAGGCCTTCGTCTAGGCCTATCGCACCAAACTGGTTCGCAGAGGCCCATTGGAGGGGTTCGGCTTGGAATCTCTGCTGGCTGTTCGGTTACGCATATACGGTCTAGATGAGCAGCTGCTCGCAACGATGGATGCAGACTCCCTCCTGGTCGCTTCAGCATCGCCGCCACGCCGCCGGAAGTCTAGGCTAACCGGCGGCGCGAAGGTGCGGCTACCTACATCTCCGTAGTACTTTGATTGCTTCTGCAATAGAAATTGCTACTACCACTCTATCCTTTCAAAAGTCTAAGATCTATTTCATTCTTCTGTTTTTCTAAAAGTCTAAGTCATATTTATAGTTACCATGTGCTAAATTAAATTATTGATCAGAACTCAATAAATCATCTTAGTACTTATTGGTTACACGTCCATTGGTTTTATTACATGGTGAATGAATTAATTGCTTCTTTATTTTAGTGAAAAAGAAATAGGTTTTAGATTTTTGGACGGAGGGAGTATTTGATTGTCCTATGCAATGCTATGTTTTTTAGTTCGTTCCTGTCTATGAGATCACGTCGCCTGGCATCGACTGAACTCTGTTTTGAATTGGACTTCAGAATCGGCATGTTTGCCATTCAGCTTCTTGGTATATTCTCGAATACCGTCTCTACTTGCTTCTTGATTCCACAGCAAGGCGCGAGGATCGAAGATGCGTGCGTTGCCACCGGGGACAAATGGCACATTGAACTCGGGCACTCGGTTGCGTCCTCTTTGCCTCTGGGGACGGGTATTACGCGGCGGCGCTCCGGCGAGGCCTGGCCGCCGGGGAACCGGATCCTCTTACGTAGGGTCTGTTTGGTATAGTTTTAACTCCTAAATTTAGCTACAGGAGTTAAGTCTGGAGTGGAGTTGTGGAGCTGTCTAAACCCAGCTCCACAACTCTAGTACATTTTGTGAGATAGCTCTACCTAACTCCTGGTGGAGCTGAAACTGTTTGTCTGAGCTCCAGCTCCAGAAGGGGTGGAGCTAAAGCTGGAGCTGTACCAAACAGGCCATACGTAATTTATTCTACGTCAGAGGGACGTTCAACCACGGATCGTCGTTCCTTGCGCATCCGACGGCAACCACCGTTTCAGTCTGCCCCCGCCTCAGACCCCACAAGCGTGATGTCTCTGCTTGCTTTCCGGCCCATTCGCTGATAGAGGCGGTGGCGCCGCGCCGGCCATCGGGAAGCTCAGGCAGCCGTGCGCTGCCGCCGGCGTGGAGGTCGGACTGGAACGCGGTGCTATCGCCGTCCGCCGGCGAGGTCGAGGGTGAGGGCTCCGCCCCGCCTCGGTGTTTGCTGTTGGTCCCATCGCCCAGCAACTGCTGTTTCTCGGAACCGCCGCCGGCGAGGTTGGATTGGAATCGATCTGTAGTCTATCGAACTTTCATCATCAGGTTGCCTTTTCTCATGGAAGAGGCAGCTGGTTGAAATTCTTGCTAAGGCATTCGTGCTGTCATTAGCTTGTCCCAGAAACTACCAAGTAACCTGAAGAATTAGAATCAGAGCTGAAACCAGAACTTTGCCAACAGATTCGTAGTGCGGCATAGCAAGTCTGCAGTTGCAATAAAAAATTACCAAAAAAGATGGTTTTTCTCCTAGAAGAAGAGATCAATCGAGTGCAGATGTTAACCACGGAAAGAAATCTCATGGCACGAACCGAAGAGACGATGAGTAATTTTTCTGTCCTTTTTGTTCCCCGTGTAGCTCACCTCACCGAGGACGGTTCCGAGAAACACCGACAGCAAACACCGAGGCGGTGCGGAGTCCTCGCCCTCGACCTCGCCGGCGGACGGTGGTAGCACCGTGTTCCAGTCCCACCTCCCCGCTGGCGGCAGCGCACGGCTGCCTGAGCTTCCCGGTGGACGGCGCGGTGCCGCTGCCCCTATAAACGAATGGGCCGGAGAGCAAGCAGAGACATCACGCTTGTGGAGTCTGCGGCGGGGGCGGACTGAAACGGTGGTTGCCGTCGGATGCGCAAGGAACGACGATCCGTGGTTGAACGTCCCTCTGACGTAGAATGAGTTGCGTTAGAGGATCCGGTTCCGAGGAGGCGGCGGCATTCTTGCTACTCGAATACAGGGCCACTCCCCCCCCCCCCCCCCCCCCCGGGGGAATATCCGACGACCGTTCGATGAAGCCCGTGCGGCCTAGATGAGTGGAATTATTCGCGAGGAAGGGAATAAGTTCACTTTGTGACCCTAAAAAATGATTGAAATCTAATCCGTAACCCTAAACCACAAAACCGGATATCTCGACCCCTCAACTCTTAGAACTGGAGCAATTTGACTCCCTCAATGGTTTTGGAGGGTGGTTTCGCTAACGTGGCGTCTACATGGTAGTATTGACTCGGTATTCTTTCCACGTGGCGTTGACGTGACGCTCAGAAATAAAAAAAATATGTGGGACCCATTTGTCATTAAAAAAATATATAATGTGGGACCCACATGCCATCCTCTCTCTTTCTTCTTCCTCCCCTCTTCTTCCCTTCTCTCTTTTTTTCTCTTTCTCTTCTATCCCCTTCGGCCGGCCGCGGGGAGCACGGGCGACGGCCAGAGCGATGGCGGCGGCGGCGGAAGCTGAAGCGGTGATGGCAAGATTGAAAGTTCGAGACTTGCTGCTCCGGGGGCAGTATGCCTCGCTACTCTGCCTCCCGCACCGCAGCGCTCCCGGCGCCGGTGGGTCCAGATCCTTAGAGACGGTGGACTCGCTCAGCATCTTCAGGGCCAAGGACTACGACGCCACCATCGAGTTCTATTGGGCGCCCGTGCTCGCCGAGTCCAACTCCGACGGCGTCGCCGTCCCCGACGACCGCCTCATCCGCGGCGCCCCCATGAACAAGCACTTCACCTTCTGGAAGGGTGCCGACGTCCTCGTCTTCAATTCCTACCTCTGGTGGATGACTGACGACAAGATCCAGATCCTGTAAGCTGCTAGCTAGCAAACACAGATTCATCCATGGCGTGAACGATCGATGGATACGTTTGTGAGATTGTTTGTGTGTGATTTGTCTGGCAGGAGAGGCGCGGACGAGGACATGAGCAAGGACATCGTGGAGATGGAGAGAGAGGAGGCGTACAGGCTGGTGCTGCACCAGGTGACGCGGTGGCTGGAGCGCAACGTGGACCCCAAGAGCGCGCGGGTGTTCTTCGTCACTGCGTCGCCGACACACGTCGACGCCGGCGGCGGCGACTGCTACGACCAGACGTCACCGATGGGCGCGATCAACGCGGCGTCGTACTGCGGGAGCACGAGCCGACGGATGCTGCAGGTCCCCGGCGCCGCCGCTTCAGCTCCCGCCGCCGCCGCCGCCGCCGCTCTAGCCCGTGTTCCCCGTGGCCGGTCGAAGGGGAGAGAAGAGAATAAGAAAGAGAGCGAAGGGAGGAAGAGGGGAGGAAGAAGAAAGAGGGGATAGCATGTGGGTCCCACATGTCAGTGGGTCCCACAATATTTTCTTTAATGACAAGTGGGTCCCACATATTTTTTTATTTCTAATGCCACCTAAGCGCCATGTCAACGCCACGTGAAAAGAAGACCGAGTCTATACTGCCACGTAGACGCCACATCAGCGAAACCGCTCCCCAAAACCGCCGAGAGAGTCAAATTGCTTTTTTTTTAAGAGTTAGGGGGTCGACATATCCGGTTTTGTTGTTTAGGGTCACGAATTGGATTTCTATCACTTTTGAGGGTCACAAAGTGAACTTATTCCTATTCACGACGCTCCGTGGTCCTTGGGCCTGATGGGAGGCTCCGTCTCGGGCTCTCGGCCTATTGCGCTGAACGGGCCCGCGAAGGCCCATCTATGGGGTGTTGAAAACTCCGAACCCCATCGGAATCTCTGCCAGCCGTTCGATTAGGAAGTTGCGGTTCAGATGAGCAGCAACGCCGGACGGGAAACTCCAGTTCATTCTCGGCAACTTTTTAGCAATGCCATTGCAGAAGAAATTCAGGGGGCCGCAGAATATATATTGCAGATTTGAGGACCATACACAGTATAACTTCACTTTACCTTCGTTTATTCTTTATAGTCGATCATGCAGACATACACATAGAAACATATACGTCCTTGGACCTTGGTTAGTCGAGCAACCGGTGCATATGCAATACAAATATTTCCACTGCAGGTGGATCACCCATGCATCTGATCCTTGAAGAACCTGAACTTAACGGAGGACTTGTACTGTAATCTAGCTATATATCGGTACAATTATCAACATTCAACAAAAGGCAAGCACGTGTACAGTGTATATCTCAAGACTCTCAACTCAGACTGTTCGTCCTCGTCAATCAGTCGGGACGCCACTGTGACCGTAATTAGGTCACAAATATGACCGATGGGTCGCAGCAGCACTCGTCGATGAGGCAGCAGCAGCAGAGAGCGGCAAGGCTGTATTATTCAGACAAATTAGCACCATGATTAGCACAGAGAGAATGCAGAGGACAGAGACAGTATTCTGACGATCATATATATCCGTGTGCTCGCATGTGGCTTTGTCGTTCTTACCATCCTTCGAGGAAGCTCGGCTCCGGCCGCCTCGGCGGCGGAGCCGCGTACTGAGGCGGCGCCATCACCGGCGGCCCATTGTAGTACCCTGCACGCACGCATTGCAAGCCAAGATTAATTAAGCAAGTAAATCAACGAGGAGAGAGATCATTATTCATTAATGCAACTCTGCAAAGTGATCATAATGTCTAGAGTAAATTTCACAGAACTACAGATATTATGACCAAACTATCACAAAACTATAGATTTAAGGAGTTGTATCACAAAACTACACATTTAGCACCAAATTTATCACAAAACTACACATTTAAGATGAAGTGTCACAAAACTACACGTAACTAAATTATCATAAAACTATAGGTTTAGAACTAATTTAATCACAAAGTAATAATGTTTATAGCTCCACCATCACAATGATGCTAAGGATTTAAACTCCAAAAGTTGTAGTTTTGTGATAAGTTCAATATTAAATATGCATTTTTGTGATACTTAACATAAAATCTGCAGATTTGTAATAAATTTGGTGCTAAATGTGTAGTTTTGTGATACAACTCCTTAAATCTATAATTTTGTGATAATTTGGTCAAAATACCTGTAGTTTTGTAAAATTTACTCTAATGCCTATTACCTTGGGGTGGTGGATACGAGTAGCCGTACCTACGATCATCCATGCTGGTCGATCACTGGATTCTGTTTCAGATGAGTACCCTTTGGTAGTTTGCTCAATGAAGAATTATACTGGGTGAGAGTAAGAAGAGAGCCTGTCCTGGAGCTATATTTATAGACCACGGTGCTTCAGGTTGCAGCTGGGTGATGATGCTTCTCGCGGTGTTTGGAGCTTCCAAGTTCCAACCCGGCCATCATCCTGCGTGCGCCGCTGTCAGCAGCTGATCCATCGGCGAGTGCGTGTGATGGATCGGAGGGAAACGAATAAAGCTCGATATATATTCGTTACCTTTTTACCTTTTCGGATTGTTCATGCCCTTAACTTCAAGGCACGCAATGCCTAATACAACCGTAACAAAAGCTCAGTAGTAGAAGTGTTCAGAATTCAGAAAAAAAGGCCGTAAATGAGAGAACAATGTTGATGCCAACGTTGAAGCTGTTAAAAGTCAGAAACCGATAGCCTTTGGGAGTGGATTCTAAACTCTCGAGACATCACCCCTTGTTGTTTGCATGTCGTTCAAACAATTAAAGTATGGCTTAAGTATATTCACCTTGCATGTTTGTAGAGTGATTTATCATATATTAATATATCTTGTTAAAAAAATAACCATTTAAATATATTAGAGTTAGATTAGATTTGTATAGATTGTATCCGTATATAACTCTTATTTAAGAGTTTGTTGTAATCTCTATTGTATTGGATATATAAATACAATCGTCCTCTCACGTTGGGTTGTAAGGCGTCTCATAATTCTCTACAAAATAATATGTATAAAGGGAAAGGATGTCCTCTCGAGAGTTAAATATTTTCCCACCTCTAAATGCAATGTGAACGGCGATCCTAGTTAAGCACTTTATCTTGAATTCTTCATCAAAGATGAGGCGATGAGAGATTCGACCGCGACGTGACGCCGAGAATCGTCCGGCAGGCCGGCGAAGGAAGCTTACTGTTTTTTCTTTTTTCTGGTATATGGTCTTTCAGAACTATAGATTGTATTTTTCTTCATTTTTATCGATTCATGGAACTCGCACCGTTTTTGTGCGGTTCGTTTCAAAAAAGGAAGCTTACTGGCAGCTGATCGCGAGCTCGTTCCAAGATCTCGAATCGAAGCACTACAAACCAAGGTAGCTCGCTGGTTCTCGCGGACACGAAGCATCGATCGGAGATCAGCAGATGCTGGTCGGGTTCTTGTTTCTTTCACACCGTCAAAAAAAAGTACAGACCAGATTGATCGACCGCCATTGTCGTGAGCTTTCGGTGGCCTTGCTAGCTAGGCCAATTTGCCCTCCTTTTGGGCAAATGGAAATGATCCGGAGGTGCAGATTGCAGAAGGCGATGTGCTGCTTTAATTTGGCGATCCGGTTAAGGAGAGAACGTAAAGAACTCGCTCGAGCTCAAGCGTCTGACCATCCGTCTACTAACCCGGTTAATTAGCAGAGTTTTTGAGAGAGAGAGAGAATGAAGATCAAACACGTTTTCAAAAGGGAATCAAGTTCGAGAATTAGTACTACTTGCTAGAACTAGAAGACCACACGTTGTCTCACTTGTTGCAAAATCCAGAAGGATTCTTGTCTTGAGGAAAAGTCACAGTATTGCACACATAAGTTGAACGGATTCCCCTGCAAGAAAAATTCCAAATACGGGTCCTGTTTGGATTCGAGGGATATTTTTTAGCCCTCCCTCAAATAGCTCAAATAGTCAAAACAAAAAAAAATCCAAAAGGATGAACTATTTGAGAGCTATTTGAAAATAACATAAAAAAAAACTATCCCACCCAAAGGGTGCTAATTGGGACTATTTCAGGTGGGGCCTACTGAAAAATTGTCTTTTCTCTCTGTCTCTCTCCATAGGAAGGTACATTAAATGCCAAATAGCTCTCAAAACAACTCTGGATCCAAACAAGTTAGAGTTATTTTATTGGAGGACTATTTTCCTCTACTAAAAAATAGTTCTAAAAATAACTCTTAACTATTTCTCCAAACAAGCCCACGATCTCGTGTCAAAGGCCAGTCTGCTAGGAGAAAAGAGGGGAATAGTGCTCTGAGATTCGTGCCGGAACACGTGTCACCCAGGGAAGTGAAGTCCTTGGGATAACCGAAGGACCAAAGTCCCAGATTCGGATCAGGTGAAGTTGCTATTGTTACTGCAACTTTAGCAGTGGCACCTCATCTGACCATCCAAGAAGCATCAGACGTTCACAAATGAACAATTCTTTATCTTCTCCCCATCTTTGCTGGGCTTGGAGAGTTGAGCTGTGGAGGCGGCGTTGGAGAGCCGGCGCCAATGGCGGCTGTTGTCTGTCCGTCTGATGCTCGTGGGGCTTGTGGTGAAAGACGGGCAGGGGTCGAATGTGGAGGAGACGCGATCAGCATTGGAGAGCCGGCGCCACCGCCAATGGCGGCTGCTACCTGATACTCGTGGGGCTTGGAGTATGACAGGTCCCATTGCTTGCACGATAATGGATAATCTTTGCTCCTTGGTTAATGTGGGTGTACACAGAAGAACATAACAAGAACACTAGAGGAAGAGAATATAGAGCGCGGCAATATTGACGCGGGAGGAGTTGATGGTGTTAATGAAGCACAAAAATGAAATCTCCTTGACGAGTTGAATGTATTGGTTGAGATGGTTTGCTCGAAGTTCCCATGATTGTCAAGAAGTAAGAAGAAGAAGAACAGTGCTATACTCTTAACAGGAAGAAGAAGAGATCCTGAGGAAGAAGATGACCTTGAGCTTTGCTTGTGGTGTTGCGAGCCAGCCATCCGATCTCCTGTTAACGTTTCAGATTAGCTACTGCTAAAGTTGCAGTCGCTATAGCGACTGCACCTGATCCGAATCCCAAAGTCCCGTGGAATTTTCTTCGCACCGGTTCGGGGGCATGGAGAAGGCGGCGGCGGCGGCGGCGGAGGAGGAGGAGGAGGAGGAGGAGGCGGTGTGGGCGTGGAGTTGGGGCGCGGGAACGGACGGGCAGCTCGGGAACGGCGGCTTCCAGGACCACCACCTCCCGCAGCCGCTTCTCCTGCCACCTCGCTGCCGCGGTCGGGTTTCCTTCGTCGCCGGCGGCGGCGCCCACGCTATCGCCCTCACAAGTAAGCCCCGGTCCCGTTCAAAGCCGCCACATTTTTTTCTAGTAAACGATCGTTGTAGTAATGATTGGTTCTCGCATTTGCCGGAACTTGAACTCAGTTAGATACCTAGATTGACAATGGATTTATGCACGGTGAGGTAGTTTTGCTCACCATAGCAACAGATGTTCAGAGACTTCAGTTTGCACCAATTCTAGTGTCTAGAATAATCACTTCTATCCAAACACCACTGAAGTGTTGCTGTGTTGGGCTTGATGATTAATCAGAACAGTTTTCTATTTCACAAATTTAAAACTTTTCGCTAGTTCCTTTGTTCTGAATATTTGAACTTAGTGCCATTAAGTGGAGAAACATCTCTCTGTTGTATACGTGTATTATAACAAGGGGCTGAGTGTTTTTTTTTTTCAGTTCAAATTCCGCTGTCCATCTTGTTGAGTAATTAGTGATTGGATGTGTTTCACAGCTTTGTTCTACCCTTGGCCATTTTTTCAAAGCATTCTTGTTTCATTATCAAGATGTATTGCTTGTTGAAGCTTGATCATTTACCAGGAAGAAAATTCTCTCATTGGCTACCTAGGCATTTTTGCCTTCTTTCCTCTTGGGTGTTTTGAGATGGGCTTGTAAATCTGAATCTTTTTGTGCCTATATTAGTGCAATGGCACACGGAAATTTTGTATGTGCCCTAAATTGGCAACCTTGTCCCATTTCCATCAGTCCTCAAGAATTTAGTCTCTGCATCAGATGACTTCACGAGAGCAATATGCATCAGTTCTTTGAACAGCTACTCAACATTTCAGGTAATGGTGAAGTATTTACTTGGGGAAGAGGTACACATGGTCAGCTTGGTCATGGGGACGTGGAGAACATCCCTCATCCAAAGCTTGTAAAGTTCTTTGAGAACTACATGATAACCTGTGTGTCTGCTGGATGGAACCATTCTGGGTTTGCTACAGGTGTCCAATTCTGAAACGACCTTATTTCCTTGTACTTTCTTTTGATCCTCTATGCTTTATGTTCAAAAAATCTACTTTATACTCTATATCACATATAGTCTGTGCATTTCAGGTGTTTATTTTGTTTCAAATATAAAACCATTACTGATGAGCTTAGCTGTGATGTTTCTAGTTCTTATTTTTCAGATTCTGGACAACTTTTCATGTGTGGAGATGGTTCATTTGGACAGCTCGGTGCTGGTGATAACCACCCAAGAAACTTACCTTTTGAAGTGGCATACTTTACCACAAAGCATGTTGTCAGGCTTGCACTTGGGATGCGTCATTCTCTTGTCCTTTTGAAAGGTATGCAACATCATGTGTTGCGATGTTAGCTTAATTATTAAGAAATTGCATAGTACGTGAACCTGCCCAGATTTACTCTGTTACCTCTTCTGAAACCACTTGCTCAGAAATCTTCCATTGTCTGGGCAATACCCAACTTTTAAATGACCCAATTATATTCCGTAATGCATTTCCTAAAGTCTAAACAGCCTTTGAAAGAAACAATCAATCAATATTTTTTCTTTACGATTGAGGATAGGCATGCTATAGCAGGGCAAGACCATACTGATAATTTTTATTGAAAGCGAAAATCAAGAACAAGATGATCTATACACAGTTACACACTTCTTTGAAGCCAAACATACCGGCAACTTTGGGTTGTTGATTCCTTGAAGAAGGGCTGAGTGAGCATTCTTTGAATTTTTCCAACTATGGCGTACAAAGCATTCATGTGGATGCAGAACCATCCCTTCTTTTTTCGATAATGGAAGCTTTATTAAAACTCAGTCAAATACACCAAGATGATACATTCTAACTGAGCTCACTCCCGGCCTCTGCATGAAATGCACAGCTACAAAACAGGATCTAACTAGGCCCTCAACACAAAACAAAGAAATTAGTGACTATCAAGCTGTAGACTAGATCGCCACCCAAGAACCATCCCTTCTGCACTAGTGATTCGGGAGACGTGGGCTGGTCATCAGTCCACAACCATATAATATTTCTATCAGTCATCTGAGAATTTTAAGGCCACTGCTTTCTCTGATGATGTGGAATCTATGAAGGGCTGTGTACCTTTGAGCCATCCTTTAGCATTCTTTGCAGAGGGATGCTGCATCATCATTGTGCTCTAATGATGAATATGCAGGAGATGTTGCAGGTT
This sequence comes from Oryza meridionalis, assembly GCA_000338895.3. Classification (NCBI taxonomy): domain Eukaryota; kingdom Viridiplantae; phylum Streptophyta; class Magnoliopsida; order Poales; family Poaceae; genus Oryza; species Oryza meridionalis. The sequence continues at coordinate 32,893,469 of CM002524.2, read as the reverse complement.
TTAGCTCATCAGTCATATATCTATCCTATTGGACGTCCTGAGAATGATATGGACACCTCTACTATCAGTATTGACATATATATGTTACAAACGGATGACATTGCTAGTCCTTGTTCTTGCAGATAATTCTGTCTATGGATTTGGCTCAGCAAGACGGGGACAAATTGGTAGATGCGCTAGAAACCAAAAGTTCTATGATGTTCCAAGAATAATTGATGGTTTTTCAGACTGTAAGATAGGGAATATATATGCCAATGGAGATCACAGTGCTGCATTGGATGGTAATCCTTGTAAATTTCTTGTGCAAACACTCTTCTCTTTGGTACTTGGGCATGATTGTACTTTCATTGCATGGCACAGAATCTGGTCAGTTGTACGTCTGGGGAAGAGCATTAATTGGTGAACATGATGATGATCAACCTTGGCCAGTCTTTCCTTCTTTGAGTATCTCTCAAGTGGCATTAGGATGGCATCATGCATTAGTTTTATCGGGTATGTGGTGCGTTGTTCCTTGTCAATTGAAAAATGTTTTCTGGAACTGCTGTCAAATGAGTACGCATTCTGCATTTACAGCAGGTGAATTGTACACAATTGGCGCTTACCGTCATCGTAAGCTTGATCCCCATGTGTTGCCAAGTGCAGAGCCAGTGCAGAGACTAAATCCCGCCACAACAAGCCATAATCATGATGGTAGCCCTTTTTCAATTTTGGTTATATTATGTCATGTAGTTGTATTAAGTTTTTAGGAACCAGTAGCTGGACTGGAAAATATCTTTACATATAGATGAATACTCATTCAATGTGTTAGCCTAGTAATTATTGCCCAACCGCTGTGCTTTCTGTTAATTTCTTTTGTAATAACAATCTGCTTAGTTCATACAAGATTAGTTGAAATAAACTCATAGCATAGGGTAAATCGGACGCCAAACAATTTTTTTCTTCAATAAGAGGTATATGTCATTCTTTTCTTTGCTGCATTTTTTTCCTCTCGACGTATAAAATTTGTCTTTGTGATTTGCAGAGTCATCCTCATCAACACTGGTGAAGGTTCCCTGTGTTGATGGAGAACAGGTGGTGCACATAGCTGCTGGGACTGAACATTCTGCTTCAGTAACAGGTAAAGTTACTCAAAGGCTGAAAATGAGCACATAATCCCTGGATGGAACAAACTAATTGCTCTTGCATCTTTTTATCAGATAAAGGAACAGTCTTCACCTGGGGTTGGGGAGAGCATGGACAGCTTGGTTTGGGAGATACTTGTGATCAAGTGACTCCACAGAGAGTTAATATAGGTGATAAGAGGCCATATTCTTCTGCTTCAGTTAACGTCTATTGTGGGAGTGGATTTACCATTGCGGTGAATTCTGGCTTAGAGTCTGATTAGTTAGTATCATGCTGGATTCCCCTTTATAGCTAGTACAGAAGCAAAACATCAGATTCATTCTTGTGTTGTCATTGGAGTAAAAATTAAGTGTGCAACATGATTTGGTCAATTTCTTTTGTGATAACTTTACCAATCCCGGGCTATATTTACCTTATTTGGACTCCACATTCGACCTCTCCACTATAGATGAATTTAAAATAAATTCAGTATGCTATACCATCGGTGGCTATTCGTCGTAGCGTAGAACCATATTCTGGATTGGATATATATAATACTGTAGTGACGCATCTGGTTCTTCAAAGAACAATATTCTCAGATGCTGTCTTCCTAAAGATCAAACTGCTGACCTTTTGAAAGCAGACACTAGAGAGTAGAGACACACAAAGCGGACACTACTATAATAATTGTCGGCTAGTTACACGGAGTAGATGACTCTCCAGTAAATCAAATGGTCTCCAGTGCTCCAGTTCGATCAAAACTTACACAATCAAATATTCTATCAGTTGTGTTAAATACAAAAATTCTATCCTTGCCTTATATATATATATATATATATATATATATATATATATATATAAAGGATCAGACGTAATTGTATTTGTCCATAGCCGAAAACAATCATTTCTGGAGTTTGAACGTGGAAGCAAAGGTTCCCAGAATTCTTGGATTATGTGGCGCGTAGCACAAAGATTTGGTCAGATAATCTCGCATGAGCCTCCAAAATCATTTTTTGGAATATTCCAGTTGGATATGTTCCTGCTACGATCTCGACGTCGACGCCGACGGGAACACCAATTGGATTAGATCACGGGTCAATTTCGCTTAATCTCAGGGTGCTCTTCTAATGGGAGCATTTGCTTGGATATTCCATGGTATGACTGAATGTTCTTCAAAATATTCCTGCTTGGGTCTTCCATTTTTGGCTTTTTTTTTTAATTTCTGAATCATCTGAAAGGGAGGATTTGGAGATGTAATACTGATTTTTGGGGCAAATATTTGACAGCTGAAAATTGGGTGATTGATTCCCTAAACTTTTCTGATTAGCACTTTCAGACCCAAAGACATCTGATAGGTACCTCACCTTTTGTGGGATGTGATCGTGTGTGTGTGTGTCACTGACAGGAATTCGTAGAAGATCTGGTTCCTGTAAAATGTACTCCCTCTATCTATAAAAAATCAACATATGGCACATCATAATACTATAAATCTGGACATATATCCAGATTCGTTGTCTTAAAATATGCCATATCTAATACTAGATTTATTTTTTTGACAGAGGGAGTACAACATTTTATCACCTACTTCTATTATTTTCTATTTTGTGATTAAGTACATGTGGTTAGAGAACATCAATTATAAAAGTACCTGTGTTTTTTTTGCCTAGAAGATTTTTTTTCTTTTTTCTTTTTGCTTGACATGGCTGACTAACGTCAAGTGCCTCCATAAGCTGATGGAACATTTTGCTGGGTCTTGCAAGAAACATTTGCTTGCTCATATAAAAATTAGCCTATACATTTCTTGGCCAGTCCTAAATAAATCTAGCCTTTCTTTTTAAAGTAGCAATAATATTTTATAAGACTATATATAAAATATATATAAAATGAGATACAGTATGCATCTTTCGAAAGACGATTCAATCTTAAATTTCCTTCCTGAGCGACGTAATCCATGGGCGCCTTCACCACTCCAGTGTGACGAAGTATGAAGTATTTTTTTATTACTATTGTAATTTAAAAGAAGATATGCAAATATAGTGACATATAAGTACATCATAAGAGCAAGTTTAATAGTATAGTCCACTATTATCTCCAATTTATCTATATCCAATTTAATAGCTAATTCGTACAATAATTGCTTATTATACTATTAATATATAGTCTCACCTGTCATACACACATTATGTCTTGGAGTCCATGCTGCAGCTGGCTACAGATCTGTAGCCTGCTGCTCTTCTCTCTCATCTTTTATCTTATTAAAATATGTTTATAACTGGCTAATAGCCTGCTATTGTACCTGCTCTAAGTCATACATATTTAACATCTACTATCTCCGTTCTAAGATGTACCTATTTGTAGTATAGTAACTTATCCAAAATAAAGCTATTTCTCCACCTACTTTCCGTTCACCAATCACAACCCTTCTTCAATCATCTCTACTTACTTTCTTAATACCCGTGTCTACTTAAAAATGCTTAAATTCTAGTATGGAGAAAGTAGATAAAATTCAATTAAACTTTTAAAACTTTGACTATCACAACTGGTCATAAGAAGAAAAAAAGGGATAGGAGGAACCAATTGGTACCCTACAAAGTGTTGGGAGTATCTGACTGTGAAAATGAAACCGAACAAACTTTAACGCAAATTTAGTCAAATGAAATACTAGGTGCACCCATTCCCATGCACATGTAGTTGTATTTTATTTTCTAAACGTACTAAGGCTAATATACACATGCACATTCACGTACATTATATCTTTATAACTTATAAGCACATTAAAAAAAAATTGGACCGTCATATCTTAATTAATTGATGAAATCACTCTAGACATTTCGTTGTGGATTGACTAACACTAAAGCAAACATGAGTTCATACCATGCGTTGCTCAAAAGCAGTATCGATTTAGTTTTTCTATTTATTTTCTTCCAAATGACAAAAAGAAAAGAAAAAACACCTAATCCAAAAGCATTCGCCAAGTTGCAGTACTATCGATGCTCTGAGAAACTTTGACAGCCAAAAAACGTAGTCCTTGTGCTTGTGTTGCTACTAGACTCATCATGTATTGTCAGAAACCCCGAATGTGTGGTCGTGCTTGCAGTAAACCAAAACTTACCGTGTGCCCGTAGCAACAAGCCAACTAACTACCGTATCTCCTAATTTCTTGCTGAACAGAAGTGGAGAAACTGAAAAAGAGAAGAGTCATGTTGACTGCTGAGCACATAAACAAAAGTAAAAGCAATGAAAAGGAGGTTCTTTCCGAGCAAATCCGAGATAAACTAGCATGGGAAGAGATGCAGAATAAACTAGTATGGGGACCGTGATATGGATGAGGCTCGAAATTTACTGGTCAACCGGTAATGTAAACTCTGATGGGAGAGATGGAGAGAGCTGCTCATTGCAGTCCTTGAAAAATAAAGTGGAAAAAAGAAAAGAAAAGTTTCTCCTTGCACAGTGCACTCTCCTCACATACCCTCTTCGTCCCTCCCTGCCCTCCTCCATAAAAAGCTTCAATCTTGGAATCCTTGTGGGGGTGCGAAATGTCCAAGAAACAGACCCTCCCTTTCCCGTTGTAATCTCTTCTTTCCCGGAGAACACAAAGGGGTAGCGAGGGGATGGAGCGGCGGAATGATGGCTGTGACGGTGGAGGCAAGATCAAGATTGGTGTCTGCGTCATGGAGAAGAAGGTGTGATTTTTTATCCATTTTTTTCAGCTGTGTTCTTGGGTTGGCTCCAATGCGGAGGTGGCCATGTTGATTACTTTTTGTTATTCTTTTTCTCCCCCTGTTGGTTGCAGGTGTGGTGTTCCCCCATGGAGCAGATTCTTGAGAGGCTGCGGGCGTTCGGGGAGTTCGAGGTATGGTTCGGAAAAGGTCATTCTGGTCTTCAGGCAGATTCCAGCCTGTGTTTCTTTTGTTAATTAGTTTGACGTTTCTCCTTAAGAGCAAATTTTGATATCAAATGGAGAGGAAAAATGGAGTCTTTTTGTAGGATGAGAAGCATTCAGAGATTCAATTAGGATTATTGATGCCAGCGAACTGTCTGAAAAAACATGCTAGAGGTCTTTGACAACATCAACTGAAAAGGTTCCGTGTGTCTCTATTTCCATGTGCAGGAGTAAACTGTGTAACTGAACCCATTAGCACCCTATTTTCTGACTGCTGTACAAGTTAAGGCGTGGCGATTACATATTGCCCGGGTTCCACGGCTCAATCAATCCTTCATTATTTGGCCGGGTACCCGGAAAACAAGAATATGTAGGAGGAACAAACAACAACCATGCAAAACGCCATTCTTGTATTATTTCCTACAAAAGTCTATGTGTGACCTGCACAACTTCAAGTTTGGTAGTCATAAAAACTAGATAAATATCTATAAAATGTTATGGAAGAAGAACCTTGTAATTATACTCTCTCTTCTGTTATCAGTTGCCAAATACAGTCAGTTGTAGCTATGAATCCTGCAGAAGATACGTATATGCCACCATGGTGTATTGGTATAGTAAAGTGTTTTGCTTCTGATCAATACAACATATGAGCATCTCTGGCTCTTTAGTAAAGCAGCTACATTGTGCTGAATGTTAATAACTACATGCATGCTTTATGGATGCAGATTATAATTTTTGGTGACAAAATCATTCTTGAAGATCCTATTGAAAGGTATGCCTGATAGCTGTGAAGGGAGAGCCTTCTATGAGCTTGAATTCTTTAGTTCTCAATTTGTTGTTATTGGCAAAATAGAAAAGCAAATTATGCAGGTCAAAATATCTGTACAGATGTACAGACATGAATGATGGATCATACTATCTTACTTGAAGGATAAGACCTAGGATAAATATAGTCAGTTCACAAATGATTGCTGTAGCATAACCATATTTAATCCTTGATAGAGTGATTATGAATATCTGTCTAGGAAATATAACTGATATGTTTTAAAATTTTGTGCTGCTAAATAAATCCATTGTCCATATGTGATGATGCACCTCTTAGCAGATGTCAACTTAATATTCCTAGAATACTAAAGATTTCCTTCTATCCGATGATATCAGACTTTACATGATATTACCTCTGGTAACAAAAAAATGCCTTTTTGGACAGTTACACGGTCTTCAAAATGCAGTATTGACCACTAATTTCTATTGTAAAATCTTTGAATACCTGATATATTACAACAATACTTTTTGAGGCAAATCTACGCATATGATTTTCATACATTCAATCTAGTAATACATTGATGTTCAACTTTTTAAAGTTTGACTTGAAACATGTCCAAAACATCTAATTATCTGCACATATGTTTTCGTGATTGGATGGAGTATAATGAGGTTAATTCAGTGATTTATTTTTCTTCATATATTGTGTTTACTATGAAATCATCTTTGTTCTGTTTTTTTTGTTGACAGCTGGCCTCTATGTGACTGTCTGATTGCCTTTTACTCGGCTGGGTATCCACTAGAAAAGGCAGAGAAATATGCTGCTTTACGCAGGTTAAATGCTTTTCCTGACACATGAAATTTTCAGAGCACATCTTTGTGCTGGATGTGCAAGTATCTTTAGTTTCACAACAGGCTTCCCTGACATATAGAACATTTATAGTACTACTAGCAGCTGGACTAAGATAATTATCAACAATAAAATTGTGGACATTGATGACCCATGTGTTGTTTCTGTATAGTTGCCCTTTTTAGCTTCAACATTTGCACCATTTTTAAAGTTACTTTGATATAGTTGCTACTGAATGTGCCCATGGCTAATTGATGTATCTAAAGCAACTCTATTCATAATAGCATCACCTAAGCTCTTATTGATATCACTGTTTCATTCATGTATGTATATATGAGTTTGCCTATGCCTTTTTTCTGTAGCTGAAGAAAATGAAGAGAACTTTAGAAATCATAAGTATAGGTTATCATTTGAGCTAGCCTTTTTTTAACACTGGTCAGCTGCAATTTGAACATATTATTAATGTGTATATTATTTTTCTTGGGAAATACACAAGCAGTGTTGATTATGGGCCTAAGAAATTCACATGTTTATTATTAGCTAGATACCTATATAAGTTCAGCAACTTGATGCAATAACATTATGTAAATATCTTTATGCAGGCCATTTTTGGTCAATGAGTTGGATCCCCAATACCTCCTCCATGATCGCAGCAAAGTATATGAGGTATTAATATCGGTATAATAAAAAATGATGCTTCGTACATTTGAGATATCCTTTTTTCATGTTTTGACTGAGTTGCTTGTTCTGTAATAGATTCTTTAAAGATGTGTTATTTCTTGCTAGTTATCATGGGATGCAAATTAACCTCCTTTAAACTAGAAGAAATAACTTCTCTTGAAGAAGGTAGTAGTACTCAACAGTATATAAACCAAAAGATGGCAGCAAGATCATCTATGAATATCTGGTAATGAACCTTTGTTTAGTTCGTTTGAAATATCTAGTTTTTGCTTCTGCAGTCTATTGTTGACCATGTTAATCTCAAGACTCTACTGTAATATCTGTTACATTCTCTTTTGAAACTGCCAATACAAACAGGCCTTTTTATCCTAATAAATGCAGAAGTTGGTACTGATCTCTCTCTCTCTCTCTCTCTCTCTCTCTCTGGAAACTGATACCAATGAGATAATCTTCTGTGAGCAAATGTTCTTCTTAGATATAGCATTTCCAGTTTGAAAAGAAATTTCTTTTAAGTTCATATGCCTACAATATGTTCCTCTGTGTAAATGTGTCCTATGGAACCTGCAAAAGGATATGCATAATTTTGGATGGAAAGATAAGTACTGTAAAAAAAACTAGATGTTATGTCTGTTCCTTATATTATGTGACTGATGTGGTCCTAGTCTGCAAGAACAGTATAGTTTGTTTTATTTGTTATATCATTATGTATATCCAACAAAATGCTTGGCCTATAAGTATTCTTGTTTTGTTTTCCTGACACATCAACTATTACCGTCAACAAAATTTATAGGATGGTTAAGATAGTCAACAGATGGTTTTATCCAACTATACTTATAGAGAAACACAACCCTCCACTCCAGTTTGCGACCTTTTACATAATAGCTTATTCTCTTTTCACAAATGTTGATACTTCCCTTTTGCCGTTTAGCACCTTAAATTGTTCGGAGTCCCTGTTCCAACTTATGCTGTTGTCAGAAGAGAATACCCTAACCAAGAGTTAAAGTATTTTGTTGAGCAAGATGATTTTATTGAGATCCATGGAAAGCGATTTTGCAAGCCTTTTGTGGAGAAACCAATCGATGGTATGTTGGTATCAGCTCTTGATAGAAAAAATATTTTCTTAATGGTTTTTCCTTCTACTAGTTCATGCCTGTTCTTCTGTCTCCCACTAGAATACCAACTATCATTTTATATCTGCGGAATACATGTACGCCAAAACAAAAAAAAAGAAAGAAAAAGAAAACCTGCACTAGGTCTGATTGATTAAGCTTCTCATGGAAGGCTGCTTCCTAGTATCAGCTATGAGAAGTGGCAGGTTACAAAAGAAAATTGTGAGCCTTCCAAAAACTGGCAAAATCCATTCCGTATTGTAGGGTACAACTCAAAACACAAATTAATGGTATGATTTGGGTGGTGATAATACATCTTTAATGGACATAATTAAAACAAACAATGCAAAGCTAACTCATCAGAGCCCACCTTGCATCCACTCTCTAGGATTAGGAAAAACTATGTATTTGGCAAAATATCATGAGTCAATTGATATTTGGGCCTGACCTTGCTGTGATATGGATCTAATTTCAATAGAATGCATGAGTGCTTTGGAAACATATGTTGACTGTCGAAGCATCAACAAGCCGAAGCCTTGGCAGTCTAAATAATGTCAAACACTAAACATTGCTTATCTTGCTCCTAAAATCCATAAATGAGATATTCTTTATGGCATGGTATGAAACAAATTTACATATTAGTTCTGTTGGGTAAGAAACTTAAAATTGTTCATTCTTTCTTATTATTGGTTTAGTAGTAGACAATTTATTTTAGCTAAAGTATGCATTTTGTTCCCCTGTGGTCTGTGCCTTGTACTTTCATTTATTGTGGAAAACCTATCCTTAATAACTGCCAATTGTTCTGCAATAAGTTCTACATTTTTTTTAATATGCAAATCATGAATCAGTCTTATCAATGCATCCATGCATATTCCAATTTGTGCGGTACTGCAAATTTAATTTGTCAGATTGTCTATTTTAAACATTAACTTTGACGCATCGTAAAGAAGTGTTAGGACAAATCTTTGCTGCTGCTGACTAATTCTATTGTACATAGGAGATGACCATAATATAATGATATATTATCCTAGCTCCGCTGGTGGAGGAATGAAAGAACTGTTCCGCAAGGTGGGCACTTGTTACCTTCAATTCACACACATTTCTTGGTAGAAAATTTGTAATTAGTCTCTTTCTTATTAAGAAAATACTAATCATTTCTTAACTGAGGAAGTACTTAGCATCTAGAGTAGATGGTGTTAGCGCTGTCGATAGGGAGCTGCTTCAGTTCTAATCTGCTTTCCTTTTCATTTTCTTCTTCCAAGCTTGTTCCTTGTTTAGCACAGAGTGTCTATAATCCTATCTATTTTTCTTTTACACACACAATCATGTGTGATGTCTTTCTTGTTGCTAAGAAAAATTAATTGATAATAAACACTGTTACAGTATAACTCAGTAACCTAGCAGATGATCATCTGCTTTATGTTCTAACATGCTGTTTTATCTATTTTGTGTCCTCTCTGACGTGCTTGCGCTGTGTCCGCCTTTGTATTACTTTTTTTTAACCTTTGAAGGTTAATATATTCAGGCCGTCCGCCTTAAAAAATAACTGGCTATCTTTGCTCTAGTTGGTATTTTCTTGCTGAGGTTAAACTTCAATGAGTTAATGTGTATTCTGATTTCTGAATCTTCTTGTCGTATCATGTTCTTCCAGTCGACTTTCATCTGTTCAAAACTCCCCAAATTCACTCACCAGATGTATTCTTCAAAATATTTATGCATAGGTTGGCAATCGATCTAGTGAATTTTATCCAGACGTTAGGAAGGTGAGGCGAGATGGATCTTACATTTATGAAGAATTCATGCCAACAGGAGGAACAGATGTCAAGGTGACAGAACTTGCGCCTAGGGCTACTTTTTTTCCTCCCAACTTATACTCTCCAGATATGTTAAAAAGGAACTTTTTACAGCTTTCTTCTTGGTAATGAGTAAACATAAAATAATTATATTTTATACAGTTGATGCCTACATGCGTTGTTGCCATAACATGCAACATATGCCATAAGCTTCCCTTTTTTTTTATTTGGGCATTAAGAAATGCACCATGGTAAGGACTTGAATCTCTAGGAATACCAAAAGGGAATCACATTCTCTTGGAAATCTGGGTTTGAGGGAAAATTATCTTCATCAGGACAGTTTCCCAATTGGTCCAGGGTTGCTTTGTCCTATAAAAGACTAACCATCATGTTGTAGGTTTATACAGTTGGGCCAGGATATGCACATGCTGAAGCCCGCAAATCTCCAGTTGTAGATGGGGTTGTTATGAGGAATTCTGATGGAAAAGAGGTAACCTTTGTTGCCTATTTGCCATAGGATTCACAAGTGCTATCAATATGCCTCAGTGTTTGACACTTTGATGGACATTTAACCCGTTTATGTTCTTTAGTTACCATTCTGTGTAGATATATAGTAACACTTGTTGTATAATTTGTATCTTTCTTGAAGGTGCGCTATCCTGTTTTACTAACCCCTACTGAGAAACAAATTGCAAGGAATATTTGCCAAGCCTTCGGACAAGCGGTACAGAATTCTTTTAGTTATTATTTAATTCCTACTATGTCGGAAGTTTACACTATTTCAGAACTTAGGATGTATCTTTTATTGTGTATTTATGGGCTGTCACCTGTCAATACCACTAGACATAATGGATACAGTTAGTGAAACCATCATCATGTTAAGTCATCTACAGCATATAAGTAGAATTTGTTTCCTTCAAGATTAATTAGCACAAGGTCAAGTAGTGTGGAAGATCAAGAAGGTATTGAGCATCCAACTCCATAGTGATCTCTGTTGCTTGGATTCTGTGGAACGAGAATTTTCAATAGGATCAATGCTGCAGTGGTTCAAGTTTGGTTGATCAAGGAGTGCATGAAATGGCACCTTGCTGGAGCAAAATGCTTTTAAGAGCTTATATATGTAGCTTAAATTTTCCTTTGTTGGTCATTCTTGACCTTATTCTGCTGGCGCATCCGTACTAAATGAGTTCCTTGATTTTCCTTTTTTGTTTTGTTTTTTCCTTTAGGGACCTGATCTCTGGCTGAATCTCTTGTGATTACTGAGTTTGACCTTTTTTAACTAAAAAACTTTCGATCCTCTAGCTTAATGAAATGGCATGCAATGCTCTTTCCTGTCATTGACCAAAATGGATCAATTAGATAGATTGGAGATGAATTGGACACACCTCTATTCCATGACCAGAAGCCATACATGCAGAAAACAAATATACAGAGAGCTAATTTATATGTGCTTAGTTATATTTTTATTATATAATGGAATTAGATTAATTCCGGCATTTGCTTCAACAGAAGCTACAGCCAATTATTACAAAGAATGAAGCACATAAGACTGCGGATAACAATTTGATATATGTCAGGATTCCAAAACCAAAAGACCATACAGGTAGTTGTATTAGCTCAGTAGTTGTTCCTTTTTTGTGTAGGTGTGTGGTTTTGATCTTCTAAGGTGTGATTTGGGGGAGGCAAGGTCTTATGTATGTGATGTCAATGGCTGGAGTTTTGTGAAAAGCTCACACAAGTAAATCTTTCTCACTCTGTTGGAACAATTACTGTAACAATTTAATGCATTTGTAGTTTTCTATGGTAGAATTCCTCGTTATATCTTGTTTATTTGGTGAATGCCTTCATAACTCCAGGTACTACGATGATGCTGCGTGCATTCTGAGGAAAATGTTTCTCGATGATAAAGCTCCACATATTTCATCCACCATTCCTGCTAATCTTCCATGGAAAGTCAGTGAGCCAGTCCAACCATTTGATGCTGTAAGAAATCGAGAAAGGGGAACTGTTGGCATATCTAGGCAATCAGAAGAGCTGCGCTGTGTCATAGCTGTTATACGCCAGTAAGGATAATCTTATGATCTCTAAATTGTATCATCATCAAACTTGTTTTTGAGACTACAAAAAATGATATGCAAGTGGGGATCGCACGCCAAAGCAAAAGGTGAAGCTGAAGGTAACTGAAGAAAAGCTTTTAAAATTAATGTTGAAATACAATGGAGGAAAGACCCATGCAGAGGTACGAAAACTAACTCAATTTCGATTTAGATTTATTCATGAGCTTTATATTTTTGCTTCCTGAAAACTGATCATGTTGTCAAATTGTGCAGGCAAAACTTAAAAGTGCCTTGCAGCTGCAAGATCTATTAGATGCAACAAGAATCCTTGTTCCACGTGCTAGGTAATTTCTGGAGCCTCAAATTTTCTATGGTTTTATGGTTTATGGTTTGTGTATGTGCAGCTGGATGTCACTAGTAACATACAACAAAACAAAATATTACTCCGTATCAAATATGTCTTCCAATTTATTGTTTGTTCTCAAGGGTTTCAAAATATGTGCATTTTTGCTAGTTTACAAAATGCTAAATCTATAAGATCATGTTTAATATTCCCATATAATATTTTACCTTTTGATGTCAGAAATTATGTTTGTATGTAATATGTGTATCTTGGTTAGAGTTCTGACTTCTAACAATACATAGTAGACATCCACACAGATCTTAATTGTGAGCATGTTCTCTCCCTTGTATGTTGCATTGTTGATTTGTTGCTAACAAAGAGGAAAAAAAATTCTAACTTCAGGTCTGGCCGTGAAAGTGATAGTGATGCTGAAATTGAGCATGCAGAGAAGCTACGCCAAGTTAGAGCAGTTCTAGAAGAGGTAAAATAGTGTTCAAGTATTACTAGGGCTATATGTTTGGCATGGCACCTAGGATGAATATACAAGCATAAGAATGGTAGTTGTACATAAACCTTGAAGAGCCATGCACACCAACTGGGTTAACCCTGTAAAATGAAGTGAGGATTAAAGCCTAAAGTGTTGGTTTTGGTTGGACGTACTTAGGAGTGGCACGAAAAGGTGTTCACTGGTGCCTGGAATTTAGGTCAGCTAATTTCTACTACAACGATAGCAGCATGCTTCTTGTGATCTTGTCAGTGCATAATGAAAGCATTCCCTTCATGTTGGTAACTGTATATTTCCTGTGGATCTCCATCATGCTTATTGTTGTTCTACCTGTTCTTCAAAAATCATTTTTCTATCTATAAATGTTAAAAAGAAACATAAAATTGTTAACAGTTTGTATATACATCAATAGCTTATGTGGTTCAGCAGTTACTGTTTACATATCTATGGAGCACCATGCCTCCATTGCAGAGTTCTTGTAGATTCTCGTGAAGTATAATCAAATACCACATCACTATTTACAAAATGTTTTCTGTTTAATTAAATACTACATATAAGATTGTTATTTATGTACTTGTTCTTGCTGAGACAATTGTGTTGCATGAATAGAAATGCGATACTAAGGCGCTGTCTAGACATTTCCTTTTGTTTACTGCCATATATAATCTGCATTTGTCCTCATTGTCAATTTTAGTTGCAAATACAATAAATTCTTAGGCATTAAGTATTAGTTTCCATATGGCCTGTAGGGTGGACATTTTTCAGGTATTTATAGGAAAGTGCAGTTAAAGCCATCCAATTGGGTCCATATTCCTAAAAGTAACAGCAACGGGGAGGAGGAGTATCCAATTGAAGCACTGATGGTTCTCAAGTACGGTGGAGTTCTAACTCATGCTGGGAGAAAGCAGGTTGATTTCACTTCACCTATTGAAGATTTTATTATCTGTCATTATTATAATGAGCACTGCGTTGCCAATGAAGCTCATTTAGTTTGATGTCGGTATGATTTTTTGGGGTTTATGGATATTTTATGTTAATTCAACAATCTCCAATTTTAATGTCCAAATATTCAACTTATTAGTACTATGGACATAATCTAAGTAAACATGATTAATATCAGTCCGTTCATTTCATTTAAGTTCTTATCGTGTCCCCCCTTTGTGTCTCTCAGATGCTTTTGTTTGATCATGCAGGCAGAAGAGTTGGGAAGATACTTCAGAAATAATATGTATCCAAGTATGCCTTATCCTAAACTTTTCTGCTTCCCGTTTAGAACTTTCTATGTGTGGCATCAAGCTGTGGGTCTCCAACGTGATATTTTGCTGAAACTCTGGTTTTAACTAAATTATTGTATGAACTGCATCACTAAACACCACCATAGTCTAATCCATTTCAGAACTTCGGTGAAGTCTTCACTAAATGTTTATATTCAGTTTCACTGTGCCACTTTGGGTACCAATTTGAAATAAAAAACTTAACTAAACAAAATAATCATAGTGAATTTTTCAATAAAATGTAACTTGGTCAGGTTCAGCTATTTCAGTTCAGTTGGTTTACTGAAATGGTATCTCACTCTTTACTTTTAGTGAAATTACTCCAGCAATCATTTCACAAAATGGTTTAGTATCCTTCACGTTGATATTTTGTGCCCTACTTATGTCCTTTCTTTCCTTTCCCTTTGTTAATTTGGCTGCCATTTCTGTCTAGATGTCAGTTAGATAGCCTCCCATTCTTTTCTCTAACTGTCTGAAAACAGCACCATTTATTTGGCTTTTGTGTCTCATGTACTATTTTGGTGTGACTTCGGTTTATTTAGGTGAAGGACCAGGATTGCTTCGTCTGCACAGTACATATAGGCATGATCTGAAAATATACAGTTCAGATGAAGGTCGTGTCCAGGTAAATGGCAGTATTTCTTCTTACAGGCTTGGGTTATTGAATGTAAAAGAAAATGAAAACCAGCCATTTTTTGGGTACATCATGTCCATATCAGGGTTAGGATTTCAGAGTCGGGACTCGGGATTGAACCGCCTGCTCTGTTCCTCTGAAAACCAGCCATTTTTTGGCAGCTATCTGAAAAACTGGTCTTTTCACATGATTGCACATGATTTGATGCATCACACCTTCAAGTGGGCAAAAACCCAGTATTAAGCAGAACTGGTAGCAGATTTCTGGACCCTGGTCCATATAATCAATAGTAACGTAATGTAATAACTTATTCTTCTTCTTAGTAATTCTCTAACTATCAGAAACTATTTAGTTCCATTCTGGATTCACTGAAATGTTTATGTTTTTTGTGCATTTATGTCTTCTGTGACATGCCATTAAATTTTTTAGGCAAGGGATATTTCATTAAGTAATGGAATTACATCAGGCAGGGATGCACACAGCCAACAGAGAAAAGAAAGGAGAAAATCCAAAGACAACATGAACATAATGACATGCCATCAAATAATTTTGCATTTAATATGTAAAAAAATAATGATTGCTGGGGTTTCCTGACCTTACTATCCTATGCCATTTTTCTTGTACTGGGTAACGGTCCTAACGGATGGTTGCTTACATTTTTTTTCTTGTTGTTACCTAATAGATGTCTGCAGCAGCTTTTGCGAAAGGTCTTCTTGATTTGGAGGGGGAGTTAACTCCAATTCTGGTTTGTTCCTATTACGGAAATATATCCAGTTGAAGACTTGACAGAGCTGCAATTCATTGGATTTACTCTCTCCAGGTTTCACTTGTCAGTAAGGACTCTTCTATGCTTGATGGACTTCAGGATGGCTCTATTGAGATAGATGAAGCGAAGGTCGCCTTCAGATACCAATGCCATAACTCATACTTATGAAAAAAATATTTGTTTGAAACTTCAAAAGTTTGTCATAAAATGTCAGATCTCTGCAGGCTCGTTTGCACAATATTATCCTTTCCTCAAAAATTGCAAATGGTGAGACTATGGAGTTCCCATGGATGGTTGATGGAGCTGGAGTGCCTCCAAATGCTGCTAACCTTCTCACAAATTTGGTATATGCATTAGATGTATTTATTTCCTTTCCCCTTTGCTTTCTATACCATATACTTGTGAGTTGTTTCTGCAGAAACTTGCACATCTAAAACAACCAAACGTTAAGATAATTACTTCTATAATGGTGACAAATAAGTTGCCCTTATCTCAACTGTCCAATCAGGCTCAATTGACCAAGGAAATAACTGCACAAGTGAAGCTGCTTTCTGACAATGAAGATGAAGAGGCTGTGACAGATAGTGACTCACCAAGTTATCCTTATGATCAAGCAAAGGCACTAGGGAAAACAGCAATTGATATGGACCGCATTGCTTCTGGATTGCCTTGTGGCAGCGAGAGCTTCCTTTTGATGTTTGCCCGTTGGAAGAAACTAGAGAGGGATCTCTACAACGAAAGAAAAAAGTATGTTTCCAAGCTTTTAATATTCTTGTTGATTAAATTCTCAGAAGGAGTTGCAGCTTGTGTAACCATTGCCAAAACTCTCATTATGATGCAGGCGTTTTGACACTACGCAAATACCTGATATATATGACTCTTGCAAGTAGGTAACCATGTTACCATCTCCAGATGCTTCTATTTCTCTTCACAAAATAGCTGGGCCCTGGATGCCTATTGTATGATTGTATCATGCTCTTCCATAAGATCTTTGTCAATTGTCAACTTCATTCGAATTTGCCTTTCTGAATGAACATGCAAATTAGCATACCAAATTGTGCCTCGAAACTTGGCCGTGAGAGGGCCTGACCTTGATTTGCCCAGCTGCTTTCCATGCTGTTTAGGCCTTAGGGGCTGTGACCTAGGGAATCAACAAGAATGTTCAGCGAAACAGCCCAGCCGTAGGAAAATAAATTTCTTATTTTCATAAGAAAACCATGACTATTGGTTTCAAAAAAAAAAAA
This sequence comes from Oryza meridionalis, assembly GCA_000338895.3. Classification (NCBI taxonomy): domain Eukaryota; kingdom Viridiplantae; phylum Streptophyta; class Magnoliopsida; order Poales; family Poaceae; genus Oryza; species Oryza meridionalis. Next base: position 32,876,464 of record CM002524.2, on the reverse strand, counting down.
AATGACTATCAAAGTCTCAAATATTTCCTAAAGCTTACCTGAAAGTTTGCTAGTGGATCACTGGAAAGTTCACAATGTTGACGATCTCAAAGACAGATAAAAATTTGCCCAAAATAACTTCATTTTGCTTTTTTTGCAAGTGTTCATCTGCTCTCTCTTTTTTGCAATTCAAGGCTTCTTGCAATTATTTTAAAAATCATGTGATGCTTTTGTTCGAAACAAAAGCATTTTCTCAAGTTTCAAAAACATTTCTTTGTTCCAGCATATCTCTTCACCTCATCTATTTCTAACAGTATACTTGACAGGTATGACCTCCTTCATAACTCACATCTCAAACTTAATGGTTTGAGTGATCTCTTCAGAGTTTCTCAGGTAAATTAAATATATATCTCACTCTTAAAATGTACCTTGCACTTAAATGTGCGTAGAACCACGGATATACAGCTGCTCCTGTGTATTTGTGAAATATTTGCACATGAAGACATCATTTCATAGCACTCAGGGCCTAAATGAAATCCTTTGATCCCTGTTTTACATTATGAATACAACTAGTAGAGTGGTGAATGTTTATTGCTTTACTGTTACTAAATTAACACTGAGAGAACTCAATATGCTATGCACTATTAGAAACATGTACTGCTATACTACCTATTACTCCCTCCATCCCATAATATAAGGGATTATTCCCTTTTGGGAAAGGTTAAGGATGAAAAGAAAAGACTACAATACCCCTATTAAATGTGATTTTGGTTGTGGTGAGTGGGTAGTTGGAGGCTAAAATAGGTAGAAATTTGTATTAGAGATGATGGATGTGACAAGTAGTATAGCAAAATCCCTTGTATTTGTGGGTCTAGTGAGAGGGATAAAATCCCTTATATTATGGGATGGAGGGAGTACGTTACTAGTAAGAGTGGCGTGCTTATGTTGAATTCTGAATTTTATGATTGGTCATTCTAATGCTCTTTTTCTATCCATTTTCTGCCTGCTATCTAACTATTTATAATGTTTCTTTTTCATTCAGTCACTAGCTGATGGTGTAATTCCAAATGAGTATGGAATAAATGCGAAGCAGAAACTCAAAATTGGTTCAAAGGTACTGGTGTGTAAATATATTTGAAAACTGGAAAAGAAACCGTTATGAGTTGTGTCCTGTATATTCATTGTTTTCATTATGTAGTGTTTATCCGGAAAACTAACATAAATGAGAATTTGTTTCTAGAAATGAAGGATGCTAAAGGAATTTGTTGCAGAAAATATGTAGTACCCAATTTTCTCCTAGAGGCTAGCCCTTTTATTTGGCACTGTTTTGTTTTTTAGTCACAAGCAACTTATGATGTTTCTCATGTCCTTTTCTTCAGATTGCACGCCGTTTGTTGGGCAAGATTCTGATTGACCTGCATAACACCAGACGAGAGGTTGCCGCTTCTGGTGGTGAATCTAATGCATGCCATGATCCAACAATAGTACCTTCTTCAAAACGGAAGGATAGGGGTTACTATGGGGATGTTAAGAATGAGGGTTTTGATAGACCTAACTCAAACAAGAAGTCAATTGATCTTGATGATTCGCACAAAGAAACCAAATACTGCTTGGATCCAAAGTAAGTACGAAATTCCAGTTATTTTTTTTCGCCGGGACGGCGAAGAATGCCGACCGATGTATATTAAGGAAAAGGGGAAAACTGTACAAATGCAATGCGTCAGAGCACCGCCTTTACAACAATGCGAAATTCCAGTTAGGAATCTTGACTATGAAGAATACAATTGATATTCAAATAATTTTATTGTAGATATGCCAATGTGATGGAACCTGAACGACGTGTTCGAACAAGGCTCTATTTTACATCAGTAAGACAAATTACATTGAGTTTTCATATTCCCCTTGCAAATTGTTAAGTTTATGCTTTCTTGATTTATGGTAATATATCAATATAACTATAGAAGTATACAGAAATTTTTTTAAAAAAAACTAAAAACTAAGGCTCTAAAAAGCATACATCATCATGGAAACGACAATTTCCTGTATGACATTTCTTTGGAGTTTTTTTTTTTGAACTGAAATTCTTTGTTTTTGTTTTCTTCTCCCTGATAAGAATGACTAAGGATTATTTTGTTGTCAGGAATCACATATACATTCTCTAATGAATGTACTTCGGTACTGCAATTTTGATGAATCTATGGATGGAGAAGAAAGTCTTGTTTGCAAAAATGCTCTAGATAATCTGTTTAAAACAAGGGAACTTGACTACATGAGTTACATTGTATTGCGTATGTTCGAGAATACAGAGGTATTAAAAAATTATAGTGTAATCGTAGGCTTTTACTTTACTAATACTACCGGTGAGAAGTGATATTGATCTTGTCATTGGACAACTATTGCAGGTTTCTTTGGAAGACCCAAAAAGGTTTCGCATAGAAATGACATATAGTCGTGGTGCGGATATAAGTTCCTTACAGGTGAGTTTGGTCCCCTTCAAATGAAATGTAAGATGTTTGTTTTCAACATTTCTGGTTATTAACTCAACAGTTCTTGAAAAATGTATCCATACAGAGCGAACATGGAAAAGATTCATTGCTACCTGATGATCACACTATGAAAATTATGGAGCCAGAAAGATTGCAGGAAGTTGGATCATATCTCACCTTGGACAAATTTGATAAAATGGTTCGTCCATTTGCAATGCCAGCTGAAGATTTCCCCCCAGCTGCCCCTTCTCAATCTTTGGCAGTCCGTTTCTGCAAGGATAATGGATTGCAAGGCGCAAGATTGGTACCCTATCCTGTTCTTTATCATAGAATGATTCTGCCCTTCTATTTTAGAGAAAATAGCATCTAATACTTCCAATGTTTTGTCAGTGCCAAAAAATACCACCAAAACATTCTTCTCCAATCTTATACCACAGAGTGAGCCTGAAGGTTTAAGAAATGTCACAACATTGTATGAACCAGCTAAGAGAGGGGATCAATGCTGGAACTATCGTCACTGCACGAGTATATAATGCTAATGAATTAAAAATTGACTAGTGCCAATGGATACTCCATTAATCAGATAGCGTTATGAGGCTGTCTGCTTCTGCATTCAATCAGAAATCATTAGAAGACTGCTTACGTCTGGGAACAATCAGCTTAACTAGTCATATTGACACAATGCTATGAATAATCATCAACAAACCAGTCAGATGTCACTATACAGCCTTTTTCTCTTTGTATACATGATTGATTTGGCTATATCTTTTTAACCTTTGGCGATAATGACTTAAAAATTTCTTATTTTATTACCTCCTCCTGTTATATTAACTACATCTTTTCCTTTTTGAAATTTGACAGCAAGATAAGTCAGACATGGTGAGTGGTATGCCAAAAAGGAAGACAAAAAAGCTTCAAGAATAGCATGTTCAACACGCAGGTCAGCAAGGTAAGTCAGACATGGTTTGATATTTCTGTTAACAAAAGTCTCAGGTAAATGGTTTACCAATAGAATGTTGATAAAGCACTTGCCTTGAAGAGAGGTTAATAGTGAGTCTGCAAAATGCTGCATATGAGTGCCAAGCACTGAAGATCATGCAGCTGGAACAATTTTGTCAGTTCTGAGAATGTAACCTGATAGAGCTGTTTTGCAGACAGTGTAATTGCGCAAATAATAGGGTACACGTGTATCTGGATAAAATTTTCAGTATATATAAGGTGGTCATATTATGTGCCTTTAAAATTATAGTGTTTCCGTCTTCAGAATAATTTCACTGGAAAATTCTGCTACTTTAGGCGTTTGCTAAGAGCGTTATTTTTTATAGCTTTACAGGTTGGATCCTTTTAATCGAACATAGTTTAACAAAAAGTACTCGTTGAACATTCCCGGAATAATACCTTGTATATTTGTGACATGCCAGTGTGATATATTCAATTTACTGGTATAGACTGATGTGATACGAAGCATAACTCCCAGATTCCTCCTTTTTTTTTCACCTCTTTGATCAGACGGTTCTTCTGCCTTTTATGAAGCTTTGTCAAATATTGAATCGATCAAAACACTTCTGATCTTAGTTTTTTGGCTAAATATTTTTCAAATGTTTTCAAAGTAGCTACGAATAATATTGTCGGATGCACTTGAATAGAAATTTTGAGAAGATGGTAAGGCACTGTCAATATTAACAATCTAACATACATAAATTCTCATGTTTTGATGATAACTTCCACAATACATGCTGAATACAAGAAATACCTGCACATCTGAAGGTACCTTCACACACTAAAAAATACCCACAGCTTACTCACCTAAAGACCCTAGCAGTGTACAAGGACAAACCTGAATGGTTGTCTCACCTCCTCCCTAGAAAAGGCTGGTTATTACAAGTTCAGAACAGATCATCATAGGCGACTATTTCTCTAGCTTTGTAGGTTCCTTCTGGAGCCGCTTTCGTGCTCGAGAACGCTGAAGATTCGCTTGCATTCCTCTTCGTCGCATCATGCGTATTCTCCCCCACTGGGTTGGCTTGAGCTGTACTTCTCAAGTCATTCGGCGCCTCGCTTGCCTGTACAACTAAAACCTGCAACCCATGAAAGAACCATCAATCTGAGTATCAAAGAACAAGAGTACCAAATGGCTCAAAACATGTGTAGCATATGCTATAACTTCCCTTGAATCTGTTAGAAATTTTGTTCTGTTTATTTGTTGCCTGCTGCATAACCAAAGTGCAGATGCATCTCGACTAAAATGAAGTGCAAAGTGAGTTTATTGTTTAATTTTTCTAAACTAAATCTGTATTCTACTTGGTTTTAAACGACCGTTAACATGAACAAATTGTGACAACGAAGACAACAGCATAGTCTGGATGTAAACAAGATCAATATTGAATAGTATAATTTACTATCTTATAGACTTGTACCAGATAAAATGCTTGACTGTAACCTTGGACTGAATTTAAGGTAGCCAGTTCATCACGGAATTGAGTTGGTTTTGTAGAGCCCAGCAAGTGTGAAGTTAATTGAATAACTAGCACATTAATTAAATCCAAAATGCTAGAATGAAACAGCAAATGCAGAGTATAAAATGAGATGAAAAATAAAAAAAGCATTCTTTTCCTCTCACGGATTTTTGATTATTGCGGGCGCACTTCCCAAACTCCCAAAACGGTATGATTTTTGCATAAACTTTCTTCATCCGCATTTCTTAGATAGCTTTTTAAAGTCAGCCTTTCAACTTTCTAATACTAAATTCTTTTGTCTGTGCCCTCAAATAATTTTCATAAACTCGGTTTGATCCATAATCCATCATCCATCATCCATCATCCATCAGAACTTTAAAGTTGAGATAAAAGGCCGGATGTGATGCCAATCTATAAAATTCTCAAATCTAGCAGCGGTTTCAAACAACTCTCAGCAAAGCTTGAGCGTACTGCATTTCTCTACACGCACAGCAAGTTGAAATCGAGCTCATCCAACTTCAGCACGCAGATCTCCTTACCTTCTTGGATCCGACGGTGACGCCACCGTCGGGGTCGAGGGAGGCAGCAATGGCGGCCATGGCGGCCGCGGCGGAGCGGAAGGTGACGTACCCGGTGGCCGAGGCGGCGTCTATGCGGGTGCGCGCGATGGGGCCGTACGCCCCGAGCCGCGACTTGAGCTCCATCACGCCGCACCCGGGCGGCAGCCCTGCGACCATCACTAGCGACGGCTCCGAAGCCGCCGCCGCCGCCGCCGATGGAGCCGGTACCGGCGCCGGAGGGGCCTCCAGCTCGTCGGCCTCTAACTCCGGCGGGCCAGGGCCGTGGCCGCGGCCGCGGCGGCGGCGCTTCGCCGGAGGGTCGGGGCTCGCGCGCCCGCGCTTGCCTCTGCGGTGACGGGTCATGATGATGTCTAGCGAAGTGTACACCCTGGCGAGTAATCGTGATTTTGCTATCGCAAAATAGTGGTTTCGCTCTAATACTATCCTTTCAAACTGATTCACTAAAATGCTATCTTAAGCTAAAGGTGTTCACCAAAATGCTATTTTCGCTCTTTTGGGTAAATAGAAATGTTTTTCCTCAATTTTAACATTTTCTCGGACCAAAATACCCCTGATATGGGCCCACCTGTCATACTCTCTCCACTCTCTCCTCTTCCTTTCTCTCTCGGGAGCGCCGGCCACTGCTCTCCTCCAGCCACTGGCGCTCCGCCTCCCCGGCCACCGGCCACTGCTCTCCCCCTCCCAGCTCATCGCCCTCCGCCCGCCCCACCCGGCCGCCTCCTTCACTCCGCCGCGGCGTCCAACTCCCCGGCGGTCGCGTCCCTGAAGAAGAGGGCGGCGACGGGGCTGATGAAGCCCCGGCCCGTGTCGCCGGCGCTGCAGGCGGTGGTGGGCGTCCTCTTCCTCTCTCTCGAGGACATCGTCGGGAGCGCGAGGGTGGCCGGTGGGCGGGCATGGCGAGGGTGGGGCGGGCGTGGTGGGCTGGTGGCGCGGGACTAACCTCCACCGACGACGACGAATCCACCGCCGATTGCTCCTCGGTGGCGGCGGTGCGCCGCGGCGGAGCGGGCGGAGGGCGGCGAGCGGGGAGGGGGAGAGGGCGGCGCCGACGACTGTGGAGGAGGCGCTAATGATTGGGGCGGCGGCGGTGCGAGCAGATAGGCAGCGGCGCGAGCAGAAAGGGGGAGGAGGGGGGAGCACGTGGGGGAGCGTCGGGGGCTGGCGCCGGCGCCAGCGCCGGAGCCGGAGCCGGAGCCGATGCGGAGGGCGACGGCACAAGCAGACAGGTGGCAGCGCGAGCAGACTAAGGCAGCGACGCGAGCAGAAAGGGGAGGGGGAAAGGGAGGAGCAGGTGAGGGAGCGGCGGGGGCCGACGCCGGAGCCGGAGCCGAGCGGAGGGCGACGGCGCTCGCCGCTGCCGAGAGGCCGAGAAGAGAAGGCAGAGAATCGATTTGATTCGATTTGGTCTCGGCTGAGAGAAGGGTATTTTGGTCAGACGAAAAACTAGAATAGAACAAAATCATTTCTATTAAACAAAAAGACCAAAAATAGTATTTTTGGTGAACACCCCTCAGTTTAGAATAGCATTTTAATGAATCACTTTGAAGGGATAGCATTCCAGCGAAACCATCCTTTTGCGACAGCAAAATCACAATTTTCTCCTCCCTAGCCGGGATATTAGGGGACTGCACGGCTGATTGCGCGGAGATTCGTGCAGTATCTTCAATTGTTGTAGGGACAATTGCATCTATGCCCCTACTTTGATTGCTATTTTGCCCCCACTTTTTAGGGTTTGCATTTTTACCCTCACTTCTTGAATCTGAAACAGCCGTCTACCCTCATTTGTGACAGCCGTTTGGTGGGTCCCACGTTGTGTGTTAAAGAAATACAAAAGGAAATAAAATAAGGTTTTAGGAATTATGAAATGACATTTGTACCCCTGAGGGAATGGATAGGGTTGAGTCTTCCACCGGTGCGTCTCCCACCCGTGCGTTTGGGAAAAGTTGGTCGGGTCGAAACCCTAGCTAGCACGGGGGTGGCGGCGGCGGCGCGGAGGCGGCGAGCGCGCGCGGCGGGGAGGCGGTGGCGAGGGAGCGCGTGCGGCGCGGAGGCAGCGGCCGCGGGCACAGGCGCACCGTGCGCGAGGCTGTGGGCGTGCACGAGACGGCGGCGTGCGTGCGTGCGGCAAGCGTAGCGGCCATTGCGCCCTCTCTGTGGATGCTGCTGCTGTTTCTTTTCTTCCATGGAGATCAGGAGCGAGAGACGGAATTTGCATCAGATGTCGTCCTCTCTGTTGCTTTGCTAGATCCGGCCGTCGGCAAGGAGCAATTACTGGTGGATCTTGAAATCCTTCAATTTTTGCTTAGCATGCATTCTTTGGGGATTTCTTAATTTCCTTGTATTCTCCTTCCTTCTCTTCTTGATGCAGATGTGATTTGGGGATCTCATCTGTTTCCTCATGTTCTCCTTTCTTTTTTTTTGGAAAGCTAGACGACAGTATAATATTTGGGTTAGAGACAAGATTCGGTTATGCACAGATTTGTTTCTTGCCATGAACACATGTGTTAGCAGTAACCATTTGAAGCATAATTGCAGTTTTTCTCTCTAGCACCAACCAAATGCCCGAAATCCTATAATTGGAGCAGATTTCGTGGAAGAGGTTAATAGGTAAATACATGCAAAGATGCAACAACCATCAAGGGTAGAAATGTCCTTTTACCCTAAAACTAACACTGTCAAACAAGGCGTCAAAACTGAGGGCAACCAGCTGTTTCGTTTTCAAAAAGTGGGGGTAAAATTGCAAACCCTAAAAAACGAGGGTAAAACAGCAATTGGAGTTGAAAGTGAGGGTATGGATGCAATTGCCCCATTGTTATATGGAGTATACTCTCTCCGTACTCATAAAGGAAGTCGTTTAGGTCAAACCTTAAGAATATAAATCATGAATAACCCTCAAGTTGTTGAGTTTGAAAATGTAAAAAATATATGAATAGATTTGTCTTGAAAAATACTTTCATAAAAGTATGCATATCATTTTTCAATAAATATTTTTATAGAAACAAAAAGTCAAAGTTGTGTTTTGGAGACCGTGTCGCTATCCAAAACGACTTACTTTACGAGTACGGATGGAGTATTTCAATGGATAAGTAAGAAATTGAATATTAACTACTTTGAAAACTATACGGTATCGTTTTTTTTTTTCATTTCATGTTTGCATTAGCTTCATTTCGGTTGTAATCCCAGAGTTTGGCCCCCGTTATTCGAAGACTATTCACAGGAATTTGAGATTGGGAAAGAACACCGGTCCATTTTGCAACTATTGTGAAGTTTGCCGGTTTAAAGTGAAAAGGTTAACTCATCCCTTCAATTTGCAAACTAGATAAAAATTTGTTCCCAATATGCAATTTACTCTTATTATAATCTTTCAGAAAGACTGGTAGAATGCTAGCAAGTGCTTAAACAGCCGGTTTCAAAGTCTTTCCAACATCTTGATCAATAGTTGACAAGAGTAATGCTATCTGAATTCTGAAGGAATGCTCACACTTGTATAAGAATGAACATACAACAGTATCTTCTCAAAAAGGAACAACAATACAACAGTATCCTCAGTTGCGGCTTAAATAGCATCGCAAATTCAACTGCTGTTCATACATGAACCTCATTGGACAAGGCAAAAACGAGCACATACATTTGGCTCGCAAAATGCCACACATAATTGGCTCTGGAAACCGAGAAGATAAAGCACTTCCCTTCAGAACATGTGTGCTTCTGATTGCGCAGATACAGATGAGCTCTGAAGTCTGAACTGATAAGCCCTGCAGCTAGTAGTAGTGAATGTCAGCTACCTCAGCCGTGCTTTTACTTTGGGCAAAATGGAATGCACTTTTATTGACAGCATTTGTTGCTGGATGATTCTGTTGAACTCAGATCATGAAGACAGAAGGCGTACGCAAATCCAAACATGCTCAGATAAGGAAGCTGGCAGGTGCATCCACGATTTTGTGAGAATCAGCTCCGAGAGGTTCGTCTAGCTGCTTTTAGTGCTGCAACTGAAAACCTGCTCCCATCTGAACGTCTGGCGGCGCTTTTCATGGGTTTATATTCGAATGTGCTAAGATCAGGAGGGCTGTCCGCAGGGCACATAGCTTTGCGCGTGTTTTCGCTCTGATCAAAACGGCTGGTGGTAGATCTTGTTGGTGCATAAGCAAATGTTCTCAGGTCAGGAGGTCCAGCAGCAGCATCTGTAGCTTTGCTTGTGATCTTCCCCTGATCAGAATGAGCAGAAGCAGTTGTAGGCCTGTATGCAAATGTGCTCAGATCAGGACCGTCAGTGCTGTTTGTAGCATCACTTGAGAATCTGCTTTGTATTGGCACTCTAGTAGTCTTCTTAGCCGTACAACCGAATCTCTGTTCTGGAGGTCTGAGAACAGTTCTGCAATTAATGTTATAAAATATATCAACTCATTGGGACAACTGTGTCCCCCTCTTAAGTTCTGATAAGTAAATTGTGTGAACTTGGTGCAATTGAAATTTTCTGGAGCTGCAAACCTGACAGGAAGAGTGTTCTTCACATCCTTTAAAGGAGCGCGAAGGCCACTGGCACGAGAGCCTGCGTATCTGAAAGATGATATCAGCGCAGCAAACTTATCCATTGATTTCTCTGCAATGCCACTGTATTTATTTACATGGGCGACATTGCATCCAAATTTTCCTTCAGAATTTGTGTTGATACCGTCGTGGGAATCAGAGTCACAGCCTGCATTAGTATCAGACATTCAGAAGATTTCCCTCAGCAACAAAAAAAAGGGAAATACGCATACTCAAACATTGGCAGAACCTTCTGTTGTTTTTGGAAAAACTGAATTTCTTGTAATCGTCACAAGTTTATCTATAGAGAAATGGAACAAGGAAAGGTGCACATTCTCACAGAGAATAAGAACAGACAAAACTAGGTGGAACTATTACCTTGATCAGCAACCGGTGGACTTTCATGAGGACTAGTGGGTTGAAACATTCCCTGCACAAATAGCACATTCAAGACCAGATAGTAGAATGATAGACAGTTCACTGCGATATGATGATAGAATAACAACTCAAAAAAATTGCTTACATCTTCAAAATTTTGGGGATCACTAAATTTTCTTCTCTTCAATATACCTCCAGAGCTTCTTTGTTGATCTCCAGGAAGAGTGTAATTACCAGTCTCGCAGTTATCTTCATCATGGCACTCATCTTCTCCTTGATTTGTGCAAACTCTTTTATTTACTGTTTTGAAATATGAACTCCTTACAGTAATATTTCTATTGGCAGAGACCACATTGTTTTTTTCAGCATAACGTGGTGCAGCTCTGGATGGCTCTGTGTTGTGTGAATCTAAAAATGGATCTGATATCCCAGGCAAAGTCCCTAGAAAACGAAAATAAATGCATATAAAACAGAAACATAGATTATTTTCATTTTAATTAGATATACCAGTACATGATTTGCAGATCAAGTCATGCATCAACTACAAAAAGGTAGAGCTCTTACCCTCTAAGAAAGAGCCTGTCGGTATTGTACTTCTGTTGCAGAAGTTGGCTTTCACCTGTATAGCAGAAGTAAAACTATAAGAATGACAGAAATATGATATTGTTGTAGAAAGGTAGGACTACGAGAACACTGAAAATAAGGCAATAAAGAAACGTGAAATACCTTGTTGCCTTCAATGTCTGGGTCCTCAGCAGGATCACTACCAATATCATGAGAACACTGGGGTGAAACACTGGCTGAATCATCCCGAGGGATGTCACAGCGGACACGCTCAGAACTACATTGAGAGGCGGTATTGATTGAATCATCTAGAGGGGTTCCAGAGCTAAAATGCTCAGAACTACACTGAGAAACTTGAATGTTATTTGATGGCAAGCTAGTATCTTCAATTGAATCAGGGGTACCAGAGTCTTCAATTCTGGGACTGGGCAAAGACCCATTAAGTACTTGTTGCTTAGGTGTAACCTTAGGTGCTCTGAACTTCCGTTTTGCCTCAAGCGATGCTAAGCCTTCTAAAAGTCAAGGATTCATCCAATGGACAGTTGAAGCATTGTTTACAAAACAAGCAAAATACCATGCTAAGAATCACACATCACCTTAGACTTCATAAATAAGTTTTTGGGGAAATTATTAGTTCTTCGTTTGATCCTAAATATGTTTGGGAACGAGAAAGCACAATAACTGAACTATCTAATCCAAGGCATTCCCATAATATAAGCTGCAACAAGTAGTTCATATAATAAAGTTGATTGGTATATATATTGTTTTCTCAATTAAATTAAAATGTGTTGAGAGGATACAGAAGTAATTTGTCAATACGTTTCTTTGGACAGGTAGATCAAGCTTTTTCTTTCCATTTGAAGGAGCACTGGACTCTCTGTTCAGATGCACTTTATCAAAAGCGAGTGTGCTACTCTCTGTTTTGCCCTGCAAGTCACATATACAAATAAAACATATATAACTTCTCAGTAAGACAATCCACAAAAGATAAAATTGAATGTTGGTATTCGCATGTCAGCAAAGCAAATGCTCGCATACTGGTGATCATTAATAAAACAGAGTACATCAGTAAAACCATGATCACTTACAATGTATTTTCTTATTTCAGTGAGGACCCTACTTTTTTTTTCTAACAAAATATTTTATGGATTTTTATCTGTTTTTCTCTAATGAGCTTCTGTAATGCTCTGCAGCCTCTGATTGGATATTTCAGTGAGCTTACAACCATTTTCAAGAGCCCCTCGTTTGTATTTGCATATTGATGCTTGGGTATGTTTATACATATGCAGTGCACAGAATCAGAGTAGGATGAAATTACATTCGAGGAAACAAAGCACCAAGAAACCAAAACGGCCGAGGGAAGATCGGTAGTACCTCAAATGGTTCCTTGGTAATCGGATCGATATTCCCTTGGGCAATGCCTTTAGCAACAGTCTGTGGTAGCCATGTATAAACCAATTAAGGAAAAGATCCAATGCATGCAAGTTGAGGTTTTCTTCAAGTAACACAATTTGGTATTACTGAGAAATGGTGGCATTGAAAGGCCGTAAGCTTACTTTCTAACGCAACTTGTATAATGGCCATTAGACATGACCAAACAAAAGTAGAAATTCATCCTTATGGACTTATGGTGGATAAAACAACAGGTTATCATATGAATGAGCTTTAGCATCTATTGTACAAATATAAGTTTGGCAAGGATATGGGCCCAAAAAGTCCAAGTCTTCACTACTGCCATGGGGAATGCCTGACAAATGAACAATATCTTCTGTCACAGGGTCATAAACTCTTTGGAACTGAAATGCCCAGATCGCCTTTCTGAAGTTTTCTTCATATTGAGGTGGAACAGAAACAGCACTGTACCTCAGGTGCTTGATTACCTGAAATTATACGCATCATTTGCTCATTATTTTTTTTTCTAATTTGCTAAGCAAGAAAGTGATTGCACATTGTTGCCCTACAAGCTCAGTAGTAACTCAAATCATGTCCTGCATGTATGACAGGCTATGGATTGGCTAATGACCTAAGTACAAGACGGTGGCCTCATAAAAGTTGAAGCAATCAATTTTGTGTTGAGGCCTTGCCTTCTGTAGTTATGTCTAAGTAGAACTGCATTCTGGTTCTACTATCCAGCCTTTTCTTACCATGCTTTGTAGGTCTTGAACACTATCTCAGGCATCATTCATGTTAGTTCATGAATCAGTTCTTTCCAATTCCAACTAGGCCTAAAGTTAGTATTTGATACAACAGAGACAGGGTTTACCTTTTCATGACCCTTGAGCTTTTGGATAAGTGCATGAGCTCGTTTCACACCCATTCCAGGCAATGATGGAAGATAATCACAGCCACTTAAAATACACATCTCTAGTAGCATTTGCATAGTGAATCCATTAAGATCAAGCTCCCTGCATCGCTGCAATCGTGTAATATGAAATTCAACACCTTGTCCAAACTTGTCCATCTTGAAAATAATCTGCACAATGTAATAAGATGCATTTTAATTAGAGAAGTTACAACAAACTATGAACACTAATCTAGCTGAGCAGCAAAATACTATGGGGTACGTGGAGGACAAAGATAAAGCGTTTTAACATTGTGCTTACTCTAGAACAGCCAAATGGTATCAGATCAGAATCCTCTGTGATAACGGCATCAACAAGTTTGTTCACAGATAAGAATGTCATTTGTGCATCTGCTTCATAAGGCGCAACAATATAATCAACCTTTTCTTGCTTCAATACCTGCATTGCAAGTTTTGGAACAATAATCAGTTAAGACAAGCCAAATGTTCCTACTCCTGACTAGAACTGCTTCAAATAGGTGGTAAATATTTGGTAAAAATACATGGAATTTGCTCCTTTACCTGGATCAGTTCAAAAGCAATCCTAGGTGTAATGTCGACAGCTTTCTGATAACACTCAAAAGCAGCACGTGAATTCCCAGCAGATTCATGCTCCTTGGCACGCTCAAGATTTTCCTTTCGTGACCTACAGGATGTCATGCTTACTTGCTTAGCATCCAATGACTCATAAGAAACATCACATAGCAAAGAATGGCTGGAGGCCTTTAGCTTATCCACTAGTCTGTACTAATAATACGATTGCTCTATATCAGCCTAAAGCCACAGTTGTCCATAACTATAGCCGTATGTAAAATGTCAAATCACAATTTTTTTTAATGTTCTGTAAGGGTAACGTAGATGTTCCTTGGCAACTGAAACATGTTAGGCTCTTTCTGGAGCCCTAAGAAAGAACATACCTTTCACGTTTCGTCTCTTGATCACCCTTCATCGGCAGATGACCTCCGTCAAATACAAGGATTGGTTTCACGCCATGGTGCCGCAACATGTTAACCCTATGCATGCAATACTCGATATGCCTGGTTCAGATTCAGGAGGGGAAACACAAGGTGTAAGTTATGGTGCTCAACTACAACGGTGATAAATGATAAAAACTGGAGTTGCAAATCTATGGCCCTCCGCATTGTGAGTTCACGAAATCGAAAATGCAGCAACGTTAGAAGATATCCCATACAGTAAAAAGATACTACTAACAATGCTAAGCTATTGTTAACGTTTATTGAACTATTCATGTCTAAGATATTTCCAATAAAAATTCCACAAACTAAAATGGTGAATTCTCTGAACTAAAGCGGCACCAGATGCCAAGCAGCGGATCTCTCCCAAGTGTGTACTTTATTCAATGCAACCTAGACATACAAGAATCTGGACACTGAGGCGGATAACAAATTTCAGTAAATGTACAGCCCCTGGAAGGGGGCGAAAAGAACAAATGCCGCACATTTATTACCTTAATCCTGAGAGAGACTGAACAAACAAGAAATCCCCCCCCCCCCAATTCCTACACCCACCCAAAAAACGCGGAAATCTCTCATCCGAAGCAAGACGTGCCTTTTACCCCTCCTCCGAAATGGATTTCACCAGTCGGGACCAAGAAAACCAAATCGGAAGAAACCCCTGGTCGGACCAGCAGCTGTCAATACGCTCGTGGGGAAGAAGTAGATTTCCCGGATCCGTCGATTTAGGTCTCACCAATCGGCGAAATGGATGAAGAGATCCTGGGTTCCAAGAAAAGAGGGGAGGTCACCGGAGCCGAACCTGGTGGTGGGTAGGCCCTTGCAGAGGCGGTCGCCGCAGGAGAGGGCGCCCTTGTGGAGCCAGGAGTAGGTGTCGACGGCCACCGTCTGGCCCTTGAGCGCCTCCACCCCGATGGGCGCCATGATCGACTTCAGCTGCGGCAGCAATCCCTGGATCCCCATTGCCGCCGCCTCTCTCTCTCTCTCTCTCTCTCTCTCTCTCTCTCTCTCTCTCTCTACTTGTAGGTTTTTTCTTGGAAGGGGAGAAGGTGGAGGGCGGGAAGCGAGGGGTTGGAGGGAGGGAGCCAAGTGAAATTGGCGGACGGCCTCTCGTTTTCTCTCTTCCAGTGGTCCCCACCATAAATCGATCCGAACCGTCGGTCTCTCCATCCAACGGCTGTGCTACAGTGTTTTGCTCCGTGCGAGTGGGTTCCAGATCCGCGATTGTGACAGTCCGACATTAGTTGGGCCCTAACGGGATTACCGCACCGGCCTGTCCGTGTTAGGCCGGAACGGAACTCCCATGGGCTTGCGGCCCATTTAAGTTGGGCCGTAACAGGATTTCCGCCAACGTGTGGGTGGGGGGAGGGGGGTGGGGAGCGGACTAATTCGAGAAAACTAATTTTTCATTCGAATTTTAATACTTTTAACTCAAATTTCAAACTTTTCATCTAAAAAATAAAAACTTTCATATCAAAGTTCAAATTTTCAAATCAAATTTTAAAAACTTTCCGACATAAATTTTAGTGATAATCTTCGGACCCACGTATCAGTAATAAAGGCGTGGTGCAGTCGGCTGCAAAGATCCTGACAGCCGCTTGCCCCGCCACTCTGACCGGCAGACTCTGCTGCCGCTGCTACTGCCGCCAGAGACGGCACCCACCAAAACCAGACAGTTACATCGTCATTCCAATACGGAAAAATATATACCGTGAAAATTCCACGTGTGGTGTAAATCCAGAAAATTACCGCTAGTACAAAAGAATGGACGTATAAGATTTATCTACGTTATATCACAAGTAACTTTTTACTAATGCTAACGTGAACAAATCTCAAAAATCAATTTGTATATGCTATGATATATGGAGATTGCACGACATTTTTCCCTTCCAACGCGTAGGTGCGAGACAGTGAGAGCGACAAGAAAGAGGAGGGGCCGTGCTCAGCTCCATGAGCAATGAACTCTTGATATTTCATTTTTTTTTCTCCTTTTCCCTATCTGTATGTACAGTAAGAATGGGTCATGCTCATTCGCTCGTGGGGGGCAACCGGACGCCTGAATGCACCAACAAAGAATGGAATCACAATGTCACATGCCGGGAGATCGATATCGGTTAGCACGTCTGCTATCTACGTGAGAAGCCGCCAAAAATGAGCGCGACGGCGACCGCTACGGCAGGTACCAGGCCGCTGTACGGCGGCCGCGGCGACGCTCCGTTCACGTCGAACTGGCCCGTGTTCACGTACTGGTTCTTCCCCGACGACGTCGTCACGTTCACCGACGTCGAACCTACCAAAAGAAAAGACAGGCATTTGTTAGTTGTTGGTCACAGCGACCATGAAGAAGAAGAAGAAGAGTCAGAAAACGTGATGAATCCATGGACAAAATCTGAAAATTTGGGTGAGCTTACAGTCGTAGTCAGTCCAGCCCATGCGCATGTTCGCCAAGTCATACACAAAAATCTTGTCCTTCAAAACGAGATCTGCATCGAAGTGGGACCAAATAGTCAGCAACAAAGCATCAGCCTTGAGGAAATTGTGTGCTTCAATCATCAGAAGAGGACTAATAGATCGACTGTTTTTTTTTATGGAAATTGAAGTGTTCAGGGTCAAGGAAAAACATATGGGGTCAAAACGTAGGATTAACTTGCAGATTATGTATCATCGATGCGATTATTGAGAATGTTGTTGATCATTGGAATTTTTCAGACATCAGTGATGTGATGTGATGGTTGTCTCAAGCCTTAATAGTAGTTGCGGGTTAGACTTAGACGTGCAACCATAATTAGCTAATTCAATCAGAGCTAGTTAACTAACCTCCGAGTATGGTTATTTGTTGACCCTGGTTCCTTTGCCAACCAATACACCACAATACATTGTTGTCCTGAAAAGCATGATATATGGTATTAATATGGGCAGGAACAAGTCTTTTCAGAAACGGTTAGCCAGATATACAACTGTTACCAAGGCCAGAAACCAAATATATATTAAAAAAATGCAGGCTTACAATAGAAGCCTGCTGCAAAAGATAGTTCTCTGGCTTCACCGTCATTGCAACACCACCCATAAAATATAGTGACACGGTAGGAAACGACGAGTCAACGCTGGTTGAAAAGCGAAAATATCTGTAAGTAATTTGACATACTGAAGAACATGAGCTGCTAATTTCCTTCACCGAAACAAGAAGCTAACCTGCTGGAAGTTACAAAGCATTGGTTCCCCTTGCTGACAAGAGAGCGTACAGATGGAGAGACTGCAGCAGTTATCTGCAAAAACAAAATATGAGGACTGACAATCATGTAACAAGATTAATTACTATCATAGCCGTAGGCTTATCATATATGGGGAATTCCAGAAAATAGAACTATAAGTGGGCCCTATGAAGCTCACCGCATTAACAAATGGATCATATGCCCCATCTGCAAGATATGCTAAAGTTGTTCCTGAGTCCACAATTGTTCCTTGTGTATTTGATGTCGTAAACAAGGAGGAATCAATTGGCAGCTTCTGGCCATTGACAACGATACTTTCCAGATTCAAATTGTAATGAGGCCTATATTTCATTGAAAAATAAATCATAAACTGACGTCCATAGAAAGAAATTAGGAGGAAGAATATCAAGTTACTCATGCAGCAATATTGTTAGCCTCTCACGCAAGGTTAATGAATGTGCATACATTTATTGGTTGAAAGCTTATCTACAAACAAAAAATCAGCAGAATTCTGAAGTTATACAATAAGTAATTCTAGTAAGAGACTCACTGTGATGGGACGAGTGGAGTATAGACTAATCCTGGCTCGACAATTTCACCAAGAACGAGAATACCACCACCATTATCTGAACCTTTCAGGCAATGAGAGAACACCTTTGGGGATACCCCAAGAGAATTCAGTTGTGAGACAACAGACAACTGATGCTGTCCAAACCCAAAAATCCCATCAACTGCCCTGTCTGTCTTTGTCAAGTCTCCTGACTGTGAGTTGCTACATCTGTTTCAAAAGAATTAACATATTCATCAGACAATGAATAATACTGATCATGCGAAGCAACAAAGTTCACTGTTAGG
The DNA here is from genome assembly GCA_000338895.3 of Oryza meridionalis. Taxonomy (NCBI): domain Eukaryota; kingdom Viridiplantae; phylum Streptophyta; class Magnoliopsida; order Poales; family Poaceae; genus Oryza; species Oryza meridionalis. The sequence continues at coordinate 32,858,111 of CM002524.2, read as the reverse complement.
GTAATGAAAATAAAAAATGCACAGTTAAACGTTACAGCAAAGTGTCACTAGGCTTCTACTGCTAAAAGATCCACATAAGGCTAAGCTTTTGTTAACATAACAACAAGGCCATTAACAGGATGAAGCATGCATTCCAGAGGATAGTAGTCTAGAAGCATATGCTGCATTTCTTTTGCTCCAGAATGACATGGAAAGCAAAATATAAATATAATTTTATTCAGGTTAACCATTAAGGATATTGACAACTTTTTCTGGTGGCAACTGTTTTCAGGGATGACAAGAACTTTATTCAGATTGACCATTAAGGATATTGAAAGGAAGTTTGCTTGCAAAAGTAACAAGAAGACTGTTGGTTTAAGGACATTGAGAGTTTGTTGCCATTAGGTCCATAATTTGTACCAACTCAATCAGCAAAAAGAGCCAACTTTGTCACACATGTGCAACAAACTGTCAACATGTAAATGGACCACATCACTAACAAGGTTTCTAATGGTATCTTACTATCCTTAAAGCACAGTTTAGTTATTGATTGCAGTTTAAGATTAACTAATGAAAAATTTAGAAAGATATAGTGCTTCAAGGGAACTGTACCCAAAAACAATAGAGGCTGAAGAATTGGCAGTTTGCTCATTTCCCATGACAGTGTCAAAATACATTGTGTCAGACACGTAATAACCTGATGTGCCACTTCCATCACCATACGTGAAAGTGTAACCACATGGGCTGTTGTCCGAAGTCTGGCAGACTGCTTCCCCTGTTTGAAGGGCAGCTGTACACCTATCATCTGAGCATGGTATTTTGGATGATGTTGATGAAGTGTCAGGATTGAAGAACTCCAACTGGATCTGAAAAACATATAAAGTAATAATCCAATCAGAATGAATTTCTCAACTGATAGGTAAGTCCATCTCAAGGGATAACAATGCTGTTGTATGCATGTCATAGAGATAAGGATAAGAGCGCAGAGAGTGAGATGTCTCACATTGAGCCCACTTGAAGATGGGCAACCGGTGCAAGGGCTGCACGCTACCCATAAGATGTCACTGCCAGTGTCAATCTGGACAAAATATTCTTTTGGTGGGCTTCCCAATTTCACACGCGTAAAATAGAGCCTGCAAATTCAAACACTAGGAATTAGGATAAAGTAGTTGCAAAAAGGTCTTCTAATTTCAAATAACAAGCCAAATTGCAAAATGAAAAATGGCATCAGTCCTACAATTCTTCTGATTGGAACCCACTAACTGCAATTGATAACTCTATGTATTATCCAAGGTTGAGTCACATCATCTTCAAAATTATATCCATCAGCTGGCAATCCCCCAACCCAACAAAAGGACATGTATCCTTTCAGTCCTTCCATCCCTGCTGAACGTCCCCTTTTTGCTATCTGCATTGGCGAGCATGCTTCCCTAATCATGATATGATATCATCTTTACATTAGCATGACACTAATCCACCCTGCCCATCAGTAGTAACTAATTATAGTCATGTTTGCCATTTTTAACAAAACCATTGTTAATACATGTATAGATGTTATATTATATCCATAATTATGGAAAATGTGCATCCCTCAAATTCCCTCTACAAAGTAGTATCCACTACTAGTTGAAGGATAGTTCCAAAATGGAGGTTGGGCAATCACATAACATTTCTAAATTTGGAAACAAACTGAAACGTTCATCCTAACAAATTCAAGGATTCACTTAAAGATGAGCATGTTTACAAATCGCCGCCCATCAGTAAAGGTTTAAACACATGATACTCCAATACTTCAAGGGAGTTCATCAACACCACAGATTGCAGATGGTATCTAATAACTATAGCCTATGGCACAGAACCATGAAGTGGAATTCAGCATGATGGAAGGTGTGATAGCATATACAGCCTACAGGAATTGGTGAAACATAATTGCTCCCCTTTTAAGGCTCACAAGGGGCAATTAAAAAGTTCCGTCTAGCAGTCCATGATATATCGCTCGCTATTGCTAAGATATCTCTAAATAACCCTGTCACTAAGCTTACAACTGGTGTTACACAATTTTGAATTGATTACACAAACAAAAGTTAAATCATAGCTGAGGGTGACAAATTCCTAACTGCAGCTAAGACAAATAAATATCTTTTTTTTTCCTAAGAGGAATTGACCTTAAGTAAAAGCAATCGAGGAAAATGAAAGAAAGCAGGTATTGCGGCCAAGTGAAACTGTGACGGGCAACCAAATCTCTGTAAACACTCGATCCAGTAGAAGCAAAGTACGGGCTAATAAATGAATTCTTTCTTCTTTCAGAAAGGAAAAAATGAACTCTTTCTTTACATATGAATGCATTTATTTTATTTTAATTGGAGCAAGCAAACGCATCACTGCATCAGAAATTCAGAATTAGGCTCCCGAATGAACAAGCAATTGAGCGTCGACATTGAAACAAGAGAAGCAATTGAATGCACATAAAGAAAGAGCGAAGTCAGAATCGTCGCATCGAAAAAGGGACAAAAACGAATCTAAGAATCCGAAAGAAAACAAGCCGCCGCCATCTACGACGAACAATTCGGCCAAAAAAAAAAGAAAGCCAAAACTTCGAACAAAACAGAACGAGAAGATACTTTTCAGAATGCACACAAAAAAACATCAGCAAGAAACCGTCGAGTAAGGGCATAAACACTTCATCAGGGTTGAACCTTCATCCGAGAAACAGAAAGAACTGAAGCAACAAAAGCCCACGAACAACCAGCCATCCACCACCCTGAAAACGAACTACCATTGCCGATACGTGAGACCAATCTACCTTAGCAGAAGCAACAACCTCAGATCAACGCCGAGACGAACAAACCCAGAAGAAGAAAAAAAAACTCCCAAATTTCTCGATCACACACAACCACACCCATACAAAACACAGGGAAAAGAAAGCGAGAGGCAGCTCACCCACCCGACCATGAACGGGTTGGCGGAGCCCTCCACGGGGAAGTCCACCACGCCGGCGACCCCTCCTCCTCCTCCGAGCAGCCCCCTCCTCCCGTGCCGCGCCCTGTCCCGCTCCCTCAGGTGCTCCACCGCCACCCCCTTGTGCGGCAGCGCGCGCTCCAGCCTCAGCGCCGCCGGCAACGGCGCCGCGCCCGCCCCAGCCGCCAGCACCGCTGCCAGCGCCAGCGCGGCGACGGCCGCCGCCGCGAACTCCGGCGGCCTCCTCATCCGGCACGCCGCCTCGCAGTCGCCGACGCGGCGAGGCGGAGGGGTGGCGCGGCGGCTGCGCGTGTGCGCGTAGCAGCAACTTTTTTTTTTTTTTTGCGTTTAGGGACTCGAAATAACCAGGATTTAGCTTGCCAGCATATATACCCCCCTCCAACTTGTCCTGGATTGTAAATAAAGAAAGTTTCAGGGGTGAGAGGTGAAAACGCGGGGGGACGGGCAAAGGGTTACGTGTGGGCTCTGCGGTTGCCACTCTTCTGCTCCGCCGCTTTATAGCGTGTCCACCATTTTTTCCTCCTTTTCTCTCCTCCTCTTGGGGTTTTCCTTTCTTGGTTTTCTTTTGCTTCTTTGCTGCCTTTGACCCAAAGTGATGGGTTTGGTTTGGCCTAGATTATTCAAACAGAGGCTGCTATGCCAAATTTCACTTGAATTTTGGATAAACACAAGCTCAATTCCTGCACAAATCATGGAAAAGAAAACAGCATTACAGCTGTCCCCTAATTTGATGCTAATGTCAGTAGTGAGAGCTCTTTGTTCTTCCTTGTGTGTTCCTTTTTCTTGATTGGATATGATGGATGATGATATATTGAGATATCTACGAAAATTCTTGTTGCACATACTATGGGTCCCACTGCAAGTCTAATGATGCTTTTCATTAGTACAATTGTGCAAAAATTGCATTTGGGGAAAGAGCCAAAGAGGGGAATAAGATTACTAGATACTCCACCTAGTTTATAAAAGTATTCTCTTGCATCTTTGCCTTTAGCATTTCTCCTTCGTCCAATAGTAGCAGCTAAATTGGCGTTCAAAAATAATAAAAATAGTAGCAGCCAAATCTGCCATTGCCTCCAAATGGTAGATGCTATGCTCACCCCCCCCCCCCCCCCCCCCTGAGTTGACTGGGTTACTAACACGGCTTGCAATTTGCTTGCAATTTGGCAAGTTTCAACAACGATCTAGAAAGAAAGAAACAAATCAACAATGGACTTCTATAAATACAATATTTTGATAATAATTTCTTTTTTCTTAGAAAATGGAGTAAAACCTATTCTCTGCATCCAAAGCAGATTTACACAGCCAAATTTGATGTAACTTCTGGGTGTGTTTAGTTCACGCTACAATTAAAAGTTTGGTTAAAATTGAAACGATGTGACCGAAAAGTTAAAAGTTTGTGTGTGTAAGAAAGTTTTGATGTGATGAAAAAATTAAAAGTTTAAAAAAAAAATTTGGAAGTAAACTCGGCCTCTATAGTGGACAATCACAGTAACGTCAGAAAACAGTAGAGCACTGCCACCTGACATGGGACATTCATTTTGTGAATTCTGAACATGCTAATCTATCTATACTGTACCGAACAACTACAGTAAGCTTCGTGGATACATGCCCTGCATCTCACTAAATTATACCCCAGCTGTGTTTAGATCCAAAGTTTGGATCCAAATTTCAATTCTTTTCTATCACATCAACCTGTCATATACACAACTTTTCAGTCACATCATTTTTAAGCACATCATCTCTAAACACACCCTAAACACAGCCTCCAGTTGCAAGTATGCAACCTCTAATGTAATGCAGAGTACTCCTACCTAACAATCTTTGATGGGACCAATCATTTTCTCTAGACCGTTTGACAAGCCATATCTTGAAAACAATTTCTGAATCTTTCGACGTGTGCTCATCAGCAGGAACTATACAGCAGCCAGGGGCGGATCCAACGTGGGTGCAAGGGGGACTCGAGTCCGCCCTACACCCATAAAACCCATGGATATCCCTGGAGCACCCCTTTAATTTTTTCATCATAAATAATAAACTAAAGGTCTCTAAATGGCTGAAGGGTGAAGAAACAGTGTAATTGAGCCCTCCAATTTTTTTTTCCGGATCCGTCCCTGACAGCAGCAATAATAGAAAAACGTGCATGAGTGAGTGGGAGAGAAACTTCTCCCCTGAGCTACGAATGTTCCTACCCAATGATCATAACATATCAGAAAGAAAACCTTCATGTCTGAACAATGACTCGATCAAGGGCATCTTTTCCTTCTCCATTGATGGGGCAGGTAGAAATCTTCATCCAGTTAGGTGGCATGCCTTTGTTGGGAAGCTACTCCCGCTTGCTGGATGATCAAGTGGTTCAGGCTGAATAAATTTGGGAAAATGCTTTTCCCATGCTACTGATGCAATTGGTGCTTTGCAAAGGGAGTGTCAGTGTCATCCTTGATATTGCACACGCATTCGTATGATCTTGTCCAAAAATATTTCCTGCACCAAATGTGTAGGTACGCCATTGATTTTGATATGAATAAAGGGAAATTAATTATGTGGCCCAGTCCTGACTCAGGTACATACTACATAGATTTGGCGTTTCATTTATCACTGGTTTCTCTATAGTTGTAAACATCTTCCTTTTTTTTTTCTTAAGTTCAGTTTTGCGTGAGGTATTTGGTGTCATTGTCCTTGGTAGCATAAATGCAATGATTTTCATACTGTATTTATGAAATTCAACAGGAATTTTCTTGGGAGCATAATTCAATGCATCCAAAATACGAGTACTACTTTTGGAGAAGCCTGTCTGTCTGCTTTCTGGCACGGCCACATGTGATTAGCAAAAAACAAGCAGATAATGGTGGTATCAATGCCCAGAATTCCCTTATCAAAAGATGCCAAATGACTCCCCCCAAGGTTCACATTTCTTGTGTCATATGCCTTACTAATCGGAGCAAAGAACAGCAACCTCATCAGAAGATTGGCCAGATAAGTAGGTCAAGCAATCAGCTAATCCAGCTTTGCTGCCTACACGGCACCTAGCTAGTGCCTGTTGCCTTGCGTCGTCGCCAACACAGATCTCTCCTGCAATTGCCTAATGCCAATGTGACATCCTATTAAAATATTTAATATTGTGATAACACACAGCCTCTGGTTCATTGGGGTAGTTGATTAGATTGGGTAGGATAAAGAGTTGACAAAAAGATCCAATCTTTTGATCTCTCTCTGCCTTTAGCACAGATGTTGTTTATTGTGTGTGGTACAGCGTGACAAATTCCCTTCAGAGATTCCCTTTAGGCCTTTACTAGTATTGTACTGTTTGTTTTGTAATGATATAATGATTATGGTGATCAAGTAAAGTACTGGTTCAATGTCATTATCTGTTCGGTTGAACTGTATACTGTACTACTCCATTTATATTGCTTGGTCTACCAATTGGTTTTGAGTTTTGACACATTCAGATACCGTGCTTGAACAAGCTAAGGTGTCTAGCAACAACGAGTTTGACTAGTTAATCAACAGGAATGTCTGTTCAGTTCAGCTGTTTACTAGGACCATCTTGTCGCGAGGAATCTAACTGGTAATAATGAAATGAATCTTAAGCCATTCAACTCAAAACTTGGAAGTTGGAACAGACAACAGAGTATCACTGTCCAGCAGCCCCTAGAATAGTTGTGCCCACTAATGTTGCTTGTTGAACTTTTTATGTAAACAAAAAAGTGTGTTGCTTGCTCAATCTGTCGTTCTCCACTTAATTTTTTTCCATGAACATATTTTCAAGGCAGGTTTAAAATACTATTATCTCCCTCAAATGTAAGGCAACTTGTTCTGGTCCAATATGCTGTAAATTTGTTTTGTTTTTTTCTTGATGCCTCTCATTTTATCTACTTGTTGTCCTATCACCCACAGTCAAAAAGGTTCGAATTTTAATATTTAGTTTTGGAGTTAGTTTAGAGGGTTTCGTTCATCAAAATTTACTTTCCAGCATTGGTTTTAAAACATGAAATAAATTATATCTGGAATATTTTTTTGGTTGCTTAATTTATTTTCACGAGCTGTAGATCAAACAATCAATCCTTATCTGAAGGGAATGTGTCATGTTGTACCACGCACAATAAACAACATTTTTAGTGTACACACACACACTCTTAAAGAGTGATTTTACTCTCTTGATCCTTAAGGAGGTAGGGGGGCTATATTAGTATTGTATAATCTGGTACCTAGAATATCTAGCTGCTCTTTCTTTTACAACTATTTTGCCTGCGCTGCTTTTCCTCAAACCATACCATCATCTAATATAAAGCGTATTGTAAGGGAAAAAACACACACACTATAAGCGTATTGCATCCAAACTTCAGTCCTTTTTCATCACATCAACCTGTCATACACACATAACTTTTCAGTCACATCATCTCTAATTTTAATTAAAATCTAAACTTTACGCTGAACTAAACACATCCTATATTCCAGTAGATAAAACTAATCTCAAGTTAAACAATTAGCTTTGCCCTTAAGCAACCTGAGGGGGGACAATGGTTTGGAAAAAGGAAAGATCCCAGAAAGGGAGCACCCACAAGAGAAAAAAAAAACTAAAACCTGGCCAGAGATGTAGACCTGTCACTACCGCCTTTTAACACAAACAAGAACCCATCAGAGCGCCTGCAGCCAATCACCCAACAAAAGGTGTCCCCTCACACTCTCACACTGCATACCCCACAGGGAGAGGGAGAGGGAGAGGGGAAGAAAAAAAAGGAGGTAAAATCAAAAGGTACGGAGAGGTATAGCAGCGGTACTTTGGTACGGCTGTGTGTTGCAAAGATGTGTTACGAATTCGGAGACCGGCAAGGATCGGCACCACATGTTCAATGCTAGCAGATCTTGTGGTGTAGAAGAAGGCGGAGAGATGTGTGTATCGTGTACTATAAAATGCATCACGTGTGGTAGCATGAATATGTATCATGATGTATACTTGGAGAGAGATTCTATGTCCTTGTGAGAAGATGCTGGGATATGATAACTTTAGGGGATATTAATTAACATTAGAGGGGTGTTATTTCTCAAATTAACACTTAAGAATAGTGTATACTTGGTAGGGTGTCATAATTTGATATATCGTAATTTTAGATCTTAACCCTAGAGAGGTATTAGGAGATATCAAATTTATATTTAAAAATAGTTTAACCGTGGTATCTACTCGATGTCATAGATATAGTGTATTAAGGCTCATGCTAAATATGGTGGATTATCGTGGCATGCTCAAGCTCCTAAACAATGGGTGTGTTCGGAAAGCCGAGTTTGTGGCTACGGCTGCAACAACCGTAGTTTCATCTACTGCTTGTGGCACTATTGATGTTGGTTGCGCGGCAACCGCAGCCACGACTGCTAAACAAACCCAATGTTTTTTCTGAAAAAAATAATCAACATTTTTTTTAGATTTTTTTCATCATTTTTTTGGCTTTCTAATATCTAACTTATTTGTTTGTGCCCTCACAAAATTATTATACCCTCAATTTCATCCATCATCAGTGAGCACTTTAGAACTGGACCAGTGATGTTTCAAATGTAGGAAAGTTCAATTCTCATGATAATTAATTAAAATAACTTCGATGATTATCCACGACACTGTTATTGTGCATAAAACGATAGCAACAGGAGATAAACAAAGGTACATGCCATATGCGAGTGGCATAACACTCACCCAATAGCCCATAGGTTAAGATCCCAGCCTAGTAGCAGCTCTCCTAGGTCCTAGCTACTCCACGCTCTACTTGCACCCTTTCACCCTCTTTTGGCTCTTCAAAAAGAGTTCATTCGTGCGCTGCCCTTTTTGAAGTTTTGTTTGGACAGCAACTTGCACTCCCTCCCTCCACTAGCCCTCAAACCGAATAGCCAGGAGGCCCGAACTCACTGCATCCACTCGTGAGCGACCACCTACCCAACCCAAGATTCATTTTACCAGAACAAGAGGTCGCCACTCTCCGACAACAAGCACATTCATCTCAGTAAATAGTAAAGAAAAAACAAACAAAATTTATTTTGGAAATATTCTTTTGAATTTTGTTGGGAATGCTACGAATCGGGATGCCGACGTTTCAGACGAACCCTCTCCGAAAATATTGTTTCTTCTCCTTAAATATTTTTTCTACTAAACTACTTATCTGACCAAACCATTATATCCATTGTAATTAAATCTTTACGACAAGATATCATATGATTATATTATGTCAAGAGAAAAACATGTGTTTCTAGTTGTTAAAACTCAATGTTTCATATGTGATAGTAATATGTTTCAATGCATGTCTTGAGTGTATTTCATAAAATTCCAAACTACCTGCCACTACTCTCTCTCTCCACCTTTATTCATGCATGCATGCATACATTTAATGACCTTCAAAACGTTTTTTCGCCAAAACTATTTATCTAATACGTGATCCGATCACACCATTATATTCGTTGCAATTAAATCTTTACAACAAGATAACATATGATTATATTCTGATAAAAGAAAAACATAAGTTTCAGTCCGTTAACACGCAATGTTTTATACGTGATAATGACATGTTTCAATGTATGTCTTTACCGTATTTCACAAAAATGTTACTAAATGTTTCAGCGATTGATTTTTTTTATCATATATAACTTAATGTTTCATTGGTGGTCAATTATAATATTTGACCGACCAAATTTTTTTTAAAAAAAGATCGGACGCCTGATTCAAATATTCTTCCGAATTTTGTCGGTCATCAAGTTCTTACCATTACCGTATCCTATCACTATCGGTACCGCCCGGTAATCGTGATAGTTCCAACTTCATATATGACAGGGTCATCGCGTAGTCAAGTCAATTAAATAACACTCCTACCGAACATTTTTTTCTGTTTCCACCAGTGGAGAAACAGAAGAGCCCTCCGAGTCTGCGGAAACGGCGCCCGCGCTTTCCCCGCTTTCCCCCTCCTTTCAACGGCCGTCGCACATGGTGAACGCAGCAGCCGACCCGGTCGCGTACGCAGCCGCATTCGCATCCGCATCGGCAGCCGCAGCCGCAGCCGCAGCCCGGTAAACGCACGGGTGGGTCGTGGGTGGAACGCCGCGGACGTCCGCGATTCTTCCGTCCACGCGGTTGCAGTACACACACACTCTCTCTCTCTCCCCGGCTCCCGCGGAATGCCGCGAGACGAGTTTGGGAGCGTGCGTGGCGTGGGCGCGGTTGCGTTCGCGTGCGTGCGTCCTGGCGGGGGAGATGGCGGCGGGGCGATGTATGGGCCAGTGAGGCGAGTCGAGGCGAGGCACGGCACGTAAAAGGTTCGTCTAGAAGCAGAAGCAGCTGAAAGTCATGGTAGCCCACGCAAGAGAATCAACAACGTGAGGACGAGACCCGGGGGCTCCGCTCGCTGGATGGGAATATATCATTTCGGGTTTGGTACGACGTGATGCTTGATGAGGTGATCAGGGAGTAAAATAATGGATCTTCTTGAATCTTGATTGAAAATGGTTAAAAAAAACAATCGACTGAGCTCCTGTCTAGACTCTAGAGGCATCTTGGTGGTGTAAATTTTGGGGAGAATTCTAACAGGAGATTAATCGATATACATTCGACTAACCGGTAGTGACTCAAACGTGGGTATTCGCTCGTTTTCGAAACAGTTGGGGCGAGTGGTTCGCGGTTCGCTATCATTGTGTGCCATGGTCCATGGATCACCGCACACACCAGGTAAAGGGCAAACTCTTTCCGATCCAAAGACTTCGCCGTCCTTGACAACGGCCCATGTCACAGGCGAGACCATCGCGCACTTATTATTACGAGTAACATCTCATCCTCCTCAAAAAAGGTTTTGTAACATGAACATCTCAGCCACCATATCAACGCAATGATGCTGAGCACACTTCATTTCTGACGCTGGCTGCACTGCATTTTTCTTCATGGTCCTACGTACCGTATTAGCATGATCCTTCTGCCTTTTAGTTCAATTAGGTACAGTACACAGAATCAGTAACCGTGTGATGTACAGAAAGAAGTTTGGGGTTCCCATGTAGACAGGCACAGAAAATGGAACGCTAAACATCTGTGGTTTAAGGGAAAAGATACACGCTTTATTGATATTTTCAAGTGTACAGATGTGTGAATTTACCCTCAAGCTTTGAAAGCCATGATCGCTGCGGTTCAGGACTGTTCAAATCTAAAACATCTTCCAAACCTCCGAGCCAAAAAAAAAAGAGAAATTAAGAAAAAGAATGAATGGACTCCAAAATTCTTTTGCATGAATACATGTGGCCTATCCACAACTTGATCGAGCCCCCACAAAGAGCGTACTAACATCAGTAGTAAGTTGCACTTGCTTCCCCTATATACCCTGTAAAACTGCAATCATGAAACACACCAAAACTGCACCTTAATCTCCAAATCGCGACAACTTCCATATCTGTAGTGTACATAGGCAGAACTAGCGAGTCGCCAATTGAGCTTCACCATTGCAGATCAATCACGTAAAATGTTAAGGGGCGCTGTAGGTCGAGCCAAGTTATGCAGTCCCAGGTTCCCAGCTGTGGCATACTTCTGTAAGCAACAGATATCCAATGGCGCAGATCATGTTGTCCCTCGACAGTTTAGCCATTCACGCATGTCAATTTGTATTAACATATAGGATGGGGTGAAGATCAAGGATTAAACAGTGACTATGGATCATATCGAGCCCCAGATGTGAAAGATGAGAAGAACCCAGCTGCTGGTCCAGGAAGAATGTCGCTGAGTTTGCCAACCTGCCCATCAGAGATTATGGACCCCCATCTTGAAGTGTTCTCCCCAAATTTGCTCCCAACCTGATAAATGATGCAACATGGAGCTGAGCATTGCTACTGAATTAGGGAAAAAAACGCATCACAAAGCTGCTCAATGAAGGACTATAAAGAAACAAATAGAGTATATATGTTTTCAGTGCCACCTGCTCAATGAAAGACTATAACAAAAATCAAACTTCTAGATAACCGATAAGGATTTGGTTGACTTGAAACAAATGTTATGCAGTAGTGATAAGTGATACTAATCAAGACATGGAACCACCTATATTCAGTCCATAGTTATTTTTTCTGTGTTAAAATGAAGTAAAGTCCATAGTTATTTTTTCTGTGTTAAATTGAAGTAAACTTTTGAGTACTTCCTACCAATACCATGCTTATGCCAAAAAAAAAAAGATGTTCAGCCAATCAAGAATTAATATATAGAATCCATATTTAGAAATATCCACATGAAAGGTCTATATTTTGTTTCAGTAATCTAAAAAAAGTAAATGTGAATTTCTGATTTAATGTGATACTGCAATCCACCATTTGATTTTGGTACTAGGCATGCTAAAAACCTGCCATAATTGACAGTACATTGCCTATACAAGCTTATGCAGATATGCTGGAGATGGAATGAATATATTGGAAGAGAAATAGGCAAGGGCCTTATCAGATGGCTTTTGGCTTTAAGATTCTCTATGAGGAGGGTCAAGGAGATTTTGTTCTTTTATTTAACATTGATCGACCTTTGGTTGATATATATCCTAATTTCATGTACTCCATAGGCACAACAAAAAAGGACATCCATATATGCGGGATTATTTCTTTACTTTTAGTTTTTACTATTTTTTACTATGATTACTGGTCACTGGTCAAACAAGGGTAAAGGCATATATTTGCATAGTATAAACCTATTAGATATACTCAACTTAGTGTATGCAAGGGTAAAGGAATGGAACAGATCTGATTATGAATAGGATATCCATTTTTCTTGTCTAGGAATTTGAGTGTTTACCTTTTAATTACCAAGGGTTAAATGCTCCCAGCTGGTAGCTGCAGAGCCACTGGTGAATTGATAGTATTTTGGTGATTTTCTCCTCACTTGCCTCACAGTGTAACTGTTTAAATTAAAATCTTTGAATTTTGGTATGGGTTGATCCAAGGACAAATATATTCTCCAAAGAGATGAACTTTTTTTAGATACAGAAGGCATTTTATTCTGAAGCACAAGATGTGCTAGATCCCCAACCTCTGCCCAGGGGCACACGACCAAAATGCATTCCATGATGTTCTAGAATTTCAGCACATGTTTTTTTTATGTTGGAATTGATCTGGGATTATCCTAGCCATTCTTACAAGCTGCTAATAGGCGTTCCTTTTCCTTCTTTGCACCGACCACAGGTTTGGAGGATGGAATTAGGCAATGTGACACACGACTTCAGTGGAACAAGTTAATCGTGATTGCAGGTTTGGATATGGCATTGGTAAGGTGATGCACATGACGTAAGTGGAGCAAGTTAATCACAATTGCAGGTTTGGAGGACGCCATTACTTAAGCATATTTTTCTGTCATAATAATATTTGGCATCCATATGTTTGTACACCTATAACATCCCAAAATTATCTACCTGAATGTTCTGGTTTGCCACATGCACACCACAGTACTATTGACTATTTATGAATTATCTGAAATTCACATTTTACTTGTGTATGCTGATGGTTCCCTCTGCCCAATCTCAATTCAAAGGGTTATAAGTCGTTTTCCTTATAATCTACTGCTAAGTTCCTACAGAATATTTGCCTTTATATGTATAAAAAAAGTCTAAATTGTTGCTGTACAGATTTCACACACATGATTTATTCAATAGTTTGAACATGGATAATGTGCTTTGTTCAATTTCCTTTTTAAAAATCTAAGATTTGCCCATTGGATTGTATCTCAGATTTTTGCATGGTCTTAGAGACTTCAACTACAGTCTGGAAATAATGTAATGGTAAATTGGTAATGTCTACATATTTACAGATTGCGTGAACTCTCTGTTCTATTTTTCCTCTGACAAGTACATAACCATATTTAGATTTGCAATATATGCTACATGTAATAAAAAGTGATAATGACCATATCTGAACCATATGAACTTTGCATTCTAAATAAGTACATTGATCGTTCCCTCTGCTAGATCATACTTATCAGAAATACATGTCTTTTTTAAAAAAATAATTATTGTTATAATTTACTACTGTCATACCCAACTATGCTGTTGCTCCAACAAAAGACCATGTCTGCCACTGAACCAATTACTGTATCAAGTTCATCTTGCCTGCTATCTGAAGATCTACCTAGCCATGTTTGCTGTTGCTCTAACCAAAATGAGGCTCTACGGTTGTTGTGTGGCATACAACTTTTATATTTGATTTGAATTTAGTTTTACATGGCTTGAACTTGGGCTCGCATTGCGTAAGAACTTGGTTGACAACTTACTGAAAATAGAATTTGGTCTTGCATTATGTGCAAACCTGTGTAATGTAATGTACTGTTTCTATTCAGAACATAAACATGCATATTTTCCTTGTGAGTTATTGGTAAGGTACCGAGTTAATAATTCCTGACAGCCTTTAGAATTGTAATTTTTTTTATTTTGGTTTTGTTGCTGGTTGACTGCCAAATGTTTATAATTTCTGTACAAATTTCCTGGGAGCAAAAAATAGCCAAACATATCTCATGTTGTGTGGTCCAAAAATCAAAAGAAATTATGTTATGCTTTTCTGCCGTGCTGATGACAAGTACTATTTTTTTTATACAAAGGAGATCTCAAACCTGGTATACATGTTATGTATGGTGTCTTAACTTGTCCTTGCAATATGTGTGAACCATAGATGTCTGAACATTTGCCAGATTAGTGTTTGAACATTTCCTATATTATTGTCTGAGCATTTGGCACATTAGTTTCTGGCTTGCCCTTGTGGTGCAGGAGTATCTGAATTCAGAATCTGAACTTGGACAAGCATCTAAATGATGTTCAATGTTTTAATAATGCTGTGAGCTGATTAATGTTATGGATTCTTGTAGCTCAAGTATTATAACTTCACAAATTCACCAAAGGATGCAGAGGTTTTCCTGAGTTTAGTGTCTGACCATGGTCATTGCAATTTGTGTAAACAATATACTCCTATTACCATTCATGGTTAGGATTGGATATCTGCAAGTTCATACTGAATTCATATTATATAAGTTCATACTTAACCGGCTTGGATTGCCAGGTAAGATCCATATTATTGTCTGAACGTGGATATGGAATGCATCTGAATTTAGTGTTGGACATACCCTTGCCATGTTTCTGAACTCAGTGTATGTATGAACATGCCCTTGCAAGAATGTGCCTTGCACGTGCACTATTACTAGTAAACTAAAAATATGCAGTAGGTTACTCACCTGGGTAACAAATGACTTGAGCAATGGAGCAGCACCTCCAAGGCTAACATTATCATCAAATTCTGATGCCGTAGATCTTTCTCCATTTGAATATGATTTCCAAGGGCTTCTAGATGTGGAATCATCGGATGTTGACTGTAATGATGATTTGTGTGCTCTTGATGATAGAGCTGGGGCACTACAAGTGAAACATATGAACATGAGACCTATTAGATCTACAAACTAGTGTAATTTTTCATCAGAACCACCCAACGCTACACACAAAGGTTTCTTTGAAAATCAACTTTCACACCAGGCTAAAAAACATCACATATGGCTGTCCAATAATATCATCTCATCAAGTATTTTAAGCATGAATTTAAACACTATAGCTGTCTAAAACTAATGGCCTTAATGGATTAATTACAGAAATATGCATTATACGACGATAAAATGTATGTGTACTCAGTCTGAAGAATTATTTACCTGATCGGTAGGTATTTGAATCTTGGGACTTGGGAGCACCTCATAATGTTTGAATCTGTATTTGATTTAGTCGGCAACTTTTGCACAGTTCCAGTATACATGTGATTCAGTTGAACCAAGAAGCCGAAAAGAACAACATAGCGCTTGTAAGATTGCTTCTCATTCTCCCACAGATAAGGTTCGTACCTGTTTCAAAATAAGCAAATGCTTCATCATGGACAAATACGGAGCATGGGTTTTTGTCTATAAAGACTATTGATCATGCATTCAGCTATTGAATTATGTGGTGATATGTATAACAAAGTAAAACAGAGGATAGTGCTTACGTAGCCCAGTCTATCGGATCCAATCTCTGTGAGAACTTATTGATCAGCTTGTTTATAGGCTCTATGGTAGCTGAATCTGCCTGCAATTGTGACTGTTTTCTCCTGAAGGAAGTCTTAGCAATGGCGCTTGGCGAAGAGTCATGTGTTCTCTGTGTTTCAGTAGTTTTGGTGGAAGAACTTTTGCCTCCTGACAGAACATCGCCAATGAAGCGCAAATCGAGCAGTATTTGCAGAACCCCCTTTTCTGAAACCAGAGATTTACCAGACTCGATTGATACCAAAAAGCTTTCATAGATATCAATAACCTGCACGAATTTAAGTAGCTGTTAGGTTCAGTGATTATATTGGCTTTTAAATCATACACTGAACATTTTCTCCTAATCTTCATCAATGCAGGTAGACAAAACAGATAATTGTTAATAAAGCAACACATACAACAGCTAGTTCCTCGGAGGTTCTCAAAATTGAAATATTGATGACAGTTGGAAGGGCGAGGCATTCAGGTTAATAAGGTCCATGACATTATATTATTAGGGCACGGTATTTATTTTTGTAGGCGTGTGCAGGTAAACTGAAGACTATAGTGCCCAGCTTAATCAATGCTTGATTATAAGAAAAACAACAAAAGCTGAAAAGCTTGATTAACTTATAACTCTATAATTACTATCAATCATAGTAGTAATGAATTGTAGAACAGTCATTACATTTTGCCAATAGCAACTATTGCACATATAACATAAACAAATGGTTCCCTCGTAGTATCTATTGTTGATCATCATTACGGTATGGTCAAATTTATACAAAGGCAAAAACACATGAAAGTGAACTATAGCTAGTTGTGTTTCATGCAGATAGCATGATAAAACATTCTTTGGTTCTTCCATTCTTTGCTAGAAGTTCCAGGCCAATGTTTTAGCCTATAACATGCACCACAATTACTTCTCGTCACCCCCTCAAAGAAGAAAAGGTTGTCATGAAAGAACATTACCTTCTGTAACAAGTCCCATGCAAAGTTTTGCAATATAGATTTGTCCAGGATGTGCCCTCCAATTTTATGAATCTCCAAACATGCTTGATAAAGAAAGGATATAATGTACAGTGAAGGCATTGATGGAAGTGCTATTTGCATCTCCAAGGGGCCCTCAGTGGATTCCTCTTGTTTGATGACTGTGACTTCCCATCCCTGACAAGGCACATATATCATGTCTATGACAATCAGCATGCCATGTTTATTTTGGCATTAAAATAGCATGATAGGACTAGAAATCAACGTTGACCCATAGTCAGAATTTAATATTTGAATATAGACAAAAATCGAAGCACAAAAACTAGAATCAAAACTTGGGGTTAGCTGCTTGGTCAACCCTAGAAAAGGTGAGCCAGTAAGTATAGCTCTATCGAATATCCTATAATAGATAACTTCAAAATTGGCATTCCAATAGGCAAAACAAACTCTACAGGCCCACGATTTTATTCAACAAGTTCTTTGTAAATCATAAGGGCACTTAATAAAAGAGAAATGTCTTCTAGCTGCTCAGTCATGTCCAACATGATCCAAAATTATTACAGATTTCATCATTATGTTACTAATATTGCTGTATATAGCAGATGTCTTTGTTACCTAGCAAACAAAAGCATCCCCGATTGATAGTATGAATAACATGCACAGAATCAGAAACAGCAGTAAGAAATATACTTAGAATGCCTTTTACCCGTAAAGGGGTTGGAAAGATAACAATTGGAAAGATAAGAGGGACATGGAGCGTACCCGTAAAGGGGTTGATAAGGACAATGAATCATCTTTGTTGAGGTCATATGAGAGAAGCTGTGATAATTCAGTGGACAACCATGTTATCCACAATCCATGGGCTGCAATGCAGAGTGCCTGTAAGGTCTTGTTTAGTTCATCAAGTCTGGGATTGGAGCTATCATCAGCACCAAATAGGGAAGCAGCAGCAGCAATAGTTTGTCTTCTGGGGTTGTCAGAAAATTGCCTTCCAGGACTCCTTGGGCTTGACTGTGTGTGCCTCCTGGGGGTAAAAGGCATCGCTGTATCAAACGATGCTCTTGAATGTCTTGGTGAGGGCGACGATAATCTCATAAATGCTGCACCACCAGCCTCCTTTACCCACTGCCTTGGGGATCCTAGGATCAAGGGTACATGACTCGAGTGGTATCTCAATGCAAACATGAGGCGGCCAATGAAGAGAGATCTCTCCACGATAACAGATGCTGCAAGCATATTGCTCTCCCCTTTTTTGGTTCCCAAGGAAGCAGACAATTTTCCAAGCTCAGCTTCCAATCCATTCAGTATCCCAGAGATGGTCTTATAGCATTTCTCTTGGAGGTATGGCACCAGCTCCTTCAATCTGGGAGCAGAATTGTGCGAGTCCACAAAACTTAACAGATCCTCAAGGATAGTCTTGCATTTGCTGTCAATTGCATTCCTGATGCGACTAACTTCTGGCCCAAAATATGAGGTAAGGCAGCTGTGGAAATCATTTTCATCAGCAATCGGTTTCAAATGTGCCAAAATTCCACCTTTCTTGATCTTAGACTCAGAGAACCAGACACCACCTCCAGTTGAAACTTTCCGCAAATACACCATGAAATCACCGGCATCCTTTGGATCAGCATTGGCACCAATACCATCAATTGATTTCTTAATATTTACACTATCATCCAAGCTGCCGAATTCCAAGTGCACAATGTCTTTCATCCGTTGCACAAAGGCTTCTTCCATCCAATCCTCAAAAATGTCCTTCCCTTCCTTCAAGATGAGGCCACGGATCTGATCCCATGGTGATTCAATCTCTGATCCAAACACACTCTTCAGCCACTGCTCCAGAGTCCCTTCCAGTCCTTCCCTCCCATCTAATGCCTCCCGCACAAGTCTTTGCACTGATCCAAGCCCTTCCCCACTCTCAATGGCATCAACTAGTCTTTGCCCTCCAGCAATCACACCAAAAATCTCATCACAGCATCCCTTCAGCCAATCTGTACAAGTCCTTGCAACAGAATCTGGCTCAAGTAGCACCATGGTGGCCTCAAGTTGATCCCAGTGTTCTTTCCACAACCGTGTCTCTTCCACAGGGTCTGGAATGCCACCGAACAGCTGTGAAGGGGGCGGCAAATCGAGCACCGTCTTGAAAAACAGTGGCAAATCATTGAGCGCAAGCACAAACAACTGCCCGACATGGCCCAGCGTAACACGCACGATCTTGGCGACATCGCACAGCACGGAGGAGTAGGAGGTCAGATCGGAGGCAAGGGTGGTTAGGGCTTGGGAGATCCAGGCGCGGCGGGAGGAGAGGAAGAGTTGGAGTGCCTGGGTCGGGGTGAGCGACGGTGCGTCGATTGAGGCAGCGGCCGCGAGCGCGTCGGCGTGGGCGGCGACGGAGAGGCGGCGGTCGGCGAGGCGCTCGCGAGCCCGCTGCGCGATCTGGGGCCGGAACGCCTCCACCAGCTGCGCCTGGTGCGCGAGCAGCGGGAACCGCGCGGCCGCCGCGGCGTCGCGGGAGAGCACGCCGTGCACCACCTGCGCCCGCACGTACCGCCCCGCGGCCTCCAGGAGCAGGCCCTCGTCGAGCCGCCCCCAGATGTGCTCGGGGGTGTCGACGAGGTACTTGGCGCGCGCCGCCGACGCGTAGAGCCGGACCCGCCCGCCGGACGGGGAGGGCGATGCGGCGGGGGGGGCCTCGGGGGGCGGCGCGAGCGACGCGAGGGAGTCGGAGATGCGGGAGAGGTTGCCGGAGACGGCGTCGGAGGACTGCTTGATGAGGAGTATCGAGTCCGCGGAGTCGAGGAGGTCGCGGTAGCTGCGGCCGACGAGCTGGCGGAGCTCCTCCTCCTTGGCGGAGATCTCGCGGCGCGTGGTGCCCTCCGCCGCGCGGATCTCCGGGATGCGCCTCGTGCGGAACAGCTCCTCGGCGTCGGCCGCGCCGCCGCCGGAGACTGCCGCGGCAGGCATCGCCGCCTAGACCTTGGAGCTCGCGGCGAGATCCAGGAAGGAAGCGATCGGGATTGAGGAGGAGGTAGGGAGGAGACTGTGTGTACTAGGAGATGCACGTTCGTTTGAGTTGGGTAGAGGAGGTGACTGAGAGCGGTGGGTGCAGGTGGACCGAGGGGTCCTCAGATGGTGGGCCCAGTAAGTCAGAGACCCGACAAACAGTACACCGGGTTCTGGGAGTGATCTTGTGAGATAATTGTTGCGAGTTGTGGCCTGTGGGTTTAGGCTGTATTCAGGGGTTGTTTGGTTTATGCCTAAGCTTGCCATAACTAAGCTTAGATAAGTTGTGGCATGTGGTAAAAGTATGGCCAAGAAATAGTTAGTCACAAGTGTGGCAATGTTAGCTCTAGTTATCTGAGTATGACATGTGGGACCTAAGGGTAGGAAAGTGTGGCATGACACAACTATGGCATTGAAACAAACACACGCCTAGAAACTGTGGCATGACTGAAGTATGGCATGGCAAAGTGAAGTAATCAACCAAACACCCCCTTAACGTTAAAATTGGAAGTTTGATTGAAATTAGAACGATGTAACGGAAAAGTTAAAAGTTTATGTATGTATGAAAGTTTTTATGTGATGAAAAAGTTTAAAGTTTGAAGAAATATTTTGGAACTAAATACGGCGTTAGCAAAGTTGCTAAATGTCTATATTTTCTTGGCTTAAATTAAACAAATCTAGAACAAGATGTATCACGTCTCATATTATATTTGTTTATTTTTTAGGATGGAGGTATATAGTTAGACTGTTGTGAATGCTTGATGCATAGTAGTCCATAGGTCTATTTGAAATATTCTTGTAATGTTGATAGTTTAAGTCACTTTGGTTGACAACTTAAGACTTAAGCACCTTCGTTGTTAAGTGATACCTCTGCATGATCATTATCTACATACTCAGTGGTAGAAGAAGTAGTAGTACATGGTATCCATGCAATACTTGCATTAGGCAGTTGTGCTTGACAGCCTTGACTCATGCATGGGGGTGACAAATAGACAAAGCATGTCCTAACCAGAAAAATGCCTGATTCACTTCTGACTAAGCCCAGGTCAAAACTCTTATTGGGCCCAGTCTGAGGTCTAATCAACCAAACGATGCCGGCCTTGTCAAGTGGGGATAAAATATGAAATGGCCATGTGTCTTATTTACTTTTTTTTATTATCACAGGTTATTTGCTTTATACTTCTAATAAAAATATGCTTTATTAAAAATATTTTATCTAGTGTATTGTTTAGACCACTTATTCTAATCTATTTATGAGTTTCATTTCTAAATAAAATATAAATGTTTCGTGTTAATGAAGTGGACAATCCATCTGAATAATCTGCGCAAAAAATTGTTTCAAACATGGCCCACCAAACAACTAAACAAGACCCGTATATGGCAATGTTAACTAAACAAGTCCAATAGTTTGCATGGCAATGTTTGCCGCATAGTATGATTGGAAGTCTGTAACCTTGCATTGAACGAATATTACTCCTGGTCAGACAAAATAAAGATCAATTGCCGTTATATCGTCTATTGTCTATACAGTAGTTCTTTTTTTTTTAGAAAAGTTTATATGCTGTGTTTGATACAGTATTTCCCAACTCCCCTCTCTCGTTTTCCACGCGCATGCTTTTCAAACTAGTAAACGGTGTGTTTTTTTTACAAAAATATTATATACGAAAGTTGCTTAAAAAATCATATAGATCCATTTTTTTAAAAAAGCTAATATTTAAATAATTAGGCGCTAATAGATCGCTCCGTTTTCCGTGTGTGTGATGGGTTTCCAACACCCACCACCAAACGCACCCATATAGCAGTTGGTATGCATAGGATAGGAAATGCTTGGTAGGTCAAATATCATTGGTCCTTTAGGCTGAGTTCTTTCCTTGAGGTTCCTAACTCACCTCATTCTTTTTCACGCATACATATCCCAAAGCAGTATAGAATCCGTCTACTCCCTTCGTCTCGAAAAAAAACGAAACTATTACTGGATATGACATATTCTAGTACAACGAATCTGGACAGAGGTATGTCTAGATTCATTGTATTAGGATATGTCACATCTAGTATTAGGTTGGCTTTTCATGGACAAAGGGAGTACATGATTTTTAATTAAATAAGACAATAGTACGATGAATCATGAAATCAAGCAAATCAAATCATAGTATAATAAAATGCTAAAAAGGGAATGTCTGAGCTTGTAAAATAGAGATAAACAAGTGACTATGGGGTAGGCATGAAAACGGATCGGTAACGGACGGAAACTAGCTTTATCATATTCGTTTTCATATTTTTTTTCGGAATCAGAATCGGAATCGAAAACTTGGATACGGAAATGAAATCGAATATTATCGAATACAGATACGGAGCGAATATGAGACGGAACGAATACGGTAACGAATATTTACCGGTATATAAAAAAACCCCTCAAATTGAGTTTCTTGATCAAGGAAGAGATATCTCTTATTATTTTAGTTCAACATCTCCAACATTTATATCATCAATTTTGTAGACGGTCTCACACCCGTATGTGAAAATCGATTTTCATGGCTATTCCTCTAAGAGATCCATATGCAAATATGATTATCATTTTCTATTCCCCAAGACCTTTTACTAGATGTATAACTTATTTACCCTTTATAAATTGGAGATGTTATTTATTTTACTTCACATCTGCGAAACTTGTAATATTTGTTTTATACTTTAAATGCTTTCAAATACAAATGTTATAAACTACAAAGTGGTAGATCCCGTTGAGCTCTATAACTTTGATATGGAACACATCTCCATCAGATGTCGTTTGAATTGTAGATCTGAGATTTTGTAAAAATTAATATGGTATATTATAATGAATATTTAGACCCTTAAATGACCTCAAATAATAAAATAGTCAATAAGAAAGTTGTAGATCTCATCGAGCTCTACAATGTTGATATAAAGTTTGTCTTCATCTGATTTCGTATGAAAAAGTTATATATATATATATATATACACACACACACACTTATTTTTTCTAAAATTTGCTCAATGTGTGCGGATATCCGAAAAAAAATCCGGATAGTTTCCGACCGTTTTCCGATTCCGACGGATAGTACCTTTACCATATTCGTTTTCGTTTCCGAGAAAAAAATCCGAATTCGTTTCCGAATCTGAGGATTTCCGGATAGTTCCGACCGAAACTGTCCGAATCCGAAAAAAGGTCCGGACGGATGGAAACTAACCGAACCAGTTTCAACCCCACTATGGGGTGCTTAGATCCAGGGTATAAAGTTTTGGCATGTCACATTGGATATACGGACACACATTTGAAGTATCAAACGTTGTCTAATAACAAAACAAATTATAGAATCCGCATGTAAACTATGAGACGAATTTATTAAGCCTAATTAATCCGTCATTAGTGAATGCTTGCTGTAGCACCATATTTGTTAAATCATGGAGCAATTAAGCTTAGAAGATTTGTCTCGCAAATTAGTCATAATATATGCAATTAGTTATTTTTTAGCTTATATTTAATACTTCATGCAGGTGTTTAAACGTTCCATATGACAGGGTGAAAAGATTTGGGGTGGGATTTAAACAAGGCCTATGGGGGTGTTTAGATCCCATCCTAAAATTTTACACCTCGTCACATCGAACGTTTGAACACCTGTATGAAGTATTAAATATAGGATAAAAAATAACTAATTGCACAGTTTGTGACTAATTTGCGAGATAAATTTTTTAAGCCTAATTGCTTCATGATTTGACAATGTGGTGCTACAATAAACATTTGCTAATGACGGATTAATTAGGCTTAATAAATTCGTCCTCTGATTTACTGACGGATTATGTAATTAGTTTTTTTATTAGACTACGTTTAATATTTCAAATGTGTGTCCATATATCTGATGTGACACGGCAAAAAATTTTACCCCTAAATCTAAACACACCCTATCTTAACTTTTCTGCGGGAATTGACAACTAGTACTAGTAAAACCCATATTTCCCCTTTCAGATCAAATACAAGCAGCCTCAACACTTTGACCACTCAACAGCTCTACTAGCTGAGATATAGGCACACAAGTTCAATCATAAATAAAGTACGTATGTCCGCATGTTGCAAGCAACACGCTCCAGATAATTGTTTTACACAATGGCCGTGTTTAGGTAGGGTGTGTTTGGTTTGGGGACCAAGTGGGATGGGTTAGACCCATCCTAGTTTTTTGGGATGGGATGGTTCCAATTGTGTGTTTGGTTTGTGGTATGGGATGGTTATAGTTTTTTATTTGGTAGAAGGGATTGAGGTGGAATGGGATGGACAATTTTTCACGGACGTTAGGGCCGTCTGCTCCCAGCGGCTAGCTTCCGGGCTGCTGGTGAGATTGGGGACGAAGGAGCTCGTCGGCGTGAGCGGAGGAGAGGCGGAGGTGGGTCGCGGACGAGCGGCGACGGTCGCGAAGGTGGCGGCGGGCGCGGTCGCGGAGACGAGGCGGGCGCGGTCGCGGAGACGAGGCGAGCGCGGACGAGCGGCGGCGGTTGGTCGCGGACGAGGCGGTGGTTGGTCGCGGAGGCGGAGGTCGGACACGGACGAGGCGGCGGGGCGAGGCGCGGGCGAGCGGAGGCCGGTCCCGGAGGCGAGGTGAGGCGCGGACGAGCAGCGACGATCGGTCGCGGACAAGGCGGCGGCCGGTCGCGGAGGCGGAGGTCGGACACAGACGAGGCGGCGGCGGTCGCGGATGAGGACGGAGCAGCGCTGGGGGAGGGAGCAGGCGGAGGAGGGACGAGCGGCCGTGGCGGCGCCGCGGCGGAGCCGAGCGGGAGGCTGCGGGAGTTGACGCCGTTCTGTCCGTCGAAGTGGGATGGATTGGTCCGGCCGATTTTGGCGGACCATCTCATCACGGATCTAAGAGGAATATTCCTCTCCAGAGACCATCCCATCCCACTCACCTCTCAACCAAACACCACTAAAAGTGGGTTCATCCCATCCTTGCAACCAAACACTACCTTACTTTTAGACTGAACCCATCCCATCCCATCTTTGCAACCAAACACTACCTTACTTTTAGACTTTCAAAAATTCCGTCACATCAAATATTTGAACACATGCATGGAGCATTAAATGTGGACGAAAAAAACAATTGCATAGTTTACATGTAAATTGTGAGACGAATCTTTTGAGCCTAATTATGCCATGATTTGACAATGTGGTGCTACAGTAAATATTTGCTAATGACGGATTAATTAGACTTAATAGATTCGTCTCGCATTTTACAGGCGGATGATTATGTAATTTGTTTTATTATTAGACTACGTTTAATACTTTAAATGTGGGTCCGTATAAAAAAAAATTGGGCGTGAAACTAAACACGGCCAATTTTCATAAATGAACAAGCTCAAGTTGCATCATCTGACACGCTTCTTTGTCCTGGCCAATTCTTCGCATGCACCTCAGATATTTAAGAGCTAATTTCCAGTTCATTAAGTGCTTCGCCTGTGACTGCACCAAAGAAAATCAACAAGAAACAGCGATAATTGCATTTTTCAATCAACAAGAACAAGTCATGATTGTCAGTAACTAGCACAAAAAAAGACAGGCGTTTAAAGCAAGAAACAATTACTAGTATCCAGGTTGCTTTCGTCGAATATATTATTATTGAAGTTAAAATCCAGACGGACTTTTTCTATCATAAACGCAAAACCCCAATATCATGTACCATAAAATGCCGCTTATGGCAAGAACACGCTGAACACAATTTCTTGGCTGCGTATCTTCTGCCACTAAAATGTTGAGCCAAGCTTGCAATTCACTCAATCAACGAGCATTTGTTTTGAAAGTACTGTTCACTACCAACTTGACAGAATTCCACCACAATAAAAGAAAACTAAGCTGTGGAATTATCTAATAGTACCATAACAGTTTTGCTGTCATTTTAAAGGATGGGTTGCGCACAAACACAGATTCAGCTCAACACAATTCACAAACTTATTTCTATTGGATTGCCACGATTTGTTTAATTAACTGATATATAACTTTGACAACAATGTACAAAACAACTGATATCAATAGTCTTCCATGCATCACACTGTCATCAAGGCGACAAGGCATGCCTCCTGAATTGAGCTCTAGACCCTACCGAAACAAGAAAGGTACAAAAACAATAATTCCCTAGATCTTAAAAATGGCAAGCATTGCATTCATACATATGGTCACATGTAAAAACACAAGGTGATGAGTTGCCAGTGTAGAGAAGTTACCTGTAATATTCCTCAGATACCTGCAAATCTCACTGGTGCATAAGGTGACCATGCAAACGGAGTTCTGCGGCTGGACATCAAGCTTGGTTAATCCTTGCAGCGTCCTCTTCCTCACATCAATAGCAAACACCACATGCAACTTGTCCATGGGACTGGGACTGGTTCTAGAAAGCAAGTAAACAACATCATCATCCATGCTTATGGTGGGGTTTGCCATTGGAAGTTCCTTGAACATTTCCACGATCTCGCTGAAGCTCAAGTTAGAACGACATGGGTTGCTGGCACCCAAGGTTGATGTCTTTAACACCAACCTCACAGTCACGGTGACAGTGCTCGCACGAAGAACCAATCACCGGCATTGGCATGCTCCATGTTGTGGCCTTCCAGTCGTCACGGATTACCTGGGATTTCCTTGTGTTATTGAGCACGCAATCCACATAAGAAACAGGAGTGCTGGTGGTATTCATCGGCTCTTTTGGTGACCACATTTCCATCTCAATATACTTGATAGAGTCTCTGTTTCGGCTGATGGTCACATCCCGGAAATAGCTGGGGTCATATTGTATCAGGAAGAGATCCCTGTTGCTCCTCGCTGGGCACGGCAGAGGGATGTCCCGGAGCGCAGGGAACTCATCGAGCACGTCGCAGAGGAAGATGCCACGCCAGAGGTCCACCCAGGCGACGGTGCCACCCTCGCCGCCGACCGTGATGGTCTTCCCTGTCTCGTGGTACAGCCTGTCGACAGAGGCAGGTATAGGGATAAACTTGTCTCTGATGAACTCGGTCACCGATAACCGCTTAGAGGTCCAACCTTTGGAACTGGAGGTGGATCTGTAGAGGTGGAGGTAGAAATCCCAGCTAACGGGCGCACCGCCTTTGTACACCGGGGGGCCAAGACCCAGGGCGGCGACTGCATACCAGGCGCCGTCTTGGCGGCTGAGGAGGGCAGTCATAGAGTCGTGGAGGTACACGGGGTGCGGGTTCGGGAGCAGATCTAGCCGATGGGCGCGCGGCCTGTAGACAAAGTAGTCCAAACCTCGTGCGTTGGCGATGCTGTCGGGGTTGACGGGAACGCAGAGGAGGACGAGATCGGCGTCGGAGGCGATGATCTTAGGCACCACGCGGCGGAAGTCGAGGCCGGGGCAGTGGACGCAGAAGCGGGAGAGAAGCGGCGGGCGGGCGGGGTGGAAGGTCGCCTGGATGCGCAAGCCGGTGCTCGTGGTGCCCACGCCGGTGCTGGCGTTGGGCAGGTCAGCGATGAGGCACCACCTGTCGAGGAGGACCATGCCCCCTGATGAGCCGTCTTCATGGCCGTCGGACTCTGGAAGGGGAGGAGCCATGGTCCTGTAGGGAACAGTCGGGGCAGCCATGTCCATGGACAAGCGAAGGATAACAGATCCAATCGCAGGGAGGAACCGAATGTGGGACGTGGTTTTTGACTTAAAAAAAACTAATTTCATAACTCATCTGAAAACCACGAAACGAATTTATTAAACCTAATTAATTCATCATTAATACTTATAGGTTACTATAATATTTATAGCTAATCATGCACTAATTAGGATTAAAAGATTCATCCCGTGATTTCTACGCAAACTGTGCAATTAGTTTTTTATCTATATTTAATGCTCCATGCATATGTTCAAAGATTTGATGTGATCTTTTAGGAAAAAATTAGCAACTAAACAAGGACACAGGAGAACCAAATTATTGTGCAACCCCTCCTGCTATCGAGTTAGTCTAGGAGGGATTGCATAATTCTACCAGAATTGGAGATACAAAGATGCAGAGGTAGGACTCTTCTTATTTATTCATTAACTTGTGCAATACAATAGCACCTCCTCCCCTCAGTATATAGGCATAGCCATGAGTGCTTTTCATATTTAGTGACGGACCTAATTAGTGGGTAACCGGGCTGGACCTTCATAGGCCGGCGGTTTCCTCAAACAAATCAATCAGATCCAATTTAACTTTTGGGGACAAGAGTCTAGGGTTCCCGAAGGACATTTTTCTCCACGTCACTCGTGTGCGGTTACCATCAACAGCACGTACAACAAAGACGCTACTACATGTGGTCTCGAGTCTTCACATGGGCTAAAATCACAACATTGTTATAGCTCACACAATAGAAATAAGTTTACTTTGAGTGCCTAACTAGTAGCCGAATCTTATTCATCCCATTTAACCACGATATAAGATATGTTGACTTTCCAACTATTAAAACAGGTACAATTTTTCTCTCGGTGGTTCTGAAGCGTAGTTTCACTGACGTGGCGACTACGTGGAGGTGTTTGACATGATCTTCATCCTACGTGATACTTATGAGCGCAGTTTGAGATCTAATCAACCAAGCGATGCCGGCCTTGTCAAGTGGGAATAAATTATGAAATGGCCATGTGTCTTATTTACTTTTTTTTATTACCATGGATTATTTGCTTTATACTTCTAAAAATATGTTTTATTAAAAATATTTTATCTAGTGTATTGTTTAGACCACTTATTCTAAACCATTTGTGAGTTTCATTTCTAAATAAAATATAAATTTATCATGTTAATGAAGTGGACAATCCATCTCAATAATCTGCGCAAAAAAAATGTTTCAAACATGGCCTACCAAACAACTAAACAAGACCCGTATATGGCAATGTTAACTAAACAAGTCCAATAGTTTGCATGGCAATGTTTGCCGCGTAGTATGATTGCAAGTCTGTAACCTTCCAGTGATTGAATATTACTCCCCGTCAGAGAAAATAAAGATCAATTGCCGTTATATCGTCTATTTTCTATACAAGGGTTCTTTTTTTTTTTTGGAGAAAAGTTTATATAATAGTTGGTATGCATAGGATAGAAAATGCTTGGTAGGTCAAGTTCATTGGTCCTATAGGCTGAGTTCTTTGCTTGAGGTTCCCAACTCACCTCATTTTTTTCATACGTGTGCATCCCATACTACTAAATGATACTTTTTTTATAAAAAAAATCCTACAAGAAAGCTGTTTTAAAAAAATATATATTAATATTTTTTAAAAATAGATAATATTTAATTAATAGTCGTTCCGTTCTTGTGTGCACGAGAGATTAGTTCCTAACTTCAATATCCTAACATAGCCTTAGGTATGCCTATAAAACAAAATGCTACGATAGTTTTATAATGTTCGGGGGTGGAAACAAATTTAATATGATCTTTTGCCATGATATTGTTTTTCTACCATTTGTTATAATTACCAGAAACAAGCTAATAAGTCAAAAGCAACTTCCATTAAAAATGATTAATTTTAAATTTATAGGAAATCAAGGTTATTAGAGGAGAAAAAATTAAACCCCCACATGAGCACCGAATTTACACTGTCCCCTCACCCTATTATTCATCAATAGCACTATACA
Source organism: Oryza meridionalis (assembly GCA_000338895.3). Lineage (NCBI taxonomy): Eukaryota > Viridiplantae > Streptophyta > Magnoliopsida > Poales > Poaceae > Oryza > Oryza meridionalis. The sequence goes on along the minus strand of CM002524.2, from coordinate 32,828,554 downwards.
ACCCGTCCACGTGATTTTTAATTAAATAAGACAATAGTACGGTGAATCATGAAATCAAGCAAATTAAATCATTGTGTAATAAAATGCTAAAAAGAGAATGTCTGAGCTCGTAAAATAGAGATAAACAAGTGGCTATCTTAACTTTTCTACGGGAATTGACAACTGCTAGTAAAACCCATATTTCCCCCTTTCAGATCAAATACAAGCAGCCTCAACCACCCTCGGCTCACCTTTCTGGATTAAGAAACATATGCCTTGTTTAGTCCCAAAAACTTTTTAAAAACATCACAACAAATCTTTGGACACATATATAAAGCATTAAATATGAATAAAAAGAAAAACTAATTGCTCAATTTATATGTAAATCACGAGACGAATCTTTTGAGTCTAATTAGTCCATAATTAGGCATAAGTGCTACAATAACCCGCATGTGCTAATGACGGCTTAATTAGGCTCGAAAGATTCATCCTGCGTTTCTAGACGAATTATGAAATTAGTATTTTCATTCGTATCCGAAACCCCTACCAACATCCGATTATGACATTTAAAAATTTTCATTTCATCGCCTAAACAGTCCCGTACCCCGGACACGCAAAGCCAACTTCGAACTCTTCAACTAAAACGTGCGGCGCATCCCCCGGCCCCACACGTCAGCCACCCCAAACAGCCCATCGCCACGCCACCGAACCCCACCCCACCCCACCCCACCCGCCGCGCCACGCCATCTCTCTCTCTCCCCCCCTTCCCAGAACCAACCAACCACGCGCGCACGCCCCGCGTCTCGTCGCGTCGGCTCGGACTCGAACCGAACCGACGCGGCGAGACCCAACCCAGACCCCCCGAATAAAAGATCCCTCGCCCCGCGGCCTCCCGTCCCTCGTCTCGCCTCCCCACACGCGAGCCCAACACGCAAACGGAGCTGCCTCCTCCTCCACACCCCCTTATCCTCTCCTCCTCCGGGCGAGCAATCCTCGACGAACGATGGCGTCGCTCACCACCACCACCGCCGCCGCGTCCTCCCCGGCCGCGCTGCCGGCAGCCTCGACCACCGCCCCGGCGTCGTCCGTGTCCCCGGCCGCGGCGGCCGCCAAGCGGCCGCACCTCGCCGGGGACGACGCGCCGTGGCGGGCCGCGGCGACCGGCGCGGCGGGGATCCGCCCCGTCCCGCGCATCCACCACGCCCCCGTCCTCCGCGTCGCGCAGGACGATTATTCCGCCTACGCCCTCGCCGTCATGAAGGTGCGTTCCCTTTTCTCGGTTCGGTTTGGTTGGTGGGGGAAGGGGGTAATTCTAATTCTGGGCTTGCTCTGCAGCATCCGGATCCGATAGGGGAGGGGTTGGCCATGGAGGCTATGGTGGAGGCGGCCGGGCCGGAGTGCATCGTGCCCGGGCAGCAGGCGCCGCTGCGGCTGCTGGGCCTCAAGGTACGAACCGATCTCTCGATCGCAGTGTATTTTTGCAATCCAATCGTTACGCACATGTGATCGATATAGCCCTTAGTTAAATTGAACGTTATTAGATGTTACTTGTGAGGGGATGTATGCCTGATTTTGGGTTAATCATGTATCTTGGTTGGATAGTTTTGTTATGGTTGGTAATTCGGTGCTTGGTGCCTGAGGTTCGCTCAATTATGCTTTATGGTTGGTAATTCGGTGCGCGGTGCCTGTGATTGGTTTGAGCTTTTCTTGATCATTAAATATTCATTGGGCTATGCTTGTTAATTGCCATGTTTAGTGGGTTGGTTTTGTCAATTTCGTAGTCATACAAATTACAGAAGACAAAATTTTATCCATGGGATTATGGATAGTCGATTAAACAGTTACGCAATTTGCACAGCAATGATTTGTATTATGTTTTTCGTGCTGTCCAATAGTGTTTCAGCTTTAACTTTTGTCAAAAAAAATAGGAAATACAAGGGATACTAGGTTAAGGTTGAGCCTTTGAGGCTACTCTGATGCAGTGGATAATTCATTTCGTGCTCTCGTTGTATTCAGTATGAAAGTTTGCCATTGCTAGGCATATGATAGCTCAAAACTTTTTCCTTTGTTTAAGTAGAATATCATGAATTGCTTAAAAGCTTGAGAATAAATTATGTACCTTGCACATTATGGTGTTTGAGTACTTCAATAAATCATGTCTTTTCAATCTTTGTATTTACTTGCAGTAATTGATTTCTGTGCGTGTATGCCTTGCGGTCTTTGCATGCTCACTATTTGTACACAGCACCACTAGATTGAATTACTACAATAGTAAATGATATCACAAATTGTCAACTGAAGTGAATGAAAACCCCAGCCAATTAACATGGCTAGTATGAAATATTGTGAACTGTGAAACACCCAAATTTTTCAGTCTTAAATTTATCCTTTTTATCATTTCTATGTAGGTTTGGCCCATTGATATAGAGATGAAGTTCCTGGAGCCATTTGGACGGGAACTACATTCCATGAAAAAGGTAATGCAAGCTTGAGGCTTTCCATCTGTTGTTCTGTTGCAGCTGCACGATTGGTTTGAAGTATAAAGTACTTGAAACCAACTCAAGCCTTGTGTGCTAGTAATACTTAATCAGTCTTTAGCCATCCTTAAGACCTGTTTGGAAATTACAATGTCCCTGAGAAAGATAAGCGTTGTGTTTGCTATCCTATCTCCGTAGGACTTCCTGTAGACACTCTTAAAGTCATCCAAGCCTGTTGCCTTTTTTCACTTTCAACATTAGTGCTGCTGGGTAACATGCACTTGCTTCTGCCACTAATGTTTTCCAATGACCTGTATATTGTGACCAGAAGAGTCCACCCATGTATGACCTGGGATTCCTAACATTTCAAGGGCAGGTTGAAGGCAATAGACCTGAATAAAGTCATGATAGAACGTTCTTCATGCTTTCTAGTGATCATGGTTAATAACACCACATATATGTTCACTTCTTTCTTTCTTTCAGTAGTGGTCTGTTGTCATTTCCTACAAACTAAATGGTGGTCTCCTGAACCATAATTGCCAGAGCAGATACATAACATTTTTGTACAACTATCTGTTAGTCAAAATGCGAATGTAAAATATGGTTTTGTCTCCTAAGATCTGTTTAGGACTACATTGGCATTAGTTTATAATTACCTTCTACTGCTCCATTAGAATGATAACTTATCACGCCTAGTTTGTTTAGAACAGACATGATTCTTATGGTGTAGTTACTATATCGTACATTCCTTCTTGCGTTCCTTCTTGAACTAACTTTGCTATCCTTGTGTTCCCTTGTGCAGTTCATGGACAAGTCATGCAGCGTTATGGACTCATCTATGTCAAATAAGTAGGCGCATGGCTGATTAGTTCCCTCCATTACTAGCCAATGTTGTATCCACGGCTCTTGCTGAAGTTACAGGACCAGAAAGATACAAAACTTGAAGAGCCCATGGAGAGAAACCACATTCTTGCTTATCTTGAGTCGCATCACTTGATGGAACAAGATATGGCGCCGAGAACACAGTAACGATTAGCTAGTACTACTATGTATGGATCCAGGGCTGCCTCCACCGAGTTAGTCTACGTGTTATGCGTTTATTGTATTCATGTAACGGTTGTGACTTGAGAATATAATGCTGAGTTGCAAGGAAAACGAAGAAAAAAAATCATACAAAATACCATTCTTTTTGTTTCTGTATTGGGTTATTCTCGGCTGCAGGCCACATGCGAATATCTGATGGTGAATTCTCATCAAAATTTCTTGTGCGCGCCCCAGGCCCCAGCCCACCACCCTCGTTTATACTACTATTTGTTAACCCGTAAAGTACTGTATTTGTATAACATGTTTTCGGGGGTACTCTCACGTATGGTGAAGCGTGCTGTTCATTGCCTGGTCCGGATTGGCGATTACTGTCGTGTGTGCGAGGTTGTCACCGTGAGGATTCTATTGATAGAGCGCGCTGCTCCGATTGGAGCTCTATCATCCGTATGCGAGATTTCGGATCGCGACATCTGCAAGATGCCAAGCCGCCAAGCGTGGATTCTCGATTGCTTAACGAATAACGAAACAGTGGAGTCTCCATCAAGGATTCATGGGCGGGGTATGCGGGGCACGCCGCACGCCTGGTCGCCCACACCACACAACGGTGTCAATGAGAGAGGCTCCTCTTCGTGGAGCGCACGGCAAAACCGCTCGCCCGTCCCGGTGCCTGAAGCCGCCACCACGCGCGACGAGACACTTCACGCACGGCGATTCGGCTTTGCATTGCAACGCGGATAGGGCGTGTGTACAGGAGGGAGGGAGGAGGGCTTCAGTTAGTAGTCCCCACTCGTCCAAACTCCAAGCAAGAGCAAGAGCAAGAGCAGTGAGCTAGCTCGGGCGCGCGCATGCATGTCATTCGCATAGCGTGGTAATGGCCGGCGTGCCACTGGCCACTATTGCAGTCCTGGACGATTTGTCTATGCGGATATGGTCCATCGCTTGCAAGAAACGGTGGCTTCTGCGCACGCCGGCGTCAATGCGGCATGATCCCATACTCCATAGGACCATAGCCGCAATGCCCACAAGGCCGCAATCTTGCGTCCTCGTCGTGGAAGCGCTCGAAACGTCCGAGTCTGTTTTACTGTTTTCTATGTGGTGGTTGGGGGGGGGGGGGGGGGGGGTCTGCCGCATATGCATGCGGCGGCTCTAGCCACTTGCAGAGTTGCAGCGCAGGAAGGGGCAGGGTGGTCAGTGGGTGGGGCCACCTATGGAGCGTGGAAACTGCGTGCGCGTCGTAGCGTAAGCTACTCCTACCCAGAGTACCCACCCAGCAAGCAGAGCACCCCGGCTGAATCGCATATTCGAATCAGCTCGTGGGAGATGATGCGATTTACATTTACAGACGCAAATCCAGATTTCTTAATCGCGAATCATCAAACCGAAACCAGCTCCAAAACTCTAATTTCGGCCAAAGAGATTCCGCAAAACAGTTCTAGTTGACCAATATCATTATACTCCTTAGTACTCCTACTACTCAGTTATCCAAACAAAGTCCATGTTGGATGGATCCAGCTCGCCACACTCACTTGTCAGTTGTCTGATCGACTGATCGTCTCCTCTCCTCTCTCCTAACCCGTCTACTTGACCAATAACCCGTCTCACCGCCAAATCGCCAATCTCCCACCTCGTCACGCATGCGTGATGCGTGTTCAAACGTGAACTAATCAACTCTCCGCGACTCCGCTTCCGGCCGTCCCGTCCCCGTCTCCGGGATTTTAATTTCTTGGCACCTCGCCTCAGCATATTCAGCATATTCCATCTCCCCTCTCCATTCGCCCCACGCGCCCACTTTGACCGACCCATCGATCGATCACGATATATAAGTAGTATTACAAATCCAGCAAGCGATCCCAATATCCCATTCCCAAAACCCCAATCCATCCTCGGAGCACGCCACCTTCACGAGGAAGAGAGAATCGAGGAAGCAGAGCGCTCGGACCAGAGGAGGAGGAGGTGCCAGCCATGGTGGACCGGATCGGCGCCGCGTGGTGGTGCGCGTGCGCCGTGGGGATGCTGGTGGTGGGGGCGTGCCTCGCCGGGGAGACCAGCGAGTACCGGCGCCAGCTCGGCTCCGCCGTCGACATGCCGCTCGACGCCGACGTCTTCCGCGCCCCGCCCGGCCGCAATGCGCCCCAGCAGGTAACCCGCTGCACTCTGCACTGCATGTTCTTTTCTGCATCGCGGAAGGAAGGCATCGATACTCGATAGACTCGGGGGTGTCGGGTTTCGAAGCCCTCGATTTATTTGCAGCATCTGTGCAGCTTCGGAGGAATCAAATGTTCCTCTTGTTCCTTTTGTGATCGATGCTTGAGATAGTAGCGTCCTGCATCTGTTCGTGATTCGTGACTCGTGAGCCGCACTTCGATTACTGTAGATTGTAATATACTACTAGTAGTACTACGGAGTATTTTGCTGTTCATGACTTCATTCTCTACTCGCGCTGGTCCTGCTGAGTGCTGACTGCAGAGTGGTGGTTATCCATGTGCATATGCTTGTCTCATGGTGTCTCCATGCTGATGAAACAAGCAAGGAATTTTCGGTTTCGATGGTCCCGAAGTTGACTGCTTGTCTCTCTTCAGAAATTGTCTCCTCTTTAGTCCTACTGTTTGTGTTTAATTCGAGCGTTTCAATCGGATAAACTGCTGTGTTTCTGGTTGGTAGACCTGAATTTAGCGTGGCATAAATGTTTCTAGCTACTTGTTTTACAGGGTTTCTGTCATTAGTCTATCGATGAGCATTTGGCTTATTCAGAGTCGTCACCTGGGATGCTTTTTGCACTTAGCTTAATCCCAGTCCACAAACTTGGTGTGTTCATGAATTAAAATACTGCTTCCGTACCACCGCTTGCTCTGCTTCACTCATTTCTAAAGTTAACACCAACTTTTAGGGAAGTGTTCCAACTTCTATCATACACTATCTGCTTGACCATTTACTAGTACTAATTGGTTGCAGGGCCCTTTTACGAACCCGTTTGTTGTCTTTTGGAACTTTCTTATTCTTATAGAGTCTTACTCCCTTGAATTAAGTATTAGGATGCCTTTTACTGAGATTGATGTCCATTCCTTTTTCAATATGCCGTTAGCATAAAAAATTATATGCAAGATGTGCTGGGGTATGGTCATTGGTGTATTCTCCTGATGCTTATTGATATTGTTCTCTGAAAGGTTCATATCACACAAGGAAATCATGATGGCACTGCCATGATAATCTCATGGGTGACAACAATTGAGCCAGGCTCAAGCACTGTGCTCTATGGGACTTCAGAGGATAATCTTAATTTCTCTGCAGATGGAAAACACACTCAGTATACGTTCTACAACTACACCTCAGGATACATTCACCACTGTACAATAAAAAAGTTGGAGGTAATAGTTCTTTGAAGAAGTCGTCTTTAGTGTTTGGACTGTAAATTAAAAATTGACTATTGGCTTTGTTGCAGTTTGACACAAAATACTACTATGCTGTTGGGATTGGACAAACCGTGAGGAAGTTTTGGTTCAGAACTCCTCCAAAAAGTGGCCCAGATGTTCCATATACATTTGGTCTCATAGGTAGTATTCAATATTCCTAAATTCATTTTTGCTATGTCAGGATACACATTCACCAAATATAGAAACTATCTATATCACTTAAAACAACATCTGTATTCAGGTGATCTTGGTCAGAGCTACGACTCAAATATTACGCTGGCCCATTATGAGTCCAATTCAAAGGCGCAAGCTGTGCTTTTCGTTGGGGACCTGTGTTATGCAGATAACTACCCGTACCATGACAATGTGAGGTGGGATACGTGGGCAAGATTTGTAGAGAGGAATGTTGCCTACCAGCCTTGGATCTGGACAGCTGGAAATCATGAGATAGATTTTGCCCCAGAACTTGTAAGTGTAGTACTCCATTAAACTTTATTTGTGTAATGATCTTCAGTGGATGCATATACAGTTCAGTACTAGATAATCAGTGGAGCTTATGCTATAAGCATTTACAAATGTTTATTCTGTTGAACATTTGCAGGGTGAAACAAAGCCGTTCAAGCCATACAGCTATAGGTACCCCACACCTTATAAGGCTTCCGGTAGCACGGCACCTTTCTGGTATTCTGTCAAAAGAGCATCTGCTTATATTATTGTCTTGGCATCATATTCATCATATGGTATGTATGTATGATCCAGTTGCGTTTTCTTTTGCATCTGTATTCAAAGTACTTAGTGACAAGCTTCACAAGTAAAATTAAACACCACATGAGCAACATTGTGAATAAGTAGTCAGTCTTACATGCTTTGGGCAAACAGAAACACACACACTGTATAACAATGCACTTATTAACATATACTCCATTTGTTGATTGCTAATAGATGGAATAAGGTAATTTATCAGTTCTTCTGTTTCTTTCCCAGGAAAGTATACTCCTCAGTACAAGTGGCTTGAAGCTGAGTTTCCCAAGGTTAACAGGAGTGAAACGCCATGGTTAATAGTGCTATTGCATGCTCCGTGGTACAACAGCTATAACTATCACTACATGGAAGGTGAAAGCATGAGAGTTATGTATGAGCCGTGGTTCGTCAAGTACAAAGTTGACCTCGTGTTTGCAGGACATGTTCATGCCTATGAACGGACAGTAAGCACTTACAGTTTTTTTTTGTCCCTGAAAAATAGTAAAGAACTTGGCATGGGGAATCAAATGGAAATTTCTTGCAACTTTGTTAGGAACTTTAGCACGCACTTCTTTGTCGTCTTTATATTTATATACATGCATCTAGTAAAATTAAGTTCAATGTGCTTGTCGTTCTCTTTAAACAAAGGAATGCTTGGTTTTACTACTACCTCCGTCCCAAATTAGTGGTCGCTATGACTTTTTTTGCTTGCAACGTTTGACCATTTGTCTTATTTGAAAAATTAGTGCAAATATAAACGATAAGTCATACTTAAATTACTTTTGATAATAAAGCAAGTCACAAACAAAATAAATAATAATTCCAAAATGTTTTGAATAAGACGAATGTTCAAACTTTACAAACAAAAACTCAAAATGACAAGTATTTTGGGACGGAGATAGTACTTTTTTTGAAACTGGTACGGAGCATGTATAGCTTTACTATTGATACTCTGCTTATAGTACTGTACCTTAGTCTTGAACTGCTGACATAGACTTATTTTCTCTAATTGCAGCACAGAATATCAAATGTCGCGTACAACATTGTGAATGGCCAGTGCACTCCAGTCCATGATCAATCTGCTCCAGTCTACATAACCATCGGAGATGGAGGAAACCAGGAAGGACTGGCCACCAAGTAAGAATCCTTTTTCGCTTCCACCAACCGTTTTCAGTTCCTGAACGCTGACAAGACATCATCTGCAATTGCTGGGAAAAAACAAATATAATGCAGCATGACGGCCCCGCAGCCTGGCTACTCGGCCTTCAGGGAGTCGAGCTTCGGGCACGCCATCCTGGACATCAAGAACAGGACGCACGCGTACTACACATGGCACCGCAACCAGGACGGCAACGCTGTGGCGGCTGACTCCATGTGGTTCACCAACAGATACTGGCAGCCGACGGATGAATCTTTGGACGACTCCCAGTGATCTGAGTCGTACGTACATGGTTTACTCACACCTGCTCCTCCTCCCTAGCTTGTGTTGTGGTTCTTCTACGTGAATAAGCACTGGCTCGATTTGAACACACAGGACGGACTCACGGACGCCTCCGGTGCAGGCGTCGTGATCTAGGTGGTTCTTTCTCCGCTCCAGCTCCCTCGTGGCCGTGTGCTGCTTGTGTATAGAAGAAGCGCAGCTCACGTGCAGCGAGGGGAAAAGAACGGTGAGAAATTGCGAGTTGATAGGCTTGTGTACGTTCGTACTCGTCTAGATGTTGAATAAACACATTGGTTTCGTGGCGTTGCGACTTGCATTTGACAATCCGAGTGGGAGTATCATGGGCTTCTGGCAAAGCTGTGGCTTGTGCAAATCCTAGCAACCCGTTATTATCAGTCTTTTCGAATACTTCAAATGTCGACAACAAACTGATAATAACATCAATTCAGACTTATCAGTAAATCCCCTGAATAATACTACTCTAAATATGACTGCATCTAGCTCTAAATCCCCTAAATTGTAAATATAACGATTCAAACATTCAGTAGTAGGTGGCGTCTGTCCTAGCCCTGTTAGGTTGGTTTTTTTTGGGACAGGGGTATGGAGAAATACATATTCTCCAAGTTTACAGCACTGGGTCGATAGCAGCTCATTAATGTTGAGAGATTAAATACACTTTAATAAGATTAGTAAGCAAAGGCTTTGGTAACTGCCGTTTTGGGCCAGAGATTAGATAGCCTCAAGTTAAGCAACGCAGCAGTCCACAGCACCAAAATGAACATTTGTAGTAAAGTCCACCACCGGTCCCTAAATTTGTACCATTGTGTCATCCTGATCCCTAAACTCGTAAATCGACCGTTCAGGTCCTCAAACTTGTTCGACTGTGTCATCCCAGTCCCTAAACTTGCAGATCACTCGTTTAGGTCCTCCAACTTATTCAGTTGTGTCACCCCGGTCCCTAAACAGGACGGTCTAAAAACTTTATATCAAAAAATAATTTATAACTTTTTCATGTGAACTCTAATGAAGACAAACTTTATATCAAAATTGTAGCCCTCGACACAACATATAACTTTGTAGTTGAAAAGTTTTTGAATTAAAACTGTTTAGGGTCCCAAAATATTATTGCATGTTTATATATTTTGAAATTTTAATTTTAAAATTACATTTTGGGACAAAAAATGACTTAAAATAAAAAAAATTCAACTATAAAGTTGTAGATCGCATCGAGGGCTACAAGTTTGATATAAAGTTTGTCTTCATTAGAGTTCACATGAAAAAGTTATGAATTATTTTTAAATATAAAGTATTTAGACCGTCCTATTTGACCCAGATGATATTCAAATCCAAGTTTAGAGACCGGGGTGACACAGCTGAATAAGTTGTAGGACCTAAACGAGTGATCTGTAAGTTTAGGGACCAGAATGACACAGTCAAACAAGTTTGAGGACCTGAACGGTCGATTTGCGAGTTTAGGGACTGGGATGACACAACGGTACAAGTTTAGAGACCGGTGATGGACTTTACTCTATATATAAATTGTCAAGACAAGCACAAGTCGTCAGATTCCCTTGCCAAGACATAAACATAGCAATTCAAAATGGCAGAACCAAGCATATAACTTCTTGTACAGGTTAAGTAGCAAATTTTCAACGAAACAGAACTAAGCCCTAACACATGTACTTGAACTTCTGTCCATTGTAGTATCCGTATTTGTGGCGAGTCCGGGTTTCATTACGGGGCAGATCGTCCGGATGACACCAAAATGGCTTGGGCACGGGCCAGCTGTTCTCAAAAAATAAAAGAAGGTATAGGGTATAATAATGCTATCAACAAACAAATCAACAACCAAATGCAAAACATTGAAATTTAACTGCGATGTGAGGTGCACCAGAATACCTATTTGGCCGAACACTACTATCTCCAGTCATAGTCCAGTCAAGCACACCAGATGAAGTGTCACCATTGCAACCTTTATTGATAGTCCTGTCAAGCACACCAACAGATAGTTTTAACACAAATTTGTGCTTTGCACTGAAGTACTGAACCTGATTCATCAAGACGAGCGCACAAACACATGCACATACGAACACAAATTCTAGGAGTACCTTTCTTCATCAAAACGTGACATAACGTGGAGGATAACGGTACATGATAGGAATGGGGTTCCTACTATGTCATCAAAGAAGTTGATACCAACATATCTCCCATCAAAATCAATAAGGGGCCCTCCAATCCCAGCCTAACCAGGTTACATGGACAAGTTAATCATAGTACCAACAAATGAGACTACATGCAACTATTTACTTCCACCATGTAAAAGTAGGCAACAAAAAGTCTCCTCCCATACCTTGGTGATTTTAAAATTGGCGTACCGAAGCATTCTGCAATCAAGTGTGCCTGACCAGCCAACCAAATGACCACTTGCAGCCATTAATATGTCTGATTCAAAGCAGCGCCCCACAGCTAATACATCCTCACATACATTTTCCTGCTCATGATGAAGATTTGCAGGGCAAAGAGCACGGAAATCCTTCACACTGATAATAGCAACATTGTAATGTAAATTACAGTGCTGTAGTGTCCCTTCTGTACGTTTTTTGTTTGGAAGCAAAAAGTAAGACTTAAGAAGTACCTTAGAAGAACAAGGATCACAACATAATATGAGCACAACGTTAGCTACCCTCAAATTTTCAACAATCTTGCTACGATCGCCAGATTTTCTAACTAAGCTCGCTGAAGTCAGAATAGATGTACATCCATTCCATTCAATAAAAAAACCTGTGCATGCAAAATATCTTGTTTCTCCTGCATATACCGTAATTTTGATTATTAGTGAAACAAATACAAATATGAAAGTGAATAGCAAATGTAAACTTACCATTGAATGAAGCAAGCGAGACAACATTTCGAGATATTCTTGAAGAAACATTTTTGCTGAGCTCACTCCAGACACCTTCACCATACAAGTCGCCAAAAGTCTCTTCGAAAGTGTTGACCAAAATCATGCCATCTGGTTATAGATACACAACACAGTATTTATTAATAGTACATCAGAGGGTAGCTAACGTTGTGCTCATATTATGTAGGAAAGATCTGCAAATTAATTAACAAGCACCGATTCACCGTTGGCCATACTTATTGATGGCATGGGATAACCCATGGAGTCTAGACACTCAAATTGATCCTCATCACAAACATCTGCAACAAAGGTAAAGTTAGCATTGGCATATGGATGAATGACATTCACGTAAAATTATGCACATAATAATCAAATGTTAGATTATATAATGAGAACTTGTGCAACAACTCATATTAGAATGGCTCAGTTTGCATGCCCATGAGCATAATCTAAGACTACCTGATTAGCACTAAAACTAGGATAGTGCAACTGCAAGACACTATAGCATATAGTATGTATTGTGAATATCAAATGAGAGCTAAATTTGCACTTGTGAGGATAAAATAAAAAATGATGATGAATTGCATACAAGAGCAATATTTGGGCGTGGCTTTGTGCTCACCTTCTAGAAGGGACTTAGGCATCTCAATTGAGAGTCTTCCTCCAACCCTGCGAAAGAGCATCAACATGAGTACTTCTCCAAAGGAAAAAATGGATCAAAACCAGTGCATCAATATGCAACATCTGCATTTACACAAAATGTAGGAATAAATATGACCTGAGTACAATGGATATGATTATTTTAATAAAACAAAAGATAATTGAGAGGATGTTTATACAGAACCTCAGTGTCTCGAAACAACACAATCTTTTTTAATGTGCACATCTATCTATTAACTTATTAAAGAAATAGAAAACGAAGGCTCCACGTTTGCTCTAATGGCCTAGAAATTCTCATATTAATCGGAGAAAAAGAAAAAAACAGAGTCCACAAAGGAATACAATTTAAAAATAGCTAAAATTCGGAATTAAAAATAAGGAATACATGAAGAGAAAACTAGAGTCCATCCTGGTATACAATTTAGATTCTTAGAACTAATTGAATTTCAGAATTAAAAAATAAGAAAATTAAAAGCAGAGGTTTTGTCCATATAGAAATATTTATAATTAAATTTTGAAATTAGAAAATAAGGAATATTGAAAGAAAAGTGTAGAGTCCATATAGATATACAATTTAGAAACAATAAAAATTCAAAATTTTTAAAAATAAGGAATATTACAAGAATAGTCTAGAGTCCACATAGGAATTTAGAACTAATTGAAATTCATAATAAAAATAATAAAATTAAAATTTGAGTTTAGAGTCCATATAGAAATTCAATTTATAAATAATTAAAATCCCAAATAAAAAAAAGAAATATTGGAAGAATATTTTAGAGTTCATATAGGAATACAATTTATAAATAACTAAAATTTGGATTAAAAAAAGGAATATTGAAAAACGAGTTTAGAGTCCATTTAGAAATATAATAATAAATATCAGAAATTCGGAATTTAAAAATAAAAATATTGAAAGAAGGGTTTAAAGTATATATAGGTGTAAGATTTATAAATAACAAAAAATTTAGAATTAAAAAAAAGAATATTGAAAGAAGAGTCTATGATCATATAAAAATACAATTTAGAAATAACTAAAGTTTAGAATTAAACAAATAATTAATAACTATTACGTATATAGAATATAATATGAATATTACACATTGGTTAGTTTGGTCAAGTTAGTACACAATTTAAAATTATAAATTTTAATATATTTTAATAATGAATGTAAAATATATATGCTATTATGTGAGAAAAAAATATAAGGATGCTAGCTCTAATATGAACAAAACGCCTTTTAATTAGAAAAATATATTGCCTTCAACAATTGATTCAAGAAATATAAGAATGAATTCATAGTCACAATTGCAAATCTAGATTGCAATAGAGAAACCGTGAAACATGCTAATAGGACAACTAGTGTAACCCAATCTTGGTAGAGGTAGCACAGAATCAAGTTGTTATTATTCAATACCTACATGCCTTATAAGTGGTGGAAAAGTTCAAAATAGATTTTTTTTTTTGGAAAATGTATAAAGCATACCTGATTGCCTTCAATTTTGTTGCCAATGCAAAAAATTTCCTCCTTCGGTAGGATGTCCGCAAATACTACAACCGTTCAATAATTATACTGATCGGCAGGAAAAGGGATCTTCCTATAAGAAAAAAAAGGTTCATGCCAATAAGGTTCCCGTCAGAATCAAACAGTGCCCCACCTTCCCAACCCTAGCATGTAAACAAAATGGCAGGCAACAAGGGTTACATAGGAACTAATCAACAAAATAGAGTTACACAGAACACAGGTTGCATACAAATGATGCCTACAAGTGCATTTAGTAACAGAGATAGATCGAAGAACTTCTGTTTAAAGTGTACCTCAGAGATTTTACATGTGGACAACATAAACTCTTCAGTATCTTCATATCCATTTGAATCGCTAATTAGCATCCCATCTGTGGTGATTAATTTGCCAGAGATATCACGTCCTAGAACTACTACCTTACTCCCGGACAGATATTTCATCACGTGATTGGGAAGCACCTCGTGAACATTAAGGAAGGTCATGACTTTGACAAAAGCAATTTCGTGATCTAAATCATATTCATCCAAACACCCTACGACAAAATTGCCTTCATAGCGCACTTCGATCTATAATTATACTGCAATGTTATCGAATGATCGCAATTATATCTTATGTAAACAGCAAAAAATAGTAAAGGATGGTTAGCAACACCACCTTTCAGTTATCACGATCTTTTGTTTTATCATTGAAAGCTTTAACCAAACTTGCTGAAGTCAAAAACCTTGTGAAGTTACGCTTGTGTTCTATAGTTATACCTGAGCATGCAAACAACACAGAGTGTCCTACACAAGAAGAGTAACTTAGATCATTTATACCTAGCAACGTTAATAAATATATATTTGGCAAACCAAGAAGAGTATAACAACGTAATCACCATCAGATAAAGCAAGTGATACAACATTACTAAAATTGGATGGGACCTCTTCATGAGTTCACCTAATTAAACAAACATAGCACAACTGTAAGTACTCAAATAGAGCTACAAGAAACATGAACACACGCAGAGAGAGCAAACCAGATATAGACTTGGTCGTCTCTTCTCCATTGCAAGATCTTTTACTCGTACTTGGGCTTATGGTGACATCATCAAGACCCCTTTTCAAGGTCAGCATCTTTCCAACACTGACAAAAAACAATAAATAAAAAACAAATGTGGGTCAATAACCAGTAAAAACCGTATACCATCACAGTATCATAGCTATGTATGTGCCTTTAAGCAGTGGCGGAGTACGAAAAAAAAGTGTGCCTCATGAACTACTGCAAGAGTTAGCATAGAACAAGAATAAAGAAAAAAAAAACCAATCTCAACGCATGATAGTGTACGAAGCAACATTATCTCCATGCAAAGAGTTAGCATCAATTACACAAATCACGAATTTGTACACTTTGATTTTGCAATGTTCTGGAATTCTAAACCATCGAACTATATATCACCTCTTCGTGATGCCAAGACCTTCCTCTGCCTCTCTCTTTCTAACCATTTTCTTGTTTTGTTGCCTTGCTCCTTGCTCCTTGGCTTCCCTTGCTGGCTCGGCCTGCGGCGCTGCCTGCCCGCCGTCGAGCCGTCCGGCCGTCCGTCGCCGCTCGCCAGCCGCCACGAGATCGCAGAGTTGGAAGAGCTGGGGAATTTTTACCTTTTATCTAGGGTTCAGTGAAGCCCAATGGGCCTTTTATGAAGCCGAATCATGTGTTCCGAAGGAGGCCGAGACGTCAGGAGACTCAGGACGAGAACCGGACACAAGTCGTCACAGGGAAAAGAAAAAGGGAAAAAAAGAGAGAGAAACGGTGACTTTTGCCAACTAATTCTCCCGTACGCCCGAGATCCAAAGCGGCTCGCGCGGCCGCCACATCTTCCGATCCTCTCGCCGGCGCGAGGGCGGCGGCGGGGCAAAAATGGAGGCAACAGCCGGCGGCTCCACCGCCTCCTCGGCGGCGTGCCCGCCCGCCCCATCCCGGCCGACGGACCCGGACTTCCTCAGCTGCGTGCTCCAGCCCCCGACACCCTCCTCCTCCTCCCGCCCCGACGACGACTACGCCGCCCTCCGCCGCCTCCTCCTCCGCCGCAAGTCCCCCTCGGCGCTCCAACACCGCATGGTACGCCCTTCCTCTCGTTCTTCTTCCTCGTTTTTTTTTGCCATGGGGATGAATGAATTGGGTTGGATTGGGTGGGTGGGTGGTGATGCAGGAGTGGCGGTGCAACGGGAAGGGCTACGTCGCCTACCGCAACTTCCTCCTCCGCCGCATCGACGGTGGCGCCGCCTCCAGCTGCGCCAGCACGCCCAGCAACAGGTGCGTCTTGATTTTGTTTCCTTTTTTTTTCTTCTTCCGCGCCTCGTCGCCCTGCCCTTACCTAACGAAACGAGAACAAAAAAAAAATGTAGCTAGGCTTGCTACCTTTGTTTGTCTCTGAGCTTTTCTTATGCTCATCCACTAGTTTTCTCTTAAGATTAATCATTTGAACATGTAGTATGATTTTGGAGGTGAATTCTAACACTGTGGATATTGCAATTACCAGTGGAAGGTGGGCTCCTTCTCCTGCCTATGCTGCATTCTCCGATGTGGATAGCTGGAGTTCTAGCAAGGTTGGTATCTTTTATTGTTTGCTGCATTAGCCACATTGTAAATTATCGTTGATACACCATTACATTTGTGCGGATACCTTTGTGGAGTGATCACAACTTGTTGTGAATTGTCATGTACTTGTTTGCTGCAGGACTTGAGAAGGAACAGCGGACCATTGCTCCGCAATCTAAGTATCAGCTCAAAGCAGAGTGATCCTGAGCGTCATGTCAGATTTGCCGAGCCTGCATACTCATTTGTTGGAATGCATTGCATCTTTGACGACTGCAAAGCATCAGGTTTGTTGCCTTATAGTCATGGTGCACAATTTCAAAATTTCATCTCTGACGGTAATAAATTATTGTTGTTTTAGTGATCTGGATAATATATTAATGAATGGTTGATTTTACTCCCGGCAGTTACAATATTGAAATTTGGTCGTGCAAGTTCAGATCTACTTGCATATGGTGCTTCTGATGGCAGTTTAACAGTCTGCCAGGTTTCTGACCCACCAACTGTTCTTCAAAAATTAATAGGGCATTCTAAAGATATCACAGGTTAGAGTACAATCATTACTTGTTTATATGGTTTTATTTATGTACCTACGTGGCGCAGGAAAAGTGCTTAGCTTCTAGTACTAGGGTGTTAGTAGGGATGATCAAATTGCATATGAAGCTAAGTGCAAAAATCAGCATTGCAATGTACCCTCAATGTTACTGGGATCTTATTCGATACTTATCTTAATAATATAGAATGATAGTTCAGTTAATTGTGATTTCCCAATATTTTTAATGCCTATCATGCTGGTTGTAACATCAATAGTATCTCCTAGTGCTGAGCATATACAATTGCTGCACATGTAGTTTTTGTTTGTTATAGCCACAAAAAGTTGCAAACATGAATAATTTATGGATTTGGATGGATGCTGATTGAAACAGAATAATTGAGTTGTACTTATCTATTATTTTAATGTTTAGTATTTAGTGAGCTTCGAATTCTAACTGCATTACAGATTTTGATTTTTCATCTAATAACCAGTACATAGCTTCGTGCTCCATGGATAAAACAATGAGAGTATGGGAGATCTCAAAAGGCACTTGTATCAGGGTTGTATATGGGGTTTCTTCCCAGCTATGTATCTGCTTTCATCCTGTAAGTCCCACCTGTGCAGAATGCATACTTATCCCATTCGCTTGTTGGCACCAATCTTATTTGCACTTCGCATTCATAAAAATTATTTCTGTAGTAACCAGGATGGATGGTCTACTTTATCATATGTTTACTGGGTTTTCTTTAAATTTTTTTTTGCAGGTGAATAATAATTTACTGTTAATTGGCAATGCAAACAGGGAAATCAATGTACGATTCCTGACCTTTTGCTCCCAGCAATTCATATACTCCAATATTTTGCCTGCTGATTAATCTGCTCTTTCCCTTAATGTTCTGTCGTGTGATACTACTGGAAAAATTAATGTGTTATTCTTATTCTGGTTATTTATTCACTAAAGACGATTTTCTTCTGATTAAATTAGAAAATATATCACCTAATGACTACCATTTCCCCTTTACATTCTTTTGCTTGTACCTTTTAATGTCGATGATTGTGATCCATATCTCTTTCTATTATAGGCCATTAATTTTAGCACTGGGAGAATAGTCAGCAAGCTTACCTTTGATGATGCGGTTACAGCTTTGGATGTTGATCACACTGGCCAACTTATTTTCGCTGGGGACGCTCAGGTATCCATTGATTTGGTTTGTTTAACTGCAAAAATAAATATACAGTGTTCATAATTTTAATTGGTGATTGAAATGTGTAGGGTTGCATATATACTGTTAGTGTGAATTCACACACAGGTTCATTATCTAGAACTCATAAGAACAAGAGCAATAAAAGCAAATCTCCCGTTACAACCATCCAATATCGCACATTCTCTCTGGTAGCACGTTGCCCAGTCCTCCTTTCTTGTGTTCAAAATGGAAACTTGTTTTTCTTCAGGTGCGTGATCATTACTGTATGTTATGCTGTTAACTCTACTTTTTTGTAACTATTTGTGTTGTTGGCCATTTCAGCATTGCAACAGACTCCAAGGGATACTTGACCTTAATATGCTCCCTAAAATTGGCGTCACCGGTGCAGAGCATCCGTGCTTCTTTCTGTCCACTCCTTTCCCTCGAAAAAGGAGAATTCATTGGTGAGTAAAAATAAAACCTTTTTTTTTCTTTTTCAGTTGTTGCTTGTTGGCTACCTCAATCTTAAAGCTGTTGATAATCCAAACTCTCATTTCTGATACTGTTCATATCAGCTAGCACTCAATTGCTACTGCAAATTTTCTGTATTGCCTGCCCTCACATGTTGTGTTATGTTCTTTGTAATGCATAGCTGAGTTTTTGTTTATAACTGATTCCTTTTTCCTCCTGAATGTAAAGTCACGGGCAGTGAGGATGCAAATGTTTACTTCTACGATTTGACACGGCCAAAGAACTCGTGTGTAAATAAACTTCAGGTATGTTCAGTGCTTCTCCTATTTTTGGAATCTTAAACTTTGCTTCCATGGCAAAGGTACCGATGAAACTATTTTCATTCGTGAAGGGACATGGTTCTCCAGTAATTGGAGTGGCCTGGAATCATGGGGAAAATTTGCTTGCCTCATCTGATTCAGATGGTACAGTTATTGTATGGAAGCGGGCATAAACTAATTAGAGCGGATTCCACATAACGAAAGTTGCTTGTATAATGAAGGCATTTTTGGCGCATGTTGTACCTCCCATCATATATTGTTTGTAATGTACCACAAGGCTAAGACAGAGAAGTGAATCAGCCTTCAATTGTATTTCTACAAAAGTATAGTTCTTCATAGAGTGTACAGCGTTTCTTGAGGTACATCTTACATATATTTTTGTTGTTCAATACTAAAAGGGGTAGGAGGTACAGTGATTCTCTTTTTGTAAACTAAATTTCATGAGTTTAAATGGAGTAGTTGCACCCTGGGTCTGATTCTGTAGGGTGAAGAATGTGTTTTGTTATAATCCTTCGATTTTTGCGTCTACAAAAGGGCCATTACTGACTTATATATTAGACTTCCTGTCTTGAGAATTGGCGTTTTACCGGTTGATCGAAGATCTGCCAAAGAACTTTTTCTGCCTTTCTCAGCTAGCTGTATGTGTTTTACCGCGGAAATGCGGGAAACCATACGTAGTATAAAAAAAAGAGCGTATGAGATTTATCCACAACACCTAAGTAAAATTTTTACTCCTAGATTTAATCAGGAGAAATTTTTACTTGGGGATGACGTGGAAATTTTTCGATCCTATAGTGGTTTGCACCACATATTTTCCCCAGCAATACAATGGAACACATAGCTAGCTCTATCTAGTCCCCGAGGTGACAATTTGGCATATATTCAGCTAGCTGAGCATAGCATTGCAAATCACAAAGAGAAGCACACCACCGGCTAGAATAGTGTCACTGAAAGCACTAGAAACATGGTACTACTAAGTTGCTAACATCAGGCAACCATTCTAACCCCCAGACAGACATTATTTCTACCACCCAAGCACCATGATTCCATCAAGCTAGCTATAGCGATGGTTACTACAAATTGAACGTGAATGACAGGATTATTCCTAGTGCTACTCCGAAGGCCAAGGCTAACAGCTTGCAAGTCCCATCACAGGTGTCTGACGTCCGAGGCGCCGGCGAAGAAGTCATGTCGAAACGCAGGACGCAGTCGTCGCTCACCACGACGCCGACGCCCTCTCCCTGCTCCAGGCGTCCGTCGCGGAAGCATCTCGGCATCGCTCCCGCCGCGCCCTCTAGGCACTGTACGCAGTCCGCCGGCGCGACGCCCGCGGCGCACTGCGCCAGCACGGGCCCCGCCAGCCCCGTCGTCGCGGCTGCTCCGACGTCGACCGCCTGCGTCGCCAGCATCCGCGCCGCCACGCCGTTTCTCATGTCGAGGAGCGTCGCGTACAGGTTGTCGAGCCACCGGTGGAACTCGCCCCCCGCTGGGCTGGGCGACGTCGTCGTGTTGGTGTCGGTGGCGTAGGCGGCGAGGTAGCTGCGGTAGCACCCGTCGAGCCAGGCACCGGCGCGGGGGCTGGCGGCGCCGCAGCCCGCGACGACGTCCGCGACGGCGGCGGCGAGGCTCTCGCGGTACTGCGCCGGCGCGGAGTCGCCGAGGCAGACGCTGAGAGCGAGCGCGCGGTCGCCGCCGCCGCCGCCGGCCTGCGTGGAGGCGAACCTCGTCGCGGCGGCCTGGGCGGGGATGTCGTCGGTGGGCAGCGCGAGGAGGTTCGCGCGGAACGCCGTGCCGTTGCTGCTGTTGGACGTCGGCGCCGGCGAACAGTCGATCTGTGGGAAGTACCTGGCTCCGGTGGCCGTCGACGACGTCACGCAGACGAGGAGGAGGCAAGAAAGCTTGGTGAGCGCCATGAGCGATGGATTGCACGACACCAAGGTCGCCAGGGCGCTGGAGACGAACTGCATGCCGTAGCTCGAAGCTATACCGCTCTTTATGTAGGCGATCGAGTGAGCTAGCTCAATGCCACCACACTGTGCAGCTATAGCCGCTGCCTCTCTGCGCGGCTGGACACACGCACGCGCCACTACTCGAAATGGCACGGGAGGTTAGCATGCGTCATTGCAGTAGCTGCAAGCAAGCACTGTGAATGGCCAACGGGTAATTGCGGCGAAAAGCTCCGCCGAATTCGCTAATCAAGAGGGCGTCACTCCGAACTTGCTCCGCCGAAAGTTGTTTCCCTAGCTAGTTCACCCGTTGCTCGAATTGGCTGGACTTCTCTCCCTTTACTCGCTTATTAAGCACTACGCTCTTCTATTTTCGTGAGCTTACGGCCTTAAGCGTTGTCATTCCTGGCAGGTCTGTTCGGCACGAAACTCCGGTGCAATTAAGTCCTACGGACTATGGTGTGCGCTACCAGTTTAGCCATTTCTCATGGTTTGATGTGTTGGGTCGCTGGAGCTTGGCGGCGCAAAACATGTTGCGAGTTTGTTGCCATGAGAAGTAAGATGAACTGACGTGCAACCATGTTAGCAATCAATAATATACATTTTTTCCTTTTTTACAGCTCTTGATATGTACATAAACTCCTTTTATTAATATAATGCCAAGCATCCGGCTTAGCTGTTCGAAATAACCATTTCCCATGGATCATTAACTACCGCACCTTCCCGTACCAAGCATTGCTAGAAATTAATACTACCTCCATATTTTAATATATGACGTTATTGACTTTTCGTCCAACGCTTGACCATTCGTCTTATTAAAAAAATTATGTAATTATCATTTATTTTATTGTGACTTGATTCATCATTAAATGTTCTTTAAATATGACATAATTATTTTTATATTTGTATAAAAAATTTGAATAAAACGAATAGTCAAACATTAGTTAAAAAGTCAACGGCGCCATACATGGGAGTAGCTTGCAAGGCCATGGTTAGGGATGAAACATTAGTTAAAAAGTCAACGGCGCCATACATGGGAGTAGCTTGCAAGGCCATGGTTAGGGATGAAACGGTTGGAAAACTCCCTCATCCATTTAAGGTCTTGTTCAATTGGGGAAAATTTTTAGATTTGGTTATCACATCGGATATACGGACACACATTTAAAAGTCTAATAACAAAACAAATTACAGATTCCGCCAGGAAACTGCGAGACAAATTTATTAAGCCTAATTAATCCATCATTAGCAAATGTTTACTATAGAATCACATTGTCAAATTATGGCACAATTAGACTTAAAAGATTTGTCTCGCAATTTACACGCAAACTGTGTAATTGGTTTTTTTTCCATATTTAATACTTCATGCATGTGTCTAAACATTTGATGTGATGGGTGAAAAGTTTTTGTTTTGGGAACTAAATAAGGCCTAAGTAATCACATTTTTCTCGGAAACGAAATTGATAACGTTGAGGTTGGGAACAAAAATAATATTGAAAATATTACAAACAAAACTATATTCCATGATCGATCGGAAACCGGTAATGAATATCGAAACATTAAACTCTAAACTACATGTTTAACTTAACATGCCTATATAATATTGTCTCTCCTCTAGCCATATACTCAAATTAGAAATGTGATTGATTATCTAATGGGTCTCAAAACTATGGGTCACATAGATACATGTAGTGGTGAAAACGGTATGAAAACAGACCGAAACCACCTTTATCGTTTCCGTTTTCATTTTTTTCGGAATCGGAAACGCCGGATACGAAAACGGAATCGAATAATATCAAAACTGAAAACATAGCGAAAACGAACCGGCGCAAATACAATAACAAAAATTTATTGAAATAAAAAACCCCTCAAACTAACAAATCCAATTTTCATGTCTCAACAGTCAATAATTTATCATAAAACACAATCGTATAAGTCCAATTGTTAAGTCTCAACAGTATATAAAAAAACATAGTTTATGGAATAAATTATCTATGTTTAAGAGAGTAATGCTATTGATAAATTTCAATGTAGGAAAAAAATTCTTATGTAACTTCAGATTTGCATAAAAAAAGCCAAACACCATGGTATTCACTATTCAGTGCTTAAAAAAATTAAGGCATTTCAGTCACAAAATTCCCGGAAATTCCGAGAAAATTTCCGGAAAGTTTCCGACCAATTCCGAGTTCCGACGGAAACTACCCTTATCATTTTCGATTCCATTTCCGAGAAAATATTTTCAAATTCATTTCCGTTTCCGAAAAATTCCGACCGACAGATTCCGTTTTCGAAAATAGGTCCGGAATCCGGAAAGTTTCTGTACCGTTTTCACCTCTAGATACATGGACGATAAATATTGAGATATTTAAAAATACAGTGATTACCGTATTATAAAAGTAGCATTTTTCATGAAACTTTGGTAAATTAAGGGAACGGTGGTAGAACAATAAAATCATTTTTTTTTATTTTTACCATTTCTATTTTCAGTTATTATTTTCACTCATGTGATGGCAAAGGCAAACTGGTCACCATTGCTTGCTCACAGTTGTGACATCTTCTTTTAGTTTATCAGGGGACAAGCATTTTCTAGACCTAGATGCTATGGTACCCATCATTTACGTACGACTCAAATAGTTATAGAAAATTTTTTTTAAAAAAATAGTAACATCGATTGTGATGATGATTTAAGTCTATATACAAACATGCACGACTAAATTTGGTCTATAACTAGAGAAACAAAAATAATAAAATCAGAGAGTGAATAGTACCCGTATAGCGATAAAATTTGTTATTTTTTTTCTTCATGTCTCAATCGAATTTAGACTTGTATGTTTATATAGTGTCTCATATTATCGTAATCCATCTTATCAAATTTTATGAAATTTTCTAGTATTAATATATATTGCATGGCATCTAGGGGTAGAAAATTTTTCTGGATTCCCATATATGGTGGCGCACCGGCGGTCCGGCACATCCCCGCCCTGCCCCGAGACCGCGACTGGCCCTCAAATGTTGCCCTGCTTTTTTCCGCGTCGTTTTGATGATCCACGGAACGGGCGGGACAGACCACGGATCACCCCCGTCGTGGTCGCGCTTGCGTAGTCGCGCGCGCGCGGCGAACGTGCGTGCGTCGTGCGGGGTGATTCTGTTCACCGCCCCGTGGGCCGCACAAAGGGGTCCAATTTTTCGCCTGCAGAATGGGTTGGCGGTGGACGCTCGTAACGCTAGCGACTAGCTGGGCATTAGCATTTTGCAAACAAAACACACATGATAAGCTACTGTTACCCTAACACATAATCCCTAGTACTCATACGTATGACCATTTTGTTCTACTACTCGATCGAGCACCATGACTCCATGAAAGCTTATCTACAGGTGATTATATTACTGCAAATTGTCTTCACTCGATTCGAACATGACTACTACTACTACTACATGATTATTGCTAGCGCTGCTGCTCCAACGGCGAGGGCAAACGGACGGAGAGCTCCACCAAGGCTTGCCGCCGGAGAGGCCAGGCGCATGGTGAACTGGAGCACGCAGTCGTAGCTCAGCACGACGGCGACGCTCTCTCCCAGCCCCCATGCGTTCCAGCAGCATCTCGGCATCGCTCGCGCCGAGTCCTGCAGGCACTGCACGCAGTCCGCCGGCGCGCGGCCCGCCGCGCACTGCGCCAGCACGCTCCCCGCCAGCCCCGTGTTGGCGCCGTCGTCGAACTCCTGCGTCGCCGCCGGCAGCATCGTCCGCCCCGACCCCGACCGGTTCGCGGCGGCGGCGGCGAGCGCCGACACGGCGCCGTTGGCCAGGTCGAGGAACGTCGGGTCCAGGTTGTCGCTGAACGGCAGGATGTAGCCGTCGAAGAACCACCGGTGGAACGCGCTCTCGCGGGGCGAGGTCGCGTCGGTGTCGGCGTAGGCGAGGTAGCACCCGCTGAGGCACGCGCCGGCGCGGCGGGTGTCCGCGCCGCAGCCTTCGGCGACGTCGATGACGGCGGCGGCGAGGCAGTCGCGGCACTGCGACGGGGTGGAGTCGCCGAGACAGGCGCCGCGAGCGAACGCGCGGTCGTCGTCGTCGCCGCCAGGCGCCCGTCCGCCGGCGCCGGCCTGCATGGAGGCGAAACCCGTCGGCGCCGCCTGGTCGGGGAGGCCGGCGAGCAGCGTGAGGAGGTTGGCGCGGAACGCGGTGCCATTGCTGCCAGTGGACGTCGCCATCGGTGCCGGGGAGCAGTCGATCTGAGGGAAGTAGCCGATCGTGTCGCGCTGAGTACCGCGGGCTACAATGGCGCTCGACGTCACGCCGACGACGAGGAGGAGCTGCGCAACGAGGAGGGAGGAAAGCTTTCTGAGCGCCATTGAGCGATGGATGGCAGTATGGCACGACACCGAAAGGTGTGTTCTAAGCTGCTGCGCTTTTATGTACTCAGTACCAGTGAGCAGTGGTCGACAGAGCCGTTGCGCTACTACCCGGCCGAAATGGCACCTGAGGGGGTAGCACGCGCCATTGCACCAGCTGCAAGCGAGCACAGCGTGCGAATGGTCAACCGGTAATTGCCGCGAAAGGCTCAAGCCGATTCGAGAATCAGGAGGCCGCGCGTTACGTTCTACTGACCCCTAGCTCGCTGCAGACGACGACGCGGCCGGTCACCACCCGTTGCTCGAATTGGCCCTCTCTCCCCTTACTCGCTTGTATTTTGGTGGGCTTATGCTAGGTATAGCAGAGAGGTGCCATTCCTGGTTGATCTGATCTGCTCGGCACGAAACTTCGACGCAAGTCCATCCTCTGGTGGCTTAGCAGAGTTACCATTTCTTCATGGGCCATTATTGGCGCTTTTCCCGTTCCGAGTATTGCTAGCAATAGCTTGCATGGCACATGGCAGTGGCAAAAGGAAAACTTGCCTGTTGAGAGGCAATATCGCTGAAGCCACGCCTCTCGATCGAATCGAAACCATCCAAAGAACAAGGCGATTAGAGATTCAAATTTTAAATAGAAATTCAAAATTTGAAAATCCGTTTTTTTCTTCAAAATTTTATACTCAAATTTGCAAAACCCAAATCACAATAAGAAACTTTAAGCGCTCTGCATTGAAAGTTTAAAAAACTATTCCCAAATTTAAAACATTTAACTCAATTTTTGAAATTTTCAACTAAAAATTCAAAAACATCTACCCGGATCTGAAAAACTTTCAAATTCTGAAATGCCCAATTAAAAATTTAACTTTTATTGAAAAAACAAAAAACTCTACCCAAAATTTAAAACTTCCAGCACAAATTTTAGAACTTTTAACCCTATTATTTAGGTATTTCATTATACGCGTTGGCATAAACTGAAAGAAAAGACTGTTGTTAGGCTTGTAGTGTGACGTCTAGTTGCAACTCTCATGTGTACAAGAAGAGCGAAGACGACTTCTATTGCTAGCCCAACGGTGCCAACTAGCTGCTCCGCATCAGGGTTCACAGAACCGATGAATTCGATTGGATTTTGCTAAAAACCAACGTTTCGACGTGACTCGGCAATAGTTCTCCTCTAAATCGATGGGTTTCATCCAAATTCAAATTTGAATAAAAAAAGTGAAAATATTTAGAAAAAAAATACTATAAATAGTATGGTATAGGTAGAACCTATTGGCATATAATTTTTTTTTAGAAAAATGCTGAATTCCAAATATGTCATCCTTATTAAAAAAATGTTAAAAAAAACTAAGGAGATGTTCGCATGCTGGAAGCTAGAATAAACCCGCCTAGCGTTAACCTTTAGACTTTTATGTGCTGAACTCTAAAGTTGTACTAATGGGCTTTAATTTAGATGGTGGGCGTTCTATTTGGGCAACGGTTGGTGAAGGATGTCAAGATGCATATTGAATTGTGCGTAAAATGTCATATGTGTTCTAAATTATTGCCTTCTATGAATTTGTATAGCATATTGTGTGTATGCCAATGTGAAGTTATCAAATTTATAGGAAATGGACCAAAAATTTTAGAAATTTTCCCCCATTTTCTTACCCTTTTTTTTCAGTATTTTCTACATTTTTAGGAAACCGGCTTGCGCGGCTGCACACGTTGCACCACTGCTCGAAATGGCACCGGAGGTAGGCATGCGCCATTGCACCAACTGCTCGAAATGGCACCGGAAGGGGAAGGTGTTCTCCCAAGTTGAAGTTCGCCATGCAAAGACGACGAAGCTGCCACCGCCCCTTGCTCGAACTGGCCTTCTCTCTTCACTCGCCTGAGCTGAGATGCTCGAATTGGCATTCTCTCCAAACAACATAGGCCGGTCCACCCCAAACAACAAAATTCATTTCGGACCTTACTATTCATCACCCCTATGTACGAGCGACACTAACGCGTACTACGATTCTAACTACTCGGGCTCAAGCTCTGAGATCGTCACGCCGTTCGCTGACACGGCTGGCGGCTGCCCTCCTCGCGCGGGTGACGGCCATCGATCGTTGTAGTGATCACCGCCAGAACAGAGGCGCTGTCCACCGAGCGTGGTCTCGCTTACGCTAGCGGGAGTAGTACGCCGGCCGGGATCGAGGGAGCCTGCATATGCCGCGACGACGTGGACGTGGAGTGGCTGTGTCGTCCAGCATCAGCGCCGCGGCCGACGCGTCGGGCCGGAGCCCCGGTTAAATTTTCTTCTGCACGCAGCTGAGCATCTCGGCACGAGGCTACGTACTCCCCGCCCAGCGACGCCGCGTCGCCGACGCGTCCACGTACCGCCTCCGTTATATATACCGATCCGGCACCTCATTTGTCACGTACCCGTGCCTTCAGGCACGGGAGGGGAGAAAGAGTGCAGTTTGTAACAGCGTGTAGTGAGGCGTGTTTCATCTATAGGTACTAGTATCTACTGGTGCTGCTTGATTTTTGTCAGGCGTGTGCTTACGTAGCTCAGCAATTTTGGACCATGATGGGGTTTGGCGGCATCGGTCTTTCGCATGAGCACAATGACCCCGAAGCAGAACATGTCCGACTTGGTGGACACATGCCCGCACCCGGCAGTACGCGTATTAGCCTATTAGGATGACATGCACCTACCTACTGCACGAGCACGAATCACACTATGAAAATTACTTGGAGCAGATACAGTAAACTGATTCAGCATGCATGCTCTAAAATATGCCATATCATCTTATTCTTATATGGATGAGGAAAAATTGAGAAGGGAGAGAAAAGTGGGCGACTAATCTGGTGCCGGTGCTAGCACGGCCTCACACGCTCATGCAGCCGTGAAGGCGATTAAGAGCAAGTTTAATAGTAGGCTGTAAACCAACTATAAATTTATATGGAGGAAAGATAATTTAAAAAATGAAGAGGGTTGACTTTTATACAAGAGCTAGCTATTCACACACTTCAAGATAAATACATTAAATGCATAGGTGAGAGATAGAGAGAGGAGAAAAATAGAGATAACCTTATAGCTCATGTTAACCTAATATAAGCTATAAGCTCATAGTTGGCTCTATTATTAAACTTGCTCTAACAACATTTACAATGCTCCACGCTATACAGTGGCCAACAATTATTTTAATTATTTTTACATATATTTACACTAAGCATATCCAACATGTCTCGAGCTCAAGCTACTACTGTACTCTTGGACTTCGATGGGGAGAGCCATGGCTGCGGTGGAGCTCGGGGCTTGTCACGAAGACAATGGCAGAGTTGGAGGTCGGTGGATAATCTAGTACATGGAGGTTAGTTGGGGTGCCTACCTCGTGGATGTGGGGGTGGATAAGCTCATGAGACGACAACAAACAATGGATGAGCTTGGGGACATAAAGCTCGATGTAGGAGACGCTTGAGCTTGCGAGCTCACCTCTGCGAGCTTGTGGAGGAGGAGGTGATGGAGTTCAAGGATGTAGAGAGTTCATATGGAGCTTAACGATACAAGCTCAATAAGGAGACAGAGTGGATCTGAAGGTTATCTGCATCGATAAGGGCCATGAAACTCGACGAAGGACCTTAACACGATATTAGAACTCAATCTCACCTATGCGGAGTCTACGAAGCATGAGGCATTGGAGTTTAAGAAACTGCCCTTACCATCGGCTGATATAGTCAATAAATAAGTTAGATGGGAAATGGGTAGTATATAAGATAGCCCTGATTTGTCGGCTTGTCATTTTCTTAAAAAACTTTTTTTTCTTGCTAGACTGTAAGATTAGTTTCACGTAAGTGGAAATCATTCCAATTTAGATGATGGGATATAAATTAAATTTTTTGGTTGGATAGTCAGTTCTATAAAGTTAAAAAGGTGGAGTATGTTTTAAACAAATAAAATTCATGAGATTATTAAATGAACTTATTCCTTTGGTCGTAGTATTATTTTTCGTTGGCCCGTCTTAAGTTGTTAGAAAGAGAGAATAGGATAGTACCAAGAGGTGTGTGGTTTTTTTTCCTTTAAACTCCAAATCTCTGTTTTTTTTTCAAGTCGTCGAAAGAAAAGTCGTTAATAACCTGAAGAGACTCTCCCAAGACAGAAGGAGAGAAAAATAATGCACTCGTGTAACTTAAATAGTGTAGTTTAGCAAATTCGTTAAAATCCCCTTTTGGGAATCTTCGGCTTCCCCAGCGGCAGGCAGGCAGCGCGGCGGCACGGCAGCCTCCCTCCCCTCTTCCTCCTCCTGCTGCCCGCGTCCCCCCTCTACCTCGCATCCAGCGCGGATCTCCGCCTCTCCCGCCATGATGGACCTGGATCCCCGCCTCTACGAGAACGTCGTAAGCTCTCATTCTACCTACGCACCCTGCGCCCTTCCTCCCCACCCCATCTTTGATTACCTCTCGCAACTCGATTTGCTTTAAGTATTCCTTGTTGGTTAGTAGGTAGGTTTTCTAGGAACCCATCTCTGCTGTTGCTGGAGGAGGGGGGCAAAGTAGGTGCTTTAGCGAATCTTGTTTGCTTCGAGCGCTGCCATTATGTGTCCCTGCTTGATCTTTTCTCCGTCTGGGTGCGAATTCGACTTTCTTTGTGTGGGCTGGATCCGTTTAGTGGGGAGGATGCGATGGTTAGTTTGGTTGTTTGGGGGTGCTCATGCTAGGGCTTTTGGTGAAGAAAGATTGGGAATTTGTTGATAAGGTGCTTGCAGTGCAAAAAGATCAGTACTTCAACGATGAGGTAGGTTGTAGTGGTCAAATCAGCAAATTTGTTGATTATGTGTGGCTTCTAGTGCAGAAAAAGATTGGATCTTTTGCTAATTAGGAGCGCTGAAATCGGGCGGAATTAATTGGCATGAGCTCTGGAACCCAGCAGAATAAATTGGCATTCTACTGGTTATGACTTGGCGGCATGCCATGCCATGCCATGCCAGCAAGCACAGCTTACCATGTCATTCTCTTCGGCAATACTCCGGGGGGAAAATCCTTGTTGAACAGGTTGTGTTGAGTGTAAAGTTTGAACCAACAGTGCACATGTTTCTCTGTCATGTATTTGTTGAATAAGACCTTGGGATACTGGAGCATTTTAGACAGTAGTGCCCATTTGGTAAAATCTAGGTAAAAGGGGTATGCCTGATATTTTTCCACAAATTGATGTGACACCAAAGCTAGCGAAAACGTGGTAATGAAGTCTTTTCTGTTGTTGCCCTAAAATCAGATGCTGGTCTGTGCTATCTGCTCATAGATACTTCTGCATTTATCATCGCTCGATTAGCATCAAATCATTATTGACAATGCTAGTTGCATGAAGATGCCATATTTTTTTGTTTGCATAGATCATAAATGTAGCTGTGTTCATTAAGCAAGTATATAATAATATCACTGCTGATATTTTCCATAAACAGAACCTACTTATAACTGTCATTTGTCGAGGCTTGAAAGTTTTCTTGCTCTAAATTTCGGCTAACACTGGATGTCTATGTTTACCTTCATATTTATTGAAGGTATATACTGCTATTGACACTAAATTTTCATTTTTTTCCAGTCCGTGAGTGATAACGATGTCCGCAACATAGTGTTGTCTTATCTTATGCACAACTGTTTTAAGGAGACTGCTGAGACATTCTTATCCAGCACTGGTTTGGAACTGCCTGTTGATTACACTGTGGATGTGGATAAGCGTAAAGGTATTTATTCACATGTCAACACTGAATCTTGTATCTTTCTTTGGATGTTCAACACTTGTAAAATTGCTGCATAAGCACTTTATATTGTTATGTTAGTTCATTTGTATCTTTTTATGAATGCTCATGTTTTTGTTTGTCTACACAATCCTTAGCAGCTTCCCCTTTCAAGTTTCATGCTAATAAAAGATGTGCTCTCAGCTCACTTGTTTTAGGGGCAAAAAGGCTGTGCTAATGACACCATTCATTAGCTGAAATAATCTTTGTAAAATCAACCCATCAATGGAATTGCAGCATAATTTAGCTAGTGGGACATGGAGTCATTTCAGTTCAGTATAGATGCAGTTTTAGTTTACTTGTTTGTTGTCAATCTTTACTGAACTTGTTGGATGTGATCTCTGTTGCACATAATTGCAAATGCAAGTTTTATTGAACACTTACTACATAAGTTACACATGTTATGAAGTAATAGAATTGTGTATAGCTATATTATTTTTTAGTACCTTTTCCGTACAAAGTGTAAGATAGGTTTTTTCTAATAGCATGCCATTAATATAGGGTTTATTTCATGGTATGACTCTTTACTGTGCTGTTACCTCTATACTCCACATACATGGATACCTAACTTTCTTGTGCAACATGGATTTAGGATTAAATATAGCCCTTAGAAATAATAAATTAATAATTATGGGGTTTCTGGAAATTTCCGATGCTCTGTTATCTTGGATGGAATTTGTAACTTCATTTGAAATAGTTGGTGGTTAAAGCAGATAATATGGATTGTATCTAAACTATCACGAACATGTACACTGTGCCAGTATTAAAAAATGCATCTGCATTCCATTTGTCTAGTCGCATGCACTTGCATCTAACGCTTTTGTTTTGGTTTCTTTCAGCGATTTTTAGTTTTGTGTTGGAAGGCAATGCCCTGAAGGCTATAGACCTGACAGAAGAGTTGGCACCTAACTTGCTAGAGAATGATATGGATTTGCATTTTGATCTTTTAAGTCTTCACTTCATTGAGTTAGTTCGTTCTAGAAAATGGTAAGTAGCTTTATTTTGTGGAAAAAAAAATAAATGTGCCATGTGTTTTTGATTAATCTGGATGTTTTGACTGACAGCACAGAAGCTCTTGAGTTTGGTCAGAAAAAGTTGACGCCATTTGGGAAAGTGCCCAAGTACGTTGAGAAACTAGAGGTAACTTTTCCTAAACCTACATATGCTTATATTAGACAGATTTCAGGTCATGCAAATTCTGTCTTGTCAGGCCATCAATTTAGAGAACTGGCAATGATGTTAAAGAACTTCACTACCATTTGCTACCCATGCAAAAGAGGCAAAACAAAAATATTGGTCTTGAAAAAACTTTCAGTATGGTGAATCTAGTTTATCACTATGCATGAGATATAGATTTCTATTCAAGTACTTAGCTACTTGCAAAACAGTATTGGTACCTGGCCCACCTTCATTTGCCCTATGTTGCCGCCTTGTAGATCTGATTTTCCATCAAAGTTATGTCGGCCTGTTTTCTGGGCTATCATGTATTTTGTTATCTTTATTAAATACATCAGATTTAAATGGCAGCGTGGTTTTTGTATTGCATTTGTTTAGTAATTGCTGGTGCTATACTGTCCTATCCAAGTACCGATGCTAGGTAGTCCATTATCAACGCCGGCCATTGGGTATTATATTTATTAAATGCAAAATACGGTGAAAACGATTGGAGTAGAGGTTCCGCTTAACAAAATAAATATGGAACATATGGTGACATACTTTTTGTGTATTGAACTTATGATTGGCTGCTTTGTAATGCTATGCTTGGAATACTATGAAAAGTTAACTTTTGTTTTATATGTATAGGACTTTATGGCCCTCCTAGCTTATGAAGAGCCTGAGAAGTCACCTATGTTTCATCTACTAAGCCCAGAGTACAGGCAGAATGTTGCAGATAGCTTGAATCGGGCTGTTCTTGGTATGTTCTAAGATACTGTTC
The DNA here is from genome assembly GCA_000338895.3 of Oryza meridionalis. NCBI lineage: Eukaryota > Viridiplantae > Streptophyta > Magnoliopsida > Poales > Poaceae > Oryza > Oryza meridionalis. The sequence goes on along the minus strand of CM002524.2, from coordinate 32,795,301 downwards.
TTGGTATGTTCTAAGATACTATTTGCTGTGGTCTCATCCGCTGATGACACGATTGTGATCTTTGTCTCATGATCAATGACAGCACATGCTAATCGACCAGCATATTCATCATTGGAGAGAGTGATACAGCAAGCAACTGTGGTTAGACAATACCTACAGCAGGAAGTTGGCAAGGTAGCATCTCTATCTTTTTCTTCATCTCACGATCAATCATGATTCTGTACGGCTGCATCGTATCTTGTTGAACATCTTTTTTTTTGTTCTTATCTATCTTAATTATTGCTATTTCTTTTTTTGGGGTGCATGTTTTTCCATAATCATAAGTTACTACAGTCCACTTAAACTTCTATTTAACTATTGGTGTGCTTTAACATCATGATGCACACATGACATTTCAACTCTTGGAGCAGGATTCTTACCCGCCATTTTCTTTGAAGGCCTTTCTGAACAAGTAAGGTGCAACCAATCAATCGTTAGAAAGATCACCTCCAGGGCTCCAGTCCTATGGCCACCAGAGTTCCCTTCAGAATGTGTAAAACAGTTGCGTGAAAGCAAGCGACGGGATGCTCATGCACATATTATTCAGAGAACCGCCTTCTGGATTAAACGATATCATCAGTGGTGTACCAACAATATCATCTGCATCGAAAGAGGAATGTTGTATAACTGTTGTTTCCTCATTTACAGTTCCCCATTTCCCCTTTACCCGTTGACGCCATCGAAAGTTGTACATATCAGAACCTTGAGCTATTCTGTATGTTCGTGCAGAGATATCGTCAGTTTGAATCAATCTGCTGTGCACTTATTACTATGCCTGATGCTTGGTCTCTACAAACTATTGGTGTGTTTTATGGCCGTCCATTTCACCATATCGACTGCTCCATTCAACCAAAAGATAAAAGGAAAGCAGAGTAAGTGACAAGACCAGGGGAGGAGAATTCTCAAAATTTTCTTAGAATGTGCCCTTGATGCTATGCCTGATGCCTGATGCTGGTTTCTACAAAATATTGATGTTTTTCATGGCGTCCATTTCACGATATCAACTGATCGATTCAACCCAAAAGATGAAGGAAAGCAGACAAGAAAGTGACAATACAATGGGAAGAGAATTCTCGAAATCCTCATATAATCAGAAAAGGAAAACACGGGTGCCAACTTTAGTTTTCCATCGTGAACGCAGGGAATCACGAAAGATGAGAGCGAGCGGTGGGCAACAAAAAAAAAAAAAATTGCTTCTTTCCGTTCCGTGAATCAAACCGGGCAAATCGTAGAAGACCTATACGCAAATTGGAGAAGACCTATTGGTAAGCGAATCCAGTTCTTCCCCAGTAGTAGCTTTCAAGTTTCTTGAGCCGTTTACGCTGCAGTGGCTGCCAGCTGCTCTGTGAATTTTGATGATGCTTTGCTCTTTTTTTTCTGGTCCTCGTTTTACCGGTTCCACTATAAATAGGCAGGTGAGTGCTTCTTGTCGTAATAGTAAGCTCATCACTTGGCACCAGCTGTGAAAAAAGCTTAATTAGTCAATTCTCTCCGTCAGCTGATTTTGTTTGGCCAACGGAACATGGTAATTTCTCCCTGTTAGTTCATGAACTTGTGCGTATTTATCTGCATGTGTGACTGATTGCATGCGTGCCGGCAAAAAGAAGGGATGGAAACAAAAAAGATGGTTCTTTGATGTAGAGTTCTCTGGGAAACGAACATTTTATATGGGAGTATGTTTAGTGTCTTCAGGAAACTGTTCTACAATTGTTCGTAGTTCGTCCTGCTAGTTTATTATATCTTTGAAGTAAACATTCAGTTTCCAGGTTGCACTTTCAGAATTTCAGTAGCTAACAGAAATCATAGAAATGCAAGGATAACAAAAATCCTGTCAGTCAAGAAGAGTAATACTACCAATTATATTGATTTAAGTGCTAATAGATGGTGGATTACTTCATGATGTATCATGAACCTGACACAAATATAATGATTTGTTCATGTCCAATAGAGCTTTAGAGGATTCAACGGGAAGAACCCGATACTCGTTGGGCCATGGGGAGGGTTGGGAGGAACCCCTTGGGACGACGGTGTGCACTCCACGGTGAGGCAGATCGTGATTACTCATGGTGCAGCCATTGATTCCATCAAGATCGAGTATGACCTGAAAGGAAAGTCAGTCTGGTCAGAGAAGCATGGAGGTGATGGAGGCACCAAAACTGATCAGGTTTGTCTGAATTTTGTCCCCAAGTCCCTGACCTGAGAATTTAAGTACTCAGATGTGCCAATGTCATCACAATTTTATTCCATCTGCACAAGTATGCTACTTAAAACTTAAAAGTAACATTCTTGAACGGACATGTCATAGTTGTGCTAATTTGCTAAATAGATTAAGCTAGAAATTCATTGCTGCAATTGTTTTCTGCAAACAGAAGACATGAACGTCTTGCTACTTTTTCTGAAGAAATCACATACTCTGACAAGAACGTTAGGCTGCAGGCGTTTGAGTTTCAGACTGAGGAAGTGGTGCTGTTTCTAACAGGTGAAACTCGACTACCCTCAAGAAATCCTCACCTCTGTCAGTGGCTACTACGGATCATTGGGAGGCTGCATCGTCGTAAGATCACTAACATTCGGGAGCAACCTCTCCAAGTACGGGCCTTTCGGCTCCGAGGAAGGGACGCCCTTCTCGCTCCCAGTGGCGGTCACCGGTAAGGTCATCGGCTTCCATGGCAAATCCGGGTGGTTTCTCGACTCAATCGGCTGCCATTTCAAGAAGGAGAAGAACGCCACTCCGTCGTCCAATGCTCCTTCAGCTCTCAGGAGCATCACGAAACCTCAGGACAAGAATGGCAACAGGTACGCAGATAGCAATGCTGGGTATGACATGGTTCTTGCCGTCAGAGACAGAGGTGACAGCTACAGTGTCCTGACTAGCAACAATCCCAAGGAACAGTATCCTAACCAATCACAGGATGCTACTCTCTGGAACAAGGTAGGATAAATTCAGAAACTCTACAGTGATTACTTGGTTCAGAGTCCTTTACATATATTGTAGCTGAAAGGGGATTTATTAGTACGTGGAATTTTGCCATAATGTACAGATGGTGTCACTGCCTAGTTTCTACTCGGATAATGGGACCATGACAATAAGCACTCCGGTGAGATTTGGTCCCTGGGGTGGAAATGGCGGCACCATATTCGACGACGGTATATACACTGGTGTTCGACAGATCAATTTAACGCGAGGATTGGGTATATCGTCGATGAAGGTCCTCTATGATCGAAATGGGCAGGCTATATGGGGTGATAAGCGTGGATCCAGTGGGGCAGCAAGAGCTGAGAAGGTGATGCAATTTCTGAATTTCAGCTTCTGAAAAATTACTCTGAAACTGCACTTCAGCTTCTGAATTCTCAGTTTCAAACTTGTGATGTACTGCTACTAGTACTAGTCCTGATGGTATGGAGATTTTGTTTGACAGGTTGTATTCGATTTTCCATCAGAGATCTTAACTCACATAACCGGTTACTTCAGTTCGACGATGATCATGGGATCAACGGTGATCAAGTCTCTGACATTCCACACGACGAAGAAGAGCCATGGTCCATTCGGGGATGAGACTGGCACGTTCTTCTCCAGCTGCCTGACCGAAGGTAGGATAGTAGGATTCCATGGCAGGGATGGGTGGTACATCGACAGCATTGGAGTCCATGTCCTTGAAGGCAAGGTGTTGTCACAGAGAGCTGACAGAGCATTGACCGAAACGAGCCCGTCTCGCCACACCGATATGCTTGCAGTAGCACAGAGGGAAATAGGAGATGAGGTAAGTGTACCATGTCCCAAATGCTAAATTGCAAGAAGTATTAGTAGATTTTCAGAACATCTTTTTCTGTGTTGCTGATAGTGAAACTATTATGACCAATGAAAAAAAGTGTGTTTTCTTTTTTTTTGTGAGTGTGTAGGTTACATATGGTGTGGTGAAAGAACCAATACCAGTAGGGCCAGGGCCTTGGGGTGGCGAGGGAGGCAAGCCATGGGACGATGGTGTCTACACAGGAGTGAAGCAAATCTACATCATGAGAGCCGATTTCATCGGTTCTGTGCAGATTGAGTACGACAGGAGTGGCCAATCCATCTGGTCCACAAGGCACGGCAACGGTGGCCAGATAACACACAGAGTGAGTTTGATTACTCAACTTGCTCACCTATTTTCAGTAACAAGATTCAAGCTGTTTCATAATGATCCGAGACAATGTGGCAAAGCAGATGAAATTGTCTGCACTGCAAGCATCAACCAGTCTCATGTAACCAAAGCTTAAAGACTTCAGATGAGATTTGTATGATGCTAATTAATCAACTGTTCACCAAAATGCCGGTGCAGATCAAGCTGGACTACCCACACGAGGTCCTGAACTGCATATACGGCTACTACAACACCTGCCAGGATGAAGGGCCCAGAGTGCTGAGGTCGATCACTCTCGTCAGCAACCGGGGGAAGTACGGGCCGTTCGGCGAGGAGGTCGGGACCTACTTCAGCTCGGCGACAACGGAAGGGAAGGTGGTCGGGTTCCATGGCCGGAGCGGCCTGTACCTGGACGCCATTGGCGTGCACATGCAGCACTGGCTGGGTGACAGGAACAGAACTGCAGCTCCCAGCTCTAATAAGTACTACATCTCCAAGTACCTGTTTTGATTGAGCTCTGCAGAATTGTGTTCTTAACTTTGTGTTTGAAGCATATGCTTTTGATGTGAAGTCCAAAGTCCAAACACTTTCAGATTTGAAGAGTGGCGTGTGATTTATTGTGTGAACTTAAAATTATTATCTGTGTGCATTTCCTAGATTCAGGGGCCTGGAATGATTTGATCATCTTCCATATGAAACAAAAAACATCGGAATGTATGTGATTTATTTGTCCGGTTTGGAGATTTGATTCTCTCCAGCAATGGAGTTGTTTTTTTTTTCTTTCAGAGAAGTGATAGGCCTACCGATCAGACTAAACATTCTGTCGTGTCAAAGATCACCAAAAGGGGTAGTGATCTGATCACGATTTCGTTGTCATGTTTCGGGTTCAGTCGTCTTACGTTTGCCCAGCTGGTTTCCGAGGTGGAGTCGCTATGGGATGAGGACATCCTGGCGTTATTCTTTCTTTCACTGGTGACATCAAAGGCGGCAATGCATGCATGAAGCATGACGTTTGATGTGCTTTCAGGATTAAAATTGCTGCCTTTAATTTGTGCTTGCTGCTGGTAAACACTAAACATGCCATGTTCTTGAGCCCAACCTGGTGGAGAGAGCAATGCAGAGGGTAGTATCAATGCTAATTTGGACTCTAGCTGTGTGACACAGGTTTGCAGAGAGGTTCAGAGAACCGGATGATGGTGAAGTGGGTGAGGAACAGGCAAGTGGCATGTTCACTAGTATAGCAACCAACTAGCACAATTCGAGCCTAGTGGACACTCTATACTAGTAGTACTGCCACGCAAATTGCTGGACTGAAATTCTGTCAAGTCTGAAAGGATTGGATGAACCTTGCCAAAATATGGTAGTACACAGCAGGATTACTTATATTCCACCATAGATCAGACACGACGCACGAACGATCGTGTGTGTGCCGGTGTGTTTAACTAATGAAATGACGGTGATTTAGCCGGTGCCATGATTTGTCCTGATGAAAAACCTCGCTGGCTAGCTCAGCTAGCTGCGACGAACATCCATGGAGAGAGATAAGATTCTGTGATTCTGTCCGTCCAAATCGCCGCCCTCTTTTTTTTCTGGCCAAAGTAGGAAGAATTCAGAGCAGCAAAAGGAATTGCAGTTTCGCAGGGCCACACGAACCTGTCGGATGCATTCGCTCTGGACAGTTTTGAACTCCCCTCAGGACGTGGTCATCTTAGGAGAGGAAGCAAAGGAATCGTAGGGCAGAGAAAAGAAACCGTCCATGTTCATCCTCCAGGCAATGCATGCTTTCCCGCCGTCACAAAACAATGAGCTGTAATTTTCAGAGTCTCAGGCCGGGTTTCAGATCCTTATTATTTGTCCACGAGACTTAGAGAAATGACACAGTGGCGCATTTGATAATTGGTAGTAATACTATGTGATAGGGAGGCTCACGGTCATGGAGAATCTCACCGACCCGGATGGATCGATGGATGGATGGATGCAGCGGTGGAAGGCAAAGTCAATCCCCTAGCTGGGAGTTTGGTCGGCAAATCTGAAGACCGGTGATGGAGTAGAGTAGCCATCCAGCCACTAGTGGCGCATTTCGTCTAGAACTACTAGTATTACGCCAAGTTTTCTTTTTTTGAGAACTTATTACGCCAAGTTGGAATAGAATTACAGGGATTTCTTCCTCTACCTCTCCTATCTTACAGCAGGTACAATAGCAGACTATAAACCAGCTATAAACATATTTCGAGAAGATAAAAGAGGATAGAGAAGAGCATCGGGATATAGATTTGTAGCCAGCTGCAACACAGACTCCAACATACATTTATATATGACAGATGGGACCAGATATTAATTGTGTAGTACTCCCTCCGTCCTATAAAAAACGAGTCTAAAATCGGATATAACATAAATGAATTAACTACTAAAATGACTATAGATGATTTAAGGCCGGTTCTTCTAAGAGCAAGTTTAATAGTGCAGCCCACTACTAACTCCAAATCATCTATAACCAATATAATAGCTAATTTATATAATAATTGCTTACTATACTATTAATATCTGGTCCCACCTGTCATACATACATTACGTCTTGGAGTCCGTGCTGCAGCTAGCTACAAATCTGTAGCTCGCTGCTCCTCTCTCTCTTCTTTTATCTTTTTAAAATATATTTGCTATTGTACCTACTCTAATTAGTTTGGCGCCAACAACTATCCGATCGAGCACTGAAATTTCGCATGTCGCGTCGGGCGGGGGGGAGCTGCCACTGCCACCTTAAAGCGAGCCGCTTCTGGAACGAGATCTCCGCTGTTGCCAAAATCTTCCTTGGGACTCGCGAAAGACGGGGCTCGAATGACTCGTGGCCACTGGATTTTAAACTACGCGCGAGCCTACTTGCCTATTGCCGGGAAGGCCACACTTTTGGGCCTTTTTTCTCATGCTGCGTCCATGGCAATGGCATGGCATGTTGGGGGGATTTGTTCATTCTCTCTCCCGGTTCAGGATGAGCCCCCGGTATCGATCGGATAATTTTTTTAGCATGTGTTTTTTAACCATCCAAGCAGAAACTCCAAGTTGTTGCTACTTTTGAAAAAAAAACAATTGAGAAAATCTCAAAGAAAAAAGAGCGAAGTGGTAGCTACACTAAATTGCAAGTTTGTCCAGCGGATATAATATATTTAACAGCCACTACTCCTCTCGGTGACCTTATTTCCACCTGAATTATATGCGATGGAATCATGGAATAATAACTTTGTAAGCAGTAGTAGCAGTCAGGTATCCCTAAATTGAAAAATTGTCCAGCGGATAATATATTCAACAGCCACTACTTCTCTCGGTGACCTGATTTTCACATGTATTTATATGCATTACTTTTACATGGAATAATAACTTTGTGAAGAGTAGCACTTGTCAATTAATGCATCCATCTCTCAACAGATAACACTATTGACTTTTGGCACAACGTTTGATCACTCATTTTATTAAAAAAATTAATGCAAATATTAAAAAGTACAAGTAATGTTTAAATTTTTTTAATAAAAAAATAAGTCACAACAAAATAAATATACATATATTTTTTTATAAGATGAATAACCAAACATCATACCAAAAATCAATGAAACAAAGGGATATAACTATATATCTTAAATGCTTTCCAGCATGATGTACAGTTCTCTATCTCCTGGTGATCTCGTTGAAAGCAAAGCTACTCAATGCACACATGCAGCACAGCACTAACCAAATTCCCAGACACCCACATCCCTGTGCAGGGCTTTCCACGCACGCACCGGCAAGATGGATAGAGATATATCCTGCAGCTCGATCGATCCCTATCTGAGACTGTACTGCCTGTGACACGATCTTACTCCAACTCTCTGACGGATAAGGCTTCATCTTGAGCCTCTCGCAGCTTAGCTATATCTCTCTGCTGCCGCTAGCTGATATGGTTCTCTCGTATCCAGTCCCGATCTCGATCTCTCCAACTGGGTCGGCCATCCATCGATCGACTCATCAATTCATGCCTCTCGATCGCGAGCATATATGGTCATCATCGATCGATCAGTTCATTTCAGTTGCTGGATGGACCAAATCCTGTGCCTTTTGAGATCGATCGATCAAAAAGAGAAAGGATCAAAGCTACAGGGACCAACAACCAACGGCCGGTCGCCGGCTGGCTCGCACATGCGCATGTCGTAGTAGTACATATGCGTTAGCTGACACACATGATACACGTACTACACGCATCGACTGGTGATATATATCGATCCATCTCCATCTCATCTGCATGGCAATGGCCATATGCTGCAGGGAGAGACCACACCACCCACTGTCTCTCTCTATCCACATCTTCTGTAATCTCTCCCTATACCTCGCAATTATATACGTTTGCGAGTGCATGCAGATCGAGCTGATCAGATGAGATCGATCGATCTCTCTGCAAAGGCAAAGGGGAGAGAGAGAGAGAGAGAGAGAGAGAGAGAGGAGGCAAACAGGATGAAGAAGGCACTAGCTAGCTGTAGCTTTGTTGCTCAACGTGCAATGCTGGGTGTAGATGATGGAGTAGGGGGGAGCTAGGGCCAGATCTTGGAGGGAGAAGCCCTTTTGGGGATTTGGTTCTTTGCACAAATGCACAATGCTTGCCGCCGCTAGTGGCCTGCATGGATGGATAGATGGCCCTGGGGTGCCACCATGCATCACCGGACAGATGGATAGATCGCAACAGATCACGGATATATATCGATTGGTACAATGCAATGCATCCACTGTCAGCAGCTACAATGCTAGTACCATATCGATCTTTTTGGTTCGGGTGATAGCTCAGTACGACGTACTAATGTGCCAAACGAAAGCATGCATTCAGTGCTTCTAGCTGTGGTACAAATCGACAAGTACCACGTACTAGTGTACGCATGGATGTGATTAGGCTGCGTTGGAAGAAGTGTTGTGGCGGAGCAACTCGGAAGCACATGAAACGAAACACGCTTATTATGAACAGAGCTGCTATACGTATGATTTTTTTTGCGATGTTTATAAGATGAAACGTTTCTCTCCTAGCCCACAAGTGCTCTTGACTGCCGCGTGCGCATGCGCCGTGTGTTCACGCCCGTTATCGTACTAAGATCGTCAGAAAAAAATCGTACGTATAGCAATTTCCTATTACAAACCTGAAAATAGATTCATTTGATTTTTCTTTTTTAGAAAAAAAAACCTCTGTTTAGAAAATTTTGCACAACACACCATTTAGCAAATCCGGGAAACGTGCTAACGAAAAACAAGTAATAAGTTGATGTTTTGAGTTGCCAAAAAAATTCAGCCTTATTTCGTACTCCTTCATCATTGCCAACGAGTAATTCTTAATGCATTTTACGAAGTTAATGTCTAACAATTAAAATTTTAACTACTAGTAACTTTTAAAACTTATAGTTTTAAAGACAATACTGTTATGCATAGATTATTAGTCCTAAAATGTATTTTAAAAAATTAAATATTTACTTGTTTTTATATATTATAATAGAATCATATAGTAAAAGATAAAGATATATTTTGAAGATCTCGTTGTCATTGTTTAAGACGTTAAAAAACTGGGAGAGCTAGTATATATGTTATATGCACTAGAGTTGTATAAAAAAGATCCAACTCTAATATAATTCTGATGTATAATTTGTGTGCGAGAGAGATTGAGAAATGGGTGGTTTGGCCGTGGGATGCATGCATGGCGGCAGGGAAGGCAAACAAAGGTGGCTACTGTTGGCGCCTCCCTTTCAATGTCTCCAGGACCGTTGACCGATAGTCAACGAGCAGCAGCTTAGACTAGCCACGTGCAGCGCGAGGGGGCGCGACGACGACGCGTGGACTTTTGACTGAGGCCGTGAGTGGACTCGCGGCGACGACCTGATCTCTCTTGACATCGACTTATCCCTAATTAAATTAAGTTAAACCACATTCTTCCCATGATTCATTAGTGTCAATTAGCCTTAAGAGGGATTCTGCGTGTGTGTGCGTGCTTTTGTTTTAAGTGGGGATCGTATATAGTTTGGCCGTTCTGGCCAGATAATATTAGTGGCGCTTTTGACCAGAGATATGCACGCGTGATTTCTGACATGTATAGAGACGATCTCAGTCAGGTTAATCTGAACTTGGATTATAGCTGTTTGTTTAATTTGTAGCGGTCCAGTTGATTGGAACGTACTACTTGGTTAAGACTAATTAATTACCATGTGTTCCAAACATGTGACTTAATACAGATTAATTAATTAAATATATAATATTTGGCATAACAACTGTCGAAAAAGACATACTATTGGGCAGAACATCATATCGATCCTAAGGATAACTCACAGATATATAATATTAAATACTAAATAAATAAATAAAATAGACACGCTAGCTAGACTAGCTAGCTTGGAGTAACGGGGGCATGAAGTAATGTTTAGTTCCCACACAAAAATTTTACACCATGTCGTATCGAACGTTTAAATATATGCGTGAAGTATTAAATATAGGCTAAAAAATAACTAATTACATATATTGTGACTAATTTGTGACACGAATCTTTTAAACCTAATTACTCCATGATTTGACAATGTTGTGCTACAGTAAAAATTTTTTTTGCTAATGACGGATTAATTAGGCTTAACAAATTTGTCTTGCTGTTTACTGACGGATTTTTGTAATTAGTTTTTTATTAGTGCCTAAATACCCTATGCGACACCCTATATAATATCCGATGTAACACGCCAAAACTTTACACCCCCTATATCTAAACACCCTCGTAATGTAGTAGTACAATCTTGTTCCTAGTTGGAGTGGTGCACACTCCCTTCATTTTAGAATGAAAGATATTTTGGTTCAATCATAAGTAAATTTTTTATTGAAAAAAGTGGGTCATACATCCATTTATTAAGTAATAGATGACGTCGTTGACTTTTTATCACGCGTTTGACCATTCATTTTATTTCAAAAAAATATGTAGGAGTGATTATAATTTATTTTGTTGTGAGTTGTTTTATCATTTAAAATACTTTAAGTATGATTTATATCTTATACATTTACATAAACTTTTGAATAAATCGAATGGTCAAACATTTGTTAAAAAGTCATCGGCGTTATCTATTAAAAAATGGAGAGAGTACTAACTAAGCAATCCAGTCATATATGTATCTACCAATAAATTGAGCACTCTAGGATTAACATGTTATTTTTTTATATTTAATGAAAATTTCTAGAGACATTTCTCTAGGTGAGATGAAGTTAAAATGACTTGATTGAAAAACAGCATAGCTAGCAAAAATAATACATTTTGAGATCTAACATAGCAATATTCCTCTAATTAAGTTTTTTCCCTTGATATATTTAAGTCTAGCTAGATGCGAGTAAAGATCGCTTGCTTTTAAATAAGATATGTAACACATTTGAGATTTACCATAAGAAAATCCTCTTCGTAGGTATAGTCAGTTAATAACCTTTTAACATAAAAATCATTCATCTTATTAAAAAAATATGTAGTGCTTCCATTTATTTTTCTGTTATTTTTTACTATTAAAGGTGATTTAACCATAACTTATATTTTCAGTGATTAACTATACCACTTTTCATAGAGAATCTCCCTTAAAATCTATTGAATATAGATATAATATGATTATAGTATAATAACATTGTAATTAACTTATATCTAATCATACAAAACTCAGTGTTAGGCAAACAAAACTTAGTGTGAAGGCGAAGTCGCAGGATCCAGCGCGCGCATGTTTTTTTTCGTTTCTCACCTCCGTACGTGCACGAATCAGCTTAAAGTACACCTGACAGCTAAAAATTTGAAACATGTTTTCTCCGATTTTCTATCAAAATATATTAAGCAAATCTGATACACTAAATATAAATATGATGAATGATAAAAACGCGTTGTAGCATGAATGATTTTTAAATACAAAGAATGTTCATAATTCAACAGCCTCCTATATACTCCCTCCGTCTAAATATTTGAAGCTGTTGACTTTTTTAAACATGTTTGACCGCTCATCTTATTCAAAAACTTTTGTGAAATATGTAAAACTGTATGTATACATAAAAATATATTTAACAATAAATTAAATGATAGGTAAAGAATTAATAATTATTTAAATTTTTTAAATAAGACGAACGATCAAACATGTTTAAAAAAAATTAACGGCGTGAGGAAAGGAGTAGGAGTACGAGGCAGAGGAAGTCAATATACAAAACGACGTTCTTTGCATTTGCTTCTTGGATGGTCCTACCTATGCTGCTCAATTTCTAAAATTACCGACCCCAGAGCTGGCATCACGTGACTTGGCCGGCGGGACGGCGGAGGATGGGATCTCAGTATCTGTCTAGCTATCTCAGTTCCAGGGTAGCACCCTCTGCTCTATAATCTTGTAGAGATTTCGTGGCATTATGTTTTGAGTTGTTAATTAGATTTTCAATCCAGCCATTATTAGTGTGCGCAAGTGCAAACCGGCCTGCAGGCTGCAGCTAGAATCTCCAGTTTTTAATTAATAAAGTAAATATCAACATAGGCCGACCAATCCGTGCTACTGGATTTGTGCACAGCTGCACGTGTACGACCGACGAACGTGCGTGCTTGCGAGAGTGTAATCCTTCACATATGTTCACCCATATAGTATACTCCCCGTCTATAGAGGATTTTAACATTTTACTTATACTGTTGTACCATTTATTTTATTTTAAAAAATTATGCAAATATAAAAAACGAAAAGTTGTGTTTAAAGTATTTTGGAAAATAAAGTAAGTCACAAATAAAATAAATAATAATTCCAAACTTTTTTAAATAAGATAAGCGGTTAAACAGTGCAAGCAAAAAGTCAAAATCCTATATTAAGGGATGGAGGGAGTACCATATCTATTTTTTATAGTAATATATAACACCATTGACTTTTTATATATGTTTTATCATTTGTCTTATTTAAATTTTTACAAATATATACAAATATAGGTCATGTTTAAAGAACATTTTAATGATAAATTAAGTCAGAATAAAATAAATAATAATTATTATATTTTATGTTTAAAGAACATTTTAATGTTTGCGTACGTACGTTCATAGGAGTGAGTGTGTGTTGTGAGTGTCTGCGTTGTACTGTGTAATTCTAAAAAAACTAATAATCATTTTTTAATAAAAATAATAGTCAAACATATTTTAAAAATTAACAATGTCGCACTCCCTCCGTCCCAAAAAAGACAACCTAGTATTAGTATATGACATATTCTAATACAACGAATCTAGATATATAGGATGTGTCACGTCGTAGTACGAGTTTAAGTTTTTTTTGACATGGATGGAGTATATTATAAAAACTGGAAAGAGTACAGTATACCTTTAGTTTTCGCATAAGAATACACGTATATGGTCGGTACAATTATGCAACTCCGAGGGCAAAGCTAGCGCTGCTGCATCACGGCGCGTTAGGTCACGCAATGAACTGGATAACCAAATCTCATTTTTCATGGCGTATAATTTCCAAAATCTCGATGAAAGTGACTGGACTACTATATGCTAGTAGCAAGTAGTACGTATACTATTTTATTTTCTATACTAGTACAGCTAGCTAGGGTGTGGTGCAGTGTTAGCAACATTTCTTGCCGACATGTACACACTTGAACCCCTATGGCGTTCATTTGAGTATCTTTCTGCATGCAGCTGTGTAAACATTATCTGTAATTGTTGCGTACGCCAATAAGATTAGTTTGTGCTATTATTCGCTACACTCATCTCTGACTAATCTGTCAAATTTTCTACTGTGCTACTGCAAGGAATTAATGCACGGAATGATCATCGTGTTTTCTTAAGATCCAACAACACTATAAGAGTCAACCTGGTGGTATCAATGACTTACGACATATTGCTGGTGGCGGGGTGATCGTCCTCACATCGTGTACTGTTGATAGATTTGGCTGATCAGATCGGCTAGTCGTTTGCAAATACTCCTTTACTAATTGGTAAAGTTAATCGTTAGCATCGTCGTGCAGGAACCCCACACATACATATATATTACCTCATTTTTCAATATATAGCACCATTGATATTTTAACAAACATTTAACTATTCATCTTATTAAAAAAATTAAATATAGAAAACTAAGTTATAATTAAAAAAAATTGATGATTAATCAAGCCACAATAAAATAAATGATAATCAATGACCACTACTCAAAAATGACTTTTCTGAACGAGCAACCCAATAGATTGCGGACGGATCATAAGTATCCGTGTCTGTAAAAATTGACCCTTATTTTCCCATGCAGCTCCTTAAGATATTCATATGCATAAAACATTTTTTTCAGACAGACCACTTAAAATATCCACACGCGAAAATAATTAAGGTTATTTTCATATGCGAGGCTCTCATCTCACCCGCTTGCAAAAATAACACTAAAAGTTTCCCGCTCCTTTTTTTATTCTTCACTCCTCTCTCATTCTCTCTCTCTCCCCCATCACCCCACTCCACTCGATCCTCTCCTCTCCCGCTCTCTCTCCCCGCTCCTCCTCTTGGCAGCAGGATCCGGCGGCGGCGGGCAAGGACAACGGTGAGGGCTTCCTCCTCCCCCCCTCCCCCTCTCCCCTCTCCTCCATCCCGACGTTGGTGGAGGGTTCGGGCAGCAGGGGAGGGCGGAGGAGGGGCGCGATGGCGTGGATTCAACGGCGGCCACCCTCCCATGTGCGGCGGCGGCAGATCAGACATTGGGGAGGCACCAGTATGGTATGGCAGATTCGCCTCCGGCTCCGGCTCCGGCTCCAGCGACGGGAGCGGGCGGACCCGGCTGCCCCTAGCCCCCGACGTCCCCACGACGAGGATGGGGATGAGGTCGACGGTAGCGGCTTCAAGCAACAACGGTGACGACGAGGAGGGCGTCGGCGGTTTCTAGGGTCAGGTTTTCGTGATTTTTGGTTTCTTCTTTTTTCGGATTTTTATTTTTACATACGGGCGACATAAACACCCGCACGTGAAAATCGTACTTTCGCGTTACAAAAATAGCGATTTCCATAGACCATTTGGTGCATGTGGATCGTTTTACCATCTGCCAAAACCGGATTCGACCGTATGAAAAAACCGGAGTCATATATTAAAAAACAAGTCACAATAAAATAAATGATAGTCAACGTGTCATGTATTAAAAAACAAACAAACGTCTGTGGGTATATATAGCTAGAATGAACGCTTACGAGTGCATTACGTACTGTGACATATTCATGCATATATACTACGCACACACGCATACATGAACAGACGCACGTACGGGCACACGATCCTTATGCACGCACGCATAAGATTTCCTTGCGCAACTGCAACCATATCCGGGGCATTAGGCCGGGCCGCCGGGGAGTAGTACTGTTTGTCTGCTTTGGTTGCTACGTTCGGTCCTCTTCATAGAATCACAGGGCCCACATCTTACAGCATGAAACTACTCCTATCTCGTTTCAAAATATTCCTCTCAGCAAAAAGGTCATTTTCAAACCTTAAGTACTTGTGTGGTCGTATTCCTATATATTCCACACATCCTCCGGTAGTTTTTTTTTTTATGTACATGTTTTAAATTTGTACTAATTGGGATTGGACTTCTCTTTAAGAACGAAATCATATGGGCGTGGGCACGTACCACCTTGACAAACAGGCACACGCTGACAATGAAACGGAAATCCTAATTTGGATCGGTGTACGCTCGCGATTAACATGACAGACACGCGCAAATTAGTATATATCAATTTCCCAGAATAAAAGGTAAAAATTCACCTACAAGGCTACAAACACGTATATATAGTCGGATCAAAATAATCATCGTGAGGTGCCAATAATTAAGGTAACGGTGTGGATCAAGAACCCAACAAAACCAAAAACCAGACACGGCCGTACGGTGACATCAGAAGAGATGTTCTCGCTAGCTACGTGCTGATCATGCAGGACATCGTTGGTTCGCTTGCATGTGCAATGCCGGGTGACACGATCGAGATGTGATGCGATGCGATCTCGGCCGGCGAGTTCATGGAGATGAGCCAAAATTAGTGCTGGCCTCATCATATCCCGGGAATTTGACTGTTTGAAACGCCTGCGCGCATGATCGATCGGCTACGTTGTCTGTACGCGCGCGGCGTTCTCGCGTGACGCACTTTGGCGGATCCATCCCGCAAGAGATCATCTCGATCGGCGCGTCCTCTCCTCCCCGTGCGGGCCGGGACAAACCGTGTCGCGTCACATATTTTATCTCCGTATATCTCACGTTCTGCAGTCCGGCTCTCGCTCGATAGCCCGTCAGTGCGTGCATGAAACCACCATCAACACATGCTCGTTTCGATCGATATCTGTACCACGTACCACTACTACTACTACGCAACAACACATAATTAGGTTTCTGCTCTCAACATGTTCCGTTTTTTTCCCACTAAAACGTAGGTTGCGCTTTTAATTCTGGCACAAGGTTGTTGCAGCGATGTGCATTTATGTGCCAGTACTGACCATGTGTACCAAACTAATCGGATCGATCGATCGGTCCAACGCGCGAGTGCCGGCCTGTGCACGCGCCTATCCATTGGCCGCGCCGCGGAATCGTACGTACCGCTAGCTGCTGGGCTCGATCGGTCGATGGACCGGCCGGTTCCCTTTCGTTGTCCCACTCCGCCGGCGACAACTGTAGTGCATGCCGGACCGAGACACGCCGGATCCTCGGCCTGAGCCAGCGGCCGGCCGGGGCGGTTCCACCAGGTGCATCTCCTTTGATCGATCGATCGATCTCCTAGACATCATCGTTGTTAGTGATCAAAGATGTGATGGGTGGTACGTGCAGCATTGATTGCTCGGCGTGACGATCTCTCCAATCGGAGCGATGGAGCGGCACTTACGACGAGCAGAGACGGGACCTCCTCCGTGTCATTAGGAAAGGATCGCACAGTGGACAGATGATGACAATTGACAGTGCTGGTAACAATGATGATATCCTTATATTAAAAAAATAAGAAGAATGATAGGTGATATATATACTAGCATCACAGTATAATTGAGGAGAAGGATTTTAATCACTCAACGGCCGGTGAGCCGTCAAGAACTACGCATCGATCAATCAACGTCTTTTAACATCGACTAAAAATGTTTGCGTGCCACGGTTACTAGCGACACGAATATATCGAGTATATAGTGGAGTACTACGTGAAGGGATCAAATCAAGGTGGATGAAGACGTACCGACACGCCATCGCCTTCACGTTATTACTCCATCCTAACGCTGTGCACAGTACGTGCCCGGTGCCCCTCGATCGCCCTCGTCTTATAAATGCAGAAGTTGACGCCTGGCGTACGTGACGGGCTGACCGGCATGCATGCATCGCGTGCTACACAGGTGAGGGCAGGCCGGGAGCTAGCAACGCACTCACTAGTGGAGAAACCATCTTTGCCCGATCGACCAAAAACCACAATAGTCTCGGTTGTAGTAAAAACCGGGACTAAAGATGGTTTTTAGTCCCGGTTTATAAGTAGAACGGGACTACGTGATCTTTAGTCCCGGTTGGTGTTACCAACCGGGACTAAAGATCATCTTTAGTCCCGGTTCACATGCCGTCAGGTGTTGTCAGGCCCCTCCAGGATCTTTAGTCCCGGTTGGAGTTACGAACCGGGAGTAAAGATCGGATCTTTAATCCCGGTTCGTAACACCAACCGGGACTAAAGATCACGTGATCTTTAGTCCCGGTTGGTGTTACGAACCGGGATTAAAGATCCGATCTTTACTCCCGGTTCGTAACTCCAACCGGGATTAAAGATCAAAACGCACTATATAATCCCTATTACTTATCCTCTTTTCTCATCCACTCTTTTCTCATCCACACAAACTCCTCTCTTCCTCTATCTCTAATCCTTATCTCGTCCCTTCTTCCCTTCCTCCTTATCTCTTTCCCTTCTTATCCCTTCCCAACTCCCCTTCCCAACTCGATCCCGTGTGCGCAGCAGGAGGGGGTGGGCGGCCCGGCCGGCGGAGGGCAGCGCGGCGGCGCGGCGGCGGCCGGCGCGGAGGGCCGCGCGGCGACGCGGCGAAGCGGAGGGCCGCGCGGCGGCACGGCGTGGCGGCGACGCAGAGGGCTGCACGGCGGCGGCCGGCGCGGCGGGGGCGGCGGCAGCCGGGGAGGAGGGGAGGCGGCAGCCGGCTCAGCCGACTGGCGGCTTTGCTTCCTTTTTTTCAAAGAATTTGTGATCCAGGTATAGATTGAGATGAAGAATCTGTGATTCATTGTATGGATTGAGATGTATAATTTTTTTGGAATCTTATTATATGGATCTGAGATGTACATGATTTGTGTATTTGCGATGTTTCTTTGATTTGGGATTTGATTTGGGATGTATAATCTGTAGTGTATATGATTGATTGATTTGTGTATTTGGGATGGTACTTTGATTTTAGGGTTTGATTTAGGAATATGCATCCCACCTAATTTGGGAGAAAATAAATTAGAGATTAAATAGTAAGTAAATGAAAAAAAAACTATTGCCCGCTCCCATCTTTAGTCCCGGTTGGTAACACCAACCGGGACTAAAGATCGATCTTTAGTCCCGGGTATTTGAACCGGGACTAAAGATAGGGATCTTTAGTCCCGGATTCGTAGTCCCGGTTTAAAAACCGGGACTATAGGGGGGTTACGAACCGGGACTAAAAACGATTTCTCTACCAGTGACTCGGGACGGCGCGCATTAACGCGCGGCCAAATTAAGCAGCGCCGCGGAACACACAGGACTCGACCGATCGGCACGGGCGGGCGGGCGAAGTGCCGAGGTGGCGACGTCGCATGGGCGCATGCAACGCCCAGCAGGCACGCATGCGCGAGAGACCCGACCGATCGACAAACGTGCGAGCAATTCGATCCGTGGGACCGAATCGGGCAGGGGGCTCTCTCGCGATATCGATCGATGGCGATCGAGCGCCGGCGGCCACGCGAAACATGCACGGTTGATTAGCTACGGGAGCCTACGATATATATTCAAGCAAGGCAGGCACACGGACCACTGGCGCCGCGCCGGGCGCGCGCGCGCGGCCGGGTGGCCGATCGGCTAGCTATAGGCTGCTGCATGCTGGATCGGAAGGGAATAATCTTAGGTCGACTCCAGATCGACGACTTAGGTAAGCATATGCATGGGAATGTCCGTTTGCTGCTGGCTGGTCCAGTAGATGGTCCTATAGCTCGCAACGTAGAAGGAATGGAATGCGATCGATCGGTCGATTTGCCGGAACACGGCAATTAATGCTTGCATTATGCTCTTGCGACTTGCGAGGCCTGTTTTTGGTTGCCATTGACTTGATTTTTAGTCTTAATCTAATTTTTTTCCGTTTGAAGAAAAAAAATGAAAGCATTATTTATCCTTTTTACTATGTAGAAGACGCACACACATCTCGACACACGCGTTCAAAGAGACAAAGACTAATGGTAGATTTTTTTTTTTACTTTAATCCATACGGTTCTGACCTTTTAATTAGATAACGATATGGATTTCAAAATATATTCTTTGACTATAATTTTTTTATTGTGCATATAAAAAGTAAGTAAATATTTAAAATATTTTTAAGACTAATATGTATATCATGTTCTAGTAGTCTCTTCAATCCAAAAACTATTAGCAATTAAAGTTTTAATTGTTTGACCTCTGTCTAATTTAAAACATCAAGAATTACGAAGCTGGAGGATTGTAGTACTAAAATTTGAAAGTTGTGTATCACTCCTTATTTGGTTTCTCCTACATTACTCGAGTTTTTTTTTTGTTTCAGAATATACCATCTGAAAGCTCAAAACTGCATGTGCTATTATCTTTTACTTTTATTCTCCCAATTCATTGTGTGCATTTATTGTGTAAACAACGATCCGACATTTCTTGTACCTCCCAATTCTTCCCTCCTCCCATCTATCCACATCCACTATCCGTGGAGTCGCTTTAGTTAGGACGATAGCATCGTTTTGTATCGGGATGACAGGAATGCATGCATATCTCACACTTCTGAAAGCTCGGACGCACTAAACTAAGGATCCATTAGAAAGAGTGGTGAGAAGAGGAGAGTAAAGAAAAATGTGCCTCCATAAAGCAATATATGGGCCGGTAATGTTTCTGATTTATAGGATAATTTAGGAAATGTTTTGTGTGCTATGGATGGGTCGTAATCTAATTGTACGCAGGTGAGTTAAAATTTTATTCTGTTTCAAAGGTGTATTCTTTTTTTTTTCACAAACGCGAAAAAAAAAGCACGTCAGTATAGCAGTAGAAATAGTTTTTTTTACATAACGAAATTGACCAGACTGACCGTTAAGGTGTATTAATTATTTTATTAATTCACTGGTGAAGAAAGCGTTTTTCCTCCTGGTTGGTAACCCCCCTATACTCCCGGTTTTGCAACCGGGAGTAGCAATCCGGGACTAAAGATAAATCTTTAGTCCCGGGTGAAATAACCGGGACTAAACATCCATCTTTAGTCCCGGTTGGTGATACCAACCGGGAGTAAAGATGGCAGCGCCAGTCCCGGTTGGCCACTGTTTTTTTTTTATTTTTTCCCAAATCAGTTGGAACTATACAAATCTCTTCCCAAATCAGTTGCTCCCTGTATCCCACAAATCTCTTCCCAAATCAAGTTGCTCCCTATATCCCCAAATCAAAATCAAAGTATCATCACAAACATAAGATTCACATCACAAATTCTCAAGAAAAAATACATCTCAAATTCTAAAAGAAATACATCACAGATTATACATCACATATCCAATGAATCACAAGTTCACAACTTCTAAAAATTCTCAGATCCAATGAATCACAACATCTAAAAATTCTCAGATCCATCACAAATTCTTAAAAAAAAAATCGAGGCCGCCCGCGCGGCCACGCCGCCACTCGCCGCCTGCCAGTGCGGCCACGCCGCCGCCCGCCAGCGCGGCCACGCCGCCGCCCTCCCATCCGCCGCCGCCAGCCCGCCCTCCGCGCAGCCCGCCGGCTCCAGCTGCCCTCCCATCCGCCACCGCCCGCCCGCCCTCCGCGCGGCCTACTGCGCCAGCCGCCGCCGCCCGGACTCAGCCGCCTAGAGATGAGGAGGCGGGGAGGGGTAGGAGAGGTGAAGGGGGAGGAAGAAGGGAGATGACTGAGATGGAGAGAGGAGAGGCTGTGTTAATTTAATGCATGAGAGGGGAGAGGAAGGGGGAGGGGATAAGATCGATGACGACGCCTGTCGACCGAGACAGCAGCGCGCGGCTCGGGGTGAATTGTAGTCCCGGTTGGTATAAACAACCGGGACTAAAAATAGATTTTTAGTAATACCAGCCGGGACTAAAGATCAAAATTTTTTTAACCGGGATTAAAAATGATCTTTAGTGGAACCGGGACTATTGTGGATTTTAGGCGACCGACCAAAGATGGTTTCTCCAGTAGTGATTGGCATATTTTGATATGAATCATCATGCAAAAAATAATAAATTTGACCGTGCATATCAATTTGTTTAAACAATCCAGATAAACTACGTAAAACATATTACCTGGTGCCATGAAATCATTTTATGAACGTTATATTATATATACTAAAGCTGAAGTAAAAGAAATGCAACATGAAAATAAACATTTCGGTGAGCTTGAAACATCGGTGTGGGCTGATTGATTACGGGAGAGCGTGCAAGCAAAACTAAAAGGTATGTCGTCACTTGAATTTTGAAGTGGAAATCGGTACTACAAACAGTACACTTTGTGCTGTACGTTCAGATCACGCAACATATCACATGTACTGTACGTATATATACGTGCGTACAACACAAGTTGATAATCGATCATGACCTCCTTGCATTGGTCCCTATAGCTAACTCAATGTCTTGGATCGATCAACAGTATAACAACTTATAGCTCGCGCATGGCTAGCTGGTTCTTTCCATGTACGTTTGGTACATGATTGGTGCACCCGTATCAAGTTGCAAATCCACAACATGCTCGCGATCAATTGAGAAATGGACCACTCACTCGGTTCACACACCATGTATGTGTGTGTGTATATATATATCCAATCAAGCCCTCTGTAGTGTGACTAATACTGTCTCGATTTATTTCTTCTCGATAAACACTCAACTATCTTATATCTCAGCCAACGATTGAGCCACATGCCTTACCCTAGCTTACATCGTACTACTTAAATATTGGCGTTTGGTCCTTATTTGGTGAAGCTCGAGATTCTGAGTAGCGGTGAGAATTAGTTTAAAAGGACTTGGATTTTAAGCTTCGTTTTCTAAATTCTACAATTACATTAAATATACATAAATTTAAAAAGAAGCTGCAACGGCTAGAATCTTCAAGCTGCGGATCATATCTCAGAGCTAATACGCCCGGAACTGCAGGATGCGATCATATCCAGATCACCTTTTATACCTATACCTATATAGAGAGCTAGATTTAACCTAGCTCGCACGACCAAGCACGTGTACGCACTACGCATTCTCTACCGTGAGTTAATTCGCGCGCGTGCATTAACTGGAGTCTGGAAATGGTCTCTGCTGGCCTGGCCGGCCGGATCGACCCGTGCGGCCCCGCGTCGCATCATGTAACAACTCTCACAAGTCGCTCGTATCCCCACCCGCCAACCATGTCTTGTCCCTCACGTGCGCGCGAGCACGTACATGTGAGAAAATACCATGTCCTCCGCTCCGATTCCCCAGCGCGCGCCCCTCGCCCGGCCGAAACCAATGGCCGAATTCTGGTGGGCGTGGCGTGCGGTGCAGCGCCGCAGGGGTCGTCGTCGGATGGGAGAGTGTTCGGAAAAAAAGGCGAAAAGGCGCGGACGCAGCGTATCCTGCCGCGATCCTGTGCAATCGAGGATGTGGATGGACACAAGCGACGGTTTGCTGTTTGCATTGATCTCTCCTCGTTGTTCTTGCCGTTAGAGCAGGTACAATAGCAGATTATTTTAAAAAGATAAATCAGAAGAGAGAAGAGCAGCAGGCTATAGATTTGTAGCCAGCTGTAGCACGGACTCCAAGACGCAGTGTGTCTATGACAGGTGGGACTAAGTATTAATAGTGTATTATATAACTATTGTATGAATGAGCTATTAGATTGGCTATAGATTAATTGGAGTTAGTAGTTGGCTGTACTATTGAACTTGCTCTTAGGTGGCGCCTAGCGAGCTAGCTGGCCATCCACGCAAGCAGCCTAGTATGAGATATACGGAGCATGTGTGTGCGCAAGCCTGCAAGGCCATCCACTGTGGGAAGGGAGGGCAGCCGCAGCCATGCCTTTTGTTGACACACTGAAACCGAGATGTTGACCATCAGCTGCTGTTATTACTACTAGCACACTGCTAGTTGCACATCTTTCTCCTTTTTAGCTGAAGATTTGGTGCAGCTCGTACTTTGGTAAAATGCCTTCCTGATCCCGCAGAAAGCGAGCGGATTCGGGGTAAAGCTCGATGCTGCTGTAGATTCTCCCCATCTGCATGCCCTAACGAAAGGTTGGTCAAGATACGGAAACGGGAGAGGATCTTGATTTCTTTTGGTTAACTACCTGATCTCATCTCCCTAAAAAAGCTAGTTAGCGACTCTAAGATTGGATTATAGTTCGTACATTTGGGCCTTCCCTCGAGTTAACACGCCTAAAGAACTCATCTAGAAAGTTCATCGCACATGGCAGCACCAGGACGGGGAGCCGGCCGGGCGGCGTACGTACGTCGCCTTTAGATCCCATTTGCCAATTTGGATCATATCGATCAAAGTGAACTAACCCAGCCAGAATGCAAGAGGAGAAGTGAGATCTTGTTATCTCTGAACCTCTTGTCGTTGGTTCAGTATGATATAAATTCAGGCCGATCACTCGATCCCCGATTTGTTTCCTTTTTTCTTTTGCGATTGGAGTACGGATCTAGTTGGGCGTGGCTAGCTGCCTGCCTGGCTTAGCTGTAATTCCGAATTCTGCACCGGCCATCATATGCTGGGGCGGGCGAGTCAGGCGCGACCGCGCGAGATGTGCATGAGTCGTGGCGCGTCACGGGAGTTGTTTATTCAGGGGGGCGGCCGTGTTGTGCTCCTGCGTCACTCAGCTTTTTCTCTCTCCTATCCTCCTCGGTCTCCCCCCCTTTCCACTTTGTCAGTTCGTCACTCCACCACCGCCTCTCTCTCCCCGCCTCTCGCCTATAAATACCGCCCCCCTCACCTCGCCACCAACACTCACCTCACCATCGTCTTCTCTCCTCCTCCTCGCCTCGTCTTTCGCGAGCAAACACATCGCCATCTCTTCTCCTTCTCCTTGTCGTCGTAGTGCACGCAAAGAAACACGGTTGGCAATGGCGCGGTGCTTGGTGTTCATGGTGTTCTTGATCTACTGCCTCATCTCGACGGTCGGGCTGCCGGTGGAGCCGGCCGACGAGGCAGCGGTGCAGCTGGGCGGCGTCGGCGTCGGCGTCGGCGGTGGGCGGCTCAGCGTGGAGCCGTCTGATGTGATGGAGGCGTCCCTTGACTTTGGGCGGCTCACCAGCGCCGAGCCGCTGGCCGTGTTCCACCCGCGCGGCGCCGGCGACGTCGCCACGCTGGTGAAGGCGGCGTACGGGTCGGCCAGCGGCATCCGCGTCTCGGCGCGGGGGCACGGCCATTCCATCAGCGGGCAGGCCCAGGCGGCCGGCGGGGTGGTCGTGGACATGAGCCACGGGTGGCGCGCGGAGACGGCGGAGAGGACATTGCCGGTGTACTCGCCGGCGCTCGGCGGGCACTACATCGACGTGTGGGGCGGCGAGCTGTGGATCGACGTGCTCAACTGGACGCTGGCGCACGGCGGGCTCGCGCCGCGCTCGTGGACGGACTACCTCTACCTTTCCGTGGGCGGCACCCTCTCCAACGCCGGTATAAGTGGGCAAGCCTTCCACCACGGGCCCCAGATCAGCAACGTCTACGAGCTCGACGTCGTTACCGGTGAGCACCAGACAAAACCTGTACACCATCTCCTCAAACTTCTTCTTCCCCACCTCCTCGCCCCACCCAACCTTCCGCCATGCAAGCACAGACGACAGTTATCCCTCGTAACTTTCTGACGCGTGTCTGTCACCGCGATTCTTTTACAGGGAAAGGAGAGGTGGTGACCTGCTCGGAGTCCAACAACCCGGACCTCTTCTTCGGCGCGCTCGGCGGGCTCGGCCAGCTCGGGATCATCACGCGCGCGCGCATCGCCCTCGAGCCTGCTCCTCACAGGGTACACCCCGAAATCCCACCCAGCCCAGCCGTCACACCCACCGCTGGCTGCGTACGTACGCACGCGCGACACAGTCACACACATCATCGGATCACCTCACTCTTCTCCTCCTTCCGTTGAGCTGATCGAGCGAGCGATGGCGCCGCTAATCTACCCGTTCTCTCCCCGTGCGACTTTCCCTTTTCTCGGCGTCATCTCACTCTCCCTCCAGGGCTTGGCACCGAGCGCGACGGGACGACGACCCCGTTCTTTTTGCGTCACCGGCCTCGCTTTCCAACTAATGGCCCAATAGGGAACTGAGGCATCAGCGAGCAGCCATGCAAGTGGCGGCCGGGCGCGCCACGCCGCGCGAGGGAAAGCGAGCGATTGATGCGCGCTGCTGGCTGATGGCCTCTCGGGGGATCTTTTTGTTAGGTACGGCAATTTCACCACATGTCGATCGAAACCCCACAAAGGGGCACGGGGCACCCAATTGAAACGTGTTGCCAATTGTGGCCGTCGCAAGGAAAGACACCGTTGGGAGCTGACACGTAGGACTGGATCGATCGACCAGCGACCGAGCAGGGGTTAGTGTTAACTTTATGTTGGGTCGCTGTTGAGGTCTACGGTCTCCGAGAAAAAGCGTCTGTAGATGGGATTTTTTTTTTGTGTGTGCGCGCGTCGGGTCAGGTAGTGGACCAGGTTGGTTGGGAATTTGGGGCCGACCCGATGGATCGACCGAATAGTTTGTGCTGACCAATTGGTGGTCTGCTTATAAATATACTCTATATAGAAGCGTTTGGTTAGCTGATCGTGCGATCACTCGCAAGATTTTGTTGTCATATGCAGCTCAATTAGCTAACTAATCCATGCTAACTAAGCGTGTGTGATCTAACGCTGATTAAGCTGTGTCCATATGATCGGTACGGCCCGTGGGTAATAATTTATTAATTTGTCGTTCTGACTTGCATTGCCAGGTTCGCTGGATCCGGGCGCTCTACTCCAACTTCACCGAGTTCACCGCGGACCAGGAGCGGCTCATCTCCCTGCAGCACGGCGGCCGGCGGTTCGACTACGTGGAAGGCTTCGTCGTCGCCGCCGAGGGCCTAATCAACAATTGGAGGTCGTCCTTCTTCTCGCCGCAGAACCCGGTCAAGCTCAGCTCGCTCAAGCACCACTCCGGGGTTCTCTACTGCCTGGAGGTCACCAAGAATTACGACGACTCTACCGCCGTAGCCGTCGACCAGGTGCGTGTCCGTCGTGCCCGCGCGATCGCGCGGCCGGCGCCGTCTTTCCTGATTCACCAATAATTCTCTGCTTCCCCCTGACAGCCCATTTGTTTATGACGAAATTTCTTAATTATTCCTACTGTAGTAGTTTAGTACTCTAATTGTAGGGCACCTAGCCAATCATTGGGCCATGTTTTTGAGTAGTTAGTTATGGGCGGTTTAGTCAAGCTGTCTAGTGTAATCCAAGCCCTTGATGATAGTATGATTGCACCCACATGCTGAGCACAGTGGATCGGTGGATCTTGCAAACGTACTAGCTGTCTAGATCTTAGTCCCACTGACAAAACATGCACTATTTTATCGACCACTTAATTAATCAATTAATTACGCAGTACTAGCTATTACCACTAGTATAGTAGTATATACTAGTATATGCAAGTGATGAAAAAGAAAGACGAAGTAGATCGTTCTAAACTGGAGTGGGAGCTTAAATAATTAATTTCGATTTATTTTCCAGGACGTGGAGGCGCTGCTGGGCGAGCTGAATTTCATCCCGGGCACGGTGTTCACGACGGACCTGCCGTACGTGGACTTCCTCGACCGCGTGCACAAGGCGGAGCTGAAGCTCCGCGGCAAGGGCATGTGGGAGGTCCCGCACCCGTGGCTCAACCTCTTCGTGCCGGCGTCCCGCATCGCCGACTTCGACCGCGGCGTCTTCCGCGGCGTCCTCGGCAGCCGCACCGCCGGTGGCCCCATCCTCATCTACCCCATGAACAGGCACAAGTAAGCAGCTCGCCACACTCATGCCCCCATATACTATATCCAGCCAATCTATCTGTCGTACCAGTAATCCAGTAGCACCCGCGCGCGCCCGCAGCGTCACATGCAGCGCGGCCGTCCTCTCACATGCGGCGCAACACGGGAGGGCGCGCGCGCGCGAGAGAGAGAGCGTCCCATGATTGGCGCGGGATAAACAAATATACCTCCAGATGGGCAGCAGATTGCACAGGATGGATCGTGCTGCCGCCATACTTTAATTCCGAAACTCAGCCGCCGCATCTCCGGTGACTGGAATTGGCCGCGGACATACCGCGCACTAGGGCGACAGGGCCCTATTCTAATCGCTGCGTGGTGGCGCCATGCCAATGCTAGGAACAGAAGAGAACAGACGGGGGGCGGGCGCATCATCAGTCACCTTCACCGCCTTGCGCCGACCGGTTATTCTAACCAGGGCGCGCGCCGCTCCCGTTCCCAATCGCCTTTCCACGGCACCAGTTGTTAAGCTTCACTAGTGGCCAGATTGCACATATGTGTTGTCGCTTTCACATTAGTACTTAACCTGAAAGGACGTGTCGATCAGAATCAGCACAGATCTTGCTGCTAACTGTTGTTGCTTTTCCTACCCTGCTCCAATATTTCCTCTCTCTCTTTTTTTTCTCGTGTGGATTTATATACTAAAGAGAACCTGATTTGCGTACGTTGCAGGTGGGACCCGAGGAGCTCGGTGGTGACGCCGGAGGAGGACGTGTTCTACCTGGTGGCGTTCCTGCGGTCGGCGGTGCCGGGCTCGACCGACCCGGCGCAGAGCCTGGAGGCGCTGGAGCGGCAGAACCGGGAGATCCTCGAGTTCTGCGACGAGGCTGGCATCGGGGCCAAGCAGTACCTGCCCAACCACAAGGCGCAGCGCGAGTGGGAGGCCCATTTCGGAGCGAGGTGGGCTCGGTTCGCGCGGCTCAAGGCCGAGTTCGACCCGCGGGCCATGCTCGCCACCGGCCAAGGAATCTTCGACTCGCCGCCGCTCTTGGCGGAGTCCTGAAACGAAGACGACGAACAAGATGACGGCTAGCTAGGCGCATGTAATTAGTAAGAATCATAGCAGGTGATTAGTTAGTCTTAATCTGATGTGTAGATTCCTCGCACCCCCCCCCCCCCCAAAAAAAAAAAATCTGATGTGTAGACAATTCTGTACAGAGGGATGCATCAGGTTCATGCAAAATATGTGCAATGTTTTTTTGCCGGTAAAAGTCGGCGTCTGCCTCCAGTTCCTCTTCGAAGCGTCGTAGTTACCCAAGGACATGATATCTCAATCCACTGATCCATCAACAGGTTCAGGCCCTGTTCCGCATGGACTAGGAACAGATTAGTGACAGATCTGGCTCTTGACGAGTTGTATCGTGGGTGAAAGTCAAGTTCGAAAGGGAAAGAAAGGATGGTTACCTGATACACGTGTTTTTGCCCGTCGGTCCATTGACCAATTACCATACCAATGCCTACTGTAACTCCTGTCTCCGTTGGGGCCTCACATATACAGTAGTATTCTAGGTTGCACTACTCCTAAACAGCATCAAAGGTCGAATTGTACTACAACTAGTACTCAAACTATTGACAGTACCAAGGTACTATACTACCCAACTCCACACTGCAAAAGATCCTACTTCCGTGGCTGCAAATTCCGTTCTTCCGTTCATGCACTTAAGCTGCTCATCGACCCGTCAGGCAGTGCAACGTCACGAAGGCACGGAGCATGTCCACTTTAGCATTACACAAGACCGAAGACTTCAATGAACTGAAAATCAGGCGAGTGGCGACGCGCGCCGCGCGGAGCCGAACAGAACAGAAACGCCGGGTTCCCGGCCGGATCAACGGGATGGCCCGCCCGCTGCCGAGCAGCAAATCTCTCCCCCGCTTTGGTGCGGAGACGACGCGTAAAGACGAAAAAAGCCGCGAGACCGCAGCAGGCGCCGGCAAGGGAAGGGACGGCTTCGGCGGCATGCAGCGGCCAGGTTCACCGGCTCTTTTCCGTTGATGCGCCCACGCGGCGAAGTCTCTCGCCTTTGACATGGCACCCGTGTTGCTCCACCCGTCCGGTCCCCCGTACGCGAACGCGACTACGCGAGTGGCTGGCTGTTTGGCATTTTTGGCTCTACCAAGAGACGTCGCGAGGAGGCGAGCAAGGACGAAAGCGTCGTTCCCAGCCTGACGTGCCGAAAAGAAAATGTTTGTCTTCTCTGCACCATGAACAGAGCTGCGATATGGCAGGATCGATCCCTCTTTCACCAGGGATGCAGGCGGTGGCTGCCCGGTCTCGTCGGCAAAAACTAATTGATGATAAAATTTCTATAGAAAATACTAATTGTATTGAAGTTTGCTCGAGCTCAAAAATCTTTCAGCTCCACGCCTCCACCACTGAATTCGGGGTGTGAGATTGTAGCGTGATGCTGCTGCACTGTGGCTTGATGCCCTGAGTCCCTGATTGTCTGATCATTTGATTGGTGACTGTGAATGCGATTGCTGTGATTGATTGGTGTGGCTCCGGAAAATCTGGATGCTGGACTCGAATGGTTGGCGCCATTAACCAGATCAGTAGAATAATACCAGTTCCGTCCTAAAGTAATTATTTTTCTACGATTAAACTTTGTGTTAAAATATTTATCACTCTAAAGTAGTATATTACTTATTGCCTCATCCATCACCCTCCATTTAAATTTCTCCCTATTACAATTATCACTATACTCTTAACCATACATCATTAACTAAAGGTCACTATAGTTTTTTTTTTTAATAACGGCGATCTCGTTTGCATATCAATAACTTAAGTTTAAGGGTTCACGGAACGCGTGGTCCAACCCACGGGAATGATTGGGCCTGCAAAAATGGTCTCTGATGGGCCTTGTCCTGTCTACTCCATCTTAAGGTTGGAAACTTGATGTCCCATACTCCCATTCTGATTAGATTAGTCTGCTGCAGACATGAAAATATCGTTTTTCACGTAGGCAAGTGAAAAGGGCCATGTTGAAAATATCTACTAGCAACACGTATGTTTTGCGGTCACTAGAATCTAGAATCACTAGTCTATACCCCGCGCTTGCAGCGGACACCAAATATTAGAAGAATTAGATGGAAAGTTCACAACAATTATGGAATTAAATCATATCCTACATGTTTTTTTAACATTGGGCATGGCATTAGGTTTATACAAATCTCAGCCTACTCATATGAGAATACACAAACCACTAAGAACAAAACATACATGAAGAAGCTCTGTAAATCAGTAGGATCAATCAGCAGAACTGTAGAAGAGATAACCAAGTTGCACATGTCCGGGTAGGCATCATTTGTGGCAAAACAGAGTAGTTCTGACAATATGTGAGCACGTCTCCTGCAGTACCTACTTGGTAATCCTGAAATAGTATGCGCTGTTGAATTTTGCATCAACGTCTAATGGATATTTCATCACCATGTAAAGGAGCTACAAAAATAAACACTAAAATGAAGCCAAAGCGCATAGAGTATTCAGTTTAGTTCTGATAGGAACATAGTTTAACTCTTGAGCTTATAAAGTGGAAATTTTATTCATTTCATTGTCATATGTCATACCTTATTAAACAATCGAAATGCCCTCATATAATATTAAGTAACATTCTTCTTTATATGTCATTCTTGATCTGCAATAAGTAAAAAAAACTCAGAACAAATATACTTGTCAATCATTACCCGACAGTATGAGACCTGAATTTGAGGTCTCTATCTCTACATAAAACAATGAGAAATGAGACATTTCCTATTACCATTCAATAGGAAGTTGAGGGGAGAATATCTTTTAACAATGGGCTGTCCAAACAGGATTAAAATTTAGCAGTACAATGTAACAAAATGGTTACTCATGTTAACATATGAGCACAGGAGCATTAGAATTGTGCTTATCTATATCAACAATGAGTAATGATAAGAACTTACCACTATATATCCATGTGGATTATAGAAGTATGTAAGTTTAGATATTACTTATCTAATTTGTATGTTTAGCTATGAATGTAGGATGGTTGGATATGTAGAAAGATAGAAATCAGATATATCAATTTGGGATAAAAGAAAAATCAAATCTGAGGTGGTGGGAACCATATTTAAGAATGCTAAATTTATATTGAAATGGGGCAATCTAGTTAGGCAAAGTGATGTGCATACATGACTTAAAGCACATAATTTACATGTGAACAGGAAGTAAGCTACTTTGAAAACATAGCTGAACAACATAAGCACTATAGTTTCTTTAGCTTGAAATAAATTCATCAGTTGTTATTATGTATTGTTGTTAAGTCACACCTTTCAAAAGAACCATAGAACTGCAAGAGGACTGCATTACTAAAAAAATATATATATATGAAGATGGTTCTGTGTTGTGCACTCTGTTGATGACAGATAAACTTTAATAAATCTAAGAGCACTGAGAAACGCATTAGCAAGTGTAGGTTGTCTACTGGATGTAATATGGCAAATTCAGGAATAAAAAAGATTATACTAAACAGATTACCAGAGCACAAATTGTAAAACATAAATACCTTGTAGTAAGAAAGCTGATCTATTGGACATGGGTATCTGGGGAGAACTGAGAGCATTGGCTTGATATATCATGGAAAATGTCAGTATACACAACATTGTGTGTCTTGCTTTCATACTCAGTAGAGTTATTTTCAATGAGGATTCGTAATCCTTTTGGAGATGTTACGCGGGAGAAGGCAACATAAAACTGCCCATGAGAGAACACGGGACTTGGCAAGTAAACACCAACCTTGCTAAGTGTCTGTCCCTGGCTCTTGTTTATCGTCATCGCATATGAAACACGCACTGGAAATTGACGACGTCTCATCTTGAAAGGCCATTTCGGGTCTATTGAAACAGAAACAATTCTAGGGATATAAGCTTTAGAAACTTTAGCGCTTCCTGTTATTATTTGGGCTTCAATTACACGATGAGTGAGCTGCGTCACAACAAGTCTAGTTCCATTGCATAAGCCCTTGGATGGACTCAAATTTCTAAGTAACATTATTGGGACACCAATCTTCAGTTGTAAATGGTGATCTGGAAGGCCACTCATGCGAACCGTGTTGAGAAACTCTGGAGGATACAGGTCTTGAAGAGTGCAATAGTTAGCTGTGGTATCATCAATTGTATCAAAGCTATAATATGACATTTCCTCATTAGCTATCTGGCCAATAATCTGAGCATTTATTGCAGCAGCCACCTCATTTGTTGGGGCCAAAATTGCTCGCTGACACAAATAGGCTGGTAATTCTGAGGCATCTGGTGTTGACTCATAGACAAAAGAAATTAAACCTGCAAGGTTTCTTTCCTGAGCAGGTAACAAAAGATACTCTGGAATTTGGATCCATGTTGTGTCAGGTCGATCTGTTGGCATGCTATCAGGTAGGGTGCCATCACCAATAGAAAGAAGCCAGTGAGAAAACTGTTCTAATTCAATCCTATCAACCTGAGAAAGTGATGGGCATCTAAGTCTCATGTTTTCAGCTAAATGGAGAACCACACAATTCTGCCACAAATGGGATCGTGTGATTGAAGCATTGAGGATCTGCTGCTTATTTGCATTTGGGATGACAGGCAATGTTTGCCTAAAATCACCACCTAGAACAACCGTGACACCACCAAATTGCTTGTTTGGTAGATAACAATTGTTCGATGGCATGATATCTCTAAGAGTTCGATCAAGTGCTTCAAAACAGTGTTTATGGTTTACAGGTGCCTCATCCCATATGATTAGTGATGTTTTTTGTATGAGCTCAACGAGATGCGTATTTTTCTTAATAGCACACATGGAATACTCTTGAATATCTATTGGAATTCTAAACCGTGAGTGTGGTGTTCGACCACCTGGCAACAACAAAGCTGCTATACCAGAAGATGCAACTGCTAAGGCTATCTTTCCACGACTTCTTATATTATTGAGAAGTGCATTCCACATAAATGTTTTGCCGGTACCACCATATCCATACACAAAGAAAGTGTGACCTGAACCATTCAGAACTGAGTGTTCTATGGCATCATAAATAGATCTCTGACTTGAGTTTAATTTGTTAAGTTGCTCATTTGCTTCTACTAAAGTAGCATCAAGGTCATAAGAGAGCTCATCCACTACCAACCTGTTGTTCAAAACATTGTAATCATGGTGTTTTGGCTCTGGCAAGTTAAAGTGACCTAGGCTATATCCAAAATCTTTGAGTAATTTGTCTAATTCATCCAAGACATATGACCTAATGTGTTGCTGCACTAATGGTTGAGAGATACCTTGTGTGGGCCGAATAGTACAATATGCCAAATCTTCTCCCATTGGCTTGATATAATCTTCAAGCAATTTTATTGGGTCGTTGACTTCACAAAAAATAAGTAATGTGACAAATAGCTGGCGAAGTTGGTATGGTAATGCCCATTGTGCTGCATCAGCCATAGCATTGGACCACTCACAATCATCACCAAGTAAACCTAATGCTTGACATGCAGCACGAAATGTTGGGTATAGTTGGCCAGCCACGGTGCGAAGATCAGAAAAGTCTTGTGCCCCTTTTATAATATGCAATAGCATACGCAGATAAAATCTTTCTCCTTGGTTAGGACTAACATTGGCTATACGTCCAACCTTTCCACGAGCATTACGACGTGGTTTCCAAAATTTTCCATCACCATGCCATGTCCAATGTTCAGGGAACTCTACAAATGTGTGTTGTCGAGCCTCTGGATATGTCTTGTTTGCCTTAAACCATGCAGTCAATTTTGTTATGAGATTGCATGGGTTATCAATCACTTGGTGAAGATGGTCATCCTCAGTAAATACAACACCATTTTCTAGTGGGAGATGCACAGGAAGACGTTCCACGGCTGGATCAGTGTGATGGATATCAAATTGCAAAAGCCGCCAAGCTGCATCATGTGGTGTAACACATCTACATTCAAGGTATTCCTTTATTTCATTTATTTCCTTTGTAGAAGAACCGGGGGTATCTCTTTTTCTTTTAATTCCAACTTTAGCAAAATCAGGGCCCTTGTTTGTATACTTAAACAAGTATTTCTCCATACCATCGCGATTAACACTTTCCACATTTATGTGTGCCTGATACTTAACTAATAAGTCTACATTATGTGGAACCACAAATTGATTATCAATCTTAACGCCACATTTCTTTGTGGTGATTCCATTATTTGGTTGAGCATACCTAACATGGCCATTAGGTAGCACAACTGTTTTGTCAGAAAATTCCTTGGGATAGAATTTAGTGCATTTACCATCAGCCATGCAAGGAGAAGAGGAACCTGGAATATTGCAAGGACCATGAATCATGAATTGTGAGACAGCGTCGTAACCAATAGGGTCAATAGATGAGTCTGGTAACTGCGCTGATATGAAAGTGTCTATCTGATCAGCATCAAGGGGTCTATCCTTTTTAAGCCACACTATCAAGTGGACATGCGGAAGACCACGTTTCTGAAATTCAATCGTGTAGACAACTGAAAAAAATATTGAGGTAAACAAAACTGAAACAATAGTACAACATAAGAATTAAAACATAGTAATTAAAAGAGCTAACCTCCGAGTATGGGACCAAAGAACTCATATATTTTTTATATCATCAACAAACAGCTTGAGCTTCATTTCAAAAACTCGATCAACAATATCGGGCCGATCAGAAGGTTGTTGTCCTGGTATAAATGCTAAAGCTTCTGTTATCTCTGGCCAAGCAGCATTGCACGTGTAAGTGATGAAAAGATCCGGGCATCCAAATCTACGACAGAGAGCCACACAATCTTGGTAATTTTGGTAGTAATAGCGTGGACTTCCAGTGAATGAACCTGGCAAAATAATCCTCTGGCCTACCAATGAAGCATCAATAATGCCGCTACTGACTGTATCAAGTAAAGCTTTATAGGGGCTACTCCTATACTTTAGCTGAAAAGTTTTTTTCCTATAATGGTTCAAGCGGCTATCCTTGACACAACAAAAACCATCAACCTCATATGACTGTGTGAGCCTCTTGCAACGCAATGGGGTGTTGAAGTCATCATCTCTATCATGCAATCTATATGCAAAGTATTCTACCAAAGTAACTTTCTTCCGTTTGATCATTCCCGAGCGGTGACATTGTCTATACTTGAGATTTTCATGAAAACCGTCCTCTCCATAAGGAAACAATAGCGGTATTGCATTGCCATAAATTTGCAATGAGTTTCATTTACCCTTTGAAGCTGCAATGAGTGATCTTCTACTATTAAGTCACGACCTTTCTCGGTAGTGCCTAGATCATTAACCACCAAACCAACCACCTCTGATGCAACTGGGGCTGAGTAGATATTACCATGTTGATTGGGGGTGGCAAATAACTTCACTGAGTAATGATCCTCTAACTGATCATGCAGCCTATCACGAGCAGTTTGAAAGAGCTGAACAACTGGGTTGTGTGCATTGAGCATGGTCATCAAAGATGCAACAATATCCTCATTTGGTTCAAAACTCATCTCTCTATGTGAAGCAACAGCCACTCTATTTCTTATTTCATTCTCAGTGTCAAAGATGTATAATTGACAATATTCTGGTCTTGCACCATGCTTTGGAATAAGCGATCCAATTCGGTGGCATAGCTGCCCACTAATCTTGAAAATGTAAGGGCCATGACCATCATTAATTGAGTTGATGATATTTACACCCATAGATGTCATAGCAAACATAGAATTGTAGCGTCTGATGTTTTCAAAGAAGTGGTTGGACAAAACACGATCTCGTCGAGTTAAAAGAGAGAGCAAAGGTTCTGGTGGTGGCCTATATGGAGGCAAATAAATGCTCCCTCCTCTGCAGCATTTGTTGTAAATTGGCAAAGCTGTTCGTCCACACCCACGCACGCGTTCCTCATACCAAAATCGAGCACCACAATGTTGGCAAGTATGGGTAGGGCCTCCTAAATTGAGAGGTGTGAAAATAGTACCTAATAGAAAGGAATAAGCGAAGAATTAGAATGGAAAATCTTGTAAAAGGATGATATAGTATAAATTAGAACATGGTTAAGTGGTTTCACCATAGAAAAGAGATCATTGGGTGGAGTATTATTGTCGAGAAGCTTTACGATCATTGAGATAGAACATTAGTGTTGAGCAGCAAAAATGACTTCAGAACATGAACTATGGAGGTTGAGCCTGAATATCGAGCAGCATCACGATCAGCTGGTAATAATAAGAGAACACCCCTATAAGTCTTGAGCATGCAGATGTAATGTATAAATTTAGTGCATCAAAGCATGTGCAAGAAAAGAACTTACGGCGATTTCGACTGGCAAGAAGGGGTACAAAATTTCCTAGAAAGCAGAAAACGCCAAATGTAATCACATATTCCCAAACAGGTAAAAATAAGGAAAAATCATAGCAAACTAAATAAGGTACCATCAGCTCTGGACCGCCCTACACGGCTTCGTTGACATGTATTCACCCCATGCAAGGAGGTGTCATTTTGGGCAATGTGAGATGAAGGAGAAGCGCCAATAGTAGTACTCATCCCATTATTCCTGGCTATCCGCACATCACAATGCCTGGCATTAACTTGTGGGGAAATACATCGTCGAACACATCCAGATCCTAATGTAACAATCACAAATTGAGGAGCTATAGATTGGTCGAATGAGCACTTGCAGAACGAAATCAAATAGAAATGTAGGAACCAATGGAAGCAACAAATAAGCCAGTTAGATGAAGGAGAAAATATTGGATATGGGTAACTTACGTCCTCTCCTTAAAACCATTGTGGCTTTACGCTTCATGCGTGCTTCCATAGCAGTAGATGGATCTGGTTGAGGCAGTCTCAAACCAATATTATCCAAAGGACCTATGTCAATGTGAGAAGCATCCAAATTTATATGAGCAGACACAAAGGAACAAATATGTACAACTATAGCACAGGTACCTGAACTGGCATTTATGAATCTAAAATGGTACAATGGTAGTATAGCAAGCTTGAGCACAATCAAATAGAGAGTAATTCTTAATAGAGGGGCTTACCTTTACCGCACACTGTAGGAATGGACTGAACACCTGGCACTGTTGGGCCATCTGATGAGGAGACAAAATGTTGATCTATTGGAGTAGCAGGATTGACAGGGTTAAATGCAAGCCTCCTGTTAACGGGTCATTGAAATGGATGACGAAACACTGACATGGAGATTCCTATTTCAGGAGATAAGATAAAAGATATGGTATGATTAGAGCTTTCACTGCTAGGAGCACCTAGAACACAAAAAAATAAATCATCAATAGGTTTTCCGCTCAACATAAGAAAACTGTAGTTGAGAATTGAGAAAAAGCAAAGAAAGTTGAATATGCCGAATAATGCGTAGGAGTAGCACCTGGCCTGTTCTTTGTCTCATCTGTCCCTAAGTTAGCTAAGAAAATGGTGCTGGTGTTAGAGTGTCAGGCACCACATCCATCCCAATCACCAAACCACTCCTAGATATTTATACAAAATGGCAAAACAAAATCATAAAGCAAGCTGATGAATACATAATGGAGTATTATGGAAAGCTAAGCATGAACCTAAATATGGACACCTTTAATATGCGTATGTTGTGGACTTGGGGGCAGTAGGCAACTATCCCATAACCACTGTAGCAGGCCAAATTCAATTAGAAAATGCTTAATCAGTAGGGATTATTAAATCACATGCTTATAATAAGTAACTTGCACCATTAAAAATACAGGTTAAGGGAATCTGTCACAGTGGTACATAATAAATCAAAGAACGACATTTCTAAAGGCCTAAGGGTTTCTTCTGTACAACAATGGGGATAGATGGATTTTCTTGCCTGGACGGTCGTGGGAAAAAGAGGGCATTGCTCCCGCACGCGATGGCGATGGGCACCGGAGAACCAACCGGTCAAGCATAAGGTCGTCGGTGGTGGCACAACTGAGTGGACTGTCACTGGGAGAGGAGAGGCTACTGCTGCTCACGGACGGCGATGGCCGCGGACGGATGGAATGGAGATGGCGGAGACGAAGCCACCGAGCAGAAGACCGCGGCCGTCCACAGCTAAGCCAAAGAAGGCGCAAGAACACACTGGGCAAGGGAGGCGGCGATGCCGCCGGCGGCGCTGGATGGATCGACGGAGGAAGCGTGTGGACTGCGTGCAGATAGAGAAGCTGGGGATAAATCATCCGGTGGGGGAAAAAAAGGCCCCCCTTGGAGAGCAGCCGAGGCTTCCTGGGAAGACACGCTCAAGGGTAGAGATGCTTGCAGCCACAATCGAACGGTGTGGACAACATGCAATGACTGTAGTTTCTACAGCAGCAAGGCAGCACGTGGCAGCTCATCTGAAATGGTATACAAAAACCTTAAGTTTTATTGATTTGTTCTGATGAAGTAGTACTATGTTGCTTCGTTCAAGCAAATTGAATTGCGGACAAAAAAAATCGGACTATTAATATAAGGTCCATGTTGCCCACAGGATGCGTCCTGGAACTCACGCACTTTGCGATTATATTAAGTAAATCAAACAATATGTGCAGCAGCCAGAGTATGGCCGTATGAGCAGTAGTATTAGAAACTTAGGAATAAAAGCAGTAGCAATACATGTTCTGTTCCTAATCCAGACGACCAGCATTAGCAAAGTCGAAAAAAATCCTTCTCCCCAGGTTTCATGTTCTTGACAAACCACCGAAGTTGATCAATTCTTGGTTGCTTTGAGACAAACCCAAGTGGAGCAAAATAGCAAGTTAGGCCATGTTTGGTTCCATGGGCTAATGTTTAGCCCTCACCTTTTACCCTTAAATTAGCCCTCAAGGATCAAAACATGTGGGTTAATTTTGAGCTAATGTGAATTAGCCCCCCTCAAAACATTAGCCTCTCCAAGAGGTGCTAATGGGGCTAATTTTGTGTGGGGACCATCAAAAAGCAGCTTTCTCTCCTTCTCTCTCCTCTCTTTCTACTCTCTCTCCACCTTTTAGTCTTGAATTAGCCCATGGATCCAAACATACCACCCTATGCTAATGTTTAGCCTACCAATTCATGACTAAACATTAGCTCTCAAAATTAGCCCTGGGATAATCTTCCAAATAGGGCTTTAGTTCAATGATTTGTCCATACGTTTTTCAGCAACCAAACTTGAAAAAAATAACACGTCACGCTTTCTTACAAAACTATTTATGATCATAAACTACGGACAGATTAACGAGGCGAGTGATCGGGTAAAAAAAGAAACAACTTTTAGAGCGTTGGCATCAGTATCATTGGCGTCAAGAGAAATGATTTACTTCTAGATAAAATTTTTTTCAGAAGCCTATTTAAAAATTAGTTTTTAAAAGGCTAAAACACCTTTCGGTGTGATGGCATGCTCAATGATCATCTTGATCTCGGATTCTCGATGACGAACCCTCTATGTACCTTGGCGTCCGAACCCCTAGGTTTGCCGCTGGGCGTTGACCAAGGTCAACCACACAAGAGTTGTGATGGATTGTGGAGATAGTCGGGGCTCTTCATAGAGGGAGGGGGATGGGGTTCAACAGCCGAACGGATGGAACAATGATAGTTCACCCACAAATCACTTTGCTTTGAGCTATGGGACTGTCTAATGGTATATTTCTCACCGTCAGATCTGCCAAACAAAGTTTACAATATCGACGTATAAACTTTTCTTTCATGAAAACTAGACATTTTAGGCCTGCTTGAGATAGCGAAACCATTTTGTAAACATGACATTTTTTAATCAAACTAAAATTTAAACTTTTGATAAAATTTAGCCAAATTCAACCAGCAGTCAATGGTTTTCAAATGGTTCTACAAAAACAAAAAAAACCGTCTGAGAGCATTTTTCATTGCCGATATGATTCACATGAAAAATGAAATAACTAGCAAGTTATCTATACAGGTTAACATGAAATTCATGTGTTCTATAGACGAGATGATCTCAAATATTGTGCAACACATCTTACTTGATCGACTAATAAATGTCCAAAAATGGATCTTGGAATGTATTCACATGATGCACCCTCTGTACACGTCATTAATATTATCTCCGCAAAATCAACTTTTGATTGTATTCCTTTTATATCTATACTGTGTCATAGAAACAAGGTACATGTGAAATTTTCCTAGTCCACTTCACGCCATCTCTCCCCATCCCCCTCTTCTGATATTTCACCTCGGCGCCCCCTTCGTCTATCTACTCGAGTATTTGCTACATTCACCATAGGCGAAGATCGAGCTCCACCTACGGTATTTTCTAAAAGTACTCTATTTTTTTTCGGTGGTTGAATATTTCCTTTTCTAATCCTTAACCCTTCAAACCACAGACACCATTGTAGGTTTTTTCGCGACCTCGAATCATCTCCGATGGTGTCGGCCACACGCGCCACGACGCTCCGCGTGGAGCAAACGAGAGATTATATGGTATCAAAACAATAACTTATACACCAGACAAGATCCACGCAGTATGTTACTTTCTATTTCTTTATTTCTTCTTCCTAGTAGATCTAAATCTATGATTTCAAAACTTTGGATACATAGTTTGAGGTCTTCCATGGCGTACGGTGAAAACTTCCTTTTTGCACGGCCCTCCCCACCATTGAGATCACCGGTTTTTTTTTTTAAAATTGAAACCATACCATTATAATTTTGCAAAGTTTGAGATATGTCATCGGTATCTTAATGACATGTAGAACTGAGTCAATGACATGTGGGTCAGGATGACATATCTTAAATTTTACAAAATTATAATGGCATGATTTTAATTTTTTTTTTCTATTTGCGGCGCGCCCCGGTCGGCCGTCCTGTAGCTCACTCCACCCACCACTCTAACTTCCATACGCGGCCCGCCGCACGGGTGCGCATCTCGGCGTCAGAAAGGGCTACAGCCCTACAGTGATGGATCGGACGGACCGTGCGGGGAAGAAAGAGAACACATCGGCACAAGGCGCAACCTCGTCTCCGCCCCACTCGCCGAAAATATAAATTCCTCAATCCAAAATATTACCCATCCCCTTTTTTTTTTCTCTCTCCTCCCTTTTCGTCTCCTCGCCGCCGCCGCCGCCGCCGCCGCCGCCGCCGCAGTAGAGTCTGCAGCAGCCGCAGCAGAGTCTGCAGCAGCCGCAGCAGCCGCAGCCGCCGCCGACGCGGCGGCTCTCTCTGCTCGCCATCCGCGTCCGGCGTACCGGCTGCCGACGCAGGTGAGACGCTAGGCCCTTTCCTCCCGGCCGACACGGGATCGGGGAGGCGCGCGCGCGTGGCGCCGCGGGCGCTGATGAGATATGGTTGCGGCGGGGGACTAGGGTTTGAGGGCTAGATGCGCCGGCCTGTTTGGTTTGGCTGTTGGGGATTTTTTCGAGTCGCGAAAGGAATTCAACGTTGTCTCGATGGGAGGCGTACCTGAGTTTCTCCCGCCTGCTTGTAGCTTTGCGTTCCGTATATATTTCCAGTGAAATTCGGTTGCCCGCGCTTCGTAACGAAGGGCTTTTGGTTTTATATGGATGGTATTTGTGTGCAGTGATCATGGATTTCTGTGGTTGGATTATAGTTATTCTGAAGCCGGTTTAGCTTGAGTTTTGAGGGCTTAGCACAGGTTTGACTAGCCTGCCATTTTGATACTGTAAAGTACACATGCTGATATAGTGATATTTCTGGATTTCTGTGGTTGGGTTAGTTACCCTGGAGTCGGCTTGGCATGAGTTTTGAAGGCTTAGGCGCTTTGCACATGTTTGATTAGACTGCCATTTTGAGACAGTAAAGTAAGCATGTTGAATTTATCACATATTTCCTTGTTTCTGTACACAGATCCGAAGTCAGGCTCTGTGCGGTTCTACGACTATTTGATGGAGCATGATATGACAGTTGAAGATTTTATTAGAACTAATGGGTTAGGGGCAAGTGGATTGATAGAGACCAATAATCAAGGTGTATCCACTTCTTCCGTGTCTGATTGTCGGTCCTGCGAGCATGTCGAGAATGGGAGCCCTTCCACGGCCCCTCCCTTTTGGGACTCTGATGGTGAAGATGACGATCCTGGTATGCAAATAACACTACTTTTGTTCACTGTGATGATAATTACCGTAATAATTCAAAATGATAGCGCTAGAGCTTGAAATTTTTTATAGCCTATTTATGGGAAAAACAAACAGCCATTTCTCAACTAAGAGTTATGATTAGTTCCTTAGGAAGATAATATTATGTTGAAATATGTGTCTGGCAGGCCAGTGCTGGAAACTGTAGTCTTGAGGGACGCTAATTAGTATGGACAGAGATTACATGCTTAAATTTGCTATGAAGACCTGAAAGAACTATTTTTTCTAGTCATACTCAAAAGTATCATTAGTTTGTTTACTCCTATTGTTTCTTCCTCTTGTACACATAACACATTCAACGTGCCAGTGCAATGCAGTTGCCCTTCTGAATATTGCACTTTTGGCCACCTGTACTTATCTCTACCTTTAAGCCCTATGTTTCACTCAGGGTTAAATAACTAGGTTAATTTAACTCATTTCTTGTGTTTGGCAGCAGACGTAGTTAACCTAAGATACTGTTTAGCTTGATTAGTATCTGTTTAGCTGGGTTGACAGTTCAGAACCCAGAAGGGTTAATTGTCTCTTTTTAGCTAATTCACTTTTTGGTTATTCGCTAATCACCATATTTCTGCTTGTAGCCTGAAAACATGTGTTTCTTGCTTGCATCCCAAATACATTATGTTACAGTTGACATATTTTTATGTCATCATCATATGCCGTGTATTCCTATCCATGTCAATATATCACCATGTCATTAAGTTAACGAAGCTTCCTAAAAACTTATCTCCAAAAGTATTATTTGCCGTTGTACATATGAATTATTTATCCACGAAGAATGTTGTTATCCATTCTATTCTTGGTATTTGTAAAGTTGAACTGAGTTTACGGCATAAAAAGAGTTTTGGCGTACACATGGTGCTGTCTATGGCTACTAATATATGTTACTAGTATTTACGAACATTTTTGTTTGACAGAAGTGATAAACCTGCGAACTTCTTGTCGGTTACAGTTCTTGACACAATAGTAATTGTAGTTCCATCTTCAAATTAACCTGTTTTTTTTTTCTTTAGCGATGTTTCTTTCTTTATTGTAATTGAATAATTGCAGCTACATTTCATTTGGCTTATCTCTGTCAGTTACCTCAGGGCCTAGACCTTCAGATTTATTTGGGCGATATACTTGGAGAATTGAAAACTTTTCAAAGGAGAAAAAAAGAGAAATGAAAAGCGAACCATTTGAAGCTGGTGGTTACAAATGGTAGGATTCCTGATGGTAACTTACTAGAAAATTTGGTCACAGCAATTCTCTTTTCGGAGCTGGAAACTCTAAATTGCTTAGTAGCTCAGTTTGTAATGCATTCTGCTTAGATTCTCTATTCCATTGACTGACAAATCACTCATCACTAATTGTTATTTGTGCAGGTACATTCTAGTTTACCCTCAAGGATGTGATGTCTCCAATCACTTGTCATTATTTCTATGTGTTGCTAATCATGACAAACTTCTTCCAGGTTTGCTGTTATTATGTTGGCTAAACTATCTTATGTGTTCCTCACAG
Organism: Oryza meridionalis; assembly: GCA_000338895.3. Lineage (NCBI taxonomy): Eukaryota > Viridiplantae > Streptophyta > Magnoliopsida > Poales > Poaceae > Oryza > Oryza meridionalis. Next base: position 32,751,386 of record CM002524.2, on the reverse strand, counting down.
TATTTAATCACACCCTTAACACATTTCAGGATGGAGCCATTTTGCACAGTTTACTATAGCTGTGGGTAATCTTGATCCAAAGAAAGTTAAATATTCTGGTGAGGCAATCTGTGATTCTTCTTGTTTGAATTAAACACTCTGTTTCAGAGTTTAACTAAGTAAGTTTGCAGACACCCTGCACAAATTCTGGAAGAAAGAACATGACTGGGGATGGAAAAAATTTATGGAGTTGTCAAAAATCCAAGATGGTTTCCTTGTTGATGATGTTCTTGAAATCATTGCTCAAGTTCAAGTTATCAGGTATGCAGTTTACCAATTTTCAGGATTAGCACCTAAAATAGTAAAATTTGTTTGCGGTTCTATATGATTGAAATAAATCGCATATCTATGGCCTTATCTGTAAAGCATTCCACAGATATGCTTTTAGATATGTTTTCCCTATGTCCCTGAAACACGAAAGATCTCTTCATTTAATTGTTCCTACGATGATTTTGTGCTAAGATGATTTTGTTGGGGGCATTTATGCTCTCCATAATTCAAGTTTTGCTCTTCATGTGCAGTTTCGACTTATTGAAATCTTAACTGTACCCTGTTGTGAGCTGTATAAACCTTTATTTTGTTTTTATTGCATGTTGCAACATGTTATACTGCAATTTATTCAAAGATCTCTCTTTGTTAATGCCTCTATTTTCTCTAATTATTTAAGTCCTAGCTTCTATGTTTAATTTGTCAATGCTCAACTATGGTGTGCTCAGAAATTTGGTTATATACTTATAAATTGATTGCTGGACATTCAGTAACTGTTCTCTTCTGCTTTTCAATACTGGAGGGAGAAAGTGGATCGCCCATTTCGTTGCCTCGATCGCCCTTATCGACGAGAATTACTCCGTGTCTATATGACCAATATAGAGCAAATTTACCGACGCTTTGTTGAAGAGCGCAGAAGTAAACTTTGCAAGCTCATTGAGGACAAAATGAGATGGTCCAGGTTATACAATTAAAGTTATCAACATCCTGTTATCCTTTCACAATGATTAAGTATCTGTGCGCGCGCGCGTGTGTTTTTAAAAAAGTTAATACTAACACATGCATATCTTTGTTTGTACTGCAGTTTCCGTGCCTTCTGGCTTGCAATTGACCAAAGCACAAGGCATCACATGTCAACAGAGAAGAGTGATGTCATACTGAAAATAATAGTGAAACATTTCTTTGTGGAGAAAGAAGTAACTTCAACGTTAGTTATGGACTCTCTGTATACGGGGTTGAAGGCGCTCGAGTACCAGAGCAAGAGCAAGAGCAAGAAAGGCATAATAGACTCAGTGGATTTTGTAGAGCTGCCAGTGCCTATGGTCCATGTTGATGTGGACATGTTTGTTTTGGCTGGCGATGTCATAGCTTTGCTTGAGAGGGCAGCTTTAGAACCCTTGCCTTGTCAGCCTGTGTCTCCAAAGGATGACAAATGTTCCCAGAGCCGCACTAAGGTAGGTATTTTTCATATGATTTATTCATTCAGTTTCTGGACTATACAGATAATAATATTGAATTTCTGGCCCCCAAAATGAATGTTAGTATTTCTTGTTTCACTGATATGGAATTAATTTAGTTTAGTTCAAATCTCTTTAGTTTGCATCCTATGTCAAACTTATTTCCTTGTCTTCCCAGTTTCCACCATTATTTGACCTATTTTTAGACAGAAGGCCGATGGCCCAGCTTATATTGAAAGCCAAAGGGTTTTACAACGCTGGGGGTTACCCAGTTCAAAAGCAGCGCAACGCAGGGGAAGTAGTTTGCCTTACAACAGCTTTAGAAGCTGAAACAGAGATGGCACGCAGGCCCGAACATTAAAAACAAAGCAAAAAGAGCCGGGGCATCAGGAAGTCATCCCACACCGGATCTCAGCGATTGCACGGCTGCCAGGATCTTCTCCTCCAGCTGCTCCAGTTGGACCTATTTAATATTTTAATTTTGCATCCTCTTTCATGCTTTCTCCATAGTTTGTTGTTACGCAAGAACGATTCTTTTTTTCGGGGTTTGTTTTCTTGAACCTTCTGATTTCAATGAATAAATGTGGTTAAAACAATCACCAAACTGTAGCGATTCATTTTCATTACTAGCTCTTCTTATGACAATTCAATTTGATTGGTCATGTAAAGCTTCAAACAGTGGTTTTACCTTCAAAAATTCCAGTTTGGCATATTTCTGTACTTTAGTTAGGAGAATATTTCTATCTTAAATATTCAAGTTGGATGAATAGAATTTCTAGAAGTAAATTTCTCTGGTGGTCAAAGTTGTACCTTGGAGACTGAGAATCAAAACAAGGCTTCTTTGTGATGAGACTTGAGTAGTAGTAGAATGAGAGTGAATTTCATTTACTTTCCCATTTTGTGGTCTTGATATCTGAAGATTGTAAGCATTTGTATTACTTGAATGCAGTATAGCTATTTATCTCACTGCTCAGTTTTTGTCATTCTCATCTTTCTAGGATGGCAGTTCTGGAGAAGTTAACAAAGTTTCGATTGAACGTGAAGAAAGGCGCCTAACTGAACTTGGTCAGAAGATAATTGAAACATTTGCACTATCCCATATATTCGGGTAATATATTTCAGTTCAATCATCTTGTTACCTGCACATGATTGGTTTTCTGGGTACATATCATAAATTTGTAAAACCATTTGTCCTATGTTGTCCTTTTATGTGATTTTCTTAGTACCATATTTTGTTTAGTGCTTGATCAACCGGATGACTCATGTGGTCACATTCAACTTTTTTTTTGGCTTGTATCAATGTGTAATTGTGAAGTGGTTTAATGATTTTGTGTGGTCAGTTTCCGAGTTAGTATGCTGAGGCTGCCAGCATCACACAGGTCTGGTGGTGGCAGAAGAATGTTAATGGGTCTAGGTGGAGAGTAAATAAAGTGATTGGAACAGAAACCGGAAGAGATAGAGGCTCAGTTCTTTTCTTTCTTAAATTCATAAAGGACATATGGCATGCATGCCCTTAACCTTTATTAATGTGGCAATACTTAACCTATCTTTATTCGTATCCTCGCTCTTTGCCAATGCAAATGGCTAGGTCATGAGGATTACTAATTCATGCCTCTAACTGGACCCCTGTTGCACGGTTCCCACCCAACTGAACTTTTCTTGCCTTGCCTGACATGGGTACCTATGTTAGACTTGCCCATACCCCGTAGTACGTGTCCACCATATATCTCATTTCTGTTTTACATTGAGGAGTGTACCTTTTGAGTTCTATTATTACTGAGTTAGCACAAAGCTTTTCCATGAAGCCTCCTGGTGTTTTACATTGCAGTATCTCCCTTAAAGTTCCATAAAACCAAACAAACAGTTCTGTAACACAAAACTGGAGCTCATCCTCAAGTTCTCTTAGAAATATACTGGCATAGTCCATTATCTCTTAGATTAGCACAAGATAACCTTTTCATCCTTTTGCATTGCCTCTTACATTTTGTTTTCATATTAGTGGGATTGAGGTTGCCTATCAAGAAGCTGTTGCTTTGAAGAGGCAAGAGGAGCTTATTCGCGAAGAGGAAGAAGCCTGGCTACTTGAAAATGAGATGAAGGGGAAGCGTGGCAGTACCACTGAAAAGGATAAACGTGCAAAGAAAAAACAGGTTAATTTTTAACATGGTCATGTCATCTTCATTTATTTTATGTTAGATTGGTTTTCGTTTTACTCATAATGATCGATTATCATTTTCAGGCAAAGCAGAAGAAGAACAATCGTAAGGTTAAAGACAAAGATAGAGAAGAAAAATGTGATTCAAATTTTCCAGAAAGAAGTCAAGATGAAAACACAATTCATGACAGGGAAGACTCTAAACAGGCAGGACAAATATCCATGAAAGTAGATACCTCTGAAGAAGGTGCCTCAGATGTTTCAGACAATTTAGATGGGTCAATTGAGGTATGTCAAAGTGCCAAACTGGCACAGTCAATAATATTTCAAAACCTGTTAATAGGATGAATGATGTTGATGTTGAGATGAAAAATGTTCAGATTCAGAAGAAACATTCTACTATGGAGAATAAGTCATTGTCATGTTCATCTGAGTCTGCTACTATGAACAATGCGCAAGGCAAAAGAAATAACTTGTCAGAAAGTAAAGATCAGATATCACGCAACAGGTTGGTTAGCATTCTGTCTTAATTTTGCATTATTTCTCTTGGCAACTAGGATTTGTCTTAATTGAATTTATGCACAGAGGGAAAGCTCGCAGCAGGAGCACAAGCAATATGAACATTACCGAGGATGTGGATGATCTTCCATCAAGCACGACTAGCTCAGACAGGAATACATCTGGCTGTAGCCCAGCTCCAAAGCTCGATCAAGAGACTGTTCTACTTACCTTGAAAGATAGGCTTCGGAAACTTGGGCAACGTTTACATGAGGTTAAGTTATTCTTTATAAAATATTGAGCTATATTTCCACTATTACCTTGTTCATTTATGTTATGAAATTGTCATCTTAAAGCATGTCACCGTCACCATTGGTTTCATGGACTCAGTTTTGTTGTCTAGTAGTGCTTTGAATTTGCTTGTTTATGTTGGCAATGAAATAGGTTAGCTATTCTGATGATAGATTTAGTAACAATTAACAATATGGTTTGCAAGGAGTTTGAACTTTTACTAGACTAAATCATAGGATCAAACACCAGAGCCATTTTATTATGCTAACAATATGGCTAGACTTGTAAAACTCTTCTGTACCATTTGCCGATTAACTGCACCATTCTCCCTGTTTTTACTGTAAGGATGATAAGCACAGTAATGGAATACTGCTAGATAGCATTCCAAATGAAAACATAACTTTGCATTCTTTTTGGTGTTAGGACTAATATTACTTCAGCATCACAAATGCACACACAAATACACAACAAGCTAGAGGATGCAAGTACAGAACACGGGAGATCACAAGATACAACAGATCCATAAACAAATTCATTGTGTTATTTACATCATACTGATGCATTGCATGGATATGTTCCTGACAAAATATACTTTGGTGAATTCACTTCCTGAATTGGAATTTTATTTAGTATTTTATAGTTATTTCATAGTAACACATCAATAGTCAGTTATCTTGTGCAATTGTTTTTGTACTGCTGAAGATTGATGTATCTATTTCTATTTATGTTTGTTAACAGAAGGAAATTGAGGGCAGGAAACTACTCCAGGCTCATTTGGAAAAGAAGGCAGCAGCTGAGTCAGCCACTGGTTCATCCTCATCACTCTCATCCAATTCTTTAGAAGAGACTCCAGAGGTTCTGAAGAGCCCAGATCAATCTTCAGTAACTATCTCTGATACTGTTATTAATGCATCACCTTCAAAGTTTGGTGTCAGTAAAGAAGTCACTCCAGTAACACCAACCACCATCCTAAGCACTGAGCCTGTGCCTACTGTTGCTTCCACCCTGAGTAAAGATGAGCCAGTTTTGTGTGAAGATCATGTATCATGTTCAACTCCACAAATTGATACTCCAATCACCTCAAATCCACCGCAAGTTGATAAAACTGTTACCCTTCCTTCAGGCATGCTGCTTGTTGGTCACGCTATTCAAGCACCGTCTAGATCACCGGCACCACAGGTTGATAGGGTCTCTAAAGCTATCGCTGCTCCCACCAAATCACCTGCTCCACAGGTTGATAAGGTCTCTATAGCTGTTCCGACTCCCTCAAAATCACCTGCTACACAGGGTGAGAAAGTCGCTAAAGCTATTCTGGTGCCCCCAAAATCACTTGCTCCACAAGTTGGAAAGGTTGCTAAAACCATCCCGACACTAAAACAACCTGCACCTCTGGTTGACAAGGTTACGTCACTTGACCCTGTATCAAAGCAAATGCCTTCCATGTCTAATTCAGAAGCCCGAGAAGCTATTCTTCCCATAAAGGCTGCAGTCCTGTCTGTTTCCCAAACTCCTGCAATATCGAGGCCTTCAAGTGCTCCTCTGTTCCAGGTACCAAGATCAACTTTACCACCTACGCCAGCAGTTCAAGTTCCCCCAATGCTTTCCCGCTCAATGACCCTGGCTGGACGATCGAGGAATGAACCATCCCCTTCTGTTCCAAGTTATACAGCACAGACCTACCGAAATGCCATCATTGGTAAGAGTAATCTTGATACAGCATCAGCAAGTCTTGATCATTCAACTTCTTTTGGCCAAAACGTCGCACTTTCACAGCCACTATCATCGTATGCATCAGCAGCATCTGCCATGGTACCTCCGGTCGGAAGGAATGGCCAATTACCAGGTAAACAGGGCTTCATGTTTGGGCAAGGAAAGTCCGAAGCAATTGATAACTGGAACCCATGGAAAGGTGATAGTAATGCTAACAAATACATGTGGAAAGATGATTCTCCTTACCATCAAATGACCAAGGGTGATGCACATACTCGATCTTGGAGGGACAATTCTTATCAGCAAGCAGGATGCAGTGGAACAGGGGAACAAGGCAAATTTGGGGGGCTTCAACATAGGCAGTTCCAGAGGGAGGTTCCAACAAACCTTGTCTCATACCAATTGCCAGGGCCAGTTGGAGAAGAATTTCCACACCTTGATATCATCAATGACTTGCTTGAGGAGGAACAAAGCAGTGGGAGTATGGCAGAGTCTACCCTCCACGGATATCATACATTTGGCTTGCCGTATTCTTCTAGAGGAAACTTAGTAGACTCTGAAGTGACTTCCATAAGTAGTTCTGGCCGGTTAAACTTGGCCGATCATTACTATGACGAGGGCTACCCGATGGCTTATGACAGGCTGAATGCTCTTTATAGGTTAAGAGAAGGGCAAAATTCCACATTGGATGCTTATTCCAATGGAAGGATGGACTCGATTACTTCAAAACCTTGGCTACATAACTTCTCAAATCCAGCGGTGAACCTTGGAGTTAACCCAAATGGATTTTCACAGCAAATGGGGAGCTACACCAATTTAGGGAGTGGGAGGGTGAATGGAGAACATCTGTATCGCCATGCCAACGGGCAATGGTGATGCCTGTACACAACTGATAATAAATCCTGCTATAAGTTGTCACAGACCATGGTGGCAGATGTAAGCGTCGCCATGGCCACCAGGTTGTAACTTTTAATTTTAAAGGGGCAAAGAAATAATACATTGTGTAAAGCATTCCAGTGTCCGTTAAATTTTCTGTCGGCTGCTTTTTATAGTTTTATGGTTCTTCTTTATTTCTTTTTGGTTGGAGTATAAAACCGAATTTTAACAAGTCAGTCCAGAAGAGCTCTATGACTACTCCATCGGGTTGGAAAGTTCCAGATTTTGCATATACGTGTTTGTGGTTTTCTCCTACAAGCCTAAAAAAATGCTGTAATGGGCTGGGAAACGAAAGAAGTGTTGTGATTTTGCAGTGGCAGGTCGGATAGTTGGATGCCAAGGTAACGGAGCTGAGATGTTCCAGGGTCCAAATAATGCAAGTATGCAGCAACCTGGAGAAGCAATTCAAAACTGAAGGTACCATCGAAGTCTATTTCAACTTCAGATTATATACCCACATGACTCCTTTGCTGCTATTAAGATGAACAAATCTGTCTTGGAGTAATACAATTAAAAAAATTATGAGCAAACCCAAAGCTCAAAAAATGAAAAACATGCACAGCTTACAATTATGTCTGCCTTGTGTTTAATACAAGCTTTTTCTATGCAATTTCCCTCAAACTAGAACAGATTATCTAGTATACAATTTACATGATGGATGGGTATCTGCTATACAAATAAGTTGTGTAAAAAACTAAAAACAAGTTGTGCGTGTTATTTACTACCAGCAATTGCTCGCAGTTCTCTTAGGTTGCTAGCGATTTCCTGAATAAACATCACACCTTCTTTGCCATTCCTGAGTGAGTTTATGCTGTGTTCAATAAAGTTGCTGTCTCCTTCTAGCGTCTTCAATCTTTTGTTCAAGTTTGAGATTTCTTCTTGAAGCGTGCTAAGATCAGTCTCCCGACTTACTGTTGAAGACTGAGCTTCTTTAGCTAAGAAAACGGGCCCCTGGGCCTCTCTTGAGCTTTCTTGGCATTGCAGTGAGCCATCATCTACAACTTGCATTTTGTTGGAAAGGTAATCCTCTATGACATCTGAATTTGACAAGTGAATGGAAGTACTGTTGTTGGAGTAGGATTGAAGCTTCTGCTCCAGCTTCGTCAAGCAATCAGCTATATATGCCCTCTCGTCTTCAAAACTCACTAATGAATTTATACCACTTGGTGTGGTAATTGCAGGAGCTTCAAGACCAGTTTCATCAAGCAAAGTTTCGGCAATGTTTTCTTCATTAAAGGAGACCTGATTGGATTGTTTCTCTGTTGGTCCACCTGCAAACTGCATCCTGTAGTTTTCGAGCTCAGCTTCCAATTCCTCTATTTGTTGTTCCCTCTGAGCAAGTAGCTCATTAGCTTTAGCAAGCGCATCACTATCATACTCTGCTTGTTCTTCCATCATCCGCTGGTAATGTAAAGCTTCCATCTGCATGGCAGCCTTGTCATCCTGCAATCTGGTAATCATAGCCAAAGCTTGACTTGCAGCAATCGCTGAAGCGTTCCTTTCTTCTTCCAGTTCCTTGCAGAGGAGGTGTATAGATTTTCGGTCAAGATCAATCTGTCGTCTCAACCGTTCAGTGGCACTTTCACCTTCCATCTCACTTACAATGCTACCCTCCAGTGACTCCAAACCAGATGCATTTCTCTCAATTGAAATTCTGTTCGTGATGTTCTGCACTATCAAATCATCACCACGCCCATACGCACGTGGGCTAGGGCCTGGGTCGACCCATGGAGCCTCGAGTCCTCTAGAAGCCGAGAGCTGTGACAGCAGTAACCTCAATTCTTCATTTACACTAGAAGAGGAGTCCTTTCCAAGAATCACATCAGTCAAGGTGGGGGATGGCAAGCTACTCTTGGCACCAATAGCAAGCTTGTAGGCTTCATTCAAGCTAATCTGAGTGCTTAGAGATGGTCTCCTTTCACCAATAGTCGTGCTTGTTTGCGGATGTTCCTCAATGACATTGAGACCCTGAGATACCTCAATGTTTGGTCTAATAGCCTGTGATGATATAAGAGCTTCTTCCACAAAACCTAACCAAAAGGGTTAAATGTAAGGACCAGTTTTTGAAATACTGTTGCTTGAGGGAAGGTAGAAATTAACTAACCTTTTGCTGTAGGATCTTTGGAATTTGTATTGGAAGGATCTTTGAGTGCCGTTTCATGTGTTGCCATATCACAAGTCTGTTCAGCTTCCTTAGCATAATCTTCAGCTTCATCAACAGCTTCAGAACTAGAATTAACTTGTGAAACATGGTCATCTCTAAAATTAACTGAAAGGGAAAACAACAGGTCGGAATAAAGAAACCTTTCAGACATATATCTTGATTCTTGAGCAATAGTCAGTCCTGAGGTACAGCCTTACCTGGATCATCATCAACCAATGCACTTTTCTGGTGAAACTCTCTACTTGATGTAACAGTAATTTCTGACCTGTGACCTTCCAGATCATCTGACATTTTTTTTTATTGTGATGGGGGGTTAGACGAACAGGAAGAAAATACCATTCAGTTTATTGTTAAACTATGATCAAGATATACCTTTTGTGCTGTTGTGCTCTGAAACAGCAATGTTTTGTTCTAGTGTTGTGGACTGTAATGAACATGGATCAATGGTGCTTTCACTCGCCCCATGACATGCCTTGTTGTACCCAAGATTCTGAGGTGACTCGACACTTGATGCAACTGGAACTTGGGGGGCATTGACATCTGCATGATTATCTATACTATTAATCTTTCAAACTGAAAAAGAAGTTCAGTAGGAGTCATCCCAGTTTGGGGAACTAACAATTACCTGTCAAACCTGACTCTTCTTTGACAGCTAGGGGATCATGCTGGCATGTCTGTTTTTCTAATGAAGTATCTTTTGCTTCCATTTGGCCCTCACCAATTATACTATCAGGATGATCATCTACAAGAACATATGGCGAGGATATATCATACGAGTCACCAACATCGGGTTCCATCGGAACATTCATGTCTAATGGCCTGACCAACTCAGTGGAAGAAGCAGCAAATTTCTTGGCAGTGGCATCTTCATTCAAATCTTCCTCCATACAATTGGTTTTATGATGGTGTGAAATTTTGCCATCATCAGCACAGGGAGCCTCATCCTCGGAGCCAGATGTCATCTGCAGCACACTGTATCGTTCATGGATGGAGTGATCACTCTGGTGACAAATATCTTTATCCAAAGATTTATCCACTTGATGAAGTATGGAATAATCTGTGCAAATCTTTGGTGAGCAAACAACCTCAGCAGGTTCTAGTTCTGTGATCATTCGAGAAAACATTGTCGGTCTCTTTTGTGTATAATGCTGTGCACAACATGAGCAAATTCTTGTATCATGGGAATGCAATCCTTGATTACTATCAGGTAGAGTGGCAGCCATTGTTGACTCATCGGTGCGGTCATCATTGTTTTCTACAAGTGAGTCACTGCATCTTTCACACATACTTTGGGCACCTGCAAGTTTCTGGTGTAGACGGCAGAAGGCCAAAGATGAGATCTCTGACTTGTGAGTTTTGCAGATCAATTCCCTGTAGAAGCATGGTTTCTCATTACCCAGGACATGGTCTAGCCTTGAGCAGAAAGGGCACGGTGCCGGTAATCTGCAGAGGCGGGCAAATCTGGTGACCAAGAAGCAATAAACCGCATCGATGAACAGCAGCAGCATCAAGATCCACTCGAGCAACACCGATGACAGTGTGGCTGACAATCTCCGTAAGGTTGGCATCCTTGTACCCATCTTTGAACAGTATACTCAATTCTTCACAATTGCTGTACTCAAGTTCTTTAGATTGGTGAAAGGTGGCTGGTGTTGAACCAGAATTTCTGAAGGAATCAAAAACAAACTTAATGAGTGAAGTGTATAATTGATCCTACTAATGAGCAATGATACGCTGTTCTGAATAACATAGCAACTACTCATCAAAAGCTGTAAACATCAAAGTTTGGTGGGATTAGGACGGCCTTTTATCTCATTATTGAGCACTGATAATGTACGGGAAAGTAATGATGGCGGTGTCATTGTAGCGGATATGCTTGCTTTTGGTGAACTAAAGGCGAGCTTAGCTGGAGAAAAGACAGGAAAACCGAACACCAGGTTGGAAAACCACTAGAAAACAGAAAATCAAAGGCGTCTAGCTCTAGCAGCAGCCATAATGGTGATCAATAGACCCAGGACCAAGAGAATGTTGGAAGCATCAGTCCAAGTAGTAATTGTTACAGGACAATTTCAAGAAGCATTAAGAAAAGTGATGCTGCACAGAAGAGCCTTCTTTTGAATCCCACAAACTCCGGTGATGAAAGAACAGCTCAAACTGTCTCAAACTGTCTCTTTTGAAAGGGGAGGAAGAAAAGAACCTCTTTGAAAGCTTGAAAATTTAACACCAGAACAGACTAAACTCTTCCAGAAACCACTCAGCAACAGAACAAAATCCGATCAAAGAAAGAGAGCAATAAGCATAAAGCTAAGCAAGTAAGCAACCGAGCACTACTATAGCCTGCACAGCGGAATCCCCTAGAATTGACTAGCCTCTCCCATGCAAGAACAGAAAACTCAGCAAAATCACACCATCCACCGGGTGTGCTCCCGAGCTCACCAAACTACAGAAGCAAACCTAGAAACGAAAGCTAAAGAAAGCAAGGGAAAAAGAAGAATGTTCCGAGGATCATCCAGCAAGAACATACATACCTGATACCTGCAAGCTGCAGCGGGGTCGCCGCGCGCGCTGAGCCGAGATCCCGATCTGCGATCGCGGCAGCCAGGCAGGCAGGAGCAGAGGGCAAAAAGAGAGGGAGAGGCCCGCGAGCACAGCAGATGCTGAGACGGAAAAGGTTGGCATCGCCGACCAAACTCACCACGCCTGAGCTATATTATTCCCACCCGCCGGAACGAGCCAAAAACGAAGGGAAGGGAGACAAAGAGAGGAAGCAAGTGGAGTGGGGGCGGCGGCGGCGGGGGGGACGACGCCTCGCCGGGGCGGGGCCGGCGGGCGGCTCACCCGAAAGTCGGCTACGCGGGCCGGCCCGGGACAGCGACGCCACCCCGGTCAGCCAGCCGAAAGGTAGTATAGTTGGCTGGCTCTTCCTTCTCATCTCCTCGTAATACTGTGCAACATTTGTATTTTGCAACATGAAATTTGTTTAAGACCCGTTTACTTCGCGAAATGAAAATTTTTGGGTGTCATATCGGACGTTTGACCGGATATTAGAAGGGGTTTTTAGACCCGAATGAAAAAACTAATTTTATAACTCGCTTGGAAACTGCGGGACGAATCTTTTGAGTCTAATTAATCCATCATTAGCACATATGGGTTACTGTAGCACTTATGGCTATTCATAGACTAATTAGGCTCAAAAGATTCGTCTCGTAATTTCCCCCCAACTGTGCAATTAGTTTTTGTTTTTATCTATATTTAATGCTTTATGCATCTGTTTAAAGATTTGATATGATGTTTTTTGGAAAAACTTTTTGGAAAATAAACAGGGCCTTATCCCTCGTTTAGTTTTAAATTTTTCTTCAAACTTCCAACTTTTCCATCACATTAAAACTTTCCTACACACACAAACTTCCAACTTTTCCATCACATCGTTTCAATTTCAACCAAACTTTTAATTTTAGCGTGAACTAAACACACCCTTATTCACGTGAGATGTGAAGACTACTAGTCTACTACTCCATCATTTTGTTTATTTGAGAAATAAGCTAAACAATATATTTGTAAATGAATATTTCCTCTGTCCTTTAATATAAGAGATTTTGATATTTTATTTGTACGGTTTAACCATTCGTCTTATTAAAAAAATTGGAATTATTATTTTTTTGACTTATTTTATTATCCAAAGTATTTTAAGCATAACTTTTCGTTTTTTATATTTGCACAAATTTTTTTATAAGACGAATTGCCAAACAATACAAGTAAAATATCAAAATCCCTTATATTAGAGGACGAAGGGAGTAATAATTTATAAATAAAACTTTTAAATACGTGTTTTTAACAATATAAAAGCAAAGGCTAAAAAATAAACTACGATGGAAAAACCTTGAATCAATGAAATTTTAAATTTTGGCTGATAACTATAAATATAAGCGAAAAGATAATATCGAACGAGTTTAAGGTTATGTGTATTTTCAATTGTTTGGTGCAATTTTTTTTAATTGAATCGCACGAATTTCATGAGCTCCGAAGAGTGAATCGCGTGTTAATATGGTTTGACTGTACTGGTCTCAACGTACCTCCGGATGTAGTCAACAATGATGTAGATTGTTGTGCTGCCGGTCGTTGCTCGCCAGCTATGCGCAGACTATGGAGTTAATCAAATAGTAAATCAGCTCATATTACTTTTCTTTGCAAATTAGTTTAGGCCGTTTTCTATCGTACAGTGTCCTGTTTCAAACAGTATAATACTTGTTGGATACTGGATATGGTATTCTATCAGTATGAACTAATATATATTAGTACTAGTTGATATATATCAGTATATATAAGGCTGATACCCGTTGGTGACATTTGATATCCATCGGCATCGGTTGGTGAAGGTTTTATTCTGAGCGTGGGACGCGTATTGTTGCAGCTCAGGTGATGTATATGCATGGTGCATTTCCCTGCGATTGGTTGCAAGTGGAGGGTGTTAGGCAGTTGGCTCTCGATAGTAGCACCTAATGAGCAACCAAACCTTTCTAGTTAATATATTATGAACTTTTATTATTTTTCAAACATTTCCAAATTTTAATTTTACAAATAAACTTTTCCTAACTAAATTTTAAACTCTAAACCTTTTGATCACGTCACATCGCCTTATGTGGCAAAATAAAACTGTCATGCCCACTAGACTGGTGTGACGAAACAATAATATCACTTTTGGCAGACCGGCGTGGTCGGCCAAATAACACTGGCACACCAGTTAGTTCGACGTGGTCTTATTTTGTCACGGCTGACGTGGTCAAAATATTCATATTTGAAAACAAGTTTTGGGAGAATTTATTATTAAAGTTAAAAATTTAAAAGGTTCAGAGAAATAAAAAAGTTCCTTAGAGTTCCAAGTTTAGTATACGCATAGACTCATGTAAGCATGATAATTGTTAATATGGAAAAATATCACCTGATGTTTCATACAATTAAATATTCTAGCACACATCATGGTTTCCCAAACCGCCGATGCCGGGGTTACCACGCCCCGGTGGTAAGCATGGTTACCGCGCAGTAACCGCGGTAACTGTGAAAAACCGTACGAAACCATGCAAAATTTATCAAAAGTTCAAATTATTTTTAAATTTATTTGAATTTAAGGAGGTTACCATAGTTTTTCTATTACCGTACCCACGGTAAGTCCGGTAACCGCGGTAACCGCGCGGTTACCGACGGTAATGTAAACATTGTAACACATGCATATATGCATGAAACGTGGTGAATTTAGTTATACAAATATTCAAATAAGAGTTAGTGAGTCAAACTTCAACATTAATATTTCAAGCTTTAATTAAATCAATGGCTATTATATCGTTTGTAAAGGTGTTAGGTGCTTAAGGCATTAGCAATGCGTCCTTAATCTGTTATACCTGAGCTGCTGCCAAATAGACTAGGAACTTCAAAAGCTACAAAGTTCACAATGCAATGTGACTTTAATCTGGGCACATAAAATCCGGAGACAAACATGGAGACTACTCAACCGACAGTGGGCGTGACCTAGCCCACCTCGTAGTCTTGCAGCCTCAAACTCATCGCATCTATCCCTTTGACTCGTCGCCCCCAGGGCCACGACTTCTCACATCGCATCGCATTCCTCTCCTCCTCCTGTGACGCATCGCCTTCCTCGCCTCCTCCCACGCCACCTCGCCGACAACAACCACGGCTGTGCCAGCTCTTGCTCCCGGTGTCGATCCACAGTGATGACGACCTCCGCAGCTATGCCTGCTGCAGCTCCCGGCATCGGTTCTGCCCTACTTCCACTGTGAGCGAGGAGAGGTGGAGAGCGTGGGAAGCGAAAAAGAGAGCGGCGCTCGTGCGGGAGGGAAGGGCGAGCGCGGAGAGGGAGTATCGCGCATGCGCGAGGGCGACCAGGAGGGCAATTTGAGGATCGAGGGGGAAATCGCGCCGGGAGGAACGGCGCGGCGAAGCCACGGCCTTCCTAGTGCACCCTCAACCTCCTATCCCCACGCCACCGATTCTCGATCCAGCCAAAGCACGGGTGCCCAATTTTGGTCACGCGCACTTGTGTTTTGTGGGCCCAACGAGAAACGTGGTGACGAATTTCCACCGTTCGCATACGTGGACCGCCCGGGTCAAACAACAGCGCACCGCACTATGAATGGCCTTATCGTGGCCGCGGTATATTCTAACCTCTTATTTTAGGTACCACTGTCTACTATGACAACAGTGACGGTTGCTATCTCTATTTATGATTTTTATACGTTTTCGCTGGATAACATGTGTGAATGACATGGCGTCCACGAGGTATGTGACGATAAATCCCAAATCCAGAACATGGAAATTCAAATCCAGGGACAAGACAATCAGCATCCGAATGGCCAAAATGGGGGAAAAAAACCAGCAGACCAGGCTCATTGTCACCCCCATCCCTGTCTCTCTACCCTACCATGGACAGCTCCCCCCCGGGAGCCGCATCGGGCGGCCGTCGTTCCCCCCGTCGCCGACGCCGCGCGGGCCGTCGGATCCCCGCGCAATCATACCCACGTGTCGCCGTCGCCTTCGTCGTCGTCGTCGCGGCCGCCTCTCCGCGGCATCCGTAGTAGTAGTAGTAGTAAAATGCAGCGCGGAAGGCGGAAGGAGGCGGACAAAAAAAAAAAAAAAACCGAAAGAAAGAGGGTAGCGGCCTCCGAGCTTGTGTCCCAGGCGGCCTCTACGTGGCTCAACCACCGCCTCGCGTTCCGCGGCCGGGGGGGCTCGCATGCAAGCCTAGCTTAGCTAGTAGCGCGCTGCACATTCCCTTCCCTTCCCTTCCCGCATTGCTGCGAGCGACGCTGCTTCTGCTTGCTTGGTTCGCTTGGCCGCCGCCAGATGCGATCTTCTCCTTCCTCTCCTCGGCCCCCTTCCTCCCGTGCTAGCTCGTGCATGGTGGCTTCTTCTTCTTCTTCTTCTTGCGCCGGTTTGGTGATCCTTGTTGTGCCGGTTTGGTGGTGATCCGATCGAGGACGGAGGAGGAGCGCGCGGGGGGATCCGGTGATGGGTGAAAAGCTGTGAGATGAGATGGTGGTGATGCGCTACTCCCCGAGGTGGTCTGCTGCATCACAGATTGATGATTGAGTAGAAATCTATTATACTACGTCGTCTTTTCTTGTAGATGGTTTCTTTGTGCTGTTTAATCTGCTTTTCTGTAGAGCTTTAGTTTTTATTTTATTTTATTTTTGTATATCACGTAGAAAGATTACAGGCTTTTTTTTTAGAAGGTGAAAAATTGCAAATTGAGCGTAGATGCATTTTTTTTACTCTTTATCTTGGTCGTCTGATCCATCCACGGATTCGTTTGGGTCTAGCTAAGACCGAAAGGTATCAAGAAGCTGGGAATATCTGCTTTTTTGGATAAAAGGATACAACAAGATTGGAGTTTTTGCATCTACTAGTTCATTTATTAGGATAGTTCGATTCTTGCATATGAGTGGAAAAGAACTTATAATAGACTAGTCTTGACTCTTGACTATGACTCTTATCAGTTAGATGGATGCCCAACTGCGTTGTTATTATACAGCAGTATAAGAAAAATATTTACTTTTGTCATTTGTAGGGGAACTCTAATTTATAATTACTTTCTACCTTGCATGTATGCTATGATATGAACAGAAAATTTTCTTTTTGTTTATCTGTTAATCTTTTCAAAGGGTCCTATTTGATATGCTCCAGTGTAAAAGAAAAACAGACTCATGCCATATGTCCTGCAAATAATCCTATTATCTTTTAGCTCAAAAAAAAAATCCTCTTATCTTATAGTCTACTGAAGGCATATGGTGGCATTCAGGTGCAGGTGTAAATGCAGTCATAATATTCGGCATGAGATCTGTCTCTGAGCTGGTGTGGTCTCCGGATGAGGGTTTGAGCATTAAAATTGCAGCGTCCAGCTTAAGTACAAGGAAAGCTTCTCTTCGTTGGAATGCAGATACCTTGAGCATAGTAATATCTTCACCTCAACAGAGTGGTGCTGGGGAGAGTGGTCATATCATAGATGCTACAGTAGAAGACGCAGAAAAGATGCCATCCCAGTTACGAACTCGCAGTGACAGTTCAGCGAGAGTATTCATGTCTAGCCCAAGTAGAATAAGAAACACTGATGCTCAACAATCTACTTCTATAAGATCACATGGGCAAGATTCAAGTAAGTTTAAAAGACATGAAGGTTTTGAGTAGTTCAAAGGCAGTTTGTTGATGCTTTGATTTTATTGGCCTAAGGATCTGCATTTATCAGTTGTTGTTCGTCTTAGCAGCACAACTTTTTCAGGACAAATCTAACAAGAGTACTGAATTAAATTTTCAAAAAAAAAAAGAGAGAAGGAAACTGCTGAATTAACTTTTCAAGAAAAGTGGAGACTGCTGAAATTAGCATAATCAGCACAAATTGTAAAGCATCTCTACTGATTGTTTGCTATGGGCATCTGTTACCTATTATCCAAATAGAATAAAAATCTCATGGGTTTTCCATTTCTTTCATTGGATGGCCATTTCCTCACTTAATGCCTGGCTTAATACCTGTAGAATACTGTGGTGGGATGGATGTGATGAATGAAGGGAAAGAAACGTCTGACAACTTCTGTGTGGATAAGCTGGAGAAAGAGGACGAAGTGGGTAGCTGTCCCACAAGATACTGCAACGATACTTCCCATAGTCTAGGTAATCAATTAAGAACCATGCTCTTTTCAATTCCTGACAGTGGAGACCTTACCGTAGCATTTTACAGGTTCAGCTTCCAGAAAAGAGGTCATGCCTATTATTGCTGAAAAACAGGCTTTCTGTGCAACTACTGTCCATGATGAAAGATCTTGGGCAGCTAATGCTTGGCGTGCTCGATTAGTAAAAGCAATTAGTCAGAAGGACTCTGTTTTGCCAAAGAATGCAGACAATATACATTCAACTTCGGCCTTTGGGAGCATTGGTAATGCAGAAAACATGCCTGGCAAATTGACAAGTATGCTAGGTAATAGAAATGACAGTAGCCAAGATCAGGCTATGCAGGAAAAACATAAGGATGGGCTTATTGTTGCTAGATGTGAGTCCGTGTCTGCTGTGAATCCTGTTGCTAGATGTGAGTTAGCATCTGGTGTTAATCCTTTAGCAAGACATGAGTCGACATCCGGTTGTAATCCTAGAAAGCTCGAGAAGGGGAAAGAAAAGCTTATCTATGATATGAGTAATTGTGTTAGCAACACAAATGAAGGTGATGACAGCAATGAGAGTATAGAGAGCTGCCCAAGTACAAAAGCTCCGAAGCGGAAGCATGGTCAATTTTCTGCAGCTGAGATGACGTCTGGAAATAAAAGATGTAGAAGGGAAGATAATGAGAGTTCTTGTTCAGGATTATTCCACAAAAATGATAGCTCTTTCTTTAACTGGATGTCAACTCTCACTAATGGAGTAAAGGTGTTTGATGAAACTACTGCTGTTCCACTTAATCAGAAGTTTTCAGCAGCTACAGGAGAGGAATTTCCAACAAACCCTGTGCCACTTCAAAACAACTGTGGTGTTCCGCTGCAATCCGTTGGCTTCAATTCTCTTTTTCAATCTCTTTATAGTCAGAATGTTATGATAACTTCAAGAAATACCTGTCACCAGTCAGAAAGCAGTTACACCGCCAACAGGCTAACACTGGGTTTCAAGAGTAGCAAACCAGTTAGCATGGGCAGAGAAACTCTTAATGTGGCTACTGAGACTTTAGCTGCAGGCAGAATTCAAATGGATTCTTATGGTGACAGAGGGGCATTTCAAAATCAAATGGGAATTTTCCCTTTAAGAGCAGAAAGAAATCAGAATGGGTTCCATGGAAGCTCTTCAAATGCTGCAACAGGACATAAAGATGATTTCTCAGAAAGCTTATGGGTAAGTAGACTTTTGCCAAAAACACCCATGAAAGTGATGGACACAACGCGCTGTGATGAAGAAACTGATTTTTGTTCTGCTAACCCAAAAGGTTTAGGTGATAGTTCATCACCGCAGAATTTTAATGTGGAGAAGGAATTAAACAATTCACAATACTTTACTAGCAAAGGAAGTGACAATGAAACTACAAGTAGCAAATGTGCGGCGCCTCAAGACGAAAATAAGCCATCAGAAACAATGGCATCAATTTTTGCTAAAAGATTGGATGCGCTTAGACATGCAAATACATCAGCAGTACATGTGGCCATTACATGTGACCATGGAACACCCAAAGGGCGTAATCACAAAACAAGTTCTTTTGTTGTTAGTTACAATAGTCATGATGAGCAAGAATCTGGACAAAAAACTCACAAGTCTTCTGGTGGAGAAGGAAGAATAGTTTTATGGACAGGTGACAAAGGTAAGGAACAATTATCTCCTGGGAATGACAAAGAATTAGGAGAAAAGATTTTGTCTAAGCATGAAAATCAGAATTGTGAAGGGAGCTCTGATGGAAAGGTGGTACCCCCTAAATGTAATTTAGAAACAAACACATATATTGAAGAAATTGATCGGAAGAGACTACAAAATAAAGAAGGAGCACCAAATTCCATGGAGAATCAGCCAGATAACAAACAAATGGTACCTTATGGTATTGTGCCCAATGATGTTTATGACGAAGCAAGTGTAGTTTTTGGAGCCTTGCAGAGGCTCCGTTTGTCTCGCTCCGATATAATAAGGTACTCTAAAGGATTTTACATATCATCTTTGAATTCTGGTACTTAATCATTTCTACCTTCTATCTAAATCATGAATGCTTGGGTTTGGAGATTCCATAACATTTTCTACATTTAAAGAAGGGAACATCGAAAGAATCGCATTAAGGAATATTTCATTGGGCAACAGTAATTCTCATATAGCTTCATATGGTAGTCTGCTGTTTTTCAGTTATCAAGTACTTCATAGGGGTGACTAGGAAAAGTCACCGAGCTACTGAGCACATAAAAAAGTTACCTTCTATGAAAAACGACATGTGTCTCGGCTACTATAAAGTAGAATATGATACATCTATTTAAAGTGACCATTGCTAATGAGAAAATGAATAATGAGTTGTAAAAAATGATACATATGCCTTGCATTCCCCTAGGAAACAAAAGGTGCCTTAAAATTAAAATAGCTTTGAGAAATATTATTGAAACAGTGTCTGTAGTATTAGTAGGTATTTTCTCTAGTTTAATACTAATATCAGTGTGTTCTGGACTTCTGTTCATTGATCAAATTAATATACATAGGGGTATCCCTCTCTATGTAAGTGATCTCCAAGTTAGGGAAAATCCTGAGAACCTGATATTTAATTCATGTGTTTGTACTACTATTTCTTGACAGATGGATGAGGTCACCAGTTATGCACACCACCTTAGATGGCTTTTTCTTGCGTCTACGATTTGGTAAATGGGAGGAAGCATTGGGTGGCACTGGATATCATGTTGCCAGGATAAATGGTAAATGACTAAACAATTGTGCATAATATGTTGCAGAATAATGTGTTCCTTTCTTTTTAAAAAAGAAAAAAACAATTAGATAAAAGGAAAAGGAAGTGATATGCCTTCTCTTACAGGAGTATTGGATAAGAATCGCCTTTCTGTGACCATCAGGAATTCAACTTGCCAAGTAGATTCTCGCTTTGTATCCAACCATGACTTCCACCAGGTAATGTATCAAAAGATAGTCCTGTTGTCCAAGTTGTTATGGACCACGGAACAACAATAAAAAAATTCCAAGTCAAATCTTTTTTTTTTCTTGGAGGGAGTTTTATTGTTTATAATTCAAAGTCTAAGATAAGTGAATCTCATCTTTTCTAGGATGAGCTGAAGGCATGGTGGTCAGCTGCCATGAAGAGTGGCTGGAAACTGCCTTCGCAAGAAGAACTCAATACGAAGCTACGAGAAAGAGAGCTGCTTCGTTTTTGAAACGGAAAAGGCACAGACGCCCCAGCTCCAGATGACAGATGCCAACATCAATTACAGAGGTTTTTCTCTTGCTTGCCTCTGGTCTGAAAACGCCAGCGATGCAAGCATCGTCTCTACCGGTCAGGCTAATTAAGTTCTGCACTGTACTGCTGGGATTGCTATCCCCACGGTTGATGATATATTGAGAGAGAAATCAGGCTGCCGTTTCGTGCCGTGGCGTAAGCAGCTTGTATTGTATTTTAAGTACACGATTTGACGATTTGATTTTTACGATCGGATGAGCAGTTGTACGAGTTGTTAACTTGTTATTGCTCATCCTATCTGCTGTAAATAGGAAGCTACTAACAGTCACAGAGCAGTGCAATCGTACAAATTGTACTACTGCTGCTGCTGAATATAAATACTTCCTGAAAGAATAAAAAAAGTTATGCTGGCTGCCAATCTATGCTGTGTTGGGCTGGTGTTAAGCTGGGCACCTATGGACGTAAATGGGACGTAAAACGACGCGACTCATGTTAGTATGAATTATTTAAGTATTAGTTAAACATAACTTTTAAAATAGAGTAATACAATTTTCTGAAGCAATCTTTCCCCATATATATATATAAAATACAGTTTATCAGTTCGGGAAGCACAAGTGTGAAAAACAAATAAATAGAAGTTGGGAAATAATATATTCGGACTCATGGATGATGGATTGACGGGTGAAAGTAAGTTTAGAAAGCAAAATACTAGTAATTTTTTTAAAAAAAATTAATAAATGTTGATAAAGAAAATTTTCTATAAAAAACGGATTATATCGTCCAATTTAGGAGCTGTTTAGATTTTAGCCAAAATAAGTCTTACCAAACTGTGTCAATATTACCAAAATTTTGGCAGGATTTTATATGTATTTATTAAAGTTTGATATCAATCTAAGGGCCCCTTTGATTTGTAGGAAAAGTATATGAAATTTGGAGGATTTCAATCCTATGGAAAATATTCCTATGGATGCTTTTGAAACAATTGATTGAATCCTATACTATCCTCTAAAGTTCCTATGGAATAGGTAATTCTATAGAGATTTTGGAGGAAAGTTAGTAAGGAGTTCAACCTCTTGGAAAAATTCATTTGAGTCTATCGATCGGTCATCCGATTACTGTGTTTTTCATGTGGTCCAATTAAACGGTTATTCTTGTGTTTTTCCTGTATTTTCTAATCATCTGTTTTACACTTATATTCATGTCAAAATCCTACGTTTTTTCTATATCTTCGTTTTTCTATTCTTGTAATTCAAAGGGGCTTTAAATATAAACACTTTTTAGCCACTTTACAGTATGGTTGAAAATAACATTAATAGCGCGATACCGTCGAACGGCGAGCGCGGCCGCTTGCGCTTTGGCATCAGAGCCGCGCGCGTAACGCATAAAACGGCAGATTAGTCGTCTGCCCGTGTCCGTCTCAGCTCGAGAAAAACCATCGAAACCTGACGCGATGCAGCGCTGCGTACGTGCTGCTGCGACGCGGCGATCTTTACCTTTTGCCTCGCTTCTTTCCCGCACGTGCGGCTCGCGCATGCATGCACGATGCATATCCCCCTCCCGCACCGGCCCCTAGCTCCCTCCACCACCGCACACTTTTGGATCTCCCTCCCCTGCTCCACCCTCCTGGCCTCAAACTAACCTGCATCTTCGTCGACGCGCGACGCCTAGCTTGGCGCGCGACGGACGGATCATCGGCCGATGCATGCATGGGCGCCTGTGTTCTGAGCCAGCATGCGGCCAGCTGCATCGTCGTCGTCGTCGTCCTCTCGCGACCGGCTGACGATCAGCCGGCCGACGGGGAAGGACGGCGACGTCGTTGTCGTAGAGGAGGGGAAGGACGGCGGCGACGTGACGGCGGCCGTGCCGAGGCTGGCGGTGTACGGCGCCGGCCGCGTGCACGAGATCGAGCGGTTCTCGCACTACGTTGGTACGTACGTACGGTTTCTCTCCATCGATCACCTAATTAATTTACGTTACTTTGTTTTTGTTTGAAGCCAAACCTTAAACGTACGTTGCTCTTCTCACGTTGTTAGCCAGCTAGCGCGTCGCGTCGTTTCTGAATTCTTAAATTCCATGAGACGTGTGCTCCGATAGTCCGATTCTTATAATGATTTTCATTGGGATCAGTTTTGCATTCGTAACACATGAGACAAAGAAGCAAAGCTAGTGGAAAAAAAAAAAGGGGAAACTTGAATGCAGGTAAAGCGACTTTGGAGCCAGTCCATGGACGCATCCTCTGTATCGGATTCGATGCACAGAGTTTTGCATCTGAACATTTTGGTTAAGCTAGCTTTAGGGTAAAAAGTTCACATGGACCAAAAACATTTTTTTCTCAACACCTCACAAATGCAATGGGAATGACTCTGGGTCGGACGACCGATGGAGGGTTTTTAAAATTGGGCGCTGATGTTAGCATGACATCAACGTCATGTATCCTTGCAAAACCACTTTAAATTGGTTTTTTCTCTTAAATTACTTATTCAAATTATGATCCGATTACATCATTAAATTCGTTGTAATTAAATCTTCAAAACAAGACCACACATGGATATATTCCGACGAAAAAAAATACTCCCTCCGTTTCACAATGTAAGTCATTCTAGCATTGTCTAGATTCATTAACATCAATATGAATGTGAGAAATGCTAGAATGACTTACATTATGAAATGGAGGAAGTAGCTTATTATTGAATTATTTTTAAATATTGCACGATGTTTCACCAGGTATATCGGAATTGTTTCACTAAGTAGATCGAAAATGTTTCACTCGTTTAAATCGGGTGTTGTTTCACCTTATATAAAAACAATGTTTCAGCAAATAGCGAAAGAATGTTTCAGTTCATTGTAACATTATATCTATACATAGTGAAACATTGTGAGTACACTAGGTAAAACATTTTTTGTGGAACAAAAAATGAAACGAATTCCCTTAATATAGGGTTTCCAAAATATGTGGGTAATTTGTTGCAATAGAGTATTTCAGTTCACTGCAACATTAGATCTATACATAGTGAAACATTGTAAGTGCACTAGATAAAACATTTTTTTGGTACAAAAAATAAACCAAATTCACTTAATAGAGGGTTTCTAAAATATATGGGTAATTTGTTACAATGGAGTATATGTTGGAAATAAGTGACAGGTGAGGGCAGAGATGTGATGAGGCTCAGGGACAGAGAGCGCACGTCGTGGGGGAGGGAGCGCCCGATATTTCTCCCTCCCCCGAGCGACCGATCCGGGGCATTCCCCAAATGCAATAGCCTTTTTTACGATCATCTGTAATAGTATATCGTACAGTTTTCAACTGTATGTGTTCAGGTGTTCGATTACATCAGTGTTTTTGTCAAAGCTAATTCACCTTGCTGTTCATATCTATCCATCCATTATAAAAGATTTGAAAATATTTAACAAGATATAAATATGCGATATATCGCTTCATAAACATGTAGGTACAAATTCGGCTGTATATAAATTGCAATTAAATTTATGGAATTAAAAGTTAAGAGTTGACAAGATAGATTAAATATAATTATATTTATAGAATCAAAAGTTAAAAGAGTGTTGTACAATGAGTCCAATTAGCATTTCCAGCAACAGCCCCTGGCCCCCTATTGTAAAGCCTCTAAAGGTCTAATGGGGGTCGCCCCCATCTTCAGCAACAAACCCCATTTCTTAGGCTCCATCTCTCTCTCTGTTTTAGTATACATATTATATTTATATCTAGTTGAACACCAGAATAATTCAAAGACGTAGAATTCAACCATATTCAAATTTATAATTTTGAATACCATAATTCAGCTGAAGCAGACTTCTTGTTGATCTTCTTGAACTGTGACATGTGAGAGGAAATAAGTTCAGAACGAAGAGCCCCCGCGTCGCCCCCGGAGGGCGACTCGGGCGGCGACCAAGCCTCCACCAGCCCTTCCCCTCTCCCTCCCTCCCCGCTCGCCGTCGCCGGAGCCGGCCGCGTTCCTGTGCGACGGCAAGGATGGCGACGGCGGGTTTTCTCCCTTTTGGATGCTCGAGCTGGCGCGGTTTGGAGGGGGCGGAGGACTGGTTGGTGGCGACCTCCGGCACGGCTAGATCCGGCCCTTCATCGGCCGGATCCGGAGTTCTGCGCGCGACAGCAGCCGGCGGACGTGGCGGCGTCGGCGGGCTGGCGTCACATGTCTGCAGCGGAGGTTGGCGGCGCAGGCAGCGGAGGCAGGGCCTCCGCACGGCTTCGGCGCCGGCGCCACTCCCCCAATCCCCTCCTCCCCACATCGGCTGCGGCTGGGCCTAGCGCCCCCGGCTGGCGGCGCGCCGATCTGGAACCCTAGCGTCCGGATCTGGTCGGATCCGTGCCGCCGGCTCGCCGCGCGGCTGGTGGCTGGGGGGCGCCACTGCGTCCGTGGCGGCAGGCGGCGCGGTGGACACCGAGGCGGCAGGCGGCCTGGACCCGGCGTCAGGCGGCACAGCGTCGAAGACCCCGGCGCCGCGGCCGGGTTCAGGCCGGCGGGTGCCATGGGCGGTGTGCGACGCGACGTCGTTGTGGCCGCCGATGGTGGCGCGGCTTGATGGTGCGGCCTGCTCGGATGCGCGGCCAGGTAGCGGGGCGGCCGGCCAGCGGGTGCCATCGGCTCTGCTCTCTCGTTGTCCCTTGCTCCAGCAACCTCTTCCCCTTCCCCTCCCCTAGTGCCTCGCTTGTGTGCCATTTTCCCTCCCCGATCCAAACATCGCTGGTGACCGTTCCCTTTTAGCTTCTTTTCAATCCGGCGTGCCTGTTTGGAACTTGTGCTCCTCTAGCAGCTGGGGTGGCTGCGGTTCTATGCCCTCCTCCAAAGTAGCCGTTGATGTTCTTCTCTTCCTCTGTGAGAATCCACCTTGGCCATTTCCTCTTCTGTCTAGCTCCCTGCTCATCTTCACCTTCTTCCTCGAGATGTTCACCTTCTTCCTCGAGATGTCCAGGACCGCAAGGATTAGCGTTTGTCCCTCTTTTAAGGCTTTCTTCCCTTGAAGGGCGTTGGAGAGAGTTGATCTAACAAGCAACTTGATAAAGCCTGATTGAAGAAGACTTAATGCGGGTGGCCTCTGGTCGCAACCTTCAGTGGCCCTCCCTTCTTTTGGGCTTCCTCCCCTCAAAGGGCGTTGGAGAGCTCTGATCCAAACAGCAACAAGACCAAGTTTCCTTCTTGATGGCTTCATGCGGGTGGTCTTGGACTTCAACAGCATTCTCTTAGCCTCTATTCTATTCCGGCATGCTTGTGGCTGTGTGAGGAATTAGATGTTGATAAGTTGGGGTTTAGCATTAGATTTTGGCCCTTGTAGGGTATTTTTGCTGGTGTTGTTTCATCAATTGTAATCTTTTGGGAGGTTTTCCTCTCTGTTCTCTTCTCTTTGTATTCTCCGTGTATTCTGTTCTCTTATCCTCCAGGGCCCCTGCGCTTGCGTAGGTGAAGCCTACCCTGTGTAAGATAGATTCTCTCCACCGGTGATTTAGTAAAAAAAAAACCATAATTCAAATTTAAATTCAAAATTTTCAACATTGCAAAATGCATAATAAAATTCAATTTTCACAATCACACACGTATGCAAGTTCATAAGAATTATATAATTTTTTTTAAAATAACATATACTACAAACATGAATGGTTCAATCCGGACAACCGACCTGGATTTTTCACATTTTGGTCCTTTTAAAAAACTTATTTCGCAAATAAACCCCTAGAAAAATTTGTCCCAAAAATGGTCCTTTTTGGGACGCCAGAGTGGCTGGCGCCGTCGTCCAACAGGACGGCGCCAGCCTCTCCCCCTGCCGACGTGGCGGGGCGATGCTGAGGTGGCTAGGGGGAGTGCACCAGAGTGGCTGGCGCCCCCTCCCCCGCTGAAATTTTTTATTTTTGTTTTATTTGTTTGATATTTTTTTCACGCTTAGGGACACACAAGAACCAACCATAGAAAAATTGAACTCAAATGGACGTAATATGTGACCTATAGAATTTTTCCTCTCTCCGAACTAGTGCAAAGGAGAGATGTGTAACTTTTTTATTTTTATTTTATTTTTTTGATATTTTTTTCACACTTAGTAACTCACAGGAACCCACCATCTAAAAAATAAACTCAAACGGACGAAATATGTGGTATATAGAATTTTCCAAAGTTCTACCGAAAAACTTCTCTCCTCGAAAACACAATCTTGCAAGCGGAATTTGGAGGTTTTAATATCGCCGAACCCGACAAAGTGGGGGAGAGTCGGATGTAACTTTTTCTGTAGATGTCCGTGCATATATTATTTGCCTGATTCCGAGTCCGTATGAGAAAGTTACGCCTATTTTAATATATGACATATTTTGTCCGTTTCGGTAGAGTTTTGGAAAATTCTACAAGTCACATATTTTGTCCGTTTGAGTTTATTTTTTATACGGTTGGTTCCTATGTTCTCCTAAGTATGAAAAAAATATCAAAAAAATGAAATAAAAAAAAATTGCATCTATATGTACTGTTTAACTTATATATGTCATTTCATGTGGTTATATTTTGAATTAGATTAAGTAATTTCATATAGTGGTAGAGTGCATTATGTTTAACATGCTGATCAAAGGGTTTTACTAAAGGAATTATGGTCTAATTTTAGTGAAGGTGCAAAGTAGACTAAGTGGTATGCTAGCTATTTTCAGACTTAGCTAAGTGGTAGTTCGAGTTTAAATTTTTTTTGTGGTTGGTTGTATCGTGATCTTGAGTGTGAAAAAACATCCGAAAAAATAAAATAAAAATGACACCGTTGCAACTCCATACAGAGAAACAAGAATGGAGGCGGCGGCGCCAGCCATGCTGGCGCCCTCCTCCTGCCACGTCGGTTCGCGTGCGCCACGGTGACAGGAGGACGGCGCCAGAGAGGCTGGCGCCGTCCCGTTGGATGACGGCGCCAGCTACTCTGGCGTCCCAAAAAGGATCATTTCTGGGATAAGTTTTTTCAGGAGTCTATTTGCGAAATAAGTTTTTTAAAAGGACCAAAATGTGAAAAATCCAGGACAACCGACCGCTAGCGTGAGACATTGCTAGAGTTGCTACGCATGAGGTCAATGACCTGTGACGTGTCAGTGTGGAGATCACGTAGGTTGACGAACGACATCGGACAGGGCAACGTTGGACTATCCTAGCAAGATGGTGGTCAGACAACAGCCGGCGGCACGACAAAAAAAAAGAGGGTAGCAACACAGTGAGAGCGCGAGAACAACGGGAGAAGCGTGCGTTAGGGAATTTTCACACACACCAAAAAGAAAAAGAGATGGAGGTTGGGTGTAGAGCCTCTAGAATTGAGGGCTATGGACAAGAAATTTCGGTGCCTTTCTATTTTAGGGGCTTTAATAGCGGTCCTGCCGTCCTGCTGGATCTCAATTCTTCTCCTTTCACCCAAAAAACTATTTAGGGGTTTAATTAGTTTAGGGGTTCTGCTGGAGATGCTATCTAGTCCGTGTAAATTTGCACGGCATAATCTGCTAGTTGTTCATTATCCTAAATATCAATCAAATGATATATTTTTTTCAGCTAAGCAGATAGGGATTGAGGATGTGCGCGAGTGCCCCCACCTTTGTGCACTAGCTTACGGTTATCTGAAGAAGACTGAGGGTTATGAACAAAACCTACTCGCGTTCTTCCATAACAAAATAAACTCGGACGCTCTTCTCGTGCTGTTGATTGAGGAGCTAGACAAATGTATACTCGGCTACTTCTCCTTCCATTGGAAATTTGCCACTGAAGTAATCACACAGGTAGGAAAGATTTACACATCCCGTGTTCTGCACTACCAATCAACTGTTAGTCCTTGAGATACTCTAAACACTGAAATGTTGGAGCCACTTAATTTCTTAGGTTCTAACAGCAGAGCAGCCTAGAAGAAAGCTCAAAACCATGGTGTTAGAAGCCACTAGGTAAATAATCATGCTTTATTAATCTGGAATATTTTTTGTAAGAATTAACCAGGATTGATTCTATTGATTTTGGTACAATTATGATCAAGGAAGAATGAAATCTGGTTCTTAATTGTTTTGTTTCTTTCTTTTTTGGACAAAAAGAAAGATGAGGTTTGAGAGGGTGTCAAGGAAGCTGAAGGTGACGAGGCTGTTCTCCACGCTGGTGGAGGAGCTGAAGGTCATCGGGGTCACCTGCAACGACGGCCAGCTGCGCGACGCCGACGCCGACGTGATGGTCCCGGCGGCTCACCGCGACCGCAGCCCGGTCCTGCTCCTGATGGGCGGTGGCATGGGCGCCGGCAAGAGCACCGTGCTCAAGCAGATCATGAAGGGGTCAGTCCGTCCGTCCACTTCGATCACGGAATCGAGCAGGCACGCGACGCGGCGATTGAGCTGACCACCACCGTGGCGTACGTGCAAAATGCAGGTTGTTCTGGTCCGGCGCGGCGGCGCACGCCGTGGTGGTGGAGGCGGACGCGTTCAAGGAGTCGGACGTCATCTACCAGGCCATCAGCTCGCGCGGGCACCACAACGACATGCTGCAGACAGCCGAGCTGGTATACGTACCACGCTTGCCCTGAACATGCTCAATCGTCAGCCGGCTCGGTCTGTGCGTGGGTCTGGATGTGTCTGACACGTACGGTGTCGCGTGCGCAGGTGCACCAGTCGTCGATCGACGCGGCGGCGTCGCTGCTGGTGACGGCGCTGAACGAGGGGAGGGACGTGATCATGGACGGCACGCTGTCGTGGGAGCCGTTCGTGCTGCAGACGATCGCCATGGCGCGGTCCGTGCACCGGCAGCGGTACCGGATGGGCGTCGGCTACAAGGTCGCCGCCGACGGCAACGCCACCGAGCAGTACTGGGAGCCCGTCGAGGGCGCCCCCGTGCCCAGCGGGAGGAGGCCCTACCGAATCGAGCTCGTCGGCATCATCTGCGACGCCTACCTCGCCGTCGTCAGGGGGATCAGGTAATTAACCAACCAACTATAACTAACGTGCACGCGCCTGATCGAGCCTAGCTGACACGACACGATCGATCGATCTACCCGTACGTTAGGCGAGCCATCATATCGGGGCGAGCCGTGCGGGTGAGCTCGCAGCTCAAGTCGCACAAGCGGTTCGCCGGCTCGTTCCGCAAGTACTGCGACCTCGTCGACAGCGCCAGCCTCTACAGCACCAACACCATCGCCGGCGCAAAGGTATTATTACACTAACCCGTTCACCGATCGATTCCCCGTGTGATGATACTGTGCTGTGTGTTTGAGACGTTTGTACGCGTGCGTATATATGTGCGCGTGCAGTTGATCGGGTGGAAGGACGTGGGGAGCAGGCTGCTGGTGGACGTGGAGGAGATCGGGCTGCTGGACAGGGTGAGCAGGATCAACGAGGAGGCCAACGGCGTGCACGAGCTGTACCCGGACGGCCACCCGACGGACGGCGCCGGGTCGGTGTGGGAGGATCTGGTGTCGTCGCCGGCCAGGGCCGCGATACAGCGGGAGCTCAGGGAGGCCATCCTCGATAGCGAGGCCTGCTTCCCGTCGCCGTAGGCTGCACAGCAGCAAGAGGCTATGTACCGATGCAGATTTGTTCGTTCGTTCGCTCACGACACGATCGTACTATACGTGTCGTGGTGACGTAGTAAGTAGGGGTGATCTCTTTGTTTTTCCGTACACCAACTCTACTGTTTGATGATGGTATCGACGTTGACTAGTCGACCGATGCCACGCCCGTCCGTCGGCGATGGACTCTTTCTCTGCACGCAACGCAATGGGAATCGTGTCGTCTGTCACGTGCTGATGCGCTGATGGGCCGTCTTACACAGGCAGCCCTCGACGCTTAGGGTCATCTTCCTTGAAGAAGTTAGATATGTATTAGGCCTGAAAAGGGGCCCGAGTACAGCGCTGCAAGAGAAAAGAAGGTAACAGCAACAGCATTTCGGCCCTGTTTCGCTATTTGAAATGCATGATTTTTTTTTATTTTTGTGAGGATTGAAATGCAGGATTTTTTACTTTGGTCAAACACTGACATCATACTGTATCTCACACATTTTCTTTGAGTAATGTCTATATGATTCACATATTCTAGAACTGTACTATAGTAACAGGGGTACTTTTTTTAAGAGAGACAGTAAAGGAGTAATAAGAAGATCCTTTAGAAATTTATGGATTGTCCACTGGAGGTTTTCAGTGATCTTTTCTGGAACTAGCCAGCTTCCCTTCGCTTGTAATTCTGCATCCAATGTTTTTGGAGAGCACGCAAAGTAGTGTTGATCTCTGTGAAAACCAGTTTCTTTTGACATCCTTCAGAGGAATGCGACAAATGCTAACTCAATGTTCGGTTGCAAAACCAAAAGAAAGAAAGAATGGTAAGACAATAGCAGAGCAAGAAATGGTAAGAAAATGTTCAGTTACAACGGTCTATTCAGAATGCGAGTCTTAAGGGCCTCAAACAAAACTGTTCTCTATTTCACCTGAAATACAAAAATGGACTGTGACCTGATGCATGTTGCACGCACAGTTCAGAATGTTTACCTACTACTTACTTCAGACTAAAATATGATAACAATAAAATGAATTAATCATGAACGTAATATACTATGCCCAACTTAGCAAGCATCATGTCTTGTGCATTACACCACCAGGTAACCTGTTAACCATAAAGAATCAACAGAATCTGCAGGTACCAAAGAGCAAAAAGACAACATGCAATTCTGCATTCTGCAGAGTTGAGTTTTCAATAGGAAGTTCAGAGAGGGATAACCAAGCTTGACTGAAAATTTGATCAATCCATCATGGTAAAGAATACAAAAGAAATCAAGATTCAACCATTTTGGGTTCTGCATTCAGTTTAGAACCTCAATGTTCACGCTTCATTCAGTAACTTTCAAGAGAACCAGAGAAGCCCTGACAGAGCTACATAACCAAATATCAGAATCCATAAAATTCCAATTCGTTCAAGGCAAAGGTGCACAATCATCTATCAATTAAAACGTTGTGCACTCGTCAAAGAAAATATAAGCACAACCATATGCACATGTCTACACTGAATATCAGTTGCAGCACAAGGATATAGATATACTAATGACTGAATCATCCAATTACGTGGGAAACACAAATTAGCAAACGGTGCACTGCAATTGAAGTACGCATTGATCATAGCTGCAATAGCCAAGAGATTTATACTAGAAAAAGGTGTTCTGCGACTAATCAGAAACTACAAGCTCAGCACTACAATACCATCCAAACTTCCAAACTCGGCAAAAAGAAACAAAGACAATGCAGACGAAGCACCTGTTAGACAGATCACAAACTAGCTTACCCGTTGAGCAACCAAACTTGAGAGGTGTAGTTCGATGGGTCTTGCTCCGGGAAGCAGCGCTCCACCTGGAGTGCAGGTTTTCCCGTCCATTTCCGGCAGTCGCTGCAGGGGTACTGCGCCGGCGCGTCGCCGAGCTGCCCGGCGATCCGATGATCGAAGAAGTAGATGCCGCCCTCGAAGCCAGGGTACTGATCCGCGTCGTAGGATCTGGAGCAGCCGCGCCCGACGAACAGCATCCGGCCTTCCAGCGAGGGCACCTCCCTCCAGATGTACCGAACCACGTCGCCGTCGGATCTGGAGCAGGGACGCCCGACGAACAGCATCGTCCGGCCATCCAGTGAGGGCGCGTCGTCGTCTTCCTCGGGTTGTGCCATCCGGAACACCTTGAACGCCGACGTGAACTCTCCAGGACGAGGAGAGCACCTCACGACCATGAGCAGGTCTCCGCTGGACTCCACGAGGTAGCGCGCCACGACGTGCTGCCCGTCGTAGCCGCGCCCGTGCGACGAGAAGCAGCGATACTCCCATTGCACTTGAGGCGGCGCACCCGCTTCAGCGAAGACCGGATTGCCCACGATGATGTGCTCCCCCTTGGTGAGGAAATGGAAGGCTCCGTTGTGGCGCACGACGTCCACCGCATCCCAGCACGCGTCCTCCATGAAGAAGTAGCCGATGACCACCTTATCGTCAATTCGCCAGAACGCAATCTTCTGCCGGTGGTGGCCCGGTACGGGAGCACAATTGTTGACGAATCCGGCGACCACGCATCCATCCATAAATGGGTCCGACGAGAGGGTGGCGGCGTTGATGAACAGCGGGTCGCGCGGTCGCAGCCGCTTCTGCCTAGGCCGCAATACAGGCTCTTCGCGGTCCAACTGGATCCAGACGGGGAGAACGAAGGTATTCGGGGTTTGGTTGAGATTGGTGAGGAAATAATCTCGATAACCCTGAGCTCGAGGATGAGCAGTGGAGACGAAGGCCCAGCCGCCGTCGTACGAGCCGAAGTAGCAAGCGTGGCGAATCCACTCCGGGACGAAGAAGGGGTGGGTGGCGCCGCCGCTCAGGACGCAGGAGAAGGCCGGCTGCTCGGCGAGCGGCAGGATGAGATACGGCAGCTTGGGAGGCGGGTGCAGGGGCGGGAGCCGCTCGAGGGACTCGCGCCATGGTCGGCAGACGCCGGCGAGGTGCACGCGGTCGTACACGCAAGGGAGGCGGTTGGCGATCTCGCGCACGACGGCGTCGGCGAGGTCCGCCCATGGCGGGAAATCGGCCATGAGAGACGGTGGGGGAGGGGAGAGGAGGGGAGGTTGAGAAGAAGACCCTTGTGCTGGTTTGATTCCTCTTGGCTTCTGGAAGCTTTTTGGGAATACGCAAGAAGCGTATTTTTTATTAAGAGAAATAAAGAGTTATTTATAAAACCCAAACACAGCAGGGGACCGAGACAGAAATCAAAATAACCTAAAGGTATCTCTCACACCAAAATTACATGACCAAACATCATCCTGAAAATCAAGGCTGGGCATGCTAGATTTGCTTGACGCCAAAGCGTTGCTTCGCCCGTCATTATTCTCGTAATTTCACTCCACACCCTTTGTTGCTGATTGAAAACCATGTTGTTACGCTCTTTCCAAATTATCCAAGCCACTAGCGTCACCACCGTGTCAAAACCCCGACAAAGCGGCTCGTGGATTCTCGAGCGGCTATTGCAAAGCCATTGGTAGAAGGATGTTTCGTTCACCGGAAGACGTTCGGGGCAGTCAATTGCCCTCAGGGTCCACCACCATAGCTGCCTTGACTCCGGGCAGCCGATGAGAATGTGGTCGATGATTTCCTCATTCTGATAGCAAAGGACGCAGCGAGGCAGATGCGGCAAACCTCGGGCACGCAACCGATATGCAGTCCAGCATCTGGAAGCTTCGGAAGGAGGAGATGTGTCTTACGGAGTGGAGTACTTGTAGTGAAAGGAAATGGGCCGGGGAAGCTAGGGCCGTATGGGCACATAAGAAACGAAAACCCATTTTTCATCTCAAATCAAATTACAACGATTATACATTTGCTCGATTCCTATAACTAATCCAATAATAATTTAAGAAACATATGGCTCGTCTGAAGTTATGAACATCCTACGTTTATGCGAGTGATTATGACAACTTATGGCATTGACTACAGGGCTCCACAACGGTCAACTTAACTCTAGCGGGAACTTTATCCTCGATGTATCTTCCGATAGCCACAAGCGCTCTACGAGCTTCCCTCAAAATACTGTTGCGCATGGTTCTGCACCGTTCAAATCTTTCGTCAGAACACCTAAAATCATACGTATTTATTCCCACATGAAATTTCTCATTGCTTACTCATGTGAAAGAGAAAATTTTGGTTCAACAGGGGGAAGCAACGACACTAGCTAATTACCTCTACTCAGTGGCGGAGCCAGGATTTTAAAGTTGGATATTCCCGTCTAAGCGTTGAGCCGTTGGCCGCTTCTACCCCTCGCGGCCACCGGCACCCAACCGGCCTGACTGCCTGAGCTTGGCGGAGTGGTGGGCGCCGCCCGCCGCCCGCCGCGGCAATAGCCTCCCCCTCCGTGGTAGCACGGTCCAGTTCTTGCCGCCAGTTGCCGCCTCAACGCGCCGCCGCCTAGGGTTTGGAAATGGGGAGCGGCGCGAAGGAGCCGAGCCAGGGAGGGATGGGTCATGGAGGGAGAGCGAGAGGGGCCTGTCTGGAAGAGTGGTGGCTAAGTGGATCAACTGATGTCTGATGGGTCATATAGGCCGGTTGGGCTGTGTTTGGATCGAAGAATTGAGGATTTAGGTGCATTAATATATGTACATGTGTAAAGGGCTGTGTTTGGATCGAATAATTGAGGATTTAGGTGCACTAATATGTATACATATGTATATATTAGAAGTATACTTGTTTTTCGATAAAAAAAGTTACCCGGGAATTATGGTAGCTCCGCCCATGCCTCTACTGTGAACAAGCGCCTAGTTTTTTTATTTTTTAGATAATAAGCGCCTAGTTAGCAAAACAAAATTATTTTTTTCTTTAAAGAAAGAGCTGCATATATGAGGTTAAAAATACTAGTAGAACATAAGAAGATGATTTCCGGAACATATGCACGTAACAGAAGAGAGGGTGCTAAGAGGAGTTGGTAAGAGGAGAGGAGAGGAGGCTTACTCCGGGCAAGGATTTTCCGGCGACGCCGCTGCTGGTTACGCTGGATGGACAAGAGCCGCTGCAACCCCATGGTAGGAGTAGACGACGCTTCTTCCTTCTTCAGATCACTGCTCCTCTTCCACCTTTATCTATCTGCAGCCTTCCCTTCTTCAAGTGCGCCTCGCGGCGGGATAGCACGCGGGCAATCGGGTTGGGGGTGCGCGGGGAGGAGATGAGGGGGAGCCGTCCCGTGACGAGGTGGGATGGAGGGAGGCGCGCGGCGACGGTGAGGTAACGCCGCCGAGCAGTGTTGATGGCACGATAGTCTAATCGGAGGATGCCGATTTGATGAGCACAGGAACTGTTAGCCCTCTCTGTATTTGATTTGGTTTGGAACTCAATTCAGACTACAGTACGATTACTAGACCAGTCTTGGGAAATTTAACTATTTGTCACTTTTACGTGTCACAATTAACCAAATACCCTCCCCTTCGTTTTGTTTACCAGCCAAAAGGTAGAGGACACGCCTCCGCTACAGCCGCGCACGACAAGAAGACATGGAAAACAAGTTATTATATGATCTCTGAACCCTGTGAAAATCAGTTTATTTTAGCATCCATCCATCATAGGATTGCAACAAATTAATGCTAGCTCAATGCTCAGTTGCAATACTGAAAGAAATAAAGATATGCTAAGGCGTTGTTCAGTTATAACATATAACAACAGAGCAAGAAGTGCTAAGACACACAATTGCTAGGAAATGTCGGCACCAACTACAATTCCTTGATTTGGAAATCTTGGGCACCTGTGAAATGCAAATTTTATGCGTGGCTTGTGATACAAATAGAGTTTGGACATCCGACCGGCTAACTGCAAGAGAATGGCAAAACAATGGATTGTGCCCCTTATGTCGGGAGACGAACGAGACGGTATGTCACCTGGTCGCCTCTTGTAGATACACCATGAGGATTTGGAGGCTAACGGCCAGCTGAGTTGCCTATCAGCAATTGGATCTGAACCATTGGGACCCATGCCAAAGCGTTCAAGAGTGGTGGGACATGCTAAACAACAAAAAGGAAATGCCCAAGAAAGAACTGTGATCCTTAACCCTACTCATTGTGTGGGAAATCTGGAAGGAAATGAATCAACGGATCTTCGAGCACAAGGAAACAACGGCTCCCAATCTTATGGCGAAAATAAAGGAAGAGGCAAGAACCTGGATCATGGCAGGTGCAAGGCGGCTTGGAGAATTCCTCCCTTCGTAGCAATAGCCTCTCTGTTTTTGTGTACAGTTTCTCTTTTATCCATAGGGGCTGTATTTTTTTTATCTCTATATCCAATGAAATAGCACAATCTCATGCTGATTCTTTTTTTTAAAAAAAAAGAAGAAGTGCTAAGACAATGTTCAGTTCCAACTTACAACGGTCTATTCAGGATATTAACTGTGTGGGGGTGATGCATGTTGCTTGCACTAATTCAGACAAAAATATGGTACTGCCAGCAAAATGAACATGATCAGGATATTAGCAGGTAACCTGCTAACAGTAAAGAATCAGAAGAATCTGCAGGCACCAAATAGAGAAAACAATCTGCAATTTCTGCAGAATTGAGTTCTGCATAGGAAGTTTAGAATGGTATAACCAAAACTTGGTAAAAAAAAGTGTGGGCAATTAATGGCAAAGAATATAAAATAAATCAACATTCAGACAATTTGGAGGCTGCATTCAGCACAGAACCTCAATGTTCAGACTTTCTTCAGGAACTTCTCAGAAACCCCTTCATATACTGATAGAATTGCATAACCAAACATCGAATTCCATGAAAATATAATCCACTTAACGCAAAGAAAGAAATACACCACCATCTGTCTATCAGTAAAGGTGTGCTCCCGTCTAAGCAAAATGTAAGCACACAGTCATAAGCACATCTCCACACTGAATATCAGTGGCAACACAAGGATAGATATGACGGGTTATCAAGTATCAACTATTTCCAAGTCTTGAATCATCCAAAATGGAAACAGAAATGTAGCAAACGATGCACTTGGATCGAGGTACACATTGATCATATCAGCAAGAGATTTGTACTAGAACAGGAGTTCTGCCTTCTGCTAATTAACAGCTAATATCTCA
The DNA here is from genome assembly GCA_000338895.3 of Oryza meridionalis. Lineage (NCBI taxonomy): Eukaryota > Viridiplantae > Streptophyta > Magnoliopsida > Poales > Poaceae > Oryza > Oryza meridionalis. The sequence continues at coordinate 32,713,680 of CM002524.2, read as the reverse complement.
GCACTACAATACCATCACACTCAGCAAAACAGCAAAGAGGGGAAACAAACACAATGCAGAGGAAGCACACGTTAGCTAAGATCACAAACTAACTTGACCTGCTGATCGACCAATGTTCCCAAACGAAACGGCCAAACCTTGCTGTGTGGTCCGGCGCCGTCTCAACTCTCAAGGGAGACACCAACCCTGGGGGGTGTAGCCTATCGCCGGGAAGCAGCGCTCCACCATGGAGGCAGGTGTTCTCGTCCATTTCCCACAGTCGTTGAAGGAGAACAGCGTCGCGACGCCCAGCGGCAGCATCGCCGGATCCTGGATGTCCCCATCATCGAAGAAGTAGACGCCGCCCTCGAAACCAGGGTACTGATCCGCGTCGTAGCATCTGGAGCAGCCGCGCCCGACGAACAGCATCCGGCCTTCCAGCGAGGGCAGCTCCAGCCAGACGTAGTGCTGATACGGGAACACGTCGTCCGGCCCGGCTTGCGCCATCCGGAACACCCTGAACTCCGACGTCGGCTGTCCAGGATAAGGGGAGCACCTCACCACCATGAGCAGGTCTTCGCGGGACTCCAAGAGGTAGCGCGCCTCGACGTACTGATCGTATTCTCGCCCAATGTGTTCGAAGGCGCGCATCTCCCAGTCGACCGGATCCCCACCATGGAAGTCCGGACCTGCCACGATGATGTGCTCCCCTTTGGTGAGGAAATGGAAAGCTCCATCGTAGAACACGACATCCTCCACATCCCATGGTGGATTATGTGTCTGGAACAAGTGAGGGATCACCCGATCGGGGGCGCGCCAGAACCCAATCGTCCGCTGGCCCCGGGGGACGGGGTCAACGCTGATGATGCCGGCGAAGACGCATCCGTCGACGTCTGGTTGGGACGAGAGGGTGGCGGCGACGATGGAGAACGGCAACTGCCATTCCTGCCCGGGCGCTCCGGCCTGCTGCGCGATGAACTCGGTGGGGAGGACGATGTGAGGACGGGAGTCGTAGGTGTCGAGGAGGCGGTGCTCTCGAGGACCTCGAGGTGGAGCAATGGAGAGGAGGACCCAGCCATCGTCGTACGCGCCGATGTAGCGCGCGTCGTGCGGCCACTCCGGGAGGACGGCGGGGTGGATGGCGCAGTTGCTCAGGACGCAGGAGACGGCAGGCCGCTCAGCAAGCGGTAGGATGAGAAACGGAAGAGCGGGAGGCAGGGGCAGGGGCGGTTGCTGCTCGAGGGACGCGCGCCATGATCGGCAGACAGCGGCGAAGTGCACGCGGTCGAACTCGCATGGGAGGTGGTTGGCGATCTCGCTCACGACGGCGCTGACGAGGTTCGCCCATGGCGGAGAAGCAGCCATGGGAGACGGGAGGGGAAGGGGAGGTTGGGGTGGACTTGGTGGCAAATTGCACGTGACGCTCACTGCTGCGGTGTCTGTTACAAGTTTGATTCCCTTTTGTTTCTGGAAGCCACGGAACGGAAGGAGGAGGAGGGAGGGTTCTTATACTGCAAGGAAGAGAGGAGATGGGGGGATTGGGGGATGGCTCGTCTGGCCCACTCGAGCATGTTGATCAGGATGGGCTTGTGCCCCAAGAAAGAGGAGGAAGGCTCGCTTGGCACTTGAGCAGATTGTTCGTTCCTGATGGGCTTGTTGCGGACCATTTCATGGCATGATTAGATTAAGGAATAAGTTCATCTAGATCCCTTAACTTTACATCGAATCCGATTTTCATCCCTCTATAGGAAAACCAGACACAACGGGTCCAAACCGGTGAAGATTAAGTCCCTCGGCGGTTTTAAGGGTGGTTTTGGCTGACGTGGCATCTACGTGGCTAATTTGACTCGGTCTTCGTCCAACGTGGCATTAACGTGGCGCTTACGTGTCAATTCTACCAGAAAAATAATAAACCACGTGGGACCCACATGTCAGTCTCACACAGAAGATAATAAAAGATCGCGGGACCCACGTGGGCCCCATATATCAGTCAAACTCACCCTTCCTCTTCTTCCTCCTCTCTCCCCATCTCCCTCTCTTCATCTCTCTCCCCTCTCCTCTCCTCTTCCGGCGAGAGCGGCGAGAGCGGCGCCCGCCGGCGAGAGCGAGCTGGAGGAGGAAGCCGGGGCGATAAAAGGGGATCGGCGATGGCGGTGGGAAAAACAGATCGACCCGGGCGGCGGCAGGTCCCCCCGGAGCAGCGCCGGCGAACGAGATTCGACAGTGGCGGCCGGGAGAAGGGCAGCCGGCGGGGAGAAGGGGCGGCGTGCAGCGATGGCCGCCAAAGGATGAGGATACGCGGCCATGCGGGGAGGCGTGGTGGTGGCAGCCGGAGGAGGCGGACGTCCACCGTGCGCTGCTCCCCCCGGCAGTGGCGGCGGCGCGGGGGTCCTGGGAGTCGCTGAGGATGCCGAGGTCGACGTCGACGTCGTCCGCGGCCACGGCCATGGCGTCCCCGTCCGCATCTGGCGTGCGCCACAGAAGCAGCGGCATGGGGAGTAGCGCCTTAGCTGCTGCGGCGGCGGTGTCAACGGGAGGAAGGGGAAGCGGAAGCTCCTCGCTTCGGTGGGCGGCCGCTAACGAGCTCGGTGGCGATGAAGCGCGACGGATTGAGCGCCATCCTAGCTGCTGAGGGCCCTTCTCCGATCTCTGCTCCAGACTACCACATTCCTCCTCATCACCCGTCGCCGGCTGTTGTCCTCCTCGCTCCGGGGGGCGGTCGCTGACGAGCTTGGTGGTGGATGCGGGTTGCGGTGGAGGGCGGTCGCCGCTCCCTCTCCCGCTGGCCGCCGCCGGCTACGTACCTCTTCCTCCGTCCGTCGCCGTCAAGCCCCCGTCCACGGCGCTCGGCCATCGCCGGCCTCCCTGCGTCCTCCCTCCCCGCCCGCCTCGCCGGTCTTTGCGCGCTGCTCCCTCCTCTCCTGCCGCCGGCCGCGCGCCGCCGTGCGCCATTTTCTTCCCATGGCGCCTGGAGAGAGCAGAGATAGAGAGATGAAGAGAGGGAGGTGGGGAGAGAGGAGGAAGAAGAGGAGGGGTGAGTTGGTCTGACATGTGGGGCCCACGTGGGTCCCACGATTTTTTTTTATTTTCTATGTGAGAATGACATGTGGGTCCCATTGGTTTTATTATTTTTCCGAATCAAATTGCCACGTAAGCGCCACGTCAATGCCACGCCGGATGAAGACCAAGTCAAATTAGCCACGTAGGCAACACGTCAGCCAAAACCGCCATCAAAACCGTCGAGGGACCTAATCTGCACCGGTTTTGATAGTTGAGGGACCCGTTGTGTCTAGTTTTCCGATCGAGGGACGAAAATCGGATTTGGTGTAAAGTTAAGGGACCTCAGATAAACTTATCTTATTCCTTAGATTAAAGAGTAAAGTGCACTGGCGGTTTTTAAACTTGTAGGGTTGTGTCATATAGGTCCCTAAACTCTCAAAAAAACTCTCAAAATGCATATTCAGGTCCCAGAACTTGTCAAAGTGTATCATCTAACTCCCAAATTGACACATCCCCTCTAGAATCCTGCGTGGCGCTGATGTGGCAATGCCACGTGAACGTGACATGTCCTTTTCTTTTTCCTTTTCGGTTTCTTCTCATTCTTCTTTTTTTTCCTTTTTCTACACGGGTCACAGAGAAAAGGAGAAGAAATAGGAAAAAAAAGAGAAGAAAAAAAAAGAAAAAGAACAAAATTTAAATGGGTCCTATTTGTTAGTCATAATAATGCCATGTCATGTCTGTGTGGCATGTCACATCAACGCCACGTAGAATCCTGAAGGGATTGTGGCGATTTGGGACCTAGATGACGCACTATGACAAGTTTTGGGACTTGGATATGTATTTTGAGAGTTCAGGGATCTAGATGACACACTCCTACAAGTTCAAGGACCGTCCGTACATTTTACTCTATATTAAACATGAAAAATGAACAGGAAGAGATAAAACAACCCAAATATGAAGCCGATTCTAAACCAAGATTATATCCAAATCAAAACGAGTTTTTTTTTGGAAAAGTTACTTTTTTTCTCTGCGTAATTGTGTGCTGCTCCCTCTGTGCTCATAATATTTATCGTTTTGAATAAGGGTGAAGTCAACTATAAAATATTTAACTATGAATATTATAAAATATTTCTCTTAGAAATATAAAGCTATATATATAGATTAGTCTTAAAAAATATACTTCAATAAAATTATATATTTGTTAATATTTGTATGTATATTATAATAGAAAATAGTGGTTAAAGTTTTTTTTAACAACGTGTCCTTATCCAAAACGACAAGTATTAGTACTACATAAAGTATTTCTAGGTCCCAAACTATAAATATTTTTAGCTATGAATTTAAACTAATGTGTGTCTAGATTTATAGCTAAAAGTTGATATATTTTTGGAGGTTGTAGTATATTGCTTTGTAACTACTGGATTTATTTATTTAATAAGAAAAGTTGCATTTCTTAATGCAGTTATTTCTACATACTAATTAATACTCTCGCCGGATTATAATATATGACGGCACTGCATTTTAAGATATTTTAATCATTCATCTTACTTAAAAATTTTATATAATTAATAATTATTTTTGTTGTGACCTGATTTATCACTAAAGGTTCTTTTAAGTACTATGATTTGTATTCTTTTATGATTGCACTCTACACAACTAGTAGTTCTTCATAAATTTTAAATAAAACATAAAACGAATGATTAAAATGTATGTTAAAAAGTTAATGACGAGTTCATCACAATAATAAACTAGATAATCCACGAGAATAATTTGGTGAACAATATATTTGTCGGTCTCGTGTTCGTTTACACAACTCGTCCCACTAATGAGAAGAGAGGAACGGTGCAGCCACCTCGCGAACAGCACGGCGACGAAAACACACAAGCAACGGCCTTTCCCGACCAACCCCTGCACGTACGTCAGGTGACATGGCGTCCATCGGTCCATTGCTCTACCGTCGTGCGTACGTACGTCGACGTGCGGCATCTCGCTAATTGAGAGAGCACTCACAGCAAAACGCACCGAATCCCTGACTCCGCGGGACCGCGCGTACGTGTAATTGCCCGACCCGCGCGTGCACCGGACAGGAGGCTAGGGGGCACCAGGCACGTACTCCAGTATATACGATTACAAGTACGCCCGTGGGACGAGCAGGGAGCTAGCCGGGTACGAGTAGTAGGAAGGGCGCGCGGCGATGGAGTCGTGGCCGCGAGCACCAGTCGTACGTACGTGGTACGTGCGGACACAGCGCGCAGCCGTGCCGAGGCCTGGCTGATTTCCGTCGCTCGCGCTGATGCAGTCATATGCCATGATTTCTACAGGCAGGCAAGACCGGAACACCAGGCAGTAGCTACGCACCAGCTCTGGGCGTGGACCCGTGGACGCGGGTGGGGGGAGACGGTAGCGGAAGCATCAATCTTTTTCCAACCTCAATGCGAGTTGCCACTATGATGAGTAGTAATATTTTTTATTTATATTTTCTTAGGCACACAATGAGAAAACCTCCGATTTATTAGTTAATCAACACCAACTGCAAGTCTGCAACAGCCGTGTACGACAGCAAGACAGGGAAAACAAGTTATTGTATGATCACTGAACCCCGTGAAAATCAGTTTATTTTAGCGCCCATCCATCATAGGATTGCAACAAATTAACGCTAAGTTCAATCCTCAGTTGCAGTACTGAAAGAAAGAAAGAAAGAAGGGATGCCAAGACATCGTTCAGTTATAAGATAAGAACAGAGCAAGAATTGCTAAGACACCGTTCAGTTACATTTCAGGCCATAAGTTTCTCAGACCAAACTGCTCTTTATTTCATCTGAATAACAAAAATGGACTGTGTGGAGTGATGCATGTGGCTTGCACTAGTTAAGACAAATTTGTGGTGCCATCAAAATGAACAGGATCCCAAGATAGAAGAAAGTAAAGTATCATATTAGCAAGTAACCTGTTAACCATAAAGAATCAGAGGAATCTGCAGTCACCAAAGAGAGAAAATAATCTGCAATTTATGCAAAATTGAGTTCTGCATAGGAAATTTAGAGCGGCATAATCAAACTTGGTAAAAAAAAACAAGTAATGCAAATTCATGGAAACTTGGTAAATCAACATTCAGACAATTTGTAGGCTGCATTCAGCACAGAACCTCAATGTTCAAACTTTCTTCAGGAAATTATCAGGAAGCCCCGACAGAAATTGAATAACCAAACCGGAAAGTATTTTCTACACGAAACATCAAGTTCCATGAAGATAATCCACGAAACGCAAGGCAAACATACAGCCCCATCGATCTATCAATAAAGGTATGCTTCCATCAAACAAAATGTAAGCACACAGTCATGCACATCAATCCCCACATTATATATCAGTTGCAACACAGGGATCAATAAACTACTTCAAGTCTCGAATTACCCCTCAAAAAAAACTTCAAGTCTCGAATCATCCAAAAGGGAAACAGAAAGGTATCAAATGGAGTACTTGGATTGATATTATCTCAGCACTACAATACCACACACAGCAAGAGGGGGACTCCCAAAACAGACACAATGCAGAGGAAGCACATGTTAGCTAAGATCACAAACTAACTTCACCTGTCGATAGAGCAATGTTTCCGAACCTTGCCGTCTTGTCCGTCTCAACTCTCAAGGGAGACGCCAACCTTGGGGGGAGTAGCTCGATGCGCCTTGTGCCGGGAAGCAGCGCTCCACCATGGGGGCAGGTGATTCCGTCCATTTCCCGCAGTCGCTGCAGCTGTACTGCGGTTGCTGCAGCATCACCTGGTCCTGGACGAACCCATCATCGAAGAAGTAGATGCCGCCCACGATGCCGGCGGGGTAGTGATCCGCCTCGTAGGATCTGGAGCAGCCACGCCCGACGAACAGCATCCGGCCACCCAGTGAGGGCACCCTCTGCCAAATGTACTGCCGACACCGAGCCCGCTGGCTTGGCACCATCCGGAACACCTTGAACGCCGACGTCGGCTGTCCAGGATGAGGGGAGCACCTCACGACCATGATCAGGTCTTCGCGGGACTTCACTAGGTAGCGCGCCTTGACGTGCTGCTGGTTGTAGCCGCGCCTGTTCGATGGGAAGCAGCGAAACTCCCAGTCGACTTGAGGCATAACCGGGACCGGCCACCAATAGTGGAACTCCGGTTTGGCCACAATGATGTGCTCCCCTTGGGTGAGGAAATGGAAGGCTCCATGGTGGTGCACGACGTCCACCGCATCCCATTCCCTGCGCGGGTTCAGTGGGCCGCTGAACAAGCCAGGGACCACCGGATCGAAGATGCGCCAGAACGCAATCATTGGCCGGCCTTGTGGGATGGGACCGACGTTGATGATTCCGGCGAAGACGCATCGTCCGTCGACGTCTGGATAGAATGAGAGGGCGGCGGCGACGATGGACAACGGCAACAGCGCTCCGGTGTGGTGCTCGATGAACGCGTCGGGGAGGTTGATGTGACGATCGAATTGGTAGGTATCGAGGAGGAGGTGGTGTTGGGGACCTTGAGGTGGAGCAGCGGAGAGGAAGACCCAGCCATCGTCGTACGCGCCGATGTAGCGAGCGTACCGCGCCCAATCCGGGACGACGGCTGGGTGGGTGGCGTAGTCGCTCAGGATGCAGGAGACGGCAGGCCCCTCAGCAAGCGGTAGGATGAGAAACGGCAGAACGGGAGACCGGGGCAGGGGAGCGAGCTGCTCGAGGGACTCGCGCCATGATCGGCAGACGGCGGCGAAGTGCACGCGATCGAACTTGCACGGGAGGCGGGTGGCGATCTCGCGCACGAGGGCGCCGATGAGGTTCGCCCATGGCGGAGAGGCAGCCATGGGAAACGGGAGGGGAGGGGAAGGGAAGGGGAGGTTGGCTACTGGGTGGCGAACGGCACTAGACGCTCACGCGACGGTGTCCGTTAGTACAAGTTTGATTCCTTTTTTTGCTTCCAGAAGCCACGGAATGGAAGGGGAGGGTATAAGGGCCTGTTTGATAGGGCTCCAACTCCAAACTTCTAGCTCTGAACTCTAACTCCAGTTGGAGCTAGCTCCTATTGGAGCTGGAGGTACCCTTGAAAGTGTTTGGCTAGCCTGCTCAGCTCCAGAAATCCTGAAAGAGAGGAAATAGTGGAGATGGACAATACTACCCTTGTTGTTTTTCTGTTTATTTGATGTAGGATTAATAATTGTAATTTTTCTTAATGAATTGAACGCCACAAGTAAAGAACCTTAAAATTTAGTTAAAATAAAATTGATAATGTTCTACTTGTCATCGAAAGATAAACCAAAAGACCACAAAATAACTGTAGCATTGTCATCAAAACATACACCAAAAGAGTACAAAATATATCATCCTACGATACGACCGGCTATGATCCTTTTTTATGAAAATTTCAGTTGCAATGAAGTGTTCATTTGTGCCTTCAACAGCACCACACTCCTCCACCAAAGTCATAACATCCTTTATAGAACAACCCGGAGGATCCTCTCTAATTTTAGTGAATGATTGAATGGATGATAAAGTCTGTGCAAAGAGTTCGTTACTCTTTGACATTTCCTCCATCTTTTGAGAGCCACTCTTTGCCTTTTTCAGCTTATCCACCTTTGAGTTGTCTCCTCTCTTTCTCTTTGCGCTTGGTTCATCTTCATCCGTCTCATCATCGATCTCATTGTCATCAGCAATATGAATTGCATTATTGGTGGCTGTTGGTATGGTGCCTTGCCCTAAAGACCAATGGTCAGCACCAGTATTACGAATGTCTTCAAACATTTTCTCGAGTAGCTCCTCATTTTGCAAGCCGGCCTTCATAAATTTAGCACATCTTGCTATGTCCTACATGACACATTATAAAAAAGGTCAGAACACTTATTTTGGTTTGCATTTGCTTAATTTAACACCATATGAAAAAAAAAACTTACTGATTTAAGTTGTTTCCAACGTGCTGCTGTGGCTGTGACTGTTTTCCTCGTGTCATCCCATCCCAAACTTATTTGAGATTTTAACTTTTTCCAACAATTGTACTCGATCCTAAGTTTATCCCATTTGTTCTTAATTTGAAGCCTAGTGTACCTCAGCCCTGTCTTTGCGGCAAATTGCTTAATAACTTCGTCATACCCAGAATTGGATAAATGGGTATTTGGACGATTACCCGCAACTACTTGATCAGCAAAAATCTCACACACAACTCTAGTGTTGTAGTCATTCCAATCAGCAGAGTCAATTGGCATTTTAACACTCTTCGATGGCACATTTTGAGCCATGCCTGCCATCCACTCACACCATAGTTTCAAAAATTTAGGTCAATGTTCAGAATTACTAGTATAGTTTCACATAATATGTTCAAGCTAGGTTATACTACATTTATACACCTAGCACTTTTGGCCAAATTATATATGAATGAACCCTGAAGTGGACACCTTTTTTCCCTTAATACAACTATATGCATCAATCTGAAATAGTCATAGAACCATGGAACAGCTTGTAATAAATCAAGCATACAAACCAATACAGGTACCTACATTATCCTCTCACACTGCAAGAGAAATATAGAACATATGAACATATTTATCCAGTAGCTCAGAGTCTACAAGTCCATGTGACACAAGATTGAGCAGTTACGAAGCAATCATCAACCCAAAAGATAAATCCATCTCACAGAAATTATGCATAAATCCATCTCACAGAAAACATGCACATTTGAAGAAAAGGTTTGGAAAGGATTTCTAGGGTTTGAGGAGGGGATACCGTGTGGAGCTGAGGGGGATGGGAAGTAGCTTTCTCGTGCCGTGCACCACTGTGAATCACCGCCGTGCGTTGCCGCCGTGCGCCGCCGTCCTCTTCTGCAGCAAGATCTGGCGGAGGTCAAGAACCCATGGACATGAGAAAGAAGAGACATGAGGGGAGAAGAGAAAGGAGGGGAAAGGAGAGGGGAAGGAACCTGCAATGCTTCAAGCAAGGGAGGATGGGGAGGAGCACTATACTTCAAGCAAGGGAGGATGGCGGATGGCTCGTTTGGCCCACTCAAACATATTGTTCATGATGGGCTTGTGCCGCAAGAAAGAGAAGGAAAGTTCGCTTGGCACTTGAGCCCATTGTTCACTTGTTCTCGAAGGGTTTGTAGCGGCCCATTCGGTTGGGCCTATTAGATTATTGGATCTAAGTTCACTTTGACTCCCTCAAGTATAGCTCCAATCTGATTCGTGTCCCCCAACCGTAATATCGGATATCTAGACCCCCCCCCAAGCTATTAAAACCAATGCAATTTGACTCCCTCGATAGTTTTGGAGTGTATTTTTGCTGACATGGCATATTGACTTAGTCCACTATGCTAACGAGTCAGCCCAGTCACAAAAATACAGGTGAAGCCCACATGTAAGTGACTAGGAAAAATATATAAAAAAGTGGGACCCACTTTTCATCCCTCTTCTCCTTCTCTATCTTTTCCCCAACAAGCAGCAGAGCAAGCAGCGGTGGCGATGGTGGTGCGGGCAGTAGCAACAGACACAGTAGTGACGTTCCTGTGGGTGCTATGCGTGTCGACGTTGCGGGCCTCAATAGCGGTAGTCACCTCCTACCTCAGCATCTAGGAAGGGATCCACTACGCTCTCCTTGTCACCGTCTCCTACCTCTTCGTGCTCCTCTTCGCCTTTAACTTCCTTAGCGACGTCCTCAATGGCGCCAGCTTCAACCTTACCGCCATCGCCACCTTCCACGCCACCAACCTCGATTGGCACTTTGGCAGGGTGCAAGGGCAGTGGGTGGAGCGCTGGCGATCTCAGAGCTGATGCCAACGCAGTACAAGCACATAATCGAGGGCCATCCTCAAGGTGGATCTCCACACTGGTGGTGCCGCTGAGTTGGTGCTCACTGCCGCAATCGAGCTCGTCCATGGCGCCGCCGCAACGGTGGGGAGAGGAAGGGCCGCCGCCGGATCGAACTGCAAGCGCCACCAAAAGCAGCCCCACCGTATTCTCCACCGCCGCTCTGCATCCCCGCTAGACCAACCACTCCGCGACCAACGCTAGGGCGGAAGGGGCCAGGGTGGGAGAGAGAGGAGAGCCTTGCTTGTCGTCCCGCCGCTGCCGCTTCCCATCGTCATCCCGGCGCCCTGCTACTATCAAGCCTAGAAGAATATAGGCAGAGAGGGAAGGAGAGAGAGAGATTAGTACATAGAGGGTGATTTGATGATAGGTGGGCCCCACCTTATTTTTTTTAAAAAAAATAATATTTGATGACTGGGGTGCCACGTGAATGCCACGTCAGCAAAATCGCTCTCCAAAACCGTCAAAGAAGTAAAATTGTATCGGTTTTAATAGTTTAGGGGTCGAGATATCCGGTATTACGGTTTAGGATACAAATCGGATTCGGCTAATAGTTAAGGGAGCTAAGTGGACTTATTCCTAGACTAGGCGTATGATGACTGTACAAGAAGAGCTAAAACAACTCCAAGTATGAAGCCCATTCTAAATTTAAAAAGAACTATCTAAATCAAAACAAGGTATAATAGCTTTTGGTTGGAAAAAAGAGAGACGAGAAAATAGCTTTTTTTTCTCTGTGTAATCGTGTGCTGCTAAATAGTTATATAGTTACGTAAAAGTATTATATTATTCTTTATAAGTAATGAATTTATTTATTTAATAGGAAATTTTAATTCTGTTCTTTCAAGTTTGGCCATGTTTATGATATCCTTTTTTGAGATACCGAAAGGTGTTCTTCAAAAATTTGATTATTATAAATCACGTATCTTTTGGCAAGGGGGTGATCATAAGAAAAAGTACAGACTCACTAGATGGGATATCATTTACCAATCCAAAGACCAGGGAGGGTTGGGGATTCACAATCTGGAAATTCAAAATAAATGCCTTTTGAGTAAGTGGTTGTTTAAATTAATAAATGAAGAAGGCGTTTGGCAAGACTTATTCAAGATGGAGTATCTTTATAATAAATCTATAACGCAAGTTGATAGGAAGCAAGGCGACTCTCAATTTTTGTCAGGTCTCATGAAGGTCAAAAGTGCTTTCTTAAATATGGGTTCCTGGAATGTGAATAATGGGGAGCACGTAAGATTTTGGGAAGATAAATGGCTAGAAAATTTGGCCTTTAAAGATAAATATTCATCTCTATATGCTATTGTCCAAAGGAAAACCTCTTCTATTGCTAATGTCATGGGAACTGTTCCGCTTAATGTTTCATTTAGGAGAGCCTTAGTTGGGCAGAACCTTGCATATTGGCATGAATTGTGTGCTTTTATTGTGCATATCCAGTTGAACCATTCTTCTGACTGTTTTAGATGGAATTATCATCAGAATGGTAGGTTTTCTGTTAGGTCAATGTATATAGCTTTTCATGTATCTAGCTTTAATTAATAATGGTTACATCGAGAGGAATAAATGTATTTGGAAGCTTAATATGCCACTTAAGATTAAGATCTTTATGTGATACTTGCTTAAATGTGTTGTGTTAACTAAGGACAATTTGGTAAGACGGAATTGGAATGGTAGTTTAAGATGTTGTTTGTACGAAAAATGAGACTATTCAACATCTTTTTATGGACTGTCATTATGCGAAGTTTATATGAAGAGCAATTCAGTTCTCATTTCGTTTTAACCTTCCTACTAACATATCTCATATGTTTGATGCTTGGCTAATGGGGTTGACAAGAAAATGAGTAAACTGATACTTGTAGGAGCATCTGTCATATGTTGGGCTCTGTGGTTGAGTGGGAATGATATGGTTTTTGACAAATCATCATCTATTTCTTATATGCAGGTAATTTTTAGGGCAACACATTAGCTTCGGTTTTAGGCACAATTACAAAAGTGTGAAGCGGATGGAGAGCTTATGAAAGTTGCGTGTCGTAAGCTTGAGACAACGGTTATGTAACTTTTTGTCAACTATGAATGGAGATTGGTAAAAAGTCTTAAATAATTGGGTTCTCCTTGTCTTGGTTTGTTTTTTTTATGGTTGGTGTTTTTATTTTATTTGGATTACATTTTTTTTCTAGAGTGCTAGATTGTGATAATTGGCTGTAACTCTTTTAAGCAAAGATCAAGATGTTATATTTTATTATTAAAAAAGATAATACAAAACAATAATAATCTGACGAGCAATTCATTTCATAGTTCACACAGTCGTGTTCATTCCTGTAATTCACATAGTGAACAGCACGGCGACGAAAACACAGAAGCAACTGCGTTTCCCGATCGACCACTGCACGTACGTCAGGTGACATGTGAGATATGACATGGCGTCCAGCGGTCCATTGCTCTCCCGGCGTGCGTGCGTACGTCGACGTGCGGCATCTCATCCCTGACCTTCCCCCCTGTTGCAGCCTTGCGGGTGTGACCCCGCGCGCCGTGTGCACCGGACAGGAAGAAGCTAGGGGGCACCGCCACGTATACGAGTTATGTACGCCGTAGGGGCGCGCGCGGGACCGCGGGGTCGATTCGGAGTCGACTCGTAGCCTCGCGCGCCCAGTGCGGACACAGCGCGCGTGGTCGTGCCGAGGTCTGCCTGATTTACGCCCCTGGATCTAAACACCCCCTTACACAGCAAACTGATGACAAGAGAGAAGAAAGGTACAACACATTGCGAACAGGACGGCGAACGAACACACAGCAGCAATCGGCCTTACGCGATCAACCGCTGCACCGTCTGCACGTACATGACATGTCGTCGGTCGGTCCATTGCTCGAACCCACCGTGTACCGGCGTGCGTATACGTACGTACGTACGTGCGCGTCGACATGCCGCGCGCCTCCCGCTAATCGAGAGCACGCACGTACTCCCCGCAAAAACGCCCCAAATCGCTGACTCCCTTTAATTTTGCGGCCGTGACCGCGCGTGTGTGATGGCCCGCGCAGCGCGCAGCGCGCACCACGCACGTACGCGCGTGCGCCGGACAGGATGCCAGGGGGGCGCGCGGCGCCGGAGTGAGTCGTGCATGGCCGGTGCGAACACGGCGCGTGGCCGTGCCGAGGCCTGGTTGATTTGGCTGATCGATCATTTCCGTGATTCCGTCGCTCGCGCGCGCTGATGCAGAGGGATGATCCCCCGTGATTTCTACAGGTAGGCAGGCAAGACCGGGACACCAGCTGGGCGTGGGCGTGGGCGTGGGCGTGGGCGCAGGGGTTCTACGTAGTTGCGGCCTTGCCGTGCCTTCTGCTGGTAACCAGCTGCGCGTCACGATGATCAAGCATGAAACCGAGCGCGCGAGCACGACATTTTGTGCGCTACCTGGAAGTAGGGGGGCGATCGAGCTGAAAGGCACTATACTCCGTAGTATCGATCGCGTGACGGCTCGCGATTGGAGAATCATTTGCTGATGTTGACGCAACCGATAGCTGAAGGAAGATTAATTTGACAATTCTACCTATGCGACCTCGTTTGACTCGTCTGGTCTCTCTCAGCAGTTTCCAGCGAGGTGGGGCGTACGTACACGCGGCACGTCTCTAACGAGGAACGGTAGAAGCGTGTCACGCACAAAACGCAAATGCGACGATTTTCTTTAAAGATTGTGACAGGTGCAGGCTACTGGGTTCGACCGTTGGAACCTCGATCGAAGTTGTACAACGCGGGCATCGGATTTCACATCAGGTTGACAAGAGGAGAACTATATTTATATTTACTCACAATATGACAACATCCTGCACAGTGCACACTACTCCATTGGTCAATGCAGGCTACTGTAGCAAAAAGCTGAGCTGGCACGCCCCAGCGCTCGCCCAAGGCGCCGCTCTTTATAGTCTCTAATGTTAGTATGTCGCAGTCATCACCTAATGTCACAATTACAGTTTTATGGTGTCATACTAATCATATTCCATTTGATAAACATGTGAGACTGCTTCTTTACGGTGTGTTTAGTTCTTTGGGCGTAAAGTTTTTAAGTATACGGACACACATTTGAAGTATTAAACATAGACTAATAAAAAAAATTATAGATTCCGCCTATAAACTGCGAGACGAATTTATTAAGTCTAATTAATTCATCATTAGCAAATGTTTAAACTGTGTAATTAGTTTTTTCCCATATTTAATGTCCCATGCATATATCCAGTTTGATGTGACGTTTTTGGCTAAAATTTTTTAATCTAAACAAAGCCTTATTGCATATACGTACGAAGGAATAATTCATTGCTATGAATTATTATTTTTCTCTCCACGTGTAAATCAAGTTGACCTCACTTGCTTCTAAAGCAAAGAACCATAATCAATGCTTGTAAACTATTTTTATTTTTTACTATAATTATTTAAAATGACATTAAGAAAGTAGGATGTGCGTGATGTACAATGACTTTCGGGAGATGCATCATCATTTATTTCGGGAGAGGATTCTAATATATGCCTCAAGAGGTGATATTCCCTCATATAACCTTTTTAAAAAAATTAATATAAATGGTTGTGAAAATTATAATAAAATTTGGTAACGTAGAGTACACTAACACCTACCACTCCACCAAAAATCATATCAAATTCGATCTATACATTTTGAGGAAAAAAAAGATAAATTCAAACTAAATAGTACCAATACTATTCATGTCTGATTTTTTTCTCTTTTGACTCAATGTGTGGGTTGAGTTTAGACTTGATTTTTTAAGTAGTTTATTTATATGGTATAAATATTCTTAATTTTTTAGAGTCCTAAATAATTATTTTGATAGTATTTAAACAAACAAGGACATCCCCTCAGGAGTTTAAAATACCTTTTCCATTTATTCATTACTTTGCTTTGTCAAGAACATCGGCAGTACTTAATTAGAACACCGAACAGTAATCAACTCATTAGTAGTACACCACTTTCAACTTGACAACTAAAGCTCGTCCCACTTCTCATTGGATCTTGCAAGCAGGAGTATTCGGAGTATTCGATCTCCTGAAGTTCCTTCAGGGCATTTGTTATTGCTTTGTCCACCTCTCGCGAAGATATCTTTGCGTACGAGAAAATTAAATGGAAAATTTAATCAGTAAGTAGTATAAGGAAAATCAAGAAAAACAATACATATATAATTAATCCTCCTTCTCCTAAAATAAATCAAATTTTGTTATATATTCAGATTCGTATACATAATTTATTTATTTTGGGATGGAGTACTTGTCGTTAAACCACACAAAATTAAGTCTCATCTGCATAACTGAGACAATAGATGCATGCATGGTTGATGGAGATCAATGCCAGTATTGTCTATCCTCCTAAAATGTGCTAAAATTAAGCTGGAATGTGAAACATCTGGCAAACTTATTCTGGCCAGGGAAGAATTTTCAGCGCCTGATATATTCCTCCTACTTTTAATATCTTGTGCATTGATTAATTCATGCATGCCATTTGTTGTTGCATACTGTTTTTTTTTAATGAAAGCAATGAGATCAAGTTGATCCAATTGACACTACTAGTACACGAAAGTTCAGCTTTACATTAAGTTATCTAGCCACACGAAATGTGGGGTTTATACTTTTTTTTTACGGAAGTGGGGTTTATACTTTATACTCGACTTTTGCAGTAGCGACAAAATTAATGAGTTTATAAGTTTAATCTGGTCCACATATATAAAACTGTCACTCGTTTACATGACTCGCTATGAAGTCATGCATTCAAGTCAACTACCACAGTTCATTTTTTCTTTACACATGATCACCAAGTAGCACATACTAAACATATGTTTTTACGATACTAACTTGTTATTTTTTTAAACGTTTCAACCATCAATCAATGGCACACAGTTGATGTTGATTAATAGTATTAACAAATCAGAAGCACATGAACTTGTTTTCTCATTGTGCGCCTAGCAAAGAACATTTGTAATGTACCTTGGACTCCACCGCGACGTCCATCCACATCCCGCCGGCGCCGAACCACGACTGGATCGCCGTCACCTGCAGCTCGTCCATGGCCTTGAGCCGCCGGAGCACCGCCTCGAACACGTCCACCGTCGAGCCGAGCTCACTCTCGGCGCGCACCTTCACCACCATGCCGGCGCCGGGCTTCGGCGTCGTCCGCTCCAGCAACTCGTTCTGCGCGCAGAGCCACCCCTTCCTCCCCTCCAGCTCCCGGATGTAGTTTGCCGCCGCGGCGACGATGGTGTTCTTGCCACCCTGAGGTACAAATGGCGGCGAAAAATGATGAGCCGAGCAGGACGATCGAACAATTGAAAAGAATGCACGCTCATGTAGTTCCTGATGAGTGATTTTACGAGTACTTTTGATGATGATGCGCCGGTTGGGAGGATGGCTTGGAGGTCGGCGTAGCCCTGGCTGAGGCGCTCCCGACGCAGCCGCTCCCGCATGATGTGCCGGAACCGCGCGCTGCCGCCGCTCGGCGCCGCCTGCTGCTGCTCGCCCTCCGCCGGCTGCATTTCCGTGGTTGCCCCCGCGTCGTCCCCGGCGTCGTCATAGATGCTCCTGAGGAACCTGTGCATTCTCCGGTGGACGTTCGACGCAGAGGAGTGGTACCGCCGGCTCAGAGACTCCGACGACGACGACGACGACGCCATCGCCGCGGTACTCTGGTACGCCGCGAAGGCGCTCCTTCCCTGATCAGGCTGCGGTGGCGGCGGCGGCGGAGGAGGAGGAGGGAGGAGGAAGCCGAGGCTCGCCAGCAACTCCTCGTGGTCGTCGACGCCGGCGGCCGCGTCGTCGTGGACGAAGTAGTAGAAGGGATGTTCCACGTCGTCGTCGTTCTCCATGGCTGGCTGTGCCTGCATGCCGATGCCGCTGTGTGGCGCCAGCTCCCACGCGTCTCTGCGCTTATATATATACTCAACCTACGGCGCTGCTACCGTGCTTTACTTCGTAGTACGATCGAGTACGACACACACGAAGCGCGCCAGCCGCGCAGCACGACGACCGGTCGTTACGCGCGCACGGCTAGTTTGACCGGTAAGCGACGCGGCCACGTTGAAGGCACGCCCTGGGCCCCACCGCAGAGGATGGCCGGGTGGGTTAACCACTTAAAATCATTTTAAAATTTAAACTCTTTTTGCTCGTGTTCTTTTTATGTCGTTTAAATATATAAGAATAAATTGTGTTGACGGTACAAGAACTTGGCGGGTGGGTGCGATTAAGTGCGAGAACTTAAAAATTGGACATACCGATGCAACAACTTGGCTAGGTGGGTGCGTTTGTGGTTCAAAAGGCTGCCACATAAGATTTTTTGCCACGTCAGCTTTCCATCTTGGACAAAGTCCCACGTTAGCATCAGCATCATAGAGTGATATCACATCTCATTTTACAAAAAACCTCCTAGTAGCTTTTATATTCTAATTGGTTCTTTTGTTTTAACACAGCAAAAAATATATGTGCCTTGGTTCTGTTTTTCTGTCCGTGATTTACTCACCTCAACAGATCGAGAGGCGACGGCGGCTAGCAGCGAGTACACAGCAAAACTGCATCGCCTCTGCGCCGGTTGCGAGGGCATCATATATGAGCCACGCTGATCTGAGATCATCCCAAACTGGTGCGCTTAGTAATTCAAACCTACGAACTGATCTGACGTGATCGCCTCGTGCGCTGGGATGGCGCCGACTCGGCGAATTCTTGGGGCGTCCCCTCCTTCTTATGGTAAATAACTCCCTAGTGATTACATATTTTCGTTTTTGGTTCAATTGATTGTTGTTGATAAAGTTAGGGTTTCATTGATTTGTACCGGTAATTGCATATTTCTCTGTTTTTTCTTGAATCTTGTGATTGTATTGTTTGGTCTCTGTAGCTACAGTTTGATGGTTTGGTCCTTGCTTCCTCGTTTCTGTTTATTCATCTAATTAATCTCCATTATAACCTATGAGACAAAGTGATTAAGTATATGATTAATGAGTAATATGTTGTATATGCATTGGAGGAGTGTTGTTGTACGCATGGAGCCTGGGCAATTGCCTGTGGTGGCCCGGCGCTGCCTCCGCCACTGCTTTGGTGTTTTATAAGGCTAGGTGTCATATAAGTAATCCTTCACGAATAGTTTGTGATTAGAAATAATTTTTGCTCTAAGCATGAATATGTACTCTGTATAATCTTTTTGTGTATAACAGATCAGATAATTATTTACGATTTGACACATCAGAATGGTTTGTCTTGTGATGTAGGCTGCGAGGATGAACAGTTCACAACTGAACTACATCATGGTGGTTTTTTCTCTGGAGTTGGTAGTAGCATAATTTATTTGGATGAAAAGGTGGATTGGTTTGATTATTGTGACAGTGACACATGGTCTTCATTATGGCTTGATGATTTTATTGAGCAACTAGGATATGATATGTCTGAGAAGGCCAAGGTTTATTGGTTATTGCCTGGGAAGACATTCAGTGATGGGCTAAGGAGAATTAACTCTGATGCAAGCACCAACAGCATGGTTGCATTAGCACCAAGGTTTAGGACATTGTTTTTGTATGTGGATCACCAAGACATTCTGGAATCCATCAATTGGGATGATGTTGCTCTTTCTACCCCTGTTTCTATACCTATCGTGGCTAGCCGTGAGAGGTCTACAATGAATCGAAAAGATTCAGATGTTAAACCTATAGAAAGTCATGACATTGACGATGACGATGACATCGATGTAGATCCTGACTTTGTTGATAGTGATTATGAGGCTGACAAGGGGGATGATGATGTTTTTGACAACTGTGTCGAGATAGAAGAAGTGGCTAGCAGCAAGATGGTTGTTAAGCTTCCTGAACATGACTCTGATGATGAAGGCTTGTTGCTTCCAGAGTCATCTGATGAAGATAATGAACGCATTAAGTTGAAATTTAAGAACTTTGTGGCTGTTGTGGACATGGAGTCACCAATCTTTAAGGTTGGGATGTTGTTCTCTCATGCTATTGAAGTTAGGCAAGCAATAAAACAATACAGTGTGAAGAATAGAGTCGCAATTAAATTTACAAGAAATACCAAGAAAAAAATTGAGGCTAAATGTAAAGAAGAGTGCTCATGGATGTTGGATGTAGCTGAGGACAGCAGGACGAATTGTCTTATGGTAAAAAGATATATAGATGGCCACAAATGTCAGAAGGAGTGGGAGTTGAATTATGTAACTGCCAGGTATCTTGCAAATAGATATGTTGAAAGCTTTAGGGACAATGATAGGATGACACTCAAGAGTTTCTCTAAGATAGTTCAAAAGGAACTAAATGTAACACCATCAAGACATAAATTAGGTCGAGCAAGGAAACTAGCTATGAAAGGGATATATGGTGATGAAATAGCACAATACGATATGTTGTGGGATTATGGACAAGAGCTTAGGACTTCAAATCCAGGTACAAAATATGTGCTTCCATACATGCTATGTGTTATTTGATGCTTGCAAAAAAGGATTCCTAAGTGGTTGTAGACCTATCATATTCCTTGATGGATGCCACATCAAAACCAAGTTTGGGGGACATTTGTTGACTGCAGTAGGCATTGATCCTAATGACTGCATCTATCCTATAGCCATGGCTGTTGTGGAGGTGGAGAGTAGAGCTAGTTGGGATTGGTTTTTGAATACTTTGAAAGAAGATCTCCTTATCGACAACACTGGACCTTATACTATCATGACAGACAGGCAGAAGGTATGACTTTATTCCATCATATTTGATTTTGTTCAACTTGTTATTTTTTAAAATATTTGAATTATTTACTGTTCAATGGATTGGTACTCACCCTTCCTTTTTAAATTTTGTAGGGATTGGTACCAGCTGTGAGGGATAAATTCTCAGATTCAGAACAAAGAATTTGTGTTAGGCATTTGTACCAAAATTTTCATGTTCTATACAAAGGGGAGACTCTAAAGAATCAGTTGTGGGCAATTGCAAGGTCAAGTACTATACCAGAGTGGGAATTTAACATGGAAAAGATGAAGTCTCTTAGCAAAGATGCTTATGCCTACCTGGAGGAAATACCACCCAACCAGTGGTGCAGAGCATTCTTTAGTGATTTCCCCAAGTGTGATATTCTACTCAACAACAATTCTGAGGTATTCAACAAGTACATTCTTGAAGCCAGAGAGCTTCCAATTTTATCCATGCTTGAAAAGATTAGGAGCCAAATCATGAATAGGATACATATCAAACAAGAGGAGTGTGTAAAGAAGTGGTCAGGAAACATATGCCCAAAAATACAGAAAAAGGTTGATAAAAATGCAGAATTGTCAAATACATGCTATATATTACCTACTGGTAAAGGAGTGTTCCAAGTAACTGATAAAGAACACCAATATATTGTTGACCTCATGGCAAAACACTGTGAATGTAGGAGATGTCAATTGACAGGGATACCATGCAACCATGCAATTTCTTGCTTGAGGAGTGAGAGGACAAAACCTGAAGATGTGGTATCCTTCTGTTATTCAACTGAAAAATACATGGAGGCCTATGGATTTAACATAATGCCTGTTAGGGACAAGGCATCTTGGGTGAAGATGATTGGACCAAAGATGAACCCACCGATTTATGAGAAGAAAGTTGGAAGGCCTAGGAGATGTAGAAGAAAGCAGCCACATGAACTTGAAGGAGGAACAAAAATATCCAAGCATGGTGTGCAAATGCATTGTAGCTACTGTCAAGGGGTTAACCACAACAAGAAGGGCTGCAAGAAGAGGAAGGAAGATATAAAAGCAGGAAAGCAGCAAGCCAGTGCTGCTCCTTCACAACAACATGGTAATGAAGATTTTATGCCTCTGCAGGTCATGCCTGAAGTTCTGAACAGTCAGACTAGCATTTTAACCAGCCAACCTAGCTATGATTAGTTACAAAATACCATATTGTCTTCCTTGACGAGAGAGGTTAGACAATGCTTTGCCAATTTTCCATTTTATAGCTTTATAAAACAGTTTTTACAATTTCAATGTACTTTCTGCAGAACATTATAAACAACTCTTCTAGAGTTGACCTTGGTCCACTGCCAGAATCAAATTTTATTGCCACAAACCGAAAAGCTGCAGTGCAGCCGCCAATAACGACAACAACCAAAGAGGGCAGGGCAACAATTCGGAAGAGAAAAGCTGAGCCAAGGAAGAGAAATACGCAACCCAATAAGAAATCAGAGTTGAAGAAAAGGGAGGAGACAAAGAAAAAGTGAACAATATATTCAACTTGATAAAAAGGATTAGCTTATAATTTAGCTAGAAGTTTTGTTTATTTTTTGCCAACCAATTAGACATGTTTCATTTTGGACTGTGCTTTGTTACATTGCTCTAAGTTCCAATTCAGGAACATCTCTTGTTTTTCCTATTTATACAACAGCTATTTATGGTAAAACATTTCATAATATTAGGAGCACATTTCTGCTAGGATTTGTCTATGGACAAGAAAACATACCACATGTCTGTACAGAAATTGCTACTGGTCAAAGCAATGTTAGCAAAATTCAGGTTATCACTTGGACATGCAGTTCCAAAAGAGAGAATACAACCAGTATTTGCTACATCGTGTTCACCATTCATTTAAGTAGCTGAAAAATTCATGTATCCCTTATATAACAAAAGCACTTCTAGAGTATTTACAAAAGCACCTACACTGCTATTATTCACTCACATACTACTTTGACAGCAACAAAGAGTCAAAGAGTCTTCTCACTGTGGTACACCAGATGCAGTTATCATGATGCTGATTCCACTATGGACGAAGAATCCCATAGAATTACAGCACAAAAAAATGGAAGGTTCAGATTCTCATCAGCTGAAGGGAACCTACTATGGCCATGGGCGGTGACGGTGGCTTCGAGATCTAACAACCCCCTGCACTGGCTTTGAGTCCAGACGGCTACCGTGGCTGGGCTTCGTGTCCCATCGACCGCAGTCCCACGCCGGTTTCAAGTCCCGAGGACCGCCGCCACCAGCTTTGAGTCCTGACGACTGCTGCCGCACGCCAGCTTTGAGTCCCACCGACCGCCGTAGCCGGAAGCTACATATTTGAGGTCCTATCCCTCATGGTGATTAATTGATCCGTACTGGAAAATGTCCTCAAATGAGAAAAACAGCAGGGGATTTGTGCAAAATTATTATGATGTGTAAAGGGCCCTCACGTAGACTTTGTCCAAGGTGGAAAGCTGACGTGGCAAAAAAATCATATGTGGCAGCCTTTTAACCACAAACGCACCCACCTAGCCAAGTTGTTGCATCGATATATCCAATTTTCAAGTTCTTGTATTTAATCGCACCCACCTGCCAAGTTCTTGTACCGTCAACGCAATTTACTCAATATATAAATATAGTCGGTTGTAGAAAAACTTTAAAGAGACTAATGAAATAGCTTATTACTATGTACATTACTCTACAAATGCGTAAATTAAAACAGATAAGGATTTTCTACACTAGATGACATGGCACCCATCATTTACATGTGACTCAAGTATTATAGAAAATATTGAAAAAATTTAGTAACATCGATTGGGATGATATAAGTTTATACACAAACATGCATGACTAAATTTGATCTACAACTGGAGAAACAAAAATAAGAAAATCAGACAGTGAATAGTATCCGTACAACACAGATAAAATTTGTTATTTTTTCTTTCTTCATATGTCGATCGAATTTAGACTTGCATATTTGTATAGTGTCTTATATTATCATAGTATACCTTATCAAATTTTACGTATTTTTATATAATTGTTTAAATTATGGCACTTAGATGTAGAAAATACTTTTCTCAAGTTAAAACTTGATCTCTACAAGTTGCAAGAAAAACAATAAATTAAACTTTAGTTAGTTAAAACTAAATTTGTTTTCTTTGTTATAACTTGTAGAATTTAAATTTAAACCAACATGTTTATAAAGTGTTATATCACATATTAATTTATTTGAGAGGATGTCCCAAGTTTAGAATCGTTTTACACTTAAACCGCGGTTTTAGGGTCCACGGGAAGAAAACTGACTCGGTTAATTTTCTCAGTACGTGTAACGTGTCACGTGTGCTTTTGCTGATGTAAGTCGCGTCACGTGGAACTATTATACTCCCTCCGTTTCGAAATGTTTGACACCGTTGACTTTTTAGCATATGTTTGACCGTTCGTCTTATTCAAAAACTTTTATAAAATATGTAAAATTATATGCCTATGTAAAAATATATTTAACAATAAATCAAATGATAGGACAAAAATTAATAATTACTTAAATTTTTTAAATAAGATGAACGATTAAATATGTTTAAAAAAGTCAACGGCACCAAACGAAACGGAGGGATTACTAGTATTATCGCCGAGTGGTTGGTGTGTTGAGCTTGAGTAGACGCGTGCGCGGCATGTGAGACCTTGTCGTCGAGCGCTAAGTAGCTAGCTTAGTATAGGAGTAGATTAGATAACTCGATATTAATTGGCATGGTTAATCAGGTTAGAAAATGGTAGACGGTAGCGATCGGTCAAAAACGAGCGGAGTTTATGCTGCTGTGGGTTTGAATATACTCCCTGTATCAAATATAAGGATTTTGGAGGAATAGTAGTACATGTCCCGTCTATATATCCAAAGTATTTTATATTAGACTTATTTTTTAATCTTTTGCTAATAGGTGTTATCATATATGAACTCTGAGGGAAGATTAGGAGTAGTTTTTCTCATTTCTCAATCGTGTATTGTCTCCGTTCATGCAATTATGTGCCACACACTCTGACAACGTTAATTAGGATGTAAGTGCTCTCAGTAAACCAATCTCTCTTGGGATGGCATGCCGGAAGACATTGATAGTCTGGTAACCAGATTTAGCTGAGTCCATTTATTAGGAAGTCTTTCCACTTAAAAAAAAAGTACCTTAATTATATTTTACCATGGAGATAGTAAATACAGTGGCCGTCTAATGGACATTTGAAACCGTCACGTGTTCCATGTGCACTCCCGTTTCCCACGTGTGGATGGTCGATCTGCTTCTGCTTGATGTTGATGCAATCTGCCAGCTTGGAATTGTTCTAGAAACGTGCATGACCAGGTCTAGATCGATTCTAGAATAGGGAATGTAGATACGGACATACTATACGGTAGCTCTGGGGATTGGTAAAGATGCGAAATTAATGTTCATACACTTTTGTGGATGTTACTCGGTCTACCACGGGAAGAAATTAATTTAGTTCGCATGTAGTTAGGTTTATTGTTGTGAACATGAGGGGGGGACCTACGCTCGAGGCCTGAGATTCAATTTTCACTACGAGGCCATTTTTCCACCATGAAACTGATGATGCTCACAACTCTAAGTTATAATGGGTTGGCTTAATTAGGTCCACTGCTGAAGAAAGGTGCTTTACTTTCGGTTGGTAATTTCTATAGTTCCGGTTATATAACCGATACCACGTTGTTTAGTCCCGGATGAAATAATCGGGATTAAAAATTATCACAAATACATCACATATTCACAGCGCACACAAATCAAATACATCACAGATGAATCACAAATCAAATCCATGCAATGAATCACAAATTCTAAAAATAAAAAAAAAATCTCAGATCCAGCAAAGGCGCAGGCCGCCGGCCGCCGCCTGCCGCACGGCCCTCCACGCCGGCCGGCCGGCGCCGCGCAGGCTGCCGCCCGCCGCGCCTCCCTCAGCCGCCGCGCCTCGCTAGCTCCCTCGCACACCCGCCTGCTCGCTCGCTTGAGAGGATAAGGCAGAGAAAAAGAGGGAGGAAAGGGAGAGGATAAGGAAAGAGAGGAGGAGGATAAGGGAAGAGGTGTGATTGGTAGAGAATAAGTCCGAGGGATTATATACTATGCGCTAATTTTTTGTCCCGGTTGGTGTTTCCAACAGGGAATAAAAAAGTAGAGCATACACTTTTGCAACCGAGAGTAAAAATGATCGTTACCAACCGGGACTAAAGATCATAAAATGGCTATGGACTTTTCAACCGGGGCTAAAAATAATTTTTAGTCCCGGTTTTTAAAGAACCGAGACCATTGTGGATTTTGGCCGACCCGACAAATATGGTTTCTTCAGTAGTGGTCATAGTCTAATTCTGATCCCCCTACTTGCATTTACACCTACCTTTTATATTTCAGCACTAGGCGACGTTCGTGTGTGTGCGTGTGTTCATCTAAAGGTAAAAGGTGTGTGTATGTGTATGTATATGCAACAAAAGGTGTGTATGTGTATGTATATGTGTATGAGTATTTTGAAAACACGGCGGTCTGGGAGTTCTGCTTAGCTCCAGTGCAGATCCAAATCTCGTTTTCAGGTTCAGGGCATACGTGATAGTTGGTTTGATCTTGCAACCAACAAGGATAAATAATAAAATCAAGTTAGAACACGATAGCCGATCGATCGATAGGCCGATGACGTATCGTACAGACCTAGCTGATGCGATCTGACCAAATCGGCTGTTAGGTATGAGATAATCAAGAAAAAACAAACCCTAAACATGCTCCATCGGCTGTAGATGCAATCAAACAAATAATCCCTGATCTGATCTTTCTCTGAATTATGTAGATGTAATCAAACAAATAATCCCTAATCTGATCGTTCTCTGAATTGTGAGCAAACGGTATAGATCGAACCTAATCGAGCAGTATGGATTGCTCATAAATCGGATTTAATAGATTGGAGATTACATGTGTTTATATCATAGCTGCACACAATACTTAGGTTAAAAAGATACCGTATTAGCTATTACTCTAATACATCCTTACAAAAGTACATCAATCTAGGT
Organism: Oryza meridionalis; assembly: GCA_000338895.3. Lineage (NCBI taxonomy): Eukaryota > Viridiplantae > Streptophyta > Magnoliopsida > Poales > Poaceae > Oryza > Oryza meridionalis. Next base: position 32,687,114 of record CM002524.2, on the reverse strand, counting down.
AAATATATACAGAGCAAGCTTGTTATATTTAAATAAAGTGATATACTCATATAAGGAGCAGATACGATATGAAAAGCATGATTAAAGTAATTAAACATAGCAAAACAGTCATATCATGTAAGATCGGCTGAAACTTCGATTATACATCTATTGGCAATCAAGAAACAAGTTAGTTTTTATGATTCTAAGCACGACTTAGTAGATCAAATTTAACTGATGCAACATTAATTATGAAAAAGAAGCATAAAGTCTAAACAACTAAGATTTTCACTGATTTTCATGGTGGTGATACCTCAGCTAATCTAAACCAACAAAAACAATTTAGCCGATGCTAGCAAAACCCTATAAAAGGGCTCGGCTGATTTAGGTAAGTTGAACCATCGAGTTAGATTAGCCATGATATATGATAGTTAGCAATTTTATAGGATAGATTAGAACATCTAAAACTTAACAAGCCATACCTCTTGCTAGAAGATCGAAACCGATGCCCTAACTTGAAGCAAGAACTTGTCGAGAAAGTTGAAAATTAAAAAAGGGTGGCGGTGCGCCGAGATTATTATTGAACTGTTGTTGTTTTTCTTACAATATCTTGGGCATATATTTATACCCGTAGTATAAAACTTGTCCATATCGGACACGACTCAAACTTTACAGAAATAAACACACTAGCCCAGTGTGGACTCTAACATAGATTTCTAAAATATAAAAAGGAAAACCAACTCTTATCCCAATTAATAGATACAATTGCCGTATTTTGGACTCCATCCTCGTATGGCAATAATTCTGAATTCTTAACCCGAGCTTGACATGAACTCAAAACCAGTATGTATCGACGCTCGATTCTGTATCGACCGATACGGTTCCCAGTCGATGCGTTGCACCGTTTTGAAACCATTTTAGCTCTTCCAAATCCGCTTTGGATCTATCTTTACCCTTTCGTATTTTACTAAATTTTATTGTTAACAGTTGTGTTTCAAAAGAAAAAAAAGGTAGTTCTCATATACTACAATACATACTAGCAAAGAATAAGATTCGAACCGGTGGAATCACAGTGCACAACTACACGTTCGAAAAACAAAAAAGAGCAGTGCACAACTACACGTTACATAGATGCTACTCCTATAAATTATACTCTGCTAGAAAAATAATATGGTGGTATTGTATCTGGCACACCCTCACCGACTCTTTACCAAGTACTACTTCATGTACTTCAATTAATATTAAAAATATTTACATTCTATATGTTGGTTATATCTTATTTCATGTTTAAAATACAAGTTTATTATCCAATACATCTATAGGGACAATTTGTTCTAAAACAACATCACAATAAATTTAGAGAAAAATCTAAGAAATGCCATTGACAAGCATTCAATTCCAAGAAATGTTATCGACAAGTGCGAGTTCCATGAGATGCCATCGTACAAGCGACTTTGTCTCAAAAATGTCATCGTTGTTAGAGTTCCGTTAGCAATTCCCAGTTAAGTGCTATAGGATGGATAGTGTATTTGGTGGTGTGGGATGGATGTAACCCTGACGACAATGATATTTCTGGGACAAAATCGTCTGTACGATAGCATTTCATAGAACTTGCACTTGTCGATGACATTTCTTAGAGTTAGACATTTGTTAATGACATTTCTTTGATTTTCTCATAAATGTATTTTAAACAATATTACTCCCTCCGTCCCATAATATAAGAAGTTTTAGAGTTGGACACGATTACTAAAAAAAGTAGTAGAAGTTAGTGGTGGAGGGTTGTGGTTGGATGAGTAGTGGAGGTAGGTGGGAAAAGTGAATGGTGGAGGGTTGTGATTGGTTAGGAAGAGAATGTTGATGGAGAAGTTGTTATATTTTGAGACAAATCCTAAGTGTTAAAAGTTGTTATATTTTGAGATGGAGTAGCGTATAACTTATACTATAAAGCACTGTCATTTAGCTCATGCAAACAACTGGACGGCAGAGAAAAGAAAGAGCAAAGAATAATTGGCCTTAATTCGTATATCTGGGCTAGAGAAAAAAATTTCTGGTTTAGCCCGCTACACTACTTGGCCCAACTGAATCCGCTGCGCAGACGTCCACTCATTCGTTTCCGGCGTGGCATCAGCACGTCCATGTGGCGACTGCGGGTTGGCCACGACGGATAGGCCATGCTCGCAAGGATAGCCACTCCCGGGCCTCACCCAATCCCGGCGGCGCCCGGCGATTCGTGGTCACTCCAGATCGATCTCGCGGATAATTTTGACATATATCGCCTTAAAAAGGAAACGCCACCGACGCGAGCCACACACACACGTTACACACCCCTCCCCAGCAGCGGCAAAGCAGCCAGCGAGAGATCGAGGCAAGGCAACCGCCATGGCCACCGTCAGCGCCGCCGCGGCGACCTCCGTCGTTGCCCGCGCCGTCCTCGCCAGGCCACTAGGTATGGCAACTTCAATAATTCCATGCCATGCATGATCCATTTTGCACGGGTCGTCGTCGTACGTCGTTGTGTCTGAGCATGGTGATGAGCGTGTTCTGTATGTGCAGGGCTGCCGCAGGTGAGGGCGAGGAGGAGCGAGAGGGTGAGGTGCAACTACTCCAAGGAGGCGGCGACACCGGCGGCGGCCGTCAAGGGAGCCGGCGCGTCGCTGCTGGCAATGGCGGCGACGGCGGCGCCCGCGATGGCGCTCGTCGACGAGAGGATGTCGACGGAGGGCACCGGGCTCAGCCTCGGGCTGAGCAACAACCTGCTGGGGTGGATCCTGCTCGGCGTGTTCGGCCTCATCTGGTCGCTCTACACCATCTACACCTCCGACCTCGAGGAGGACGAGGAGTCCGGCGGCCTCTCGCTCTAGAGAGAGCCTCTATACATGTAAACATGGTGGTTGTGATGTGAAGGGTGTAATTTGAGGAGAACGTACATGGCTGTGTTGTATCTAAACTGTTCCTATTCTGAGAGATGTTTTAGCATCAGATAAAGTACTTTGTCCATGGGGGATTGTGCACGCATCTGGCAACTTAACAAGATAAATTTGCAGAATTCGGTTTTGGATGGAATATGGCGCATGTATGAGTCATTTGGACATTCAGTTTGTTGATTGCTCTAGTGTACAATACTATACAGCCGCTATTTGATCAGAAGAATCTATCGGACCAGTACAAAGTTACAAACAGAATGAATCAAGGAATGCTCGTTCTAAATTTGTCAGAAAGAACACAGCTGATGCCTTGTGGTAAATCCAAATGTTGTGTATCGAGACCACAGATCCACCGAGGGTAGTCCCATTGCGAGATTTTTCATTTTCACTATAATTCAACTGTGGTCAGGTACTGATCTATGGGCCTTGTATCAACACTTGCTGTTTTGTAACCTGACGTGCAGACTTGTAATATAGTAAGCCCTGAAATGATGGTATCCAGTTTAAGTGAAAGTTTTCGTTCCTACATTAGGTCAGGTATCTTCCTTCGGTTGACTACCCTGAGAAGCGATCTCTTTGTCATTGATTTCTTTCTGTTCAGAGACGCTCTCAGTTTCCTTAACAAGATCCTCGGGGTGGGATGAGGCGACGGCAGTATCAGTCCCTACAGACTCAGCAGTTGCCACAATGTTTGAATTGTACTGACTTCTGCCCGACGCAGGCTCCTCAGTTTGGCTTGCGACTGGATGAGATATCAATATAACAGAACTTGATTGAGCTTGGACACTGGATTTGATCACGTGTGATTCATCAAGATTCTCACTACTTCCAGAATTCTGCTGTATTGAGTTATCCTCCTCGGCAGAGTATGATATGCCAAGTTTCTGGGCATGAGTTAATCCTGGACAAACTCCCTAACCCAAAAAACATTGTGGTTAGAAAAAAGACTAAGCTACTAAAAATGGATACATCATCTAACTTTTGCTTTTGTATTACATGATGATCAATGTGGTAACATTCATAGAAGATCCTCTTAGCAAGCCAAGCATTTCAAATAATGCCCGAAAAAATAGGTCTTCCAAGTATATCAGCTAGCTAGCACAGTACTCCAACTACTTATAGTTCATGTTGCATTGCAAATCTTATCAATTCTGTGCAGCAATGAAAGGTTTGTTGTCAATTTGATGTTAACATCTCCAACCTATATGTTTCATCTTATGCATCACTTGGACAATACAATCCATATGATTCCATTTTTCTTTCAATAATGCCTATAAATGCAGTGTAAAAAAAACCGCATATCAGATATGCAACAGACAATACCTTGATGTACCCTCTTGTCGTAGACAAAATATTGGATAAAGATTGATCAGAAGGTGTTCGACTATCATCGAACGGAATAGAGTTTGCATTTTGATGCTTATTATAACTATCACCGGTACCATATCCATGGCCTGCAGTACCATTGCAGAATGCTCCAGCATACAAGCAATGCTCATCTAACAAGGCTATCTGAGGAGTAGCAGGCAACAGATGACCTTCTGTACTAAATATGTATCTGCAAAGTTGATTTACAGTAAGCAGGAAGGATGCGTCTGAGTAAACAATTGAACTTATTGAATCTACGGCGTCGTACTTACTTGTATGGCCCATTTTCAACAATATTATCAGGGCCTGCAGCTAAATCAAAAAGAAGCCAGAGATATTTGACCTGGAATGCGCTAATAATTAATTAGATTTAACCAACAATAGAGAATAGCTCAACGAAAATATGCAGTAAATTGTTGCATTGCTGGTTATTTAGGCAAAGATCTAAATATATTTGCAAGTTTCAGTTCCCTTGTGTTTGCTGATGCTAAATACCTTCCAAAATCAGTGCGTACATATTTAATGCTAGTATACTAGTAGTTATGCCAAGGAATGCTAGTTAATGTCGCATGTAACAAAGTTACTCCTAAGTTTCTGGCTATATCTGTAAAGCTAGTTCATGAGAGAAATCATGGATGTAACCACATTATATTAGAAAATAAACTCACTGTTTCTGCAAGGAAAAAACTCTCCATGTGGTCATCCTGCTGGTGGGTTTCTACATCTGAAATATGGCAGTAACCACATGGACATTTAGCACCATATTGAAGGCTTGCTAATATATCCCTTCCAACATCAAGGTACCTGCATATTAAAGCTAAAACATTAAATCCAGGGCACAAAAGCTTAGTAGAGTCAGTTAAAAAGCATATATATTTATTCATGACAACTTTAAGTTACAGTTTATGTTTGTAACTTTAAATAATCCTGTCAAACCATTGATACTTTTGTCCATATCAGCATGCCATAAGGAAACAATACGGGTGCGTTTGGATCCTTCGCTTACTTTACCTAGCCAGGCTAGATTTATCTAGCTCCTTTGGGCTATAACCGATATAAGCAAGACCTCTCATTTGGTTAGCTAGCTTTTACTGAGTCAAATGGGTAGTTACACGAGATCTACTACGCGCACTGCGTTCTTGCCGTCGGGGGGAGGGGGGGGGGGGGGGAACTGATTAGGCTCTCCTCATCAGGCAAGTTTTTTCAGGTGGTTATGGGCTTGATTGCCATCAAAAGCTAGGTTTTTTTTTATCTTCTACCAAACAGTAAACCTTGCCGGGCTAGGCTACATTCAGCATTGGTCGAGATCCAAACGTCCCCTACATGGCCACATATTGAACCTCGCTCAGATCTCGTTTCTTTTCACCATTGGGGAAATTGCAATAAAAAACCTAAGAGCATTATTAAAAAAGAATAACTTCTATTTTCACTTTGTAGATAAAGACACACCTATAATCTCTAGTAGCCTTGAACAGCCAATATGTGCTTTCAATCAATTCAGGCCGCAGCGGGTAGCTCCTTTGTCCATTCTGTGAAATATACCAAATGGTGGGGTTAATGAAAGTATAAATAAGTGGCAAGTACTTTGTGCTTCAACATTTTGGTGCCCCAAACTTTATAATCAACTCTTCAACCAAAAGCTCAACGGTTCATCGTTCTGTTTCAAATCTCTTGAAAAAGAATGATTCCATATGAGGCTTACTGCTTATAATGATCCTACCCAAAGTTTTTTAGTAAAAAAGATAACTACCTGAACAGTGGATGTAGCAAGATTAAACCCTTCTGGGGTGAAGCCATATTTTTTCCATACACTGAAGAAGGCAGCATGAGTTCGAATGGCAGGATCAACATCTCCGGCTAACACCTTAAATCTAAGCAGAATAAGAAATCATCTAGAATGTGTGCATCATTTTTTTTATCTCTGATATACAAGTAATCCAAACCTGAAGTCCTGGCCAGAATGCCTGGAGACTGTTGAATAGTGGCCAAACAGTAGCACCAGAATTCATATTTACCTCCACATACCTGGAATTAAAATTGTAGGTTTTTATTTGAAACTTGACAAGAAAGCAGCTGAAGAACCTCTAGTGTAACATGTACAATTAAACTATGCAATCATCACCCACAGCTAAAAACATGATTGAAAATATGTACTTATGCCTCTTAAGGTTTCATATCGAAGGCATAAATACAGACAGATTTAATCCATTAGTTTGTTCACTGAGTACTAGCTAAATATCCTCAAACAATCACAGGTCACCTGTAATTCATTCAACACTGCATTAACAGGTTATTTTTACCAGGGATCATGATGGAGATAATGCATGGCAGCCTTGTAAGCTTCCTGAAATATATACAAATATTCTTCATCTCCAAATAATAAATATGCCTGTTGAGTGTTGACACACAAAACTGTTAAAATACATTTAAAACACACAAAAAAAGGGAAATGATGAGATAACCAGGTAGTTGATGACCCAAGTTTTGTGCATGCTATAGGAAAATAGAAGCATAATTTGAAAAGTCAATTGTGGATGCTCATTTTATTACATTAACAGTAAACAACTAACAATAGCTAATAGCTTTCAATACAATCCCTGACTAGCTAGTTATACACATTGTGCAATGGAATACAACACTGCTATAGCGCATGCACTATATTGAAAGGGGGTAGGGAGATGAACTCTCTTATTTGCTCAATGAGGATACTGGATTGGTGAAACGAAGGTGAGGAGACAGCTAAACAGTTCATTTTTTCATGACCTTTAAAAGATATGGGTATATAGACAGGAAAAACCTGTTTATTATAGTACATGTATGTAACAGTTCTGAAATATACAAGGTCTGAAATATGCAATGTTATAACACAGTGGATTCCTTACCTTTAGAAGATACTCATAGAATGAGTCAATGCTTGTGCCAATTCCTGCATCCTGCAATTAGGGATAATTCCACTGAAAATATTTCATGATGATAATTGATCAATAATCTCATAAACTAAACATCGCATAAAATTTGAAAGCACATTTTGCTCGTTTATGTACCATATAGCGACAATTATATTACTTCCTCCATTTCAGGTTATAAGACTTTCTAGCATTGCCCACATTCATATATATGTTAATAAATCTAGACATATATATGTGTCAAGGTTTATTAACATTTATATGAATGTGGGCAATGCTAGAAAGTCTTATAACCTGAAACGGAGGTAGTAGTAAATTGTAAGCATAGTCACTCAAGAAGCAAAAGGGAGCTTCTTTGGTACATGGCAAAATGATTATCTATCCAGTCAACTGAACCTATCAGTCATATATCAATTAATAAACAAAACTATTAGGTCGCTCTGCCGACAAGAAAAAAATTGTCCCTAACAGTATGTTGCATACCTACACATATGACGCGAGGTAGTTCATTCTACAACAAGGCGTGTGCATATCAACAACACAACGCAAGCGATATAACATCTAGTTTCAAAACTATCACTGAGATAATGAAAGTTAATACCTTCTGTGTCCATTCACCAGTAAATACATTTATATGGGCACCAACAAGGTCAAGTTTCGACCTGCGTGCCCATATTCCACGCACAGAGTTTTTTGTAACTCGTTCATAAACTGCATCATGACAATCAGTGAGTTTAACAAAGAATAACAGACTGGGGATAAGAACTAAAATTAGTGTTCAGAGGATAAACAATCAAAACTAATGAAGCATGAGACAATAGAACAATAATAATAAACATGATCTCTATGGGGACTAGGGAAGTTCATGGTCAAAGATATGCATAAATTTGTTTTGAACATCTAACACACAACGAATGGACACAGATGTTGACATCACGACTCAGCACCTTAAAGGACTTGTTAAGTTGTAAGGATACTTTCAGACTATTCAACTATAATATTTAAATTCCATAAAAACTATATGAGATTTTAAAACATAAACTACCAAAAAAAGTAGGGCCATCTTTCTAGCACATGGTAGCTATTGTAGTTGTGTAATAATGTAGAATACATGATATAGAGATCTTCAACAATATAATATATTGCCAATACTAACCGCTATTATTAGTCAAACGACTCAGGACACCGAATTCCAGTGTCAAAGTGCCACCACCAGCTGTTGAAGTTATCTGTTATTACTAAAATGCTGTGTCAGTAATTAATCTCAGGAATGTTTATGTCTATCTAATAGCCAGGTACAATTTTCTACTTTCAAAGCTTGTACTGATGACCAAGCATAAACATGGGAAATTAGAAATGGTTGATGGGATAGTACTTGGTATTTAAGTTCTAAATGAACTGAAGAAAATTGAGAAGTCTGATAAATGTGTGGGTGTGTGCGCGCGCGCGTGTACCTCTCGTATATTATTTATGTGGTTACAAAAGCAGTAGAATATTTCAAGTTAAATCATTCCAAAGTTACTTAAGCAACAGCGTAAACACTTGGAATTTGGAATTATGCTAATCTCCATATCGACCATAATTAACATGAGTCCAAACTCTGGACCTGTTCCTGATTGCAAGCTCTATAAACAACAAAACGTAGGACAAAATAAGCTTGCCTTGCTTTCATTTTCATCGACTCCATACAATAAATTGACTGATCCAAATGGAATACCTGCAACGAGAACTGCACACATTAAGCAAAACAGGAAGGAAAGAACATATCATGATGCTAAAGGATGAAAAAACTCTTCTATTACTTCTTTGCCATTTGAATAACTCATGGGATACTTTCCATCGCTAAGAAATGTTCAAATGTCGGCATATTTTATTAAGCGTGCAACGTGCATGCGCTCTAGTGTACATGCATATGTGCATATACTAGGTAAAACCCAGCGTGTTGCTGTGGGAGTTTAATATGATAGCAATAAGTAGAAATAATGTGTAAGATAGCTAGACGACATAAGCTTACATAAGTTGATATGGTTTATAGTAATTTAAATAGTATATAGAATGATGATAAGGTGATGTGACTTTATGAGAGAAGAAAAGGAGGGAGTTAATTTGGACCATAGATTAATCATCTAATGGCTAAAAATAATTGAGGTGATATGGCTTAAAGAGAAAAAAAAAGATAAAGATAATTTGGACCATAGATTAATCATCTAAGGGCTAAAAACAATTGATGTGATATGGCTTGATGAGAGAAGAGCAAAATAACATTAACTAAGTGAGGATGAACTACATATGTATATAGTAGATATTATAAAAAATGATGGAGATATATATTTAAATATTGTGTGAATTATATGGGGTGATTTAACATGCATGCATTTTAAAGCTCTAAAATTTAATAAATATAGAATTATAGATAATATAGCATGCTGGCATGATGTTTAAGATGTAATAATTGTTAGTAGAGAATGATGTGGCATCTTTGTATGTTGAGCTTTAGGATTTAGTGGGTTGTAACTATATAGTAAGATATGATTAATGGATATCTGCTTTAGCTTGTATGTGAGGGTGTATTTACTGCGATGGAACATGGTATTTTTGTCATTATGTTCAGTAGTCCAGTTACAATCCCAAACCATGGAAAAGTTTGTTACACAAACAGCTTTGGCTGAAAAAGAAGGGTTTGGTTCGATGTGTGTTTTGGTGGGCTGGGGGGTTGAGGACGGTGGTGATTGGGGGATCAAATTTCTGATATGATACATAACATATTAAGATATTCCATTGTTTCAAAGAAACATGTGTGAGTCCACAAAGTAACTAATAGACAACGTAGTAAACCTGTTGGAGTGTCAAATGCAGGTAGCAATCTTTGAGCTAAGTCAGCCGCTAAATGAAGCAACTGATCATCATAAGATTGAATTCTCATTCCCTGTCAACAAGAAGCTAAAATAAATATCGGAACACTTCATTGAGTAAATCTTGAGAAAGTAACATAGAAGGTTAGGAAGATTGAGACATCTTATTGTGCACTTTCTTATGATGAATGTAGGTTATAACTGAATACATCAGCATGATCATATTTAAGATATAACTAATCGTATGTGCCATATTAAAGAATTATTCTAACCAGCCATATTCTGAAAAGAACCTATTATGGTCAATATGTCGAACAGGCAGAAAGGCACCTTTCTACCATGCCACACCTCCATTAACATCACAACAGTCATGGTGTCAATAAGCTTACACGTTATCAATATGATCTTTCAGAAGTGGTTTCGTGTTACAGCACAGGTATTCCTTTGTTCCAATCAGATTTTCACGTCCCACTTTAGTATATTTGGTTTGCATACAATTTTTCAAGTTCTACTTAAAAAGTTTGTGTTTAAGATTGACAGAAATTTAGCAAATATCATTAGGAAAATCAACAAGAGAAGTGGTAAACACTGGCAAAAAAAAGGACCAGACAAACATACAGTTGCATAATCACTGGCAATCAGGTGAGCTGATAGCAGACCCCCAAGAATGCGTATGTTGGTTTCAAAAACTGAGACAGTTTTGTTCTGCATATACAGCGAGGAAACATGATTAAGAAACAGAATCATGAATGTAAGTTCTAAGCGAACATGTCAATCTTGGCACAAGTAAAATAAGTAGGCTAAGAAGAAATAGAAAGATCAAATATATAGATGTATCTACAGAACACATATAACATACTTGATGCTAGAAGATTATGTTCATTTCAAATGCAAAACTGGTATTTCGAAAGGAATGTTAAAAATACATACAGTGCAAAGTTATTAGACCAAAAAAAAGCAACAGGACTAACATTTATTCCTTAATGCATTGAGATCCCTATCACCAACCATAACAGATTGTGAGTCATACTGTAAGAAGCACCATATAATAAATTAATCTGAGAAAGGCAATATTGAAAGCCTTGCAACATAACCAATCTTCAAGACTGATCTATTGGACTATGGTACAAATAAGAATCTCTCTAAACTGTCAAGCATAATGTTTCTTCATTCTGAATCAATGAAAATGGCACGTCAGTTGAAACCACCCAACATGACATATTATCTGCTTCAATATTCACGTAATACGCTAATCCTAAATTATAAAGTGCTTCAATCTATAGGACAGACTGAAATACAAGCAAAAAAGTACTGCATATTTATCATATATCAATAATGGTTGAATGGTTAATTAGTTATAGTGTCACCATGGTGTGTATTAATTAATCTATGCAATTAGTGAAAAAAAATTGTAAATTGTTTACTTACAATATCAAAGCGGACATTCTTACCAACCCACTCCACGGCAGCATCAAATCTCTCCTTATCCCCTAGTAAAGCCAAGGTATCCAAAGAGTCGATCTGTTAATGAATAAGCATTCACAAATCATGATAATACATGAAGGCAAAAAATGATAGGAAATGTGCACGAGGAAGCAGTTTCTTAATTGCTTACAAGAGTAAGTGCATAGCCACCAAGTGAATCTTCTCCTTGGCAACTTAAAGGCCGCAATTCATCCAGTGGAAAAGCATGTTGCATGTACCCATCAAATGCATGATAGAACATATCTTTGACCTACATAAAAGACATTTCCATATGAATACTAGATTCTGCACATGGTTAATTGTAAACAAGATGGCGTCTTGTTGAAGTGGAAGATATCTCTTCATGAGGTTTGGCATCTCACCATCAATTAGAGGGAAAAAAAATTTGAACCACAAGCATTACCTCTGTTACAGCAACCTAATATAACTACTATACCAGTCAATTTGGCTCGGTTGTACAAAATCCAAAAATTCAAGTGTGGTAAGTTTTGTGCTAAAATAAATCCTATAATACAGCATATCTCGTTGTGACACACATTCAAAATCAACCTAGCACTGAACTTTAGTCAAAAGCTTTCAGCAAAATCACCAGTGGGAACTACTAACAGTCGGAATGCCTGGCGTATATAGCTAATCGTTCCTGGAGTAACCATGTAACGATGAATAATTGAGTATGATCAAAACCGGAAATGTGATGATTAACTAAGCATACTAACTAAACCGGTCGAATCGCCGAGTCCGCCGCCGCCCGATTGCAAAACCAGCCCAAATCGGTTCGTGAAGAATTATGCACCACCAAATTAGCACCAACACGCACCATCCGAACTAGACAACGTCTCCGGCGCAGCTCAGGATGACGAAACTAGCTTACAGCAAACTGGAGCTAGGAGCGGGCGGATCTGAGGAGGAGCGCGGACACTACCTCGTCGCGGAGCCGGCGGGCCTCGGAGGGCGTGACGCCATCGGCGACAGCGGCGCCGGGGAGCAGGCCGGCGGCGATGAGGGCGGCGGAGAGGCAGGCGAAGGGGAGGAGGAAGCCTTGGCGCCGCCGCCGCCGCCGTCGCAGCGCCGGCTGCATCGCGTCCGGGCCCGAGGTGGGCATCGGGATGGTAATGATACAGAGCACGCAGCACGCAACGCTGTATGCCTTCGGTAGAATCGTACTGCGGATATTGGGAAATTTTTGGACTTCCAAGATGCAGACGCGATTCGTGGAGAATGGGCCGACGGCCTAAGTTAGGCCCATAACCTTTTTGTACGGACTGGCTAGAAACGTTGCTTTTGTAGACCGTAGCACTTTAAAGGAGTAAGTCTATTTTGATTTTTTGAGTAAATTGTATCGGTGGTACACGAACTTGTCAGGTGGATGCAATCTAGTACATGAACTTATAAAACGCTCGTTTTGGTGCACGAACTTGTTTGATGCGTGCGAACAAGGTCAAAATCGCACGGCAAGGTTCATCTTGCTGATTCTGTCGTTGATTTAAACTCTATGTAAACATTAGTCTAAGAGGAATAAACATATAATAAGGCATAAAAATCTAAGTAATGATGCAAGGAACATAAATTAAGAAAGATAAAGTGGAATCTAAGTTTACAAATATAACTTTTCTACTATGTACACGCAAGTCATCTACTAATTTGTATAATTTCTAATATTCAACCTAGAAAAATCGGTCTTGTTGTGCCATTTTAGTCTTAGTTTGCACGTACCAGACAAGTTCATGCACCAAAACGAGCATTTTACAAGTTTATGTACTAGATTGCACGTACCTGACAGGTTTATGTACCGCTAATGCAATTTACTCTTGATTTTTTGCTTCACCATGTCTTGCTTCTAATTAAATTGTGTTCCTCAACCGCAAACCTGGGTATAATGTCTCACGGGCTCCCCATACTCTAAAACCACTTGTTCCGCTTCCCAAATCATCGAATGAGTTGATTTGCATCTGTTTATAAAGATGGCCGCTTCTCAAACTATCAAAGGAGTCGATTTGCACCGGTCTTTAAAATGACTGCTTCCACACCACTGAATGAGTCAATTTGCACTGATTTTTAAGATGGGGGAGGCGTTATAACCGGTTTTGCGGTTGATGAGGTGATTCGATTATGAACAAAGATAAGAGAGAGGCATATTAAACTTATTACCCACATTAAAATTTACTCCCGTTTCCAGCCCAAATGACCAGGAATAATTCGGTCTCGGCCTTCTCTGCCTCGCCGTCGTCTCCGCTCGGCGCTCCGGCCGCCGCGGCACCACCACCGCTGCCACGACCTTGCTCCGCTCACCGCGGCCGCCGTCATCACCACAACAGCGGCCTCGCTCTGCTCTGCATTGCCGTGGAGCAGCTGCGCCTCTGCGACTGTCTCCCTCCCCGCGCCACGTTTCTCTCTCCGCTTCGCTACCGGCACCTCGGGGGCTGCCTCGATCCGCCACCGCCGGGCCGGCCTTGCTCCTGCTGCGCGCTGCCGCCGCCAATCCGGCCTCAATCCGCACAGCCTCCGCTCTCTTCCTAGGGATTATGTGCATAGGCGGCACCCCCGCCGTCGTTGCCGGAATTGCAACCGTCGTCATCCTTGGTCTCGATCCGCACCAGCACGACGAGTGAATTAATTACGGCAACAAGCTCCTGCGGCCTAGGCAGCAATGAAATCTCCAATTCATCGGGAATTTTTGCGGCTAGAACGGCTAATTGCCTCGTACGACCACGATCTGGAGTAGGCAAGGTGTGTGGATTTGGGCTGTTGGTTTTATTTTTTTGGTATTCACTTTGTTGTTTTCTTGGCGTTGAGCACCTGAAATTCTTCAATTTGGATCTGAGTTCAAATTCTCTATGAGCACAGTAACTTCAGTAACTCCAATGAAGATTCAAGATGCTTAATGTCACAATATTGAAAAATACTGTCAAGTGGCTCAGTTGATGATTCAGTTTAATAATGCCTTAATTTCCAAGAAATTATAATTATTGACATTGTGATTTCGTATCTGGCGGCTGCACCAATATTGCGGTTCAGTTTAACTTCTTGCAAGAGACCAGTAGTTCCAGGAGCAGAGCAACTAGTGTTCCAGCTGAAATTGTGTGCAGTATTCTTGCTTGATCTGTGCGCATCTGCATTATGTTTTATCAGTTCATGATGTTACATATACATGGCTTTTTTTGCCTAATAATTGGATCATTTGATGCATTGATATTTAACTTCATCTTTTGCAATGACGGGGGGAAAGAAATTCCAGCCATTTCCGGTTGTATAGAGAATGTTTTTTTTGGTGTGACCTACAAGGTGTTAAAATATTTATAGGTGGTGACAAAACAATACTTACATATACTCTTGCTAATTTATTTTATACCTTCCAGATTTTCTATGAAATATGATCAAATGAATACCCTTAAGTGTCTACCTTCTTTTACTTATTGCTGAAGAATCAATTTATTGTAAAAGTTTTATATTTTGAGAAAATAACATGAGCTCTGCTTTTCTTTGTAGATTGAAGAATAACAAAAGGGGTTTTACCAAGCCAGGGAAAATGCAGAAGGAACAATAGGAGAGAAAGAATGTATCTGAAGCAAACTAGCTTACAAACACCAAATATGACTCAAGGTCCCCAAGAGGGGCTAGGGGTGCTCCTAGGCGAGGGTAAATATCATTGTCTCCTCATCTGTTAATATGCATCCTTGCTATGGTTATAGAACAACTATTGAGGAAACATGAAATGTCAAAATTATTGCACTACAAAAATTCTATGTATGTAACTTGACAACCCTTTGGAGCACTGGTCTCATGAAAGCTGATACAGAATACAAGGCATTCATTCTTCTAATTGATATTGGATACACTTTGTATCAAATACAATTGTACAAACTTCCAAGCAGATACTAGTTGTGGAATCTCTGAAAAATTCCCAACAACTGCAAATCACTCTTCAGTAAACCACTCAAACATTGAATATTTATGACAAAATAATCAACGAGATAAATAACTGACAATAACAGGAAAACATATTGAGGCATATCTCAGTTTGTAGCTGTGGCACAACACATGCAACTGGCAAAAAGGGAAGATCTTTGCTTCTGCTTTCTTGTGCTTCTAGGGGAACTAACCATGGTACTGTTGTTTGGAACTTCCTGTTCCTTCAATGGAGACTGCATACAAACACTTTCCCCTGTCGTTAAGCTTTGAAGTGGTTTCTTGTTTCTTATAGAATGGTTAGGTACCATGAAGTTCTCTCCTTCCTGTTCCCTGGGGCTCAGCAGTGGACTCTTTTCATATTCTTCGTCAGCATCATCTTTAACTTGCATCATGGAGGTGCTAGTCATGGGGATGCACTCAACTACTTTGCTATGCTGCTCATTAGAGAAGCTGAAAGAACAAGTATTTTCCACCAACTTAAGCAATGGAGTCTCTTCACTGGCATCTCTCCTTGAAGCTGGTATCTGTAGCAGATATCCTTCCTGACTAGCCTTATCAGTATCCGCAATGATTTTCTTTTGGTTGGATTCAGCAGGAAAGTCTACCTTCACCATGACTTTCTCCAGATTGGATTCAGAAGTTAAACCTATTGCTGTAGTGGATGCGCTATCTTTCTCCTGTTTTGAGCCATGAGGAAAGAATGTGTCTGTCTTTGAACTTTTTTCCACTAACTGCATGCAACTAAGAATGCTGCCATTCTCAAATTTCACAACCTCAGGTTCTTCAAGCAGCATCTGTTGAGGCTTGTCGAATTGTGAGACAGCCAGAGTATCGTGTATATCTGTAGTCTCTACTTCATATGTGGAGATGATGGTCTCTTCATTATTATGCGGACTATCAACTTTTAGATTTCTCTTGTGAAAATCTTCTATCAATTGAAGAGGAGATGATGATCTAAATAATCCTTCTCTTACTTCTGTCTGCACCTTTTCTTCATTCACAGTAGAAAGCTGATAGGACAGAAATGAATCTAAGCCTGTAAATTTTTTTCCGTTGACTTCAACAAGACTGACTATATCATGGGTGCAGTCAGACTTCTTCTCTTCATCAAAATTATCTGCTGGATCCTTCACTGCAGCATCTTTGGCACCTCGTTCTTGCTCTGTGTGTGTTCTTTCAATAGCATTATGCTCCTCTGTTCTAGTTAGAGAATCAGATATCTCTCCTGCTACATCATCCCCTCTCTTATTTAGTTCATGTTTCTCCAGTTCTATGGCATCTGTTGCACTTGTATCTGTTAGAGATGACTGGAACTTTGAAACAACTTCACCAATATCAAGAGCACCACATGTATCTTTATTCTGGTCTTTCAATCCATGGGTCTTCTTGCCTTCATCTATTACTTCGCAGCTTCCAATCCCAGTTTCTACTGTTGCTCTTTGGCTTATTTCACTAATATCTTCCTTCTCATCTGGTATACGGGCTCTGTCATTCTTAAATGTCTTCAGGTTGGTATCATCTGCGGGTCGAACATACAATGAATTTCCTTTACCTGTAGGCTCATTTTCTATGACAACCTCCTTTATATCAGAATCATCAGCATCAAGATAATCAGTGGTAATTGTTTCTGTTGATGATGTAGATCCTCCTTGCATTGGCATCAATAGATTCTCTACTATTGATACCGCAGTCTGTCCTTGATCTAGTTTTTCAGCTTTATCCTCTCCAATTAGATCATCACGCATCCCTGATTCCTCATCTTCTAGTGGCCCTTCCATATTTTCCTTTAACAATGATTGGGAATTACCTATGTTAATTTCTTCAGATCTCTCAGTTGTCTTGTGTACAAGTTTGATTTTTTCAACTACTGTTGAACTGTCCTTGTTGCTTGTCGTATCTTCAACTGTGATGCTGACAGAGGCAGTTGTTTCTGGCAAATTTGTGACTGTTTCAATTTCCTTGTTGCTCAATGGTTCATCATCTGTGCCATATTTTTTTTATTTTGTTACAATAATGCTATAAGAAAAACAGCCAAAAATACAGAGCACAGCTTACATGTCTCTACTAATCTATTTTAGTAAAATAGATTGTAAAATGCGACATTGTTTTGGTAAGGGGTAGCAACTATGTTCCCATATATACCACACTCTTACTGAAAGCAACTGCATGCCCTTCTTTCTATCTCATACTACAAACAGTATTTCTGATGTTCTCAAAATAAATCATGCTTATAAACAGCTATGCTAATTGAGTATAGGATGACACAAAAATAATAAAACAAGCTAGCTAAAAAACCGATTCTGATGACTGAACTAACCTTGAGTTGATGGTAAATGGCAACTCTGATCATCATCTTGTGTTAATGAGTGATCCTGAAGTGAACCCCTGTTCTTATCATCTAAATCTTTGTTCTTAATGAATGAATCCCCTTTAATTGAGACCATCTGCTCATTTCCACCATTTGTTATGACAGGGTCCTTTAAGAGCTTTGACTTGTCTAGATCCTTGGTGCCATCCTTTCCCTTATCTAAAATAAATACAGATTAAGATTAGTGATAAAAGATTCCCAGTGGTGATTCATCATCTCCAAAATATTTTTATGAGTCTTAATTAGATTAATACGCTTCTCACCATTTGTGCTGTTTAGGCTAGGTGAGCCATCCAAATGCTCAATGGTTCTGTCGAAACCCTGAGCTGTCTCTTCTGATACTGATCATAGCAAAAGAAGCTAATTAGTCCTATATTTCAAGTCATGTCTAGATAGAAGATAAAATTTAACATAGTGCATACCTTGTTGACCGGTGACATTGTTGTTGCCCATCTCATTGCCCATCACACTTTCAGCTCAAGCTCTGAAGTACTAAGATGTAAGAGCAATCAAAACAGTCCGTTAGTCAGACCAAGCTCATTCTGGAACAGAGGCTATTAAAACATAAGGGAAGCACAAGTGAGCACTACATACCATGATGGTGGCAGACACTTCAAGTTTAGCTAAAGAGAGTGCAATAGGACAGCACAATTCCCCTGTGAGCCTCCTAGTATTTGTACTGCAAGGAGCACATTAGGAAAAACAAGTTTTGTGGGTCACCATTTCCTCTCTATCATAAGAAAAGTTGAGGAAACTAAAGTCAGAGATCCGATTAGATGGCCCAACAATCTTTGAATTATATCTTTCATCAATGACTAAATTTGTTCAGAGTACAGTTTAGTGCATTATAGTAGGAAAGCTGAACCTTTTTTTGTTCAAAAACATAAAGGCTTGTTCATATTGGGTGCATGATTTAGCATGGTGGCTTTATGCTTTTTAACTGACACACGGATAAAATTTATCTAATCGCTTGCAGTTATCTATTGTATGATCTCACAGTTACGCCAATCTGTTCTTGTGACATTCATAGGAAATGGAAGCACTGGATTTAATCAACTAGAGACATGAACATGGACCATTATGCGGAAACATGAGTTCACTTGCTTTCTGTAGGTAATGTCGATGAGTTCTCATAATAATTTCACCAAATTGGATAATAGAAATCCTATACCTTCTTTCAAAATGTGATCGTGCAGCCCTCATGTCCTTTCTTTGCTATTAGATGAAGTTCAATTAAACTTTTTCCCTGAACATCCATAGGAATCATAGTGGTGTTAATGCTTTTCTGTCATGGCTAGATATGTAGAGTATTTGTTGCACATCGTTTCTCTTATTTGTCTACTTTGTACAGTGCCACATCAGGGGCCTCCTGTTTTCACTCAAAAAAGATGTGATGACCCAGAGCTGCATTTCTTTCAACCAATCAAGCTTTCGGCGCAAGTTGCATGGTTTAAGTATGCCAACAGACCCATCTGATTCGTCCTGAGTCATGCTCCCTGTCTCAGGGTCTTCTTTCTAAAGCACCATCTCAAGGTTTCTTTGGTTCTAAAAGTTTGGATCCAGTTGAGTTGGAGGGGGACATGAAGCTTTGATGCTGTTAAGTTTTTGGTGTAATCATGGCCTACACGTCCTCCTCTTTCTGCTGCCACCCTGACTTCCACAGGGGCCTTCTTGTGATGCTCCCTTAGCACAGGGTGGAAGTGGTTCTCCACCTAACACTTTTTTCCTTAGAAAATCTGTGTATGATTGCTATCAACAGCTCTAATTCTTACATGCAGTTCTTGACTGGTTGTAAATTCTTACTTCCTCCGTTTTATATTATAAGACTTTCTAACATTGCCCACGTTCATATATATATTAATGAATCTAGACATATATGTGTGCCTAGATTCATTAACATCTATATGAATGTGGACAATGCTAGAAAGTCTTATAACCTAAAACGGAAATAGTACCTTAGTGCTCCTTGCTGTAACCTTTGCTCATCCAGCTCCAAGTAAAAATAGCTTGGCATGGTATAACTAGGATTTTAAAATTTTCTTATGAATTGATTAGCTGGTGAGGTGGTCATCTCATCTACTGCTTTGAGTTAGTTGCAGCTCTTAAACACCTGTTTTGCAGTCAGTCCCAACTAGGGATGGACAGAAAGCTCGTGGCTCGTTAGCTCGCTCAACTCGTGATAAGCTCGGTTTGACTCGGCTCAGCTCGTTTCATTTTCCTAACGAGCCGAGCTAGCCTTTTAACTCGTTAGAGATAACGAGTCAGCTCGAGCTGGCTCGCGAGCCGAGCTTTCATATCCCAGCAACAGCAGGCAGCCCACAAAGCCCACAAGGCCCAGTAGGCCCATCAGACTAGAGCAAACCCTAGTTGTCTGGTCTCTTGATCTCTCCTCCTCACTCCATCGGTCCGCCGCCAGTCCGCCTCCACCAGCCTCGTGTCGCGCAGGAGTGGCATCCACTCTGCCAGCAGCGAGCGTCGTCGATCCCCTTCCAGCTGCCCGCGCCGCTCTTCCCGGCGCTCGTCGTTGCTGTCCGCCCGCAGCGCCCGATGGCCCCCCAACACTCGACGTCGCCGCCTGCCCGCCGCGCCCGACGGCCCCCAACCCTCGACATCGCCGCTCGTCCGCTACGCCCGCCGCCGCCGCTCGCCTCCAGCATTCCTCCTCGTGGTCCAAGTGCCAACGGAGGTCGAGCTCGTCTCGTCCACCGTCGAGCTCCTCCCCATGGTCGCCGGCGATCTCAAGCTCATTTCCTTCGCCGTCAAGCTCCTCCCCGTGGTTGCAGTGCCGGCGAGGTCGAGCTCGTCCCATCCACTCTTGAGCTCCTCCCGTGGTCGCCGGCAAGCTCATCCCCGTGGTCGCGGCGCCGGCAGGTTGTGCTCCTTCCCGTGGTCGCCGGCTAAACGAACTCCTTTCTCTCTCGTCCCAAAGCTCGCGAGCTAAACGAGCTAGCTCGAAGCTTCCAAACGAGCCGAGCCGAGCTAGGTTTTTAACTCGTTAGCTCGTTATCCTAGCGAGCCAGAACGAGCTGAGCTTGACATTCACCCCTAGTCCCAACAGCAGGGCTATATATGGTCTGCTAATCAACCAATGTTTGCTAATCAACCAATATTTGCGACATAAATTGGCACCGCCATTATACTATGGTCCTGTTTGTTTTACTGTGCAAATTAACCACACCATAAAATTGGCAATGCCAATGGATGGAGCATTTAACCTTTTGCCACTTTTAAGATATGGCAATTAAGAATTTTGCCACTCGATGTTTATATCATGTGTTTATAAATGTGGGTCTAGTGGCAAATTGTAACAGCCCTCCCTCCAGAACAAGTAGCCAACCTATCCAACGGGCGAGCCCACTTACATATACCACCCCTCTTATAGTTTTGTCCTTACTTCGTGTAAAAGGGTTAACTCAGGAGTGGCATGGTTGGAGGAAAGAGGTTTTATAAGTTGGTTCCCTCCTTTCTAAACTAAGCCTCGTCCTAATTGGTCCAGGATGCCACATACACACACCCTCCCCCTTAAAGGATCCGATGTCCTCGTCGGTCTAACTCACCCACATAGCCACACAGGCATATAGCAAATGTCCTCTTTCCTCTAGTACCGGCGCCATATGCCATGCATGCCATGTGCCTCACATAGAGTCCACATGCGTCATATGCCTGCACACTGATCCATACACGCAATCACGAGAGTCCGCTGATACCATTTGTAATGGCCCTTCTTCCAGAACCACGTAGCCAGCCCATTCGACGGCGGACCCACTTACACATACCACCTCACTCACAGTTTCGTCCTCGCTTCGTGTAAAAGGGTTAACCCGAGAGTGGCATGGTTGGAGGAAAGAGGCTTTATAAGTTGGTTTCCTCCTTGCTAAACTAACAACGTGATACTAAACATGCGTACACAGCTCTCATGAGCCACACAAGCCTCATCCTAGTCATCCTAATTAGGCCAAGATATCACATAAATCCTTAATTGCCACTTGTAAGAGTAGCAAATAGTTAATTATTCCAAAAGCATAAGCAACTTTATCAAAATCTTTTGTCATGCAAAACAGAGGACACTAAGAGAGAAACTTAGGGTGTATTTGGCAGGGTTCGAAATCCATAATTTGCTACTCTATTCTTGCATTTTTGGAGTATCCTCTACATACCATGGATTTGGATCTATCTGGGAGAGTGTTTGACTAGAGTTTAGCTTAAAAAAAATATACAAGAGAGTGAGAGTTGAGCAGGGTTACGAGTACTTCGTCTGTAAAGTTGTTTTTTGGTTCCATTTCACTCTAGGCCGATTGCTCACTCTTTATTTTTTTTTCTTTAAGTACTTGATGTTTTTTTCAGCTTCATCTTCTCTATACGAGAAACTGAGATTTAGAGCTCCACCAAACACCCTCTTCATGTTGTCAGAGCAAGGACCCAGCACCTCCTCCAAATCTATCGAGACCCCTTGAGTCTACTAGCAACCTTTTGTACAATTTGAATGAATACAGGAATGCAAGCAATTGCGACACCCACTGTCCGATTCAAAGCCCATTCGGACACTAGAAGGCTTGGAAATATCCCATCACTCCACAAGAGAATTCGAATCAGGCACCGAGGAGTTGAAGGTTAGAAAGACAATTGAAGAGTGTTTGCGTCAAAAAAAAAAACGAAGAGTGAGAGAAATTGATGTCACCAAAGGAATATATGAGAGAATATACCATAGGACCACAACGATGAGTCACTGTAATGATTAGCCATTACAGCTTATCACTGTGACCTCGAGAGAAATAACAACTACTATAAGTTTTATGGTCCCTAAATAGAACACTCCATCCATTCTATTTTAAACGCAACGATGAGTTTTTATGTCCAATTTTAATTGTCCGTTTTATTTTTTAAAAAAAAATATATAAGTCACGCATAAAGTACTATTCATATTTTATCATCTAAGAAAAATAAAAATACTAATCATGAAGTTGGACACGAAAACCCATGGCTACGTTTTATAGGATGGAGAGAGTAGTTTTGTAACTAATTTGTCCCTGGACGTTAGTCATCTTTATAAGGGTGTCATTGTTACTTCCTTACATATATGCCATTCAACCTATATAAGGGCGGCTCAAAATAAAGAGGGTAAGGTTATGTTCTTTTGAGGGGCTGGGCACTCTTCTCCCTAGACAAACAAAATAGAGAGCGGTAGATTAACGTATGATTAATTAATTATTAACTAAAAATAAAAAATAATAATATGAATCTTAAATCAACTTTGCAATAATTTTTTTTTTAAAAAAACACACTGTTTAGCCGTTCGGAAAGCATGTCCGTAGAAAACGAGTGAGTAGAAGTTGAAAAAAGGGAGAAAAGAACACACCCTAAGGATGTGTTCTTCCCTACCTTTTCCCAACTTATATAGTTCTATTATCTCGTTTTCCGCACGCATGTTTCCCGAACTATTAAATGGGTGCTTTTTGCCAAAAAAAAATCTAAAAAATTACTTTAAAAAATCATATTAATCCATTTTTAAGTTTATATTAGCTAAAACTTAATTAATCATATGAGAATGAGCCGTTATGTTTTTCATGCTAAGAGGATGAGTTCTCAACTTGTAACTTCGAACACAGCCTAAAAAAAATTTCTAAACCAAAATTAGCAGTGTGATTTCTTATCATGTTATCCATCTATTTTCGAATATACTTTCAGTTAAGGCTAGGCAAGGAAACTCATTCATTTTTTCCGTCTATCTTATTTTGTGAACGAAGTTACCATTCTAACAAGTGTCAATGATTTAAGAAGAACGGTAGTGCATCAGGAAGAACTTAGAGTGTGTTTGGATCCCAGCCATTAAATGTCATAGCTACAATATTTTCGCCACGCTACAGTGTTTTCTGAGAAACAATATTTTCGCCACGCTACAGTGTTTTCTGAGACGGACAAAACATCCGTCACAGGACCTGTGGCGAGCCACGCCGTGGCGTGGCATTCCAAGCCACCAACCAAGTAGCCCCTTAGTGTTATCTCAAGTAGCACAACAGTCACTCTAGCCATCTACTCTCTCTATCACATAAAAAACAAATAATACGTGATTCATTCTAATACTACAAATTTGGATATAATTTATTCGTAATAAGATATATCAAATCCCGTAGTAGGTTAATTTTTTAGAGGACAGAGGTAGTATACACAAGCTTTGTTTTACCATAACTCTATTGGTGCTCACATTTTAGCCTAGCAATATCACGACGCTCACATTTTAGCTCAGCATTGTTACGATTCAATCACACTGCGGATAATTTATTCAACCAGCCCTCCCTACACATATCATCTGTTGGTCCCTAGTTTTCTTTTGCCATTAATTTTAGCAGCCCAAGTGCATCCTGATCGATGATATACGGAGCACAACGATACGCATGTGCCGATCTGCTAACGCACGCTTTGCTACTAGCTTGGTCCCTCGTCGTTTGTTTGACCTCACGCCATACCAAGCTTTGGGGATACGGATGACAAAAGCGTATAACCACGTTGCTTTCCAGTGCCCCAATTCACCGTACCGGCGTGCGTGCCGCGCTAGCCCGCTATATTGCATCTCGTGGCATGCACCGGCGGCGTCACACGTGGTGGTCCAGGAGCACGGCCAAATTCCGAAGCAAGGAAAAACCGGGCCAAACGGCGCGCATGCGAAGCTGATCGGACCACATCGATCGCGTCCATGGACCAGACCAGTTTGCCACCACATTGGGGTTGGTTAGTTAATTTCTGGTCCCGGCTACCCATTCGTTCGATCTGTACGTACCCTTTGGCTTGGCTAGTACTTCCTCCGTTTCATGTTGTAATTTATTTTATAGATTGTGTTTTGTGATATACTATTGAGACTTAACCATTAGACTTATATGATTGTGTTTTATGATGAATTGCTGACCGTTGAGACTTGAGAATTGGATTTATTAGTTTGGGGGTATTTTATTCCGATACCGTATTCGCACTGGTTCGTTTCGCTCTGTTTTCGGTTCTGATAATATTCGATTCCGTTTTCGTATCTGGGGTTTCCGATTCTGAAAAAGTATGAAAACAAAAACGATAAAGATAGTTTCCATCTATTTCCGTACCGTTTTCACCCCTGGGGGTTGATCGATCAATCGATCGTCACTACTAGAAAATGCATTTTTCCCGACGTGAGAATCTTTTTTTCAGGCGGACATGACCTTTGAAACCAAATGACCGCTTACAAAAATATAAATCGGGGTGAAATTCGCTGTCCGCCTGCAAAAATCGTACCTACCCAAAAAAAAAACTAAGTCTTATCTACTCCTCCACCCCCTCCCCACCACTCGTTTCCCTCCCTCAACACTTCTCCAATCCACTCCCTCCCTCCACCGGCTAGGCGCTCCCCCTCCCCTCCCCTCCCCTCCCTCCACCGGTGGCGGCGGCGACGACGACGGCGTGGGGCGACGGCGGCGGCGGCGGCTCCCCTTCCCCCCTCCCTCCCAGATCTGGCCGGAGGGAGGCCTGGGGAAGGCGGCGGGGCGTGGGGCGGCTACGACGGCGGCGTGGGGCGACGGCGGCGGCGGCGGCTCCCCTTGCCCCCTCCCTCCCAGATCTGGCCGGAGGGAGGCCTGGGGAAGGCGGCGGGGTGTGGGGCGGCTACGACGACGGTGACAACGGCGCTCACGGGCCGCCAGCGGTGGCTCCCTTCCCCCCTCCCTCCCAGATCCGGTCGGAGGGAGGCCTGGGGAGGGCGGCGGGGCGCGGGGCGGCGACGACAACGGCTCGGCGGCGACGACGGCGCGCGTGGGGCGGCGGCGGCGGCTCCCCTACCCCCCTCCCTCGCATATCTGGCTGGAGGATGAAGGGGGGAGGCTAGCGGGGCGGCGGCGACGATGACGCACGGTTCGTCCAGCGGCGGCTCCTCTCCCAGATCCGGCCGGGGGAGGGCGGCAGCGGCGGCGCGTGGCGTGATTTTTTATTTGTTTGTTTATTGGATTTTCACAGGCGGGCCGTTGCCCTGATTTTCGTAGTCGTTGGGATGCAGTCGGTCCTCTCCCACGCCAGTAAAAATTACTTTTAGCTGGCTGCGAAAATGCTTTTTTTAGTAGTGTGATACACCGGGTGGGCTCGCCGCCGGCCGGGATCACAGTTGATCGGCGTACTGCCGCGCCGGTGCATGCATCCTTGAAGCTAACTATTGCTGCTAGCTAGGACGGACTGACCAAGACCACGACGTAGGACGTACTCCCTCTATTTCATAACGTAAGTTACTATAGTATTTTTTACATTTATATATATATATATATATATATTTATTAATATCAATATAAATGTGAAAAATGTTAGAATGAGTTACATTGTGAAACGGAGAAATTACGTACGGAAGAGCTTCTTATATGTGGTCAATTATATTGTCAGGGAGGAAAAATCTCAAGTTAACAATTCTAATTGTACCCCTTTGCAGTATCTGAACCTATACATGCAGTCAAACATATGCTTAAGTCTGGCCCTAATTAATTAATCA
The DNA here is from genome assembly GCA_000338895.3 of Oryza meridionalis. Taxonomy (NCBI): domain Eukaryota; kingdom Viridiplantae; phylum Streptophyta; class Magnoliopsida; order Poales; family Poaceae; genus Oryza; species Oryza meridionalis. Next base: position 32,660,832 of record CM002524.2, on the reverse strand, counting down.
AACAAGAGGCGGTAAACATTGGAAAATTCTGGCATGCATGCAGTTGAAAAACCAACCAAATCTAAAAACTGACATTCTGATCTCAGTTTGTACGTCCAGCAAGCTAGACCATCCAGGTTGAATTTTCTCTGATGGACCAACATGGCAGAACTTTCACTGAATTAACAGAATTTCGGTCCTACCTCTCTCTACAACGACTCTCTGAATGTCAACAAAAAAGAAGATATGTGCCAGTTGTTAGTCATGATCTTCCTGATGTATCATCCATCATAAGCAGCGCATCGTGCTCACAAGACTACAAGATCGAGTAATTGACTCACATGGGTGCATTGCAATATATTGCATCGCATGCATATATATGGTCCCTTTACTTAGCCGCGCATATATAGGTCATCAGCTAGCTAGCCCAACTTGCTCGCCCCGGCCTTATGCACTGCATTTGCACACCCCGGCTAATCCTAGCACAAAAGGTGTCCTGGTGCAGATATATATACTATTGCACAATCTAGCTAGCTTTGGTAGCATATTAGCATAACCAAACGCATGCAAAGACAAGCACCGGTTTTTTCAATGATATTCCTCTGCATGCTCAGCTCATATAGGACCACACCTTAGCTCTCGCTTTAGCACATTTTAAATCCTGCAAAATTTTAGCTCCTCCCGTTTCAAACGAACTGTAATATAATTTCTCTCGCTAGCTATATGCTTTCTTGCTATAGCTTCTGCTCTATAAATGAGCTTCCATGCCCTAGCCCCTCTCTTCACTCTTCACCTCTCCATTTAGCTTTGTGATGTGTGCACCTTAAGCAGCTGAAGCTGCCAGCATGATCTGATCTTTTGCTCTCTTTTTTTATCTGAATAAGTGGATGGAAATATTGGGTTCCTAAGATTCAGATCGTGCTGCGCAGTTTCATCTGCTAATCGATGCACTACACTGTGAATTTCTTTCAATCATATATTACTAGATCTTCATCTCTAGATCTTATCTGAAGATTAGACAGAAAAAACGCAATATATAGAGTAGATCCAGACAGATCAGCTGTCAGATCTTGCATGCAAAAACCCGTGGAGATTGAGATCTAGACAGATCGTACTTATGCATATATATTGACTGTTGTAATCTGCACAGGAGTCATATGCATCTTGATCGATCAAACGAGGTATGCATGCATATATATGGTTTATCTCTTGCCGGTCTGTAATTTGCTCACTGCCTCAAACTCGATTTAATTAGTGCATGTGCGTGTATTTTGCTTAATTGCTGCAGCTAGGATATATAGGGGGGAATCTACATTTCTTCTTGATTTTCCGTAATTTCTTTTGAGTACGCGTATTTCTTTTGTTCAAACGATGAGTCGATATATAGATATATGTCTCTTCTCTGTTTTTTTTTCCTTATTTTGTTTCCAGACATAATCGATCGATTGGCCGGTTCTGAAACTACATATACAGATTCTCAATATGCAGTCTAATCAACATGCTCAATTTTTTACTAGTTAGTTTTAATTTTGAGATTTTTACTTGTTAGAGCTAGCGGATCGAGATATATATATATATATATATATATATATATATATATATATATATATATATATATATATATATATATATATATATATATATATATGGATGCGCTAAACCGCATCTAGGTTGCGTTATAACTAAACTACTCCCACCCTCCCCCCCCACAGCCGCACCCACCCCACATCCCTCACCCCGCACCTTTTAGAAATAACGTATAGTAAATTAATTACTAAATGATTGTTTGTGGCATAATGTAAGTAACATATTTACTATACGTAAAAATCGAATGATGTACCAATCCCGCACCTTTTTCTAGCCCAGCCACCAACAATAATGTGTGACTTTAGTAATTCATTTACTATCAGTATGTTTTCGATAAGTAATCGAGTTACTATTCTCGAGTAAATGAGTTACTATCAGATATGAGTAACATTTGTTTGGCACTTCCCGTATTGGCCCATGAGTAAATACGTTACTAACAGAGACTTAGCCCACAATGAGTTACTAACAGATAAGAATATCGTTTGCTAGCCACATCTCGTATTGGCAATGAGTACATGCGTTACTAATAGAGACTCAGCCCATAAGTAAATGAGTTACTAATAGATAAAAAGTAACATTCATGGAATAAAAAAAATATTGATATGTATTGGGATTATCCAATCATGGAGGGAGTAAAAAAGTTACTTAGTAGTTGATTGGGCCTGATATATAAGGTAGTAAATATTTTACTGCACGAGTACGAGTATAATGGACTTTGTTTTTACAATTGATCGTGCCATCATCGTTACAAACACATATGCACTCGGTACCAAAAAAAAATCACAGTCCAGAGGGCATCGCATCGCCTGCCACCGAAGTCTGTCATCAATTGTGGTGTGGTCGTCCTGGGTTGATCCTTTGTGTTGGCCACCGGCGACGAACGTTGACGAAGACATGTCGAGGATGGCATTCCAGTGGCACCACCACCACTGGCATAATCTTCTCATGTTCTTTTCTAGTTTCCTGAACACAAATGAATTCACAATTAAAAAGAAAATTCAGATATAGATGAGCAACCAAAAAAATTAGAACATGTACATCTTCAGCAGAGCAATTATCAACCACCATGCCATCAAGATGTGCATCCACCTGCAAGAGTGCACACTGCAGATGCTGTCGCCTGCAAGAATTAGAAGTTAATAATTTCAGTAAAATTTAGACCTTAGTCTTAGTCTGAAGATGTCTGTTCTGTCAAAAGTATACAGAGAAAAAAGGGTATGTTCAACAACAGACATATCTAGTCAGAAGTTCAGAAAAAAAAATTCAATTGATGTGCTCCTTTGAACAACAAAAATTTAGAAAACTGCTATCCAATCGAGCTTTTTGAGTTTTCATCTATCCGAAAATTCAGAATCAGGACATGCAGTACTAATTTCAGAACACTACGACTAATACTGTACACATGTTGTAAAAATATGACATATCTCAGAGTTTAGACATCTCACAGCATATTTTGCAGTCCTGAAAATCTAGACCAAAATTCAAAACTCATGAGCCCCATAATAACCATATAACACTAGCCTATCAGAGATATGCCTGAAAACTCAAGAACACTGTTAGCCTATAATTAGTGCTGAATTCCATGATCCAACAAAAAATAAAAATAAGAACTTCCCTACATTAGAATCATTCGTGCTTTTCTGTTCAGCAAGAGTTTCAGAGCTGTGCAATTGGAAGAAAGATTTAGGCCAACAAACACACAAACTAAGAACGAATCAGGTACTTTAAGCAAAAAAGAAGTGCAAGAACTGCTCAAGTGAAATGAGACCAGACCTTCGTCCTCAAGTGTGCAGGAACTAATCATATTCCCCATACAATTCATGCCAGAATCAAAACTCTAAAACTAGGAAAAGCTGAAATTGTTTCTACTGCTAGAACTAGATTAGTGAACCAAATTTGTCACTTGAATTGCTAGTAAAGTAACTGAACTGCTCGTAAAGTAATTAAACAATGGCTCCAATATCTCTAATTAGTACCTGCAGAATCAAAGCACAAACAGCATCGCATAACATTGTTATGCAGCCAAATTAACCGAATAAAATCTCCAAGATTTTAGCAATTGGAAAGACAACAAGTCATTACAGCTTATTGAATAGATCCCACAACAGTCTGAGCACTCAAAAAAACTATGTCCAATTAAAATAGTATGGAGAACAAACCGAATGGAGACCACGGCAAGACGACATCGCAGCACCCTAGACCACGGCAAGAGGGATGTCGGGGACGCGCGGGGCCGCTGGATACGGCGGATCTGGCGGCAAGGCTCCCAAAGGCTACACCCTTCTTCACCCCTGGCGTCCTCAAGTATTCCTCGTCGATGCAGGCTAACCTATGGAGTGTAGGGAGCAGGAGCTCGTGACGCCTTGTAGGTTGTACATCTGGAACAGAAGAACGAGGGGCATCCACCAGCAAGGAGCTTCTCACATGATACCCATGCCATTGAAGCTTCCAGATCTGGAGCAGAACCACCATGCCAAATCCCATCGCATGAAGTAAAGAAAAAATAAAGAAAAACCAAATTCTGATTCGTTCCTATACGCAGGGAGGGCAGAAGAACCCTATAAATCCCCCAATCCCCAAACCCTAGAGAAGTCCCCACCTCACAGAGGAGAACGATACAGCAATGGGGATCCAGCGGAGGAGTTGGCGCCGGGAGGTAGCGCGGGTGCGGTTGGTGGAGGCCTCGTCGGCAGCCTTGGCGGAGGCGGCGTGCTTCTGGCTTTTCTCGCTTGAGGGAGGGAGCCGACGACAACCGCGGAAACGAGAGCGAAACCGTCCCCGCCTCCTCGCCAGACATGGACATGCCTGTTCTTGCCGCCTAACCCATTAGATCTAGCACGCCGCCTCCTCCATGTAGCACGCCGTTGCCGTCGCCGCTGCCGCTGCCGAGCCATCGGCCTCTTGCTCCTAGAAACCGCTGCCTCCTGTCTCTGTAGATCCAAAAAAAAGGGGAAAATTGATTAGTGGTTAGTTACGGTGTGGGACCAACACATATATATATGTATACGTCGATTTATACACTACTACCAGTAAAACAATTACTCACAGTAAAAATTGATAGTACCATTAGTAACACCATTATAGAAATTGAGGGGGACAGGAGATATATATATATATATATATATATATATATATATATATATATATATATATATATATATATATATATATATATATATATATATATATATATATATATATATATATATATATATATATATATATATAAGATTGCGGTTTTCGTTCAACGTCTGGACAGATCTCTACTATTATAAAAATTGAAGATTTTTTGCCGGTACTTTGATAGGTTATTCGTGTATGTTTGAGTCAGTTTTTAAGTTCGTTCGTTTTTGGAAATACAAAATATATCTTATAAGAAATCTTTTTAAAAGAAAACTTGCATGCTAACTTAGGACGCTTTTGGAAATTTAAAAGGAGTTATATAAGAAATCATTTTTTTTAAAAAAAACTCGCATGCTTACTTGGGATAAGAGTCGGACTCATAATAACAACTTATGATTTTCTAAAATAAATATCCAACTAAATTCCCACAATGATTTTCATCCTAACTAAATCGTATAACAATAATAATAAGACTAGAATAGTCTTCACCCATTACAATGCACGTGCATTTTTCCTAGTAAGTTAAATTGTAAAGCTTTAAAAGGAAACTCTATTATTTTTTTCTAAGGTAGTACTCGAACGAAAATGCATATATATGCTAGCCGTGTGCAAATCATTTTCTAAAAAAGAAATATGCTACAGAAGATGTTGTGGAAATTTGTTATATTATCTAAGATCGAAATACTTCTAAACATCATTGGTCTCCCTTGCATTATTCGTAATATTTGCCCAGTAATTTGAACTAACTTTTGTTTGGCCTGGCCTTAAGTTGTATATATAGATCGATGCTAGCTATATAGCTAGCTTCCCATACATGCATTAGCTTCTATATAGATCATCTATACATGCATGTTCATGAGCTTGAGGAATTATGATACAAAACATACGATGACAATTAGAAAGTGATGCAATGATGATGAACTAATACGGCGCCTGTGTTGAACTACCTTCAAATTTCTCCAATTTATGTACATATTTAACCAGCCATCCTAAATATCCTGAAGAAATCATTCTTACGGTATATAAAGTTGCCAATCAAACCACCACTAGTTATATGATGATGGCTACATACGCACTTATTGGCATATAATTAATATACTCCACTTATATGCAATAATATGCAGTAGTACTGTAAGTGTACAGTTAATGTTTAATTTGGCTGTATGGAGATCATCTAGCTAGCTACCATAATAAGTACGTATCATAAAAACTAGTAGTATATGGTACAAATTAGTTAGTTAGTCTATCCTTCACAAAATAAATTGTGCGAGAAACCATTGTAGTTTTGCAAACAAGCTAGGAAAAAAATATTGATATTCGTCAGCATCTTTGAAGAGAATAACATATAAACATAGACATGAGGCAATGCTGCAGTAAGAAAGAGAGTTTCATTGCACGTCTCTACATTACAATTAAATCCAAACCAAAGCATTGAAAAGTTAGATGTATAATTATTAATCTCTTTTTCATTGATTGTTATCGATATTGCTGGATAAGCTTTGTCTGGAATAGTCTCCCCTTTCCAACTACTGGCTGGATTCGTCCCTAGGAGTCAACACCACAGCTACAAAACTAGATATTGTTTATATTTACACGTACTCAAGTTCCATTATGTAACTGGAGTCTTAGCAAACACGTCCTTATTTTATATGAAAAAGCTATACGACACTTTGTTATAGCTTTATATGTGTTCAATTTTTAGATTGGAGAGTGAAAAATATAAAATAATATATATTATATTATAAGGCATATATAAGTACAGCTATAGATTCCCTTGTGGTTGTGGACACACTTGTATAGTTGTATGTATAAGGAAAGGAAAATAATCTAACATATTAGCTTTATTTTTGAGGAACATGTGGGCTAGCTAGCTTGCTCATATAGTATGTGTGGTGCCCCACTATAACTTTTATCATATATACAAGAAGATGTACGTAATGTGCATACAGGGGCGGAGCTAGAGCGAAATGGAGGGTGGTGCCACTTGTTTAATTTGCTCTACTTTAGATCGAGTTTAAGCTGATGCGTGTGCCTAAATTTGTATTGAGGGGGATGCATACATGGTTAAAATAGATGAGATATAACTAAAAAATTTTCTTGACCGGGTTACTGGGCACTCCCCCTAATATACACTATCTCCGCCCCTGTGTGCATATATATATATATATATATATATATATATATATATATATATATATATATATATATATATATATATATATATATATATATGGAAAGTCAAATATGAACCAAGGTTCATCTACACCTAGAATCTGAACCATTGATGCATTCCAAGATGTGTGCTAGCTAAATGCTCCTTCCCTAGCATTTGTGATGGTTTACTATAAGAGCAAAGGGGAGGTTTGGTACATAATGCTACTGTGCAATGACATAGGACAAGTATTAATTGGGTTGCTCTGGCTCTCCCAAGGACTCTCTGCTCCTCTCCCACGTGCTCCTCTATGAGAGTGAGATATAGTAAGAGTCAACAGTATACTTTACAAATTTATTAAAATATTTGAATGAATGAACATTATTAGTTACTCCTAGTTGCTCTAGTTTATTTTTTCATGTCAAGTGCTATTAGTGTTTACGCCAAATTATATTACGCTTATGTTAATTAAAAGACCAAAAACATATTTTTGCAATGATGCCAAGTGATATATCATTTTGCAGTATCATATTTTTAGACATCACTTTGCATATATCATTTTTGCAAACATCACTTTGAAAAAAAAAACATTTTTTTTCAAGGTGCCAAGTGATACATCATTTTTTGGACATTACTCAGCAAATATCATATTTTGGTGGGTTCATCTCAATATCTTTTCTATGTAGATTATAATAAAATTAGATTTTAAAATGTAGCATATATGTGTGTGTTTGTATGTGTAAAAGTATCAGTAATGTGATTTTCTTTATTTTAATACATACCAAGTGATATATCATTTTGCAAAACATTTTTCGAACGTCACTTTTGCGCAGTTATATTTTTGAAATGTCTTTTTTTTTGAAAACATCATTTTTGGGTGGAGAGTACACGTTCGTCTTCATATATAATGTCTCAATGAAATTGACATAAGTCAAATTCTAGACATATAAACAAATTGCATAGATTAGTTAAAAATGTGTACTTACATCTAGTCTTATGGCAAATAAGAGGCTCCCATGTAAATGAGTATAAATGCTGGTAGGGAATCGATTAAAAAATTAATTTTCTCTCTCTTTCTCTAGAGTACAATGGCCACACAGTGAAAAGACATAGCCACAGTTCCTAGATGAGTGAAAAGACATGTGACAGGTTATTATCTTCTCCATTTTTTCTATGTGGGACATTGAGCATAGGAGGTACATTCAATACCAATTTAGCACAGGTTATTAGCACACATGATGACTATGGCTACATGGGAGGGGTGTGGACACGTGTCGTCCAGGGAATTGAGGTGCAGAACCATGGTTCATATTATCCAGCTCATATATATATATATATATATATTGCAAACTCAAAAATACAATAGTCAATATTCGTTATAATAGATATACTTAATTATATCATAAGAATCTTAAGATATTTTTTGAATAGATCAAATCGAATAGATAGAAATAGTAAATTTGAATGGAGACACCTATTCTATGATGGATTTTAACTTACCCTCTATTTTCGTGCCTTTAGTAGGCTTAGTATTTCCGGCAATTGCAATGGCTTCTTTATTTCTTTATGTGCAGAAAAATAAGATTGTTTAGAACCGACCGGACCGAATTTTCTCAATGTATTTTTACACAGGATCATAATACGGATCTTTTGTAGTGTAAGTAATATAATATGGTATGTTATGTGGCTCTTTCTACACACAAATGCAAACCCGCTATGGATGGTGTCACACCCTAAAAATCCTAAAAATATAAATTATTGTGTAAATGGAATTTTATAAATGATTTTTAAAAGCTTAGAAGAAAAGATTTAATTGTAAATGATAAATTCCAATATAAAATTGGGCCAGATAAAATTTTATTAAATACTTTGCTTAATTCTATAATTCCTAGATTTTTCTGGGATTTATTTGAGCTAAGGAAGTATTTTTAATAAATGGAATTGCATTTCATGAATTATTTAAATTGAAAAAGGTTTTAAAAATTTTCTTTTGGCTTTGGGCCGAAAGTCGGCCCAAAAACTCTCTCTTCTCTCTCTCTGGCCCAGGTCGGCCCAAGCCGGCCCAGTCCGCGCGCGCGCCGTCGCTCTTCCCTCTCTCCCACTCGCTGACAGGTAGGGCCCGCCTGTCAGGTCGTCGTCTTCCTCGGGCCGAAACCCTAGCCGAGCGTCGCCGCCACCGCCCTTCCAAATTTCGCCGCGCCTTTCCTTCTCCGGTGAAATTAATTGAGGGGAAATGTTCGTCGTGATCTCCTCTACCTTTTCTTTTAAGGAATCATCGGCTATCTTGCTTTGGAAATTTGGGGATTCGAGCTCGATTCGGAGTCGGCGAACCCTAGTTTTCCATCGCCGTCGCCGGGCCGCCGTGGGCTTCGCCGCCGCCTCCCGACCCCTTTAAAAGGACCCCCGGTGTCTCCTCTACCCGTCGCCGCCCTCGCCTTTGCCTCTCGCCGCCCGAATCGCCCTAGCGTCGTGCAGCCGTGCGCCGCCGCCGCCGCAGCCGCTCCAGCCGTGCGCCGCCGTCGCTCCGGTCGTCGCCGTCACTCGGGGAGCTCACCATCGTGGTCGCCGTCGCGTCGCCGTCCTCGTCCGACCCTTCGCCGCCGCTGTTTCCCGCCGGAACACCGTCGCCGTCGACAACCCGAAGACCGTCGCCGCTTCATCCTCGTCGCCGTCGCCGTCCGGTCGTTTTCCGCCGTCGTTTTGGTCGCCGGTAAGTTCGCCGTGCCCTCCGCTGCCCGTTGGTGCAATCCGTTCGCGCCGTAGTTCGCCAGCGGGCATGCGTGTCCGAGCCGTCGTCGTCGCTGTCGGGGAGGGTGACGTCAGTGCTGACGTCATCGGAGCCGTCTCCCGTGAGCCGGCCGTGAGCCGTTTAATCTCGGCCGTCCGTTCGGTCGGATCGATCTCAGCCGTTCAATCCCGTAGACCGTCGCCGTGGACCCGGTCCACCGTGAACCCTAGCCGCTGACGCAATAATTCCCTTTTTCCTTTTCAAAAATAATTCATTATTGCGTCATAATTCAATTAAAATTTATATAAATGATTTAATCCGATTAAATCTTTAAAAATTCATAACTAATTCATATTAGCTCGGATTTAGTTGGTTCAAGTCTCTAAATTTTTCTAAAATTGAGATCTACATGTTAAAAATATCCACATATACTGTTCATGCTTGCTTATGTGCTGTTTTGGTGTTTTTGCTCTTTTCTGTTTAGAATCCGACGTTTCCGGAGAGTCCGCTTTTGCAGGAGAAGATTTAGAAGAATTCCAAGGCAAGCAAGGCAAGTCACACAGATCCTAATCAATCCTTTGAGCATGTTGATCCCGTTTAAAGCTATTGTTTCTTTTCAACTATTGCATTTATTTTCGAATGTCATTGGGTGGAATTAGCCTATTGTTTGTTATAGCCTTTTGTTCTTGATTACCTTATTCCTTGATACCTTGGGTTATTATAACTTGACTAGTTGAGCTTTATATTGGTTCGACTAGATGATTAGATGTAATTGCTTAGCCATGCTTAGAAACTTTAGCTCACTAATGTGATAACTATTGATTCACTATTATTTAATGATGGCCTAATAATAGTTCACGATGGTCAATCGTGATTGGTTAATTAATTAATTGCCAACTAAAACCTGACAATGGTGGGTTGTGAGTACATGGTTTTGAAGGTCGTGCTCATGACGATTAAGGACCGGTTCACGAGTTTCGGTTGTGAAACATTAACCGTGCCAACCACAAGCCAGCGTGGGCAACGACTTTATCTTTTGTATAGCATAGTTCATTGCGGAGCACCAGACTGAGAAGTGGCGGAGATAAGCCCACGGGGGTCGCTGGGGAGTCCATGCCTTGTTTATAAGGGGGTGACTATGATCCGGGAATGGTGCACTGTAGTGAATTGTGTTGTGTGAGGGGTAATGTCACAGCTCCTTTCCGAGGTACTGTGGTGGTACTAAGGCACATGGTGACATGATGTGGGGCTGTGTCTTGTGGGTATAGTGGTACACCTCTGATCAGAGTAAAACTATTCGAATAGCCGCGCCCGCGGTTATGGGCGGGTCTAACAATGTCTTTCGTGATTAGTCTCACCCTTCACACCATAATGAAAGATGCTATAACTGGTTATAATTGATTAGCTTCTGGTTTGGAATGGTATATTCCTGGTTTGGAGATAGAACTGTGCAGCCGGGATTGGTTGTTCAGAATGGTTGGGCCTATACAACAGGGTATGTTGTATGGTGTTGGATTAATACTGTTTAATTAATACTCTACTGTTTTATTAAATTCTGAAATATTCATTAAATGCCATTTATGCAAAGAAGCCTATATTATGCCATCCTTGGTTATTCTGTGCACTTGCATATTTGCTGCGTGGCTTGCTGAGTATGTCATATACTCACCTTGCAATCATTCATCAGAGGAGGAGTTCTACAGTGATGCTGATGGTGTTGAGGATTTGGCGTAGTCCTTGTCAAGCTGCCTGTGGAGTGGTGTCGTCTGCGCCGTTTTTCTTTATTTTCCGCTGCTTAGATCTTTATTGATTGAGAGGAACTACCTACCTCTGTAATGACAATTTATTCGCTTATTAATTTGTTATTGTGTGCCTCGGCTGATTCCTGGACGAGGGTTTACACACATGTAAGCGTTTGGAATTTTGGATAGAAATTCCGGGCGTGACAGATGGGGATTATGGATGCGGATATAGGCTACGCGCATAAATGCATGCATATGCGGAACCAGGTATAGCGAATTTTTTTAAGTGGATCAACAAATACTTTTTGAATAGAAAGTCAATGTATCTAACCAATTATTTTACAGGAGTATCTAGTTGGCGAAGGCGATTTCAGAATCAAAAAAGTAAAGTCAAAATCATTTAGCTTATTCTCTCAATTTCAATCGACCGCTGTTAGTATATCTAATATGAATTAGCGATCAGAACACATATGGATAGAACTTCTAAAAGGTTTTTGAAAAAGAGGTAATTTTTTCTGGGCCTGTATTCTTTTTCTAGGTTCACTAGGATTCTTAGCGGTTGGGGCTTCCAGTTATCTTGGAAAGAATATTATATTTGTACTTCCATCTCAACAAATTCTTTTTTTTTTCCACGGGTGGTCGTGATGTCTTTCTACAGAATCGCAGGCCTATTCATTAGTGCTTACTTGTGGTGCACTATTTTGTGGAATGTAGGCAGTAGTTATGACCGATTCGATATATATATATATATATATATATATTCGAGTTTTCACGGTTGTTTGCTGCTCTCACAGTACACGCATGTGTCGAAGATTCTAAGCCAACGTCTGTCTCGCACGGTTCCTCAGGAAAAATACTTGAAGCCCAAACTGGATACTCGTACTATGGCTGATCGAGGGCGGGCGGCCTGGGGACAGAGACGCGACGTCGTGCTGCGTAGGTCGGAGCCTCGTCGCGTCGTGCATCATTGCCGGGCGTTGGTCGAAGGCGTGCAGTGTGGACCTTGTGTCCTTCCGGCCTGGTGTCTTGGCCTCTTGGGGGCTGGTAGATCGATATGCATGCTTGTCCTGACACTGGCCTGATTCAATTTGATCGGCATTCGGCAGCTGGCTTTTGCTCGAGCTTTCCTGCGCTGCCGCTGAAAACGTACGGCAAGCGCGCCGCCGCGCATGTATGCTTTCGTCGAGACCCCTTTTTTCTCTCAGAAAAGCTGTGTGCTTGCACAGTTGCACGCACCATCTCATGGCTCACACCTCCTTTGGTGTCCATGCCGGGCGGCCAGTATGTGCCTGCCATCTCTGATTTCTCGATGAAAGCGTTTAGTTGTGAGTAAATCACCCTCTACGCGTCTTCTAAATTCTTGCGGAAATTACAAGTACGTAACAGAAAAGAAAAACAGCACCAACACAATATTCCCTTTCTCAACACAATATGTAGTCTCCCTCTTACTCAAGTTTTTATTTTATTTATTTTAAAATCCTCATTTGAACCTGAGCTCAGACGATGGGCTGATATTTAGTTCCAGGCCCAAAGAGGCCCAGTGCAAGACTACTAGTCCACTAGACTACTGCAAGGCTGCTTCTCCGTGCTGGGAGACGGCGAAGCGATGCGAGCGGAGGACGACGCCGCCGGCGGCGAGTTCGTGGGCGCGCGGCTGGACGCCGGCCTCCGCGCCGCGCGGTTCGCGTCGCCGCCGTCTGCCGATGAGTTCGCGGCCGCCATCGAGCCCAGGAACGCCCCCGCGGTAGAGAGCCTAGCCTCTCCACGCCCCGAATCCTCTCGAAGCTCCCCCACCTTCCCTTCCCTTTTACCGCTCCTCCCCTTTCTGCTTCCATCAGTTGTTGATACGACTCCGTGCTATGTTCTCCACGTCAGGTGTTTCGTGGCGTGGTGAAGGATTGGACGGCCTCCTCTCGGTGGGATCCTCGCCGTGGCGGCCTTGACTACTTGCTGGTTTGGATCGATCCCTCCTTCTATCTCTATCTAGCTCACACGAGGAGACAGTGGGAAAGATATCTTGTTTCTGCATCATTCTACTTTGCGTTGTGCAATCTCCGATACAGTATTTACTTCAGGAAAAGGTTGGACCTGATGTTGATGTGGAAGGTATGATGTCGAGCACAGGGCATGTGTTCTATGGGGATCTAAGAAGCCATGAGAGGGCGGGTTTTTTACCCTGAATCTGCTTGGGAGTTGTAACTCTCACCATTTTGCACGAGGCGCTAACGCTGCTTATCTTGCTCCTCGATTCCAGGTGCTTGTTCCATTCTCCAAATTCATGAACTCGTGCAAATCTTACCTGAGGTATCCGAATGCCTCCAGTGACTCACCCAAAGCTCAAGAAATCCTCAAGGAGCCCGCTTCTTCAGAGGAGGGGTGCTCGAGCAGCTTAGAGAGTTGTGACCAAGTCTATTTAGCACAAGTGAGATCACCTTTCTTCACAACAGTTACAATTTAATAGTGCACACTTTTGTTTACCTGGGAATGAGTTCTGTTGTAAGCAGGTATCAATTCTGAACACTGAGAATAAAGAGAGATGCTCGCTGGAAGTTTTGAAAGAGGACATTCAGGAGGTCTGACATAACTGTGTTATCTTAGCCAAAATTTCTCCATTCATGATTATGAAATTCTAGAAACGAGTTGTTCTTTACTTTTGTTTGTTTGTTTGTTTGTTCATCTTTTATTTTACAGCCAACATTTTTGAGAGGAAAACCATTTTCGTCAATAAACATTTGGATGAATAGAGCTCACTTGAGATCAAGTACCCATTATGATCCCCATCATAATCTCCTTTGTGTGGTGGCTGGTTGCAAAAAAGGTGTGTTTATTAGTGTTTTAGGTTTGCTGTAGTTTTATGTTCTTTTTGGCTATTAGTGGTGACACGTATGATTCTTCCAAATTCTTCGTTTTCTCAAATCTTCCAAATTATTTGTTGGCCGGTGTGTTTAATAGAACATAGACTTAAATGTCCTTCTACTGCAATTACAAATGCACTTCTGTTTTCAGATTGCTGTTGCTTTTCAAATTTTATTCCACAATCTTCTCTTCTCATAAAGGGTTTCTATCCTTCTAGCTATTTGAAATATAAATTGTGTGTAAAACCCATGACAAATTTCTAGTGGAATACATGCAGTAATTGTTTCATTCTCTTGAACATTTCATACAGTAACTTTGTGGCCTCCCTCATCATCCCCATATCTGTACCCGATGCCTGTGTATGGGGAGGCCTCCAACCATAGGTAAAAAAAGCCTTTCCACACAGGATCTGTTTCAATTTATCCAGTTGTCTTGGACTGATTGAAATTTATCAGTTTTGAGATGCCTTACTCTGATCTCAAAATATTTGGCAGTTCTGTCAGCATCGAGGAACCAGATTATTCAAGGTACACAAGAGCAAGATACATGAAGGAATACTCTGAGAGAGTCATTCTAAATTGTGGTGACGCTCTTTTCATACCAGAAGGATGGTACGTCTTTGTTTTATTCTTGGGCTATTTTGTTGCTGAACTTTTTCTTTTTCAATTATCATTTGGTAACAGTTCATCATGGATTCTCAGCATCTTATATTGAAATACATTTATTGATGCTACAAAATATAGCAAGCTGTCTCTATTTTTCCTTTATGAACTAAAATTTGCTAGGCTTTCATATCACCAATCTGAATTGCCATAAATATGGAAAGCTCTGTTCCAGTTCAATGTACCTTCTCTCCTAAAATTCTGAATAATGTAATAGATGATATATGGTCACGTGGCTTGCTTTGTTTCTTAAAGTTTTTTCTTCTATCAACTGTCATCTCGAAAACCAAACAGTAGGAAAATTAATATGGCTAACACTTTAAGGGTTCATTTAACAGGTATCATCAAGTTGACAGTGATGATTTGACAATAGCAATTAACTTTTGGTGGAAGTCAAGAATAATGAATGAAATGTTAGAACATATGGATGCCTACTATCTGCGACGAATCCTGAGCAGGTGTTAGTATTTTCTTCAGCTATATTTGTTTTCTTCAATATGCACTGCACTTCCATCAGTGAAACGTCTATACTATGATTTGGTGTAGAAGTATACTATATAAGCCTTTCATTTTACCAATCCTAGTCATTGGCATGTAACGCGTATGTACTAAATAGGTAGTCACAATGTAACACAAGCATATTCGACATTACAATTAATACGACTCTACATTGCTCTTTGACAAAAAGAATATTTGGTTGATATTACCATAGTCTAGACAACTGCTATCCCTTACTCTGTGCCAGCTGCCAATAATAACAGGATATGTGGTTGTTCAACTGAAGGATATAGAGAATCATTCATTTCCAAATGTCTAGCCTTTAGTGTGGATGTTTTTTCACTTGACCTGTTTTTAATCCTACTCTAACTGGTTTCCTGTTGTTTTGGCATCTCGCGGGTGTCTGCATCTAAACATGATTCGTTGAAGATTGGTGGATAAGGAGATGGTACGCCCCATTGCCCCTCTATTTGTGCATTGGTACAAGATATTTTTTTCTTTATTTTAAATTTTGTATATGCCACTGGTTTCAAATAGCCATCTGATCAATTTCTATCCTTGGCAGCATCTGACTGTTTTGACTAGAGATGATTGTCATCTTTTGCGTGCAGTATTAGATGCTTGCACTTTGCAATATTTCTTGTATTCTTGATTCTTTATTTCTACTTTTAAACATCTTTCACATTTCATTGGATGGATATTTTGGGTGGTAACTTTGTTCCTCTCATGAGGTAGAACAAAATGGTGCAGGAGAATTCTGTTTCTTGTTCAAAAGGTACAACTGTTTGTCAGACTACGGATGAAGAATCAGGAGGTCAATATTTTTTCAACTTGAGCTTTCCTCCTATATTTATTTCAATTAAGTTCAGCACACTTGCTGTCGTAGTGCTTCCCAAAGTTCTAACGACAGCTGAGTGCTATACTGCTACAATGTTAAGTATAATGTAAATACCCTATTCCTCTCTGTTGTTATTTAGGAAGAAAACAATGATTTACATCCTTCAATTTACCTTTATATTTTTTTTACTCAATTCTGTTGTGATTTTCACACAGATATAAACTTCTGTTGATCATTTAACAGGTCCTGAGCAATTGAAGCAGAAGCAGGTTAATTCTGATTCATCTGACAAAAAAGATTCACCACTGCAAACTCTGGAACCGTCCACCCTCCAAGCACTTTTTGAGCTCATCTCACTGGTTCACAACAGTGCTGAAATGGTTAGCCAAAACGAAATAACAGAGCCTACATCTCAGGATGCATATTGCAAGCAAAGCAATGGAAGTAAGAAGATTGCTGCAGATGATTCATCTCTCTTGGAGAAAGATCCTATTGCAAAAATAATTTTACCACTCAAACCGCTTGAATTGCAGAGTATGCTGCTTGCCATGGCGGTATGTATTGTGAGCTAAAAAAATTATCTGCTGATAGTGATACCATATCAAATTTCTTTTCTTTCATCTATCTTTGTACATTCTAGCCCTCCTCTTTGACATTAGAATTATATGAGCAAAGAAGTTATTGTTTCCTATGTTAAATGCAAACCTTGTCGACCATGTTCCAGCAAACCTTGTCAACGTGCATGGAACATCATCATTCATACAATAATGGTTTATAGTTTGTTCAGCATCTGAACTATTCAAACAAATAAACATGAATTTTGTTGTTATCAAACTTTGTTCTCTTAAACATCCTTGCTTTTCAGCATACTTTCCCAAGGACTCTAGAAGCTCTTGTCCTCAACATGCTTGGACCAATAGGAGCAGAGATACTGACAAGGAAGTTTGACGAGATGGACCAACAAGCGACAAAAGAGCAACAGTTAGTATTTTGTACACTCTCCAGTAATTTCTTAATGCACACATGTTGGTGCTTCTAAACTGTTGAATGGCATGAATGATACAGGAGTGAGTTTTACAAGACATTCTACAGCGTGTTTGATGACCAGTATGCTGCGATGGATGCACTTCTTAATGGAAAAGAAATGTTTTCCTTTCAGGTGCTTCTGTTTCCTAGAATTCATTTCAATAGATTATCATCAATGCAGTGCTCTTGAACCAAAATAGAATGGTGAAAATAAGCGATGATTTTTAACAGGGAGCCAACTTGTAAAAAATATCATTCACCCACATTTTTAGCCTACCAGGAACTCACTGGTGTTCTGCTAAATACCTGATACAGAAATAGTATCTTCTAATTTGATATTTGCTAGCTTTAGATAAAAAATATCATCTCTAAATCAAAGTTCTGCTAAATACCTGATACAGAAATATCTTCTAATTTGATATTAGCAAGCTGTAGATAAAAATTTTCAGTTTTCTTTTTTGTTAGCACCAACTTATCATGCTTTTTATGCAGGTATTCCAAAGTGTGCTGCGCCAATATATTGGGGTGCATGCTGACCGACCAAAGTAATGCACTTGTACATGCCAATTCATGGATCATGTAGCATGTGGGAAGCATGTAAATCCTAGGGTTTGTCTTAACCAGAAAATTTTGTGCCGTGGTTTTGGTTCAAGGTTTCATTGGCGGGCCTCGTGGTCCTTACAAAGGGTCAGTGAGCAAACTTCCCCTCGGAATGATGTCATTTTTCAGGCAAATCCTTGGTTCTTTGAACTTATAACAGTACTACCTCCGCCAAAAGCTATATTTTGGGACGGAGTTGCTCTCTCCGTCCCAAAATGGAGGCACTTACAGTAGTACTAAGGCCTTATTTAGTTCCTAAATTTTTTTTCTCAAAAAGGTTACATCGAATCTTTGGACACATGCATGTAGCATTAAATATAGATAAACAAAAAAACTAATTGTACAGTTTGCATAGAAATCACGAGACGAATCTTTTGAGCCTAATTAGTCCATGATTAGCCATAAATGCTAAAGTAATCCATATATGTTAATGATGGATTAATTAGGCTTAATAAATTTGTCTCGCGGTTTCCAGACGAGTTATGAAATTAGTTTTTTTATTCATGTCCAAAAATCCCTTCCAACATCCGGTCCAGCGTCCGACGTGACATCCAAAAGTTTTCTTTTCGCGAACTAAAGAGAAGTGATCTTCACTCAGGTGTCGGGTTCACCTTTTCTTATTAGAAATGTTTCAGCGTTTGGAAGGTCTAAAGAGAAGTGATCTTCACTCAGGTGTCGGGTTCACCTTTTCTTATTAGAAATGTGTCAGCGTTTGGAAGGTAAGAGGTACCTTCCATTCAAACAAATACAAACGATTTAACAGCGTACTTGTAATACCTTCCAATCAAACAAATACCAACGATTAGTAACAGTGCACTTGTAAAGTTGTAATGCCTTCTAATCACCGTAGTACATTTCAATTTTTGATATTTCATCAAAATGAAGGTACCCAGGGTTTCCCAAACCGGCGGTAAGCATGATTACCGCACGGTAATCGCGGTAACCGTGAAAAAACGTACAAAACCGTTCAAAATTTATCAAAAAATCAAATTATTTTTTAAAATTATTTAAATTTAAAGAGATTACTATGGTATTTATATTACCGTACCCCGCGGTAAGCACGGTAACCGTGGTAACCGCGCTGTCACGGCGGTAAGGGAAACACTGAAGGTACCTGACTACTTTTCAGACACGAAACTTTTTTTTCTTTTACCAGTTAAGCGTCAACACGGCCGTTTACAAGTGAATAAAATGGAATAGCTTCCGATTAATGAAACCATCGGTTCCTTGGTCTATGCACTCTTCTCGCACGCTTTCCTTTTTCTGCTTCTCCAGCATGCTTGTTGAAACACCGACGGAGTAGCAGGTTATCTTCGAACTGAGGCAGCGTTCAAGAGAAAGGTTCAGGCCTCTCTCACAGGAAAACCAACCGACGGTACGGTAGACATGTTGAAACACCAGAGAAAAAAATACAAAGATTAACTTATGAAAGAATTGTTCGTTACTTCGTTGTACCCTACATAGTTCTCTGCCATCTAAATGCCGCTCTCTCTCTCTCTCTCTCTCTCTCTCTCTCTCTCCTCCCGCTGACCTCTGGTATTACATTATGAGGAAACGGAAATATACACAAATGAATAAGAATACATGTCGATCGTCTGGTATATGCCTCCTATGTACAATATCTATTTGCCTCGGTGGATGGAACATGTCATCCTGCTGTAGTCATAACTCAACATTCAAGATTATTCTTAGACCTTTTGTTCACCGGATGGTTCATCCTGGAGGGGAATTCATTTTGGAAGAAGAAAAGGTCATTACAAATGCAACAATAAATGAAGGTAAGTAAAATGATGGTATCACCGGATGGTTCATCCTGGAGGGGAATTCATTTTGGAAGAAGAAAAGGTCATTACAAATGCAACAATAAATGAAGGTAAGTAAAATGATGGTACCACTGGCAATTCCTAAGGAGAAACTGAATCCATATCATTTCAGGTGTGAAATCTATTCTATGGTGTGCATGCTTTATTCCAGGTTTAAGCATATATATACCAACCTGATCTGATTCTTTTTTTTTAAAAAAAAAAAAGGAAGTGAGGAAAGCAAGTGACAGTCTTATAAAAAGTGAGGCCAGAGAGTAACTTACATCAACATGAATCTCCACAGGGAACAGATTTATTGCACCAGGATTGAAAGAGAATCTGGTAAATGCAGCGACAGGGTTAGGACAAATCACTGGGGATTTGAAGTTTACGACATCAAAATAAAAGGATTGCATGGTACATAGAACCCTGCCACGAACTAAGACATACATTTCTGGAAATGAGAAAAAAAAGCAAGTGATAAAGATAAAACAAATCTAGCTGGACATAAAGAGCTGGAGAAATTTCAACCACCCTGTCTGACTGTTGGGTTAATTTTGGCCTAAATAAGGAAATTTCATAGAACATGTGAAAACTTATGACAAGTTGACAACCTTGCAAGGTAAGATGCCATAATCAAAACCAAGACATTGGATCAAGAACAGTTTAAGCATTTTTTAGTCATCGCTCGCTGCATACCTAAGACCAAACTGTTTTATTATTCTCATTTTCTTTTATACATGACAAGCCTAAGAGAAAACAGGAAAACATTACCCTCGTGATAGGACAACCCGCCATGCATATGGGATAAAAAACTCCTCAGGATGACTTTCTTGCTCATATGTAAACCGTAACTGGGTAAACATCTGAAAACAGATCATTATATATTGTCAAGCCAATCAATCTGGACACCAGAATATTTTCAAGTGCTCAAAGAACAAGAAAATGTGCAATCATCAAAGAACTGCCATTTAAAGCAGCAGTTTCTAAGTATTATAAGCATCACCTTCATTCCTTCTCCACGCCATGAACGGCAGTTTTTGTTAATAACCTCAAGAACCTTATCTACAGACCATTCTCCATCTAACTGCTGCATGTCCATTCGACTATTGAAGAAATCCAATACCTTCCAGACAAATTCATAACATGGTGAGATTGTGGAAAGAAAACCTTAGTTGATTATTCTGTATTTGTACTTTGGCAAGTTCATGTAAGAAAAACAATAACACATACTGTGTAAATATTCTCAAGCAATTCATTGAAACGGGGATGGTTTTTGAATGGCTGAAAAACCTCTTGTCGATGCAAGATAGCATACACGACCTGTTGATACACATATTAGAAGCAGTAGTATTCTCCCTATGAGGTACAGAGTAAATATAATTGCTAGTCAGCACATACCTCAGGATTTCTAGGCAATGCATATGTAAGAATTGCATTGATGATTTCTAGAACAATTCTTAAGAAGTCGGTATAGATGTGAAGTTCTGTGGACTGCAAAAGTAAACCACTGTTTAGTGAAAAAAAGGGGTTAAAAAGAGGCCATTGTGAACAAACTGTTGAGTACCGTATCATCTGAGATATTGTCTGCTTCAATCTGATCAGATATAACTTTGATAGCCTTGTCATTTTTTAAC
Source organism: Oryza meridionalis (assembly GCA_000338895.3). Classification (NCBI taxonomy): domain Eukaryota; kingdom Viridiplantae; phylum Streptophyta; class Magnoliopsida; order Poales; family Poaceae; genus Oryza; species Oryza meridionalis. The sequence goes on along the minus strand of CM002524.2, from coordinate 32,639,602 downwards.
TCGGCTAATTTGGTATACCTGAAGAATGTTGCATAAAAGCAGAACATAAGGTAACTTTAGGTGTCACTTCATGTAACAAAAGATTCAAGGTAAATAAACTGGGAGAAAGATTGAGCGAGCATACTTGCGAGAGAGCATGTCAAAGAGGCTAACCAGCCTTTGAGATGCATATGCACTCAGCCTATGCACATGAGGGGCCATATTTGCTAGAATTGCAAGGCAGTTTGTATGAAGGTAGACATCCTATAGTAGATAAGCTTGTCAGTAAACAAGAACCATGTGTAGTGTTAGCACATGGTACACTGTATAGGCTGTACCATTGGATAGCAAGAAGATGAAAAAAAAGAACTTCACAAAAGGTAAGATCAAGTACATATTGCTTCGACTTTCATGTACAAAACAACAAAAAATTCTGATGCGTACTCGCAGTTTGGAGAGGTTGTATTTGATGGTTCGGATTAGTATAACAACCATCAAAGATCCCAAAGAAGTTTGATGCATGAGGCGCTCATGGTACCAAGGGACGCTCGGAAGCACCTAGAATAGTACATAAAAGCATTAACACTTTTTGAATAATATAAATATATAGTAAATCAACTTGCTTACCAATTTGTGTACACTAGCATTGAAGGTTGAATCTTGACTGAGTATAAGAAGAACTATCAATAGCATGTATATCTGATTGGAAGTCTTTCTTGATGCATTGTAGAGCATTTCCAAGATAGGCATCAGCTGTTGAAAAAAATTACAAAATAAACTAGTAAGAGGCTGAGAGTTAAATGTGGATTTGGGTATGCTCAAGTCCATAAAAAACATTTTTGCATATTAGTACATTTGGGGATGAATTCAAATTTCGTGAGTTGCAGCTTGATAATGAAGTTGTGGAATTTGAACAAGACAATTATAAGCTGCCTGGTTGTATAAGGATTTCAACAGCTTAGCAAAAAATATTCTAATATTTAGCAAGCCAGCAATTTTAGCAAGTCAATAAAAGTGATAACTTTTAGCAAATGTAAGCCATTCATAGTTCGAAGCTATATAATACAATGGAAGTTCCCAAGTGACTATCATTTTGTCCAGCAATTTCATGTTCTGTTGTGTATTTCAATATGGAATCTAGTCCCCAAATTGCAATGTTTCAGACATTAAATGCCAATATCATCTATTCATCACATTGAAAAGAAACAGAACTTAAAATTGGAGCAGTTTTATGAACCCAAAACAAATATGTCCAGATATGTATTGAATGCCCTCGTGCTCCAATAAATATGGTTCAGAAATATTGTTATTAAGCTAACATACCAAAGTATCCAAGTCTGTTCGAACCAGAACATATTCCTGAAAGTCACAGTTCCCATGGACCAAAGAATAGAGCAGTAGAACCGAGCTCTCATCTTTTAAGCATCTGCATGGATAGTGGATAGATGGACATTATGATTGATCTTCGTTAATAATGAAATATCCTATTCTAAATAATGACCCCCCACAAATATGTGAAAAGTTAAGAGCAGAATGTTGGTTTCCATCAACAGAAATGCATTCTTATTTCTTAAACATCAAGCCCTCAAACAAATTCCATCTGGAGAGAACTGTTTAACTCTTTTCATAAAACACACATGCCAACTCATCAGTACATTTTTGTTTGCAAGGGGAGAGAGAGAGAGAGAGAGAGCTTCATTGTTTTAATTAAAATCACACTTGGCAAACTTCTATACATCTAACAACAGTATGATCATACCACTCAGCATGATGAAGTGTGTTACTTACGTGCCAAGAGCGTCAAATAGCGATGCGAAAGACAACCTGACAACTAGCCCATTTTGAGCATTTCCTTCAACATCAGCACGATCATCTGCAGCATAGTTCATTTATGTTTGTTAGTGCGAGTGCTGCAGTTTCTTTGTACTACAGGTGCAGTTAATTCCTTGAAAATGACAGGAGCATCTTACATTGACTGTCTTTGGCATTGCTTAAGGCCTTGTAATATGGATTATCATGAAAAGCCGGTGCATCCTTGACATTGGTATTTAAATCGCTTGTGTAGACATCACTGCTTGGAAAGGATTCGCTCATTGTAATGCACTTCCGGTAGTGGATCAGAATAAGCAGAACAAGTAAACTGTTGTCTGCCAATTGACTTGATGCACCTTCAGCATTTGAGCTCACAAGGTAGTTGAAAGTATAATATGGCAGTAGTACAAAGTTTGCTGCAGTAACAAATAAGTAAAGTTAAAGATTTTCCATAATTTAAACATCCTCTAGTTCTATGGCCCATGTGTCATACAATATTTGCCTAACTTTGCCACACTTGTGTAAGGTTAGGTATGAAAAAAATGGGCATGACCAATTGTTAGAAGGAAAATGATGGGAGAGAGTATCCACATTACCAGCAGCTGAACCAACTCGCTGCAAAACACCAGGTCCACCATCATCAGAGAAAGCAGGGTGTGAACCGTTTAAAGGAATCTGTGGTCGTTTTACAAAATTTAGCAGCAACTTTTGAACTACCGAGGACACTATGGAACTGTCCTGCAGAAGAATATGTGGCAAGGATGCACATTCCAAATTTAGACATAAGAAGGGTCCGCAAAAAGACCAGCAAACATAATGCACAAGCAGCTATCAGTTTTACCTGAAGCATAGCCGCATCAATGAAAGGATGCACATCTTTTGGTTCAGGAGATGGTCCAGAACACAATTGAGTTGACATAAGTACTAGCATCAAGTTTAGAAGTTCATGGTGTAGGTAGCATGACTCCGGACTTCATATAAAGGATAAAAAACAGTGAGATGCAAATGGCAAAATATTAATATATCATTTCAAAACACATATACAAAAAAGAAATATGGAAGTCATCGATTGATCTACCTTACATCTACACTACCAATGTAGTTCAGAACACCTCTCATCAGAAAATATTCCACGCTTTGTTCTGAGAGATCAGGAAACCATGACAGATCAATCGATATATCACAGTAATTAAAAACTGATTTAGGGTATTCACAGTGTTTTGGAATATATCAGGCATGCAAGAACTAGTGCGTTTAGATAATCAATTACCAGAAGGAAAATTTTCCAGCCCCTTCTCATCATTGTCAATTTCAAGACTTAGCTCTTGCCAATTATCAGTCTTTGCATTTTCAATAATGAATTTGAGAAATATGGATGATATATATGCAGCATTGATAGCCTTCCTATACGCCGCGTGAGAAGACTCTGCCATGCACTCTTGCAAGCACCAAACCAAATGGATCAAAATCTTTGCGAGATGCTTTGTGTGGTAGTTGTTCTGGGCTGCATAAACACATAGCACAGGCTAGTAAGCATGAGACGATTATAAATCAAAACATGATACTACAAGTAACAATTTGCCACCTATGTCTTCGATATTACAGTAAGCTGAACTTAAACAAATAAATTTTACTAACACGACAGTTCATATTGTTGACTACAGCCATGTCAGCAAAGTCATATATCACAGGTGAGCAACCACAAATGCAGCTCACAATCCACATAAATCAATTACCCAAATCCTCCCAACTACAGCAACACAGGAAAAATGCCGTGAAAACCATGTGAATCTAGCCATATCGCCTCGAAGCACCGCATTGAAGTCTTAAACCCACACCCGCGCGCGCACAGAAACCACGTGATTCACATTGCCCCTCGGATCAAAGCCCGCAGAGAGGGGGCAAAAAACCACCACTGACCAAGAGCAAAAAAAAAAAAGAAAAAAGAAAGAGAGGAAGAAACCGACGCGCGATCAGAGCAACCGCATATGGGAGCGCGGATCTCGAGCCGGCGGAGGGGGGGCAACAACTCACCGAACGCGTGGCACGCCTGCAGGACGCGGTCCCGCGGCCACTGCTGCGTGAGGGGCAGCTCGAGCAGCTGCCTCCAGAACTCGGAGGAGATCGGGTACGCCTTCCCGCCGACCAGCGCCGCGAACATCTGCTCCGCCGCCCCAGGCGACGCCGGGGCCCCCGCCACCGCGCCCAGCCTCGGCGTCGACGGCGCCGCCCCCATTTGGATCTGAAACGACGGCTATACCGCCACCGCGCCCCTAGGTTTCGACGCGGGCCAGCGGACTCAGGGATTGGACGCGAGAGGGAAAAAAAACAGAGAAAAGAAAAGAATGCCTCCCCAACTGGAGTCGAGACGAAGGAAGCGAAGAAGAAGAAGGTTTTAAATGGGACACGGGAGCGTGGAGACCTCGGGCGGAAGAAGGAAGAGGATGGATGAGTTCGGGGGAGCGGGTGCGAGCGCGACTAACTGGTTGGGGGACTTGGCGCTGTGGGCTTGGGTTGTGGGGTTTTCGTGCAATGACGAATATGCCCCCGTGGTTCCTCTTGGGCTGAGGGGTGGTGTGGTCTTTTCGCTGGGGGGAAATGCGGTGGTGTGGTGTCGTTGTTGTTGCTGGGTCGCCTGCCGTGCCGTCGGTGGAGGAGGTGGTGGTGGTTTGGTGGAGGAGCATTCGGGGGAAGAAGAGGGGGGAGAGGGAGTGTGGGGTGGGTTGGGCGACTCGCGATTAAGTCAGGGGGCGTAGCTGATGATGGGTGTTGTTTCGGCCGTGTCGCACTTGATTGTCTCTGCTTGGGAGCTCCCCACCGGTTTTTTTGGCCGTGTATCAGCATTTGGGTTTGACTTCCTCGGCGTTGTTAGGCGCTTTTGTTTTCTTTCATTTAATTGAGTAAGTATATCAAAATGGAAAAAGAATGCGATTTTTGTAGGAAATAAAAAGTAAAAAACTGAATAAAGTTGACATTGGTGGAAAAAAAAATATAAAACCACGATCTCTTAAGTATTTTTCTACCTTCGTAGCGGTGTCAGAGTGCTGTCGTCTCTGCAAACATCTATCGGACTAAATTAGGTATAGTGGACTAGTTTAATAGTCTTTTGTTGATTTTGAAAAAAAAAACTAAAATTAAACCAGTAAAACTGAATAAAGTTAATATCGGTGAAAGAATATAGCACTATAAATATCAAACTTTTAATAGTGTCTACCCCCGAAATTTGACTTCTACGAAGTTCTATAGCTAATTGCATGAAGTAATGATATCCTGTTGTAAAATTTATCTAAAATGAAGACATTGTATTGTTAATTACTTTATAACAATACAATATAATATAAATGCAAACACAGATTTTTGATTTTGCAACGAGTTTTGCAGTCCGTTACGTGCTTATCATTTGGAAGGGCCTGTTGTACATTTTAAAAAATAAACTTAATTTATTTGCTGTATGAATAGTCCACTTCAACAACTATGAACTTTTGTTCACCATCCGTCTTGACGAAAAAATCGAACACATCGGCCTGGGAGATCTGTTTTGCTCCAGTGCAGGTCCAAATATGATGAGATGCGGGCGTGCCAGTCAGTTTAATCCTGCAACTGACAAGATATGCAAATAATAGATCAAACAGCCGATCGGCTGACAAGCCGATGGAGTAGTTCCAGCCGATAGCCGATAATAGCCGATGCCAGTACCAGCCGATAGCGATAGGGTTTAAGCAATCGGCTATATGTCCAATGTAGATAATGATATAGAGGCAATCGGCTGATGATGATGTAATTAGCAATATAATCCAGTAGAAACCAATTGACTAGAAACAATATATAATAAGCACTGATCCGAAAATTAAAGCATACATCGGCTGGAGGTCCGATATCATGAAATCCACAAGATTAGATTAAACAGTGAAACCTTTGTTGTCATCGGCTAAATCCAACTTTTATATATATATATATACACACACACACACACACACACACACACACACACACACATATATATATACATATATATATATACATATATATATATACATATATATATATACATATATATATATATATATATGTAATCCTTACAAGCCGATGCAACATCCAGATAACTTATTGGCTACCACCCCGATAAAATATTAGTATGAACCTATCGGCTTCACAAGATTTATATTATCAACAACAATCTAGTAGGTCGAACCTAACCAATGCAGCACGAGATTGTATATGATAATTTAATACTTGATGAGCCGATAGATCTGTCTAATGTGATGGATATAACAAATCTATTTATAACAGCATTGTGATTATAGAGATATATCGGCTAAGATAGAAGATCAGACCTAACCGAGACGGTTCCAACTAAACCGATGCGTCTCTAAACACAATGCAACTAGAGATAGAATTGAGATATCAGGTAGACAAATATATCAACCAAACCAGAGCGATCCAAGAGATCGAAACGATGCAGCCTTGAACAACACCAATGTAGCCGACAGATTCACCAGGGCCCGACGAAACGTAGGACTTACCCCTTCGCCGGAGATCGAAAGCCGATGCAGCCCCGCGTCAGGTGCCAAATTCCACCGGAAGATAAGTAAAAACCTCGGTAAAGAGGGTGGCGATGCGCCGGGAGTATTGTTGATCGATAGATTGATAAAATACATAGACCCCGGGTGTACATATTTATACCCATAGGGAGATACTAGTCCTTGTCGGACAAGAAAGAAACTAAAAAGGAAAAGATAAAGTCCTTATCGGACACTAAACACACTTTCCTAAAGATAAAAGGAAACTAACAAACTATGCCTAATTAATAGATAACTGTCATGTCACATCCTTCTTGAACTCGAACTCTTCTAGATAAGCTTCCTTTGATTGATCCGACTCCACCAAGAACACGACATCGTGGCGACTTGACTCTTATCGGCTGATTCTAGAACTTTGAAGCCGATACTGACTCTAAGCCGATGGTGACTTTGGGCTTACCAAATTTCACTGTTAACACATGCCCCCTAGTTTTGGAGTATGAGAACTCATGCTTCAAAATTTCTTGTCTTGATAACTCCAAAACTGATCTTCCTTTGCTTCGTGCAATTGGCTTTCATGAGCCGATACCGTTTGCAGTAGATGAGCCAGGCTGTCAAACTCGTGGCAAAAGAATCTCTCTCTGTTAGGTGCTGACAATCCGTGGAATGCAAGATCTGTGAGCTGCTCATCATTTAGACTCAAACTATAACATCGGCCGCAGAACATTACGAAATCTCTGAATATATTCCATAGCCGATTCCCCTTCTTGCCGCTCAGCCGATATTAAATCTGAAAGCTTCAACACTTTGATTCCAGCAAAGTAGTCATGAAATTGCTTCTCAAGATCGGCCCATCCTTTGATAGAATCTGATGGTAGCGATGAAAACCATGTGAAAGCCGATCCAGTCAAAGACAATGGAAAAAAAATCTAACTTTCAAAGCTTCTTCAGCCGATGCCTCCCCACATTGTACTAAGAATCGGCTGATGTGTTCAATTGTAGATGTATCATATCTTGCCCTGAAAACTTTGAGAAATCTGGAACTTTGTATCGGTGTGGTAATGGCACCCTATCAAACCATTCAGGATATGGCAGCCGATACACAGAAGTATGTTCCTTAGGAAATAATAGAAATTCTGAATTAAAAATAAGGAATATTAGAAGTAGAGTATAGAGTCCATATAGAAATACAATTAAGAAAAAAATAGAAATTCGGAATTAAAAAATAAGAAATATTAGAAGTAGAGTATAGAGTCCATATAGGAATTTAAACCTAACTAAAATTCGGAAAAAAGGAGCCTCCACGTTCGCTCTCATGACCTAGAAATTCTGACATTAATCGGAGAAAAAGAAAAGGCAGAGTCCATATAGAAATACAATTTAGAAATAGCTGAAATTCGGGATTAAAAAATAAGGAATATTAAAAGAGGAGACTAGAGTCCATATAGAAATACAATTTAGAAATAGCTGAAATTCGGAATTAAAAAATAAGGAATATTAGAAGAGGAGACTAGAGTCCATATAGAAATACAATTTAGAAATAGTTGAAATTCGGAATTAAAAAATAAGGAATATTAGAAGAGGAGACTAGAGTCCATATAGAAATACAATTAGGAAATAACTTAAATTCAGAATTAAAAATAACGAATATTAGAAGTAGAGTATAGAGTCCATATAGAAATACAATTAAGAAAAAAATAGAGATTTGGAATTGAAAAATAAGGAATATTAGAAATAGAGTATAGAGTTCATATTGGAATTTAAAACCAACTAAAATTCGGAATCAAAAGGAGCCTCCACGTTCGCTCTCATGGCCTAGAAATTCTCACATTAATCAGAGAAAAAGAAAAAGCAGAGTCCATATCTATAACTAACTAATATAAATATTCGTATTTTTCAAGTCGTCACATCTAATTTTCGTCCATTTTTCGTCCATCCACATTCCGATTCAGTTAGCAATAGCCATGGAAAAAAATTGCAAAAAAAAAGGCGTCCGCCGATGCCTGCCTCCACGCCGTCCGGGCCGCCACCCCTCCCGCTCCGCCGGGACCACCGCCGCCGCACCTCCCCTCCCCCCGATCTAGCGGAGGGGAGGGCGTCGCCGGCCCTCCCGCCGCCGCCGCCGCCGCTCGCCGTGGGGGAAGGCGGCGGTGCCTCCACACCCCGCCGTCGCCGCGCCATGCTGGCGAGAAGGGAGGGACGCCGTCGGTGGTGGAAGAGACGGCGCCGGTGGCGGGGGAGTCGGCCGGTTGGGGGGAGGGGGAGAGGCGCCGGTGAGGAGAGGGAGAGGCGGCGTCGGGGGCGGGAGAGGAGGAGGCGGCCGGCTCGGCTCGGTTGGGGGGGGAGGGTGAGGGGGAGGGTTAGGGTTAGGGTTTTCATCAATTTTAAACTGATCTGAGCCGTCCATCAAAACGAATGGCTGAGATCGATCGAGTATTTGGGCCGCACGAGGGCCAGCGGTCCACTAAGCGAAAGGAGGAGTATGGGGGTATTAAGTAGACTTTGGTCTCTTGTAGGCTGAAGAAGAAAATGGGCTGAAAAAGGCCCATATAGAAAAAAGGATTTTTATTTCAATAAATACTGAAATGATATTTGTATTATCAAAATTAGCAATTAAGCTATGTAAATTCCAAGAAAATTTCAATGAGTGTAATTAATATAGAAAATTTAATAAAAGTTAAATCCAACCATAACATTTTATTTCTTACACTTACTTTACTTATAAATTAATTTAATTATATACTACCTACTTAAAAAATACCCAAATATTTCAGAAAATTTATATTTCATTTAATTAGAATTTAATATGTTTTTAATTCAATTTTATCTATTTTTCTTTTCGTTGCAAGGCAAGACCACTTTTGCTATAATTTAAAAGAGTGTAATTAATATTGCAGAAAATTTTATATTTCATTAAATTACAATTTATTTTCTTCATATAAATAGTTCAAATCAAATTTCAGTCACCATATCATTTTGCTAGTAGAAATAGAATTTAGAAATAGCTGAAATTCAAAATAAAAAAATAAGGAATATTAGAAGAGGAAACTAGAGTAGTTATTATACATTAGTAGTTTTGAAAAGTTATTGCAAAATTTAAAATTATGTTGTCATTGTAATATATTTTAATAATATAATGAGAAAACATATATGCTATTATATGAGAGAAAATATAATGATGCTAGCCGCTCAATCTGTACGGGCCACCATGCCAGTTATACTGATCTAATCAATCTTTCGGAGGTGTACACCTGTGCGTGCGTGCTCGTATACGTTTGTACTGTATTTGGAAGAAGAAAAAAAAATCTTAGTACGAAAAGGTGAACAGACATTTTAATTTTCGGCCCATTCAAGTGGATATTGCGGCCCAGTAGTTTAGCCTATCCAGGCCCAGGAGGCAGAGGCTACGGGTGAATTCAATCGAGGCCGTCAATCTCAAACCGATCCACCGTCCTCACGCACGCCCCTTCACACACCACCATCGGACGGCGCGCGCCGGAGAAGATTTTGCCGCCACCGGCGCCTTCCCCTCCCCGGCGAACGACGCCGCCGCCGCCACCGCCACCGTCGCCGCCGCGCGTCCGGGCCCCTACCATCCACCCGGCGGCCGTCGGCCATTGTCTCACCGTGCGCCGCCCGAATGCGAGGCCGCCATCTCCTAAGCCCTCTCTTATCCCCTCTCTCCTACCCAAAACCCCCCTCCTCTCGCCTCGCTCCCCGCCGCGGCGCCAGCCACCGCGCCGTAGCCCCGCCGCCCGCCGCGCACCGCGCCCCACTGTCCGAGCCCGACGTCGGCATCTCCCGCTTCGCCTCCGCCCTCCCGGGCTTCCGCGGCGCCCTCAAGCAGCGCTACTCCGACTTCGTCGTCCACGAGGTCGCCCTCGACGGCTCCCTCGTCCGCCTCACCTCCTTCGACCTCCCCGACGGCGAGGTCCCTCCTCCTCTCGGGCTCCTGTTTCTGCTCTGCTTTGCCATTACAGCTCTCCTGCTCTGGATTTGGGAGCTGTGAAGCTCGTGGCACCGGTTAATTTAGCCTAGCGCTGTTTGTGGATTTGCAGTGTGTAGATGCGAAGGAAGGCGGCATGGACGAAGCGCAGGCGCTGGAATCGTTCCGGCTGCTCTGCGGCGATGCGGACTGTGAGGCATTGAGGGGGTTTCTGGAGAGGGTTTCAGAGGGAGGCGACAGCGATGTCTCACCGATCATTCTCTCTGCTGATGCCGACAAGACTCATCGCTCGGTGTGCTATCTTCTCTACTTTTGTTGTTTTGTATTGAATGAGAAGCTGGAAGCGTGTAGTCATTGGTCCTACTTTTTGTTAGGAAGTTCATGATTTCTTCAAGAGGAACTTCGAGGCCTTGCTTACAGATACAGTTGAGCACAGCGATGGAATCCAGAGGTGCATCAGGGTGCGGTTGAAGCCAGGGCGACGTGAACGGAAAGATGTTGATGGGAGGGGGAGGAATAGGAAAGGCGCGGGAAGTTCGGGCTGGAGAGATGACAAACCATTTGATAGTAGAGGATCTATAATCTGGCCTGACCATCTAGGGAAGTTCATAAGGTTATGTCATCTGTTCAGTTTCATGCCTAACTACTATTGTGCCCGATCATCTTTATTCTGTTCGCGTAAGAATGCAAAGCACTGCACCGTTGACTTACAGTATGTAATTCACATACCAGGTTTCATCTTTACAAGGAGAACAAGGACACCCAAGAGGCACTAGGAAAGATAGGCAAGATGCTAGGGCTTCAGGTGCATGTTGTTTGCTGTTTCATTGAAGTATTTGCAGGGTGTCCTGTTTTTAGTTTATAAATTCATTCAGCTGTTTGCTAATTGATTGGTGACTAAACTTCCCACAGCCTCGATCATTCGGGTTTGCAGGAACAAAGGATAAACGCGCTGTTACAACTCAACAGGTATCCTTGTGTAGTAATTTATGCTGTGAAGCTCATGCATATAATGACTTTCTGACTTTCTTTTCATGGGTTTGATGGGCAATCTGGGTGATATTTAATATAACAAACTTGTTATATAAAGAACATGAGGTAATGATTTATATGGAAAGAAATTAAGAGAGGTTGTTGGTATTGGCTGTTGTCATCTCAAGGAAGAATGGGTGCTATGGTTTGAAAATAAACAGAAAGGGCTATGTTTTCAACATTTCTTGCAGTCATGATTTTTCTGGTTCTCTAACTTCTGATCAGGTCACGGTTTTCAAGGTGCAAGCTAGTAGGTTGGTTGCTCTCAACAGTAAGCTCATTGGCATTAAAGTTGGAGACTTCAGGTAAGAAAGTGCATCCCTCTTTCAGCATCAATGTAATGTCATTGACTAAAAGCAATTGACTGCCTCAGTAATTTATTTAACCTGTTCTAGTTATGTGAAGGAAGGTCTTGCTCTTGGTCAACTGATGGGGAACCGATTTACAATTACCTTGAGGTGCATGTTCTCCCTGTTACTGGTGGCATTCTATTATAATGGTAGTATAGCAGAAATATTTTTGGTGAACTTTTTTGCATTCTGAAAAATGTATGCTGAAAAAGGGCTGTGACACACAGACGCAAGGGTGGAATCAAACCCAGAGAATGGGAATTTTGCCAGTTCATAGCTCATGTAGTGATAGCGCCGCAGCCTTACTTAGTACTAAGTACTAACCCTTCTATTATGGCTGGGTCATGGCAAAATCCTAGCTCCGCCTCTGACATAATGCAATGTTTCTACTATTTGACGATTATACAAATTATAGGAATGACCTGGCATGCTTTTGTTCTTCTTTCTTTATTCTTCAACTACAGAGGAAATTGATAATTCATACTTTTTCCATTTTTATTATCTGCCAGGAGTGTTGTTGCAGAGTCTGAAGATGTGATTAAGGCTGCTCTTGATGGATTAATAACAAATGGATTTATCAATTATTATGGTCTACAAGTACAATAATTCAACTCTTCTCTCTTTTCTAAAGCAGGCTCCTGGATACTGCACTTGTTTTGCATTTGCTGAGACACAATAAATAAATACCATGCTGATAGGCTATATGAAATCGTGGTCATTTGCTGGAACGCACTGAACCTATTGCAACTATTGCTCTAAAAGAAAAAAGAGGGTGTCAAAAGCCCCTGCTCTTTTGGAACATACAGTGTTATCTCAGCAAATGCAAACCAAGTGTGGTGTGGAAAGGCCAACATTGCCCTGTTCATTTTCCTGTGGTTCAAACTATTTTTTGTTGTGTTATGGCTAGTAAAAAAATCTTCGTTTGTGTGCTTAGCGCTTTGGTAGTGGTTCAGTGCCGAATCACCAAGTTGGTGCTGCTTTGCTTAGAGGAGAGTGGAGAAATGCTGTTCAATTGATTCTTGGTCCAAGGGAAGGAGATATCCTTGTTTTCTTTTTCTAATATGTTTACCAGATAATATATGTTTAAATGTGTGAATTTGTTCGACTTAACTTCGCGGAAAACAATGTGATAACATAAATAAAGTGAGGGAGCATTTTAAGGAACATGGTGACATTGGCACGGCACTTAGGAACTTCCCTCGATATCTCATAACAGAGAGGGCTATCGTAAGTATATTTTTTTCTTTTACTTTTTGCTGTCGATGTAATTTTTTAACATTGTCACTGCCATTTTCCCCCCTAGCGTATTTACTAGATATCTGTGCCACACCTTTCCAATCTTCCATCAAGTTTTTGGTGAAACCAGAAATCGAGTTGAGGTTGCCTGGGAGGATCTGATTGGTCCCAGTGCTCTTGGAGTCTGGATGTGTTATACATTAGAGACAAGATGCACTTATGATGTTTTGAGGAACATACAGTTTAATCATATTTATTATATGCTCCAGAATGTGAATTTTAGTAGATGATGCATGATAATTACCTACATAATAGAAAAAAGTTACCAGCTTATGCTGAAAGATATTATAAAGAAGGCATCGCTACAGTAATGAATTTGTATGTGTTGATTTTGAGCTTTCACTTTTCTCGCTCCAAATATATTAACTAATTTATCATGAAGGTAGCTATCCTCCCTTTTATCATCTCATTTAACATTTCTTATTGTCAATCAGATTTAAAGTACATTGATGCATAACCCTTAAACTTATGTTTTGTTTTATTTTTAGCTTCAGCGCTTGAAGAAGTACCCTGGCAACTATCTACAAGCACTAATGGCTATACCTAGAACACTGAGACTGATGTATGTTATGTTCAATATCTGAAATTTTGTCTAGAGATTCCAACACCTGAAATTAATGTAATTTTCTTTATTTATGACAAATTTAGGCTATACAATTCTACATATTAAGTTGTTCTGATTATTCTATTCAGGTATGTGCATAGTTACCAGAGTTACCTATGGAACCATGCTGCAAGTATGAGAGTTCAAAAGTATGGTCAGTATACCTTTTGCTCAATAGGGAATTAGGGATGGCAGTTTCAGACTAGGAGTGATTGTTCTTTTCTAAATAAATTTTGATTATTTGCTTTATCGATGGTACCTGCAATGGATATGCTCATCAGATAAGACAGCGCAGTATATTCCTTAGACTCTAATCATTGCATCCGTATGGGGTTTCTTCCAATTAATGCATTTATCCAGTACTATACATCGTTACACATTAGCATTATCTAAACTTGTGGGACAGAGAGACATGACTTCTGGTTGGTCATGTGACTACTAGTTAACCAATTTGTCAAGGGCAGCCTTGGGTCCATGGTAGCCAGACCAGGTTGGTCTTGGTTTTCAAGCCTTCTGGGTTTCCCCTGCCTTGGTTTTGAACTCCTCTATGAGGGTAAATTTTATGTTCATACTGTCACTAGCTCTGTTCGGAAAGTTGATTGGACTAAATATTTGATTGGTATCCACTTTTCGACCACTACTTGACTACTTCTTGTCTTCAAATTTTGCACTTGTTATACCATCTTGCATAATTTTGGCGTATCATCTCTTTTAATTCATTATCTTACACATCTAGTTTTGCAATGACTGAACGTGTTTCTTGAAATGTTCTGTTTTAAGAGAAATGAACCATCTATTTATGAGCTTTGTGCATTTTTGCACTAAAACTTGCTGCTAGTGCATTCCGTTGATCAATTATATGCATTTTGTTCTGCTATACTTGTTTGGAACTAAGTTTTGGCTTTTAAAGGACTAGTATTTGCTCTTCTTTTGCCTCTGTGTTCTAATGGTAAACGTCGCAGGTATTTCACGAGTTGTAGAAGGTGACTTGGTTTACAAAAAGGAATCCCCTTTTGAACAAGGAGCTTTAAAGGCCACTTCAGAAGATGACGGTCAAACTATGTCATCTGAAATGAACGCATGTTGTGAAACGCTTCCAGAAGAAATGATCCAGTCTGTCAAGGTTTGCTATAGAAAATTAACTTAAAGGCTTAAAGCATACTTACATATAAAAACTGTGAGACGTCTGCACTACTGCTTTTTATGGAATTACTATCGTTCATTTGTCTTGTAGATAGCGGATTCTGAAGATTTATCAAAGTCCCTGTACACATTTGAGGATGTAGTCCTCCCTTTGCCTGGGTGATGAGCGCTTATTTTATGTTTTATGCTTGTCTAATTCAAGTGTTATGCTTACCATTTTGCATTTGCAGTTCAGAAACATTGTTTCCTGGGAACGAAGTTGCTGGAATTTATCATGAAATAGCTATAAAGGTAAATGTATTTTAACATGAATTCTATGATTAACTCAGGTTTACTGTGGCATGAAAAATGAAGGGATATTTTATTGAATCATGCAATGGCTTCTTCTGTAATGAGTAATGATGTTAATGTCCGATCTGTTTTCACTACTCAGGATGGCATTAATCTGAGAGAGAGTGTCCATGGTGTTGAGTAAGTTAATCTGCTACTCTGCTTATATGTATGTTGCTTTCCGGAGCGTACTTTAAAGTCATGCATGGTTCTTGTATATAGCAGCTAATTCACGTGCATCCCAAGAAAAACGAAGATTTAAATACAGCATTTGCCCATGCAAACAACATGTCTTGGGCCTTATTCACTAGTCTTATAACTTCTCTTTTTTTCCTCCATCGCACACTGTTATGTTTGTACACCTCTAGACAAAGTTCTTGTGAATCATGGATCATACATAGGGTCTTAAGACTTATATACTGATAGCTTCTTTTAATTTGAAATCATGCATACCAAGTTACTGACTATTGTGTTTCTAAGGGACTTCTCTATTACAAGCATGAAAGGAGGTTATCGTCGGGTGATCCAGCGACCTATTGATTTTGAATGGTAAGTGCAACCAAGTGCTTCATGCCATGCTGTTCACCTTTTTAGGTTCCAATTTATTTGTTGTACAGTAAAGTAAATTTTGGACAAATAAATTCCATGCACCTCTATGTACGGTTGTTGGATATCTGCTGATATTCATTTAATTTGTTGTTTTATGTAGGGATCTCATCACTTATACAGATGAGAAAATACCTTTAGTAGAAACGGATTTAGATGTTTTGTCTAAAACGAAGCCATTAGAAGTAAATGAACTACTATCAGATGGGATTTCCAGCTGTACATCACATGATTCTGGGCTGGAAGCTTCATTGGATGCCTCTGAATCAATAAATGGAGCTAGCCTAGTAGTAGCAGAAGCCAAATCTATTGGCAGCTCGGATACGTTGGAGAAACTGGCAATAAAATTAGCATTTACTCTACCAGCATCCTCTTATGCTACAATGGCTATTAGGGAGTTGATGAAGACTTCAACTTCGGTATTTCTCCAATTCTCTGATCATTTCTTTGATTTTTCCAAACTAAAACTTAGTTATGAGCAAATTTCATCTGTTTTCTGTGTCGTTAATATATTTTTATCTTTTTGGCTGCACACAGGTTGCTCATCAGAAAACATTAAACATCTGAACCTTCGGCCATTTGCATTATTTATGAAACTAATCTCTGATCTAAAGGACATGGATGTTTAGCATGCATGTTATGTTACGTGAGTAAATATTGTCTCTCATTTTACTGATTAGTTTTTGGCTAGTCCTTAATCGTAATGCTATTTTTTGGGGGGAGTTAGTAATCCGCTGTTTCTTTGTGCTTGCAATGTCACTCTTGTACTGCCATGAGAGAAAAATCTAAGTCTGATCCTTCAAAAAAGAAAGAGAGAAGGAAAGGCCACTGAAGCGTCGTGACTCGTAAACATGCTTAGCTCATCTGGTGTGTAACACCAGAATTACATATTACCGATTTGTCCATGTAACCGCTCGTGCATATTACTACAGTCACGTACTGGGAATTGCCTGTAGTGAACTAGTGATATGTACTAATGTTTGGTTATCAACTACTCCGCTTTATCACAGTTTGACACGCATAAGGTTTGTCAACTTCAATTATATTGGCAACTGTTTATCTGTAGCCACAATTTTAACAAGATTCTCTTCTAATAAACTAGGTTCCACACCCATTGATTAAAAAAAAATATGATAAGATTCTCTTAGGCTGTGTTCTTTTCTTCCATTTTCCAACTCACTTCCCTCGTTTTCTACACGCACGCTTTTCAAATGCTAAACTGTGCATTTTTGGCAAAAGTTTTCTATATAAAAGTTGCTTTAAAAAATCATATTAATCAATTTTTCAAGTTTTTTAAGCTAATATTTAATTAATCTCGCTATAATCGTGTGGTTTGTTTTCTGTGTCAGGTGTCTCCCGAACACAACCTTAAGCTTGCTAAGATGTGACCAAAAATTCGTTTGTCTCAACTTAGATAAGTGTGCAATATTTATTAGCAAATGATGATAAAGTATAACTAGAAATCAAACACAACCTAAATCTAATCTAACCTTTTATGTTCTTTTTTTTCGAAATTTATGTAGGCAAGATATCTGTTGTATCTAACTCTAGAACGGAGAACGAAGCGGCCTAGAGGTGTGGTGATGAGCGGGTTGTTGATTTTGTTCGATTTTCTCCCTTGTCCATTGAATACGTCCATTTTCCCCTATTTTTTTCTCTCTTCTCAAGTACAAATCATGATGTTACAGAAAATATACCGCTGCGGTTTTAAATTTAGATTTGAACTATTCATGCTCGTTACACCTTATACAGGCTGATTGCTCTAGAGCGGTTATCACCGGGATTCCAATACCTGAGAGCAATGATAAAATAGTATAGCTCATTTTCTACTATAAACTCATCTTAAAGCCAATATATATAATAGATTAGCTATAAAATTAGCTACAATTTTCTTCTCCTCTCTCTATCTCTCACTTACACATTTAATGCATTTATCTTAGAGATTGCGTTAAGTTAGCTCTTGCATGAGAGCCAACCCCCTTGATTTTTTGTTAACTCTCTCCTCCACATAAGTTTATAGTAGACTTAGGCCATTCCTAATCCAAGACACTAGACATAGTTTCTATAAACTCTACATCATCAAGAAACTAATACTAGACACTGCTCTTCCAATGCAAACACCACTATTCTATATTTAAATTTAATGCTACTTATCTCACATGATGTATTGTATGTTGTGTAGAAACCATGTCTCATGCAAGACATGGTTTCTTTCTCTTTCCTCATTTATTCACTTGCCATATCATTTTTCATCTTAGGTGACATCTTATTTAATACTATAGACATTATTTTAGTTATTGGGTTGGAAATGACCTTATAGCTCACTATTATAATTGCTCTGATTAGAATCAAGCACCTGCATTTTTGTTTCGAAACACGAGCCAGCACATACGCTAAACATATCGACCCGTCCTCTCTGCTTTTCTAGCTATTACCCGTTCCTTGCCTCGGAGCGATTCAACCCGGAGGGGGAAAAATTGGGTTAATTTGATCCGTGCCATTAAAAATATAGCTATTTATATAAATATCATTACAATTCGTGTATTTGTATATGTGTCATTGAAATTTTACGAAATTAAAACCGTGATGATGATTTTGCTTAAAATGTTTTTCTGAATCAAATACTACAATATTGTGCAAGCTCTCCGCTTAAGCCTGAATGTATCTTGTCATCTTGTGGAAAGCGGGTTCACATAACAACGAATGATCCTGCCCCCCATGCCTAAAAAGAAAAAATAATCAAGGTTCAAGGGCTCAGAGTTTAATATTCGAATCTTTTTTTAGACCTTGTTCGGTTAATTCCTCCGATAAAAAAATTGAGAAAAATTTAGAGAGGATATATTACACGTCTATTATGATATAAAATTATTCTCCCTTGAATCTTTTCATTTCTTTTTTTTATTAAACGAACAAAGCCTTAGGTGCCTTTTTTTTTTTTAAGGAAGTTTTTGTTTGGCCTGGCCTCGCGCCTCGTTGATGCGGCGCGTCACGCGTGCTCTGGAAGCTGGTGCCTCTCTACTGAGTCTACTCCCGTTCAACTTCGAGCACCTGACGCAGTGACGCTACGGCCTACGGGGGTCGCGACGACGTCGCGTGCTGCTGCCGTGCCCGCGTACGTGCCGTGCTGCGGTGCCACCACGCATCACGCTTCACGCATGCCCGCCGCGCGTTTCCGGCGGCGTCGGGATTACCAAGGCGCGGGCGATCGAGGTGTTGGGCCGCTACTGGTGGAGGCGAGCGAGCGAGTGCAACATATGATGATTTTTTTTCTTCTGCCCTTAATAAAGCTTGGGCATTTTGCTCGTGTTGTGTATATATGGACAAGAACGCGCCCAGAGATCCCTCCATTCTCTCCCTGCTCTGCTCCGTCAGTCAGTCATCAGTCGGTTTCGTGGGCGATCGATCGGTACGTGACGCCGTGACGGTGTACGTAGGCCGACTGGTGCACGTCAGCACGTGCGATTGCTGTGGTGATCGAGGAACCGCGAAATGGGTCGCGGGGGCGACGTGGACGACGAGGCGGGCGCGCTGCGGCGGTTCGTGCGGGAAGCGGGAGGGTGCGCGGTGGTGGACGGCGGGCTGGCCACGGAGCTGGAGGCGCACGGCGCGGACCTGCATGACGAGCTCTGGAGCGCCAGCTGCCTCGCCTCCGCCCCTCACCTCATCCGCAAGGTCACCCAAACACGTTCTTCGCTTTCTCCATAACGTAACTCCGAGTGGTTCTAACGGCTTCGTGCAAATTAAGCGCTGCAGGTGCATTTGGACTACCTCGACGCCGGCGCCAACATCATAACCTCGGCGTCTTGACAGGTGTTTGACAAGCTGATGATATAGTACTCCCTTCCCTCCGTTTTTTTTAATAGATGAAGCCGTTGATTTTTTCTCACATGTTTAACCATTCGTCTTATTTAAAAAATTTACGTAATTATAATTTATTTTGTTATGAGTTGTTTTATCACTCATAATACTTTAAGTGTGATTTATATCTTATATATTTGTATAAAATTTTTAATAAGACGAATGATTAAATATGTGAGAAAAAATCAATAGAGTCGTCTATTAAAAAAAGAGGTAGTATATTATAGTATATGGCGTCTAACCTCGGCTATAATCTCGGTGTCGTACGGTCTCATTTTCGCATGCAGGCGACGATACAGGGGTTCCAGGCGAGAGGCCTGTCGCGTGAGCGGAGCGAGGCGCTGCTTCGTCGGAGCGTCCACATCGCGCAGGAGGCGCGCGCCATCTTCGCCGAGGGCTGGTCCAAGGGCCCCTACGCCAACCACCGCCCCTCGCCGCGCCGGCCCGTGCTCGTGGCCGCCTCCATCGGCAGCTACGGCGCCTATCTCGCCGACGGCTCCGAGTACACGTACGCACGCACGCCCCGATCGATCAGTCGTTGATTCCTGGCTACATATAGTTGTTTAGTTCGATTACGTGTGCTGCATGCAGCGGCGACTACGGCATATCGGTGACCAAGGAGACGCTCAAGAGCTTCCACCGGAGGAGGCTGCAGGTGCTCGCCGACGCGGGGCCCGATCTCATCGCGTTCGAGACGATCCCGAACAAGCTGGAGGCGCAGGCGTACGCCGAGCTCCTGGAGGAGAACGACGTGAGGATCCCGGCGTGGTTCTCCTTCACCTCCAAGGGCGGACACAGCGCGGCGAGCAGCGACCCCATCACGGAGTGCACCGCCGTGGCCGACGCCTGCGCGAGGGTCGGCGCCGTCGGGGTGAACTGCACCGCCCCCAGGCTGGTGAACGGCCTGATCCTCTACATCAGGAAGGTGACGAGCAAGCCGGTCGTCGTGTACCCCAACAGCGGGGAGACCTACGTGGCCGAGACCAAAGAATGGGTGGTCAGTGCACACCGTTGATTTGGAGTACTTGTTTTGGTTTGTGCTGTGTACGTGTTCTTTCGATCGATTGGTCGTACGATACACGCGTTACGTGATGCAAATGCAATGGTGCAGGAGTCGGAGGGCGGCGCGTCGGAGACGGACTTCGTGTCGTGCGTCGGCAAGTGGAGGCAGGCGGGCGCCGCCCTCGTCGGGGGTTGCTGCAGGACTAGCCTGGCCACGGTGAGGGCCATATCGTGGGCGCTGCGTGAATCGGATTACGCCGTGGGTGGTGACGAAGATCGCGACGATTTCCCTGCAGTGGCCGTGCTCTAGTTGTTCCTGCCTTGTCGATCATTTAGTCTCGTGGTTGTCTGGTTGAGCGCGCAGTTTTGTGTGTGTATCCATGCTTCCAAGTTCCAATCAATGGAAAATGGCAATAAAACGGTTCGGTTCGTGCAGTTTATTCGATTTTCGAGAGTTTCTTCTGTGCTTGTAATTAATTAGGACCTTGATCACCTATAATCTAACGTACCAAGATAAAAAGGCACCAATAAAAGGTACAAAAATAGTGGGCCAGGTACTGGAAGGTTAAAATGGCAATTGATTTTCATAGTTGAATTGTACGGTTAAGGACAGATGCATCATATTCGTTTCTCTTTTTACGATCTGCTCAGCGATTAATCACGAAATAAAATGCTTAGTGATTAATCACGGAAGCATCGATCAAGCTGGCAATTAGGCAAATCAATTTTCGCAAGAAATCAATAACGCCAAACATTTTGATTCCATTTAACAGCTTTCGTTGAAATCAATGCTTCACAGGAATGAACCAATGCTTCAGCATTCAGAAACCATCAGCAGCAGCCAGCAGCCAGCCACCGATCGTCACCGCCGTACGCACCCGCCGGTCATAGCTGCCGTAAGCGTTGCCCCTGTTCTCGCTTGTTCTTTCACTTGGGGTTCAGGAAAGGGTTAGGCTTAAATACTTAAACATGCATAGAGGGAGATTGAAGTCATACCATACCAGCATCGTGTAAAAGAAAACAATCTCATTGACGAGATGCCATCAGCCAACGGATGGGGATGAAACAATTACTAAGATACCCTTATTAATATTATTTTCTATCCCTAAATTACCCCTTAGAAATCAACTGTGGTTATTAATTGGTTTAGAAGGTACCTAGCATACCTTCCAAGCACCGTAAAAGATCTCTAAATTTTCACCTTCTTCTCGGTCCAGAGGAACACAATCTTTGACATCTTGTGACGAAAAATAAATTGATCCGCCTCAATGTTTCATCTCTAATGGGCTTGTCTATGGCTACTGATACTATTGGCTTGGACTTGAATCACGAATCATTGAATCAGCTAAAAAGAGGCCCAAAACTTCGCTGATTTTATTTAGGGTGCTTACACATCTGAGTAGCACGCAGGAAACAAAACAAAACGCGGATTCGGTAATTCTTCCCAAACAGATTCTATAAATAAAATCTCGGTAAGAACTTTGGGGAGCTACAATTTGCCTGTGCATGATAAACAAATTTTACATCGGGGTGCATGTGTATCCTCATCTGGTAACATAATTGCAGCAGTCAGTTTCATCTTCAAAACTCTCATTTAGCACCCTGGTGAACAATCTGTCTACAGCCATATCTCTGACGATTTGTCAAATGCAATCAGGGATCTGTTTACTTATCACCACCCATGCCTCCAAACATGCCACCCATTTCTTTTGAGCCCATCTGTTTCATCAAAGATTGCAGACCACTCATGCCGCCTATCTGCTTCAACATCTGCGGCGGGAGAACTTTGCTCATGTGCTGAACGTTCATGTTGCGGGACAGTGCACTCATTTCTCCTTTCTTTGGTATCTTGAGCCCTTTCATCTTGCTCCAGATTTTAGCAAGCCGCTTGTACTCTTCGAGCATGTCGACAACATCTCTGACAGGTCGGCCAGATCCCCGAGCAATCCGAAGAATACGCGATTCAGTCATCAATTTAGGATTCGTGCTGTCAAGCTCTGAGATAAAATTTTGACATCAGCATAATAAATAAGTATACAGGGGGAAATCATCAACCACACACTCACCTCCATCTGTCATGGAATCCATCATCGTCATGTACCGTTTAATCTTAGCCTGGCTTTCCTTCTCATGTCCCTTTGGCATCAATTCAGAACTAAATCCAGGCAACATTGAGAAAACCTGCAAACACACCAATCCAGATTTAAAAGCGTGCTGTGATAATCTTAAAAGAAATGAACCCTGGGCATGTCAATTAAACAAGTAAACGGACATCATGAGCTGTATGTTTCATTTCACCGTAAGTAAAAGATGTTGCTTACCTGGCCAATAGGACCCATTTTCAAGATGTTCTGGAACTGCTCATACATAAGTCTCAGAGTGAAGGTTCCTTCAGACAGCTTCTGCAAAAGCTCAGGTTGTTGATCAGTGGGTACTACTTCATGAATCTTGTCCATAAACCCCGACCAGTCTCCCATGCCTGTCAATTACACTACAAAGGTTAACCATAAGAAACACACAGCAACATGGGACACGTAGTATTTTCACTGACCTAAAAGACGACTGACAAATGGTTTCACATCAAAAACTTCAAACTCATCGATGTGTTCTCCTGTTCCAATAAATATCACTGGACTTTTTGTTGCTGCAACCCTGTAAAGAAACAAGGGTGTCAGATATGATAAGTCATTAACAGATTCTGAAATGTTAATAGGTATTCATTCACAGTATCAACCCTAAATAAGGCATTTTTCACAAAAGGAAATGACTACATGAACAGAGAAAGTGTCGTGCACACAGGATCTCTGCACTTTGAACTTTTAAAGTATGCTATCCTGAAGCACATACAATATGATGAAACTGTTTTGCGGATACCACATCTAAATGCCACAATATCATGATTTCACCAAGCTCAGGTACTTAAAATAAAATTTGCATTAACTGAACTAAACTTCATAGTTGACTTGACACTATATGGTTATCTAGAATAAAACAGGGCTCTATAAGAGTTCTTGTTTTAAATATGACCTCCTCTTTCAGATTATATGGAAACAGTACTCATGAAGTGGGAAAGAGAATAGAACAAATACGCTATCGCAAGGGAAAGAAGAGAATACTAACGCGCTAAGTGCGCCACCTCCTTTCGCATGGCCATCCATTTTAGTGACAATCACAGCACCAACAGAAACACTTTGCTTAAATGCTTGTGCCTGATCAAATGCAGCCTGACCGATACTACTGTCCATCACAAATATTACCAGATCTGGTTTCTGCAGAGAAGCACAAAAATGTGTTTTAGTTTTTCACTATAATCAGGGTGTTTCTCGAAGTACTTCAAAATTTTGACTATATTACCGTCGCTTCTGAAACTTGGCGCATTTCTTCAAAAAGGGCTGCTTCTTGTTTGTGCCTTCCACTCGTATCTACAATGATGAGATCACAGTTTTCTTTCTTGAACCTCTCCACACCCTCAACAGCAATTTTCACTGGATCAGACTCCATGTAGCTGCAACAAGACACCCATTAGGGGGGAAAAAAGAATACATAAGGTTAAACAATAGTTAAAGGTAGACAAAATATAGCACCTTCCGTAAAAAGGAATCTTAGCCTTTGTTGCATTCTGTTTTAACTGATCAAAAGCACCAGCCCTAAATGTATCAGCACAAACAAGTGCTGGCTTAAATCCCTTGCGCTGATGATAATATGCATATTTGGTACAAGTAGTAGTTTTACCAGAACCTGCATGGACACGGTGCTTGTCATGGGAATGGAATATTGCAATTCTATTAATGAATCTAAAAGGCAGAAGATAAAAGCCAAACAGAACAGAACATTGGTCTTTGTGGCTAAAGCAAACAACAGGGTTCACTGCTAAGCCAGGTAGTTTGACAAGAATGACAAAACTTGCAATTTTGCACATATTTGCAACAGATCCATCCATCGGGAAGTCATAAAAAATTCTGGTTATAGTGTCCAATTGCAAAAAAAAAAGAGTAAAAAAGTGATAGAGTATATCTGTTCATGATGCATCATACACAAGCCCAGATAAGGAAAAAAACTAGATGAATGTCTTCGTGCAAGATCCAATTTAGGATTACTTAATAATATAAAATACTTAGATGATTCATTGCTTCTGAATGGGATGATCCAACAGATAAACCATGTCACACATGATAAGCCTAACTACAAGACCACAATAGGAACCCACGGTTCTTAAAAAGGAAAACTAAAGTACTCCAATAAATAAAGCTGTTGGACAAACTGCTCGATGCGTGCATGATTTATTCAGCTGCTCTGCTTTTTGACTAAACAGAAGAACATCAAACTAAAATAAGAAAAACAAAACTTGCAGCATCCTTGCAACAGTCATGCTAACACTAGCCATTAACTGGACCATGCACATGAATGGTTAGGATAACCATACGTGTGTGACCAATTCATTTTTATTTATTCTGCCTGTCAATAAAATCAGAAGAGAAACCACTTAATAGCTAATACTATCATATCCTTCTGCTTGAACTAATTTATCAAGTTCCCTTTCAGAATCATTCGCTGAGGCAAAGTTCTCAAATTCAGCTAAGATCATGGTGATTCAGAAAGTGTCTAATAAAAAGTCGTGATAGATAGGACAATTCTACTTTCTACATTCTTACCTTGTACAGATGTAATAAACCGAAATTATCATAAAAGAGAAAGCAGCAGAAGTAATTAATTGGGGCATAACTCAGCAACAGCTAGACTGACCTTGCAAACCAACGAACATGACCACGCAAGGTTTCCCCTTCTTGGGAGTGAAGGAAGGCTTCCCGGGATCCAACATGTTGCAGAGCTCCGTGAAGACGGCCTAACCATCAAACCATCAGTCAACAAGATGCTGCAAATTACCCGCAAATTACACCGATGCGAAGGGGGCAGGGGGGCTCACCTGCTGGATGATGCGCCGCTTGTTGGTCCCGGCGGCGAGCGTCTCGAGGTTGACGATGCGCTTGATGTTGGACTGCATATCGCGGACCATCTTGAACTGGACGTCGGACTGCAGGAGCGCGCGCGAGATTTCGTTGAGGCAGTCGCTGAGGACCTTCTCGTCGATCACGGTGGCGTTGCTCATCTGCGCCAGCGCGCGGGAGATGCTCCCGCCGAGCTGCGCGAGCACCATCTTGCCCGGCCTTGGGGGATTCGCCTGCCTCCGGTGGTCTCCCCTCCTCCTCCTCCTCCTCCTCCTCCTCCAAACCCTACTTCCCCTCGGATCGCCGCCGCGCGTGCGGGAGAGAATTAGGGTTCCGCCGATTGGGGGGACAGTATATCTATTGCGAGTTGGATGGATTACGCCGCCGCGGAGGTGGAGCCGTGGAGGTGGTGGTAATCCTCAGATGGGGGGCGAGAGGCGACTCGGTGGAAAACCGGAGGGGATTACTCCGACGGGAAGGCACGGAGTACGGGTGTGCGTAACACTATTCTTTATTTTTTTTAAAAAAAATAATTTTCATAAAACACTATATATTATATATAATCCAAGTTACGCAAAACCGCATTAATTTTAGCACGCGACGCATAATCTCGGGTATTATCATCCTAAAGTTTTACAAAACTACACCGTAAACCATTCTGATATACTTATAGATAAAAAAAATAAAAACGGATGTAATATTTATGTGATTGATAACAAATTCATAAATTTAAGCAATGATTTTAGAATTTATAAAAGAGTGGTACATCTGTCGGTGATTTGGGCCCTGGGGTATCAGGACCATAGGGAGGAGGATGCCCCCGGTAGCCACATGGCCCTCCCCCTAGGGGGTCGGGTCTGAGGTAGGGCGGCGGCTGCCCCCTCCATGTCTGGGGGTCGGGCTCCTCCGATCCCCTTCGCGCGGTGCCGCGTGTGTAGAGTTAGGTGGGACATTTAAGGCAGTGTGAGCGAGCGCACCATGCTGTATTAAATGCGGCACGTGGTGCGCCTGGTCGGATTGTGACCGATATGTGACCGGTCGAATGATCGATGTGGCTAAGGTAGTACGCTTGCGCACTGGTTGCATGTCAGACGGCATCCCCTGTCACGTCGCGATGATGAGAGGGCCGGAGACGGTTTGCCTAACCCGGTCAGGGTAGGGTTTCCGTTTCCCGACGCAAGTGAGGACCCAAAAGTTTTTACTCATTAAATACCGAATGACATGCGTGTCCCCCGTGTTAGCCGGATAGATTTGACGGGCCCCACACCATGGCAAGGCGTGCAAGAGACTTCCAAGGCAAGCAACGAGACATGTATTTAATGAGATTATCCTCCCTGGATAGGCTGGGTGGATCCATGGGATAACCCCTTGAGATACAAAAGAAGGTCCAGGCCTACCTAAGGAGAGGATGAGCCCTTTTTTTTAGAGCAGTCCCCTGCCCATCATCATCAACACTTCTACTCCAACAAGAAGATCTTGTAATTTCTCACACAATCAACTAAGCACAGGAGTAGGGTATTACGCTTCTCAGTGGCCCGAACCTGTATAAACCCCTTTTGTCTCATCGTTCTCGGTAGGGGTGGGCATATTTAGACCGAACCGAAAAGACCGAGCGAGACCGAAAAGACCGAGACCGAGAAATTCGGTTATCTGTTCGGTCTCAGCCCTCAAAAGACCGAATTTATTTCGGTCATTTCGGTTATTGGGCTCGGTTAACCGAATTAACCAAAATGACCGAAATTTTGGCCCAATAGGCATAGGAAGCCCAATAAGCCCACTAAAACAAACCCTACCACCACTAACGCACAGCGTCGCCTCCTCCTCCAGCCCCCACCACGCCCCCGCCTCCTCCAGCCCCCACCGCGCCCCCGCCGCCGGCTCCGCCCTCCACCGCGCGGCCGTCGCCTCTGCCCTCCCCCCGCGCGGCCGCCGCCTCCGCCCTCACCGCGCTACGGCCCGCCTCCGCCCTCCACCACGCCGCGGCCGCCGCCTCCGCCCTCCACCGCGCGGCCGCCGCCGCCGTCTTCCACTGCGCGGCCGCCTCTGCCGTCCTCCGTCGCGCCGCGGCCGACGTCGTCCTCCACCGCGCCACGGCTGACGCATCCGCCCTCCACCGCGCCGCGGCCGACGCCGTCCTCCACCATGCCACGGCCGACGCATCCGCCCTCCACCGCGCCGGCGAGGTCCCTGTCTAATTTTTTCGTTCCAAACTTTCTTCTCAAAAATTTTGGTCAGATCGAGACCGAGACCGAATTTGCCGGTCCTGAGTTTTTTTCGATGAAATTCGATCCTGAGTTTGCAAAGACCGAACTAACCGAAAAACCGAAGACCGAGACCGAATTTTTCGGTCTGACCGAACGCCCACCCTAGTTCTCGGGGGGTTCAACCCTCTCTAGACCGCCTTTCTCACCGAGTCCTCGAATCTCACCCGCTGCCCCCGGCCAATCCAACAAAGGGGGGCCTCACTATCCCCCGCTAGTGGAGTTCACCCTCCGACAACATCACAGTTAAAATGATTATAGTGTGGTCTTGTGATACTTTATAATCATAATACTTTGGTTTATGTACCATATCTCAAAATTCATGTGGTTTTGTATGTCTCAAACTTAGATAGCCGGACTAATATGAAGGGACTATCAGAATATCACGTATTGACTCTGATATAAATACCAAATCTAATTGTAATGCATAATTGAACCGAGACAAGCCATTACATCATAAGCATACTACTCCCTTCGGGCTGATAATACTTATCGTTTTAGACAAGGGTTAGATCAAACGTTAGAATCTTTGATTACAAATCATTTTTAAAATATTTCTCTTTCAAATATGGTGACTACATGTATAGATTAGTGTTAAAACGTACTTTAATAAAATCATATATTTGTTAATACTTTTACACGTATTATAATGAAAAATAATGGTCAAAGTTGTTTTTTGGAGACCGTGCTCTTATCGAAAACGACAAGTATTATCAACCCGGAGGGAGTACATTTTGTCGGATTATGGTTTTCTCTGTTTTTTAGTGTGTTTTGGCATGTGTTACGCTATTTTGCCAAAAATACAATCCTCATATCTGTACGAAATATTGCATAGTTGAAAAAAGGCTACATCGTTCGAACTAAAAAGTTCACACCGTCCGAAAAAAGGCAGAAATTTGGGGTTGATTTCAATCAAATCCACCACCTTTAGATCCGTGTTGCGTTTCGCGCTACACTTCTCCACCAACTTAGGCAAGATGACAGCAACCTGACGAGTTATGTCTCAAGTTGGGGTCAAAGTGGAAGGGTGGAGGGGGAGTTCACCACCTTAGAAGGATGGTCATAGGAGGCGACAGCGCAGTGAAGGGCAGTAGAACGGACGGGCAATGATGCGGCGACGACACCGAAGCCGCGGGGTCGACAGCAGGTAGTGGAGGCAAAGCAAAGTGGTTGGTTAACAAGCGGGGGACACCGTGGCGCCTCCAGCGGCGAGGAGCCTCCAAAGACAAGGAAGAAGGTAGCACGAGGGCGCCACCACTAGCTTCAGGAGGAGGAGGAGGAGGAGGAGGAGAGTTGAGAAGGGATGAGGAGGAAGGGTGGAGGGGAAGGTATGGCGGGCCTTCCCGGCACGGTTGGCTCCTTTCAGACGTTGGCGAGGCTTGACCGCGGGGGATCGGGCGGAGGAAGCGAACTCAATCGATCGACAGGGACTGGAAGCATAGTCGTGGGAACATGAGGAGGTGAAATGGAGTTCAAGTTTAGAGAATGCATGAATCTTAGAATAAAAAATACAAGCTATGGGATGAGATTTTCTGTCACATGTTGTATAGGTGGTCCCTTCCTTTGGTTTTGCTAGATTTCATACGACTAAAAGTTTGTAACTTTTTAGTTACCTAAATTTGCACATTGCCCAACCCAAATATGCGATGCTATGCAATTAACTGTAGTTTTGTTATTATATATAGTTTTGCACTGAATTTATCTAAGTTTGAATCATGTAATTTCATGAATTGCATGTTCATTTCATGTTTGTGTTAGAAAATAATTATCATTCAACAATTTATACAAAAAAGAGAGAGCTTTATTTAAATAAGTAATAAAGGGAGTGATAAGAACTACTCCCTCTGTCGCCTTATAAGCGCGGCCATAGTTTTCCGCGTCCAATTTTAATCGTCTGTCTTATTTAAAAAAAATTAAAAACATAAGTCACGAGTAAAGTACTATTCATGTTTTATTATCTCATAATAACAAAAAATACTAATTATAAAAAAAAATTAAATAAGACGGACGATTAAAGTTAGATACGAAAACACATGGTTACATTTAAAATGGGACGGAGAGAGTATTAGATTATCATTCAGGAGAAAAAAAAATGACTGAAGTTCTCGAAAATTCCAGTCACATAGTAAAAGCTGGGCACTCCTTTTTCTTTCTTTATTCACACAAACGGTTTGTCCAACCAAACCAAATTAGTAAAGTACAATAGGGCCACCCTATCTATTGGTTCAGTTGACTACCAGAGAGGTTCCAGAGGGGAAAAGGAGTAGGGCGTAAAGGCAGTGATGGACTTGTGAAGGTGGCCGCAGTCATCCATGAAGTGGATTACGATGGATCGTCAAGGGTCAGCTCGGTTAGCCTGATTATCATTTGGACGTATTCGTAAGAAGCTAGCTAGGAGTACGGTTCAGGTGGTCTTACCAATAAAATTTCCATGTACGACGGTGGATCCAAACATAATTCCCATACCATTCTATCATATTATATAAAATAGTTTTCATTTCATCATACAATAGCATAAGAAAACAATTCAAATGAATTAACTTAGCAAAGTGAGTAGTGTAACTCAATTGATTAAGTTTCCTGTGATAGATCCAACACACATATGTACATATGTTCAAGTTCTAGACTTAGACACGGGTTCTCATATAGAGGTAAGTGCGCGCACCTTATAATCGTCTCCGTTTATACTGTTTTTAAAAAAAACCCAACTCAGCTCAGCTCACAAGAGACCCTCTTTCATTTACAATTTAAGTGCTCAAACGATTGAAGGACGAGGAAGAAGTGCTCAAGGTAGTCATCGTTAAGAGAAGAATCACGTCAAAACAATTAAGTAGAGATTAGAGACAGATTTAACAACGGAAAATCCGAGCGTCTAAGCACACAAAGGACAGATTTAAGTAGGGACCAGTAACGAACGACAAATCAAGAGTAAGGAGCTAATAATGTATTTTTGAGATTATGGGAACGTAGATGACACATACGAACAAAATATACATCGAATTTCCAGCTGCCCGCATGCTTGCACCTCATGCGCACCATGTGTGTTATAAAATTACAAACTCCATTCAGATACAGAGTACAAGGAATTGGCATAATTTACAGGAGTGATCTACTTCAAAATATAACAAAAAAAGAAGCTATATACCTGCTGACTAAAACGAACCACCATATTTCCCAACAAAATGTTACATATACAACCTTTCTCGTAAGCACCAAATTGCCCGTCGCAATGTAGAAGCCAAAAGGGAAAATTTACCAGCAAAACTCTATAATTCTATGCAATAAAAATAATATAAGGGAGGATTTCACCACTCATCGTTACGTTAGACGTTGCAGTCCTAGTTCCGAGGCAATGAGTCTGAGCAGAACCTGTACAAGCTCCCGTACCCTAGCTTCTCTGATGCATTGGGATATATAGAACTTCAGTATAACTTCATTAGCAATAAAAAGTTGGTACTATAATAAACTGAAGCCAATTTTTAAGAAAAAAAAAACACCAGAAAGTAAAGTTGTACGCCGTCAATAACTCACCCAACCACAAAATCACAACTCAGGAATAAGGGGCTACTCAAAGCCATACAATGCTGGTCGAGTTGGCGAAAACACCAACTGCTTTAGCCGTGCAGCAAAAAAAAAATGTTGGGAACTATACCCAGATTGTCAAATCCCTAACACCGATACTTATTTTTCTCTATAGAGCTTCAGGGCATGTCCATCTGTTAATATTTATATTTTGCTGTGTCGTGTATACTATAACAGACAGAATAAACCTGAAGCCATTTCCATAGGTTATTCTTTTCTTGTTCAAATTTCAATGCAAAGTGTAAACTGAAAAGGACAATCCAATTTTTGGCTTCCATGTTAACACCATCCTAATGTTGTATGGAAAAGAAAAACACAAATGGCTTACTCAGCAAACATAAACATGCATTGCCAGCACATAAAGCTGTCGGCTATGACACAGAGTTGTACTGTAAAATTGCATGCGCACTTAAGAACTGTGGGGATACAAAACCTTTTTCTTACCTTGAGACAACAAGCTCAGAAAAGGTTGGTAGCAAAGCCAATAAATGAGCCCGTCCATGGGACTCATTCTTCTCTAAAGCTTCTTTTAGATATAATGGCATGCTGAGGGCATTAGCTGTTTCCATGTTTATTATTAGTCTAGCGAGTTCTTGTAGAACACAAATTGTCTCATCAATCCTTACACTAGGCAATGGTCCTTCTCCTGCAGCATATTTGAAATATCAATTACCATGTTGAAAGGAAACCAGAAAATGAAGCAGGTTTACATATTATATATAAGGAAGTTCAAAATTATATCATTATCCATTTACCTAGATCATTTTCATCAGCTAAAAACTGACCCAGTATAATCTCACACCGCTTCGTAAGAACTGAGATCGATACTTTGCTGGTTTCTGATACTGTAGCACATAAGCTTGTCCCCGATGTACAACTGCAATCATTGAAACAAGCTATACTATTCAGTTCTAAATGTATGCAGAGTGTAGCGGAAGTTAACGTTCTGATGAGTTGCTAGTCTTGTGGGTCTATGGACTATCCTATGTTATCATGTAATGTGTGAATTCTCAAACATGGGCAATGTTGCCAATTATTTTTAAGATAATCTGCAAATGCTTTTGAACACTGACGGATCTGGTTTTCACAGTGAGGAGCAGGTGCAATGCAGCACTGGTTATCACGTTTGTCTTTTGGGGCTATTTTTGTCAGATTTGGTAAGTACTAAATACTATTTGCTGAAAAAGTTGCAATAAACATTCAAACAAAATATGAGTAAAAATCAAATTTGCCCATAGTTTAACAGTTAATTGGCCCAAAATTCCACCCAAACCAAGTTTGACACCTTGTGGAGAAAACGAATCAGAGAAACTGCAGTGTGGTAGTACCAGCATAAAGAAAACATCATCTGCAAGCAGCTCAGTGAAAATCTGCTGCAGTGCAAAGGTACAAGGCCAACGGTTTGAAGAGGCAAGGATCCTGTTCGTGATGCACAGTGATCAAGGCAGTTCACAAGTCTTTGTAATACCTGAAAAGTGATCATAGTAAAGATTTGGCCTATAGATAGATGGACACAATTGAGCATTAACAAGGTTAGGAAAATAACGATTATTACAACTCAACCAACTAGCAATTCTTATGCAGGAGAGAAGTAAGCAAATGTTATAAAGGAGGAGTATGTATGGTTTGAGAACTAACCTCAACAGGAGCATCCTTCTGCAATTTCAGAACGTTGTCTCCAAAAACAGTGAGGACAGCCATCTCAAGAGTCTCATCAGCAGTAACAGAGTCAACCGAAGGAACATCTGACGATAGCACACGTCCACAAGATCCAACAAGAAAGGTTTCATACACATCTGCAACCTCCTTCCAGAAACGAGCTCTAGAAAATTTATATGAACTCATGCCACTTTTACAATCAGCGCTGTCATGTGTCACTTCATCTACCATAACACGATTGAAGCATTCAGCAGAAACTCTCCAAAGTGTACCCTTTGGATTGTCTCTCCTTGTGTTCATGCACCTGTATTACCAGCTTTGAGGGTAAGTATTCAAAAAGACCATAAAAAAAATTATGTTTGCCTTTTAACAATAAGATATCAACCAAGCTTTCGGAAATTATAATCAGAATGAAACACTTATTGAATTCTGCAGCATGCATATTAGCATAGAATATTCTTTGCAAGAAAAGATATCCTTGCGTTTGCATCGTATCTGTTTACCAGTAAATGTTTCTTACTAGTATTAGATACTCCCTCTGTAGATTTTTATAAAGTGCATTTCGATTTTTTTAAAAGTCAAACCTTGTAGAAATTGACCAACAGTTAGCCAAATTTCAGATACATTGTGTATAAAAATTATACTAATAGATTCGTCTTTAGTATCTTAAGGTATTTGTTTTATACATGGCGAAGTGTGACCTTGAAGACTTTTTCCAAATAAGCATGCCCAATAAAAATCTACGGAGGCAATACATAATTGGGACCTTATATGCACAGGTTCAAATACATCAAAGCAGGTGTCACAACTGAATTCGTCAGACACAGAACGGAAATAAAAAGATTATGTAGCAAGTGCAAGCCTATGTTTAGATTCAATAAACCATTGATAGTCAAGTTGGATGATTAGAACTAACCCCCCTGAGATGTTGTGAAATACATTTCGAGGGATCCTACCTTCTCAAGACCACCTTTGCGATTCATCTGGGGGGTTTGCATGTTTACACCCAAAAATGAGTTCGCACTAATATTCTCTTCTAACATCCAGCTATCAATTTCCTATCACTATCAATACCAATACAGCTACACTCCTTCCATGTATGAATAATTATACATTCTTGCTCACTGTTCCTAAAACTAAAAATTAAAACGCTGGATATGAGAGGAGGGGCTCTCATATCAGATATTATTAAGAATGAGGCTCGAAATTAAAGGAAGATGCCTGAGCCTTCCTCAACTATCATGTTTTGTTACTACAAAACTATAGAACTACAAAAATGCTTCCGTTTGCAAAATTGGGGCAATGTAACTGCAATGGTTCACAAATAAGGGCAGCAGAACTTTTTTAGTCAAAGCTTTGTTAGGAACAGCAAACTGAATTATGCAAAGAAAATACCTTCCAAGACATCGAATAACTTCCGGAGAGGAATTAAACCTTTCATTCTGTGGAGCCTCCAGAAATAGGTTGACAACAATCGGCACAAGCTTTTCTATGAACATAATACCCCAGCCACAGCCCACTGCATTATCCATTTTTGTGCTGCTGTTATTGAGATGACTCCGTTCAACTGTAACCATAATAAAATCACACAGAGTAAATCAAGAAGATATTGTATTTCATTATATTATGAAAAGTTGGATATCAGGTATGATGCAGTCTTACGAAAACCATGTGTTGCGCCATTTGCTGCATCAGATTTCTGTTCATGCATCTCTTTACCCTGTTTCTGCAGGGGAGTATCATGGCTATTAAGGTAGCACAGTAGTTCGAGGAGGAGAGGTGACCACATTGAAGATAACATAGTTGTTGGACGTAGCATAGGAATAATTTCCAAGATACCTCGTTGCAGAGCAGGGATACTACCCTGAAAATTTAAAAAGATGAATAAAAGAACTGGCTAAGACATGACAAATAGCACAAAACAGTTTTATTAGAATAAATCCCCAAGGTTGTTGAGAAATCCCATGACTTCTTCAAAAGGATTCGGTGGTTCTGATAGTGTATCTAAATCCATCCCCTTTACTTCAGAAGGACTTTTGTGGATGGATCTACATAAACATGTATGTTTAAATTGTACTATATTTTTTTTGTACAGGATTACATATGCTACAAATAAGTTCATGTGGATGGTTGGTTGATCTGATGTAAACCATATATGCAATATTAAAATTGGGATTAGTATTCTTCACTAAGCCATTGTTGACCCTGGTTTGTTTTTTTGTAAAGTAGCCAATAGAACCAAAAATATTCAGGATTACTCAAAAACAATCTTAGGTGTCAATCCCAGGACCATAGACCAGTAGGTGCCAACCAGGCAGCTAATTCTCATATTCTACCCTCATGTAAGAACAACCATGGCACAAGGTGCATTTACTAGGATGTCTGGCTAATGTAAAATAGCCAAATACTTTGCATAGCAAAAAGAAAAAGTGTTGCTTATACTCCATGGTGTAGCAAAATGCAATTGATGAGAATGTCCCTTCACAGGCATACCAATTCATTATCGTAATCTATAGGATTCATGGAACTCTTAATCATCAGATGCATAACGGCCATGAGCCTTAGATACATTTCATCATTAAACAGAGATTGTGCTTGAACATAGAGATCTCCTGCATGGAGAAGATCACTAACATGATTAGTAGTTTCAGTTTGCCAGTACATTGAAAGTTCTAAAAACTAGCATATATTACCAAGACCACGAAGAACCTCTTGCTTCACTTTATCAGCAGAGTCATTCTTATAATTTGGCGAAGTTTGAAGAACAAGTTCATAAATATCAAGAACAGATTTGACATAGGAGGATTCTAGATTGCCCTGAAAAAGTATACATGGAACATATATTCATGGCCAGTTCTGTGAAAATAATAACTGAAATAAGAACTCACGGTTCTTTTCTCTAATTTGTGAAAATAATGCCAGGAATAAGTGACAGGTCCAACACATGCTATTTCAGCCAGTGACACTAATGAAGTTTTTAGTTTCGACAGGAAGGAGGTTTTTCAAAGATAAAGTATACTCTTCAGTCCCCCACCCCCACTCTCTCAGGGTTATAGCAGAAAGCACAAAACTGCCATCATTAGTCCAAACAGTCAACAGATGATTTTTTTTTCTCGAAAACGCAGGAGAGCTGCATGTCATTTCATTAAGGAAGAAAAAAATATTTATAAAGGAGAAGGCAAAAACAGCAAAACAAAAGAACCCCACACAACCAACAGCCAAGTGAGAACTCGACAAAAACATTGTGAGTGCATGGCGTTGGCCTACTTGGGCCTTAGAGTGTGCACATGGGCTTTGGCTATTTGGTTTTCAAGGGAAGTTCCAAGCTCATCCATTAAACCACCAAAGACACTCTCAATATTTCACCGAATAGCTTGACCTTGGTTCGTTAAAGAGCTAGACATTCACACGGGCTCAAGTTCGGGTAGTTTTGAGTTCCAGATAAACCTAAAGCGAGCCAAGCTTGAGTGGCTTTTCAAATTTTTTTTGACAGTTTCACTTAAAATTAACTATAACAGTCAGTAACATTCTTAGCTTGTGATACCGATAATTATTCATAATATACTGTGGCTGTGTGTGCATTGGGGGGTGGGGTGAGAGAGAGAGAACCTTTGAACAGTTTGAACCAACAAACGTCTGCAAACAATTTATAGCTGCAAGAGCGACCTCCTTGCTACCATTTAGGATACCATTTTTGACAAAATCAAGCAAAAGCACCCAACCTGAAAATTTTAAGATACAATCCAACTGGTAATTTATATCCAATCCGAGAAAAATGGATAATGGACAGTACAATGAACACTTACCAGAAGAAAATTTGCTCAATTGCTGGAGGAAATGGAAAAAGGAACGCAAAAGTCGTGCTATGCCACCTAGTACAAGAACGATAGTTTCATCCCATTGTTTTTGTGCTGTATTTCGACTGGAAATAAGAAAGGGGGGGTCCATCAGAACAAAGTGTATTCCCTGATGAAGTAACATAGTGTAATCAAAAGCTCTACTATCTAGTGAGAGTAGTGTGAGACCCAGAAATAATTAAATTAAGCTTCTCCAGAAGCAGATTATGAAGCCTAACAGCAGTAGGTCTTTTTTTCATTAATAAATAAACTACAAATTTGAATACCTGTGGTGGATAAGCATATGAACAGCTTTCCCTGCTCGAGTTCCAAGTTCCTTTCCTTGCCACTCATCTCTAGACGAAGTAGATGCCTAAAACAAAGATTTAACCACACTATAATCACATAAAATTTAGGTTGAACATAAAATGTGTTAACCAATTGCTAAACTACTTACCAAGTGGGAAACACGCTCTAACATAGGGAAAACATATATCCAGAGACAATCCTCCCACATGGTTTTCGAAAGTTTTTGCCCATGGGTGCTGAGTGTCTGAAAGAGAGTCCGGACTGCAGAGTTCCGAACCTTGAAACGTACAACACAAACTTGTGAATGCACACTACTATCCACTCATGAGCAATATTGCAAACTTTTGCAAAATTGATGATATTCAAATACACATGATGGATAGCAAACTACAAATAATGCAGCACGACAGTAATAATGGGAAGCACAAAACTGCTACTCAGAATATATTCCACAAATCATAGATGTTTATGCACAGAACAAATAGCGTGCTCAAAAAGAGTACCTCAGGACGATCATCCGCGCCCAGTTTTTGAAGCACAGAAAACACTGAGAAGAAAAGTTTATTATAATCAACCACACTTCTTAGAGGACTTTGTTTGATGTCTTTCTCACTGGAAGATAGCGCTTCCTCTTTCACTGTTCCACCAGACTCAGCTTCTGCAAGGCAAAACAGAACAACAGATTAACTATCCATTAAACAAGAGGATAGTAGTATTGTTGAAATCAATCATGCACCTTCATCCATGCCATTTGCTTTCTCAGCAGATTTGCTTATTAATCCCTTCACAACAAAGTCAGTAGCAGTCCACAAAAGGCCAACTGCTGTTAAACTTATGTTTATGTCAGTTTTCTGGGTGCCATAAGCTCCGGTTACCAAAATGCATCTGCACGCATTTACAAGAGAAAGCATAAGAGAAGACTGCAACATAATAAGCAAATAATTCATGAACTGTAGCCATGCATGTTCAGCTCCATGGGCAAAATCAGTTTCCTTCTTCATAAATCAACTATCATCTACTTTGCAAGTACTCAATACACCAGATAACAATTGAGGATTACTGTATTTGTAGTTTGTATATATGAATGATTCCTTACATGTTACTGAATATTTGTGAAATCTTCATTATTGTCTCAATGCAAGATGGGTCTGGGCCGTATGTCACTGAGATTGCCTTAAGCCCTTTGCTGCCCAGTCAGCTACCATGAGATTTCAGTTTCGAATTAACCACACTTATATCTAAGCCCTTTTTAATAATATTGAAAGGAGGCAAACACTAAAGCTACGCAGTTGTAGTTCCTTTTATTTTAATGCGTTTTACATTTGTAGGAACTTTGCTCTGAAAACCAGACATGCCATCTTCATGCATGGTGACAAGTCACGCATCATTAAGGCAAGAAAAAAATGCAAGAGCCATGGTGATCGAATCCCTCAAAAGTACTAAAATTTCTTGACAAAATACGCACCATTGTCTCTTTTTTTTTTTGCAAAAAGATCGTTTCTCTGTAATGAAATACACGAAACTTTTGAATTGCTGCTGTCTGTACGTACTGTCATGTTACCACAGAATTTGCCGACAACCATGACCATTCTATTCACAGTTCTTTTCCACGTTGAAAATAGGAGGAAAAGAGCCTCTCCCATTCGACACGGTTTTTACTGATAGAAAAAAATAACAGAAATAGTGAATTCAGAGCCTTACTCATCAAGGCATTGCACAGGAATGGTTGCCAATCCTTCATTCATTATCACACGTATACTCTGCAAAATCAAAATGTAATGAGAAAATGACATGTGAACATCAAGCGCAAAACTTTTGAAAATGTCAAGAGAAAATGACTTGTATGTACTTAGGGTGTGGGGTATTTCCTACAGCATTTCAGTTGGCATTATAAAACAGTTAGCCCGCATTATTTATTGTCATCCCACAGAACACGCTTCTTTATTCCTTCTATGTTTTCGAGGTGAAATGTAGGTCATGCTTCCATGCTAAAGTAGGAGTAAATTTCGCAAAACTAAAATTATTATCTTAAACTATCAGTTTCCTACAACTTAAGCTGGTATTTAAAAAACTGCGACATTAGCTAATGATTTTTTTCCATTAAAAAAAAGCTACTCCACAGTCCACACGGCAATGTGGCACTCCCTCCGTTTCAGGTTATAAGACATTTTGACTTTGGTCAAAGTCAAATTGATTCAAGTTTGACTAAGTTTATAGACAAATATAGTAATATTTATAATACTAAATTAGTTTCATCAAATCAATAATTGAATATATTTTCATAATAAATTTGTCTTGGGTTAAAAATGTTACTACTTTTTTCTACAAACTTGGTCAAACATAAAGTAGTTTGACTTTGACCAAAGTCAAAACGTCTTGGGCCTACCTGTCAGACACATGTAATACACGCATTGTTGCAATTGGACCGCATGTCAAACTCATCTAGTAGATAAAGTTAGTTTGTTAATAAAATAGTTAGCTATTATTGTGGTTTATGAAATGTCTAACTAACGTTGTAGCAAAGTAATAGTTTCGACAACATAGTTACAGTTTTGTGAAATCTATACTCCTTTAAAAGGGAGTAGTGGTGGTGGTGAGTGGTTAATCTGCCACAACCCCCACCAGCAACCCCACAATTTTTTGAAAGAAAGAGGGCCCACATGTCAACCACCCCCAATACCAACTCTCTACTTTTTGTTGGAAGGAAAAATAATAGTGTGGGCCCAGAGGGTGCACATGTCAGCAACAAATATATGTAGAAATTAAGAGATTATATATGCAGAAAAATGATGGTAATAACAGGTTAATAATAATTGTCTTTTTAATTAAAATCCCGTTGTAGCGCATGAGCAATATGCTCTAAAAGTTACAGTTTTGTGAAATTTACTCTAAAGGTAAATATGCAGGGCTCATATCACGCTGAACATAGCACTATGAAGTTTATAGTTTTACCTGAAAACCCAAGGAGATAAGATCTTTTTCTGATGCGTCAGTAACAGCTCTGGCAAAAGATTGATTTAAGTAAGTAAAATAGACAAAAAGAATTAAAAAAAAAAACTGTATCATGCATGAACACCTCAACATATGAAGAATGCTAGGCCAGCTATAGGACAGTTTTTCTCCATGTCTCTGAAACAGTTAAACCATAATATTAAGAACTTTATTATCTGATATACCCAGGAAGATAATTTCAAAGCAGAAAAGGTACCTCAAGAACATGCAATAGTATTTTAAGTGCACCCATCTGAACATCAATATTCTTGTTGGAGGAATAGAGGATCACCAATGGAGATAAAACAGCATACTCAAATGATACAGTTTCGCTTTCTTTGAGCAACTAGTAAGCACAGAAACAAAGAGGTCAGTGAGAAATCAAATAAAGAGAATAAGGCCTGTTTATTAAGCCCTTACTTTTTCCTCTTGAAAATGATGAGGCGCTGAACTGATGCCCTGAAATTTTTCAGAACCCACTACAGAACAGATTGAATGATCTAAAGATTCCAGCGCCATATTCCGTAGTTGTGCGTTGGAGCAATTGGCAAGCTGTGGTATTGACATCACTAAGATCGTCAAGGCATTAAATAAGACATCAGCACTAACAGTTAATCTAGAAAGATGCAACTTTACCTCAAGATGATGAGCAGCAATTTGGTCCCAAATTGGTTCAACTCCTGTAAAAGGCTGAAATGTATTAATACCAGGCAACAAAGCCTCAAAAGAAAAGATACTATTGCATAAAAACATTTATCTGCTAAGAAATTGAATTATACACATTTAGGACTTAGATAAAGCTGACTACATTGTTTAGCCCTAATCCTCCCAGAATCCATCGTTCATTTTTGCACATGAATTATGACATGCACTATAAATGGTTGTGCAATAATTCATCCTTTCATGTAATGTGCACTCATCATCTGATATAGGATTAACATGTTCATGTGATCTATCGGCACAAAACTGAGCTGGTTTGAATCCTGCAAGTACATGGCTCAAAGTAATGGCACTAATCACAAAGTCCATTTGTCATTGGAAATGTGGAATTATGGCAAACTAAATCAACAAACATTTAGCACATATATTCCAGAGTATAGTTATCAACATAAAAAATATTTTTCCTGATACTTATACTTGAACAAATTTCAATATCATCATTGAAATATATTGCTTATCTGAAAAAAAAAATATGGGTGTCCAAGCAAAGATAACACGCACGGTGCAGATTATTGACAAGTATTGACGTCATGCGCTCCACTGAAAATGTAACACTCCCAATTTGTTGTCCTGATAATTGAGAATTTCCTGATATGTGCTGACTTGACAGTTGATGCAACGCAGACAAAAGTGACTTCACTGCAGCTATGTTCATCAAGGCTGAACTTTCAAATAACTTCCTCCAGCAAAGAACGATGATACCATTTAGCATATAGAGTTGGAGAATAGAAAACATAAACCCAAAAAATCACACATAAAAAAAAGGATCGTGTTTGCCTCCTGACCTGAGAATTTAAAGATGAGAGAATATGGAAGTCACTGTACTGTCCAGATGTATCTCTTGAGAGTCTTGAAACAGAAGCAGACACTTCCTGCAAGAGAAATTGGATTCATCAACTAAAAAATGTTAAGAGTGCTAATGATAGGTCAACTTGACAAAGGGGGCCTACTCCTCGAGAACTTTCACCACAAAATATTCCACAGGTCAATTCAACAGAGTAACTAGATTGGGAGAGAGAAGTATGATGGCTTTTGTTATACTACTGATGAATTATACAACGTTCACATAAGTGTTTGACAATCTATTTTATAACACGTCTTTCACACTTTCACAGATATAGTATTGAGGACAAAGACTACAATCAGTTGAATTGTGTAACCTGGGTTGATGCATGTGGTGAATGGATAGCTCTATCAAGTGCTGCAAGAGTCTCCAAGACCTATAAAATTAGAAGAGTCAGAGACAATAGCATTTAAAGTGATGAATTTAATAAATCTCTCCACTTACCAAAACCCAGGAAGGACCAAGCACATTGTGTAACCGATGTGCCACATTGAAAAGTGTCCTCAGGGCCTGGGTTCAAATTTAACCAAACTATAAATACACATTAAAGAACCACAGAGCATCACATGACTGTAAATGTTACACACTTGTTACCTGCACATTTTTCGGTGTTAGAATGATACTATCACGCTGATCCACTAACATCTCTACCTTCTTTGATCCAGGAGAGAGTACTATGCTAAGAATAAGTATAAAAGGATAATAAGAGATAAGGCAGGGAAAATATACTCAAATCCTGTGAATGGAAAGGAATAAGAACTGTCTTTTTTCAGTTTGGTGGACAGCTGAAGCAGTAACTGTAAAGAATGTCACGTGAGAAATTGAGCTAATAATAAATCGTAATCCTTGCATTCCAAAATTCATTTTAAAGAAAAATGTAAACTGAGAAGCTAGTTGTAGTATCCATTCATGTTATTGTTATGTGCCAAAGCTAATAAAAAATTACTTCTGCCACTTATATCCTCTTAACAAATTCTTGATTTCTAAACTGGGGAAAAAAGAAGAGGAAAAAGGCTGTCTTTAATAAAGCTACAGTTGCCGAACCATTTTAATGCTCTCCTAACAACTTAAGGATGAGTAATGGACGCCAGAATAAACATAGGCAATTTATTTAGGATGGAATCCATAAAATGAACATATATCATGGCCAAAATCACAAGGTTAGCTTATGTAAGTATTTCTGATGAATCATATTACAAAGAGATGCATATCGTTTCGTGAGAATCCAAGAGGAACTTAGGGGAGAATCAGTCAAGGGAAACGCTGCTTTCTAACAAATTGTGTGGTCAGCAATATGCTAATAAACATG
Source organism: Oryza meridionalis (assembly GCA_000338895.3). Lineage (NCBI taxonomy): Eukaryota > Viridiplantae > Streptophyta > Magnoliopsida > Poales > Poaceae > Oryza > Oryza meridionalis. Next base: position 32,596,667 of record CM002524.2, on the reverse strand, counting down.
ATGCTAGTGCCTAGTGGCATACCTTCTCTTCTCCCCTTCATTTGGGTTATTGATGGTAAACTTGCAAAGTGATGCTAGAAAAGAGTTTAAGGGTTCTATAGCACGGAGAACTCCACAGGCCTGAAAGAATTTATCAAGAGAAGTTAATCAACATAATTATCTAGAAAGAAACACTTTAGAGAATAAGAAAAGGGGTAAAACAGAAATGCAACAAAAAAAAATAGCAGCCCATGAAATCCATATCACGGGATATTCTCTATTTAAGCATAGTGGTGCATCCTATGTAATCATATAACAACCTGAGTGAATGCCTGGTACCCTTTAAGTATTTCTAATATTATAGCCTCTCCCTGCGACCTGTCAATTGGATTCTCCATGAGTAAAAGCATAAGGAAAAGGCACATAACTTACAATAATAGGAAAGGTAGTTTTAAAGATTGACCTCATCAAAATAAGTGAAAGAGAGTCAAGGATGGTTAGCCATGATGAGTTGACCATAGCCGCACAAAGTAGAGCCAATTGTCCACAGCATTCTGTACTACCCAATTCACATTTTGGTGATTCAAGCTAAAAGGAAAAATAAACAAATTATTAGCATTATTACAGTTGTGAGTTCATATACTCTTCAGAATTATCTTCTTACCTCGCCGACATCTAAAGCCTCATCAGTCAAAGTGGCAATAGTGAAAACTACACCTAAGAGGCCTTCAAGAGCCAGAGTTATGGTATGTGCTTCACTAGCCACCAGAACAGCAGCGTTTGATGCATCATTATCCATGCTCCACTCAATCCCTGCATGTACAATGCTAACATATGTCATAAGAAAACCTCAACTGATTATTGATGATATTACAGAGACACCAATTTGGGAAAACACAATAGAATTATTAACCGATGATAGTCATGAAACTTTCTTGACATGCAAATTATTAGAAACATTTTCCATATCATGGATGGTCATGAAGTACAACTATCCATAAGAATTATTGGAAGTTTGGAATCAGGAGGGTCAGACTGATATTGATTCATCCAACCTTTACTAACAACAAATCGTAGTAGCAACATATCATATGAACTCTTTCCTGGCTGTGAAAGCAGGGTGTGCGATCTGTCCTATGAATCTGTTGGTTCATTGGTTGGAACTCTGGATCTTGCAACAACTAATGTATTTTATAGGCTCAATAAACCTAGTTTTAAATCTTGGTTCGGCTCAGAACTGGACAATCTGACTGGTTTTATGCCAGTATAAAGTGTCTCGAATATGTGGACACGAAATCTGCCCAGGATCTGGTAAGCTTTTTTTCCTGATTAAACTGAAAGTGGTCACGATAAGTCAATAACTACGCTTAGCGACTAGTACTAGAGGCCTTAGTGCTGTGTTTGTACTATTGGGGCAAATTTGGCTGAGGTTGGCACTCATCCATTTACTTCATTTGCTTTATCTGTATTTATTTAGTATTTGGGACAAATAAATAAAAACATCAGAAGAAGAAAATTCTGGAATGACTTTAGGAACTGTAGATGGTACCTTTAGCTTTACTGCTGAACATTCCAGCAACAGCTGCTAGAGTCTCTTCACTTAAGTCTGAAGCCTGTAATACAAAAATGTGCTAAGTTAAAAGGATAGGCCATATGCTCAATGTAGAGATAAATATGGTTTAGAAGATGGTATCCATCAACATAAAAAAACATTTTCATCGCTTGACAGAACCTTAGCATTTTTAAATATTAATTACTATGGCATTAGAAAGAAAAATGAAGATGAAGCTACATCAGCCAAAGCATGAGAACACTTACAAGTATGACTTTGGAAAAAGATGTTGTAAATGACAGAACAAATTTTGCATAAGGTGCTATGGAGAGTGAACATAGAGCTAACAATGGCATTTTTTTTCCCAAACAAGGAGATCTATAGGCCAAAATTCCAAGGAATTAAAAGGGTAAATCCCATGCTACCGAACAAAAAAGAGCCCAATTGAAACAAGACAAGGAAATCTTAATTAAGAGTCCAGAGGTATATATGCATGAAAAGAGTGAGCATTATTGCTGAAATCAAAGTGAAGTACACTACTTATTTAAGTGTAATTCCAACGAAGGAATATAAATGAGGTACCAAGTGAACTTTGAAAAGGCCACTTATGGATCTAATGGATGCATTAATCTACCTCAGATGGCTCGGTATTGCATACAGCTATGCAGGATTGGTGATTGTCTGTATTTTTTTTAATGGGATAGATAGGGAGTTCCCAACTAGATATTGCTTGACAGAGCTGGCTCAAATATATGGTGGATGGTTAGGACTAGGCTGATGAACTGCAGAGAATTGCAATTCACTGAAAGAATAATGACTTATGCAAATGATAGAACAGTAGTTACAACACCATTTTGAACAATCCTCGGCCTGGCTATGCAACTATGTGCAGATAATAAATAGCAGGAGCTGAGTCCATTATCAAATATTTGATTTAAGTGCAAAAACAAGCCAAGATAATCCAAAATCTATACACAAAGCACAAATTCGGAACAATTTTGGATGGCATTAGCCAAATAGTCGATGGGGATGGGGGATCCACCAGTAAAGGATTTCAAAGAAAGAATGGTTGGGATGGGGGTATCATAGATAGGGTTGGGGACTTCAGTGATTCATTTGAAGAGCAGGATTGGGTGGCCGACCGGCCCGCAGACGTAGGAAGGCTTTTATCGCCGACTGAACTGCGTCACCAAAGTCGCGATCTGAAAGAGACGTCTCTTTCAGGAAGGGCAATGCGGGTTCGACTCCCGCTCGTGACAAGAAGCAAGCTAGGTATGCTCGCTAGCTGAAAAGGCAAGGGAAAGAGATTCTGATTCAAACCCAATTCCGGGAGTGAAATAGTCTGCTGTGATAGAAAAGGGTTATGCTCTGGAGATAGAATTTCTAAATTACCACACCTAACCATTGAATAAGTCTAGGACCGTAAAAAACAGATATGATATTCACTTTGCATAAAAACAAATAAAGAGCCAATAAATCAAACATAATGAAATGAACTAAAAACCAAAAGGAAAATGGAAAATAGTGTCAAATATAAATGGTAAAACAACAACACGGAAAGGAAAAGGTTGAGAATTATAGTAAATGCACAACGCTAATGAACCACGGCGAGAATGTCTTCTAGCAAGCAAACCAGTATTACCTGAATAGTGGCTACCACCAAAGCAAGTGCTCTGACTATATTCTCCACCACATTAGTATTTGTAGGATTCCTGTAGGATTAGCAGAAAATGAAAAATGAAAAAAAAAAACATCAGCTGAGTATTTCCCACGAAGCATTGCAGTAACTTGTATGCCCAGAAATGCAAAGCACACTTGCAGTAACTTGTACAGCAAAGAGCTAAAAAGGGATATGTCTGGCCTAGTAACAAAATTCCATGTGTTAGAACCTGGAAGGGGGATTTTCGGTGTTAAAAGCAATGCCTATTCCATATAATGTGAAAATGAAAATGTTAATCCTACTGATAGGTTTCTTGCTCTCAAATATATTTATATAACATATAAACAACTCCTATATCATAATTTTGAAAACCAAAATACCCTGCTAGGTAAATGATGACCCCAAGAAAGCGTGCAGCTAAATACCACTCATATCAATCATGAGTCATAATAACCTTATCTAATCTTCAAAAGGTACATTTCTAATATGAGAGTTGACTGATCATGTTCTCTGTTGATTATTTATAACATACATGAATAGTGCTAATTCAATTTACTGTTCATGATATCTTTTACAGGATTAATTACATCTACTTATTTTGCCTCTAGATGTACTCTTGACATCATCGGAACCATATAACCCTATAACTTGATTGAAAAATTCCATGAGGTCCATCTGTAACTAAAAAAGATGCTAAAGGATCTAACAGGTTAAGTTCCTACACATTAAGTCCATAAATAGCTTATTTGCAAAAGCCATAATGGTTATGCAACTAAATCACTAGTTAACAGAGGTTGACAAAAAAAATAGTACAATGATAGAACAAACTATGTCAGAGTTTACAGATGGTACACGGGGCAACATGCTGGTTACATGCTAGAAATGGCATCATTCATCACTGAGGAGCTGCTCCAACAAAACCCTAACAAGTAACACTAAACATTTCTGTACTAGAATTAAACAACTGGATCATAACAATATGAGGAACCTACATGGGAAAATCAGTTCAGCTATGAAATCATTACAATTTAAGACGGACAGATTATTGCAAAATACTCCCTCCATTCCAAAATATAGGGCACAACTACTTTTTAAAGTGGTTTCATAATATAAGCCATGCATGTAATTAATTAGCACATTCTCTCCCCTAAATTATTATTATTTTAAATCCTATTCTCACAAGATCTTTAATTCTATTGGTTGCATGTATTGTATTAATTGAGGTGATTCATGACAACTATGAGATATTAATTATTTCTTGGTCTTTGGGTTAAGGGTGGTTGTGCCTTATATTTTGGAACGGAGGGAGTATAAACAATGAATCAGATCGTAAAACTGTGCATATTGATTTTGAAAAGAAGTAAACGTACAAATTTCTATTTAACAAGGCCAGAGGACACAGTGACCCACAAGCACAAACCTTAAGATAAAACAAATGAATCGAAAAATTACCCACAACAGAGAAAGCATAAACTTAATCTCAATAGAATTTCAAGAGGATTTAATACGTACATGTCAAATGTTTGAAATAGCAACCGCAGTGTGTGGGCTTCTATACAAAAACCCTGATAAGAAAACACCAGGAGGGCATATGAGAAAAGATCACCCCACAAGCATCATATTTAAATGATACAGTGTTTCAAAAGAATATATTTCAAATCAGAAAAAATAAGGGAAAATGAGGGATTTTCTTATGAATCCAGCTGACTTCAGAAGCCAAGAAAGCATAAAACCCATGGGCATTAATGTCTTTTGTAGACAAGGAATACCTACCCTTAGAATTTCAAGAACGAGTATCTGATGCCATAATGGTAAGTCCAGACGAGTAACCTTTACGAGCATATTAAGGAAAACCTGTCAAGAGAGGCAGCTTGGTAGTCAGGTAGGATGGCATAACTTGAGAACGGTTTAGAATAAAGGGGGGGAACATAAAAGTTCAACTAATCTTTCAACACGTGATTTCAAGTTCAAGCATATTGTGGAACATATTTGGCAGGAACTATCCTAGCAGAATGAGAGCTCTGACATAGACATCACATCAATATCTATTGTGCAAATTCAGGTTGATTTCTGGCAGTAGCATAAAGTGGATTGACTAGTGGAGTTTTGAGTACAAGTGGATAATCCCAAAAGATGTTTGTCTTTTGGTGTTTAAATCTGTTTAAATCCAACTCAACTTGATGCACTTCAATATCAAGATTGTTAGTTCTCCTTCTCCTAGTTAGTACATTCTTGCATGATACATTCCCAAGCATATTGAAACAAAGGTAGCTAGTCCTATGCTTCCATAACTTCTAGCTACAATGAACACAGTCAACTTCTACTAAAAACCTACATTTCTTTGGAGAAAGAAGAGGAACTTTTTGCTTCATATATAAAAAGCACAGGAACGGCAGTAATTGGAGCTTAAAAAAATTCTAAAAAAGTGCATAATTCTTCAATAAATCACACCCTGGAGCTATTTAGTGGATAACAAGTCCATCAGAAGTGCTTGCATGGATGTGAGTATGGTCAGAGTGGTACCTCGCTTTCAGTAACAAGTGAAGAGCTGTACAGTCTGATGACATGAGCTACCAAACGTAGGACTAAACGGCGGAAGGCAGGTTCCCCTGCTTCACCTTCAAGCTGAAGATAAACCAGGAAAAAAAACACATTCACGATGTTAATAACAAGAAGAGGGCATGTAATCAAGAAGGTCAGATAGCCAAGAGTTTTCCCATTCCCAGCAAATGGATTAGGAACAGGCACATCGAAAGAAGTTTGTCGCATTGCTTAGGATTCTAACTATCTGAGGGAATATAAGGATTGATGAGACCAAAAGATCCATGCTGTTAATGGTGTGAAATGCATTAACAACCTCAAGAACTGGCATTAAAACTGCCAGTTTGGAGATCCTCGCATTCATGCTGAGAAATTCAACAGAAATGGAAGGGTAGGCACATTTTGCATCTCTTAGGCCTTTACCCAATTAGGAAGGAATTTCAAAAATCCAAGCTGGCAAAGAGGGTTGCTTGTTCAGGCAAGTACAACTATATAGGCTGTGCAAAGTGCAAACACTTCAATAGGCCAGGGAAATGTTGATTGACTTGTTCCTTTAGATGGAATCCAATTTGCCTCCCTCATATAAGTGGTGTGGCATCTGAACTGGTGTTAAACTTCTATACTAGTAATGTTGTAAGTCAGAAGTTTGTTCTGCTGCCAATGACGTTTGCCACTGTGGTAACGCAACAATTTTGCAAATGTACTTGAGCATGTTACACAATTTTAAAAACTAACTCCTGATTTTGATGTACTTACTTCCACATTTGTACGGAGTGAAGTCATAAGAAGCGAGCATATCTGATGCCGCAAGACCTGGCAGGTTTTTAATGGCATCGTAAGTTACAAATCAAAATTTGCACAAATATTAGACATAATAAAAGAAACATAGGAACTAACCTGCTGGTAAGGTAACAATGCCTGGAATACAGAAACATATGTTGATAGCACAAACCTGGCACAAAATATGTCTAGATGAGTTCTAGCTTGCTCTATATACAAGTTGCACTATAAAGTTTAGTTTCTAGGTGAATACACAAATGTTGAAATTAGTTTTTTTCGATTTCAGTTGTATAATGTCCTTCACATTATTTTCTAAAACTCCTGACAGAACCCAACACTCCAAATCAGTGTTATCAGATCATGAGCTTCATTTACCCGATAACAATGGTTCAACTGAAACATCTTGTTAACATAGAACTTAATTTGAAATAAAAAAGGTAAGATTGGGTCAAGATAACTACAAAATTATAATTGCCTTGAAAAAATACAAAAAAACACTCAGACATTTAACTGTGGAGAAAACTTACTCGAGAATGTCAAGGGCAAATGTCCTATGCAATGAATAAACACGAAGCCACGTAGCCTAGAGAAAATAACAACAATAGCTTAATCAGAAAATAAGGTGTAGAAATTCCGTAATAAAAATTGGCAGATACTCCAAAAAATTATGCGGCAAGTCTCAAAAAATCATGTGGCAAGAATAAATAAGTGCAATCAGGAATTGTTCGCACATACAGATCCACCTGCAGCAAGAGCTGTCAGGTCTTCAAGTAAACGGAGACCAAGCTTGCCAACATTGCTCAGTTTTTCCCTCACGGTAGGCTCCACAGAGTTCCTCCCTAATGACCTGTCATGCAGTGCTAGTGTAAGCTAAATACAAATTTAACAAGCAAAAGAAATGAAAAAAATCCACAGAGTGAAAAATGGCATATATGTGTTGCATCAGTGATACATTTAGTTGTCATGTGTCTATGCTTGTGGAATGGAAATACAAGCATTGTGTGGTTGCCATATCATCCAAATAAAGCACATGAACATGAGTGATATACTAAACACAGTACAAATAAGAGAACTGTTGATTCAGCAATGCAAGTGTGTGCTCATTAATAGGCACGATGGCAAAAAAAGAATCGAGCTTTATTGTGAAGCTGGTTATATTATACTATAACACATACGGTGCCATTGTTGTCAAAGCCTCCAAAGGAAAAAAGGGCATATCATGAACAACAGATTTCAAATGTCCAAATAGCATTCCTGCATGGCGTTAAGTATAATGTAAGATAAAATAGACAGTCTTACAGTGTGTGGCTGAAGCTATGAGTGACATTATCAGCAACAGAGCTAGCGCGCGAACTGAGTCTTGCTGAAGAAGCTTTACTGGAGGGAAGTGATTCGGCGTGAACAACATTATCAAAGACTAATGCCACCGCTTGTCTAAATGTAGCTGCCGCCGTGCTAAGGACAATATGTGTGTTAGGAGAGCACAATAAAAGAAGTCAGAATAGCTGAGTTAATGGTAAGCGAAGGAACTTACTTGCGGACACTGTCAGAAGAACGGTTGCTTTCAAGTAGGTGAAGGCATATGTCAAGTGCTTGAGACATGTTCACCTGAAGAGATATAAACAATATATTGATAAATAGGCCTACCTATTCATGGTTACATTCCTATGATCCTGGAAAGGCATTAGAGATAAAATGATACTGCACATATTATTTAGGTTTTGCATGAACTATGCAAAACAAGAGGTAAGGTTCTAAACAGTCCCAAGGAATAGAAAATTTTAGTCATGTTAACTTCCTCAGAAGACTTCAAAAATTAATACTGCGACTTGAGTTACTCTTTTTATCATTATAGAAACACATTCTAGAGTCAACCAGAATATGTTGAACAAGAATGCATTATGTTTCACACATTAACATGTCATAACCCCCAAATCCAAACAGACTGCTCCAAAATAAAATAAGGGAAGTGATTTCCTTATTGCGTGGAAAGAAGATATTCATACACATAAGCCAAATTAGAAAGACATGAAAATGATTTTTGAAAATGCTAACAGCGGTAACAAGTTGTTTGATAATGGCCAGTAATCTTGGTGCTTTCTTTATAACAGGGGAAGCTTCAGACTGATCTAAAGGCAACTACACCAGAAAATAACAAAACATTTGCATCTATTATACAAATCAACCAATTAAACTGATGGCAACCATTGGCATTGCTACCTCGCTTTCAGGTTGTAGGTGCGACTGAAAAATAATCAAAATTGTTTGCAAAGTCTTAAGTTGAACAATCTCATCTGTCATCTCTGCATGCTGCAAGGAAAATGAAACAAAAAACAGGATTGAGAAATCATCAGCTAATATTGTACAGAATTTGTTTCAAGAATAAAACAACAAAATATCCTAATGCAAAAACAAAAGGACTTAGTAATTAATCATGTTTTCTAAACATACGTTTGTTTTTTTTTCAAAAAGAAAAACACTATCAGACTCATCAGGTCATCAGGATAACTAGATGACACAAAATATGTGATTCAGTTTATACATCTATTAACACCAAATAAAGAACAAATGAAAATAGTGAGAGGTATATGGATACAGAAGCGATCAAAACTCACATCCTTCAAAGTAGTCAGTATATCCTTCAATGCAGAAGAAGCTACAGCATCATGAGATATAAGCTTTTGCAAACAGGATAGTCCTATTACACTCAGCTTCACTGATTTAACACTGCATGCCACCAGAAACATCTGCAATATATCCTCATTTTGAGCTATTTCCATCGGACTAGATAGAGAACGGAGCTGCATGCCAAAAAGAATTCAAATACAAGTTAGGAAACAAGTAGCATGACGGTTAAAAGAAGGAAACAAGTTAAAAGGTACTTTGTGGTCTAACATAAGAAATTACAGAACTTTTGTTCACTACGCATCATCTAAATTGCAACACGAAATTATTGGCTTCACTTGAGTTATGGAGGAGATTTGTTGATACCAAAGATTTAAGAATGTCAACAGATTAGCTTCAGATAGGCGGAAGGATATGCTTAATCATTATCTTGCAAATAACAGGTATACAGTTGGTAAAGAAGATAAATGATCTCAGAATACAATCAGTCATCTGGTCAGGTCAATCATATTAGCATTGAAAGTATCTCAAACGTTTGAGAAAAGAAAAACAAAGTGGAAGAGAGGCAATAAACACATCGGCGCATACCACTCAAGTTCACACCTCAATTTCTAGAAAATACATGAAAACAATCTTGCTTGTGTAGTTAGGTCAGAGGTCATTTTGATTGGTTTATCAGATGTTATTCCATCAAATAAGGTTTTCAATTTTCCAACTTGGTATTTCAAACTTCAAAGCTTATCTTCTGAGCAGAATCAGGTTAGATTGTATCATCATATATTTGTGTTCCACTACTAATTTCGATAGACCCCATTCTCTTGCTCAGATTCTGGTTCTGGTCTACTGTGGATTTATGGCTCCTTTCACAAATAAGCTACTTCTAGTATGTCCCTTGCGTTGAAACTTGAATACAAGAGAGGTCTCCACTGAAAGAACCTGTCAAGAGTTCTATAATGGCAATGTTGTATTCAAAGCCCAGCCCTTATTGAATTAAAAAAAACAAAAGTTTGTACAAACTCTTACGTGGAGAATAAAAAGTTATAAAGTTTCTCCAGATCTCCTATAATGGATGAACAAAACCCATTAAGTTCCTCCAGCTCTTTAAAGTTCATACTACAACTGGTGATACCTTAGGCTTCTTACAGAAGCATTCTAAGCAAGTGCATTGCACCTGGCTCGAGCATGAGCCCATGAGTTCCTCAAATAAGAAACGAACAAATAAAAAAAATAAATGAAAAATCTCTGATTGAAATCAACATGGCAACCCAATAATTCCTTAAACTCCATTAAAAGCATTCTCTGCAGTCTAAATTTAGCATTATAAAAGAGGATTTACTAGGTTTTACAGGTAAGGAATGGGTTTCCCCTAGTCCCTACCTGCAACCATATAAGCATTGGTTGGCATTCAGACCGGTTAGGTTAGTCTGTATAATCATTAACCACTACTAGTAGCATATGGAAATCCTGCACTCGAACCATTGGCTACATTTTCACTAACCCTAGTGATTAAGCTAAGTTAGTTGGCAGACCACAGTTACAGTTGAAATTTCTTAGAATTAGTTCAATTAGAAATGGCTAAAATTTAGTTATCCTGCTTACGATCACCAAAAACATCAGGTGGGAATCATACTCCTACGCCACTACCTCACTGCGTATTTGAACTGAATAACCAAACCGGAGCTGGAGCTGGAGCCCACAATTCGGAAACCATTGGAGAGAACTCCCCTGGCTAAATTGGATCCGAGACGAACGAGCGAGCAACAAAACCACTAAATGGGAGGCGGCGCTGAGATCTCCAGTACCCACGAGGCACGGGCGATGGGAGCAATACCTTGAGTATGGCGTGCTCGGCGGCGTCCTTGACGGAGGGGTGGCGGCGGCGGGCCTCGGCGGAGAGCGCGCGCAGATCGGTCTCCAGCGCCGCCATGAAGGCCATCTCCGCGTCCTCAGGCGCGGCGGGGGGCGCCGACCCAGGAGGGCGGGGGGGTTAGGGTTTTGGGCCTATCTCGGCCGCGGGGATCGCGGAGTGGAGGAGAACCGGGGGGGGAGAGGGGATCGGTAGGGAATGGTGAGATCTGAGGGAGAGATGGAGACGACGACGACGACACCTCCGATGCGCGCAGTGGGGATGTTAGTTGCCGCCGTCGTTAGTGTGTTCTGTTCTGCCGGGAGGAGATGCGGAACCGTCCGATCTTAATCCTACGTTCACGCGTTTTTCTGCAAAAAGAATTCCAGATGAAAGGAGTTTTTTTTTCCCTAAAGTAGTAGATGATGTCATACGCTTTGTTACAGGATATATGTTAGGTATTATAGAAATGATAAAATGATTTGGATTTAAATATTATGAAAATAATTTGTGAATGATAATTTAGTATTTATATGTTTAGTTTTAGAATGAAATAAATTATTATTATATGCTTACATGTTGAGTTTTGTATACTAGCCAAGCGAAGAATTTGCACCTTGTATGAGGCCCAAGGCTTCTAAATCAGCATGTTATAGTTTTTTTTGTGTGTCCTATAAATTAGCATGTTGTAGTTTTTTTTGTGTCCTATAAATTGTGTCTTGTAGATCGAGGCAGTTGTATATTCACCATGACTCATTAGCTTTCAAGTGATCTCATATGTTTCAATTTAATAGTCAAGGGAGTAATAATAAGTTTTTTTTTAAAAAAAACACCATTTTCTATCCCAAAATATACCGCTTCGACTAGTACCATTTACTTAATTTTATAGTTAATTTCAGAGGTATTTTTTATTGCTTTCTGTTAATTTCAGGGGTATTTTTATTGCTTTATGTTTGTTTTAACCTTTGCTTTCAGACCGCTCAGATAGCTTTTGGACCGCTTAGATAGTCAGCGCTTAGATAGTCAGAATATAGTCTAGTTCCAGCTTCATTGCTTCGCTTATTCGTGGAATAAGCCAAACGTCATATTTACAAACAGGATATAATTTGTGAATAAAACTTTTATATACGTGTTCTTAGCGATTTAAAAGTAAAGACTGAAAAATAAACTTTGATGAAAAAACCCAAAACCAACTCCAAATTTAAAATTAAAAATTTAAATTATAGTTGATAAGCATAAGCGAAAAGATGAGACCTTCATTTATTCACCTATTTCCTCCGTCCTAAGAAATAGAAAAAAGGGACAAAGCAACGAGGGCATTTTGGTCAATTTCTAAGTGCTAGCGACGCAAAGCAGACGATAATGAATATTGAGCGAGGTAAGACAAGTGATAAACTCGAATGGGCAAAAGGAATGTCAAACTTGACATCAAATTGTAGGACCAACGGCCCTCTCTGAGGAGCATCGTGACAATAGGGAGTATCGTGATAATCACCCTCTGGGAGTGACTTTTCATGGATGCCGCTCTCTCAAGTGGTACTTCATGAATATCGCTGTGCACAAGATGTAAAAAGATGATCAGTAATGCAACATTATTGCATTAATGCAATGAGACCATCGAATAATGGAATCGATACACCGATTTATCAGTACACCCATTCTCACACAATAATTTAGAGACAATTCCGGAGTTCTGGAAACATGGTAATTTCGCTTCCACCAGACAAAACGCAGGACACGATAAGAGCTATACACAACGGGCTCTCAGATTATAGGCCTCCAAAGAGGCTATAAGGGTCATCCGTGCTTTGCACCGCAGCAAGGACTGCAGCAAAGCACATCTTGATGCAAAATATGTTGACGGCATCCGCTTCTGCCACCTCCACCAGACCACCAGCCGGATGACATCCTCCATCAGCTTATTAGCTGTCCGTCCACCTTCCTCCCTGCTTCTTCTCGCGCCCCTAACTCTGGCCATGATGTAAGGTTTACCTAGCCAATGTTACCTACACATACAGAGTAACAGAGAGCAGCAACTAGATTGCTGGTTTTCCCGACATCAACTCAGTTGCGAATATGCTAAGCCCGAGTTGGTGTGCAGGGTATGCCTCAAGATACTGTCCGGCCATAGCATATCGAAGCAATGTAAAGATTCTTGGCCCATTTCTCCTACAAAAAGACGACAGCATGGGACAAGGTTAGAGTAGTGATCGAGTTGACGCTTGAACAAGAAATGTAAGTTGAATGGTCTGGTTAGAGAGAACCGTGAAGAAAAACAATGTACACAGGAATTAGTCATGTATTCGTACCTTCACATGGTTGCTTGGAAAAGCAGATGTTCTAAGAGTTTCTTGTGTCTCGTCCATCAATTTTCTCTTGGGTATACTCAATATAAAAGCAGCTTGGTCACCAGTGGCTGCTGTAGAAGTTATTCTATAGCCATTCTCCCAACGCCGGTGGATACCTTCACTAGGATATAAAAAATCCAATTCTACTACCTGCAGTACATGAGAGAGATGAAGTATAATCAACTTGATATATGATGTAAGAATCCCTGTCAGGTTCAAAAAGACTGGTTTCCATCAATACGACAACTCATTTCATCTGAAAACAAGTTATTTTCTGACACCTAAAGAGTTTTGTACCCTTTTTCACATGCCATAAAAAAAATTGAAATACCATCGCATAGATTGCAACTGATTTGCACACCAGGAAAAAAATATTACACCAATAACCACAAATACCTGTTCAGAAAATCCAGAATTCCTTGACATAACTACACCCCAGCGGCTTCCTGCAGTGGTCATTGATGTAACATGAAATCCTTCTTTCCATTTCTTGTTGATCCATTTGAAGGGAAACGATTCACTAACTTTGTAAGACTGTTGAGTGTAAGGAGTTCCTGGAAAGAGTAAATCACCATGTCAGACTAACCCCATTCATGTCATAATACATAAACAAAAGAAGCACTAAGTGTGTGGAACATGCAAGTCGATATATACACATCACTACATCAGGACATATCAACCATCTTCCCAAAAAAAAATTGAGACACCTGCGAAGTGAATGGCAAGAGAAACAGGCCAAGTTTCTAAACATAGATGGTCCTTTATGAAGAATAACAATGGTAGTAACATGAGAGACCTCCAATAAAAGAACAGCTGAGACAAACCTTTTGACATGACCACCAAGGAACTTCCATTTGTTGCACCCGCTATGGCACTGATGTAGTAATTATTCTCCCATTGCTCCATAATCCAATCCTAATAATACAAGAATAGGCAACTCAGAACGCTCCAAAGAAAAGAGGGAATCATTGCTCAAGAGTAAGAGTACCTTATGAAGAAATATTGGTGAGAGTTCATAAACTTGGGATGTGAACCCAGTTCCCGCGTCCATAATAAGGGCCCAAAGATTGGCTGAAGATGCCACTGAGCTAATGAACAATCCATCATCATTTCCCTTCTCTATGTGTTGATGAAGTCTGGCATCTGCTACATTGTAATGGTATCTGTTGATAAAAAAAAGGAAACAAGGACGTTATTGAAAAGGTATTTTGAAGCTCAAGCCACACAGTGACCCAAGTTGTATATTCTTTTGATTTTTGACTAAGAAACTGTTAATAACAATATAGCATGCTTAGCTGCAGTTCCCAGTTCAAAATACCAAAGCAGTAATGGTCTGTTGGCAAATTAGATACATAAAGCATTGCTTTGAATAAATTAAATGAGGTCAAGTTGCAGACTGGCTGACTGGCATATACTAAATCTTGACATGGACGACAAAAAAATATCACGGCATAAGCACCGCACCAAGGAGTTGAGTACAACTATGAATCGCACGTGACTTCAGACTATTTGTGGATCAAACTTCACGTCATACATCACAAAATACGGTCATATAGTTGAGCTCACTGTGAAAATGAAGATTACAACAAGCATGTAAAGGTCAAAGTTTGTTACCTTTGTTTCATGGGTCTCCTAGCATTATAGACTGATATCCACTGATTTGCTGGGCTTCCAAGTCGAACTTTCTTCTTTGGTTGTTCATCTTCTTCAAGATTTACAAGCAACCTTCCACGTTTTTGTCCAGCCTGCATATAGAAACCATTCAATGTCAAATCATGTGAATTATATTAAAATTGGGTGGATTGACTAGCTGATACTGTAATATGAAGAAAAAAAAATTCTGATGTAAAATAACCTTTAGAGCACCATCGATTCTAATAGGCCTCAAATGCTGGGGCTCAATCAATTCATCAAAAAGAGAAATAAGCTTTCCGTAGTTTGGTTCTTCATCAAATCTCATGTTTGTCACGCTCTCCAGGAAAAGTTTAAAAGGAGGGGGACAGAAACAGCACAAAAGGTCTGGAGAGGTAGCCATTTTCTTCTTGCAAACAAGAAAACTCTTGTTCTCACCCTGCAATAAACATGACAGATCAAGTTATATACAAAAGCAGTGAGCAAGAAAGAACATATCACAGATAAACTATTGTTATCACTGAATCTATTGGAAACAAACAAAAGGAAGAACCAAAAACCTTCACTCAATATGCAAATGAACATAACACATAGTACATCAGGTATAACCAAATGTCCAGAGAAAGAATGGAAACCTGGTAGCCTTGCCAAGGTAACCTTCCTCTGAGAAGAAATATCAATGTATATGCTAATGATTCCAGATCATCCCTTCTGCTACCAGTACGGCCCAAATGGGCATGGACACTAGCATATCTTATTGTACCCCTGTCCAAAAGAAGGCAGATGATAAATATGGAGGAAAGTTGCAAAAAATATAACCAAAAAAAGTCATCAGATAAAAATTAACCTAAATATGTCTGGCCTTTGATCATAATCAACATGCTGTCCATTTGGCGTTTCCTTCCATTTAGATGCTGAAATTGTAAATGGTAGCATGAGCACTTGTGAACTCACATTTTACAATGATATTAGGTACAAACAGCAATACAAAAGAACATCCGTAATTCTGATTAGGGAATGTTAAATCTTATCGAGATGGAGTTATGTGCTCAATTTTTGCAACCAGTATCAATCATATAAGGTTTCCATTGCATACCTAAGCCAAGATCAATCAAAAAAAGTTTCTTCTCATCAGGTGATCCAGGTTGGCCAAGTAGAAAATTTTCTGGTTTAACATCTCCATGAACGAACCTGGTAAAATGTTCCAAAAATAAAACATGAACAGTGAAATCCAGAGGCTAATAGAAAATTCAAAAGGCCTGCTTACCCCTTTGCATGAAGTTTCTCAAGGATAGAAATTGCCTCTACAGCGATACAAGCAACCATACTTGGGGTCATCCTGCATGAAACATTGGTTATCACTTAGTTGCTGTCTTTAACAACAAATATGACTGAGGGGACAAAAAAGCAATCAGGCCACAATAATCTTACGTCTGCCCAACAGAATTCCAAACATCCCAAAGACTAGGTCCTAGTATGTCCATTACCTGAAAAGGTTACAAATTTTAGCAGTTGTTAAGAAAAGAATCTCAAACAATTAGAAAATGCTTATACGACTGACCAGAACATAATAGTCCCCCTGCCGGCCTTTGTAGTGAACCCAGGGTATACCATAACATCCATTCAGAGCACTGAAACACATGCAAAACGCACAAATAGTAAGGTTGGTTCTCGAAGTAGTAAATAGTGGCACTACAGTACTACGGTACCCTTCAACAGATAACTCCAAATAACTAAATGTTCAAAGATAGAGGAAATAAGCTAGTCTACAATTATAATCAGCAGAAAACATTGCTGTAACATACTAAGCATTAAATGTTTGCTAGTTCAGGATAATGTGCAAAACTTCATGCAACTAATAACAAATTCTTGGATCCAAGAGATAAATAGTCCTTGTAATATGCAAAATAGAAACAACATTTTCAGGCAAGAATCAAGATATTGCACAATAACTTTTATTATGTCCGAGTCTCTGAGATCCTATCTCTAAGATTGTAATACTCAACTTATTATAGTGCAATTACCTATAAACTTGCCACTCATATGGAGGGCCATAATTGCAACCCTTACTGTTGCGGTGCTCGAATTTCAAAGCTACCTGCAATATGAGAATCCATCTATTATCACCACCATGTGATATTATAGCAGAAACTTTTTAAAAGAAAAGGAAAAAGGGTAGGGTTAGACCTCGATAGCATCAGCTCCAGTGCGATCAGTTCCACCAGAAACCCTTCTGCCAACATAAACCTGTCCAAAACCACCTTTCCCCAACTTCCGCTCTACCTTGTATTGCGGAGAATGGCCTACTTGAACCTGCAAATGATTCATCGACTTTACTAGGTAACCAAATCTCCAACTCATCATAGTGTAAAACAATATTGTGCCAGATGACACTCAAACAAACCGTATTCTAGTAAAAGCCATGACAGATTCAAGTATCCTATCATGCACTAACATTTTTTTTTTGCACTCCTTTCAAGCAGAGCGTGACTCTCAGAAATAGAGCCTGCCATTTGAGATAGAGATGAATATTTGCAACGAAAAAGGATTAGTTGTAACCAATGCAATTTATGGAGTGGTTTATTGCTAGGCAAGAAAGTGACCTCCTAAGACTCCAGATTTAGAGCACTCGAAGACTAGATGATGATCATGGAACCTAAAGTTGATTTTGTATCAAAAGGTCAAAGTTATTTGCCATGCACAGATCCATGTCTATAAGTTTTAAGAACCTAATGACGCCAAGCTATTGCACAAACTCCACAGTGGCATCCAAACTAGATTTGGGGACAACTATATTAGGCCTTAGATCAACTATGTTACAAGAAAGAACAGCTTCCATGATATAAGCAAACAGTAAGCCTAAGTTGAGGGATGCAGAGCAGCCATGTGCACTGGCATTCGCACGGTAACAGATAAGGAGATGCCCTGATGAATTCGGTGAGGTCAACCATCCCATTCTACGGCTATGTACTATCGAAAACTTCAAGCTAGCATCATTGACAAGGAAGCATCCATAGAAAAAAGTGGAAACATTTCTGAATAGAACATAAATAGGGGCACCTGCCTTGCCCTACAAACAATGCCAAAAACAAAAACGGTAGAGTAAGGAAGGTGCTGTTATGCTTGTTATTAGGTCAATTATTTTATGCATTTAATAAGTTCCAAAAGGCGTTACCAATATCTACATAAAGAAAAAAGGTTGGTCCACCTGAATCATGCACATAACGACATAATATCATAACATGATATAACGGTACACGTGTGGTACCAGGCCAAAATCTACTAATTTGTCGTCATCTCCGAAACCCTAACAGTGCATGTCTGCAATCAGAATAACAGGAGAAATGCATGCAAGTGATAACATGCATAATAAATTAGTAAGAGCTCAATATGAAGAATATACCTTATCCGGAACTGGAGATGCATTCCCGTCATCTTCACCTCCACCAATCTTCTCAGCACTCCCACCATCCATCTTCACAACTTTATTAGCAAGTTCCTCAATATGATGGGGGCCTCCAGCAGCGACTCCGCCAACAGCAGCTCCTGGAAGAACCTCACAAGGTTGGTCCGGGTCCAAATCAATCACCGGAACACCTCGCCCTCTTCCTCCTGCCCTTCCTCTTCCTGTTGCTCTACCTCCACCCCTCCCACCCCTTCCTCTACCACGTCTTCCTGCCACCGTCGGTGCCACCGCTACCAAGTTCTCAGCTGGGTCCTGTGCTGCAAGGTCCTCAACCTTCTTTGCCTTCAACCGAGCTTGCCGGACTCCACTACGCAACTCTGGCATCCTTTCTCCCCATGCACTTCCTGCCGCCCACGAATCTACCACCCAAAAAGTCACAACACCACGGATTAATCCTGCATTCTATACTGCTCAAAAACATGTGGATTAGAATAAACTAACACTGATAAGGTTGAGTAAACCAACTGATGATTTCACATCTAATAGCAGACCCATCAACTCCTAACTATATCACATCTCCAGCCAAAAAAAAAATCACGGCAGACTGTGCCATCAGATTTGCCAACAGTGGTTTCCACAACCCGTCCGCCCCAAATCCTATCCCGATCTCCCCGACACTGATTTTCCCAACCAAAACCGATCAAAAATCGGGCTTAACGAACGCATACATCTCGCCAAATCATCGGCGCCCCCCCCCGATCGTCCCAGGAAAACCGTAGCCCGAACCAACACCAACCGATGAAACACGAGCAGCAACCCCGAATTTCCGCCGCCGAAACGGGGAGATCGGCGCGCGCCGGAACGATCGCCGCGCGATCGGACGCGACGGACTCTAAGATCGGGCCCCGCGCCGACGATCGCCCGCGTCCCCCCACGCCGCCGCCGCCACCGACATGGATACAGCCCAGCCCACGAACGCGGCGTCCACCGAGAGACCCTCCGGATAGAGGGAGGGCGACGACGGGAAGGAGGAGAGGGGAAGTCCAGGCGTGCAAGGCTAGTTACCGCGGGGAGAGAGACCGTGCGGCGTGTGGCGGCGGCGGCGGCGGCGAGGCGGAGGAGGAGGAGGGGAAGGATGGGAAAGAGAGAGAGAGAGGTTGGTGTCTGGTCTCGCGGAGGCGCACACACACACACCGCCCGCTGAGGCCCGAGCCGAGAGACGCTGTCTGGAAAATGGGCGAGGAAGGGCTTGGCTTTTTGAAGGCTTCCCGTTGTGAATAATTTCCGTTTCCTTTCTCCTCCTCCCACGCTTTGGAAGGCACGGAGCCACGGAGACGGAGTGGGGAGGAGGGGAGCTCGCTGCCCGCAACCGGGGCTCGGCTCGCTGGATTCAAGGGTCACGATGCGCTTGGGCTTCCCCGATGGGGTGATGGATAACGTGGGATTGCTCGGTGGGCCCGCCGTCTACTCATCAGTAGTAAGATTTTTCCTTCCGGGAGTGTCTCTATTTCTTTTTTTCGTTTTTGGAGAGGTGTCTCTCTCTGTACTGGGGGCGTCGTGACTCAACGTATTTGCTGCTGCTTTTTTTTCTCTATCTGGGATCCAAATACAACTTTTTATAGAAGTATTTTTCTTTTATAGTAGTATTTTTCTCTTGAACTCAAGTGCTGTTCTTCTTGTGTGTTTTTACCGAGATGGAGTACAGATAAAGTTATTTACTCCTCAGATCGAAAATATTACCGTTGTTATGGGGATGCTATAGTGCTATATTAGTGAATGTATTAATGATTTTCGGCTTGTATATGAGCAAGAAATCTACGGCGGGATCATGACTTGTGAAGTTAATACGAGACTGTTATTTAGGTCTAAACTTCCCCCTGTAAAAGCGCGAGGAAAAATACGGCAATGCCTAACATCTATTTGCCCCCAAACTAATCGCACACGCATATGCTCAAGTTTTTTTTTTTAATCCTGACACATCACGTATGCTTATCTTTTCAGTTCGGTTGTTTTCATCGTGGAGCATGTGCAGCGTAGTATCATACGCATGGTTTGCTTCATTCAGTAAATAAATTAAGAAATATACAATAAATTTCTCGTAAAAATACAGAATAAATAAACGAGCGTACAAGAACTCCACGTATGTTTAGTTGAGATTACTCATCCGGTGGCATCACACCATGTCATGAAGTCCATATATGACAGAAAAGGAATACGCAAGGACTGCATTTTTTTTTCCTCCAAGCTACTGTATTTCGTCGTTTGGTGCGGGTCAGGTACAGAGCCAGGTGTATCGCACGAAAAGAAAAGGAAAATGAGAAAAATTATAGAACAAGAAGAAAAGAAAAAAAACAGAAAAGGGAAATGTGTCATTACGCTGTGGCTCTTGAGAGAAGGGGAGAGTAGAGGGGGCAAACGGCAAAACGCAGAAGGCGTTTCGAATCCAAACTCTAGCCCAACTGCAAACACGCGGCGCGCTCGCACTGCAAGCGGCCCAGCCAGATGGAAGCAGCAAGTCACGACGAATTGGGCTTACGCAGTTGTGGTGCAACACAAGCCTGGCCAGTGAGCAAGTGTTGGGTTTGCGTGGTCGGCCCAGTGGCCGAAGCCCAAGCCCCAAGGATCCCTTTTCCATTTTCCAAAGGATGAGATGGATGTTTGGGTCGGCACGAATGAACAGGATGATGATGCCTGTGCAATGCAATGCATGGTTTCGGTCTAATGCTTAGCCTTTGTCTAGCCTTTTCTCGTCCAATACCAAATGCCCTGGATTGTGTTCGATAGAGGGAAAGGTAAAACTAGCCAAGTTTCATGCGCGTCCAAGATTAGATACCTCACTTTGTTTCAGTTTAGGCTGTGTTTAGTTCAGCGCAAAGTTTAAATTTTGGTTGAAATTAGAGATGATGTGACTGAAAAGTTATGTGTGTATGACAAGTTGATGTGATGGAAAAAGACTGAAGTTTGGATCCAAACTTTGGATCTAAATACAGCTTTAGTTCAAAATTGTAGTTTTGATAAAGGGCAGTACACACTGCCGCCTCAGTGGGGAGATCTCAAGAGATTTGCGCTGCCCTGTTTAGGAAACAAGGACTTATTTCAAATCCATATCACATCAGATGTTTGAACATTAATTTGGAATATTAAACATAGACTATTACAAAACTTATTCCATAACTTTGGACTAATTCGCGAGACAAATCTTTTGAGCCTAATTACGTCACGATTTGACAATGTGATGCTACAGTAAACTTTTCATAATTATAGATTAATTAGGCTTAAAAAATTCGTCTCGCGGATTAGCTCTTATTTATGAAATTAGTTTTTTTATTAGTCTATATTTAATACTCTAAATAAACGTCGAAACATCCGGTGTGACAGGAACTACAAGTTTTAGCCCCATCTAGCAGAAGCCTGGAAACTAACTAGTTTGACTGATGAGAGATGCGACTACGCAGCGAACTCTGATTTGGACAGTTCATCGCGTATGCGCGCGGCAGCCGGCCGGTGGGGCGACAGAAATTAGCAGCGTCCGCGTCGATCCATCTGCACAAGCACAAGTGCACAACGATTCCAATGTTCGTCAGCTTCGGAGCACGCCGGTTTGCTTCCGTATGCTCCTTTTTTCTATCATTTCCTCACCCGATTTGCTGGATTCCCCTCCTTGAACCACGTCTGCCGCACAGATCCATCCACCGATCCACGGCCTCCATATGCACGTCTCGCCCGCAGGCCGTAGCATCCCAACAACAAAAACAAAACAAAAAATCTCGGCTGGTTGGTATCCTACTCATTCTGTCCTACACGTTTTATATTGGTGTAAATCGATGTTTGGTACTCCGATTCCGTTCATCATTGCGTCAGGGCTTATGTCTGCTCCCCCACGAACTAATGTGATTCCCGGTTAGTTCCATCTGCCAGGCAGCTTGTGTGATCGATCTCTTGAGGAGTTGACTTTAACTTGTAGTGTACGCGCCGGCCTCATGCATCTCTCCGGCGTGCGGCTGAGGATTCCGACGTGGTGCACAATGCCGCACGGTTCTTGGCTCCTGCAGACGTGCTCGCCGTCGGCCGCGCTCGCGTCGCTGGCCGTCGTCACGACTAGCCTGCTGATCATCGGCTACGCGTCGAGCTCCTTCTTCCTCGGCGCGCCGGCGTACGAGTACGACGATGTTGTCGAGGCGGCGGCGGCGGCGGCGGCCGTGCCGAGGCGGGGGCCCGGGTACCCGCCGGTGCTGGCGTACTACATCTCAGGCGGGCACGGGGACAGCGTGCGGATGACGCGGCTGCTCAAGGCCGTGTACCACCCGAGGAACCGGTACCTGCTGCACCTGGACGCCGGCGCGGGCGCGTACGAGCGGGCGAGGCTGGTGGGGTACGCGAGGTCGGAGCGGGCGTTCCTCGAGTACGGGAACGTGCACGTCGTCGGCAAGGGCGACCCCGTCGACGGCCGCGGTCCGTCCGCCGTCGCCGCCGTGCTCCGCGGCGCCGCTGTCCTGCTGAGGGTCGGCGCCGAGTGGGACTGGCTCGTCACGCTTGGTGCGTCGGACTACCCACTCGTCACGCCGGACGGTAAGCTCGACGTCGTCCCGTTATTTGTTTGCCTTCGATGCGATGACAAGCGACGAATGGTGATGTGAGATCGTGTTTGTGCAGACCTTCTCTACGCCTTCTCCTCCGTGCCGAGGGGGCTCAGCTTCATCGACCACAGGATGGATTCTGGCGGCGCCGAGGCGGTCGTCGTCGACCAGAACCTCCTGCAGAGCAAGAACGCCGAGATCTCGTTCTCGTCGGGGCAACGAGCAAAGCCTGACGCATTCGAGCTCTTCAGAGGTAGGTTTCCGGTAGAAATCCACGTGGTTTCTCACAAGTCACACGGGTCACTAACGAATTGCTGCGGAAAACACACAGGCTCGCCAAGGCCGATCCTGAGCCGGGACTTCGTCGAGTACTGCGTGGTGGCTCCCGACAACCTCGCAAGGACGCTGCTCCTGTACTTCAGCAACTCCCTGAGCCCCATGGAGTTCTACTTCCAGACGGTCATGGCCAACTCCGCCCAGTTCCGGAACAGCACCGTCAACCACAACCTCCGGCACACTGTGGCGCAGGACGGCGGCGCGCCGACGTCGCAGGGCGCGGATGGGCAGCAGGCGTTGCGGTACGACGCGATGGTCGGCAGCGGGGCGGCCTTCGCCGGGGCGTTCGGCGACGACGACGACGCGCTGCTGCAGAGGATAGACGAGGAGGTGCTGGGGCGTCCGCTCGACGGCGTCACGCCGGGCGAGTGGTGCTCGGTCGACGGTGAGGGCACAGACAACGAGTGCTCGGTTGGAGGCGACATTGACGTGGTCAGGCACGGCGCCAAGGGACGGAAGCTGGCGACCTTGGTGGTTGACCTCGTTGGGGCCTGACCGTGTGAAGGGTCCTACAGTACGGAGAAAACGAGCAATGAGATGAGCGGCAGAGGAGCAGTTTGATGTTTCACTGCTCAAAGAACAACTTGTGGCCAGCAGCCCGACGGCTGCGTCCGTTTTTATCATTCACATGTACCATAGGATCCAACGCATATTGCATTGGACAAAAGATGTGTGGCAATGTGTTGAGACTTAGGCCCTGTTTAGTTCCCAAAACTAAAACTTTTCACCAATGACATTAAATGTTTGGATATATATATGGAGTATTAAATATAGGCAATAAAAAAAATAAAAAAAAACAATTACACTGTTTGCGTGTAAATTGCGAGATGAATCTTTTAAGCCTAATTGCGCCATGATTTGACAATGTGGTCTAACGACAGATTAATTAGGCTTAATACATTTGTCTCGCAGTTTACTGATGGAATTTATAATTTGTTTTATTATTAGACTACATTTAATACTTCAAATGTGTGTTCGTATATCCAATATGACAATCAAACCTAAAAATTTTCCCCAACTAAACAAGGCCTTAGAATGGAGACGAAAACCATGTATAAAAATTTATAACGCCATACATTTAAAACAAAGAAAACAAGACAATTCATTGGCTAGGTAAACAATCGTGTATTAGGGAGCCATTTGTTGTTACACATGGGAATCGTTTAGTGGTACATGGAAAAAAAATCACCTGAGAAATAGCCAAGAAGTGAAAATTCTGGCTGATTTCGTTCAAAAACCTCTTGCCTAATGGTACTCTATGGGTATAATGACATCAGAATCAAAGGCAAAGGCAAAGTATATTAAGATTTCCTCACTCAGATATTCATGGAGCGAACATACTTCAAAATTGGATTATCTTTTGTCTATCTTCCTTGCCCGTAAGTATTTTCCAGCACAGGAATGGGAGGCCCATAAATTCTATAACAACGATCACTAAGTGAGCTCACTAACCGGGAAACAACTTCCTTGAAGAACATGGAAGCAACCTGAAATGAAAAGCTTCAGACTAAGGACTGATAAACCACAGGTAAATGAATGTGCTTCATGTGCACGATCGTAACGGATGATTTTACCTGACGATATAGTGGTGACTGAAACTTAAAATCAACCAAGAAGTAAAGGTCACATGTTCCAGGAACAGGACCAGGCTTGAACTCCCAAACATTTATCAAATGATCAAAAAGTCCACTTTCAGATGCTGTCGTCTGCAATTGAGTAAATACCAGTCAGAAGTAAAACAATGCATATGTTCTAACATGGAAAAAAGGGTAAAAGTAGGAAGTGAATGGTAACAGTGAATTATACGCCATTTCACCACTTATTCGGTACAAATAAAACAAAATATGCAACAGAAGTTTTACTCAGAAGGGGCAACAGATTTTAAAGATTTATACTAGCCACTTATAAACAGTTGCAACATAAGTACATTTCTCACGAAATAATGAACGCAATCTTCAAGCAATCATCTAAATAATAGAGTTAAATAAAATAGAGTATCCCAGTTAAATAGAAGAAGTATATATCAAGATCTGCAGTGAAATTCGATCATTAGAACCTGGAGCATGAGTTAGCACGGCATCTGTTCAACAATTATCTTAGCCAAAACAGGGTGCATTTTATCATGAGCAGCTAATCTGAGTTGCTTCAAAGAACTGGGATTGAGAACTGGTTAACAGAAATCACATGTGCATACACACACACTCTCCCACCTATGCATCAATCTTCTATTCAAGGAAAAGTTATCGTAACAAATCTAACTTGACTACTCCCAAGTCAAAGTGTTAGAAAGTTTCCAGGTTCCATGCAGCAATAATCGCATAAGCCCTACATTGCCTACGTCACACGAAAATTTTGTTGCTTGCCTTATTAAAAAGGAATAGGTGAAGCTACTCCATCAGTCAGCACCACGATGACGGTTTTACAGTATAGATAATTTGATGTATGGTTTAATGATGATCTCAGAAAAAACTACTTTGCCAATTTGTCATTGACAACTGCAGTTCATGTTAGTGCTAGAACCAATATTCATTTAGAAAGCAGGCAAAACAAATAGAAACATTACTTTCTGACCAGGTTGATACAGCCAAATGATGTACTATATCTTCTCGAATTAACTAATGCAACTGCTACTTCGTATTTCAGATATTCTAAGTTATAGCCAACATTGCAAGCAATTAAATGGATGTTCACCACTATTCGGCACAAGTAACATCATATCGGACTGTTTCAAGAAATTTGGCCCACATAGCCGCATTGAAGAAAAAAAACGAAAGGCTCATCCTCAACGCCAGAATTTTTGCATGTTTGGATAGACTACATACTATCCTAGAAGAAGTAAACCTTTAGCAGATAGTTGTGAAGCAATGTGCTAAGGAATTACAACACAAAAGAAAAACACATAACTAAGGTGTCGCATGTGACAAAACTTAAATAATGTGGCCTCAACAATTAATTTGTCACTTTCAGAACCATTTTACTATTTCGGAACCATTTTATTATTCTAGATATGCTTGTGTCCATGGTATGTTATGTACTAACCAATAAAGTGGGGTGATAGTACCATGATGAAGTTCTCACCTTGATATATTTTGGCTTCTCCATCTCCACATGAGAAACATAACTCTCGACAAGGAACTTGAATCCAATTTCGAGTTCAGCATCAAACGAACCATTCTCATGTCGCCTGATAATCCTAGACCTCTGACACCACGGCACAAAATCCTCATAGAGGTCCACTGCCGCGACAACAGCGAACATCTGCTCCGGCGAGTACCTGCACCCACCAACGCACCAACAATCACCACCAATAATTTCCGTTTCCAAACAATCAGAGAAAGTAAAATTATGAGCTGCAAAACAATCGGTCCAATCCATCGTACCCCATGACGCGCCTCTCCTCGTAGACCTTGGAGAGCACGCTCCCCTCATCCCCGTCGCCGCATCCAAGGAAGGACCTCGTCTGCGTGCCCGCGCGCCACACCCCGCCCGCCCTCTCCGCCTCCCGCGGGGGACCCGTCGGATCGGCCCACCGCCCGAGCGGCCCGCGGCCGCCGAGCCCGGCCAGCGTGGCCGCCGCGCGCCTGGCATTGGCGGGCGCCTCCCCCTTCCCGCACGCGCCGCCCTCCCCGCAGCCGCGCCGCAGGAGGGCCAGCCCCGACCTCCTCCGCAGCACCACCAGCGACCTCGCGCCCGGCAGCATCGCGTCGGCCGCCCGCCCCCCGCCGTTCCCCTTCTTCTCTCCGCCCCCGCCGCCGGTGAAAACCCTAGATTCGGGCCGGCGGCGGCGTCGTCCGCGCGGGGTGGAAGAAGGTTCTTGGGGGATCGGTCGGTGCCGGGGAGGGAAGAGGCGTGGGGGAATGAAGCTTCGGTCGCGGAAGGGAGCGGACGGTATGGGGGCAGGGGCGCGACGAGCGCGGGCCGCGGGGTGCGTGGTGCGCTGGCGGGGCGGGATGCCGCCTACGATCTAGCGCGACCAGGAAGAGGACGACTCGGACTCTCGCTGCGATTGGCGACCGCGTCACGAGTATCACATGCAGGGAGACTGGGACGCGTGGCGTGGGCGTGGGCTCAACTGCTCAACAGGAAGGAACAGCCTCGACTAATCTGACACGTCTTGTTCCTGAGTTTTGACTTCCCTTTTGCTACTATTCAAAAGGGGCGGATTAGTGAATCGACTCCGGAAGGCAGCGTGAATTTTACTGAGATTTTGTATGGTTTTTATACATATCAGATTAGTTTTCGTAGTGATCGACAGAGTTTTTGGTTTTCAGAGGTGGCCCTTAACCAATGAAAACTAACCTGAGAACTCGTGGAATCGTTTGATGGAAACCTCCTAAGCAAAAACACTAGTAGCAGACTACACCGTGTTACAATACATAATCATTTTTATACAGTTGACTACTGAAACGAAATGGAACTGCCTGTATGGCTTTTGACAAAAACACTCCATACATCTTAAAAGTCCTGGATCATTGAATTACTTTGAGATACATGCAACATATCCAAATCCATTTTTTCTCTTTCCCTTCCTCGGTTCCACCCGCATGCCGCTTTCATGTAAACACAAAGCCTTAACTGCCTCCCCACCACGCCATCGTTCGGCCTCACCGGCTGGCTAGAAGATGCCAACGGCACCGATGAGCGCCCTCATCCTCTCTTCTATTCACTAAGGTAATAGCCTCGACCCTCGTGCTTGTTGTCATACCTGCCACATGTGGCTCCACATCATCGGATCCACCACCACCAGTCGCTGCCTCCTGACCAGTCTCATTGTTTACAACCACAACCCCCACCAAGCCACCACTTCCTGCCAAACCTGCGACTCCGGCACCTCATCGTCCACCCGTGCCTGCCATTCACGGATCCACCACTAGCCTTTCGCCGCCTACTGCCATCCCCCTAAGCCACGGGGAAACCTCCTTTTCCCCCTCCCCATCCTACCTGTACTCCAATACCAATTATACCGGCATACCACACCATGTTACAACTTACAACGTATATCCATCTTTTCTGACGCAATTAGCTAAAATTAAAATGTACCGTACTGTTCAAACAAGTCTCAAAAGTTTATCGCTCAGGTGGCTTAATATAATATTAAAAGAAAAGCAAGTGAATATTCATGCGAGGATAGTATGACATCTCATCGTTATGTTTTCTTTCCCAATGAAAAGTTGCATGACAATCGTTGGAACTTGTTTGGATAATATGAAATGTCATGGAATAAAATGGCCCTAGAGCAGAAGTTTAAGTGACTTTGTTTGGTTTGCATAAATGGATATAAATGGCCCTGTATCCACACATGGATATATAAATGGATGTACTTTAAGGGCCTAAGCCTTATAACCGAATATTAAAAAAGAATAAAGCTAAAAGAACAAGAAAGAAAGCTAGTAGTAAATTAAGCTTCAGATGTTTTTCTTTAATCTTACTCTGTTATTATCCATCATCAACGGATCAACTTTGAATGACGTAAAAGTGGTTAGATAAAACTTTGGATAATATGGAGAGAACATCAAAATCGTCCTCCACAACGGAAGAAATAAGAAAGCAGGAAGGTGACACTACAATTAAAGGAATAGCTCGATCAGACTTCGGGTTTGGTTTAAATTTATGTGTTCTGGTTTATTTCAATTTATTACATATTATGTTGTTTTGTGAAATATATATAAACATATTCTGGAGAAGAGAGCAACTAGCTCACGCAATACTCTCTGAGTGGCTTACTTAAATGAATCATATCCCCCATCTCCACACATCGAGCTCCCAAGTACAAAGGAGCAAAGCAGCGGACACTCTAGCCACCTGCTCACGTGCACGGCTAGGGAGGGCATACGCAACTGCGCACCATCACCATCGCTTCCTCTTTTCAGCTCCTCCCTCTTTCTATGTTGTTGTTGCACGCGTTCACCATTTTTTCCTAGAATCCCAACCGGCCACATCGACGCCGCTCCCTTATGTTGTCACCACCACCACCACGCTTAGCCATCGATTTGGTGGCTTTGGTCAAACATCTTTGAGGTGAGCACTTGAACAACTCACCGTTCTGTCATCCCTCAATAGAGTTCAATGAGTTCCCATTGCTCTACATTTTTAATTTATAGTGCGGCAGTAGAGATTTTTGCTCGTGGATACTGGGGTTGGGTCATGATCCCTCATTTACATGTGGATCTTAATGTACCAGAGCTAGTAACCAAATGCATCAGATTTGATACGGTGTATCAACTTGATACCTATGGTGTGAGACTTCATATATATAAGTATCGGTTTGGTATCCGGTTAGTATCAGATGACCTTTGATACTGGTATATGTAGGTACTCTCTCCGTTTTATTAACATCTATATGCATATAGGCAATGCTAGAAAGTCTTACATTGTGAAACAGGGGGAGTATTAATTAGGTTCCATACGATGTCATGAACTATCTCGTTCCTCAAACGGTATGCCGTTCTATATATGTTTCCTACTCCCTCTATTTTTAAATGTTTGACGCCGTTGACTTTTTTAAGCATGTTTGACCGTTCATCTTATTAAAAAATTTAAGCAATTATTAATTCTTTTCTTACCATTTGATTCATTGTTAAATATACTTTTATATATACATATAGTTTTATATATTTCATAAAAGTTTTTGAATATGACGAACGGTTAAACATATTTTAAAAAATTGACGGCGTCAAATATTTAGATATGGAGGGAGTACATTGGAAAATAATAGAGGAGTTTTGGGTCCGGTACCGCGGTGGTGCCAACATGTTCGAAGAGACCAGCCCACTTATTAGTTACGGCCTACAATTGACTTTCGGTTAACCGACATATCGCGGCCCAAGCAGATACTTGCGCTTGCGCTCCCGTCTCCGTCTCAATCCCCAATTCCCCATCGCCCTTATTAATGATCTAGTGATCCAGGTTTTAGCCGATCAATTTGCTCCAATCTCACAATCTCTCCGCCTTCTCGTCCTACTCGCTGAACCACCCCACCCCCATCGACCCACACAACCAGCGAACCGGAAGGATTTCACTCAGCTGAGTTTCCTGCCTCCATCCCCACGGCGATGGCGGAGGAGGCGAAGAATCTGGAGACGGCCCGGGCCGACCGCTCCGTGTGGCTCATGAAGTGCCCGACCGTCGTCTCCCGCGCCTGGCAGGAGGCCGCTACCGCCGCCGCCTCCTCCTCCTCCTCCTCGGACGCCGCCGCTGGCGCCAACTCCAACTCCAACGCGAACCCTAACCCCGTCGTCGCCAAGGTCATCGTCTCCCTCGACCCGCTCCGCTCCGAAGACCAGCAGCTCCAGGCAAGCCGTTGATCCGTCTCTCCTCCCGGCTCACGCTGTTCGCTCCTGTTCCGTGCGCTCGGTCGATTTATTCGTGCACGTGGAGGGTGGTTTTGTTTCCCGCTTCTATTATGCTGCTTCAATTTTTAAGGGTAGTTCAGTGGTTGGGGCGAGATGTAGCGGTTTGATTTGGATTGGGGGACCTGTTTGATGTGGAAGGTTAAGTTGATTGGTTGCTTTATCATAGATTGCCACATTCTGAAATCCAAAACAAGACCAATGGATCATTGCTATTGATTTTGTGCTTTCAAATGCTAACACTAGACAGTTTGCTTCAATTTCCATCTCATCATTGGTTAACTCTGTATTGTGTATTTCACTGGCCATGGTGGCTAAGTAATCTTGTTGCAACTTAACATTTTTGAATTCAAGCAATTAGTACATGTGTTGTTGCAGAATATATTTCTTTGATAAATGATTATGCTACAATTCTTCTTATAGTTTTTGGGAGAAAAGCCCAAAGCAATTTGGAGGCATAAACCAACTACTGTTTGAGCGTTTGAAACCAAAATGAATCTTAAAAGGTTTTAACAGAATGTAACTTTGTAATTAACTTCAAATGATTTGTTATGTTGCAGCATAGTTAGGATTACACCTCGTTTCCTTGACGTTTAGATATGTTCATGCCTTAACAGCAGAAGCTACTGTCATGGATTTGCATTTTCTGTATTCTTGTATAATAGTAGAAATTGATTTACGGCTTCTATACTTGTACACACACCCAGTGCCTGTTTCTTATATGTTGTTAGTGAAATAACAGTTCAAGATGGAGATGGCTCAAACAGGCAATGGCAATACACCAAAGAGTTACTCCTTGAACATGTTCAAGGATTTTGTGCCAATGTGCGTCTTTTCTGAATCCAACCAAGGTAAGAATACCAGGCTTTCTCTTTATTTACGATGCTTGCATGTATTTCTCCTTTGATATGTGAGCCTTTATCACTAGCAATTTCTCATGGTTGATGTGCAGTTCATTTTTATTCCAAATACAGTCTAGGAATAGTGTTGTTCAAATGGTCTACTAAGCCGTATTACTAAGCTATATCGAAGGAATTGGTGCACTACCGGTAACTGTATACTTGCTGGTTAGGCTGCTTAATTGGATTGTTTAGGTCATGCGACCACTACTAGGTGGGTGAGCAACAAAAAGAATACATATTGCCCATTTTTGGAATATCATCTGGGACTATGTAAAATATAATCTGCATTCGTACTTTCCTAGACTTTAATGCACTGAGCCAGATGGGAGAGGTCATTTAGTTATAGAGTTCTGGGTTATGATCTCACTATTTGTATGGGGGTGTCTGTGGGTAATTGCCTTGGATCAGGTTCTGATTACTGTCTACATATTGGCTTTTCATCAAACGTTGATGTTGTTACTATCAATATTTTTTTTTGTTCTAATACACTATTGAAACTGTGTTCTCAACGTATGAAACTATCTTCTTTTTCTATAAGTTTGTATATGATCTGGAATTTTTATCGGAACACATTATTGATGTTTCAATTCTTAATTTACTCAATTTCTGCATTACTGAAGACGACCTTGAAGTTCTGCTATCTGCTGGAAACTTCATATGGCTTGCGTCTACCGACATATCTTACGTGCATTCATCACATAGGTGTTTGCATAAAGATTTGGTTGGCACAGGATCATGCTACATTGAATATCCCATATGTGGTTGATGAATTCTTTGGTTTTAGCTTTGCTAATTCTGTTACGTGGAAGAAGTTCAAGGGCAACAAACATTTTCTTTTGTCATGTTCTTGCCATTTCAACAATTTTTTCATTAAGTTCTTTTTGGTGTTATACCTTATAAAGTCTTATTGGCATTTTATTTGCTGTATTTTGAAGTCATTGTGGTATAATCTCCTCTACTACATATGCTATAGCGAGCTTATGGGAAGGACTATGCTTCTGCATTTCATATTTGGGTTAGGAAGGCTTTGTGTTGATAGTATTTTTCACGGCTTGAAGATAACATGGATTGCAATCTGTTTGCTCTGTAAACATAGTATTAACTTATTTGATACACTAAATCATCAACTCCTTGTTACAGGAAAGCTTTCATGCGAAGGGAAAGTCGGGCACAAATTTGACATGGAACCGCACAGCGATAATCTTGTGAACTATGGGAAGTTATGTCGTGAGAGGACTCAAAAATCTATGATTAAAAATAGAAAATTGATGGTAGGAGTTTTTATGATATTCTATATGCCATATTGATCTGCTTCATAAAGTATTTATTGTACAGATTCACCTTTTGCCCTTGTCTGTTTTTAGGTACTTGCGAATGACAATGGAATGAGCATGAGGCCGTTGCCTGGCTTGGTGGGTCTGATGTCTTCTGGTCCAAAAGTAATCTTTCTTCAGATAACAATGCCATGTTTCATGTATTTTTTTCCTATGTTGATAGTTTATCTGATCCTGTTAACTAGCACAGTTCCTTTTCCCCTCAACTATCAACTGCTCCGCAGAAACATTTTAACTTACTTTTTTTAAACCAATCTTTCTATTGGCAATGTAGATCTATAATGAAGGGTCTATAATCTGTTGTAAGTTTTTTTTTCCCAGCAGAAGGAGAAGAAGCCACTACCAGTAAAACCATCAGACATGAAAAGAACGAGAAGGGATCGCAGGGAACTGGAAAATATCTTATTCAAGCTTTTTGAGAGGCAGCCGAATTGGTCTCTTAAGAATCTCATGCAAGAAACTGATCAACCAGAGGTATTTTTTCTCAAGTTATCCTAATTCTGCCGAGGGTGGAGCATTTGTTAAGAAATTGCTAGCACCAACTCTAGTTATTGCATGTTCTGATATCAAAGCCTCAACTCTCCCGGCTTGTTTCTGTGCAGCAATTCTTGAAGGAGATATTGAATGATCTGTGTTTCTACAACAAAAGGGGTCCAAATCAAGGGACGCATGAACTTAAGCCTGAATACAAGAAATCTACTGAGGACGCTGATGCTACTGCTACTTAGAAGTCTAATGCTTCGGTCTACTAGATAGGAGTCCTCGGCCAGTGTGGACTCCAATCCGTTACTTGCTGCGTTCAAGGAAATCTTGGATACTTCGTTTATAGTTTGTTTCTTGAGAAACATATTTTGTACGCATCAAGCGATACATCTTTTGGTGTTACTGGCGACCATATCTTAGACCCAGATTTCGGGGACTCGATATATTCGCGTCCATCAGAGTTTAGAAACAAGGATGTTGAAATTTGTGTGTATAATGTATTTTAGCTCTTCTAGGCAAACTAATATGATGATTTTCATGATCATTAAACACCTTGACCTACTCTTCCCTGCATATCCCTCTTTTCCATGGATGTCAGGCTGTCAGCGCTCAGCAATTCAGGCTGGGAGGAAACTAGTACCACACAAATTTTGACCCTTTGAAAAAATTAATTTTACAAATGAACCTTCGCTAAAATTTATTTAAAAAATAATCCTTTTTTCACCGTCGCTAAAATTTATTTAAAAAATAATCCTTTTTTCAGCGCTTAATCACCTGACTTTGAACATAGACACCTCAGCGCCACGTTAAGTGGCGCTGAATGTCGTGCCATCGTGGATGGGAGGCTAAGTCAGCGTGATAACACACATTCAGCGCCACGCTATTTGGTGCCGAGGTGTCTAAGTTCAGCGCCACACGATTTGGCGCTAAACAAAAGGGTTATTTTTGAAATAAGTTTTGGTGACGGTTCATTTGTAAAAATAGTTTTTGCGAAGAGTCAAATTGTCAAAATTTATGAAACTACCCTGTATAGCTTGTTGCATAAATAGATCTTGTCAATATTTGTTAGGCCCTGTTTAGATTTCAACTTTTTTCTTCAAACTTCTAACTTTTCCGTCGCATCGAACTTTCTTACACATACAAATTTTCAACTTTTTCGTCATATCGTTTTAATTTTTTTAAACTTCTATTTTGGCGTATAACTAAACACAGCCTTGCTGCCGAAACCCGGGCAAACCTTGGCATTGTCAAAATTTTGATAGGTGCAATTTGTTGTTTTCAAATTTCGTCGAGATCACAAAATTTGGTACCTCCCGAACATCGAACTCGCAACGAATCAACGAGTCGAGCTCATTCCAGTGCAGATGAAACTATAGATAACTGGATATACCGTCTGTTCCATTCCAAAATGCTCAAATGAGAAACCCAGCAACGCCCGGCGCCGTCGGCGAGTTGGCCGAGCTGGTCTTGCCGTGGCTGCCGCCGCAAGACCTTGCCGCTGCGGCCTCCGCCAGCCGCGCCCTGCGTGCGGCCGCTTCCAGCGTCAGCGCCGGCCGCGCCGCCGACGCGGCGCACGGGCTGGAGCCTCACCCCATCCCCTTCGACAACCTCGTCGACTGCAAGCCCTACGCCTACTTCCTCTACACCCCCTTCTCCCTCACCCCGTCCTCCGCCTCACCCCGCCGCGCCCAGCCGTGGGGCCGCACGTGGGCACGCCCGCCAGGCCCCACATGGCCTCGCTCCGACCTAGGCGGGTTCCCCTCTGCCGGGTGCGCGTGCGCGCAGGGGGCATGCGGCGGTGCGCGGGGGTGCCCGTGCGCTGACCCGGAGGCTGAGGCGGTCGGCTTGGGATCGGAGGCGGGGATGGGGAGCCTCAGGGAGTGCGGCGACGGGTGCGCGTGCGGGCCCTCGTGCGGGAACCGGCGGACCCAGCTCGGCGTCACGGTGCGGCTGCGCGTCGTGCGCCACCGGGAGAAAGGGTGGGGGCTGCACGCCGCCGAGGTCCTTCGCCGCGGGCAGTTCGTTTGCGAGTATGCTGGTAATGCAACTCTTTCCCCTCTACTCCGTATAAATTATAAAATGATCTGTAAAATTTATCGCACCATAAATGCTCCATGCCAAATTTGCCTTGTTATTGCACCAGTAAATCGTAATGAGGAAAGCGATGTCATATGTTAATTCTTTTACCGAAAGTTGTTGATTTCGTTTCATCCTTCGATATCCATTAGAAATGGCGGTGTAGAAAGATATTACAGAAAATGAATGGTTTGGGAGATGCCTCTCCGTTCCTATGCAGCTGAGCTCTGGTTGCATCTCAACATGGCATAGTAGTGCTATATATCTCTCTCCTTGTATTTTAGGTGGTTGTGTTGTTGTGTTGTTGCTATTCGATCATTTCAACGCATCAAGGAAATGAGACGACTCAATAATTAGTTGCTTAGATGTGCAGCTCTTTTCTTCTCATATGGATAGCCCATGCTCCGTTATTTTCTACAACAAAGATAGGTTTTAACATTCCTTTTATACATATAATCCTAGTTCTTAGAGGGCAAGCTCTTACTAATGTACCCAGGAATTCATGTCAAGAGCATTTGCAGTCAGGCATCATAGGAGATTAAAGAATCATGCATTTTGGGTGTAAATGTGGTTGGAAATAGGTATCAGTATACATAATTAAGGCTATAGATTTAGACTAAGAAATATCAAGTCTCCGGCTTATTGGAACACAATAGTTCAGACATGCACCGGCAATACAGCTTTGCAAGAGGTCACATGGGGATTTACAATTGCTTTGTCATTATTTGTGTACTTTGTTGTTAAGAAAACTGTAGTTTGGAAATGAACACCCTGGGTCATTGAAGATTGTTGTGACTGCTCATCATCTTTATCACCTTGCCAAATTCTTATGCGGTTGCCATAGGCTTACTCATGCTTTCCATCAGTATTCATTAGGATTAAAGTGTCATTCTTTTACTAAAACTGTAATATGCTCATTATTTGTGCTTTACTAGCATTTGAATTCTTTTCTGGGTAGGGAAGATTTGCACTGCAAATTGTTTTCACTGTTTCAGTTGTTCTTAGGTTTGGTTGTTGTAGGCTTGTAGCAGGAGGATTGACTATATCTGGCCATCATTTCATACTTATTAACAGGAAAGATGATGCAATGATTTTATGATTTGTAATAATTGGATGGGGCTGATTGGACATTATCCTTATGCCATCTCCGTTTAAACTCATTTTTTTTTTTGTGATTTCCATTTTGCTCTGCTCTATAATTTGAGTATTTGACT
Source organism: Oryza meridionalis (assembly GCA_000338895.3). NCBI lineage: Eukaryota > Viridiplantae > Streptophyta > Magnoliopsida > Poales > Poaceae > Oryza > Oryza meridionalis. Next base: position 32,560,027 of record CM002524.2, on the reverse strand, counting down.
ATTGGAATTGATATCTAAGCTATTGTAACTTACTTTGACTGTCATGTCTATTTTTGATTATAGGTGAGCTTTTGACAACTGAAGAAGCAAGGAGGCGGCAGGGGCTATATGATGAGCTTGCCTCTGTCGGTAAGCTCTCTCCTGCACTCATTGTCATACGGGAGCATCTACCTTCTGGAAAAGCATGCCTAAGAGTTAACATTGATGCAACGAAAGTGGGGAATGTGGCTCGTTTTATCAATCATTCGTGTGATGGAGGCAACCTGCATCCTGTCTTAGTTAGGAGCTCAGGCTCATTGCTCCCAAGACTCTGCTTTTTTGCTGCTAGAGATATCATCGAAGGAGAAGAGCTCACCTTCAGTTATGGTGATGCTAGACTTAGGCCGAATGGCTTGCCGTGCTTTTGCGGTAGCTTGTGTTGTTCCGGCCTACTTCCTTCGGAAGAGACATAATGCTATCATTTGTAATTGAGAATTTCCTGATGTGGTGCTGCCAGAATAATATTGGCATGGCATCAGGACGAGTAGACGGTACCTCAGTACCTGATGAGTGATGACTAGTGCTTTCACAAATTCAGTGTACACTATGCATGCTGCCTTGGCCGTTTATTACATGACCCATCCTATAACTTTTATCTGACACCCTGAGAAAACGACTTGCAAGCTATGCATTCCTTGCTCATAGCATGATACCATGATGTGTACCGCAAGATACCGAAGGGTACAGAGTCTTTTGGTATGGATGTTCTTAAATCCTACTCGTAAAATGCAATTCATGCTGGCGGTTGGGCATGCATTTCCCGCTTTCAGGAGTCAGGAGGTGATGAAGATGAATCCTTTGACAAAGAAGACTCCTGGAGAGAGTGGAGGACTCAACAGAAAAACAACCTTGTGCCGTTGCAATCCTTTACCCAAAGCACACTTCCGTTTCCGCTTTCCCTAGCGTTTGTTTCTTCTGTGTAGCAACCGCAGCTTATGCCAATGCCACCATTGCCCATGCCCCATGTTCCATTTGCACTAGCTTTGCAAGTGTTGTCAGAGTAACACGATCGGGCTTCGCATATGTGCTGTCCTATGATCCCGTATTGAAGAATCCTAGGATTTTGCTGCCTGAGCTGTGTGCCTGTGAGCTTGAAGCTTCCCTGTACATGGCAGCTTCACTTGGGGTCTTGGGCTAGCATAAACGACTCCCGAGCTAACACCCTCCTCTTCCCTCTCCCCGTGAGATCCGCACGCGCAGCACCCGCATGAGGAGCGCCTCCGCGCGACATGGCCCTCATAAATCTTGCGTGCCTCGTTAACAAGACGATTGGCCACGCCGCGCCGCGCGCGCCCACGCGCCGGGCCGCCACGGCTCAGTGGCGCGCCACGCGCGCGCCCATTTTAAAAACCCCTCACTTCCGCCTTGGTACCCCCGCGCGCGGGCGCTGGCGCTGGCGCGCACGCACGCACACATGCACGCAGCGCAGCCACCCGGCAGCAGCAAGCGCCGCAGCGCCGTGGAGCGGCCAGCTAGCGGCGCGGGCCTGCAGGCGGAGGAGGCGTCGTCGGCGGGGCACGGGGCGCCGTGCGGGGCGTGCAAGTTCCTGCGGCGCCGGTGCGTCCCGGGGTGCGTGTTCGCGCCGCACTTCAGCGGATGCGGCGGCAGCGGGGTGGGGGCGGGCGTAGGAGGGAGAGGGAGGGAGCGCGGCGCGGCGGAGTTCGCCGCCGTGCACAGGGTGTTCGGCGCCAGCAACGTGGCGAAGCTGCTGTCCCGGGTGCCCGCCGCGCTGCGCCGGGACGCGGCGCGCACGGTCTGCTACGAGGCCCAGGCCCGCATCGCCGACCCCGTCTACGGCAGCGTCGGCACCATCCTCGCGCTCCAGCACCAGGTGGCGCACACGATCTGTTTGAAAACTGGAACAGCAACGAACACACACAATTCACAGCCTCCTCTACCAGTCATAAATCAAGAACAAATTCATGTCACAAACACAAACTGACACAAATAATATTGACCCCTATGAAAAATTCCGTTCTTCTGATTCGAAACTGCATTACGCGAGACGACAGGTATCTCTCCTGCAAGGGCAGCTTTCCGTCCTGGAGTCTCAGCTCTTCAACCTGAGGGTGGCCTTGGCGAGCGCGCACCCCGACACGCCGCCGCAGCACTTCGTCGTGCTGCAGCCGGCGCACTCCGCGGCGTCCACGCCGAACCAGGTGGTGGTGAACTACGACGACCTCCCGCACGCCGTGGATTTCATGGACGCGGAGCCCGCCGCGCTGAGGGGCCTAGAGTCTCTCCAGCTCTCGCAGCCACTGCAGCGGGAGGAAGACAAAGGCCACCGAGACATGAACCTCTTCTCGGACAGTGTAGGACAACGGCAGCTGTAAAATTACCTGTGCAATTGCATGATTAGGTGTCTCTGTGGCTAGTATATTCACTCTTGAGTTGGACCACATTGTGTGATTTGAGAATTGCGTGGGATCATCAATCATGAATATCCGTATTCTAATTTGATCAATTCCTTCACGCGAATTTCATGTTCATGAAAATTATACATTTTATATGCGCCTTTTTACCCTGTGAATTATGAAAAAACTATGAATGGTAGCGATCCAAACTAGGAGCCAAAAATGAACTAATCCAGTGTTCACAAAAACCGATCCGTTCTCATCAAAACCGCACTGTGTTTTTGTGAAAGTGAAACTATTGGTTGTTGATTTCTAAAAATCAATCAATTTTTGCTGGTTTTCGCACGATGTTGACTTAAAGTCAGTCCTTTTAACTAATTTTCGGTATGTTTAGGATAAACTCGTGGGAAATATCAGAAGACGAAGATAGAGAGGATGACTTTCATGGAGAGAAGCATCAAATGTCTATCCTATCATATCTACACAAGTCTTCTCATTTACACACCAATTTACAAATTTTATTAAAAAAATATAGAAAAAAATTGTACAAACACTTCTAATTATTATACTTATGTGTAAAGTCATAACCTCAAATTCATTATATTTTAACCATAAAAAAGATAAAAAAAATTATAACATTTTTGAGAGTATAAATATGTGAGAATTCAGTCCTTTTTGTTGCTTCCGGTATATAATGGATTTCAAGATGAGACTTCACACATAAATACAATACTACTAAAAGTACATACATACATACATACATACATACATACATACATACATACATACATACATACATACATACATATATATAATATTCTACACCCGGGGTATAGAATTCTATACCCCCCTCCCTCCGAAGGGTCACACCTATCTCCCCCTTCTTACCAAGGCTCAAAATCCACCTTCCACCTCGGTCAAAGGCCCCTCTCACCGGTCAAACCCGCCTACTAACTCCCCCCACCACCCATCTCTTCTCAGCTCTCGTCCCAGGACGGTGTAGTAACACAACGACCACTGTGCAGTAACACTGTGTCTTACGTGTAGTAACAATGTTAAAATATAATTGAAATATAGTCATGACGGATCTACTTTTGATAAGCTATTTTTTTTTCTAGCATCATGGTGCAAACGGTTTTAAAAAACCTAACATCACTTGGGAGATATTGTTCTTCAAAGATTGAATTTTTCGCAATTTGTCTCTCCACAAGTAGTAATACTATACTATTACTGTTACTTGTTACTACTTGTCTGTTGTACGTTACTACAATTGCATCACGATGTTACTACACTGTGTTTTACTGTATTTTTTGGGTTGTGTTACTGCATAAACACGTGGTAACGTGCACCTTCCGTGCAGTAACACTTTTACTTTTGTGTAGTAACAAGTATATGGATAGCATCTGAGACTTTTAACCTATATATTTTTGTTTCAATTCCTGATTTACTGTAATTCACCACAATATTACTGTCAAAAGTGCGGTAACGTCATATACATGCAGTAACACTATATTGGAGGGAGGAGACCGATTTTCTTGAGAAGAGGGAGGAAGAACGGTTTCTTAAAGAGAGGAGTACGTAGATGCATTTTGAACTTTAACTCTCCACATGCAGTAACACTATAGCATCATGGCGGGAACGATTTTAAAAAATAAAACATATCTTGTGAGATATTGCTTTTCAAACATTGGCATTTTGAACTTTAACCCTTCACATGCAGTAACAGAAATGTGTAACTTGCAGTAATAAGGGCATATACATGCAGTAATATGGTTTTACCAAATGTATAAAATTGTTCAAAACACTCCTACATCAATCAGATCTCGCTCAAAGCCACCTACAGACTTTACCTATAGCTCACCTATTCGATCTTCATCTCGTAAAAATGACATAGTAAAACTATAATTATCGTGCAGTAACATAACTACTTGAAAGTGGTAATATGCGCCTATTATGTAGTAACACTTCTACTTTTGTGCAGTAACAAGTATATGGATAGCATGTGAGGCTTTAACCCATATATTTTTGTTTTGATTCCTGGTCTACTACAATTTTACTGTGCAGTAACGTCCTATGTGTTATACAGTAACGTCACATGTTACTGTACTTTTACAACAATATTACTACTAGAGCATAGTGACATGTTATGAGTTTCGATAGTGAAAGATATTAGAATTGATAATCATATTATTTTCTCATAAAATTCTTAAAACAAATAGCATCATTAGATGAATTAGTTAGAAGAATGTGCTTTAAACTATGAGGTCATGGGTTAAAGTCTTGAATTTAGCAATTTATTTTTTATTTTTCCAGAAAAGAGAAAAAATGTTTCAGGAAGAAAAAAAAAGAAAAAAGAGAAATAAATAAAATAAAAAAAGAGAAAAAATGTTTCAGGAAGAAAAAAAAACAAAAAAAATGAAATAAAAAAAGAGAGATCGGGAGCGAGGGGGGGGGGGAAGCGAGAGAGGGGAGGAGAGATCGGGAGGGGGAGGGGTATAGAATAACTATTCTATATCTCGGGTGTAGAATAGTTTTACCCTATATATATATATGTGTGTGTGGATTTTCTAGTGAAATTTAGTAGTTCATGTGCATAATATGTATACGAGAAAAGTTATGTGCATAATATACGTCACTCTGCAGAAGCTACAACTAAATGCAGAGGATTCGGCTCCCACACTATCAAAGTACTGTAAGTTTTAATAGATGAGATCTCGTGGGCTCAGTCCAAGTCCAGTGCAGGGGACCAAAGAAAGGCACTACTCCGGCGTGAAGGCTAAAAAGGGAGGGGGAGCGGGGCGAGAGGAACGCCACCGAACCCAAATCCCATCCAATCAAAAATTCGTACGGGAGAGCTCTCGATTTGATCGCCGCGACCGCGAGGATGTACAAGTCGCGGCTGCAGGAGCTGTGCCAGCAGCGGCGGTGGGCGCCGCCGGAGTACACCCACCGGTGCGCGGGCCTCGCCCACGCCCCGCTCTTCGGCGCCACCGTCTCCGTCAACGGCATGGAGTTCCGCACGCCGGAAGACGCCGCGCGGTCGGCAAAGGAGGCGCACAACATCGCCGCCAAGGCCGCCTTCGACCACCTCTCCTCCCTCCCGCTGCCGCCGCCTCCCCCTCCCTCCGGTGAGTGCCATCTTCCGTGCGGAAAAAAAACAAAAACAAAAATAAAAAATCCCCCGCATTTCTTTGTTCCTTGGATTTTTCGGTGGAACCTTCCTTCATATAGGAATCGATCCTCGTGGAGCGGTAGGAGGATTGGATTTGGGTAATTTGGTTGCTTGTAGTTTGAGTCAACTGCGAATTCTTTGCCTTTGATGGGAGGCCTGAAGAAAGAGGCACGAACCGAGAGTTAGTTTCTTCGCGACTGCAAAGTTTACAGGTGAACAGTGAACTCATTACAGATTAATGGTAAATTGCAGCGAAGGGAAATGCTCAATTGTTCATCAACTTCCCACTTGAAAAAGTAGTAGTACAAAGCGTTCATGTAGGTAGATGTACTCACCGGCACACATCAGTCTTTGATTTGGCATTGAAGAAGAGTTACTGCACTCCACTCAATGCCACAATGAAATCTTGCACCATAATAGCTAGTCGATTCCTGAAGGTAGCAAAAGTTTGGTGAGAGCATAAAGAACGGATTGTCTTTTCTTTGTGGATCAGTTTTTTCATAAGTTCATGTGCATCTTTGTTGATTATTATTACTAAACTAGGAAGGAAGGTCGAGCACATGGGAGCCTTATTTAATGTTTCATGAAACTCCTTTATTTTAAAGAAGTAAAAAAAAAAAAAACGCTAATGCTTATATATGCATAATATGTGTGAGCTTCTTTTTGTGTCTGTTACTCTTGTTTTGAACTTGTGATATAGATTTTTTTCGACTAATCATTGTATATTTGAATACTTTTCATTGGAACTTCTAAAAGATGCCTTCGAACAAATATATATTTGAAACAACTTATTTTGGCTTGCGTAATTAGCTGCATTGTCTTGCTTATTTGTTCAGCGCCTGTGATCTGCGAAAAGGATCACATGTGTTTGTTTGTGGAACAATTTAGATGTTGGGGATATGTACGTTCTCTTTTTTTCTAACTGGTGTACAAGCACTGACATGGAAACGTTGGATTTAATTGAGTTCGTGAATGTTGGAAATGGAGATCTCGGCTTACTTTGTCCTAATTGTCCTGATCCTTATAACATAATGTTAGAAAACACTTAGATCAGATGGGAAAATGATAAAACTATAGAGATTAAATAGATCCATTATTAAATAACACCTCAATATTGCTACTGTAATGTGCCTGTGAGGACTGTCGAAATTTAATTCGCTCATATTTCTCATCCTTCTTGTGCATCCATGTTAGATTGCAATGAAATACAAAGAACACAATTTTATGTTCAGTAAAAACGATCTATACATTGCAATATTCTTGATCAATACTAGTACATTACGCTAAGTTCTTTCTTGTGTCTTGTCGCATGCTACGCTACTGAATGTTTCCAGTACTGCAAATGCATTGCAGCGAATGTCGCACAGGCATGCACATCAATATATTGCAGTATGAATCATCATTTCTAAAAGACATGGATGTGTGCCTGTAACTAAAGTCTAAACTACCATAGTAGCATTCCATGCTGAGATGTCCATGCAGTAATCATGAGTTTGTTGTCTTCTGGTGAAACCATTTTTCATGCACTATGGTCCATGTGGCTTGAATTAGTATCCAACACCTGTTATAATCTGAACTATGGTCCACAAAATCAACGGTTGGATGTTCTTTCTCTGGGATTTTCTATCGTACTTATCTATTTTTTCTTAGGGATTCCATCGATGTTGGATGGACTTTTAGTATATAATAGGTAACATTTGTAGTTGCGGGGTCTAAGAGCACCGTGTACTGACATGGTGTAAGAAAATTGTTGTTTTTCACTTTTATATTCGCTATATTTCTCATACTGAATGACTTTTCCTATTGCAGAAAACCAATCTTCTTACAAAAGCCAGTTGCAAATTTATACTCAGAAGAAGGGCAAACTGTTGCCTTCGTACCAAACAATTCGGGAAGGTCCAGGTCATGCATCTCGGTTCAAGTCAGTAGTGACTGTAGATGGCAAAGCATTTGAAAGTCCGGAATACTTTCACACAGTTAAGGAGGCTGAATCCGCTGCAGCAAAACTTGCTCTTATGTCCTTACCTCAAGAAGCAAGCTCATCGGAGCAAGTGCCGGTTAGTCAAGCTTATTACAATGCACTATTTACTAACTAACCATCAATGTCTCTTTGTATTATCAGTAGACTTTGGGCTTATGTTTTACCTATTTTAAGGGGGTAGTTAGAGAATACCCAGGAGCAATGCAATAAGTAAACCAAAACCATTAACTCGTTCAACTGGTACATACTGAAACAGTGAGTTTTGGTCTACCTTAATTGTACAATGTAAATATAGGGGGAAATACTTTTTCAAAGGGAATCCTTGGCTCCTTGAGTGCTTATAAATAAAATAATTACCAAAGTGTATGTTCTAGTTATCTAGTATGCAGTAAAACAGTGCTTGCTCAATTTCCGTACTAATTTGATGCATTTTTCTACCTTAGGTCCAACCATTATCATACAAGAATCTTCTACAAGAATTAGCTCAGAAACATGGCTTTTCCTTGCCTGTCTACAGCACAACTTCAGATGGATCAGTGCAGGTACCTATGTTCAAATCGACTGTGGTATTTCAGGATGGAAGTTTTCAGGGAGAACCAGCAAATACTAAGAAGCAAGCAGAGATGAACGCTGCTAGGGTTGCGTTTCAACATTTCGAAGATAGTAAGTCATTTAAGCTACTGAAATAATGAGACTCGGATTAGGAGCAAACCTGCCAAGTACATTTAGGGTTGTAGTTCTCTTGACTAGTTTGTTACAAAACTGGTATTTCAATTTAGAAATTTTGTTTTACTTAAATTCGACTCTGCCAATTATTATCTCAATATGTTGAAACATTGACTGCTGTACTAACCAGTATCCTAGTATGTGTTGGGTACTTGGCAGCTCCAATACATCAGCTGTCATACCAGACTTTACCTTCAAGATCATCTATAATTATTATTTTTTGGTGTCTTTTAGGAAGAAAAAATGCTCTTTCTTCCACTGTTCTAAGAGGACCGCATTTGGGACAAGGAACAGTGCCCTTATCTTCTGGACAAGTCAAGATCGCAGAACCTGTTTTTTCAGTTCCCCAAGCATCAACAGCTACAAGCCACAGTGCAACTGGTGCTAGTGAGCTTTCTTGCTACCTTCTTTTTCTCCCTTCTGTTCATGTTCTATTTGCACTTAAAATAATTGGCATGCAGAAACTTAGCTTAGTGTGGGTCTTCTTTTGAATCCATTTTCTGGTTCGATGTACTGTTTAAGAATGTTATATTTCAATACAGGTATTCAACATCTAGTTTACATACTTAGTTAATTGTGAATCTTATTCATTTAGGAGGTACTAATGTACTGTATTTGGTTTTAGAATTGTTGTATATGCATCCCATATTCTTTATTGTGCCATTGGCATGAGCTTAATTTCTTCTGCTTTGTTGTGGCTTTTCTTCAGTGATCATGCATTCCTGCTGCAATTTTTCATGGTATTAGTTAACAAGTTCTGCATGCCACGAAACATCCTTTGCTTTTGTTCTACTTTTGTATGGTTGTTAGTTCTCTTATGTGCATTTTGGCATGCTGTGAATCAGTGATCTTGTATGCTTCATTTTGCTTATATGAAACTCTTGGACTATTGTGGTTATGTGCTTTTTCTGTATGGTTAATTTGCAGCAGATCGTGATTATCACTCCCTTGGCTCCACTAATCTCCTTCCAATTGCTAAGTCTACAAACTGCGCTGATGTACATATCCAACCTTGTGAGTTCAAAGATGAGAAACCGGCCTTTCCAGAGCCAAAGACCGTGCTTGAAGTAATGGACTCGTCTCCGGAGCTCACACCGTTGGAAGATGCCTACTCAGCCCCTGTAGCCTCAACCAGTACTGTCAGTTCTAGTGGATGCGGCTCTGACCCCTTAGCCTCAGCCAGTACTGTCAATTCTACTGGATGCGGCTCTGTCCCCTTAGCCTCAGCCAGTACTGTTAGTTCTACTGGATGCGGCTGCTCCTTGTTAACTAACCGAGTCCAGGTCTATCCACGCCGTCCTGACCTGGAATTGCCGGAGGGCGCGACCGTTCTTCCTTTCAGTGACGATGTTTGGGTGGCAGTCAGCCTACCTACTCTCAACCATTAAGGTATTATTCTGAACTTCGCAATTTTGCCTCTAATTTTAACTTGTTCCTGTCCGTTGTCTGCTCGCTAATGAAGATGTTCTCTCTCCAAATGCAGGCAGAAGAAAACTACGCCTTAGGAACGTTGCGGTAGACAAGAACTGGAGCCGGTGCTTTTGTGAAGTTGTAGCTTCTGCCAAGTGTAATTTACCTCAGGCGTAGTGCTAGCTGGCAAACGGAACATGTCCATGCTGCAGGAACCATGGTTATTAGCTTCGATGTTTAGGCGGATGAACTCCTGTATCGTATCTAGCTAATTAGTTGCCCAACTATCTTAGCAGCAACGTGAATTGAACTTCTATTAGTTCCCAACCCTTAATTAACCGTGTTATATGTTTTTTTGTTTTAAAAAAAACAACTTAACTTTGTTGGACTATCGGTTGTTTGAGGTTTTCGCGCTTCCTTGCTGAATACATCATTCTTTTTCATTTTGTTGAGACGCTGAGTTGCTGATATGCCTCTGAAACTTCCATGCAGGCATGTCAAAGGGCATTTTCTTCCTTCATATTTTCTCTAGCCTCCAGTTGAGAGAGAATTTCCAAGAGGGAAAAAGGGCTCCAGTTTAGAAATCGATCCCTGTTTTAAGGGACGTTTGCATGAATTTCCTATGCAAGATAATGTTCTAAACGTGCCTGGAAGGAGTCGCCGTTATTGCTTGCCATGTTTCTTCTACTTTCCCCAAGACACTGCCGACTGGCGGGCGTGCGAACGGGGAGAGGGACGTTTCCCCGCCGCCAGCACACCACCATGTCTGCCCGACTGCTCCTGGTCTCGTCGCACCGAACCCATCAGCCACCTGTGGCTGTGTTTAATTCTTGTGACAATTTTTTTTAAAGTGTACGGACACACATTTAAAATATTAAACATGTGTTAATAACAAAATAAATTATATATTCCGCCTGTAAATTACGAGACGAATCTATTAAGCCTCAATTAATCCGTTATTAGTAAATGTTTACTGTAGCACAACATTATCAAATCACGGTGTAATTAGGCTCAAAAGATTTGTCTCGCGATTTACATACAAACTGTACAATTGGTTTTGTCCATATTTAATGCTCAATACATGTGTCTAGATATTTAATGTGACGAAAAAGTTGAAAATTTGTATCTGTTAACCTTTCTTCCAAAACAAACAAATTTAATACGGAATATGGACACAAATCCACAGCTAAGTTCACACATACTCCACAGTTCCACTTCCATAGTTCCATCTTCCATGTGGTTACATATGACTATGGTCGTATACGTAATACGAACGTGGATACGCCTCCATATATCCCGCCTTCCAGCTCCCAACACAACATAACACAGCAGCATTAATGACGCCGGCCTACCCAGTCCAACGGGTGCGCGTTAACCACCGGACACCACAGCGAGCAGAGCGCCGCTGTTCTCTTCCGCTTCCCTCCCTGAGCTCCCCCCCGGAGCTCGGCCTCGTGTCAGTAACCTCGTGTATGAGAGGAGGGTGGTGAGCTCAGCAGCTCATGCTCAGCTCGCAGTAGGGAGCAGACGCCGGCCGCATCGCCTCCCTTCGCGTATCGCTGCTCCGAGGTAAGGGGAGCAAAACCCCCCCCCCCCAACTTTACTCTTCTCACCTCGCTTCCAAGTTCCAAGCAATCACCACGGCCGCCGGCCACAGCTGCTGCATGTTGCTCGCCTTCCTAGATCGGTTATTATTGTACTAGGAGTGAGATTTGAGTGGTGTCACTTCTCGCCCCTTTTTTTTTCTATGGATTTGGCGGTGGCCGTGACAGTCTGTAGAAGATACTCCGGTTGGCTATGGGGGAGTTCTGTATTTGACATTGCTGGTTTATTGGTCGCTGGGTCATGTTCGTTGATCTGGTGAGTTAGTTTATTTGGGGTTTATTTGAGCGCAGCAACGGGTGATGATGCTAGGAGTATCAATTTAGCAATTTTTAATATATTTTGCTGGGAAGTGGGAATTAGTGATCCAGCTCTTCACATGCATGGTCTGAAGGTCACGATCATTGACCTGCCGAAAACACCTTTTGTGCCCAGTGTAGTACCTGAGGTACCTCTGTTAGCCTGTCTATTGATGTTTGGACATGGAAAATGCACTTGTATGGATAGTAGTACTGATTTGGGGATGGGGGGGGGGGGGGCGCTAAAGTGAATGCATATTCTCAATGTACTTAATCTGTTTTTAAGTGCATTATGGCACATAGACCTGGAATTGCACATGTATGGACAGTAATAGAGAGGCTAAAATGAATGCGCTCGCGCCATTTTTTTTCCCCCCTCTATGGAAGACCAAGCATGCAAACAGAATGCATGATATGTAACTAATATAAGCTGGAAGAACTAACCGTCTTTTTTTCTGAATTCAAGGTGAAACAGCAATGCATGATTGGTGCTGTGTCAGCCTCAGTCCTTGATTATTTCCACAGAGAAAACGCATAATGTGCCTTGTTTCTAGGAAGTTAGTCAGAGCTTGGTCCTAGTTTTGCAAATTCACATTGAGGCACTTCATTTCCCGATCTGCTTTCTTGATTTTAGCTTTCTGCCATGCTACTTTTGTTGATTTTCAAGCATCAGAGATCAGACCAGGACCTATCAGGTTAAGAATTCGGGAGAAATATTTGGAAATTCTCAGGCATGATATGTCCCAAAATTTCTTTGGCATGCGTTCTTCTGCTCCTATGGTTTACCTCAACGGGAGATGCAGCATACATGAAGTACCTGGATCCAAAGCAACCTATCAACACTAGAATCAAGGACCTTATCAGTAGGATGACTCTTGCAGAAAAAATTGGCCAAATGACACAGATTGAACGTGGGGCTGCATCTGCAGATGTCATGAAAAACTACTTCATAGGTAAGTCCTTCAACAACTCTTACTAAGTGGATCTGTACGTAAGTGAACTTTATTTGACTGATGGGGAATATTTGCTGTCTTGCTTCTGATGAGGTTGTTTGAAATAGAAGAATAATGATTAATGAAGCCTTCCTCTGACACTACTGAGCTAAAGCTACCATTATGGCATTGTCATCTGCAAAGTTGTGGCTATGCGCACCTCAATTATAATTTTTTGTGTTGTTTTCTAGGTAGTGTATTGAGTGGTGGTGGAAGTGTCCCTGCTCCCCAGGCTACTCCTGCAGTTTGGGTGAACATGGTAAATGAATTCCAGAAAGGCGCCTTGTCAACACGACTAGGAATCCCTATGATCTACGGCATTGATGCAGTTCATGGTAATAACAATGTCTACAATGCCACCCTATTTCCTCACAACATTGGGCTTGGAGCTACAAGGCATGTGTTCTAATAATCTATACTTTTGTGTATCCATTTTGTTGTGTGAGTGCTTGTCAAACATTATCTTTCTTTGTATTAGGGATCCTGACCTCGTAAGGAGGATCGGCGAAGCAACTGCTCTTGAAGTACGGGCAACAGGCATTCCGTACACCTTTGCTCCATGTATTGCAGTAAGCACACGCGCGCTGTAGTATTGTTGCTGTTATGCATTGGATCTTCGGTGGAGCATGTTGCAATTGCATGAGTATATGGCTATATGTACCATTCTTGATTCATTAAGAGCTTTGTTGACCAAAAGTGCTTATACAATTTGGTTCAGGTTTGTCGAGATCCACGATGGGGCCGATGTTATGAGAGCTACAGTGAAGACCACAGGGTTGTCCAGCAGATGACAGACATTATACTTGGTCTACAAGGAGAGATCCCAATAAATCATACCAAGGGAGTTCCTTATATTGCTGGGAAGTAAGATATTTTTTCTCATTGGTGCTATAAATGGTATTGTAGATGTAGGCCATTGTATGGAGCATGTGCATGTTGACCTAAATAAGTAAAGCTTATCGGCCTAAATGAGCACCTTTTAGTAACAATATACTTTTTACATACATACGTATGTAATAGTTAGTGGCACATCTACATTGAAAAAAGCTATAGGGAAATAATCAATGTCAATGTCAAGTTGCAATGTGAAGGTTTTCTGTCTTGTGTCTCAGCTTATGGCTTTTAACAGGGATAAAGTTGCTGCTTGTGCTAAGCACTTTGTTGGTGATGGTGGAACTCATAATGGAATCAATGAGAACAACACGATCACTGATGAACATGGGCTTCTAGGCATTCACATGCCCCCATATTATGACTCTATTATAAAGGGCGTTGCTACTGTTATGGTTTCCTATTCAAGCTTGAATGGTGTCAAAATGCATGCCAATCATGATCTGGTTACTGGCTACCTGAAATCCAAATTGCATTTTAGAGTTAGTATTAATAATAAGCAACTTATTTAAAATTCCTCTTATGTGATAAAAAAACTGACTCTTCATGTTCTCTGATCGCAGGGATTTGTGATATCAGATTGGCTAGGAATAGACAGGATAACGTCACCACCTGATGCAAATTATACTTACTCTGTGCAAGCTGGAATAAATGCCGGTATTGATATGGTATGTGGATTTCTTTCAAGAAGATTAGTTCATATTTTCATACTAGCTACAATAAGCATGGTTTAGTTTAATTTTAGTCAACATTCATATCATGATACTGGAAGTGGAACTGGTCTTAATACTTTTTTCTTTTTGTGGGGGGAAGTCTTAATACTTATTATACCAATATTAAGCTGGAAGTTTATTTCGCTCTTTTTATTCAGAAAAAAGAACACATCATTTCATCTCCATAACAGGTCATGGTGCCATTCAATTACACCCAATACATTGATGATGTGACATCTCTTGTTAAGAAGGGTATTATCAATATGAGCAGAATTGATGATGCTGTCAGGCGTATCCTTCGAGTCAAATTTATAATGGGCCTATTCGAGAACCCTTTAGCTGATCTTAGCTTCGCAGATCAGCTTGGAAAGAAGGTTGATAACTACAACATGTTGTATACTCCACAGAGTAAATTTCACAAAACTACAAATACTTTGGTCAAATCACATAACTATAGATTTAAAGTGATGTATCACAGAACTACATATTTAACAATAAATTTATCACAAAACTATAGGTTTAAGGCTAAGTATCGCAAAACTACAGATTTAATAATAAAATTATCACAAAACTACAAATTTTGGGGTTTAAATCCTTAGCACTAATGTTATGTTGGACTTATAATTGTTTTAAGTTTTGTGATTAAATTGTCATTAAACTTGTAGTTTTGTGATAACTTTGTTACTAAATCTGTAGTTTTGTGATATTCTACCTTAAATCTATAGTTTTGTGATAAATTTAGTGTTAAATCTGTAGTTTTGTGATGCATAAATCTATAGTTTTGATAATTTGATCAAAGTATCTGTAGTTTTGTGAAAATTACTCTACACAATTGACAAGTTTGGAAATCATCCAAGTAAATGAGTAACTAATTTAACAGGAGCACAGAGATTTGGCTAGAGAAGCTGTCAGGAAATCACTTGTTCTATTGAAAAACGGCAACTCTCCCAATCAACAATTCCTGCCTCTACCAAAGAAAGCTAGAAGTATCCTTGTAGCTGGAAGCCATGCTAGCAATTTGGGCTACCAATGTGGCGGGTGGTCAATTGAATGGATCGGAGGTAGTGGAGATATTACTGAAGGTATGTGTTTTTCTATATATCATATATTCTTTTCTTTTAAAACGAAGAACTCTAGTATTTCAGATTCTTATTTGCTAAATTCAACTATACTTAGAAAAGCTATTTTGATTTTTTTTCCTTACTGTAATAATTAAATGCATTTATTCTGTTCAGGTACAACAATTCTTGAGGCCATAAAGTCCACTGTCACTGATTCAACACATGTTGTCTACTCTGAGAACCCTGATGAAAGCTTCATGAAAGACAATGACTTCTCATTCGCTATTGTTGTTGTTGGTGAGCGAACATATGCTGAAACAACAGGTGATGACCCAGAACTCACCATCCTAGACCCTGGTACAGACACAATCCGAACCGTGTGTTCCACAGCTAAGTGTGCAGTGGTTATCATCTCTGGTCGGCCTGTTGTCATTGAACCATATCTTCCAATGATGGAAGCGCTCGTCGCTGCTTGGCTTCCTGGAACAGAAGGTCAGGGTGTTGCAGATGTACTGTTTGGGGACTATGGCTTCACCGGGAAGCTCCCACGCACTTGGTTCAAGTCTGTTGACCAGCTGCCCATGAATGTTGGTGACCTACACTATGATCCACTCTTCCCTTTTGGTTTTGGTTTGACGATAAATTCATCGCAGCCAGGGTAAGTAATTTCATCAATCATCCACACTAATGCAGCTCAAAATCTAATCCTAAAAATCTGAAAGGCACACTAGTTCGAATCATTGCTTTGTGGTTTGACCTTCATATTGTTTCATGTTTTCAGGTTCTCTGGTGCTGACAGACTGAGAGATAGGAATGGGGGGATGGTATACGTTGTGTTGAGTTTGGTACTGTCAGTAATACTGATGCATGCTTCGGGCATAGGTATATTTTAACTCGAGTTGCCCTTTCCTAGTCGTAGTATGGTTCCACATCAAGTGCTCCATGCCTCCATTGTTATACGTTGTATGTACTAGCTGGAAAATACTGATGGGCCTACAGCACTTCTTTACTCTCAGTACCGTGTGACACTCCACAGAAAGTAAAGGAATATTGAAATGTGGGTAAGAAATTGATGGGTCTGAATCATATAGAATAGTTTGGTGCTTAACTGCTTATGGTATTCACATTTGCAAATGCCCTTAAACACCGTATTAATAACCACAACTAAGACATGGCCTAGGCTCACCACCCTTGGCCATATAGGCGAAGGGGCAAAGGAACGGGCCCTCTGGCTGGCCATGCAGCACGGCCGTGCACCACAGCGTCACGGGCAGCCGGCCGCAGCAATCCTCCATCCTCACCTCCACCTCCAGCGACACGCGCTCGCCCCGCCTCCGCTGGCTCTCCATGCGCTCGTACAGCTCGCCGGGTATCCCCACCCCGTCGCTGGTCGCCACGATCGGCACGGAGCCGACCGCCTGCCCCGGCACGCAGAACCCGCCCGGGAGGTCGGCGTGCGCGAGCTGCACGCCGGCGTACGACACCGCCGCGCTGGCCCGACCGGCGCAGAACGCGCGGCGCGTGGCCTCGTTATCGACGCGGAGGGTGACGTTGAAGACGGGCGCCGCGGCCGCCGCGGCGGCCCTCTCGAGCCCCTCGATGCCGGGCACCTTCACCCAGAAGTCGGGCTTCCGGTAGCCGTACATGCTGTTCCACTGCCCGTACGCAATGAGCGATAAGAGAGTCGCGATGAAGGTCGCTAGTAGAAAGTACCGTAGACATGGGCGCCTGTCCAGGCAATTGCCGTGGTCGTCGTCATCTTCCGCCATGTCGGCGCCCATGACTCTAACCGCTAAAACGATGCGGGGAGAAATTAACAGTATCAGGACCGGACCTGGATTTGATAGGTACGTACACCTGTACGTTACTTACATATAAATTAGAGTAAAATGTACCAGCGGTCCTTAAATTTGTTGGGAGATTTTACTTAGGTCCACAAACTTGCAAAGCACACATCAAGATCCCTGAACTTGGTTTATTGTATCATCCCGGTCCAAAGCCACGTTTGACCGTGGTCTTGCCTACGTGGCACGCCACGTGAGCGATCACATGGATTTTTTAATATTTTTTTCCCTTCTTCCTTCTTTTTTTACCACTGCGACAGCCCCTCCCCTCATGCCGCCTCTCACCACCGAGAAAAAAAGAAGGAAGCCCTCCCCTCATGCCGCCTCTCACCACCGAGAAAAAAAGAAGGAAGAAGGAAGAAAAAATGAAAAAAATTCCATGTCATTGTTCACGTGGCGTGCCACGTAGGTAAGACCACAGTCAAACGCGGATTTGGACTGGGTGATACAATAAACCAAGTTTAGAGACCTCGATGTGCACTTTGCAAGTTCGTGTAACTAAGTGAAACCTCTTGACAAGTTTAAGGACCGCTGGTGTATTTTACTCTATAAATTAAGACTGGTCGTAACTCGTAACGGAAAAGGTAAGACTGATCGTACCCAGACTTCGGGCCTCCGGTAGCCGTACTCCCTCGCAGCGTCGTCGTGCCCGGCCTCGTGGATAGCAGCAGGGCAGCACGTACGGTTAGCCCCAGCAAACGGTGCAAACCCAGTGTCCACAGGAGGCAAGAGCTCGCGAGGAGCGACGTACGACTACCACCAGGCGCTTCGTGATCGCCATGAGCTGCCATGCTTTAATACTAGCTACAGCTAGCACTGGAGGAGAAACCATCTTTCGTCGGTCGGCCAAATTCCACGATAGTCCCGGTTGCAACAAAAACCGGGACTAAAGATGATATTTAGTCCCGGTTAAAAAGGGTAATGGGCATATTTGATCTTTAGTCTCGATTGGTAACACCAACCGGGACTAAAGATCATCTTTAGTCCCGGTTCAACTGCTGTCAGTACTTGTCAGGCCCCCCCAGGATCTTTAGTCCCGGTTGGTGTTACCAACCGGGACTAAAGATAGTAACTTTAGTGTCGGTTGGTGTTGCCAACCGGGACTAAAGATCCCGGTGATCTTTAGTACCGGTTGGCAACACCAACCGGGACTAAAGTCCCACCCCTTTATATATGTCTTCTTCCTCCTCCAGCCCGAGCAAGCTTCAAAATTTCTTCAAAAAAGAGGGGAGGTCATGCCAAAATTTATAGTGAATTTACTTTGGTGATTATATACAAATCGGAGGTGCCTAAAAGGTTAGCAACTTCATCCTCCAATGTTTTTTTTTGGTCATATTACATTTGGAGCTATGTTTCGCACACTTTTTTGTCTCCAAAATTTTGTTGTAAGTTGATGAGAGAGAAAATTTGTGTTGGAAAAGAAAGAATATATAGAAATTTTGTTTATTTGCTAAATAAGGTTTCATAAAATAGTTGAGTAGGAAAATATAGTGAAAGTTAATCTTAAATAAAAGAAAACAAACTAAATTGAAAATTAAAAGAATTTAAAACTTAAAAAATAATAAATAAGAATTAGTTGGTGGAATATTTTATAATTTTTGTATGAATAATGATATGTCGATATTGTATGACTGTTGAAAGAGTTTGTGATTATTTTACCATTATTGTATGACTGTTATTATTGTACGAATGATTATTTGTGTACGATTTTTTTTTCATTTCATGTAGATGGATCGGCAATGGATGTACGCTGACCGGCGGTCCAAAGAGTTTATTGACGGCGTGCATTATTTTTTAAGAGTGGCCGAAGCTAACAAGCAGAAGGGTTTTATTTGTTGTCCATGCAATAAGTGTAAGAATCAGAAGGAGTATTCTGCATCCAGGACTATTCATTTCCACTTGTTTGAGTCGGGGTTCATGCCAAGCTATAATTGTTGGACATGCCACGGAGAGCAAGGGGTTGAAATGGAAGAAAATGAAGTGGAAGACGACAATATTCCAGACTTTACTCAGTACGCTGTATTTGAAGGAAATCAAACGGGCGAGGAGGACATAGATGCTGATTATAACGACGTTGCAGATGATCTTGGTCAGATGTTGCAGGATGCCAAGGAGGACTGCGAAAGTGAAAAGGGGGCCCATAAATTGGACAAGATGTTAGAGGACCACAGAACGTCGTTGTACCCAGGTTGCGAGCAGGGGCACAAAAAGTTGGATACCACTCTGGAGTTCCTGCAATGAAAGGCAAGAAATGGTGTTAGTGACAAGGCATTTGGCGATTTATTGAAACTCGTCAAGAACATTCTTCCGGAGGGAAACAAATTGCCCGAGACAACGTACGAGGCTAAGAAGATAGTCTGCCCTCTAGGACTGGAAGTTCAGAAGATTCACGCATGTCCGAATGATTGTATCCTATATCACGGTGAGGAGTACGAGAACCTAGAAGCATGCCCTGTTTGTAAAGCACTACAATACAAGATTAGACGAGATGATCCAGGTGAGGTTGACGGGCAGCTAATGAAGAGAAGAATTCCTGCTAAGGTGATGTGGTATTTCCCTATAATACCACGGCTAAGGCGTTTGTTCAGGAACAAGGCGAATGCTAGAATGATGCGTTGGCACGCTGAAGAACGTCAACAGGACGGGATGCTGAGACACCCCGCAGATGGTTCGCAGTGGCGAAACATCGACAAAAAATTTAAAGACTTTGGAAAGGACGCACGAAACATACGGTTTGGTTTAAGTACGGATGGCATGAATCCTTTTGGAGAGATGAGCAGCGGCCATAGCACTTGGCCCGTTACGATGTGTATCTACAACCTCCCCCCTTGGCTATGCATGAAGAGGAAGTACATAATGATGCCGATTATTATTCAAGGCCCCAAGCAACCTGGTAACGACATCGATGTGTTCCTAAGACCACTGGTCGAAGATCTTAAACTGTTGTGGAAGAAGGAAGGTGTCCCCGTGTGGGACGAGGACAAACAGGAGGAGTTTAACCTACGAGCGCTGCTGTTCGTAACCATCAACGATTGGCCTGCACTTAGCAACCTATCCGGGCAGTCCAACAAGGGGTACAAGGCTTGCACGCATTGTATGGATGAAACAGAAAGTACGTATCTTAAGCACTGTAGGAAGGTTGTGTACATGGGTCATCGTCGATTCCTTGCAGCAAACCACCCGGTACGGAAGAAAGGCAAGCACTTTGAACATACGGCGGACCACCGTACAAAGACTAAACATCGCAGCGGGAACGCAGTGTTTGCTATGGTTAAAGATCTTAAAGTAGTGTTTGGAAAGGGGCCTGGCAGCCAACCTATAGAGAGCGAAGATGGTCATGCGGCGATGTGGAAAAAAACTCCATATTTTGGGAGTTACCCTATTGGGAATTCTTGGACGTCCGCCACGCAATCGACGTGATGCACCTCGCTAAGAACCTTTGCGTAAACCTTCTTGGCTTTCTAGGTGTATATGGAAAGCCGAAAGATACACTGGAAGCGCGTAATGATCTGAAGCATATGGAACAACGCGGCGACCTTTACCCGGAACCAAAGGAGAAAGGCAGCCATTACTTGAGTCCAGCCAGCTACACTCTTAGCAAGGCAGAGAAGGAAAGTATGTTTCAATGCTTGGAGAGCATCAAGGTACCGTCTGGATACTCCACGAATATAAAGCGAATAATAAGCACGAAGGAGAAGAAGTTCACAAACCTAAAGTCTCATGACTGTCACGTGTTGATGACACAGCTGCTACCAGTTATAATAAGGGGTATCCTCCCAGACAATGTCCGGGCAACAATAACAAAGCTATGTTCTTTCATGAACGCAATTTCGCAGAAGGTCATCGATCCGGATAGGTTAGAAGCCCTTCAGAATGATGTGGTGCAATGTCTTGTCAGCTTTGAGTTGATATTTCCACCTTCATTTTTCAATATAATGACGTATCTGCTTTGTCACCTTGTCAAAGAGATCGGTATTCTCGGGCCTGTGTTCCTACACAACATGTTTCCTTTCGAGAGGTACATGGGCGTTCTGAAGAAGTATGTTCGTAACCGTGCTCGTCCAGAGGCAAGCATCGCCAAGGGGTATGGAACAGAGGAGGTCATTGAATTCTGCGTTGAATTTATTGAAGACCTTCGCCCAATCGGGGTACCTGAATCACGCCATGAAGAGAGACTACGGGGAAAGGGGACTCTCGGGAGGAAAGCTATAATGACGGTAGACAACAATTTATTCCGTAGAGCTCATTTCACGGTTTTACAACAATCTTCATTGGTGGCTCCTTACATCGAGGAGCACTTGGCTCTAGTTCGCAACAGAAACATCGGTAAGTCCGATGCATGGATTACACGGCATCACATTGATACTTTCCCCGCATGGCTGCGACAACATCTCATGGGTAACGAGACGATTAACCAGCAACTGGCCTTCCTGGCGAGGGGTCCATCTGGCTCGATCGCGACATTCCAGGGATATGAGATCAATGGGTACACATTCTACACAAGAGCCTAAGACATGAAGAGCACGAACCAGAACAGTGCTGTTCGTATCGATGCCATGGGACACGATGGTACAACTGGCACATATTACGGTGCCATCGAGGAGATATGGGAACTTGACTATGGACCTCTCAAGGTCCCTCTGTTCCGGTGCCAATGGGTTAGGTTGACTGGTGGAGGCGTAACGACTGATGACAGTGGGATGACAACGGTTGACCTTAACAAGGTTGGATACTCGGACGAACCTTTCGTCCTTGCCAATGATGTAACGCAAGTTTTTTACGTGAAGGATATGTCTAGCAAAGGAAAGAAGGGCAAAGGGCCTGACGAGCCGAAGCGCCATGTTGTTCTCCCAGGCAAAAGAAAAATCGTCGGAGTAGAGGACAAGACTGACGAGGATTACGATCAGTTAGATGGGCAACCCCCTTTCACGGTGACGGTTGACCCTAGCATCCTCCTATCAAACGAAGACACCCCTTACTCACGTAGCGATCACAAGGAAGGAACAATAGTGAGGAGAAAGTACGTGCGGACAACCGTCACCGCCGAAGTGTTGCCGTAATTGTTATAAACTATTTTGGATGTATTGAATATGCTAGTTATATATGATTAATTACAATTTTTAACAATTTAATATCATGCATATGCTAATTATATACGACTATTATAATTTTTAAAAGTTTTGAATCATGCATGTCGGATTCACAGATGCTAGTTACAATTTTTAACAATTTAATATCATGCATATGCTAATTATATACGATTATTAGCATTTTTAAAAGGTTTAAAACATGCATGTGGGATTTACACATGTTAATTATAATTTAAAAGGTTATTAGCATTTAAAACATATATTAGAATTTAAAACATGCATCACATTAATTATATATGATTATTAGCATTTTTAAAAGGTTTAGCATTTAAAAGGTTATTAGCATTTAATTAGAATTTAAAACATGCATCACATTAATTATATACGATTATTAGCATTTTTAAAAGGTTTAAATCATGCATGTGGGATTTACATATGCTAGTTACAATTTTTAACAATTTAATATCATGCATATGCTAATTATATACGATTATTAGAATTTTTAAAAGCTTTAATTCATGCATGTTGGATTTACACATGTTAATTAGAATTTATAATGCATTATTTATATTTTAGAAACATATATGCAACGAAATTCAATATTCAGTGCTATTAACTTTAGTCCCGGTTCTTAACCCTAACCGGGTATAAAAAAAAATTTGGAAATAGCGGGAAAATATCTTTACTCCTGGTTCGTGAGAAGAACCGGGAGTAAAGATATCTTTACTCCCGGTTCGTAACACCAACCGGGATTAACGATAACATCTTTAATCCCGGTTGGTGTTACGAACCGGGAGTAAAGATATCTTTACTCCCGGTTCTTCTCACGAACCGGGAGTAAAGATCCGGGGGTATATATATTCCCGGTGCGCCCTCGTCTTCTCCACCAACACTTAGACGTTTTCATCGAGATCGAGCATCGGTCCTTCGCCGCCACTGCCTAGGGCAACCCGCGCCGACGTCGCCGTCGTCTCTCACCGTCGCCTGGCGGTCCTCGCCGCCTCCGCCGCAGACGCCGCCGCACCGTCTCTTGGGTGAGAGCCCCCGGCCTCTCTCTCTCTCTCGATGTACCCTCGTCTCTCTCTCTGTTTCGCCGACGACGCCAAGAAACGCCGACGACGCCGATGACGCCCTCTCTCTCTCTTACGCCGATGACGCCCTCTCTCTCTTACGCCGATGACGCCCTCTCTCTCTTACGCCGATGACGCCCTCTCTCTCTCACGCCGATGACGCCGACGAACTCCGACCCACGACGCCCCCACGCCGCCGCCGCGCCCCCACGACGCCGCCGCCGCCACGATGCCGCCGCCGCCCCCACGCCCCCACGCCGCCGCTGCGCCCCCACGACGCCGCCGCCGCCATGATGCCGCCGCCCCCACGCCGCCGCCGCCGCCCCTACGGCGCCCCCACGCCGCCATCGTGCCGCCGCGCCGGCACGTTGCCGCCGCCGCGCCGCGCCCCCACGCCGCCGCCGCCCCCACGATGCCGCCGCCGCCCCCACGAAGCCCCCACGCCACCCCCGCCGCCCCCACGGCGCCCCCACGCCGCCGCCGCGCCCCCACGACGCCCCCACGCCACCGCCGCGCCCCCACGACGCCGCCGCCGCGGCGCCGCCATCGTGCCGCCGCGCCGGCACGATGCCGCCGCCGCGCCGCGCCCCCACGCCGCCGCCGCCACGATGCCGCCGCCGCCACGAATGCCGCCGCCACGTACGGTCACGATGCCGCGCCCTAACGCCTAATGAACTAACGCGAACGAACGAGCGAACGAACGCGAACGAACTCGAAATTATAAAAGAACACAAACTACAACTTGTAAAATCCATATAAAATTAAATATAGCTCATTTTAAGATGATTCAAATTTCTGTGAACTCACCAAGTTGGGAACAAAACTTGCACTCACAGTACAAATTTAGCTTCTAAAATTTATCCAAGTTAAATCACACATAAAGCATGCACAAACTTATAAAATGCATACAAAATTCATTTCAACTCATTTTGGAGCAAACTCAGTTTCTACAGATCCACCAACTTATGTTCTCCTATAAAGCAAAATGAAATAGTATACCTACTATACATCAAATGCCTCTAAAACTATTACCTTTGAAATGACTAGTTTTACATAAGCTGAACTTTAGAAGTTTATATAAAATTCATCTTAGATCCTTTTTGAGTAAACCCAAATTCAGTAGAACCATAGAGTTGTGCACTTCAATGTTATAAAATAAAAAGACATACTTACAGTATAATGAAAACCCCTAAGTATTTAAGTAAGCAATAAGCAACATGGAGCATACCTTAAATTGTAACATTTGTAGAAAATTCATCTATTGTCTAAATGAAGTGAACCAAATTTTCTATAGAACCAGCAAGTAATATACTTCAACCTAGTAGAGTGAATTATAAATTTTTTCACGTAGATTGAATTTGGTTCAAACAATGCCTATATAAATAAGGTTTGGATCGCCTTCACAAATGTTTTATGTACCAGAGAATTGAATTACAAAATCAAATTAATTTCACAAAATTCTATAGTGTTGTATTTTTGTAACAAACATTTGGACATCTAAAAGATCTTCAATGAAAAGATTGTTTAACTACAAAGTTAAACAATACATTATATGTTCCTTTGCGATTAGACTAATACATTTTTTTTGGATGTTGCAGAGAAGACGTCGTCGTCGTCGTCCGTCAAGCCGAAGTGTTAGCTAGCCCTCGAAGGAATTCGCGCAGGCAAGTGATGTAAAGATGTGATTGTTAGAGATATAATATAAGATTGTTAGAATTCTAATATAAGATTATTAGATTATTAGAGTTAGCATATGTGAGTGTTAGAGATTATTAGATTATTAGACTTAGAATATTTGAGTGTTAGAGATAGTTAGAGTTTTAATATAAAATTATTAGAGGTTTAATATATGAAACTTAATTAGACTTAGCATATGTGAGTGTTAGAGATTTAATATAAGATTATTAGAGATGTAATATTCGAAACATATTTGATTGTTAGAGATTTAATATAAGATTATTACAGATGTAATATACGAAACTTAATTAGACTTAGCATTTATGATTATCTACCGTACAAATACACGACACTTAGACTTAGCATATTTGAGTGTTAGAGATAGTTAGAGATTTAATATAAAATTATTAGAGGTTTAATATACGAGTTAGTGAGGAGATTGTTATACTTAGCATATATATATGATTATTACAATTTTAATATAAGATTAGTAGCGATTTAATATGAGATTATTCGAGATTTAATATAAGATTATTAGAGTTTTAATATTACGGTTAGCAAATACATCCTATAGACCTAACATATATTATTGTAATGCACAGATGGCTGATCGCGACGAGGAACAGATATTGTATGATACAATTGCAGAGGGAAGTAGCCAGTACTGGAACGAAGAAGAGGGGAACGAGGATCCAAACCAGTACTTGAACGTGGAGGGGAACGTGGAGAGGGTTGCGGAGGGGAACGAGGAGGGGAACGATGAGGAGGAGGCTAGTGGAAGTCATCCCTCCGCTGGACAGAAGAGGGCACGCGGACAACGAGGTGCCACGAAGAAGATAGAGGGTCGGCACATCATAACTGAGGTGGACGCAGACGGCCGACCTACTGCCCCGGCGGAAGCAGCCAAGAATTTTGTACGCCACAGTGGTTGGGTTGTGAGGGATAACGTGCCTGTCAGCATGGTGTACTGGCGCAGAACAAGGGCACGCGGGGATAATGACAGCTTTGTCCCGGAATCAGAGAAAGAGATGCTGTGGACCACAATGCTCGAGACGTTCACGCTCCCTGCGGGTACAGAGAACGTAGTGAAACACTGGACTCTTAAGAAAATGGCAGAACAGTTCCAGACCTTCAAGGGAGACCTATACCGGAAATACATCCTGAAGGGGCAGACACCGAACTTCGACGTATTCCCGAAGCTAAGGGATCACTGGGAGGAGTTCGTCGCTTACAAGACAGGTCAACAAGGGCAGGCGATGATGGAAAGAAACAAAGAAAATGCCGCCAAGAAGAAGTACCATCACCACTTGGGGTCAGGCGGCTATAGCGTCGCGATGCCGAAGTGGGAGGAGATGGAGGCAAGCTTGCTTGAGAGGGGTATCGAACCGGCCACCGCTAAATGGCCTGATCGATCGAAGTTCTGGTTCTATGCTCATGGTGGAATGCTCAACCCAGGTGATGGCTCCTTGGTCTTCAGCGATCAGATACGCGAGGCTGCGAGTCGACTAACGGACGCAGTGGAAGCCTCTTCTCAGGGCACGTTCCGACCCGACAGAGAGAAGGACGAGCTGTCACTCGCCCTGCAGACTCCAGAGCATCCAGGACGAACACGAGGGAAAGGGGTGATTCCTTGGAAGATTGGATTCAAGGATGACATCCACACGTACAGGAGTCGGATGAGGAGCAAGAGAGATACCGAGGCGAAGATTGCAGATCTCGAGTACAGGATATCGAGCTACGAGCTCAGCATGCAAGAGGAGGTGGCCCGGAAGGTGGATGAACGCATGGCAGCACATCGGTCACACGATCCCCAGCCGTACATACCTCCTCCAGTGGTTAGCCCATCAGGCAATCGTAGCAGCTGCGCCTCAACGGGGCAGGTAGTATCACATAGCATGGACGCTATGCAAACCCGGGACGAAACCACCTGCCCCGTTGATGAGATCACGCATCGGACACCATGTGAGCTGCATATTCCCTTCAAGAACTTATCAATCAAGGTATGCTCGATGTAATACATGATTTTTGACTCGTACGTTCCGCAAGTTGCTGCTTAGGTTGATTACTAATAGATAACCTCTCATCACGTGAAGGTGGCGTCGGGAATGGCCATCCCAACAGACATATCAGGGACTTACCACTGCAGGCCGATTCCAGCAGGATACTCGAGGGTCGAAGTTGAGCTGGTGGAAGCCGTGTACGAGGACCTCGAGTTGGACTACCCAGGAGGAGACGGTGAGAAGCATCTACGAGACACAAGCCACGCCATTATACTATGGCGCAAGTGGTACATCATCCTCCCTGGGCGACAAGCGGCGTCTCGTGCACCATCTCCTCCGGCTCCTCCGCCTCCTCCTGCACCATCTCCTCCGGCTCCTCCGCCACCTCCTCCTGCACCATCTCCTCCGCCTCCTCCTGCACCATCTCCTCCGGCTCCTCCGCCACCTCCTCCTGCACCATCTCCTCCGGCTCCTCCGCCTCCTCCTCCACCGTGTCCGCCTGCACCTCCCAAGACAAGGTCTCGCCAAGCTCCACCTCCTGCCAGCACAAGGGCAACGAAGAAGGCCAAAGTTGAGACCACCAAAAACAAGGAGCCGCCGTACGATTGCAGTCAAGAGGAGTTTAATGCTTACGTGGCAGGAGAAGTGAAGAGGCAACTCAAGCCTCGGAGTCCTGAAAAGAAGATACCTATTGACCCGAGCGTGAAGAATTTCTTCAAGGGAATGTCCACCGCAAACAAGGAGGCCTTGAAGCTATCGGACTATGACCGAACACTCAGGAAAGCCTATTACAAGAAGTCCAAACCAGGTCCTCAGCTTGGAGAACAACCACACCAAGTGGTCGAGCCGTTGGTGACCGGCGAAGACTTTGGCATAACGGATTTCATTTCAGACACCGGTCTAACCATGGCTCAGTTGGTTGGAGGCGCACCAATCCCGAAGGCGGAAGTGGCATACAAGTTTGAACTCGGTAAACCGCTTGTTAGGCCCGAGCAGCTGCAGTCCCTACCGACACAAATGTACAAATTCCATGAACGGTACATGGAAATGAGCGCCAATGGTAGAGAGATGTTCGGAGCGAGGATCAGAAACCCCGACTTCTTGCAAGGAGAAGATGTTCTATGGATCAATTTCAAGGATGTCTTCGATCTGTACCATCAGGACGCCCTCGACGTCTCTCTTCTGAGCGCATGGATTTTGTAAGTATCTTTGAGTTCGATTTGTTTCGTTCAATAATTAGCTCCTGGCATATATGTAAGCAATAATAATTTCCTTTCATTGTTGTAGAATGGAGATTCAAAGGGCCCGACGGCGGGGGGTTTACAATACTGGGTTCATCGACCCTCGCAAAATCAACACCGAAATGCTCGACAACTACGAGAAAGACACAGAGGACAATCTTGTCCATCTCCTAACACAGCAGCATTTCAAGACATTCATACTATTGCCGTACAACACAGAGTGAGTTTTTATTGTCGTTCGAACAAATTTCATTCCCATACATATAACATGTACATTCTGATATTTATCTCATCTCACGCATATTCCAGATTCCACTGGGTCCTGTTCTTTTTTGACTTGGAGGCGGGCAGAGTCACTGTGTACGACTCAATGAATAAAGAGGAGAAGGTTTTTGACAAGGTCTTCCAAATGATAAACAGGTAATATAATGCCATCTATTCCACAGTCGCGGGACTCTGTTGATATTATGTTGATCTCGGGTAATATTTAATTAATCATAGCTTGCAACTGCACATGTAGGGCTTGGGATCGGTTCCGTCAATTGGTCCGCGGGACTTGGAAAGAAAAACTTGGACGGAGGTTTCATTTTCCAGTGAGTACATGCATGATCCAAAATTATATTGAATTGAATCTCTAGTTACAGTTAATATAAAGAGTATATTAAATCTCTCATCGTTTCTCATGTAGTGTGCAAAGCAGGACAAGGGAACTAACTTGTGCGGCTACTACGTATGCGAGTATGCCCACTGCCTATCAAACCAAATATACACCAAACGAGAGCTCGATGTACGTATACATAAACCGTTCAAAATTTCATTGCGTATCGATTTGTTAAGTTGTTTATTAATTTCATATATTGATATGTCATTATTTTCCGAATGATAGCGTATTCACATGAGGGAAAAACTCCCACACAAGGATTTTATCACGGCTGTTCAAGAACAACTGATGGGGTTCATCAACGAAGAAGTCCTTAATCCCCATGGTGAATTCTACTATGACGGATCGACAATTCGTAACGTCGGTCCTTTCTCTTCTGACGTAACGCAGGCGTCGAAGTCGTAGCTACAGCTAGCGAGCAAATGAATTGTACTATACATGCATGTACATACATATTTACATATGTACGTACATTTACTTTAGTGTTAATATATATTTTGGTAACATATATGTACATAAAATGTTAAGTGCTTTAAATTATAAATATGTGTGTAATATATGTATTTATACATATATACATACGCATATACATATATATGTATTCTATATACAACCATAATATATATATTGCAATGCATATATATATATATATATATATATATATATATATATATATATATATATATATATATATATATATATATAATCAACCATGCAGCAAACAGGGCAATGCAAATAAAAAAAAAGGTATATGGATCTTTAGTCCCGGTTGGTAACACCAACCGGGACTAAAGATGGATCAGCCGGCCACGTGGCTGACCGATCTTTAGTCCCGGTTCGTGTTACCAACCGGGACTAAAGATCGATCTTTAGTCCCGGTTATTTCACCCGGGATTAAAGATCGCTATCTTTAGTCCCGGATTCGTAATCCCGGTTGGACAACCGGGACTAAAGGGGGGTTACAAACCGGCACTACAAACGATTTCTCCACTAGTGTAGTTACGTTTGACAAGATCTCCAATGGATCAAATATAATAGGGTCGTTGAATCCAATCACAAAACGGCAACGCTACCGAACGTGATCACCATGTCCCACAGAGTCTTACAAGTAACGTACCAAATCCAGGACAGGTCCTGACTTTTTTCTCGCTGCATCCTATACGTCTTAGCGGTTAGATCATGGGCGCCGGCATAGCGGAAGATGACGACGACCACGGCGATTGCCTGGACAGGCGTCCATGTCTACGGTACTTTCTACTAGCGACCTTCCTCGCGACTCTCTTATCGCTCATGGCGTACGGGCAGTGGAACAGCATGTTCCGCGACCACGACCTCGACGCCTTTTCCGTGCGCCTCGCCGGCTACGAG
This sequence comes from Oryza meridionalis, assembly GCA_000338895.3. NCBI lineage: Eukaryota > Viridiplantae > Streptophyta > Magnoliopsida > Poales > Poaceae > Oryza > Oryza meridionalis. The sequence goes on along the minus strand of CM002524.2, from coordinate 32,529,836 downwards.
GGCATCGACCTGGGCAGGCCGGCCGCCACGGTGTCGCCGAAGTTCAGGGTGACGCTCGGGACGGCGAACGGCGCGTGCGTGGACCGCGCGGCCGTGACCGTGCTGTACTCGGGCGTGGCGCTGGGTTGGGCGCGCGCGGAGCCGCGTGACTGCGCGGCGGGGCGCTTGGAGAGGGACGTGGAGGTGGTGGCGCGGGGCCAGGGCGTGGGGCTGTCGGATCGCCTCCGCGCGCGCATGGCGTCGGAGTGGCGGCGCTCGTCGGGCGCGCTGGAGCTCGACGTCGACGTGAAGATCTTCGACGAGGACACCTACCCGGTGCACGCTACCTACCACATCCCTGACAGGGTGATGCTGTGTAAGGTGAGGACGGATGGGCGAGGGTCGGAGTCGCCGTCTTGCGCTTGGTTTTCGCCGGTAACTTTAGCTTTCGCATAGAAATTAGTAGGCACACTGCAAACGAGATTAATTAAGATTAGTAGATTGTACATTTGTACTACTGTTGTTTGTGTACAAAGTCCATATATTAAGATGGTAGATTGTGCATTTGTACTACTTTTTCTAACAAAGTCCGCATTTTTACCATAAAAAGTTTACAAAGCCAGCCGCCTATATATGTGCGCACATTTACCATTATAAACATATACATGTTGCACTATAAACACCTCCGGTCACTACTTACACCTTGCTTTTGACAGATATATATTTTCAATCACTAAAAGAATAATTTAACCATAAATATGAGTAACCCGTCAGATTTTAGACTTGAATTTAGGTTCTTGGTGGACATATTCTTTTTTTTAAAAAAAACACAATATAAATACAGATGCTCATAATGTGGATACACTCATCCTATGAATGCACATAAGCACACTCACCCCTATAAACGTGCATACGCCCACCTTACCTATGTGAGTATCTCTAAAAGACTGACCATATATCCACGTTTATTTTACGAAGTCTAAATATATTAATGGCAATGAGTATATTAAGAAGGAATAGACATACAAGAAAAAGTTGAAAGTACACCAAGATACACGACCAAAGAGTCACGTGCTAACCACACAAATACAACCCTCTGGGAATGTTTGATGAGTATGGAGAAAGCGAGCATCAGACTACTGGGAATTACAATATATTAGATGGCAACGGTGAAATAACTACTCTGCTATTCCTAAAGCATCGTCGAGGCCTTCATGCAAAAAATGCGAAGTTGTTTGTGACTGCAGGTGTCCGGCATGCACGCCACGCCACACCAGTCACATGAAACTAGACACCAGGCCACATGACCCAAACGCCAAACAGTGAGACCGAAGGTTTCGCTTATGTTTATACTTATCAGACAAAATTTAAATTTTCAACCTTAAATCTGAAACTGATTTTGACGTTTTTTTCGTCGAAGTTTATTTTTCAGCCTTTATTTTTAGGTAGCTAAGAACACGTATGTCGATGGGTGATACCCATAAACTGGATATAGAGGGTATTAGGGTACGTTGATGCAAGGGTCTACGTAGTACGACATCAAGCAAACAAAAGACGAAGATTATACTGATTCAGGCCCCTTGACAGGTAATAGCCCTAATCCAGTTGGTATGGGATTATATGATGGAAATCACAGGTTACAAAGGGAACGATGGAACTCGATGAAACCGGCGAGATCGTAATCGAGTTAATTCAACTGAAACACGCTGAATTCCACGCTCCTTGCAGGCGCGAATCTCGGCGCGGGCGTTGAGGAAAACCCAGCAGGCTTGCAAAGTATGTTTCCTGAATTTGTGAATAGGGCACCAAGACCTTGTCGCTTCGGAAGTTATTCTCGTCGGCTCGTGTTTCTTGTCGGAACGACAAGGTTCGGCCGCATTAGAATTCTTCTCGAGTTTGGATGTCGTCGATGTTCCGTTCTCCGCTCCGGCGGGAGGACCTTTCGACGTGGAGCCGTCTTGGGTTACAACCACTGCGTTCTCGTTTTTGGTCATCGATGGCCCAGCTGAGATCGGCATCGTAGTGTAAACCGGAAAGACAATTTCGCCGACTTAAGTCCACGCTAGCATCGTTGAGGCAGGAAACCCGTAGTTGAGGTTGGTGTTGACGCTGTTGTCGACGAGGCTGGATGACATAATAGTAGAATCTTGAGCACCAAGTCCCCCTACCTGGCGCGCCACTGTCGACGGGTGATACCCGTAGACCGGATATAGAGGGTATTGGGGTATGTTGATGCAAGGGTCTACGTAGTACGACATCAAGCAAACAGAAGACGAAGATTATACTGGTTCAGGCCCCTTGACAGGTAATAGCCCTAATCCAGTTGGTATGAGATTATATGATGGAAATCACAGGTTACAAAGGGAACGATGGAACTCGATGAAACCAGCAAGATCGTAATCGAGTTAATTCAGCAAGACCTCCCGGCGATTTGGCTTCTACGGGCTCCGACTTTGTAGTCTGTGGTGGTGGTGTTGACTGTGAGATTCGATCCCCTTGGGTCCTCCTAGGTGGTCCCTTTTATATCGCGGGTCAAGCGATCTCCAAGTAGGACTCGGAGACGTCGAACCGCACACGATACGTTGAGAACCCAGCCTTGTCCGAGTAGGTCTCTTTTCGTCTGCCAATTTCGTGAAGGATTTCCTTAACACATACGGAGAATGTCCCTATACACGTGGGCATGCCATACCGATATGTGACGTATATCGAAGGGTAAAGGGTATGCCTATGTCACACCCTGAAGTTCTTTCCCAAGCCTAAAAGGAAATTTTAAATGGTCTCAAGAAAATAGCAGTGTAAAGCAGGAGAAAACCTTAATAAAATAATGCAAATAATAATCGAATCTGGCATGTGGAATTTTTCTTGAGTTCTACATGTCGAAATTCACTAACAGGATTTTTAGTGGAATTTTCAGAGCCCTAGAAATAATCTTAACCAATTAAAATTGAGCATGCAATATTTTAATTCCAGGGAAAATCCTTTTCCTTTTTCCTTTTTCCTTTTTCTTTTTTTTCCTTTTCCCTCCTTTTTCCCCCTTCTTGGGCCGCCGGCCCATTCCCTTTTCTCCCCCTCTCTCCCGCTGGGCCGGCCGAAGGCCGAGGCCCAGCCCAGCCCAGCTCGTCGCGCCCGCCTCCTCTCCCGGGGTCGCCGACAGGTGGGGCCCACCTGTCGGGTCCTCCCCCAACCTCCCGCCGCCCGCGCCGGCCACCTCCCGAAACCGCCGCCGCCGCGCCCACCTCCTCCGCGTCTCCCGGGCCACGCCGCCCACGTCGCCTCGCGCCCGCACCTCCCGCGCCCACTTTCCCCTTCTCTCCCGCTCGCCCGCGCTCCCGAGATGGCCGGGATTCGATTTTCGAATCCCGCCTCTCTCTCCTCCCCGCTCCCCCACGTCGCCGGCGATCCCCCGCCTTTCTCGGCCACGTCCGGCCCCCTCTCGCTCTATTTAAGCACCGCCGCCACCTCTTCTCCCTTTTTCCCCATTCCACCGAGCTCCCTCGTGCTCCCTATCGCTCCCGCGCCGTGCATCCACCCGCCGCCGCTTCTTCCGCCGCTCCGGCCGCCGCTAGCCGCCGCTAGGCTCGCCGCCGCACCGCGCCGTCGACGCCGTCGTGCGGGCCGCCCCGTCCACCCCTCCTCCGTCGGATTCCATCGCCGTGCCCCCTCCGCACCACGCGCCGGTGAGCATCGCCATGGCCGACGCCTTCGGCCGGCGTCCCCGCCCTCTCGCATTGTCCTCTCCCTCTCTAACTCCTCTCTTCTCGTTCGCTAGGTGGCCCCGAAGCTCGTCCCGTCGCCGTCGCCTCGCTCCGTCGCTTGCCGTCGCCGATCGCCATCGGTGAGGCATTCCCTCCCCTTTCTCCCTCTCTCTCCCGCGCTGCCTAGTCGCCGCGCCGCCGCTAGCGCCGCTCGCGCCGCCGCCGCCGCCGCCGGCCGGTCGCCGCCGTCAGTCTGTGCGCCGCTCGCCGCCGCCGCTCGCGCCGCCGCTCGCCGCCGCCGCTCGCGCCGCCGCTTGCCGCCGCCAGTGGTCGTGCGCGCCGCCGCCGCACCCCTCAGCCGCTCGGCCGGCCTTGTGCCGAGTCGGGCCGAGCTCGGCTGCCTCCGCACCGTCCAATCGGCCCGAGCCGATCCGGGCCGTCGGTCCCGTGGACCGGCGGTGGACCACCCGCGTGGTCCCGGTCCACGGTGGACCGCGCCCCCTTGTGCCGCTGACCGGTGGGTCCCGCGTGCCGGCGCCCTTTCTCTCTCCCGAGCCGCTGACCGGTGGGCCCCGCGTGTCGGCGCCGCATTCCCCCCCCCTGATGACGTCAGCCCTGGGAATTATTGCGCAATAAATGATTTAAGGATTTTTGTTATAGTAATAAATATAGTGAATCTTCTAAAATTCATATCTAATTCATCCGTGCTCCGTTTAAGCCCATTCAAGTCTCAGTAAATCAAGAAAAATGTGTAGAATCCAATAAAAATGGTTTTGTTCTCTGTTTCAGTAGTCTTATAGCCTGTTTGCATTGTTTTCCTTGGATGTCGCTTAGATTCCGGTTCTTCCGACGCTCCGGTGTACTTCGAGATTGTTGCCGAGGTCCCTTCAGCAGCAGAGCAAGGCAAGTCATGCTTGTCACTTGATCATATTGAACCTATATTGCAAATGCTCTCTCGTTTTCTCCTAAATATTGCATTGTTTTATAATATCACGTGGGATGGTTACCTACTGTTATAGCCGTACTATTCTGTACCATGTTCCTTTGTTAGCTTGGGATATAACTTGACAAGAGATTGGACTAGGGAATGCTTAGCCATGCTTAGTTCAACTAGCACACAACCAGGGAAATCCTATTAATGTTTAGACTGTAAGCCCTAATAGTAATGTTGGATTAGCATCACCGTTTGGTGTTGGTTAATTAAAATGAATCACATGGTGGGCTGTGGGTGCATGGTTTTGTTGGTCGCACCCATGGCAGTTAAGGACCGGTTCGCGGGAAACCCTGGAAGAATTTATCGTGCTTACCACAAGCCAGCGTGGGCAACGGCTGGGCTTGTAGTGTAGCTTTCCTCTAGCTGACGCATCCAGGCAAGGGTGGGCGTGATGGAGCGGGGCGGGCCCTGCGACGGCCTCTGTCGCTTCCGGATTCACCTAGGCACGAGAGGGGACTGCCCGCTGCCTTGCGAGGAGTGGGGGTGAAACCTGAGGTGTGGTGTGCTCGGCCGGAGGGGGTTATACGAAGGGTCCTGTCACGGCCTCTTTCCGGTATGTCGTGGTGGCATGTCGGCGCACGGTAACGTGTCGTGGGGCTGTGTCTTGTGGGTACAGTTGTACACCTCTGATCAGAGTAAAACTATTCGAATAGCCGTGCCCGCGGTTATGGGCGGTCAACCAGATTCACCGTGATTAGTTTCACCCTAGTTTAGTCTAATGAAATTGGATAGTCTAGGTGGATGGTTGGGCCTGTTGCAACGTGGGATAGCGTTGGACAGTGGATGATTAATATTGAGTAATTATTACACCTGTTTTCTTCTTTCAACTCTTGTTTATAAATGCTCGCTTTATGCAAATGAACCAGTCTAGCTCTCCGTTGATAATTCCCTGCATCATACCCCTATCCCGGTATGACTTGCTGAGTACAGTGGGTAGTACTCAGTCTTGCTCTATTTTCCCCAACCCCAGAGTGCGAGTTTGTGTCCGATGGTGGTTTCTCCGAGGAGTAGGCTTCGTCCATGCCGTCGAGGATGCCTGTGGAGTAGTGTTCCCGCTGCAGTTCAAGTCAAGGCTTAGCTTCTTTTATCTTTCGTTTTTCCGCTGCATTTATGTAAGACTTTTATGATGTTTGTAAGACGTGGATCTGAATGTCAACATTGTCGTTTGTGTACCCCGGCTGGTCCTGGACGGGGATTTTAATGCACATTCTGCTTGGAATTCTATTCGGGAATTTCTGGGCGTGACAGCCTAACCCGTAACCCTGACAACGTATATAAAAAGTTTTATTTACAAATTACTTCTCGTTTGCGAATATGACGTTTTGCTTATTAGAGAAATGATAAAGATCGGTTTCAAAAGCCGTAGGTCTATGGCAGCAACTGCAAGTTTAAAGCGATTGTGGACGAAGAAACACAATGGCGATTAGCTGAGGCTGAAAGCTCACACCGTGGCGCGGTGAGGTATATATGTAAAATTTTGCTATATATTTATCGATAAATTTTCTTCTTAAAATTTGACTGATGTAATTACAGTACAATCGTAGTGTGATTGCGCTGTAACTATAATGTAACTTTCAAAATCTCTTATCCGTAACATGTTATTTCGGTAAAATGGAGGTCATGTAAACAAATCCTCTCACATGTGTGCGCGTTGTGACTTTTTTTTCTTCCTCGCGCTGCACAAAACTTGAAACAGATCTAACGGTTTAAAATTATATGAAAGTTACATACAAATTATATTGTAGTTACAGTGTAATTACATACAAGTTACAGTGTAGTTACACTACGATTATACTGTAATTACATCTGTCAGATTTTTAGGAGAAAATTTGTCGACAAATGTACAGGTGATCACATCCGTCTCGAGCCACTCGATGTCGGGTACCTTCACCCAAAACTTATCTACCCTATAATTCACCAACTACCTCTTACATCCTTCGTACTTCATTCATCAAATCTAACGCTATGTATTCGTCTGTATCCGATCAAACGGTTCGGATTGCCTCACTCCGGCCCGACCCCACCCTTCCCCCGCGCCTCGCGTTCCCCGTTCCCTGCAACCGCCAGCCGTTCACGCAATCACGCCCTTGATCCCTTCTCTCCTCGCATCTCTCACGCCGCCCCCTGACCCAGCGCCGTAATTGTCGCCCGCCTTCCGCGTCACAAGCGGCGGCCCCTCTACGCCGATTTCCCACCGCCGTTGATATCCTCCGCCCTTTCAGCCACAGCCACCTGGGAGGCGACGCCCTCACCGAACCGCGCTGCCAGGACACCGACGCCCATCTCGTCCACTCGCCCGCTCCTCCGCGGCGCGCCGCCGGATCAACGTCAGTCGCCTGCCTCCTGCCCGGTCTCCTCCGCGCCTCCACCACCTCCCGAATCCCGGCCTGCCACCACACCGTCCCGCGGCGGCCTTCGTCATCGACAGTCTGTCACCGCCGCATCTCCTTTCTCCCCCTCATCACAGAGGGACATCTCCATTTAGAAAAGGTAAACAAAAGATCGTTTATGCCGTCTGATTGCTGGACATCCCCATATAGAAAACTAGATGATACCCGTGCGTTGCTACGGATATTCGTAAAAAAATAATTAGGTTGAAATTAAGATGGAAGATAAGGAACATAATTGTCTTAGGCACACAAATAAAATCAAGCAAAATAAAATAGATGTCAAAGTGGCCAAGCGGCATATTTGAAAGTAATATGAATCAACTGAAGAAGCCATACTATATTGAATATATTGGATAAAATCATGACTAAAGCTATAAAAATGTAAATTGTTCGGGAACAAAAGGGCATACTGCTTGAAAATTGTAGCAAGAGAATGCTTAGCCTATAGAATAGTTAGAAATCAAAAACTAATAACAGGTACATCACTGAAAAAAATGTTAAGGTATAGCTCTATGAAAAATTGATTATCAGATCCTACAAATAATGATGGAAGTAAATTTACAAAATGTTTGCATCCAATCAAATCAGTGTCACCTGTAAAATCATATCAATCCAAAGAGCAGACACAGTAAATTCTCTGAGACATTTTAGAACAGTTGTATACTTGTATTGGCAATGTCGAATTATGGCTGCCGGCCTTGTAATATATGGACACCTTCTAATTAATTTCATTTAGGACAACCTTTTGCTAAAGAGATCATTAGTTGTTACATTGTAGATGCGATCAAAATAAACTCAAAAGATATATTTGAACCTTAAAAAACACCCCAGTTTGTACCTTAAAAAAACACCCCAGGGAAAAACTTAGAATGTTGATGTATATGAATGAGTTGAATGAGGATCTTCTAATTGTGCAGAACCGTCTTGTGATTAAGCAGATGCATATATTTTGTGTTTTGTATGGCATGATGGTTTACATAGATGACAATAGGGGTATGCATGCCGTTGTTCTCCACTTCTCCTTGTGCCTGTCGAGACCAAGAGTGTTATATCAATTAGTAAATAAGATGTTGAATGAAATAGCTTCATCCGCTGGCACCGAATCTGGAAGAACATGAACATGGGCTCTGCTCTAGATGAAATCTCCTCAGACAGAATTGTGTCCAGTCAAAGGAAATAAAATAGTTTCTCCCAGAAAGAAAGAAATTCATAGCTTCTATAGGCAATAACTGAATGTCTCTGTTGTGGATAGAAATAGAATTTCTTAGTACAAACAGAAGGAAAAAACATAAATAAGGAAATAAAAATAGGAATGGAAGACTCGGTGGTGGGCGACGGAATGGATTCCCAGTTCCCTGTTCCCACAGGCCACAACAGTAGCTACAGGAAGCGTTCATCGATGAGAAACATTGACCTTGATTTCTTCGTCCTGACCGGTGGCAAGTGCGGATGCGAGAACAACCGTATAGTGCTGAGATGCGGTGTTTGTGTGAGTTGCTGGCATGCGTTTCTTGGTGCATGCGAGAAGGGGATTATTTGGATGGAGGAAATGGAACAGGGAAGAATGCGGGGAGCATATCTATCGGTGAAGGGGAGCTGAGGAGGCGAGGAGCAAAGGAATCTCAGAGGTCGGCCTTGTCTCGTGCCCCTGGAAGGTGGGCCTTGCAACAATAGACCAGGGTATGAGTAATAGGCCGACGGCTGAGTGCCTACCTTGCGATTGAGATCCAACGTTTGAGATTAATTGGGATGACGTGGAATCACCACAGGAAATTCCTAGTAGTGGGGATGACTTGTATATATAGGTATATAGGATTCGTTTCATAGGTTTCTTCCGTGGCAGTGTGATATGGTATTGAACTGACTGATGTTTGTCCGATATGAAATGGATGCAGACTAGATTCTCCTGTTCAAGCGTTCAAAGCTTGAACGTGCAGAATTGGGTATCATGGCATCACCTCCACTGCTTTCTTGGACAGTTAAATGCTACTAAATTGCAGGGCCTAACCTTTATATTTATATGTGCTATGAGTCAATCCAATAAAGGCATAAATTTTCTATTCATTGTTGTCCAATTCTGGTTCTGCCTTATAATTTGGGAGAAAGGTACTACTGCATATGACCAGGTCTCCTATACATTGTAGATATCATTTTGTGAAAGATTAAAACCATCTTGTTATGGACTTATGGTAGTCCCCGAATTGTAAAGTTATACATGAAATCATCCAAATTGAGTGAGGTTTGTTTTGCTTCGATTGTATTTTATTTTTTTATAACTCTCAGCTGATTTGATTGCATTTCATTTAGGTGGATACTATATGAAAGGTTTATTCCAGATCAAAATTCTACCGACATATATGCTCTCAACGCATTACTATAGAAGGGATTGAGATTCTGTTCATGACCATTGCTTTCAGTTTCAGGCAAGTATATCCTATGATCTGGAATATTTGAATTAACACATCACTCTCGGTTGTCCCAAGAGTCCATACAGCCTGGAGGTCATCAACAAAATTAGTATGATTTGGAATTCTTTCACATGCATGTCAATTTTTCTTAGTTGTTAATTAAGCCTCAAGTGGGTCAAAACGACCAAAAATCAACATATCAATTCTCTACTGTTTTCTTCTGTACATACTAGCACAGTGCTGCATCACACTTTCTCAGGGAAAATATAATATGCCAGTATCTCCCTTGCTTTCTAGGATCCTTTGATTTTAAATATCAGATATACTTTTTTCCGGTTGATTTGCTAAGTGCTGGCAGTACTACTTGTCTATCAGAGAGGGGTGCCTTGTCTAATGTGCCTCAAGTTGCATTGAGATTTGAGAGGGCCACAAAAACATTCAAGGATAGGAAGGTAGCTGTGCAGGGGAAAAAAGCATTGATCAAATGGTTACCAGGTTTGTCTCTTGAAAACTAATCATTTTATATGTTCTGTTTTGTAGTAGTAGAGGTTTATGCTTCCATGATTCCATGAGACACGCTCTTGCCATTATAGTACAGAAGTGCACAACATTTTATAGCGCTGTTTGATTCAGAACTTTTTCTGTGATATTCAAACTATTTTGCACAACATTTAATTTATCTTTGTTTTCTAATTTCATTAAGTATGCACAATATATTACTACAGAGGGAAAAGGAGGCTATATTACCTCAGTCCCCTTGTCGTCTATGAATCCTGGTATACATCTTCCCCTGTGCCCCCTGCTGCAATCTTGCATGCCATTGATGTTATGCCCTTCGGCAATTATGTTTTCGCATAGGCTATTGCACTTCATTAAACAGAAGTATAGTAGAAGCAATAAATTTAGTGGAAAATTCAGTTCCAATTTCTTCGTCAAGGTTCACTTTCTTTGCATAAATGTTTTTCATGCAGCTGGATGTTAGAGTAATCGTTGAGAAGCCATTTGGAATGGACTTGGACTATGCAGAAGATTAATTCAGGGCCCACCTTGGGGTTATTTGAGGAAAATCAGGTCTACAGATTTGGTCACAACTTGGGAAAAGAGTTGGTACTCGACCTGGTAAAGGCTATAATTTGCCAATAATTAACCACCTCCGACATAATAACATTTCACAGGGAAGAGTTGGTCTTCATGATTTTGTATTGCTTAAACATGTTTACACTTCCCATTGTGAATCGATCTCCATTGTACGCCTTAGGTGTATCTAGCATTGCTCTTCTTATTTCAGAATCATTCCATACTGGTAAGTATCACCGAGATTAGTTGAGTAGGCTTGCCTTAGTTGTCTGCTATAAGATAGCTAGTTGTGGGGCTTTCAATGTCTCTGTGCAATGATCTGATAATCATCAATATCGCCTTAGGAGTATCTAACATTGCTCTTCTTATTGCAGAACCATTTTTTACAGGTAAGTATCACCAATATTTGCCAGCATTCCATACTGATTTATATATCGTCAAGCAGTACATGATAAAATTCCTTGACAAGAGCAAATGTCTTTAGGCAGGTGGCCTCACCGCCGCTGCCGCTCAACTTCCTAGAGATATAAATGAAGCTTCTGTTTATTTTTTCACATGATGAATGATAAAAATCCAAAACACCTTACTGATAATTAGTTTGTTTTATGTATATTTACTAATTTATTATAACTGTTCACGATACTCACATGCAGAAATGTATCTTAAACCATGTGCATCTTAAATTATATGCAGAAATTATATGCAGTACTGTTATAGGATCACAAGTACTGTTATACTTCCTTCATACTCATAAAGAAAGTCGTTTAGGACAATGTTTAAGTCAAACCTTGAGAATATAAATCATAAATACCTCTTAAGTTGTTGAGTTTGAAAATGTAAAAATTATATGTATAGATTTGTCTTGAAAAATACTTTCATAAAAGTATATATATATATATATATATATATTACTTTTCAATAAATATTTTTATAGAAATAAGAAGTCAAAGTTATGTTTTGGAGACCGTGTCGCTGTCCTAAACGACTTCCTTTACGAGTATGGAGGGAGTATGCATCTTAAATTATATGCAGAAATGTATCATAAACCATGTGCATCTTAAATTATATGCAGAAATGTATCCCAGTACTTTTATAGGATCACAAGTTTCTCACTCAAAAGAAAAATATGAAACACAAATTTATGTATCTGGTTTCCATACTAAATACTCTGCTAACCTTTTCTATGTGGTATAACTAAATTTGTGTGGATGCATTGATTACTAAATGTTTTCACGTGTGCAATTGAGTTTTCACGTGTGCATTTGACTGCTCAGGTACGACTTGTAGCAAGCAGGAAGCTTTCTCCATTAGAAGGAATCAAACTGATTAAGAAGGTAGTGGGTACTTTGAGAACTGTGAGAGATGAAAGTCTAGCTAAATAATCATCCATGTGAATTGCCTTGTATATGCACTTCTCATTGACTCTAACCATATAACATTGCGGCACCCTGAAATTTAAAATATTTATAATTTCATTTATATCATTTGTTTCATATTACTGCCTACACGAAACCATTGTAATGCACAATTTATTTTTTATGTACACATAGTGTACTCTTAAATTTTGTTGTAAACAAACAAATGTGACATATGACATCCATCGAGCTATTTACAATTACATGAAATGTTCTATACTTTGCCTTAAATATCATATTATTTGAATTCTCTATGATGCATTAGTATTGAGCTTGAATAATTATTTGGGATGAATTTGTAGTATTGAGCTTGAATAATTATTTGGGATGAAGTTGCAATGACAAAACATCAAACTATTGAGACACTTGATAGGCCTCTTGGATTGTTCGTTGCCATTTGGAGGAAAGGTTCTTCCTGTGGTAGCATGTGGGACAAGGGCGCAAATAACTGATGATACATTGTATAGATTTTATTTATGTGAAAATATTAAGAATACGCGGTTATAGCGTAACATGAGGGCTTAATATGATCCATGAGGGCTCAATCATCAAATTAGAAATGTCATTGAAAATACTATCAAAGATGATTAACCTGATGAAATTGTGATTGCCTATGGGCAACGAGAATTCAGTAGACGAATTAGTAATCTTGTGTTTCCTTCGCTTCATGATGAAAGTAATGTAAACTATGGATCTTATATGAGCAGACAGGACATTTTATCCACTAAAAATAATTATGTGGATAAGTTGAATGTAAATATGAATTTAAAAGTTATTAGAAACAAATAGAATCATACCGTGCTAAAAAGCACGGGTATATTACTAGTGCCTTTGGTTAGTAAAACGCCATGGCACAAGAAAGTATGGACGCCTTGGTAAGTTGGTCCCGACTCTGATGGGTACACATGTTAACTTGTAGCACATCTTGAGGTATGGTTGCGGTAATCATATATCGTAAGGGGGAAGGATTTCCATACATAGATGGAATCAAATTGTTGTTCGATCGATCGGAACTAATCACGGAATCGAATATAAAACCGGCTAAGTAGACCCTAATTTTCTTGGACTCTACTATAAAATCTCCTGTCGAACGTAAAACCTGATAGTATTGTTGAACGTGCTAATTGCATGCTAATCATGGCTCATGGGAAGACCTCGACCACGAAGCTGCGGCGGCCGCGGCGCCATACCATGCTCTCAAGGGCGATCTGCGCGAACACGACGAGGCGTCTGGCCGTCGTTGCTCCCAAGCTTGCCTCCTGTGGACACTTGGTTTGCTGGGGCTAACCATATTCCTTTCCACGTTCGCCTTCTTCTCCACCACGACGCGGCCGGCGGCGACGCCCACGCTCGGCGGGAGCTACCACGACCACGACGCGTTCTCCGTCAGCATTGCCGGCTACGAGGGCATCGACCCGGGCAGCGCGGGCGCCGCTGTCTCGCGGGCGTTCAGGGTGACGCTCGGGACGGCGAACGGCGCGTGCGTCGACCGCGCGGCCATGACCGTGCTGTACTCGGGCGTGGCTCTCGGGTGGGCGCACGCGGAGCCGCGGGACTGCGCGGCGGGGCGCCGGGAGAGGGACGTGGAGGTGGTGGCGCGGGGCCAGGGCGTGGGGCTGTCGGATCGCCTCCGCGGCCGCATGGCCTTGGAGTGGCGTTCGTCGGGCGCGCTGGTGCTCGACATCGACGTGAAGGTGTTCGACGAAGTCACCTCGCCAGCCTACGCTGCCAGACACGTTCCTAACAGATTAATTCTTTGTAAAGTTACGTTGGATGAGCAAGGATCCGACTCGTCGGCTTGCCCGTGGTTTGAGTTATTATAATTGGTTTATTTTGTTCCCGTGTTATTGCCGTATTGGCGATTTGGCGGCATGGGATAATTTCAAACGATCAGTTTGTATTGGAGTCGGTGATTGATTTAATCAGTTCCAATCGAATTATGACCTTGATTACGTTTGTGCATAGAAGTTCTTGTCCCTTGCGAACTCAACTACCGTGATAACCATGGAACAAACAAATTAACGTGCTCGATCTACTTTTTGCAATAACAAACGTACGTGTACCCATCAAAGCCATGTCTGGTACGCTACGTCCTCGATTGATTTCGATCTATATCTCCCTGCCTCTCCTGTTCGCCGAGGTCTCATCTACTTGCCACACATGGGCGCCGGCCTCGTTGAAGATGAGGATCGCCGCCGCGATTGCCTGGACGGCCATCCGCTTATACAATGCGCTGTCACGGTGATCCTTACAGCGATTTGCTTAGCGCTCCCGGTGTACGGGTGCTGGGCTAGCATAAACGGCTACAAGACGCCCGATTTCTGGGTGAAGGTGCCCGGCATCGAGGGGCTCGAGAGGGGCCCCAGCGCGTTGGCCGCGCCCGTCTTCAACGTCACCCTCCGCGTCGATAACGAAGCCACGCGCCGGCCGTTCTGCACCAGCCGAGCCAGCGCGGCGGTGTCTTACGCAGGCGTGCAGCTCGGCCACGTCGACCTCCCCGGCGGGTTCTGCGTGCCGGGGCAGGTGGTCAGCTCCGCGCCAATCGTGGCGACCAGCGACGGACTGGGGATACCCAGCGAGCTCTACGAGCGTATGGAGAGCCAGCGGCGGCGGCACGAGCGGGTGTCGTTGGAGGTGCAGGTGAAATTGGATGATTGCTGCGGTCAACTACCTGTGATGCTGTGGTGCACGGCTGTGGTACATGGCCAGCCACAGGGGCCATTCCTTTGCAAGGTCGCCCCTATGTTGAAGGATGGCGAACCTCGTCCACCAAGATTATATTACTAGGTTGGTATAGATGTGATTGTTACTATTATATTGCAGCTGTATATATATGTTCCAAAAGAAATTGTCATTAAGTACCTTGTCTATTATCAGTCTATATGCTCTAAAAAATTTACGACACTTTTTTTAGCAATTCTCAAAAGGACTATCTAAAAATTATTCGATAGATTTTCCCTGGAAAATCGCTCATATTTTCAAGCCACCAAATAGCTATTATACGTCTCAGGTTAAAATGTATCAAATTAAAGTACATCACGGGTGTTAATCGCATGAAACTATATATGACGCGGAAAAATAAGTAACTTTCTTCATTGTCAAGTCTGACCAAGCGGCGCCCTACGAGCTGGCATCATGTATAAATCCTCGTAGCATGTCTCCAACAATCTGATCATCCTATGCAGTTTAGTCCTTAAACTTTTACTTAGAGGTCGAATTAGTCTTTGATGTTTCATAATGTCCAAACATATCCTTAAAAATTATCACACGACTTAATATAGTCCTTGGACTCCACTTACAACGCCACGTGACAATGCCACGTCATTCATGCATGTAAAGTTAACATTTAAATGTCAATTTTAACCTTATATTTTCTTGAAAAAAAAGAAAATAAAAACAAAGGGAAAAAATATGAAGATGCAATCATAAAACAATATGGTTACCAATGCTACATCTTTTTGGCAATGGCCAAAACCCTTTTGTTTTCTCAATAGTTTTTCTTTATTTCCTATGAAAATGTAAGGGTATAATGGACATTTAAAAAATTAATTTGCATGCATAGATGATGCGGCATGTACACATGTCACTTTTAGAGGGTCCAGGGACTATAGTAAATCACACAATGAATTTTAGAGACTTGTTTGGACAATACGAAATATCAGGGACTAAATCCTTAATCGAAAGTTCAAGGACCATGTTGGCTATTCACTCTTTTTATTTCGATGGTTAGGATTTTAGGCCAGAAATTTTCTCCATCAATTTGATATGATGGTGCATTAGTGGGCTGTAACTATAGTATAGTAATAGTGCAACTACAATGCAATTACACTATAGTTACATTGTACCTACAACGTAACTGCACTGTAACTACATTGTAATATCTATATAAGTTAGATATAAAGTTGCATATTGTCATGGTTATAGATATCACATACCTAATAGTAGTTGACTAAACTCGGCAGGGTCCACTATATACTAAGTCTTATATGAAATCATACCTCGTATATAGAAGGAGTTCCAGATAAGGAATGACGAATAGAGTTCTATATGGAAATGACAAGAACTACCCGGATTGTATCAATATTGGTATCCCTAGTACTACTTGGACAATGGAGCATCTATGGGTATAAATACAAGACCCCTAGTAGAGAGGGCACGCAACAACAACCGATCAACATAGATCAATATAAACCAACACACGCTAATACAAGCCGCCGGATATCGACATTAGAGATAAGCCTAAACAAATCTAATATGGTGTCTGGGGAGGCCAGCAAGAGGGATCTAGCGCTATCTCTGATCTGGCCGAGTGCGGATTTAAGGAGGAAGACTACCCTGTCGTTGACTATGAGTTGATTATCCATGTCGCATGGGTTATCCCAATTATTGTACTTGTATGATTCAGATGAATAAATGAGCAACACTATCTTTGGCCAACAGGAGTAGGCTAATACCTGTCAAATTCACGAATCTGTATAAAAATCCTTGTCTCCATCTCTTTTACTTCAATCTCGCACATACCCTGGTACCAACGATTCGCATACTATGCAAAATACCGTAGTCGTGATATCAAACGTCGACACATACATTATTCTAATACTTATATACATGTTATATTATAGTTATAGTGAAATTATAATACAATTATACTATAGTTGTATTTAAAAATTTTTCCTAAAAAACTTGCAGCAGTTTTTAGATAGTCCCTTTGGAAATACATAAGAAGTTATATAATAAACCCTTTTAAAAAAATCACATGCTAACTTAGGACGAGAGTCGGACTCCTAATTACTTCAGAATTCTCGCCAGGCCATAAGAAAGCAACATACAAGATGCTGGCATCATCCCAATAAAGGTTCCGAATTAGATATCAATACTATTAAATTAAAAAATTCATATACTTTTTAGAAAAAAAATAACAATAATACGATTAAAATAACTTTCATCCGTTGCAATACACGACCTGAATAAAATTATGAACGATATTAACAACTTTCCGTGAAGTTTATTATTAAACCATCTACACATATAAATGATACTCCCTCCGTCCCATAATATAGCAACATAGTACCGGATGTGACACTTCACAGTACAATGAATCTGGTAGGAAACATGTCTAGATTCGTTGGACTATAAAGTGTCATATCCGTTACTGGTTGCTATATATTATGGGACGAAGCGAGTATCATGTATCAATAATTTGTAACGAAATTAGTCCTCCCTCCGTCCTAAATATAAGCATTTTTAGTATAGTGTCAAATCTAACATTTTTAACTTTGACTATTAATAGAAAAAATAAAAAAGATCAATCATGTAAAATAGATATTACTATATTTGTCATTAAACAAACTATTATAATATACAACTCTTTTTATTTAAAATATCTTTTTTATAAAAATTATTGGTTATAGTAATATTTTAAAAAATATGTCAAAATCTTAAAAATACTCGTATTTTTGAACGGAGAGAGTAATGTTTTTCTCGGTTGCAAACAACTTTCCTACGTTCCAACAACACCCATCCAAAAGACCGAAACCTCCCCGCGTCCCAGTCACACGCGCTTTATAAAGCGGGCTTAGCACGCGCCCCTTCCGCCCCTTCCGGTTTATTTCCCCCTCTCCGCATCCTCCACCCGCGCTTCTCCCTAAATCTCCCTAAACCCTAGAGGAGATCCCCTCCCCCAGCGCGGCGATCGCCGCGATCCGGTTCTACCACCGTTCGCCGGGCCGCCGCCGTGGTAGATGACCATGGTGACCCCGCGCGCACCCGAGGTAAAGCCTGGCATCTCCCCGCGACTCGCACACCATTGCCCTGCTCCGCGTTTGGCCAGAGTGCTTTGCGGTTCGGTAGGCGTAGATGGTTGTGCGCTTCGAGATGGTTTCTATTAGGGTTTGGGTGTTTTTTTTTCTGAGATGTCACGCGGTGGAGATTTACAAAGGTTTGGGTTTGGTTGCATGTCCTGTTGTTTGCAGCTCCTGCAGCAGGACCAGGATGAGGAGATGCTGGTGCCAGACCAGGATGTTGTTGTTGAGGGACCTCAGCCGATGGAAGGTGAGATTTCTCTGTGTTTTTATATTTTTCCTCTGAATTTAATCTGATCTGTTTGTCAAGCTTTGTTATTAATTGGGTTATATTTTTTTAGGGTGTTAACTCAGGCCATTTTTTCATAGTATGTTTCATGGGATGCGACTAGTCTCTAGAACCACTGCCCAAAACATTAATTATGGATCGTGCATTCACGCTGTACTTGCAAACTTCTGGTATTTAGTTTTTTCGGTACTCGCAAACAATAGGTTTTGTAAGAATTACTGAACTCTACTGGGAGGTCGCCAGGGTCAGTAGGAGTCCTCGGGCTTGTTCTCCCAAAAAATAAGTCAAGTTAACTATTGAAGAATGTGCGGTTTGTAAGTTAACTATTGAAGAATGTGCAGTTTGTTTCCAGATGGTTTTAGCTCTTTGATTATAAGGTGATAAACATGTCCTGTACTATTGGTTGATGCTAAGGAAAAAAAACAATGCAGAATTCCAGATGCTGGCTAAGAAACCTGGAACTTGAAAAGAGTAATATTCCAATCTACTGAACATGCTCTGTTTGGTTTTTTTCTTTCCTGGTTGTGTGTTGGTTGTTTTTTGTGGTGGTACTGGTATACCTGTCGTTATCAGGTCATTGAAAAATGGGCATATGCTAATTATCACTGGTGCATGTGACACTAGAGTCATGCAATTGTTTATCATGTTACTTTTGTTGTTTAACATATTTATCTCATCTTGCAGACTCTGGATCAACAGTTGAGAACGAGCAGGTACCAGAAACCTCTACGTCCAGATTTACGTGGACCATTGAAGATTTTTCGAATCACAGAAAGCTGTACTCTGATGTTTTTGTGGTTGGGGGGCACAAATGGTGAGTAAAAACGGTTTTTTGTTGCTTCTTATCATGCACCACTAGTCGTAGCTTAATTTGGTGCTCCTATACCTCCTCGCAGGCGGGTGTTAGTTTTTCCAACTGGAAACAGTGTACAGTCCCTTTCGATGTACCTAGATATTGCTGATGCAAATGAACAGCCTCATGGATGGAGTAAATATGCACAGTTCAGCCTTGCTGTGATCAACCAGTTAGACAGCAAGTACTCACTAAGAAAAGGTAATTCCTGTTATCTCTTGCCTGGTTAGATACGCTTATCTGAAAGTTTTATTATTTAGTTTGAGATTGCTAGCAATATTTTGTATGATATAAAAAGTAAAAGTGTGGTACAAACTGAATTTGCTCTGTAGCCAAATTAACAAATTGACTTCATGTGCTTTACAAATAATTACATTTATCTTAGATCCTCCAATGCTAGAAATATTAAGATGGTGTATATAAGAGAAGAGAAATAATAGATCAATGATCCAAATGCTGAAACCAATTGAGGTGATGTGGTAAGCTTCATGAGAGAAGATGGAATTGCACTGTAGATGAATGATCTCTAGAAACAGTTGAGATGATGTGGCTTCATGAGAGAAGAGAAGATTAGCATTAACTACTTTATATATAGGATTAATCTAGCTTGGTTTTCCTAAAGTAAAACAGACGGCCTTTTGAGAGGATACGTTTACACGGCTGCTGTCTACTATCTTATGTTATGCCCTGAAAGTTAATATATTTTGATGCAATATACAATCACATAGATATATTCTCCTGAAATGTATGTCACAGGATTGTTTTTAATCCCCCTCAGATCAGCATGAAAAATTGAGAAAATAAGATATTAAATAAACTAGCTTGCCAGTTTTTTCTTCTCCATGTTAGTTGAGAGATTTTCTGCTTGCGTGCAATAGTTTTTTAATTCAACTTACATATAAAGCTTTAGTTTTAAGCACAATACTTTATGAATTTCACCAGTCGTTATTCATGAGTTTCCTTCCCCTCCACAGAAGCAGCACATCATTTCAGTACTCGGGAAAGTGATTGGGGCTTCACTTCTTTTATGCATTTAGGAGATCTATATGATCCGACTAAAGGTTATATTGTGAATGATAAATGCATTATTGAGGCTGAGGTTGCTGTGCGTAAAA
The DNA here is from genome assembly GCA_000338895.3 of Oryza meridionalis. Lineage (NCBI taxonomy): Eukaryota > Viridiplantae > Streptophyta > Magnoliopsida > Poales > Poaceae > Oryza > Oryza meridionalis. The sequence goes on along the minus strand of CM002524.2, from coordinate 32,509,820 downwards.
TTGTTGATTTCTGGAATTATGATTCCAAAAAGGAGACTGGCTATGTTGGCCTTAAGAATCAAGGGGCTACATGCTACATGAATTCTCTTCTTCAGACGCTTTACCACATTCCGTACTTCCGAAAGGTGAGGCTAAATTTGTAAATTCTCTTAAATGAATCCTATGATGCGAGGCTGATACAGAGTGATATTTTAGGCTGTATACCATATGCCAACTACAGAGAATGATACACCTTGCGGGAGCATCCCTTTGGCTTTGCAAAGTCTTTTCTGCAAACTTCAGCATAGTGACAATAGTGTTTCTACAAAAGAGCTTACCAAATCTTTTGGATGGGATACCGTTGATTCTTTCCTGCAGCATGATGTTCAAGAACTGAATCGTGTTCTCTGCGAAAAACTGGAAAACAAAATGAAGGTTGGACATTTATTTTTGTTATGTAAGATAATAAATAGCGTTTCATCAATGTACAACTACTCTCTCGATTCAGGGAACTACTGTGGAAGGGACAATTCAACAGCTATTTGAAGGTCATCATATGAATTATATTGAGTGCATTAATGTTGACTACAAATCTACAAGGAAAGAATCATTCTATGGTAGGTGACAAGGTGAAATCTGGACCTTGTTTCTTTATTGTTTTTATCTATTCATCATGATTGTAGATTTATCATGTATTTTCGTAACTCTTTTCTAGATCTTGCACTTGATGTCAAGGGCTGTTCAGATGTTTATGCATCATTTGATAAGTATGTTGAAGTAGAGAGATTGGAAGGTGATAATAAATACCAGTCTGAGAAACATGGTTTGCAGGTTAGTCCCACTGACATTTGAGATCTAGAACCTTCAAATGCCACATTTACCAATGTTTGGATTTAAATATTTCTTTGCAGCTGAATTCATTTTAGGCAACACTTTTCCTATGTTGTTATGCACAATTCCATATTGATCTTTCACATGAGCTGTGTTAAACCTATTCATATATTATCTAAGGTTTGATTTGGTCCCAGCCCATCCATGTGGGTAGGCCTGGCTTTTAGTTAAATTCTGGCACATCCACAAGGACAAGCTAGGATGTTGGTCTTCCCATCCTAAGGGTAACTTATGTAAATATCATATGCTCACGGCTCACCCACTGAGTTGCACATTGTTGAATCTATGTTGAGTGGTTGGGTAGTATTATCATTCACTACCCCCAGCATGCACGGATGTATCAATTGAAAAAGTGTCATCATATTTGAATGTGACCATGCCAGTGACATAGCACATCAATATTATTTTCCACCTCTGGTTGATCTATAATTTTTTTAAGTATACTTTAATACTAGATTCTTGATAAGGAAAATGTGCTTTGACACATACAAATTACTGAGTAATGAAGTGACTTTTTAGATTGTGTGCTTCAGAACATTTTCGTCCTCTCTTTTCAGGATGCCAAGAAAGGGATGCTTTTTATTGACTTCCCTCCAGTCCTGCAACTTCAATTAAAGCGGTTTGAATATGATTTTGTGCGGGACACCATGGTTAAGGTCTGAAATTCACTCTTTATATTTTCTCTGGCTTGTTTCTAGATTTCATCTATGATTTATCCTTTTCATTGTGGCGCTTGCTAATATTTAACATAGGCTACAAACGAACTTTTCATAATGTAGTCTCACATATCAAGGACATGGAAAACTAGATTTTCCAAATTGTGTTTTGCATGATAAGAGCCTTAGCTGTCAAGATGTGGAGAATTCCCCCTTGAAATTTAGCTTCATTTCCTTGACTTGCTTTAAAATTCTGAAATATAACATGGGCAGCCATGAGAGGACAAATAATGATGTCGCATTTGCAATATCCTTTTGTAACAGAAGATCTTTCTTAATGCAATTATGGTTTCCGCTTGTATTTTTTTTATGTGTGTGTCCTCATTTCAACATAATGGTCAATGGCTTACATGCACCAGAACATATTTTAATTTGTCTCCTGAATATCCCATCTCCACACGAAAAACCTTCTAGATGTGCTGTAAGGCTAGGAGTACTTTCTATATTTCTTGATGAAAGTGTGAGCAACAAATCAAGCAGAAAATATATTTGCTACAGTGCTGCACGTGCCATTGACACCTTATTTTGTTTATTTACTTGGGTGATCCTCAGGAAGTTCCTTTTTTTAAGGCTAAAAATTAGATAGAACCTGGTGCTTCAAATGTTGAAAACGAGGGAGTTCGCTTGCAATATCTCGGATTAATATCTTCTCACTGGCTTGAAAATTCCTTATTTAGTTGCTTAAAAGTAGGCTTGCTAAAGTTTGGAGGCTCAACTGTATCTTTTACTTTTGAGGGAAACATGCAAAATACTTTATACACATAATTTTTTCCTGCACTGGTTAAACTAAACTAATTTGGACAATGTAGATAAATGACCGCTATGAGTTCCCATTACAATTAGATCTTGACAAGGATGATGGAAAATACCTCTCTCCAGAAGCTGACAGGAGGGTGCGTAACCTCTATACTCTACACAGGTAGTTCCAAGCTCTCCATGTGATTTATGTTTTCTGTTTTGCTTTGTAGTATGTTATACTCTGTCAGTTATCCTGTACTAGAGTGCTTGCTGTTGATGTTCTAAAATTTTGATTACTGGCACATGTAGAAGTTGTCACAGAGAAATATATTTTTGACAATTAAAGTACCATGATATCACCATATTTTTACACCAACATATTATTAGGAAAAAAAAAAGACTATCAAAGACATGTGTTCAAGACTGTTGCAGTGCATGCATCAGCTAGCTGAGGCTTCAGCTGCACTGCTGTTTTTCTCCTGTATCCCATGGCCCACAGCCAGCCTGCTGCGCTTAAACTCTGCAACCAATGTTAGGAATGACCACCTTGTTTTCTTTAGTAATTACTTTGGTCTCACCCGTTCCAGTTTGAAGTTGTGGCCAGTGTGTATGTACTGATATGGTCCCTTGTATGTCTTGTTTGTGCATTGACATGCAATTTGTGTAACATAGCTGTTACAAATGTCAGTGGTCAGTCATGTCACATGCTATTTTCAGGCAGAGAACTTAGACGATTTCTTCTACACCCTTTACTTGTGAAGTTTTTGGATTGTGTATAGGAAGCATTTCTCAGTTTAGCTTGTCCTGGCTAAGCATACATTGGAGTTTCTGTTGTTATCGACAAGTGCTTTGAACCCTTACACTAGTCTTAACAACTTGTTTTGAATGCAGCGTACTTGTTCATAGTGGTGGTGGTCATGGTGGACACTACTACGCCTTTATACGCCCGGCACTTTCAGATATATGGTACACCTAAGTTTAAATAGTGGAAGCTCTATGAACTTTATAACATACTTGAGACATTCCTTTATAGTTAATCGTCTTATTTTCATCCTAGTTGGCTAATCATCAACGGATAAGTTGATCCATGAAATATGATATAAAAACCTACTCCCTGCTTTTCATTTTTTTAAACATGGCTGCAATGATATCCTATTTTAATGATATCCTCTCTTTCTCGTTGTGAAACAGTAATACAGTATGCTGTGTTTTATCATTCACAGTAGTTCGTTACTTCATTTTAGTCATAGTCAAATGCTATTTATTTAGAGAAGGACTTATGTTTTAATGACATTGTGAATCACAACGGTATGTTCTGTAGCTTTAGATGTTAAACTTTTTGAATAGGTATATTTTTTTGATTCTCCTAGCAAATAATTTCTTGTTTATTTCTTCATAAAAAACATAAGAATACAAAATTTGATCCTTTTTCATTAATAGGTATACATAAATGGTCAATAATTAGCATGAACGTATTACTAGAAAATAGGTATACGCTTTCCTATTTTCTTTTTCCCCTGTTGACATGACTGCTGCCGTCTTGTATTGGGTAGTAACTTTTTCAGAAACAAAAAAATATTACTCGTACATCAATATCATAATTATTTTGTTCCAATGAAGCAAGAATACACAATGCACATCAGGTACTGTTTTGGCAAGTCTGACTTGTTGCTGAATCAGTTCTATGGCTAATATTTTTTGTTGAACATCTGACTCGCATTAGAGGGCAAGACCTACATTACTAGGCTTAAAAAGAGATATCTTATTTTTGTTGTGCTTGCAGGAGTTCTTTTTATGGATTGATGTGATTTGCATGAATATCCTTAATGACTTTGTAAAGGATCATTCCATTTTTGTTAACATTAGTTTGAAGATAAGCTTGTTAGACGATTGCTTTGTTGCTGATAATGCCCTGCCTTTCTATCTTCAATTTTTTAGCATTCCATTGGACAGTCATTTGATGAATTTATGTAATGTTTTGTACTTTCACAATTTAGGTACAAGTTTGATGATGAACGAGTGACAAAAGAAGACATGAAGCGGGCATTAGAGGAGCAATACGGTGGTGAGGAAGAGGTATATACACACATGAACACTGGAAGCCCCAAGTCGGCCTTTTACTTCTATTAGTTTTATTAATGTCTTTTTTTTCTGTTACAGCTCCCACATACCAATCCTGGATTGAATACCACCCCGCTTAGGTTTACTAAGCATTCAAATGCTTACATGCTTGTGTACATTCGTGAAAGTGACAGAGAAAAAATTATTTGCAATTTAGATGAAAACGACATACCAGAACACCTTAAGGTAATACTTCTTCCCTTTTCTTTTCTTGGGTATCACAGAACCTGTTCTGATGTCATGAAAACCTTTACCAGATTAGGTTGAGAAAAGAAAATGAAGAAAGAGAGTATAAGAAAAAGGAGAAAGCAGAGGCCCACATGTTCACTGCATTAAAGGTTTACCTCTTTATTTGATACGTTACATTATCTGAAAATGCTATCATTCTAGTTGCTCCTCACTTAGTGCTTCATTTTCTAGGTTGCCCGAGATTCTGATTTTGCAGAGCAAATTGGAAAACATATATATTTTGATCTTGTGGATTATGACATCATCCAAAGCCTTCGGGCACCTAAACATTTGACAATAAACCAGGCCAAGGTAACTTTTTGCTGAGCCTCATTTGTCATCCATGATAGATCAAGATGTGTATATCTAATGAATATACTATATGCACAGAATTGTATTGCATTGATGATGCTCCATAACTACCGCTACAATTTATTTTATTTTATTTGCCAGTACTTTCTTGAATTCTGGTATTTTAGTTTTCCATTCTTAAATTTAAAGTGAGTAACATTATTTCATTATTAGCTTATAAGCCCAATTGTGTAGTTTGGTGAATCTTTCACAGGTGTTTAGCTTTGATCGATCTTGTTGACTCTGTAAAAATAGACCAACTAAGAGTACAACAAACATAGTCTATGGATATTCTGTGAGAGCAACACATTGTCGAACCTACATGTATATGTTTGTTGCATGGAAATGCTATTCAACACCATTCACCAAAGATAACTTGAATATATCAATACAAGGATTTTTTTTTCTCAAATACGCAGGAGAACTGCATATCATTTCATTAAAGAAGAAATAAAACTGGAAACAGTACAAACACAAACCCCAAAAGACAATAAACAAACAAGTTAAGTCTAATTGCATGTTGAGTTTCGCTGGTTTGACTATCCATAGGTGAAGCAAACAGCTGTGCTTTAGATTTTTCATACACACAAATATACGCCTCAAATATGATTTTCTAACAAATAATGAGTTATGAAGAGAGTTCATACAAATAATGGAGAAATCTTTGACCAAAGAAAATCTTTGAACAAATAATAACATGGTCAAAGATTTCTTTCTTTGGTTGCCTATCTTTGCTGGCTCTCTGGAATACATGTAATCTCCATTATTGATCTGATACAGTGTCGAAATCAAAATAGTCTAAGAAACAGATTAGCTCATTTTCTTTTCAGTTATAACCAGTCTCTTGGAGAAATTGTTTGAAGTCCCATGTTTGGAATATATTATTTACTGAAAACATAACGTCTACTTGATTGAATATGTGTATGCTGTTATTATTATTTCTTTATTGCAAGTAGAAAACTGGAACAAATTATATTGCGCTGTTGTTTGACTTCAGTTGCTTTGTTGGGGATCTGCTTTTTTTTTGTTGCATCAAAATCTGAACATTTTGTTCATACTGGAATTTTATCATGATAGCAAAAAATGTGGTGTTCTGATTGAAATATGCTTTCTTGACAGGTCGATTTATCAAAAGAATTTGGTATTCCTGTACAATCCCAACGATTTTGGTTATGGGCTAAGCGACAGAACCACACATTTAGACCCGTACGCCCGTTGACTCTCCAGGAGGAAGCATCTAGTGTAAGTGCAATATTGGCATTAATTAACATCATACTACCTTGCTTGACAGTAACTGTCCATGCTACCTACATGAAATCATCAGCCTTGATTTCTTCCATTATGTATGAACTTACTCCCGGTGTCCCAAAATAAAAGCATTCCTCGCATTGCGATGCAACTTTAGGGTATTGGTGATTGGGTAGGCAAGGGGTATTGAAGGAGTAAAACTTCTGTATTTGTGGACCGAGGGTAGGTTAGAGAGTAGAAATGAACTCATTCTGTCACAAAGTTTGAACTCTGGAGATCTAACTTATTTTGGGACGGAGGGAGTATGATCTTTTAAATCGTCTGATTGTGACGAGTGGGCTTATTTTTTTTATATATTTACCGTGTAACACACTTTAGCAATACGGTGTACTTTTTAATACCTACTCCCTCCGTTTCATATTATAATAACTTGTTTTGACTTTTTTCCTAGTCAAACTTCTTTATATTTGACTTAGTTTATAAAAAAATTTAGCAACATCTACAACACCAAATTAGTTCCATTAAATATAACATTCAATATATTTTGATAATATGTTTGTTTTGTATTGGGAATGTTATTATATTTTTCTACAAATTTAGTCGAACTAAAAAAGTTTGACTAGGAAAAAAGTCAAAGCCTCTTATAATATGAAACAGAGGGAGTATAGTTTTCTCTACCACTTTAAAAGTGGAGTTGTTCTCCACTCCTTCCATTCTCCTCCCACCGCACGCTCCGAGTTCAATTGCCCTCCTAACCCATCCTTAATTATATGGGCCTCGCCCCTTACAATGGAAGGGCATATTGGTACTAGTATTTATAAAATGGGAGTGGTCAAACTAAAACTATGCGAAACCACAATTAAAGTGTTGTGCAACGAGGGAGTACTTTGTTGACTTCACAACACTATTTCATCCCCACATCAACACTTTTAGCCATGTCCAAAGTGATGGCTGAAGTGAGCCAGATCACAATGCTTGCCAACTTATATCTTCAAGTTTAGGGATGTATGTGGCACTTCATTACCATTTAAAGACCCATGGTCTTTTAAAATGAGTATAGAATAGATGAAGTTTGGTTAAGTAAGGTGTCAGTGGTGGGAGTGATAAACTGGGTAAGAGGATATAAGAGATCAAATATGATTTCATATGGGAGGCACCATAGTCCAGTTTGTGGATAATGGATGTGCACTGTTCCTAACCCCAAAAGTTTCTTGGCTGTAGGTCATCAAGTGTTCCACATATGCATAACTTCATAGTCCAGTTTATTCATAGTATGGTTGAATTTGCCTGTGAAACTTGGTATGCGCACATAACATAATTTGCACCATAAAGTTGCTTTTTAGGGAACTTATCCAGTTTTCCCAATTCTCCAACGTTGGGGTTGAGGGGGTGCCCCTAGGAGCAGCGGGCATTTTCTGTTCTTTTAAACTGTTCAAGTAAATAACTCTTGTGAAATACATGGTTTGAGTGTACTGAAACAGAGATTGGTACCTTGCACTCATTTTGTGGAACTAGTAGTTATGTATACAGAATACACAGACAGTTTCTATATGCGAGGATTCAGGTATATTATTATATCTTGGTTAGATTTATGAGTTAATAGTGCAACCAACCAACCAGGCGTGTGGATATTGCTACTTTGATTAAGCTTATCTACCTATTAACATTACTTGATTCAATTTAGAGATCTACTTTGTTTTTGTGTTTGTCTTTAGCTTCCATTTATTTCATCTATCAGCTCTCTTGACTCGCAATTAATAATCTTTGTTTCTGCAGATTGGACACCTTACAGATCCATCAAATAAATCACTCAATTCTGAATTGAAACTGTTCTTGGAGGTTGCATTGGGACAGGTTAACTACTTACTCAAGTGCTTTTTATTTGCTAAGTCATCTATTCAATTGTGTTGTGCTACTTGTTTAGCCAAAGTTCATTGATCTTGGTTTACTTGTGGACCATTTAACCCAGATTATGACAATGTGTACAGGAAAATCATCCTATTTCTGTGCCTCCAAAGACAAAGGATGACATATTAATATTCTTCAAGCTGTATGATCCTGAAAAGGAAGAGCTAAGGTTGTTCCTATCTCTTGTATATGCATATAGCTATTTATTTATTTGATTTACTTCTATGGGTTACCTGACCAAGCTGCATGGATATTATCCCTGTTATTATGAAATAGATATGTTGGAAAACTTTTTGTGAAAGCATCAGGGAAGCCAGCTGATATAGTGCAAAAATTGCAAGAGATGGCAGGGTTTCAGTCAGATGAAGATATTGAACTGTATGAGGTTAGTTTTTAGTTACTGGTTCTACTTGACTATTTTAGTTAGGCACCATTTGAGGAGTTGTAAAACTGCAATTTATTTCCCTAAATTTTTGTAGGAAGTAATGTTCGAGCCAAGTGTAATGTGTGAACCTATTAACATTAATGATTCCTTCCTTTCAAGCCAGGTTTGTTCTATTAATATTTTGTTTTCTCTAACAGATTTAGTTTAGCTTGCCAAGAGATTTAGTTGTCATTTTACTTATCCTGTTTGACTGTCTGGTGTTGATTTAAGCTTGAAGATGGTGACATTATATGCTACCAAAAACGTTGTTCTCCAGAAAAGTTGGACCACTATCGCTGTGCCGATGTGCCATCTTTCTTTGAATATATCCAAAATAGACAGGTAAATATATCTGTCCTGGGGATGAATTGATGCTTTTTCATTTTTCTGTGGACTGTTATCTTATCTTCTTTTTTTGTCCTTCAGTCAGTAACAGTTGCAACAGACCTTTGCTTGTTCTGTTTTCCCCATTATCCTTATGGATGCCAATAACTAAAATCTGCTAATTAAGAAAAAGAAGTCGAATAACTCGCGAATGGGATAATGGGAGAGACTAGAGACAAACTTTCCAACAGCCTCACTTTCAAGTGATCAAGGCACCACTGGTACCAGTGGGCTGAAGGCTATTTCAGAATTGAAAAAAAAAGAGTAAAGTCAAGCTACTTCTAATATTAGGATTGCTAAAAGGAAAATAACGGCTCAGCTGGTGAGGAGTAAGACCTCGGTCTGATTAGCTAGTTGGTGAGGCAAGCTTACCAAAACGATGGTCCTGCTGGCAAAGCCTAGCCACTCTGACCCACCGAGCCAAAAGGAAAGAAAAAGAAGTAAAGAACAGTGCAGAACAGCCGGTTAGCTCGGGTAGTCGTATTATCATTTTTTTCTATGCCCTGTTAAATTGTTAGCATAATCTTTGTTTGGATTGATACGTTTGAACATGCAATTCCTTATTTCTTCATGGATTAGAATATTACCAGTAGAGTAGTCTAGCTTTGTTTTGTCTTGTATGTTTTTCCATAGGGAACATACCTTTGCCCAAGTTGGGGGTATGGTGCTGTCTTGTTTGCATGTTGGGTGTGATTGTGGGTGACATGGTTTGGGGTGTGTACATTGCCATTTGCCAATGTAACCAATATGGCCTGCTTGGAGAAACCGAGAAAGAAAGGCACTTTACACCATAACCGCCAGCTAATTTTAAGGAATGAAATGTGTAATCACACAAATAATTATGTTAACTTTATCACTTGAACAAAGAGAATTGTTGTGACCATATTTCAGTGCAAGCCTCCTAAATGTGATCAAATTCTAATATCTATAGCTTCTCTTTTTTAGCTCTTTTCTGCTAATACATTCTCTGTCTTGATACACTGCTTTATTTCTTTTAGCTCCTTTGATTTTTTTTATTCCTCCTTTTTTTATGCAATTCATTTGTTGTGGTTTGTGCCACTAGCCACTGTAATATCTATTTTGTTCAGTATGTAAGCATACTGGTATATGGAGCAAACAGTTTTCTTGTGTCATGCTCCAGTGCTCCATCCATTACAAAATACTCTCTTAAAAGTAGATATGTTTTATGTATTCACATCCGATAGCTCCTGTCGGATCTCTATTCTCAGTCACACTTCATCCCTAAGTCTAACATGTTTGAGCGTAGAGCTCTAGATTGCCTGTAAGAAGAGAGTAAAGAATATCAGAACCATGTAGTTATTTTTCCCTTTCTGGAAAGCTGAACTATGTTGGCAAGACTGTATGATTTAAATATATATGTGGTCTTCCTGAAAAGTCAATGACATTGTGCAATGGAAGAAATATGTGTGTGTCTGTAGGGTGTTGGGCGCTGCTTCATTAAGGTTTATGGTATCTGTAGTGAAACATGGAACAACTATCCTTTCAAATAATTCCTTTTCGCAAAAAAACAGATTCCTGTCTGAATTTTCTGTATATTTCATTTATTATTTCCCACAAGTGGAATTTATTGTTGTTATCTACAGGTTGTCCACTTCAGATTACTTGAGAATCCAAAAGATGATGACTTCACTTTGGAGCTGTACGTGCCAGGAATGTTTGAACATACATATAATAACTGACAGACCTCCTTTGTCTGTGATATGACTCACTGTTTTTTTCCCCACTCCTATTTTCATATTTGTGAAGTTCAAAGCGTTTCACGTATGATGATGTTGTTGAGAAAGTTGCTAATCAACTTGGACTCGATGATCCTTCCAAACTCCGCCTTACACAACACCTCCCGTATTCACAGATGCCCAAATCTCACTACATTAAGTATAGAGGTCTTGATCATCTTTCGGACATGCTAAGGAATGGCAATCAGGTTTGGCAGCTTTATGGAGTATTCTGAGCAACTTCTTTTGTGCCTTTTACATGAAATTACTTACGCTTCCTTTGGTTTGGCAGATGTCTGACATATTGTATTATGAGATACTGGACATCCCTTTGCCAGTACTGCAAGATCTGATAACATTGAGAGTTGCCTTTTATCATGCTACAAACAATGAGGTTTGTTTGAACTCGTTTTGTGCTTGTAACCACTTCTATATTTCTGATCATGTCCTGTGCTAATGCATGCTTATCAGGTGTCATCTCACTTTATACGGTTGCCAAAAGGTAGCACTATGTCTGATTTGATTGAGGACATGAAATCCAAGGTGAATCAACTGCTAGTTTTCTTTCAAGTGTTGTGTGTGCATGGCAATTTAATGATTTTTTTTCAGGTTGAGTTATCTTATAGTGATGCTGAATTCCGGTTATTTGAGGTCTACAAAAACAAGATACGCAAGGTATTTCAACAGTTCTTCTGTAATTCTTAAAGGCTTATTCTTAGGGTAGAGACCATTACCAAAAAAAAAAAAAAAAACTACTGCAAAGCTCGTTTCTGAAACTGGAGGGTTGTATTGTTGTAGAAAATCAGTTCCTGCTGTAAAATAACAAAGATTTCTCTGTTTGAGTTGATAGATTTTTTCTTTCACTTTGATTACGAAAGGTAGTCAACCAAGTTTTGCCTTACTCTTCCAAGTTTTACCAAAAATCACGTCATATGCTTTCTTTAAGAAAAACACATAATGCTCACGTCATGATTTCATTTTACCATGTAAAGTTTCATCCCTGCTTTCATCGTAGAAAACAATATTTTCTATTCTTTCATCAAGTGGTTGAAAATACCTCTTTTATTCATGATCAATCACTTGCCTCGTTAATTTTTCAGGTGTATCAACCTTCGGAGAAAATTTCAGTTAATGAATTCAATGGACTGTTATGTGTTGAAGAGGTAAGCATTTGCTTATACGGAAACTTTATTGAGATGTTCTGTCCTTTAAGCAATCTGAAGTTAAGGCTACAAAGCAAATGACCTACAGTTGGGCATGCTTTGTTAAAATGAGTGGGCTCATCAACACGTCATCCACTGTAATAAGATGACACAAGAAAATGTGGTCATCTCATGTTGGAATAAAATCATCCATGGAATAACCCACTCAAACTGAACATGTTGTTAATTAGTGTACATAATTAGCTACCTTTTCTCCACATATTCCTTTTCTGTTGGTCAGGTTCCTGAAGAAGAGAAAAATGCTGGTGTGCGAGACCGTTTGGTTCATGTCTGTCACTTCATCATAGAAAAACAGGTATTTATATATTTAGAACCTAATATTTCAATACTGCCTGTAGTCATTTGGTACTCCCTCTGGTTTTTAATATACAACACAATTGACTTCGTCCTCAAACTATGTCCAACAATATTTATTCAATTACTTAGTTAAGTCATGTGAAGTACCGCTTGATGTGTCATCAAAGTAATTTAAGTGTGCCTTGAATGTTTATCTATTTGCACAGATATTTCTAGAAAAGATGAATAATCAAATGAATTAATAGAGTCAATGGTGTCATATATTTAAGACCAGTTTTGAGGAACATGTCAATGTTCACGACATCATGATTCTGGATATAGTTCAGAGTAAATCTCATTTCAGCCTTCTTTGATCTAAGCGTGATGAAACAGTCATCTCTAAAGTATTAGCTGTCCCACTTGTCACAGTGATTAAGAACATGGTAGAAATTATTGAGGTTTGCTACTTTACATGGTGGACTGACTAGTTGTTGTACTTTAGCTTGTTTACATGGGAAACGTGTAATGGGAAATATGGCTTTGGCCTTGGAAGGGTTGAGCGTGAACATGCTCAGTCAATGTTGGAAATATCTATCCACGTTTTAACTGTCTTCCTGGATAAGCTCAAACTGTTTGGTACTTTCTTAGGCATTGTCTCGTCAAGAGATGTGACTGAAGCATTTATTGTGTCATTTCATTTCATTGTAAACAACCAGGTCGTTGCATTTTATCTGTAATAATGGGCCACTATATAGTCCTCCAATGGACACAACTGAATGCTGCCTAAAGGTGTAACGTCACTTACTAAGCTGACCTCAATGATCAGTGCTTCTCTCAATTCCTATGCTGGTTTATGGTTCTATTATGAAGCATCGTTCCATTTGCCTGAGCATGTTCTGTATTTTCTTCAGAGTGCATCTCTGATTCTCGCTCCAATTCTTCGTTTTTTGTGACGTTTGTTTTCTTGCGTGCCATTTGAGAGAAGCAACGGCGACCTGGGATTTCTCTTATTGAATCATTTGTCTCAATCTTTCCAGCACATTGATTACTACGGAGAACCTTTCTTCTTTCTTATCCGTGATGGTGAGACATTATCAGATACCAAAGTGCGTATTCAGAAGAAACTTCTGGTTTCTGATGAGCAGTTTGCAAAGGTAATTATTTCAACCTTTCATCTCATACACGATCGGTTTTGTATTACTTTATTACTGCTTGTTTACTGTTGGTGAGGCTGGTGCTACAGTGTAAACCTTTAGTGATCTTTTCAATTACCTTTTCTGCTGTATCATATATTGGATACTATCTGACGTGAGCTACTTTGATCAGTGGAAATTTGCTTATATTGCTCACAATCGCCTGGCTGGTGAATACTTTCAAGATTCAGATATCGTATTGAGCCGATTCCAGGTGGGTTAAATTCTCTTTTAGGAGTTGAGTCGGATTATTCCCAAATAATTTTTTTCTGCCTTGTTTATTTAATATAGAAAGATGTTTATGGACCATGGGAACAATGCCTAGGACTTGAGCACTCAGACGTCACCCCAAAAAGGTCATGCTTGTCCAATCAGGTATACGCTTATGACTCCTACTAACTGACATGTGAACAGTGGGCATTTTCTGACAACAATTTGAATAAATTACAGAACCGCAATTCTTTCGATAAGGCTGTGAAGATTTTCAACTAGAGGTGGTTAAATTATCACATTTATGTGATGTATCCAGAGCTCTCACCTGCCGTAGTTCAAGCTAATGAGATCATCAAGAGCACCTTAATTTACTCCTCACCCGGCAAAGTTCATTGTCTTCTTCTAGACATGTATAGTCATTATTTTGGTCTGCGCAAGAAGGCGTTGCACAGTCTGGTGTGGTCGGTTGAAAGAAATTTTCCATCTGGTTGGGTGTACAGGGTTCTTTAATGTTGGAATTCTTAGTTGTTTTTAGGTAGATTCTGAAAGCTGTATATTGGGCATGGGCTGATCATCCCAGTGGTTTTTGTTTCACCATGGGGTTTTGTGGGAAAACTGTTGATGCCCACATAATATGATCGAAATCTATTTCAGGTTTAAATCAAAAGGGGAATCTGTTTTCGTTTGTAACGTTTTAGTATAATTATATTCTTTAGCAAAACTACACATTTTGAGAAAATTGTCTCCTTGGAGGGTGCCAATATGGTGAAACAAAATGAGCTTAAAAGGTCGGTCCATGGGGTGATCATCCAAGATCTCAGCCATTTTGATGACTTCCAGAGTTTGAAGCTGAGGTGGGTTTGGCGAATATAGTAGCACACAGACATGCGAAAAAAAGGTGTTTCAAAAAATTGTATCTTGACCAGGGGTCAAGTTTCGGTTCCCCTGGCTTTATTTCTAGGGTTTGAAACTGAGGTGGGTTCGTCGCGAATATGGTAGCACACAGACTTGTGAAAGAAAGCGTTTCAAAAAAATTGTATCTCGATCTTGGTTTCGGTTCCCTTGGTTTTATTTTTTGGTTCCCTTGGTTTTATCTTTTTTTATTAGTAGACGATTGTAAGAGTCGGTGAATAGTTTGATGTGTTACCCTAAAAACACACGTGATTAGTCTACACAATTCAGAAACGTCGTGTGCGTGCATAGTTTGCAAGCAATATTTTGTTTTGCCCTTGTAGGCAGTGTGTTTTGCTGATGGCAAAATGAAGTAGAAAGCGTTGTGGTAGAGTACGGTATGCAGAGTAGGTTGTCTTTCCACATTTCACCTATCTTGGTAGTGCTAGCTACGAATTGATTATGAAGTGCTGTTATTCCTAAATAAAATGTTGTTGGGCTTCATTTGCCTGAATAAGATAGGTTTTAGCGACGACTGCAAAATAAGAGTATACATGAGTTACCATTGCAATTTTTGTGCAGGGCTAATCCATGGCATCAAGATCCATAAACTTGGTTTATTGTATTAATTCTGGTCCAGAGTCTCGTTTGAATGTGGTCTTACCTACGTGGCATCCTATGTGAACGATGACACGAACAAATTTTCCTGTTTTTATTCTCCCATTCTTCTTCTCTTCTTCCTTCACTGCTGGATGTACCAACGGCGGCTGTGATGATGAGCAACGACCGCATTGACGACAACAGCAAAGGGAGAGGGAGGCAGCGAGAGAGACGACGCCGACCACCGAAGGTAGAGGCGCTAGCAACGGGGTTGGCCCAACGGCAGAGCGGTGGCTGGGGATGACGACTTCGGATAGGTTGTGGCTTGATCCGACATGATTTAAGTTGGGAGGAGTGACGGGCTTGAGCTAACGGAGGAGCTCGCGACTGGAGAGATGGGTGTCGGCAGATGCCTGCACTGGTGGGCACCATGGTGCTGCTGCTAGCATGTTACTTCCTCTTGGGATGCTGCTTCTACTCCCTCCTATGCGAGCATTGCTGCTCCAGCTTGGCTAAGATCTCTTCCCCTCTGATTCGGTTTAGGTGGCGGCATGGATGGCACGGATGGGGACACGACGCAGAGCAATGTGGAGCCTCACGTCGGAGCGCTTGTGGCTGACAGCCAGTGTTGTGGAAGACGGTATACGGATATCGGACGGAGAGGGTACCGCCAAACGATTAATCGGAATGCGGACGATTAATCGGAATTTGGCGGAAATATAACGTTTTGAAAATATATGTACATAGTTGATAATAGTTTTCCCTTTTTGATAAACA
Source organism: Oryza meridionalis (assembly GCA_000338895.3). Taxonomy (NCBI): domain Eukaryota; kingdom Viridiplantae; phylum Streptophyta; class Magnoliopsida; order Poales; family Poaceae; genus Oryza; species Oryza meridionalis. The sequence continues at coordinate 32,493,923 of CM002524.2, read as the reverse complement.
AATGCATATAACTAAATATATTCCTTCTATATATCTTTAAATAGAATAACTATGTATGACATTTAAATAAGTTCATAATGGATAGCTGTTACTGTATATCTCAATTCTCACGTAGTGATGGGTTTTGTTCATAATGCTTGAAATGATTATCAAGAGAATGTTACATAGCATAGATGACCGTAATCAAGGTCCCAAATAACATATGTATCGGTTACCTCGAAGAGCTTCATCAAATACAAACTCCTATAACGTGATTATCATCAAAATCAAGGAACTCATGTTCAAACTTTAGAGGAAGTCAGTCCCTTGTCATTTTACATCTTGCTGCCTTGTGAGAATTTCGGAAGAGCTTGTAGTCAGTAGTAGTAAAGGGCACAGCTAACAACCATCATCACGCCGACGATTATACGGCTGATTAGACAGAGATGGACGATTTAATCGGTAATGATCGGATTTATGCATTCGTTACCGACTAATTATGACCTCATCGGCGTGACGTGACGGTCTGATCTCCGTATTCGTATTATCGGACGTATTAACGGCCGTTAACACCGTTTTCCACAACACTGCTGACAGCAGCGTCGGTCCTCTCCGACCCTGGTGCTGCCATATCTGTCATCCCTTCGTGTTAGCGGAACAACAACATAGGATATGTCATTTCCTTGTGTCACATGCGTCGGATCCTCCCTCCTTGAGGAACGGAGGCTACAAATCCACTGGGGATGATAGGAGATAGGAGCATCTCCATTTGGAACCGAGCCCCCATGCCTTAGCGCCGTCGGCTTGGTCCGCGCAACGTGTTGACTGGCTGACGCCAGATCTACTCATGCCGAACACCGTCGCTGCAGAATCTGTTGTCCTGCCGAATCGCATAGTGAAGGCAGAGCAGGTAAAAAAAGGAGGGAAAGTTTTGCCATGTCATCATCATCCATGTAGCATGCCACGTAGGTAAAACCACGGTCAAACGGGACTTTGGACCGAGATGATACAATAAACTACATTTAGGGATCTCAATGCACGCTTTGCAGGTTCGTGTACCTAGGTGAAACCTGCTTACAAGTTTAAGGACCGCTGGTATAATTTACTCTATTATTATTATCATGTTTTCTTATAGAATAGCTACATATAATTTATACAACTATTAAATTAAACTGAAAAAAATCTCATAGGATCTCTTTCCTACGATCTAACATAGTATCCTAGCAGCTCATGGGGTCTCCTTTTCGAATTCATCAATTTGTGGCAACTGATTATCCCAGACATAGCAGCAGCCAAAGTTTTGTTGCAAGCGCAATGCGTGCCCCAGACATGCCCCCCCCCCCCCCCCCGCCCCCCCTTGCTTGGTTGCTATCTTTTTTGGGCAATTTTTTCACTTCAGAATAAAAGTAAACCGGATGATACTTCACGCTTTACTACAGGAATTCATATAAAATCATAAGAATGAATGTGGTGACAATAACTCGTGTGGTGTTGCCGCCGACTTGTCTAGCATCATGTAAATATGGGTGAAAATACAGAACTATATAGCGACAATTGAATTTAGCTATTTTGGATTACTACCAAAATATGTCCAACCAATTTATTGGCAGCTTGAATAGTAATGTTAGGTGTTTGGATCATAGCAAACAAATCGGTAATGCCTCAAGTAAATTTGGCACTAATCTAAATTTTTTTCCCTGTAATATTAAATCTCTATAACCGATTTAAGGGCCAAATATCTAGCCTCCTATTGAGCCACGTGCACACTAAATCATTGTCGTCGTCGTCGTCATCATCATCATACAATGAACGTAAAATGTTTATTCACATTTTGATTTGAGCCAGGTATGCTTTTAATATGTGCCGTTGGATTTGGAAAGGATGGTTAAAAATATAGAGGGCAGGAGAAGATTCATGACACTTCCAATGGAAGGATCGGAAGAAAACATGGGAATAATAAAAGCATAGTCATTTAACTTTGATTAGAAAAGGGAGAGCATCTGGAGTTAAGCTCGTAAAAGAATGTTAGAAAAAAAACTAATGCTTTTTTCAAGCGTGGTGTGTTCCCTTCCAACAATACAGAACACGGTTCTTCGAAGGTTCAGAAATTAATGCTTTAATATAAATGTTTAAAAATTACTTGGACTGATAATTAAAATATAATACCTGCTAATAATATACAAAGTTGAGAACATATGCTAATATTAATATTTACGATAAATTTTACATGCTAGGCATGTTAATTATTTATGATCACGAAAATATTGTTTATTATAGATAAACTTCCTAGTTCCTACAAACTATGTTCTTTAAGAACTTATTTACAATATAATTATAATCAATATATTGCATTTAATAGGTGGGAAGGCATAGTCATGCGAACGCACGACTTTACTGGCTAGTATTTAGTAAAGGCTTCTTTAGAAAACGGCCATGTGTTCATTTAAAGCTAAAGAGGTGCAGTATATGTGTGTTGGAAAGTATGTCTCCTGTGCACATATACCTATAATAAATCTCTAGAAAACTCAATACATTGCCTGGCCCTTTGAGAGATTACCTGGCTTTTGAAGAAGATGAAAGGTAACCCTCTCGTGTGCATGATGGTAAATACTTCATCCGTCTCAAAATATAACAACTTTTAGCTCTTAGAATTTGCTAGATTTTTTACATTTTGGTCCCTTTGAAAAACTTATTTTGTAAATTGACCCCTGGAAAAACTTATCCTAGAAATGGTCCTTTTTGGGACGCCAGAATAACTGGCGCCGTCGTCCAGCCTCTCTGGTGCCGTCCCCCTGCCGACGTGGCGGGGCGATACTGAGGTGGCTAGGGGGAGCGCGCCAGAGTGGCTGGCGCCCCCCCCCCCCCAAATTTTTTTATTTTTCTTTTATTTTTTTATATTCTTTTCACGCTTAGGGACACATAAGAACCAACCATAGAAAAAATGAACTCAAATGGACGTAATATGTGACCTGTAAAATTTTTCCTCTCCTCTTCTCTCTCTCCAAACTAGTGCAGAGGAGAGAGATGTGCAACTTTTTATTTTTATTTTATTTTTTTGATATTTTTTCACACTTAGGGACTCATAAGAACCAACCATATAAAAAATAAACTCAAACGGACGAAATATGTGGCCTGTGTAATTTTCCAAAGCTCTACCGAAAAACTTCTCTCCTCGAAAACACAATCTTGCAAGCGGAATTCGGATGTTTTAATATCGCCGAACCCGGCAAAGTTACGCCTGATTCCGAGTTCGTATGAGAAAGTTACGCCTATTTTAATAAATGACATTTTATCCGTTTCGGTAGAGTTTTGGAAAATTCTACAAGTCACATATTTTGTCCGTTTGAGTTTATTTTTTATATGGTTGGTTCCTATGTCCTCCTAAGTGTGAAAAAAATATCAAAAAATGAAATAAAAATAAAAAAAATGCATCTCTCTGTACTGTTTAACTTATGGCTATCATTTTATGTGGTTATATTTTGAATTAGATTAAGTAATTTCATATAGTGATAGAGTGCATTATGTGTAATATGCTGATCAAAGGGTTTTACTAAAGGAATTATGGTCTAATTTTAGTGAAGGTGCAAAGTAGATTAAGTGGTATGCTAGCTATTTTCAGACTTAGCTAAGTGGTAGTTCGAGTTTAAATTTTTTTTGTGGTTGGTTGTATCGTGATCCTAAGTGTGAAAAATATCCGAAAAAATAAAACAAAAATGACACCGTTGCAACTCCATACAGAGAAACAGGAATGGAGGCGAGGGGTGTGGGGGGGGCTGCCAGCCATGCTGGCGCACTCCTCCCAAGGGCGGGGCCAGCATGGCTGGCACCCTCCTCCTGCCACGTCGGTTCGCGTGTGCCACGGTGGCAGGAGGACGGCGCCAGAGAGGCTGGCGCCGTCCCGTTGGATGACGGCGCCAGCCACTCTGGCGCCCTGAAAAGGACCATTTCTGGGATAAGTTTTTTAGGGGTCTATTTGCGAAATAAGTTTTTCAAAAGGATCAAAATGTGAAAAATCCAGTTAGGATTTGTCCTAAAATATAACAATTTCTCAACCGACATTCTCTTCCCAACCAATCACAATCCTCCACCATTCACTTTTCCCACCTACCTCCATTACTCATTCAATCACAACCCTCCACCAATCACTTCTATCTACTTTCTTAATAACCGGGCCTAACTCTAAAACTTATTATATTCTGGGACGGAGGAAGTAAGTGTTTATGGCACAAAATCTATATGATTGTAACTTTTCATGTGGTAGTAGAAAAAATGATGAGTACGGTAGCTCCTTTAGAACACCTTTACAAAAAATATCAATGATCAATTTTATCATTTAATAGAAAACTCAACTATAATTTTACAAAAAGAAAGAAACCCTAAATAGTGTGGTTAGAAAAAGGAGAAATTTAAGGATTTCCGTAATAATGTGATTTGCTACTTAAATTTTAAATTAAAAATTGATTGAAAATTTTATTTGAATGTACTTTTTTTTCTCAAGTTTCAATAAAATTTAACTAATTCTTATAAAACTTTGCAAAATTTATATTACCTGTGTATTTAAAATAATGTCATTTTAAAAATCAACAGACTCTATTACACATATTTTATTATTGTTTTCCAGACTATAAAAATTAAAACACAACTATATAGAAGAGTTTTCATCAAAAATCTATTAATATGATATTTACAATTTAATAATTTAAGATGTCATAATTTGAGGACGTTGCTTTTTCAACAAACATAATATTTTTTAATAACACGAAAACAAATTCATGGGCTATAAAACAAGTGCGCCAATAGGCGTGCTCAATTTCTACTTTTGACTTCATATTGGTAGTAATACAAACATATTTACCTAACCAAGGATACCAAAAAAGAATGATAATACCAAAATTTGTATTGATAGGTAGCAAACCAAATCTACCCTACATTCCCAGGTTAGGTTTATTTTGATGAGATGTCTTATCCTCACAACAGTTAATGGTTGTACTTATATATAGAAAGCGTAGGATAAAGTAGTGCGCAGGTTCTGGTTACTCTAAGCGCCTAGCCCGAGTTACCAAGCATTTCATCCTTTTGGTATTATCTAAAAAAAATTTCATCCTTTTGGTAGCTTACCTCTGAAACCAGACTTTCAAATGAACGGAGGAGAAATCTTCTGTTTCGAATTATTGGCATAGAAACATCGAAAAATCGAGATGATATACATGTTTCATAATAAGAAAGCGTACATACCTCACCAGGCATCTAGCATCTGCAGCTCATATACCATACGCGTCTGCTGGAGCGTTCGCCGTGACACTGTGCAGGTCCATATTTCAGATATCTAGAAGCATTATAGCAACTTGAAATTGCTTACAAGACCACGTGAAGGTAAAGTTGAGAAAAACAGGGGATCGGAGAATTTCCTATCCCCAGGCCCCAGCCCATCCTGAAGAGACTTAGATGTGTAATTTGTATGCACAAATGGATTAGCTAGGATGGGCATGGGCAATCGCGCATCAGGGTGCTAGAGTCTCTGCCCCTTTGGCCCCCTGGCTCTATTTCAGTTGAAGCCAAGAGCAGCAGAACGCAGAAACAACAATGCATTGCATTATCCATGACCAAACTTAAGCAGAGAAAAAAACCATACATAATTGATCTCATTGTTGAGGAACACAAACAGGCTTATCTAAAACAGTAATATACACAATTGTTCTTATAAGCGCAACACTTCAGACTTCAGATGACTCTGCTTATAAAACAGTCAAACTGATCCTTCCCCTTCCAATTACAACTATGGAGATGTTCAAAAGACAAAATTGGCAAGCTGCTCCCAAAGGTGCGTCAGCTAACTGTAGATCCTTACACATCTGTAATCTTGCTGCTGAATTCTGCGTAGTCGTTCTGTTTAGTGTCCTTTGCAGTACCTTCCTCAATGTGCCTGCCTGCAGGTTGTCCACCAATGTGCCTGCCTGTAGGTTGTCCATCAAATGGGCTCGACTCCCTTTCATTGATGGAAGGGACACCAAAAGACTTCAAGAAATCATTGGTCATCCTCTCAGCATCATCCAGAAAGCTACCAATGCTCCCAAAAAGGCCTTTCTCAAGAGCTTCTATGTCACTGCGAAGTCCAGGAAATGCGAAGGGCTCATTGGTCGGAAAACCAAGAGATAGTGACCCGCTTTTCATTTCATCTGTGACGTCTTCTTCAGTATTTTCAGTTTTTGATTCCACCAGTTCAGAGGGCCTGGAAGAAGATTATTGTGATTGGTTAGAAATAATGCATGGTAGGTTATCCATCAGATTATTGTAATAGCTTGCCAACAACCAAAATACAGGATGTTTGGGAAGTACAAAATCTATCCAGAATACTAATCATAGTGTTGTACATTGGTTACAAGGAGCTACAAAATACAGGAATTTGGGTTTCATTCAGTTAAAAGTTTAACATGAGGCATGTGAAGAAATAAAAGAAAGGATGCTAACGAGGTGTGAGTTTTCAAAATCCTGCAAAATGAGGATATGCTATCGGTTTGATGATGACCACTAGTTGTTGAATCTTTAGTGTGAATCTTTAGTGTAGGCAACACGAACACAGCTGCTCTTAACATATCGTTACAATATAATAGCACTGTAATGTAATTGGTTTCAGGTGTCTAGAAATCCCATGAGTTCACGAACATCTTCAAGCAACAAGTGTATCATACAAATTTACCCCATGCCTACAAAGTACTGCCTCCGTCCAAAATTTGTTGATTAACAAGTTGAGCGCAAAATAACCCACAATAACTTTTAACCCATGTCGATGGCACGGGCACCTAAAACTGTATAGAAATTCCATATTTAATTAGCTACCAAAATTCAAAAGCCCAAGTTATTACACATATGATCATACTATTCACCACAGAACTCAAACGTCTCGATCATCACGCACATTCCTCATTCTTAATGAATTCGTGTTTGTATCAAATCAGCGAGGACAGACTCACGAAAACCGTTCACAGAGAGGCGGCTATACACAGCTCACAATCATACACGGGACTATAGTAACACAACTGCGCATGACATGTTATCACCAATTCATTACTAAAACAACAAACAGTATGTCACAGCTGATGGTATTCAGTGCGACGCGCCACAGTAATCGTGATGGACAGCTACAGTAGCGTGCCAGGAATAGAGTAAAGTGGGCCTGCGCGCTCACATGAGTTGTGTTGGGTTGTTGGGCCTGCGAGCTCATGCTGTTGCTTAGCTGTAAGGTCTATAAGACAAGGGACCACTCGGTGGGGAAGACGTCATGAATGAAATGGAAGAAAACTAATCCTCCCCCAAACTTTCTCTGTTCTCTCCTCTGTTCTTCCTCTGTTCTTCCTATCCCCTTCTGTTCTTCCCAAAATCCCCAACTACTTCTGAAATCATCGCTGCGAATATTACAGTGGTATCAGATTCAGGTCGTTCGTGGTCGATTTAGGCTCATATTCTCTCGATCCGGCTGGTAAAATTCCTATGCTCCGGTAGGCGGCTACCCTTGGGTGCGGCTGCTGTAAATCCGGTTCTGGTTCGGCTGGATTTGGAGGAGTCTTTCACCACGGCGCCGATCAAACTCTCCGCTCCCTTGCGCCAATCTCTCGACGCCATGGAGGCTAAGCTTCTCGAGAAGCTGGACTCCATCACGCAGTGTATGGAGGCTTTGGACGACAAGTTAACCAAGCAGAGCGGCCGAATTGATCAAGTCGCTACCAAGGTGGATCTCGCCATGGATGCCGTGGCCGCTTTGCAGCGGGAGCAAGTGCAGGCGGCGCGGCTGCACAAGCAAGCCATGGCTTCAGAACCGGTGAGTATTTTGGGTTCCCCGTCTTCTCTATCAGTGACAAGTTTGGGCACAACAACAACACCACCACCACCACCACCACCACCTCCTCCTCCACCGCCGGTTTTTTCTAAGTCAGTATCTCGTTGGGGGAATGGTGAATCTAGTGCGGGATGTGATGGGGGGTTGCACGCTAAGAGTTGTCTTCCAAAGATGGATTTTCCACGTTTTGATGGGGCTGATGTGAGAGTCTGGATTGATATGTGTGAGACGTATTTTGAGATGTACCAGATTCCTCCTGTCTTTCAAGTTTCAGCAGCTGTTCTTCACATGTCGGGGAATGCTGCCCAGTGGTATCAATCATTTAAGCTTGTGGAGGAAGTTGCTAATTGGTCTCAGTTTCGCCATGCTGTTGTTTGTGAGTTTGAGAGCACCTCGCAACGTGAGAAGATTCAGGCTCTGCAAACTTTAAGACAGACAGGTACTGTGGCTGAATATAAGCATCAATTTGACTCTCTTGTCTACCAGATCCGTGTATTTGATCCATCAGTGGGAGGTTTGATGCTAGTGTATCGTTTTATGCTGGGGCTTAAGGAGGACATTCGTGCAGCGGTGATGGTTCAGTTGCCTACCACAGTTCAGCAAGCTGCTGCTGTGGCATTGATGCAAGAGAGTGTTCTACTTGATTTGAGTACTAAGCAATCTAAGAGATTGATGTATAAACCATTGCCTACCAAAGGGGAGTTGCCTCAGGGTGGTACTGATACTCCTGCTATTAAGCCTGAACGAGCAGAACTATGGAAGGCTCGACAGTTAAGGGATTATCGAAGAGCCAATGGTCTTTGTTTCAAATGTGGGGATAAATATTCTCCTGAGCACCAGTGTGCGCTGGGTGGTCAGATTAAGGCTATGCAAATTACTGAAGTGATACCGGATGATCTTTTGAATGCAGTGACTGCTGAAGAAGACTCTGATCAGGATGAGAATTGTCATATTTCGCTCAATGCCCTGTCTGGTGCTAGTTAAGTAAACACTATCAGACTCAGAGCTTTGGTCCAGAATAAGGTGTTGCTCTTACTGGTCGACTCTGGCAGTTCTCATAGTTTCTTGGACTATAACTTTGCTCAAATCTTGGGATTGCAGTTGCAGCCCATTGCTCCCTCTCTGGTTAAAGTAGCTAATGGTGATTGTATACCCTGTCAGTTTATGGTTCCTCAGTTTACTTGGTGGTTTCAAGGGCGTACTTTCACTTATGATATGAGAGTTGTTCCTTTGGGTGGACATGATGCTATTTTGGGGATGGACTGGTTGGCACAGTGGGGTGATATGTCTTGCAATTGGGCCAACAAAACTTCATACTTGGATTGAACTTCAGGGAGTCCCTGATTCTCCTCCTCAAACTGAGTTGAGTGCTATGTCTTTGTCTCAGGTTCTCAAGTGTCAAAAAGGGTGTGATATATGGGCAGCTGCACTGCTGGAAATAGCTGACTCCCCTTCTACTGATTCAGTTCCACCTGCTGTTTCTCAGTTAGTGCATGAGTTTGCTGATGTTTTTCAAGATCCACACAGTTTACCACCTCACAGAGTTTATGATCATGCTATTACTCTTTTTCCTGGTTCAGCTCCTGTGAATAGCAAACCTTATCGGTATTCTCCTTTGCAAAAAGATGAGATTGAACGTCAGGTCAAGGACATGATTGATTCTGGGTTGATAACTCCCAGTATGAGCCCTTTTGCTTCTCCTGTTTTATTGGTTAAAAAGAGGGGATCCTCGCAGGAAAAGAAGGAACAGATCAGGGAAAAGCGCGAGGCCATGGAGTATATGTATATACCTGCCGACGCAGTCGCGGAGGAGCTGCTCGGTCTTCTCGCATTTGCGGACGAAGCGGCCGGGCTCCACCTCCTCCGTGTGGCACCGAGACTGCACCACCCGGCGCGTGGCGCAGCGCTCCCCATCTCCGCCGCCGCCTCCGCCTCCGGCGAGGTCGGGGATGTCGCCCAGGCCGCGGCCGCCGTCATCGCCGTCGTCGTGCCAACGCCAACCCATGGGGTCCGAATCGATCTGGAGAGAGTGGATCGGAGCGTGTGCGGTTGATTTCCGGGTCGGGTTTGGCGGTGTGGGGCTCTCTGGGCTGTGTTTGGCTTGGAGAACAATCCGGCCAGCTCGTTTCTGGAAGGATGTGGAAGGCCGGAGGCGTATGCACAATTGCACATCATGACCAACCACGTTTCTCCTACTACTAGTTTTTTTTTTCTTTAACCAAAGGATAGGGTTACTAAAAACCGCACCCAAAGGGTTTGTTTGGTGAATAGTACAAGGGAAATAATATCCCACACTTTAAGAGTAATACTGTATCTTAGCTATCTATTCTTCACATCTCATTTAATCCTACCATTTATCTATTTTTCTTTCTCAATCCCCACCTCTCATAAGTCATAACCCATTTATCAAACACACCAAGGGTTTTTGTCCGATATTATAATTTTGAGAAATTGGCTACCGATAAAATCTTATTTCAGTGTGACATTGACTAGTTTGTACCGTCTAAATAAAATCAACGAACATTTTATATTGTATTTGTTAACTCTAAAAATCATACGGTCGGCTATAAATCTATGTAGAACAATGGCATGATGTGTGTGGTAAGTTCACCGTCCCAAACACACTAGAATTTCATAGTCTAAAAAGCTTACGGCCAACTATAAATCCATGTAAAACAATGACATGATGTGTGTGGTAAGTTCACCGTCCAAAACACACTAGAATTTCAGAGCCTATTCGATTTGGATGAATTTCATGGAATTTTAAAGAAATAGACCTATAAAATTACGTTATTATTGCAAACATTTAAAATAGTATTTTCATATGAAGTATTTCTTCTAGTTAGATTTGTTCAAATTCATTATGATGTAACCTGCATTTAACCATGACAAGAGTGGTACTAATTTTTCGTACAACAAAGACAATTGATGCTACTAAAATAAACTGATCTGACAAAATACATAACTTAACTCGTTAGGTTTCTTGTGGCGAGACTAACCTACCTAGGTTCAAATATTATACTCTGACACGTGTGCTCGTATCTACGATAATTATTCTTTCAACAATAGGTAACGTACCCATCAACAATGTGGGCCCATGATGACTTCATCAATTTTAAGATATATTGGTCCAGTCTTCCGAGAATGATTGTGTGTGCTAGGAGCCTATACTAACTTCGCCGATATCAAGATATGCTGAACTAATTTTCCAGAGGTGATTATAGGGGTATAGTATGCGCACGTCAATCTCAACCTTTCGGGGTGCTATTGTGTGTGTTCCGGTAAGAGACCCATGGTAACTTCTTTAGTCTCAAATATGCCCGTAGTCTTTTAAGGTGCTCATAGGGATAGGATGTGTATATACATGCTTTTAAGCCGTGGCGAAGCTACATTGTTGCTTGGAGGGTGCACATGAATCCCAAAATTTATAATTTCTTACTTAAAAACACTAGAATGTATAGTGTTGTACTGAAATTTTCTAGATTTTCAATTTTAGTGTACCTCTTATTTTGGTGCTAGCTTCGCCCTGCTTTTAAGATAAGTGTTTGTCTGTTATAAACGTCTGTTTCTAGATTTTCAATTTTAGTGTACCTTTTTAAGATAAGTGTTTGTCTGTTATAAACGTCTGTGTTTATACTGTGTTTAAGAGAAAAAAAAAACTGATTTGAAACCCCTGGTAACCTAAAAACGTCAGCTCCCGCACCGTTGCCCATTCCTTTGCCTCTAAACCCTTCGGCTCCTCCCTTCTCACGATGTTCCGCCGCGCCGCCCCCTCGGCGGCGGCCGCCGCCTCTACCTTCTTTCGCCATGCCCTCTCCACCTCACCATACTCCTCCTCCGCCGCCGCAGCCACCGCGGCCGCCTCCTCCTCCGCCGTGAACTCCATCATCCTCCGCTCCCTCAAGGAGCACTTCCTCGAGGTCTCCAAGATGACGCCCCCGCCCAAGATCTGCCCGCCCAAGCCCTACACGATCGTCAAGGGCGCCCTGGACCAGGCATCCGGCCCCGTGCTCCGCCGCGGGTACGGGGATGCCGGCGAGGAGATCTCAATCTCCGTCGCCAGGCTCGCCAACATCATGCCCCCCGGCGCCGACTACGACTCGGACGACGACGGCGGCGGCGGCGGTGGGGTGAGCGAGTCGATTAGCCAGCTTTTCCTCCACGTTGACATCTCCAGGCCAGGGAGCAGCAAGTCGCTGCAGTTCCTGTGCGGGCTGTACCCCGACGCCGTGGGGATCCATTCCGTCTGCCTCCGGCCGAAGACTGCCGAGTCTGGGACGGCGGGTTTGGCTGGGAAGGGCGGTGACGGGTACCAGGGCCGCATCTTCCAGTGAGTTTTTCTTCCAAATCCGCGAAATTCGTTATCATTATGTGAATTACTTGTTTGGTTCAGTTTGTAAGTAAGCATTTTAGTAAACGTTTGGCGCTTTGGGGAATCTGATTGGTGGCGCTAGTATAACCTGACCAGAAAGCAATTGATCTAGAGTGTTTTCAGTGTGTAACGAGTGAATGCCTAGCAGGTGCGATCTTAGTACTAATTTAGTGGTAGAATGGGGCTTTAGGGCATATTTTGTTACCTGTTGCATACCATAGTTTGTTAAAATAGTTGCGTTAGCCTAATCATGAAGGATGGTATTTGGCAGTTCAGGTGCTCAGTGTTTTATGTTCTCTAATACTTTCACTTGAGGTGTGGGAGTTTATGATGTGTATTAACTTTTAAGGTCTATGAAGTATAGCAGTAGTCTTTCAGGTGGTGTTAGGAAATATTTTATCTCAAGCTGTGGATTACCTATTGTTTAATGTGTATAAAGGAAGAATATTTTCGTTGTCCTTACTAGTGCTAATTGAGTTTGAAACATGTAAAATTTCAGATGTACTAGCATGCTCAAAACTCTGTACTCCTATGGGTATTTAGTTTCTCCTATCAGTTAAATCAATTTTCTCAGTTACTACACTGGTTACCATATATGCATACAAATAATGATCACCAGAATTTACAGAGATGTTTACATGTTGAGAGAGCTAAATAAAACTAGTCCTTTTAAAACACTTATCAAATGGCTAGTGCTACGTCATAGATGCTTAGGTACCATGACCAAAAAATGTTTTGATCTATGTAACAATGGCTACATTTACCCAGTAATATGAATCTTACATGTAGCATAATTGGTTAAGTTACTGATATCATGTGCCTTAAATATGTATGCACATGCCTCACAGTTTGGCTCAGTTGTGCAGTGCATAATGCACAAAAAGTACTAAAAGTAATATTAAAACCCTGAATACAAGTCCAGTGATCCAAGCACATCTTTAAAAGCCTTTTACTATCTTGCAATAACTGAAAGTTTGCTTAGCTATTTGGATTGTGGTCGTTTGTTTCTCTCATGGATGGGTATCAATAATTCATTTGATGTTTATTACATGCTGATAAGACTAAGTCCGCTGTGTATGGTGCTTGTCCTGGTAGATACAGTACAAACACATATGTTAGCCCTGGATGTTGATGTACTGCTTTTTACTGATCATGAATAATTATTTTATCTTTGATTGACAGAGAATTGGATGAGAATGTGCGTGATGCATTCCATCATTACATCGAGGCCCGTGGTATAAATGAGAAACTCTTCCCTTTCCTACAAGCTTGGCTGTATGTGAAGGATCACCGCAATCTCATACGCTGGTTCAAAAGTGTGGGTACACTGATCAGTGAGCCAAAGTCCGAGTAAGGTCATCACATTCAATTGAGATCCCCTGCAGTACTGCAGGCCCACATGTCAGCCTGCAGTACTGCACATGCAGTACTGCAGACGACCTGTGTCCCATCACATTATCTGTTGAATCTTTTTGTTTCTTTTTTGTTTCGTACAAGTTTCTTATCGATAGGGAAAGCTGCAGTTGATTGTACAGCATATGCTATATTACGTATTGGCTGTTATGGAATTTTATCTGTATTTTCACAAAAGAAAAGTAGCACTTCTGTTAAACAAATAGTTGTCTCAAAATAAACTTAGTCGTTACTGTTGCATCGTGTGGTGTGAAGATCTGACTCCAATTTTATACTTTTCAGATGTTAATAACATCTTGCGATCACATCGGGGAGGCGATACTGGGAATGTTTCTTGCCTGTTTGAGAAAACCCAGAAGATTTGGAGCTATGCTACAATAAAGCAAATGTGGCACACGGTATTGCATTAGTGGGGGTTTCTTCGTTCTGTTTAGTTTAACTAAGCCCCTGGGGAGTAGATCCTCACTCGAGGGCTTGATGTGTAGGATTACTAGCGTGAGTTTTCAATATTCCTGTGATTGGATGCTCTACCATTAGTTGTGCATTACGGTATATCCTCCAACCATGCACTCGAACAATTTATGCATGCTTCCTATAATCATGGCTATAGGGTTACAAAATTAGCCTGAAGGAGCCGGAAACTATTGGTAATTTTTGTAAGAGCATATCCCCAACTTTTATAGAAAGGCCATCATTAGATGATTACAACACAATCACTTGGGGAGTTGGGGGTATAGAGAACTGTACAAGATTACAGATGAATATGACTCCTTTCGGTTCCATTTCCAACAATTGCACCGATGATACTCGTGTAGAGAAGGAATGAACCGTATCATGCTGGGTCTTTGCAGGCAGAAACAACAAAATCCACGGCAGGAGATGGAGGTCGCAGGCAGAAACAACAAAATCCACGGCAGGAGATGGAGGTCGATTGGTTGGTAAGCCGTAACCTGCCGTGCTGAAGCTTTGGCTGGATGCCTGGATTTCTTGGAGCGTGGGCCATATAAAAGAGGGCAATCTCCTGGCCTACCTCGACCTCTCGACCCAGCCCACACAATCCAAAACTTCGGCCCGTACATATGCCATGGTGTAGTCTACTCTGGTAGATCCGCCCGTCACTAGGATTTGTTCACTGGTGAACGTTGATGTCTTGATGAACGAAACAACGAGAAGAGGTTACAGTGACCAGGAACAGGCTTGCAGATGAGTTCGAGAAAAGGTTCAAATATGTGTTGCTTTCCATGCCACCAACGTAATCAGCTGCCACAGGCACGTTTGACAATTGAAATCGAGATTTTCCTTCGTTTTACTTGTAGGCCCTAAATTCCTAACTTCTCCCCAATGTCCGGGCAACTAGAACGGCATCGGGGCCCCTAGGGGATCGCAGTATCGCACCACACCTGCTACGCGTATCCGTGTCCTCGTGGCAGCGTCTCGCTCACCGCTCGCGCGGGAACGTGGCGCGTAGCCGAAGAGGGAGCGTGCGTGCGGTGCGGGGGATATATCGCGCTCGCGTCAGCTCGAATCTAACCTGCCCGAAGGAGAGAAACGCCCGCGCGAGGACGGACGGATCCGAGAGTTTGGTGGCTTTTCGCCGCGATATTTCCGAGCTTGCGGGGCGCGACATGGGGACCCCTGGGATATGGGGCTGGGAGGGAGCCAAACCTCGGGCGGCCGGTGATGCGGACGTGACGTGATGTGATCGGGTGTTGCTGATTCAGCCACCGATCGGGACATGGGACCGCGCGTGAGGGAGAAAACGGAGATCTTTGGCGTGATACAGGCGCGTCAGTGTCACCGAAGCAGGGAACCATACTGTGTATCTGGATCGACGATACACGTATCCGGCGGCCATGCAGAAGACTTCTGGAGACATTCATGCAGGAGACGACTTTTGTACACATCTTCGTTGGGAGATTCATCGCGTGTCATATACGGAGTATGCTTATGCTTTCATCGATATTGGATTGGATTGGATTATTACTATGAACTGTAATCAGTTTTTGCCTTGAATTCTAGTACCTCCTTTTTGTAGGAGAGTAGAATTATGGGTACTATGGGAAACTGGCTGGGGAACTCTTATAAAATTCGAGCGCGACACTACTACCGAAGGAGCACGATCGAGTTTGTTCAAAGCATACGCATCATCGTCTTATCATCGATTCCACCTATCAACATCTTTCGATGCGCAAAAGTTCAATCTTCCATACACATAAGCAAAAAACTCACGTCAATTTCGGTCGTTCTTCATCCACTAGATCACCTAAATATGCGCACCACCACACACTGCACGAGTACAGTACTGTACTCCATACCCAATGCAACTCAGGTAGTGTTTGGATCCAGTAAACACTTTAGTCTCTATATTTAGATACTAATTTAGAGTATTAAATATAGACTACTTACAAAACTAATTACATAAATAAAAACTAATTCGCGAGACAAAATTTTTAAGCCTAATTAATCTATAATTAGAGAATGTTTACTGTAGCATCACATAGGTTAATCATGGATTAATTAGGCTCAATAGATTCGTCTCGTGAATTAGTTCAAGATTATGAATGGTTTTTTATTAATAGTCTACGTTTAATATTTATAATTAGTGTCCAAACATCTGATGTGATAGGGAGTTAAAAGTTTTAGTCCCATCTAAACAGGGTCTCACTCCCGCTGCGAGCGACCCGATCGAGCCTACCTCTACCAGGCCAGGCTAGCTATAAAATCACGTCGATGTCATTGACTCAGTGTGTACTTCCTCCGTCCAGAAAAAGACAAACTCTGGGTTTCCATGTCCAACGTTTCTATTCGTCTTATATGAAAATTTTTTATAATTAGTATTTTTATTGTTGTTAGATGATAAAACATGATTTATACTTTATCCGTGACTTGTCTTTTTAATTTTTTTTAAATAAGACGGACAGTCAAACGTTGGACACGGAAACTCAGGATTTGGTTTTTTTGA
Source organism: Oryza meridionalis (assembly GCA_000338895.3). Lineage (NCBI taxonomy): Eukaryota > Viridiplantae > Streptophyta > Magnoliopsida > Poales > Poaceae > Oryza > Oryza meridionalis. Next base: position 32,477,363 of record CM002524.2, on the reverse strand, counting down.
GTGAGGGAGTAGCTAGCTAAGCTCGCGCGCACAATAATGCTGATGCATGCACCCCCGCGCGCCCGTTAACGTATTGATCGACCTTGCCGTTCGTCTAAAACTAAAGTCAGCGGCAGCCGATCGACCTCGTCGCGAGCACTCGACGGTATGGGATCGAGTCAGTGGAGGAAGGGTATGGTCTCCGCAGGGCGCACGTACATACGTACACTGTACCGCATCGCTACGCACGGCGTGCACCTCGTACCTCGCCGCTGTTCCGTTCCGTGCTCTGTGTCCCATACTCTACGGCCACGCCTAGTTGGATATCTTGGCAAGCGCGCGAGCGAGTCGTCGCTCAAAGCTCAAGCCAAGCCAACAGCTGGCACGGAGAAACTAGCCTGCATTACGCGCATACACGTCATTCACGTATGCATGGGCATGAGACAACACCCGTTTTTTTTTCTGTTGGAAAGCATTCGAAGTGAAAGTAATCAGGGCTAATTAATATATATATTGGATATTTCACGTTTTCACGTGAAACACTACTTTCGTAAGTGGCCTTCCATACGAATTTACAGTATCAAGCGATACAGGAGCTCCTCACTCCATCTCTCTACTTAAGCCTCCAAACCTCGCCGCGCAGACAAGCACGCGACGCGAGCGAGCCAGAGCAACGCAAGCAAGCAAGCAAGCAGCTAGCTAGCGCAGCGGCAATGGCGATCGTGGGCGAGGAGTACTGCGCCGCGGAGGAGCGGGTGCTCACGGTGCGCAAGACCTCCCACTTCTCCCCCGGCGACGGCTTCGCGGCCTACGACCACCGCACCGGCGGCCTCGCCTTCCGCGCCGACACCTACGGCCGCGGCCACGGAGGGGGAGCCGCCTCCGCCGGCGAGCTCGCGCTCCTCGGCCCCGCCGGAGAGGCGCTCATCACCGTGCGCCGCCGCCGCCCGTCCCTGCACCAACGCTGGGAGGGCTACCTCGGCGCCCGCGCCGACGGCCAGAAGCCTCTCTTCTCTGCTCGCCGCTCCTCCATCCTCGGTGGGGCCGCGGCCGGCGCTGTCGTCGAGCTCCTCGCCCCGCTCCCCACCTCCTTCTCGTCTACCCACGCTGCTGCCGCCGAGCTCCTCCGCGTCGATGGCTCCTTCCCGCGGCGGTGCTGCCGCGTGGTGGCGCCCAAGGCCGAGTCAGGCGGGGAGGCGGCGGTGGTGGCAGAGATCAGGAGGAAGGTGGACGAGGGGGCGCGGGTGGTCATGGGCAGGGACGTGTTCGTCCTGCGGGTGGGCGCCGGGTTCGACGCGGCGTTCGCCATGGCGATCGTCCTCGTGCTCGATCAGATCTCCGGCGACGAGTCCGACGGCAACGCCGGAGAGGAAACCAACCGCGCCATGATTTGGTGATGGAACGAACCGTGCGCTTCTTGGTCTTTTTGTGTATAGCGCTGCGTTCTTGCTGATCGCAATTTTCCTCTTTTGTTTTGTTTGTGCGTGTTGGTGTGTACGCCTTTGCTCCGGAGAAAACGGCAATGTGCAATACGTGCTATGCAACTTATTTCGAAGTTTTTAGTTTGTATACATAGCAAATCGCCAGAATGGCAGATGAATGTGGGATTCTTGAAGCTTTTTTTTTTTTTTGAGTAATCACCGGAGGAGAGAGGTTCCCACCTCAATTTTCCATTGAAAGTGAGCAAATTAAAGGTTCATACATAGAGGATCGGGCACAGCAAGCGGCGTGCCATTACATATATTATCGGAATTTAAAGGGCGGTATTTCCAAGCTATAGCGACAATCCTATCAGATCGCTTGAGCCGTTCTACCCAGAGAGTTGCATCATCGTTACATCAGCGCAGGAGACGACGGAGACAGATGTCTTGATTTCTGAAAACTACCTATGCCTGTGATTCCACAGCCCCAGAGGCAAAGCAAAAAATGGAGCGATGGTGCGCGGCCGGGATGTTCATTGAGGGTTTGATGGATTCTTCGAGCTTTCTTGTTCATCAGATTATGCATCCCTGCTTCGTTTTTCTATTCTGGAATCTGGGCACCGTTCATTTTCAATACTAGCTTGGACTTTGTGTTCACCGGCCACTTTGGTGATCCACCTCAACAGCTTTGCTGAGAGCACAAGAATATAAGGCTTCCGTTGAAGTCAACATGGTAGAAAACATTGTGTGGCAGTGAACTGAAGCCAGTCACCCTTTGCGAGCTGCAGCCTGCAAGTTGTGGAATGAAGAAGGAAAAGTTCCGCACGTGCCCTGTGCTTTTCTCGAATGAAAGTCTATCCATCACCCCAAACCTTCAAATTAGACAACCCTACATATTATGCAATACACCATCTATATAACCCTTTAAATTGTTAACATATATGTCCAATGTGCAAGTCATATAGTAAAAATTTTACAACATCTATGACACTTAGAAAACAAAACAATACCGTCTGGCTATATGAACAATATTATTAATATTGTAAAGTTTAAAGGGTCATATATACCTAGTTTTACAGTTTAAGATACTAAACAAACTTCTCTTCAAAGTTTAGGATGACATATGGATTTTTTTCCGACAGAGAATATTTTTCGTGGCAGAGATTGCTCGAGCAGGTCCAAATGGATCCCACGGTAGGAAAAATGCACGATGCAGACTGCACGTATGATGTCTCAATTTCGTGAGCCACGTTGCGACGAACAAATACATTATTACTCCTTAATAGCAATGACCATATCCCAACAAAAAGAAAAACAATGGCAGAAAAATACACCAGTGAGCATTGTCGACTGTAGCGCTGAAATCAGGCATGCATGGGAGCGCATTGCGGAGAATCTTTGGCATAAAAAACGACCATTATAGCAGATTGATGAACCTATAATACACTAAAATACAGCAAATATACTAACCATATGGAACACACTTTCATTGGTTTATACACACATGCAAATGTGCACGCGAATTTCTTTTTTCTGCACCCCTTTTTTTTCACGTCAGTCGATACGATGCACGACCAGCTTGGACACTCCATTATTCGCCTGAAATCCCTGCACTGACCAAATCGATCGTCTACCCACGTTTAAAAAACACGGATTTCGCATCTTCTATGCATGTACACTCTGTCTTTCCACATATGCTCTCGACAAGATGATACGGTCTGATCTCCCTTTTTGAGCTAACACATGGCGATAATGTTTTTGTGATAGTACTGAAGTAGATCGTACTAAATCACAATCTCCGCTACAGCTTTGTAGCGCGCGGACCCGGATAAACCCCACGAGGCCACGAGCACCCACCGCTCACATTACACCAGCGACAGACAGCGGCGCCAGCGCCAGCGCGCCCCACGGCACGGCTCAATTATTGTGTCGCGCCGCTCGCGCGTGCGGTACCCCGCTTCGCGGTCTATATATGGCCAACGCGCCGCTCCGCCCGCGCGTCCGAGCGAGGCAACCGGCAGCATCGGTAGATCGTTGTGTCGCGTCGCGTCGCGCCCTCGAGGTAGACCGCACGCAGGCAGGTCGGCGGGGTCGATGGCAACGCGGGTGGCCCGGGGCCGCGCGCGGTGTGACCGTGTGAGTGTGTGACTGATCGATCGGGCAGTGACATGCGTGCGCACGCAGGTCATGCGCTCACGGACGGCCACGAGCCATATTTTCGTTGGGTTAACGCATTCATGGGTGCAAAATGCAACAATGGAAAACGACTTGAACTTTATCGAAAAGGGCCGGCGGGACTGATGAGCTTGGAGATAGTGAAAAGGGGGGAAATGGTTCGTTGTTCTCGTATGTACGCTGCAGCTTTTGTTCCTGCTTGACAACTTGTCAATACTTTCACGTGGACACTGAGTTTACCTGAGGAACAAAGTGGCTCCAAGTCGTGGTCCAGAAGAAACGTGTTCTCGACTTCGCATTACGTAAACCGTTGATATGTTTTTTTTCTAAATAAAAGATCATAAGCAACTGGTATTGTGTATGTGATCTGCATGCGCATTGATCAGAATTACTCTGCCACTACGTCAGTATACCTAATTATAAACTCGTAGTATCATGCTTGTTTCATTTCTTCTCTCCTTTTGATTTAGCATTAGGATTCCTGCCAGAAACTTCTCTACTTTTTTTTAATAGATAATGAGAAACTTATCTACTAGTGCTAGTACCGTGAGGGCTGTGAACCTGTGAGGGTTTCAAAATACACAATAAGTCCGTAATTACTCAGTTATCGCGAGTACCCGACTTAAAATCGAGATTCAAGAACCGCTCGATAAACAAACTAAGTTTAAATGTCATCAAACCAAAATCCAAATTTTCGGCAAAATCTTATCTGAATTATACCGGTTTTGGGCAGTACCAAATGAACATTTGTAAACGAAACCGTTGGAGATTGGTATTAGGTGACCCAAACGGTTTTGCATATGCTTGGTACCATCTTAAAATAAATATAAAAGCCATGTTCCTATCACGACGAACCAAAATTACGACAAAACCGAAAAGTTTAAAACATATAAAATACAAAGGGATCAACATTCAACATAATGATAATTGTAAACCGGTTTTGAAAATTTAAAGTTCCAATTCATACAAATACATATACATAAGGCCATCGACGGTCCGAGATAACACGTCCCCTTTTTGTCTAGCGCTTTGAAGGTAGGGAGGAGATGGGGGAGGTTGCGACTCCTTTGCGCCTGAGTTGCCTGTCAGGCTGCCAACATCATCTAGGTGATCATCTCTACCACCGCGGGTCTCCTTTGCCATTGGCACCATATGGATTTGGACAACATAGGCCCATGCACCTCATCACTAGCCCCTCCAATTCAGGTCCGACCACCATCGCCATCGTTGTGCTTAGGAAAGTTGATGATGCCACTAAACTCAGGGGAGGAGGTTGAGTTCAGATCGTTGTAGATTTGGGACCCAAGGCCATCAATGTTGGGAGCACCAACATTGACAACGTCTATGGGCACCACACACCTTCATAAAGGCAATGTCGCTAACGCCCCTCTCCGTTACCTTAATGCCTTGGGGTGAACTCTCCGAGTAAAAAAGAGTAAGGTGTACGGATGGTCCTTAAATTTGTAGGGGTGTATCATTTAGGTCCCTAAACTCTCAAAATGCATATCCAAGCCCCAGAACTTGTCATAATGTGTCATCTAGGTCCCAAATCGCCACAAGCCCTTCAGAATCCTATGTGGCGTTCATGTGGCATGCCACATAGAATGACGTGGCATCATTTTGACTGATAAATGGGTCCCATTTAAAATTTTTCCCTTCTCTTTTTTTCCCTTTCTTCTCCTTTCTCTATGACCCGAGCAGAAGAAAGGAAAAAAAGAATAATGAGAAGAAAACGAAGAAATAGAAAAAGAAAAGAAGAAAAAAAAAGCAAAGGACACGTCACGTCCATGAGGCATGCCACATCAGCGCCACGTAGAATCCTAGAGGGGATGTGTCGATTTGGACCTAGATGATACACTTTGACAAATTCTGTGATCTAGATATGCATTCTGAGAGTTTAGGAACCTATATGACACAATACTATAAGTTTAAGAACCGCCAATGCACTTTACTGAGTAAAAAAATATAGTTTTAGATGCTTAGAATAGCAATAGCAATATCGTAGTTGTTGTGACCTTCTAGGAGGTATTGCATTGGAGGTTCCATGCTAGTGGGGCGTCCTTGGCGTCGGATCAACTTTGACAGCTATAACAACATCAAGATATGTGCGAATGACTGATTTAGCGTTCAATTATCTTTTGCTTTGGTTTGGTGTCGGTCACCGACGGTGGTATGTGTGAAATTCGGTTGACACAATAATCGATCATTGATTTCATAGATTATGTCGCTGGTTTGAGTAAGACAATGATTACGTACAACCGTTTGGGAAAACAATGGTTATGTAGATCTTATCTTTTTTTTTAGTTAAGCTACGATTTTATCAAGCGAAGTCATACGTCTTACAAATTCTACAACAATTAGCTGTAGTTTCTTTGAAACTAAGACCGGTATATATTTCATTATAAAGAAAAGTACAAACACAAATGCATGAAAAGTATTAACAAAGAGCTAAAAGAAGGTAACATGTGACTCAGATTGTGGGCCTGGCTAACCAAAGTACCTTGCAGCAATGCAACTAATTACTCCAGTAGTTAACTTTCCTGTCGTCATGAGTCGTGCGTCGGGACAACATATCAGAAATTCGACTTACTACGGGCCTCCACTTATTTGCCTTCTCGGCCTCTTGGGCTACCACCGTGGTTTAATTCTACAGATAATAGGAAATATGAAAGAAGCACTGCTTGGGGGTTTAAAAGTTGAGGGTTGCTATACAACGGAATCCCGTTTCTGAACGGGATGATACCAGTTAGGTGATACCAGTTAGATATCAGGTCATGATACCTCTGAGGTATCATAGGTATCATGTCCTGAAACCTAACCGGTATCAAGTGATACCTATCAAGTATCAGACGATTCCTACCACGTATCAGGTGATACTCGTGAGGTATCAGGTGATACCTATCAGGTATCAGACAACTCCTACCACGTATCAGGTGATACTCATGAGGTATCATGTGATACCTATCAGGTATCAGACGATTTCTACCACGTATCAGGTGATACTTACGAGGTATCAGATGATACCTACCAGATATCAGGTGATTCCTACTAGGTACCAGGAGCTGAGTACTGAGGCATAGTCGCCGGCAGCCCCACCCTCCATGCCCCATGTCGGAGGTCGTCGCCAGCGACCCGCGTCCTCCATCGTCCACGCCTTACGTCGAAGGTCGTCGCCGGCGGTCGCGTCCTTCGCTACCACGCCCCACACCAGGCTTGTTGCTGGTGCCTAGTGGTAGCGTCCCTCACCGCCACGCGCCATGCTGGGCTCGTCGCCGGCGGCCACGTCCTCCGCTATCCACGTGTCGCGCCGTGTCGGAGCTCGTCGCCGGAGGCTGCGTCCTCCGCCGTCCATAGCCATACCACGCCGGGAGCTCATCGCCGGCGGCCACGCCAGAGCTCGTCACCGGAGGCTGCATCCTCCGCACAGCTATGCGCCGGAGCTCGTCGTCGGAGGTTGCATCCTCCGCCGTCCATAGCCATGCCACGCCGGGAGCTCGTCGCCGGCAGCCACGCCGGAGCTCGTCGCTTGCGACCGCGTCCTCCGCCATCCACACCCCATGCCGCGCCGGAGCTCGTGCAACAGTCATGCTTTGAGAGAGATGTGGTAGTCTGGTAGAATGGATAAGGTAGGAGGAGATAGAATCGGCGAATTGTTAGTTGTTGCCCTATCTCGTCCATCATGGTTGGGACGGAATCCCGTCAGATAGCATTTATGTTAAAAGTTAGGTTTCTAAACTTAGGGTTAGGGATCCTTCAAATAGGATCGAAGGCAATCTACACATGCAAACACCGAATCCAACAACGGGGGTTATCACTTCATGATCGACGTGATCTAGTACATCCCTAAGCAGTGGCGGAACCAGGATCTTTGAACGCCTAGGGCCCAAAATAAAGGCTAAAACTTGCCATGACAAATGTGCAGCAAAGTACAGTAAAAGTTGGAAAAAAAATACAAGAGTAAACTAAAATTTTCATTAGTATACCTACTGAACAAATCTTCATGATTTTCACTCTTCATCAATACGAGGTAGAGAACTTGAACTAGAACCTATAAAAGAGATATTGCATATGTAAGTGATGCAAATTATGGGAACTAAATTGTGTACAAAATACAAAGCAATGCATGACATACCTATAGATGCAGGTAATTTGTGCTTGCGGGTCCTCATAGCATGGTAATGTTCTATAATTTTGTCATCTTCAACACTAGCAAAAATATCTCGCTCAATATAGCAAATCATGCAGTGATTCATCCAATCATCATTCATCTTGTTCCGCAACTCAGTTTTAATAATGCTCATAGCTGAGAAGGCTCTTTCTACTGTTGCCGTTGCAACCGGCAAAATCAAGGCTAGTTCAATTAAACAATATACCAATGGAAATACAGTGTGCCTATCACTTTGAACCATCTTGACAGCAAGATTACCAAGGTCACAATAGCTAGAGAAATCCTGATCAACTCTCACATCAGAAATGAACATATCAAGTTGATTCCTAACCGAGTAATGTGATGTACTAAAGCTAGGTTTGAGATTTGAGAAGTGGGAGAAAGGAAGATGAAAGAGAACAAAAAATTACTGACCTTCCACTCCCGCACGACTGCAAGCAGCAAGCCGACGCGACGCCGCACGCCGTTCGCCGCTACCGCACGGCCCGCAAGCGGCACGCCTGGAGCCTGCAGGCCGCCGCCTCGCGCAGCCACGCCCCCGTGGCCCCGCCGCTGCGCCGCACACCCGCAAGCGGCAAGCCGCCGCCGCCGCCTCACGCAGCCGCGCCCCCGCCCGCACCGCACGCCGCCTTGCGCCTTGCAGGGAGCAAGGGAGAGTTGGAGAGAGAGTGAGAGACCGAGTGCCTTCAGTGGCTAGGGTTTTCACTACTTAGTGGGCTAATGGGCTTCGGCGCTTTGCTATTTCGTGGGCCTTTTTTGTTAGGTCGAGTGTAGGGCCAGCCTACATACGAGTGGGGCTGGGCTAAGATGTATGGAAAAATAAGAAAAATCACAAGGTATAGGTACTAAATTTTTTTTTTCACGAGTAGGGCCTGGGCCCAAGTTGCCCTAGGCCCAGTTCCGCCCCTGTCCTAAGGGCATGTAGGAAGATAGATTATATTTTTTTATTATACTTCTTTCCTTTTCTACACCCTCATGCAACAAATTTTTCGTTAATAAATGCTAAGAGTAAGCCGTTGTCATGCGTAGCAACGATGTTTCTCATTTGTTCATCGCTTTCATCCACGTCAACAAATTTACTTGCATGGCCCTTTTCTACACCCTTATGCAACAAACTTTTCGTTAATAAATGCTAAGAGTAAGCCGTTGTCAGGCGTAGCAACGATGTTTCTCGTTTGTTCATCGCTTTCATCCACGTCAACAAATTTACTTGCATGACGATGTTTCTCGTTTGTTCATCGCTTTCATCCACGTCAACAAATTTACTTGCATGGCAATGAAGAGAACCCGTTATTAGACACCATTGTACATGTCTTAACATTGAATTTTCTTTTCCTTTGTGAGGATAACAAATACTCCCTCCATCTATCTTTGATAGACATATTTCTAAATCTGAAAAATATATTTTTGATAGGCATATTTCAATCCAACAACCTATCCTCTTATTGACTTTCTCTGACTCTCCATTCTTCCACACAAGATTGCCTATATGGGCATCGATAAATGTAAATATTAATAAATGGCTTGTTTATGAGGAATAACTAGTAGCATGTTTAAATAGATGATAAGTAAAATTACTTATCCATGGTCTGTGTGCCAAAATAAAATACTCTCCATTCCAAATTGATCTACATATAGTAATTTTAGGTTATTTCTAAATGATCTACATATTTGTGTTCATTTATTAAGTCTATTTGTTATTTGTGCATTGGAGTAAATGAATATTGATGCATGCATCCATGCACAGAAGTATTTATAACCTACATGCAATATCTTGATTTGCTATTGGCTAGAAAATAGTGGGGATGGTGCATGTATTGAGTTTGTTGCTAGAGTAAATATAGTATGAGAGAGGTATTAGTTTTTTTGGTCTTGGTGTACCTATGAAATATGTAGATCAATTTGAAATTGGGGGAGTATTACTATCAACAGTAGACGGATGGATTATAGATTTAGCGTAGATTCAAGAGCAGATCCACACTCAAAATCATCTGAATTTTCGAAAACAAATATATTCGCTTTTGTCTTTGCGCAACCATCTAGCAGACTAGCAGCACGCCGCAGGGGCGAGCTCTCCCTTCTTGTACTCGCCGCCGCACAGGCCCGCCCTGAACGCCAAGAACCCCGCCGCGTGCCCGGCGACGGCCGCGAGGAGCACGCCGACGTTGAACGACATGAGCGCTAGCATGAGCAGGTACGCCAGCCCGACGCGCACCGCGTGCACCGCCCCCGCGGTCGCCGCCGCCGTCGCGCGCCGCCGCCTGCCGCCGACTCCGGAGGAGGACTCCTGCACGCGGGGGGAGCCGAGGAACTCGAGGAGCACAGCCAGAGCGAAGACGGCGGCGAGCGCCAGTGCGTACATGCCGCCGCTGGCGCCCGGCCACCCGGTGAAGAGGATCTCCGAGTTCTTGCCCCAGTAAAAGGTCATGTGCATGTACCGCTTCCTCCTGCCCGCGCCGCCAGCCGCCGCAGGCGCCATGGCCATGGCCATGCCATGCCTTCCCATGTCCGCCATTGCGGCTGCTCCTTGTGATCTCCGCGTGCACGGGTGTGTTTGGTTTGATCCGTCATCCACACGCCGTGCAAGTAGATATATGCGGCGGCGAGCGTGTAGTACATACAGGTACGTAGTACAACTGTACAAGTGCGCAAATCGAGGACCTCGCAATTCGAGGTTTTCATGAGTTGCAGAATCTTGCTATTATCATAGGCCCATTAGAGATTAAAAAAAAGTGAGATCAAATTAGGCCCAACAGATGATCAGGCTTGGACTTGATTGGGCTTACAGCTTACTGGCCATTTTCCCTGTTGAGATGGATTATAATCATGGTCTTATGGATGGATCGATTGAATGAAGGAATAGTCATCCTCTGTACGGCAGGTATTCTGGTAACAGATCATGAATTTTTTTCATTTTTAATTTTTTTTAAATATTTATAGAAATATTATACCGGCAAAAATATTTACAGAAATAGACCATACAGCCCTCCCCAATGGCGATAGGGTGATGTGTGTGAGCAGACGCGAGAGGCCGCTGAGCGGGCATGCGGCAAAAATTGCATTTCACCCCTTGCCGATAAGGGACTTCAGCCCAAAATACGTACACGGCACCATGTGCCACGTCACCTTGCCGTCCTCCACTTGGACAGTAGGGTCTATTTTTGTAAATATTTTCGCTGTATAATATTTATGTAAATATTAAAAAAAATAAAAATGAAAAAAATTCACAGATCATTGATGGAGGCCTTAGATTCCACCAGACAAATCATCCCCCGTAGCACGCTTCCACGACCTTATCTTGAAGCCAATTTGGTGTTTTTTTGTGTACGTTTATGGAGAACGACATGCCATGCCGTGCGTTGGGCGCAGAATGTCAACGAGGAAAATCCATCGTACGGCATGGGCGAAAAAAAGTTTCCTTCGGAGGCTTCCACTGTCAAGACGAAATTGTAGAATTTACAAGTGGCCAGATTTTAAGCCTAAACCACACACAACTGACCAATTATAATTGCCCCTCTGCGAAACGGATGGTGGCGATTCGAAGAGTTGTCACGCATGACGTGCGACCGAGGTGTTTAGCCCGATTTAGTAGTACAATTATGTGGTGAAATTGATTAACTTTTGTTCAGTTGGGTGAATAATAAACCATCATTTGGGTTGTTTAGCAGTGCATTATCTCAAAAATATAGCGGTGGATAATGTAACAAATTAAACAGCAGAAGGTTGACAGCCAAGCTCTGACGCAGCTTACTGCTTAAGAATCAACTGGACTCGAGTATGTAATAGTATTGTACAGAGTCCGCTTTGATATATTTTGATTTTTTTTTAGCAGCTCAACTTTGAGAGATTTTTGTTCTTCCACATATGGAAGAACACATGTGCCTTTTAACAGCAGCCATAGAAACGTGAAGATCTTCAAATGGAGAAAAATGAGATGGTAGTACTACTACATAGGAACTAAAGTGTGTTCTTGTACCACTAAAAGTGATGACGCGAGCGGAGCAAACAAAAAGACTCGAAGCACTAACGGTGCTATCTTTTGGATGGAGTACCGATCTATCTTCCGGTAACCTTTTGAAATGTTTGCTGCATATGCTCTCTGTTTTGCGTCGCAGAGAATTTACCACTGGCGGTGGCCCATGGTGCAGCAGGAAAGAAGACGGGAGAACGTTCAGGATAACCCATAGAGCGTCAAAGCGATGGAGCAAAGCAAACTTATAGAGGCAGTAAGACAGTACTTTCAGGGTAGACTGTTTCGCTAGAGCTAATCATCATCCATGGCATTGCCAATCCAGTCAGTAGTTCAGTGCCTTTTATCAGAAAAAACTGGACAATACAGTGGCATGAGAATTTCAGCAACACGAACTCCGGTGCATATGCAGAGGAGCAATTTTGGGTCAGCAACACAAAAGAGGAATGTAGAAACAAACCAATGCAGAACAGTTTTGGGCCAACTAGCACATACAGATGCAAAACAAAACAAGAATTGTTTGAAGGACATTTACATTTCTTTTTAAAGACAAGGACATTTACATAAGCACGCCATAATCAATTTATTAGAATTGAAATTACAGCCAGGGTGAATCATCAATGAAACAAGTGATAGATAGCGGATTGCACGATTACAGTTTCACGATTACCATCAAGAGCCTTTTTCATGTCACATTTTTGAGCCATACAAACGAAAGAAAGCCAGCCAAACAACTCATCCAACCGACCGTGAACAATATACACAAACACATGCAAGCATCAAACCAACGTCCACCGAACCGAATCGATCGCTCACAGTACACACCAACGTCGACGAGGCGGCTACTAGCAGCAGGCCGGGTCGTTCTTGCGGTCCTCCTCCACCTGCGCGGGGCCGCCGCACAGGCCGGCGCGGAACGCCAGGAACCCCGCGGCGTGGCCGGCGACGGCCACGAGGAACACCCCGCCGTTGAATGACATGAGCGCGAGCATGAGCAGGTACGCCACGCCGACGCGCACCGTGTGCACGGCCGCGCGCGCGAGCCCTCCCGCCGCCGGGGCGCGCCGCGCCAGCGCGGCGAGGCAGGCGTCCGCCCTGCGGCTGCCGAGGAACTCGACGATGACGGCCAGCGCGAAGACGAAGATGAGCGCCAGCGCGTACATGCCCCCCCTCGTGCCGGGCCACATGGTGAAGAGCACCTCCGAGTTCTTGCCCCAGAAGAAGGTCATGTGCGTGTACCTCATCGACTTCATGGCGCCCATGCCGCCCTGCGCCGCCGCCCCGGCAGCCGGCGGGGACATGCCGCCCATGTCGTGCCCTCCCATGTCCATAGCTGATAGCGAGATATTTGGCAATTGATCTGCTTGCTCTCTGCCGGCGCTTCTCGGGAGTACGACGTGTATATATTGGACCGGCTCACCGGCGCGCGTGTAGTACGTACGTCAGGGCAAGTGGTAGTACACCGTTTACCGTACTACACACGGCCGCGAGGCGAAGGGTTGGCGGCCAACAACTGAACAGCGACCGCGTGGGCAGTTGGCGCATGTACACGCCGCTACTGCTGTGTTTAGAGAGTTTGGATTGGACCGGTCGTGGCTAGGCTGGGTGGACCAGGTGCATTGAGCCACTGCGAGCCTCTCTTGCCGATTAATAAGCAGCCAGTGGTACAGCGGGATGATAGCCACGGAATCTCCGATCTGGGATGAATGGCGAGAACCGATCGAGAGAAGATCTTTTACTTTGGGAAAGAGTTGACCTTTGCTTCTCAGCTGAGGGGATAACTAACTGAACTATATATGGAACTGTTAATGCATCGTCTCTCTTCATCAAAATGGAAGGATGTACATTGACTTAAGCAAGCGTGCGATATGATCTATACTTGCAAAACGGCGTCGTCACATAATCTTATTTAAGCCATATGGACTTCTTTGCACCGTGTCGAAGAATTTTGCGGTTTGCAAATGACAATTTCGCACTTTCGACGAACGTGCACTTTCAACATAAACGTTGGAAATTTTGAACATCGCTCTAGCAAAAATGTACCTGATACTATTCTGGTCCCTTTTTATATGAAAAATAATGTGGTTCTAGTTAATCACCTCCGAAACAAAGTCACTACAGTGAAAGGATAATTTAATTAGACATAAATATGAACACTCATATCAGGTTTAAAACTTAAACTAGGGTAAACAGATTTAAAAAAAAAAACCTAACCAATTAAGCTATACTCACATTGTTGTTATCCGCTCATTTTAGTTTTACTAGGTGATATAAGAGCCATAAAAATGTAATACCCCCTCAGTCCCAAATATATAGTAATTTAAGATTAGATTAGATATACAACAGTACTATGAATAAAACCATCGTCCTACGTTACTACATTGAGAGAGTAACATCTTACATTCTTCTTATACTCCCTCCGTTCCAGAATATAAGAAGTTTTAGAGTTGGGTACGGTTATTAAGAAAGTAGGTAGAAGTGAATAGTGGAAGGTTGTGATTGGATGAGTAGTGAAGGTATGTGGGAAAAGTGAACCGTGAAGGGTTGTGATTGGTTGGGAAGAGAATGTTGGTAGAGAAGTTATATTTTAGGATAAATCTTAAGAGCTAAAAGTTGTTATATTTTAAGACGGGTAGAGTACATGATTGGAAATCTTTCACATATTTGTTTCAGGTAATAAAAAGCCCGTTCTTTTTTGATGGTTTATTCTCTTTCTTTTTTGTGAATGGAAAATGTACCATATAGCCTCTGTGGCTGTGTTTTTCTTGTAAAAGTAACCGCAAATACACAAACTAGAGAAGAGACTCCCTCTAATTTTATACAGTTTATAATTATGCTACTGATATATAGGTCATACTAAAATGGAGCCCCACATATAAGTGGCACAGCTATAAACTATACACGAAGTTAGGGAATCTGTTTCCACAAACTATAGTAGGAGCACAGGATGGTATCCGCACTCTCTGCCCCCAAAGCCCCAAATCGGCCCATCAACCAATGGACTTGTGGGCATCTGGCCTTAGAGCCTTCTGGTCTTCTGGAGAACCGGGCCCCCAAGGCCACAAGCCCTCCATCTACCACTCTCACTTCTCTCGCAGAGATGGCGCACGCCTTCGCCGGCGGCACCTCCGCCATCTGCCGCTGCCACCACGACCCCGGCCGAGCCGCCCTCGTATCCCGCCCTCGCCACCGCCTCCGCCTCCGTGTCCTCGCGTCGTCCCTACCCACGCCGGCCATCGAGGGCCATGGCGTCGAGCTGTCGGTGACGACTCGGCGGGGGCGGGTGCTGCCGGTGCTCAAGGACTGCTCCCTCCGCGTCCCTCCGGGTCAGCTCTGGATGCTCCTCGGCCCCAACGGCTGCGGCAAGTCCACCCTTCTTAAGGTTCTTCATCTTCTTTTCCCCCCTGAACCGAAGAGGGCGGCGTCCTTGTGCTTTCATGTGTATTTTGTTTGTGCCCTGAGCGTTTTTGCTCATGGAGTAGGCAAAAGTTTAGTTGTAGTATTAGATTGTGCCCATGGACCACATTCTTTGATATCCTGCTCCAGGAAATTTTCGTATACCGTCAGGAGCCAATGGATGTTTTAATTCGAGAACCACTAGTATGTATCTTGGGCTAACCAATGAGTGAGCATTGTATAGAATCTCAGGAGTGGAGCATCAAGCACATTTGACTATTTGGATGAATGGACCAGATGGCACAATCAGATTAGCAACTTTTTGTGATATGCTCACCCAGAATAGAATGTTATAGGATGACTGGATGAGAAAGTAAAAAAGAGAGAGGAGTTCTATAAATTTTATTCTAATGCTGTACAATATTTACTTGCCTAATTAGGCTACCGGACTATCAAAATTGGTCTGAATTTCTTAGTACAGCTCCTTAATGGGATGTTAACCGAATGTTTTCTCTAGGTTTTGGCAGGATTTTTAAATCCTTCTTCTGGTACAGTGTATATTAACAGGCCATGCAGCTATGTCTTCCAAAATCCCGATCACCAGGTTGTCACTTATATTCTGCTTTAGTGTTTATCTGAAATTTCACTCCATTCTCAAATGGAATACAACAATGTTAAAATTGCATTCACATAACGTGTATTATGCTAGTTAGAAAATGGAATTCATGAAAATCTTTGTTCTTTTCTATCTGGTATTTATTGATACTCTGCAGCAAATGGAAGTGTCTCGGTTCCAATGTTCCTTGCTTGCATATTCGTTTTGGACTGTATAAGCATGTTGGCCATAGTCTTAGTAACCCTGTTGAATAACTATTCATTGGTTAAAGTACCAAGGTCCAGTTTTTCTTTGTAAGTACTTCTGCAATATTTAGACTTTACTTCACCGACCAATATAACTCATCCAGCTTTATGTATTTTAAGGTAATACTCATACTCCCTCCATCCCAATATAAGTGCAACCTAGTACAAATGTGATATATCCCACGAGTACAAATCTGGACAGACATTTGTACTAGGATATGTCACATCTGTACTAGGTTGCACTTATATTGGGATGGAGGGAGTATTTGAGAAGTATCCTACTAAGTTCGACAACATTATATAAGTCTTTGAAAAGAAACGACATACATAGACATACTAATTCGTACATTGTACTGTAATCTGATGGGTTCACTCTTAACTGTTGCCCATAATAGATTTAGTTTCACCAAGCAAGAAATTTTGTGCTACATGATTGTCTTAATGAATCTAGTTCCGTGTTCCTCATTAATCTTCATTCACAAACTTGGGTGTGAAAGTAATTCCTAACTCAGAACTTAGTAAACTCTTTGGACTAAGAATTTTATAGCTAATTGGATACATAAGGTGTTGATATTTTAGTTCCTTTGAAAACTATACAGTTGTGCTGTTTGCTGAGTTTCCCCTGAACTAAAGGTATTTGAACATATAAATGTTCATTAAGATATTGCTAGACTGTATTTGCATCATATTACTAGCAACTATAGAATGTTATTGTTTTGACTCTTGATGCATTGGAGGAAGATTGCTTAATGACACATTCATGTCAAATTAGATCAAGTTTTCTGGTACATATTAAGTTACGTTCTTTGAATGCAGGTTGTGATGCCGACAGTGGAATCAGATGTTGCATTTGGTCTTGGTAAGCTCAACCTTTCGTTAGATGAGGTTAGGTCAAGAGTATCACAATCACTGGATGCTGTGGGAATGTTAAGCTACTCTCAAGTAGGCAGCTGACATGCTCCTTTTGGATTATAATCTATTGTCTGCACAAGGTTCACAAACATCCTTCATCCAACACAGAGGCCAATCCAAACTCTGAGTGGCGGGCAGAAGCAGAGAGTTGCAATTGCCGGTGCTTTAGCTGAAGCATCCAAAGTACTACTACTGGATGAGCTGACCACATTCTTGGATGAATACGACCAGGTATAAATATAATGCATGTTCTTGTTTCTAATCAGTTGTACTCAAATACTCCCTCCACTTTTTAATATATGACGTTGTTGATTTTTTGAGAAACGTTTGACCATTCATCTTATTCAAAAACTTATGTAATTATATTTTATTATGACTTGATTTATCGTCAAATGTTCTTTAAGAATGACTTAATTTGTTATATATTTGCACAAAATTTTTCAATAAAATTAATGATCAAACGCTTGTCAAAAAGTCAACAACGTCATATATTAAAAAACAGAGGTAGTAATTGATCACGAGGTAACTAAATATTATGCTGAGGAGAACAATGATTAACCACATCGCTGAAAAACCCCAGATCGATTTATTATTTAAACAACTAAACAATTGTGTAGCTTTGCTTCTACAAATGCAATTTTCTTTTCTTTATTCACATTTGTTGAGTGGCCATCATACCTCAAAAGCTATGGCTAAACACAACTTTACCCCTTGTTGAAATCTCGATTCATATTTTTCTGTTTCTAATATGTACTCTTTAGTAGCATGTATTACTCCGCTCTGGTAATGACACTGTGACTAAAATGAGCGTTCTACTCTTTCTTTCATCAAATTGTAGATGGGTGTTATCAAGGCGGTAAGGAACTCTGTAGCTGCTGGTGGGGAGGTTTCAGCATTGTGGGTGACCCATCGACTGGAAGAACTCAGATATGCTGATGGTGCTATTTATATGGAAGATGGCCGGACAATTATTCAAGGTGATGTGTCTACAATATCCAAATATATAAAGAAAAAGCAAGCCCGCTACTTCGGTCACTTTGAGCTTTGATACTTGGAATGAGTATGAAGCTATGGGGAAATTTGCCTACTCCTGTACACATCAGATTGTTGAAAATCAGTTTCTTTTTTCAGGCTATTTCCCCGCAAATTTCTTACCTCAATTCTAAGCTGTATTCTACTGTCTCTTGCTCTTTACTTATAGCAATGTCGATTTGGGCATTGAGTTGTCATGCAGGGCCTAGATGTTCTCATGTTCAGATTCTGCGACAGCTCTGGGTTTCACAATTCACGTTTGAGTATGTTAAGCCTGGAAAATTTGGGAATTGCCTAAGCAGCAGTTTTCCTGTGTTACATCCATGACCCCAGTGAGGTGGTATGTGCCATGTTGACGTGCCACTTCACTTCACACTAAAGCAGCAGAATACCTGGGCCAATTTTGTTCTTCCCGGCTGGAATTTTTTTTATTTTTAATTTTTTTTCTTTTAATATTTACAGAAATAATCTATCGGCGTAAAAAATTACAAAAATAGACCCTACCGCCCTAGTGGAGGGCGGCAAGCTGACGTGGCAGACGGCGGCTCAACGGTGCCGTCTGCCGCCGTCTGCGAAAATTGCATTTAGCTCTGTGAGGGCGGCAAGGGGCTAAATGCAATTTTCGCAGCCCAAAAGAGTATTTGGCTTGTACTTTTTGCATTTGGGTCCCTTGCCGCCCTACTAAGGACCCAGATACAAAAAGTACCAGAAAAAAAGTACGGCAAGGGTTTTCGTGCAAAAAAAACCCTCCCTCTCCTGTCTGCTGTCACCGCTCGTCTCTCCCCTGTTTGCCACGTCAGCTTGCCGCTCTACTGGAGGGCGGCAGGGTCTATTTTTGTAATTTTTTGCGCCGATGGATTATTTCTGTAAATATTAAAAGAAAAAAATTTAAAAATGAAAAAAATTCGAGAGATCCAACCCAAGGTACAATTACAAATGAGGACCAGCACAATAGCTGTTCACGTAGCACGGTGGCCAAACTAAGAAGCTAGCACCTGTTCTACCTTTTTCATTGGCAAAATTGAGAAGTTGTTCTACCTTTTTGGTTGGCAAAATTGAAGCTGACACCTATTCTACTTTTTTTTCTTTCGCAAAATTGAGAAATAGTAGGGCACTAGAGACGTGTGTGACAAGTCCGGGAAGTTATCTGGCGTGGTCGCCATTGCGTTGCGTCACACAGATGACAACACAGCCAAAGGCAAATCTAATCAAGTATTCACTCGTTCTCTGGACGCATGCCCCAATCACACTCGAGCTGACGCACACGATTGACCCCTGAAGCCCCAAAAAAAAAAAAAAACAAGGGAAAAGAAAGAAGATCCACTCCATTTTACTATAGGTCGCTTGACGCCGAAGCCTCCATCGATTACATTTACGCATGATTACACATCTCGTGCACCCAAAATCATGCCTAATCCAGTACCCCGCAGCGGTAAGCATTTTTTTGACGGCTGTTCCCTCGCATGAATCGGCTTTGCACGGATGCAGAGATCGGCAGCACGTTGCCAGGTCGACTCGAGCGATGAGCTGCAGCGTCAACTGTGGAGATGCTCGCAAGCTGGCCACTAGTAGCTTCCGATGATTAAGCTGATGGTTCCTTCCGACAACAACATGGATTAATTTAATCAGGTCTTCGCTGTTACTAAGAGTAAGAATCCCTCCTCCCACCAATCCAGGCGAAGAAAGTCCAAGCACCTGAGGATGAGATGCATCAGACAAATTGTTTTCTGAGTGAGAGAGAGGTACATCCGCCCCGTCGGTGTGGAGATCAGACGGCTCCGTGGGGATCTACCGACCACACCCCGTCCAGTCCGGTCTCCATCGCTTTATCAGGTTTGCCGCGAGTTGTACTTCCTTGCACGCCACCACAAAACAACACACACACAGCGAGCGACAGAAGCGAGATCACCCGTTGCTTGCTCCCCTCGCGCGGCTCGACGCCTCGACGATGTGAAGCGCGCACAGCCGACGACGGAACACCGGCTACGGATCCAACACCCAACCCCAATTGGTCGCGGTGGGTCGGACGGACGGAGCAGTTGCCGTCGGAATTTTCGGCCGAAGGCGACGTGACGTAGCCACTAGTAGATCTTTCCTCCCGGTGGAAACCTCGCATCGTCCCACGAGTCGCGGTGCCCTGTGTAACCGTGTGCCGTGCTCCCGTAGTACGCGCGCACCGGGGGAAAAAAGGCCGTGAGCCCACAGCGGGTGAGGCGGACACGTCGCCCACGCCCACCACACCACACGAGCCCGAGCCAAAGCCAAAGCCAAAGCCAAACCCCCACCTCGCCTCACGCGCAGCCGCCGTGCCGTGCGGTGGTGTGCGTGCGTGTGGTGTGCGTGCCGCCGCCCTCACCCTCGCTCGATTCCACCCGAAAAATTCCCCTCTCTCCAGCTCTCTCGCGACTGGCTCAGACTCTCACACTCGCCACGCCCCCCCAAGCCCAGCGCCGACGCCTCCGGATCCCGATCTGCGAGCCGCCGCCGCCGCTGCTGCTGTTGCCGGTGTTTAGGATGGAAGGGCGCGAGGGTGGGGAGGAGGAGGGGTTGGGGGACCAGTTCGAGCGGCTGCCCGACGAGGTGCTCCTCGACGTGTTCGGCCGCATCGGCGACGTGAAGGCGCTGGGGCGATGCGCGCTCGTCTCGCGGCGGTTCCACGCGCTCGTCCCCCTCGTCGACTCGGTGTTCGTCCGCGTCGACTGCGTCATATCCGACGACCCGCCCCCCTCGTCGGCGGGCTCCGCGCAGGCCGCTGCGGCGGCGGAGGGGGGACCTCCCGCCGCGCGGGGGCGCGGCGCGCTCGCGCATCTCGCGCGCCTGGTGCTCGGCGGCATCGTCAGGCCCATCCAGGCGCTCGGCCAGATCCTCTCCCCGGCCGCGGCGACCGTCTCCCGACGCTCCGCTGCCCCGCCCGCCGCACCGGCTCCTGCCGCCGCGGACGTCTCCCACCATTCGCCGTCTGAGGTCCTCCGCTCCTTCAAGGAGCTGCGCCGCCTCCACATCGAGCTGCCCACCGGCGAGCTCGGCATCGAGGACGGCGTGCTCCTCAAGTGGAAGGCTGACTTTGGTTCCACCCTCGGCAGCTGTGTCATACTCGGCGCGTCATCTGTATCGTCGAAGCCGCCCCCACCACCGGCCGCGCCGCCCCCAACTGCTGCAGACAGCTCGGCTGCCTCTCCCGATTCCAGCAGAGAGCCCGATGAATTAGGAAACATCCCAGAGTCACTCTATACGAATGGAGGGCTTAAGCTCCGTGTTGTCTGGACGATCAGCTCACTCATCGCTGCTTCGGCACGGCATTACTTGCTGCAGCCAATCATCGCTGATCACTCAACACTCGAGAGCTTGGACCTGACGGATGCTGATGGGCAGGGCGTCCTCACTATGGACAAGAGGCAGCTGCAGGAGCTGCGTGTGCGGCCTGTGTCAGCTTCTGGGAACTCGCACCGCACACTCATGCCAGCACTCAGTATGCGGCTATGGTACGCTTCGCATATTGAGCTTCCTGGGGGCCAACTGCTTAAGGGTGCTACACTGGTAGCAATCAGACCAAGCGAGGATGTTCTAAGGGAAGGGGGAGGAATTGAAGTTGCTGGTCCGACAGGTGCTAGCTGGATTTTAGATGCCTTTGAGGAGCCATATCGAACAGCGGCACAGGTGCTTCTCAAGCAGCGGACATATAGTCTTGAAATGAACTCATTCTGACCATCAGAGAGGCAGCTTCAGAGAGCTCTACACTTTGGGGAGGTAAATTACCACTTAAACCACTTGATATGATTATGGAATAGAATTGCTACCAACATACAGGTGATGTGCAATATTCCAGAAACTACTCTGTTTTATCTAATGCATGACTAGTTGGCTACTTTATTTATCTAAAGAAAATTTTGAAGTGAGAGTCAGTTGTCATTATATTAAGTTTATGTCTCCTATTTATGGGTTTCTGGATTAGTTTCAGAGATAAAGGATCATAATTCTGTTTTACAAGCTATACACGTGATTCTGTTAAATTCCTTTGACTGATCAAACAACATGTTGTATTAATTTTTTGTGCTCATTCTGACCAATTACTTTGAATCATACTCTAATTCTTGATAACCTATATTCTAGTTGGCACTAAATTTTGCAAAAATATATCCAGTATTCAGTTTTCGATGTGAAAAGTATTGTGAGGTCCTATTATACATGATCAATGATGACTATAACCAATTAGCTTTAATCAATGAAGTCTTATAGATATAGCCATGAGTAGTGTCTTGTTGATCCATGGGTATAGCCTAACCAGTCCTCGATGATGTAACTGCAACATGCATGAATTCTTGATCAACGGAAACAACATTGGGGATTTAATATTCTACAAATGAGATGTGCCAACAAAATAGCTAATTATGAGTTCTCCTATTCTGTTTTCAGGCATTGAGGCCAACTGACCAGTTCCCTATATTTAACTTGTCAAGTTTAATTGTTTTCTGGTGTTTTGACTCTATTTGGTTTATGAACAGAGTAGTTTCAGTAGTTTGTGATATAAAACATGAGGCAATTTGGATTGACCAGGATGAAAAACATTTTTGTAAAGTAGTCTAGTACATACTTATGTTAGAACAGCATAATAGGACAGAGGTTTACTTCTGTTAAGGCAGGCTTGCCTGGATTATGTACTGAGCTGGTCCTTATTAATTTGCAGTAAGCACCATGTGCTTGATGTTGCCCTGTTGGCAACTTGGCATGGTCGATGCCAAAAAGAAAAAAAAAAGTAACAAGATATAGGAGGTTTATCATCTGGAGGATTGTTCATGTGGTCTCCAGATATTTTGATATTCCATTTTACTTTCATTTTCCTTGATACCATGAGCAGGACACTTTTACCAAGTATTCGAAGATTTTTGAATTGTTACCTTGTAGGACTAAACTGGGGATTTGTTGTGAGTGCTAGGAGGTTGTGTTCTGATTGGGGTAGCGAGATAGTGCTTGGTGACTTGAAGTCAGAGAACCCAACTACATTGTGGGTCGATATCCTAAAATCAGAACCCTAATCTGTTGTGCCTCGATATTCTGAAGTCCTTCATTATGACTATTCTAAAATCCTTCATTTGGAACATGGCTAGCAATGCCTTCATCTTGTTAGTATGCCAGTCAGACTAAGGTTCTTCATCATTATTGACATCAAGCAAGGATCTGTTCCTAGATATTGCCGGTGCACGTTTGCAATTAATAATTTCGTTTCCTACTGCATTTCATGCTTATGCGTGTCAGGGTGTCCTTTACCAGATTATAGAACGACTGGGGTGTTTCTTGGTGAAGACGATACATTATTTTTTGCAGGCCTTGTTATATTCTGCTAGTGCAAAATTTTGTGATTGTTAGTTTGCTCCATTGGAATGTTTTACTGAACTCATTTTGACCATTACTTCCAGGATATGATGGGATGCTATTGAGACGTATCTAGGAGTCATGGTGGACATCAGGCATCTGTAAGTATATACACCTGTTTATGTTGGGCTGTTTGGCATAGAGTTGGAATGGAATGTGTTATCTGCAGCAAAAGCACCCTGAAGAAATGCCATGAAATACATCTACACATGAGGTTGGAGTGCCCGGTCATGCAGACAACGCATCTGTTGATTGTCTCTTCTACGAGGAGGCCCCATCGATTATTAGATTTAATAGTGTCATTTTTTGCTTTTAGTTGCCCGCACTGTGCTGTTAGCTCTGTATCAAATTATGGACAAAACATGCTCTGCTTTCCAGAAAAGTTTGAGCCGTGCTGCCTCATGTGACCTTGTAACCTTTTGTGTATCAGACTACAAAGTTACTTCCCGACTGACTTTTTTCTTTTATTGGATAAAAGGGAGTGCATGACTACAGTATAGAAACCTACGTGCCTTGTGCGCTGAACTCCTGATTTCTTGAATCGAGCAAGTGCCGTATCAAGATTTTTTTACCAAAGTGATCTCTGGTAAGTATTTACGGATTTGTTGATGAAATGATGAGTGGGGTCGCTCCGGGTGACCCAGAATGTCACTGGTAATGGTATGAGTGTGCTACTACGCAGTTCTTCTAGTTCTAGTACGTCAATAGCACATTTCTAGCGTTCACTCTTGCAACAGATCCAGCACTCGTGAAACGGGTCGTGCGAAAACTAATCTGACATCGTTGTTGCCGTTCTGTGCTATCTAGTTGGAGATAACCAGATAAATCCTGTCCATCGGGACGGGTTTTCTGTGTGTGCAAGACAGGCCTAAAGGCCGAAACGCAGGACGGATCTGGTTCAGCAACTCTTGACCGAATTGAAGCTGGCCCAGATGGCCAGATGTACAGTACTGCAGACTTGTCAGCCGACACGCCGGCCGGACCCAATTGAATGAGCCTGGCAGAGCGGCCGGCTGCATGCTTCAGCTACAGGCAAGCACTGAGCAGTACTATACCCGTCCTGGCATTGGATCGAGCACCAGTGCACCACCTGAGGAGTGATGACCTGGGCACTTGACCTGGCGATAGATAATTTACTCCGAACGAAGCGTAGCTAGGTAGCCGCAGTATACTCCTAACTCAGTACAATTCGATTATCTTTGGTAAAAAACCTTTTTGGGCGCCGAATGATGGTTAATTAGCAAAATCTTCTCAAAGGGGCTGTTTAGTTCCCCAAAAACTTTTTTCAAAAACATCACATCGAATTTTTGAACATATGTATAGAGCATTAAATATAGATAAAAAGAAAAAATAATTGCACAGTTTGTATATAAATCGCGAGACGAATCTTTTGAGTCTAATTAGTCTATGATTAGCCATACGTGCTACAGTAACCCACATGTGCTAATGATGGATTAATTAGGCTCAAAAAATTCGTCTCGCGGTTTCCAGGCGAGTTATGAAATTAGTTTTTTCATTCGAGTCCGAAAATCCCTTCCGACATCTGGTTAAACATCCGATGTAACAAATTTTTTTTTCATTTCACCAACTAAACCGGCCCAAAGGCCTGGTTTAGTTCCTAACTTTTTCTTCAAACTTCTAACTTTTTCATCATATCAAAAATTTCCTAGACACAAACTTTTAACTTCTCCGTCACATCATTTCAATTTCAATCGAATTTTCAATTTTAGCATGAACTAAATACAGCCAAAGTAACTTTGAAGTGATCACGCCATGTATGAACTGCGCATGACGGCACGTACGAACGACTGTTCACACAATCACACGCGCTGCCTCTCGTTTCGTTCCGGTGTCGCTCGCGCTCTGCCGGCGGGACACAGGCACAACCACGCGATCACCACATTTCGATCGGGGACTGGGCATTCCATTGGAGTACTTCACTCATACTGTTCTCGAGACCTTTCTGAAAGAGGCTTGATGTCGATCTCTAGCAACTACTCCATCCGTCCATAATATAAGATATTTTAAATGGATATGACACATATTAATACTATGAATCTGAATATAGAGTATGTCCAGATTCGTATTACTGGGATGTGTCATTCTTATAGTATGAGATAGAGAAAGTAGGTAGCTCGATCTCCTGATCTGGCTCTCTGCGCATGCAACTCAATGCCACTCCACTGGACCGCTTTTCATCGTCTGGTTAGGAGGAGAACATTTATTTATTACTCCATCCAAATGTCTAAAATCTATTAATTCTCTTGTCACCAAAACTAAAATGTAATTAACTCATCCTATATAAAGTTCATCCCCACTAAGTGTAGTTAATGCTAATTCTTTCTTCTCTTATGAAGTCACATCACCTCAATTATTTTTAGGCTTTGGATGACTCATCAAGGGTGCAAATTGCATCTCTTCACATCACCTTAATTGCTTTTAAGCTTTTGGATGATTCATAAAGAGTATAAATTACATCTATTCCCTCCAAAAGACACACCATACAACCCAATCATTTATAACTTATGGATAATTGATAAAGGTAAAAAAAATATAAACACATGAAAAAATCGTGTAGTAGGTAAGAAAAAAATTTTAGAAGTAATATATACTATATTATCACATAATTCTCCGGCAGCAACGCACGGGGTACACATCTAGTTTACCATGTGATAAAAACCAATTAACTAAAAATATGCATACAACCAATAAGTACTAAAATAACTTCTTGGATTTTGATTTAATTTAGCACATAAATATTACAAATAGATCTTAAACTTTTGAAAGAAAAAACCAAAAAGTAATATTTAGATGGAGAGAGTATAATTCATGCTCGATGCCTAGGCAGATAACCACTACCCGCTTCCGGTCCTGTGCATCGGTGCATGGTCCAGACTCCAGTGGCACTTCTGTATAAAAAAAGGGTTTTCAGAGTTGATCATGTCTCATACCAGTCGCGGTGGTACAATGCATGCTTATATATGGAAATAACCAATGAATGAAAGTTATTTTTTTCAGCCGACAAAGTGTACACTCGGCTATACGTGCCACCCAAAAAGTCATTATTTTTTAAAAAAGTAATAACATAAATTAATATATGATATATTACTCCGCAAAATAATAAATACAACTATAAAAAGTTTATAGTTCATACTATTGCAGTTGATATTTGTTGTTTTATTATCTATTTCTATATGTTGAATTTGAATTTACATATTTGTAAATTGATATGTCATATATTGATTTATCTTACTAAAATGTTTCAGATCTTTGTCGTGAATTTTTGGGTGATATGCATTATATTAAATGGGTGTACGTACGGAAAAAACACTTCTAAGAATTACTACTACCATCACCTGGCGGGTAGGTACTCTGTGCATTCGTACAGTTCTTTTCTTCCACTTTTTATCTAAAGTTTTATTGAAAGTTGTATATATATCTACTTTTCGTGCTAGGCACAATTTTATTTTATCAATAATTATAAATTTAATGATTACTCTCCAACGAGAAATATAAGACATATTAGTGTGTAAATTAGTCCCAACTTTAAACTTTGATTGTTAATTTCTTTTGTAATAATCAATGACTATTAAGTTAACATCTGTCGACGTTTGAGATCATGACTATAGTATTTGGATGGTATGGGGATCGTTGGTATCAGGGTATATGCGAGATTGAGATAAAAGAGATGGAGACAGAGATTTTTATATAGGCTCGGACCCCTTATCTAACAAGTAATAGCCCTACTCTTATTGGCCGAAGCCGGTGTTGCTCCTTTATTCATCTGAATCACACAAATGCAATAATTGGGATAACTCATCTAGCTGTCGTCGATTGACGGCAAGGACAACCAACTCGTAATCCATGACAGGGTAGTCTTCCTTCTTGAATACGAACTCGTCGAGATCAGAGATGGCGCTAAACTCCTTTTGCTGGCTTCCGTAGGCACCGGATTGGGTTTGTCTAGACTAATCTCTAATGTCGATATATGGCGTGTGTTGGCTTGTGTATATGTTGTGTCTTGTGGCTTGTCCCCTTTCCTCCTAGGAGGGCTTGTATTTGTATCCACAGGTGCCCCATTGTCCAAGTTGAACTAGGGAGACCGATATGGATACAATTTGGGTAGTCCTTATCGTTTCCATATAGAACTCTGCTCATTCTTCTTTATCCGGAACTCCTTCTATATACGAGGTTTGTTTCCGTATAAGACATGGTATATGGTGGGCCCTGTCGAGATTTAGTCAACTACTATTAGATATATGGTATCCATAACCCTAACAACATCGTATTAAGGAACTTTCAAATTTAAAACTACCAACTTTTCAAATACATGCATGGCTTATATTTTTCGGCGACAGAGTACAAAATTACACGTAGACTTCGAATTTGCAAATTTTGGTGTCATGGCATCCTCCACAAAATAAAACCACTACCTCTCAAGCCTGTCCAACGGGTTCTACCATAAAAACTAACGATAGATAATAACTTCCCATCACTATACCGCAAGGTCATGAGTTCAAATCTCTATAGGAGCGAATTTTAGATTGTGTTATTTGGAGGCTAAGTTCCCTGTTTGATAGGCTAAGTTCCTAAATTAAAATGGTTGCATATATTCGGTTGGATATAGAGGCCAGGTAAAAAATATCCTTCTACCGCGCCCTCCATTATAACTTTTAATTAATATTTCTAAAATTTGCAACTAATAAGTCTCTGGTTGTATCTGTGTTGGACTCGTTGTTTCCAGCTTTTTGACCGGACTATTGTCCTGATTTATTTACTCCATGTTTCTAAAAATATGACTTCTAAAAAAAACATTCTTCAACCATATTGTTTATGCCACTTGTTCTATGCTATTTATGAAGTTTATTTCTCAAAATATTTAAGTTAATCTAGCAATCAAGTGTATTATCTGCAGTAATAATCTGGTGAATAATCTTTTTGAAAAACTACCTTAATATGCCTCGTGATTTAGTTATATTTCAAAACTTGAGAATCAATTAGTACCAATTATTGTTCTCCTTTTGGAGTCTGAGCTGTAGAGTGGAGTAGTACTTTTCCCCAACATTTAATTATCCCAAAATTTTGAATTAGCAAACATCATGTTTGTCATGGTTATGGATATCACATACTCCCTCCATCCCATAATATAAGTGATTTTGACTTTTTGCTTGCACTATTTGACCAGTCGTCTTATTCAAAAAATTTGTAAAAATATAAAAAACAAAAAGTTGTGCTTAAAGTAGTTTGGATAATAAAATAAGTCACAAATAAAATAAATAATAATTCCAAATTTTTTTAATAAGACGAATGGTCATACAGTGCAAACAAAAAAGTCAAAATCCCTTATATTATGGGACGGAGGGAGTATCTAATAGTAGTTGACTAAGCACAGCGGGGCCAACCATATACCAAGTCCTATACGGAATCATACCTCATATATAAAAGAAGTTCCGGATAAGGAAGAACAAGTAGAGTTCTATATGGAAACGTCAAGGACTACTCAGATTGTATCCATATTGATCTCCCTAGTTCTACTTAGGCAAAGGGACATCTATGGGTATAAATACAAAACCTAGGGAGAGAGAGGACACAACAATAGATAGATACACAATACATAAGCTAACACACGTCACTAGACATCAACATTAGTGATAAGCCTAGACAGACCCCGTATGGTGCCTGCGGAGGTCGACAAGAGGGATATAGTGCCATCTCTGATCACGATGGGTTTATACTCGAGGAGGAAGACTACCCTGTCATCAACTACGTGTTGGTTATTCATGTTGCCAAGTTGACGATAGCTAGATAGGTTATCCCAAATATTGTATTTGTATTATTTAGATGAATAAAGAGTATCACCAGCTTCGGCCAACATGAGTAGGGCTATTACCTATCACATAAGGCGTCCGAACCTGTATAAAATCCTAGTCTCTATCTATTTCACTTCAATCTTGCATATACCCTGGTACCGACGATCCCCATACCATGCAAATACCGTAGTCGAGACCTAAAACGTCGACAATGTTTTACCCGGTTTAGAGTCATTATATTTTTCATGATTAATAGTAAAAAATGGGAACTATTAGTTACTACCTCCATCCCAAAATACTTGCCGCCTGGAGTTTTTGTTTGTAACATTTAATCATTCGTCTTATTAAAAAAATTATGGAATAATTATTTATTTTGTTTGTGACTTGCTTTATTATCAAAAGTACTTTAAGTATGACTTATCCTTTTTTATATTTGCACTAATTTTTCAAATAAGCTGAATGGTCAAACGTTGTAAGAAAAAGTCAAAGCGACCACTAATCTGGGACAGAGGCAGGGTTTACGATTTCGAGATGACATTCCGTTCCGGGCTTTGGCGGTATAACGTTTTTCATGAAATCCGGTGAAAAACCAGTAGATTTCGAACAAATTTCATAAACCAAAAATTGAATACAAATTCCCTGAGTTTATCGATATGCTCACGAAAATCGGTCGGGTTTGGCGAAATTCTGAGCGAAATCAGGTACAGGACCACATCCTCTCTCTGTTATACAGTATTATCAGGGCTATGTACTTAGTAGGCCTAATACATGGAATTCGGTCCAAGAAAGTGTTTTCCTTTTTTTAAAAAAAAATGTTATTATTTTCTTTTCTACAGTAAAGTTCAAGAATACATGGAATACACTACTCCCTCCGTCCCATAATATAAGGGATTTTGAGTTTTTGCTCATAGTGTTTGACCGCTCGTCTTATTCAAAAAATTTATACAAATTTGAAAAACGAAAAGTTGTGCTTAAAGTACTTTGGGTAATGAAGTAAGTCACAAAAAAATAAATAATAATTCTAATTTTTTTGAATAAGACGAGTGGTCAAACAGTGCAAGCAAAAACTCAAAATCCTTTATATTATGAGACGGAAGGAGTAATATTTTTGGAAAATTTACACCCAAATAGGTTCTATGAATATCACACCATTTATAGGATTTTATTTGATTTTTTTCCTTTTTTACAATTCAAATTTGAATTTGGATGAAACCCATCGAAATTCCGAACGGCTTCTATTTTCGAGCCACGTCAAAACCTCGGTTTTCCACGGAATTCGTCGGTTTTCGTCAGAATTGCGAACCATGGACGGAGGTAGTAGTAGGTCACACTTATACGTAAGCTTCTTTTAATCTCAATTTTTATAACGTTTTTGCTATAGTTTTGACATATTTTTCAGCTTATTGCTATTATTGGAGACACATTTGATAAAAAAAATAGCATCGCATAATTGGCATTTGATTTCCACATGGTTATGATCTTTTTTTTTTACCAAGAATGGTTATAATTTTATTGCTACAAAGTATAAATATAATAAAAAAATAAAAAAAATGAATTTTAGATACCGTTCTATGTTATAGATACCGCATCTTCTATTATGGTACTCTAGGACGAAGGGAGTAACTAACGTGCATTTATGGCAATACAATGTATATGTGACCCAACTAAATCGATAATCTGAGTTTTTTTTTTCCAATTAATGTGGCACACATTGCTCATTCAGTAAAGAGATAGATAGAGAGATGCAGTTATACGGGTAGATCGACGCTGGTGTAGCTATTGCTAACATTATTGACCAGAGCATTAGCTAGCGAGCCCAATAAATTTGGTAGCTAATACCGCCTATTCCGCCACGTACCGACGCCCGTTCCCGCAGATGGCACCACCCTCGCACTGCCACACCATCAATGGCGGTGCCACACGGAATGGTGCCATCCCGGCGGTGGAGACGACGACGTCGACGCCGGCGACGTCAGATACCGAGCTACTGCTCGACGCTGACGAGTTCCGGCGGCTGGGCCACCAGGTCGTCGACTTCATCGCCGACTACTACGCCTGCCTGGGCGACTACCCCGTCCACCCAAGCGTCACCCCCGGCTTCCTGCGCCGCCAGCTCCCCGCCGACGCGCCGTCCCGCCCGGAGCCCGAGGCGTTCGCGGCGGCGCTGCGGGATGTCCGCGACCTCATCCTGCCTGGCGTGACGCACTGGCAGAGCCCTCGCCACTTCGCGCACTTCCCGGCGTCGAGCAGCACCGTCGGCGCCCTTGGCGAGGCGCTCGCGGCCGGCATCAACGTCGTGCCTTTCACGTGGGCGGCCTCGCCGGCCGCCACCGAGCTCGAGATGGTGGTCGTGGACTGGCTCGGCAGGGCGCTGCACCTGCCGGAGAGCCTGCTGTTCGCCGGCGGAGGCGGCGGCACGATCCTGGGCACGTCGTGCGAGGCCATCCTCTGCGCGCTCGTCGCCGCGAGGGACCGGAAGCTGGCGGAGATCGGCGCGAGGAGGATCGGCGACCTCGTCGTCTACTGCTCCGATCAGACCCACTTCGCGTTCCGCAAGGCCGCGCGCATCGCCGGGATACCGCGGGAGCACTGCCGCGAGATACCGACGTGCCGCGACGACGTGTTCGCGCTCTCGCCGACCGCGCTGCATGCCGCCATGCAGGCCGACGTCGACGCCGGGCTGGTTCCCTTGTTCCTGTGCGCCACGGTGGGCACCACCCAGACGACCGCCGTGGACCCCGTCCGCGAGCTCTGCGCCGTCGCGGCGCGACACGGCGGCGTGTGGGTGCACGTGGACGCGGCGTACGCCGGGTCGGCGCTGGTGTGCCCGGAGTTCCGCGACGTGATCGCCGGCGCCGAGGCCGTCGACTCGCTCAGCATGAACGCCCACAAGTGGCTCCTCGCCAACAACGACTGCTGCGCGATGTGGGTGGCGGCGCCGTCGGCGCTGGTGGCGGCGCTGGGCACGGAGCAGGAGTACATCCTCAGGGACGCGGCGGCGGAGGGGCACGACGTCGTCGACTACAAGGACTGGGGCACCACGCTGACGCGGCGGTTCCGCGCGCTCAAGGTGTGGCTCGTGCTCCGCTGCTACGGCGTGGAGGGCCTCCGCTCCCACGTCCGCTCCCACGTCGCCATGGCCGCCGCGTTCGAGGCCATGGTGAGGGGCGACGAGAGGTTCGAGGTGGTGGCGCCGAGGCGGTTCGCGCTGGTGTGCTTCCGCCTCCGGTCGCCGCCGGAGAGGCTCGGCGTCGGCGTCGGCGTCGGCGTCGGAGGCGAGAAGGCGGCAAACGAGCTCAACAGGAGGCTCCTGGAGGAGGTGAACGCGGCGAGCTCGGGGCCGTACATGAGCTCCGCCATGGTGGGCGGCGTGTACATGCTCAGGTGCGCCATCGGGAGCACGCTCACCGAGGAGCGCCATGTCCGCGAAGCGTGGAAGGTTGTCCAGGAGCGGGCCACGTCAATCCTTAACGTGGCTAAGACATCTCGGTAGGTTTGATTAGCAATATGCGTATCAGGATTATTTTCCTGCCAAATATATCCATCCAAATTAAGCATGGTTTTCTCCAAGCAGATTGATAAACTATGCTTTTCGGATTGACACGGCAAAATAATCCTGCTGCGTATTATATTCTTCACTTAATCTCTTGACTAAATTAGTTGAGAGATTAATTGTGTTGCATTATTTTTTTAAAAAAAAGAATTATAGGTAATTTATAAATAAGTAAAATATACCGATTGTATCACAATTTTACAAGGTGACTCCAGTATATTTTTGTCACTCGTCTAGCAAAATACTCAAACAAGTAAATGATCTTTTCCGAATATGCGAATAACGTAAAACATGTCCCATGTACATGCGTCACGTTGATCACTTCGCTAACACGGTCATACACGCATAAGCTACTAGTACAAATAAACCAACGGTGCAATACTACTAGCACTATTGATAGTAAATCTGATACTCCCTCCATTCTGAATATTTGACACCGTTAACTTTTTTAAATATATTTAACCGTTCATCTTATTTAAAATTTTTTGTGAATGTTATTAAAAACTTGAGTAGCAGTAGTATATTTAACAATGAATCAAATGATAGGAAAAGAATTAATAATTACTTAAATTTTTTGAATAAGACGAACGGTCAAACATGTTTAAAAAAGTCAACGGCATCAAAATATTTAGAGACGGAGGAAGTATAAGATGAACCTTCTTTTTAGTGCTAACCACTATGCAGATGTGTTGATTGAAAAACACACCAGCAGCAACACACTGAGAATATAGGAGTTGATTTGCATTTTCATTGCTGGTCTCGACACATATATAAGTTTGTCATGCCCCTGTTGCTCACGAGCGTATAATGTTAGGGCAATCTTTCCAGCTTAGCAATGAGTAGGCCATGCGCTATATGTTTTGTAAGATTCGTGTTGAACAGCCTGTAAGAATAAACTACTAAATTACATCCTTTTAAGTTGTAATACCATCGCTATATTTTAATTTTTAGTAAATGAATTAAAATCGCAACTGTTCCCATCTTTCCGTATATGCTCACTACAAATATATATATTTTTTACGAATGAAATTGGCTCAAATAAGAAAAGTATGCGTAATTTAGCTGGTTGGCTAGGTTTCTTATGGTAGAATATATCCACTGAATTTAAGTCTTAGATTTAACATGGATGCTCGTATTCATCACTAATTATTCTTTTAGTTGGATGATTCTATCAAGCATCAAGTCAGCTTCACATATTTGTTAAAAAAAATTGTCAACAAATCTAAAAGATGTACTTCCTCCATAATAATTTGATCATCCTCTAATATAGGCAAAGGCCATCAACACCAATGGCACCAAAACATTCTTCACTATGAAATTAATTAATCCTTATATATCAAGGTGTTCTACTTCTATCGATGTATATCCATGTTCGCTTTGTCAATAAATAGCTACTGTTGCTACAGAGAAGCTGCAGCCGCAGCCAGATCTGGGACCCACATAAATAATTTTTATTTGTAACAATCTTTACAATATATATAGATATAAGGTATCATTAGAAGAAGAGAGAAGAGTAGTGATAGATAATATAATTTATTCTATATGGGTAGTCCATATGTATGTGGGTATCTTTTGTTATTTTTTCTATATAAACTAGTTGCACAATGGTTATATATGGCTGAATAGAATATTCTATTGCTTATGGACTATTTTTTACACCACATTGTGCCCTAAAGAAGATGCCGATATGGCTGACATGAATAAAATTGTTTACTTTTACGATTCTACACCTCGTACAGTGATGCCTTCATGGTCGCTTTATAGTTTTCTTTTTTATTTATTAACTAGCCTCTTTTCCGGAATGTTGACTTGCTAGTCGTACTACTGGCTACTGTCGACTTGCTGAGTAGACTTGACAGCTCCTAGTTCTCAAAAAAAAAAAGAAGACGACTTGACAGCTCCTCGTCAAAACGTCAAAACGATGAAGAAAAGCTGAGGGTTTACTTTACCGACAAAAACTCATTGATTTTCACGATCTTTTGGTATTACGATATGGCTCAAAATCAATTTTCAGGAAGGATTTCGAAAACAGGGATTTTGTCAAAGACCGTGAAACCGGGATCCGGTGGTCAATCAGAAACGTAGACCTAAATTGCTACCCCCAATGATTATGTTCAAAGGCCTTATCCGGTGTCAGTAAAGTCACAACTCAAATGACATCCTCGTTCATTACAATCGTCCGAACTAGGCGCAGGGGAGGATAGCGGTCTGACTGACTCCACGCTGTACTGTACTTAGTTCTTGTGCGGTTCTGCCGCCAGCTTTGCAAAGGTGTTTGGTGTTTTTAACGACGTGCGATAATAGTCTAATCTCTCACATGCACAGAATAATTCTGTCATCTGAATGTGCCCCTGTTTCATCCCAGTTAATGCCCTTAAAATAGACTCAAACTGATATCTCACCCTGAAGTATCTTTGGTTGATACTTACTCTGCCTCTGTTAAAAAAACAATTCTAGCATTTATAAGACAAATTGGGAAGGAAGGTAAATGATAGTATATACGTCCTCGTTAAACAAGCAGTGTTTGGAAGAGAGAGGGTGGTTGAGAAGTAGTAAGGAGGAGAGACATTTAAATTGGCAGTAGTTGGAGTGAGAAGTACTCCCTCCAGTTTCAAAAATCTTAGCGTTTTAGACATGATCTCATATACAAGGATTGATTTATTTGGGTGCCTATTCTCTATTATGCCATATTAAATACGGTAGTTTGCACATCTCTATAACCGATTTCAGGGTATAAAATCTGGCCTCCTATTGAGCCACGTGACAGTAAAAATTTAGCAAGACATCTTCTGAAAACTACCACGTGTCCAACATACATGATACGTGTACATGATACACCTATCAGAAATCTCTAGAAAACTCAATACGGAGTATTGCCCAACCCTCGAAAACTCAATACGGACTATTGCCCAGCCCTCGAAGACTCTCCGACGGAGAGATTACCTGGTCGACTTGGAGAAGCTGAAGAGGTAACACTCCCGTGCACATCACGGTAAACAAGTGTGTACTCATGGCACAAATTCTATAGATTTGCAACTTTTCATATGGTACCATGAAAAAATGATGAGTATTGTAGCTCCTTTAAACAAAATTTAGAACACCTTTAAATAAAATATCATCACCTTTAAATAATGTGATTTGCTACACTAAATTTTAACTTAAAAGTTGATTGAAATTTTTATTCGAATGTACCTTTTTTTGTTTCAATAAAATTAAACTAGATTCTTATAAAACTTTGCAAAATTTATATTAGCTTTGTATTTAACATAATGTCATTTTAAACATCAACACAGACTCCATTAAACATATTTTATCATTATTTTCCCAAACTACATCATATCTAAACAAATTAAAGTACAACTAAGTTTTCATCAAAAATCTATTGATATGATATTTACAATTTAATAGCTTATGATATGGAAATTTGAGGATGTCGTCTTTTTGCAACAAACATAATGCTTCTTAATAACGCGAAAACGAATGCAAGGGTTATAAAAACAAGCGTGCTAATCGGCACGCTTGTTTTCTAGTTATACTTAAAATTCTAATGTAATCTAGTGGATTGAGTGCACCATTGAATTTTGTGCATGTTGGGTTCGAAGCATTGCCATCCCTTGGAATGTATACATGCAAGGGCAAATAAGTCTTTGGTGACCAAGTAAATCTCAAAATGTAACAGTTGTGAAACCGGAGGGAGTAGTACTTTAGGATAGTATCTATTAACTTATTAAAGGAATAGAAAAATGAGCCTCCACGTTCACTCTCACGGCCTAGAAATTCTCACATTAATCGGAGAAAAAGAAAAGACAGAGTCTATATAGAAATACAATTTAAAAATAGTTTAAATTCGGAATTAGAAAATAAGGAATATCGGAAGAAGAGACTAGAGTCCATATACGAATACAATTTAGAGCTAACTAAAATCCGGAATCAAGAAAATGAGAAAAATTAAAAGATGAGGTTAGAGAGACCATATAGAACTTAGAAATAATTAAGGAATATTGAAAAAAATAGTCTAGAGTCCATATATGAATACAATTTAGAAATAACCGAAATTCAAAAATAAAAATAAGGAATATTGAAAGATAAGATTAGAGTCCATAAGTTGTACTAGAAGGGGTCGTATCTTCTTCTAGATTGAGTATTTTTGAGATGGAGGGAGTAAGTCTGTTAAGGTTCACACTTTCATTGAAGGATCAAGATGCCAGTGCTAGGCCAGTGATATGACGAATTTCATAAAATTTGATAAATTTCATTTGAAATTCAATTAAAAAAAACTCAAGTGGTTTTGGAGAGCTCCAGATTTCGGGAGACAAATTTCCAACAAATCCCGAGGCCTCCTTCTAGGACGTTGAGACATAAGCATACATGGAGTCCAAGCATGTAGTATACTCTGTAAAACACATTTGCTATTGTACTGTACTCACTCACTCTAGCTAGTCACAAATATTTAATATTCAGAACAATATTTGATTAGGTTTTTAAAAATTCTAATCATAAATTTTAAACTAGAATAAATTTATAAAAACTAATAATAGGTTTATGCTATTAGGATAGTATTTTTCAAGACAAATTTTCATGGCAAATTTTGCTATAGGACATTTCAAATTGTGTAATTTGTTGGTAGATATCTTACCCGAGAAAGAATTGAAGATGAAATATGATATATGCTCTAGTGATGTATTTATGGTAGTGGCAGATTTAGAGTTTCATAAATTCTAAATTTTTACTCCAACACCATGTTTGAAGCAAGTGACCCTAGGGGGATATATTGTCGTCTATTTGAAGAACCTCTCTCTCCAATCGAGTCGGAAGTGTCATTTTCAGCAAATCACTAATTTTCTAGGATGTCTTTTAGCCATGACACGTTTTTACAATATCTATCAGTAAATTATACATATTTCTAATGTCTTGTAGCAAAATTTGTCGATTTTCATATACCCAATTTTTGAAAGCTGTAATTGAGAAATTGTAGATGGCTAGAATTTTAAAATTAAAATATTCAATATTTATAACCAGATGGAGTACCTAGTAACTCCGTATTTCGTTTGCGCGTAGTAACACGAATTGTCGTTGATTCTAGTTGAAAGGAACACAATCACACCGCAGGCACACGGGTGTTGCCTGCGAATTAATTATCGTTGGGCCGTTCATGGATTTTTCGTGTCCCACAATGAAGCTGGCAGATATTTGCACTCCAAAGATGCACTAGCAATTAATTAAGGAAACACAATAAGCCTCACGCCTGCGGAGCTACATAATAAAATCTCCGTTTGCCATGGCATGAACTGTGTACATATTAAATCATGTAGGTGATTGGTAGCAGTATAGATCAGTCTGAGAGACTTGAGCATATATGGACGATGTACGCGTTAATTAACATTAGTACGTTCATGAGTACGGTACGTTCACAAATACGACTACACCTGGCACACGGCACAGTGGTGTATCATTCAAGTCATCTCTATATCACGTCATTAATAAGAAATCTCGAACCATCTACGCAAGTTTTGACCAACTGCCAAGCCTGTATGTAAGATCGCTATCACATTTAGGAATCCGACCCGCAAGCTCTCATCCGGCGAGCCGCGAGCTCATCGTGCATAATTAATCACGTCGATTTGTCGTGAAAGCTAGTAGCATTAATACATTCTGTTGGCAGTTGGCGGCTGTACGGTCACGACTCATGACACAATACTCCTAGTCAACCCTCTTTTCACCAGTCCATCGGTTCGATCGGCGATATGATCAAACTACGGTTTTGCTTTAAGATAATAAAATTTATTTCTCGCCAAAAGAATATTTCCATCTTTATTGTAATGAAGTTCTAGAGCCTATTCAGATTTGTGACATTGAACCATATCATTTTAAAAAAATCCACAAACACGTGGATACATGGTGTTGTTACCAAACATTGATAATGCCTGCGAAAGGGTATGTAACCTAGTGGTTACAAGAGCCTCAGTAGTATCATAGGTCTTGGGTTCGACTCCCCATAGGAGTGAATTTTCCAGGATTTAACGGTCAATCTCTAGGATGGATTTGCGCGGTGTACCCATCGACAGCGAGGCACATATGGTGACTTCGTCAATCTCCAGAATGCTAGAATGGATTTGCGCGTCGTACCCGTCGACAACGAGGCGCATGTGGTGACTTCGTCAATCTCCAGGATGGATTTACCGGCCCAGTCTTCGAAGATGCTCATAGGCTGTGGTGACTTCGTCAATCTCCAGGATGGATTTGCCGGCCCAGTCTTTGAAAATGCTCATAGGATAGGGCTGTGGTGACTTCGTCAATATCCAGTACGGATTTACCAGCCTAGTCTTCGAAGATGCTCATAGGGTAGGGTTTGCGTGCGTTGTGAGTATCTGCGTTGTACTGTGTAATTCTAGAAAAAAAAACATTGATAATGCCTAAAGAATTTTGGTAACAACATATTTAGCTTATCCTATCAAACTTTAGCAATGTAGTCAACTTGCTAATTTTAACATCAACAAATTCTAAAAAATGTTTATATTTTAGCAGTAATCTGAATATGCCCATAGTCTATTATCATAGCGCCTATAATTCGAACAACTAAATATTGCATATTCACAATTTGGTGCATACAAGAAACTAATTGGATCACGCAATGTATATCGTACCTAAAATATAACAATTTTTAGCCTTTAAGATTTGATTTGTCCCTCTACCATCTACTTTTCTCACCTAATTCCACTACTCATCCAGTCTGATAACAATCCGGCCCAGGTGGGGTTGGCCGAGGCCCAACAAATTAAGGTTGTCCGGACCCCAACAGTTTATAGGCACACCCACTCAGGAAAGACCCAATCTCCCTAAAAGACTAGTCCAATAGGGGAATGGTGGCTCTCTGGTTGCCGCTCGACTTTGGCGTGGGTAATAGTGGAGAATGTCCTCGTCATTCCCACCCCCTTAAAAAGGGCCCAGCTCTGATACCAAATGATAACAATCCGGTCCAGGTGGGGTTGGCCGAGGCCCAACAAATTAAGGCTGTCCGGACCCTAACAGTTCATAGGTACACCCACTCAGGGAAAGGCACAATCTCTCTAAAAGACTAGTCCAATAGGAGAAGGGTGGCTCCCTTTTAAGGTGGCTTCCTCCTCCCAAGCTAAGCAAGGTTGGATTATTCAGAGGCTCACACGGTCGCCGCCCGACTTTGGCGTCTTTGCCAGCGGGTAATAGTGGAGGATATCCTCATCACAGTCACAAACCTCCACCATTCACTTCTACCTACTTTTTTTAATAACCGTGTCTAACTCTAAAACTTGTTATATTGGGGGACGGAGGGAGGGAAACTGTTTTAACAGCTCGAGTGGACATCCACCCGTTTATTGCATATCATTAAATGGTTATGAAAAAAATTAAAAAAATATAAATAAGATAGATCAATATGTAATATATCAATCCACAAACATGCAAATTAAAATTCAATTTCTACAGGTTTGTTATTTTTGTTACAACTCGTAGAAGTTGAATTTTACTTGAATGTTTGTGAAGTGATATATTACATATTAATCTATCTTGTTTTTTTTAAAAAAAAATTCGTAACCATCTAGTTAACATGTAATAAATGGGTGATCGTTTACTCGAGGTAATAGAATTCATCTCGGGAGGAAGTATATTTCTACTCTATAACAACAAAGAGCTCTATTTCCGGCGGAGACAAGATGCCGCTTCCTCACGGGAGCCCTGTTTTTTTTCCCTGGTTGAACCGTCGGCCAGGTCCAGTATTTTCAACTATGTGGGTCACGGACGGATGACGCCCAGTCCCCACCTGAATACCCTGCACTACCACCAACACAACACTCGTCTCATTTCTGGCCTATATATCGGGGAAACATGTGTTTCGGTCTAGCTAGGCGGTGGACGCGCGCATTGCCCATGCAAAACCAGCTCACTACACTACACTTTCTCTAGCTAGCTAGCTAGCGCGACGCAGTTAAGCCGCGGCCCACACGAGATGGACGCGGGTGCAGGCGCAGCCACCGCCCTGCGGAAGCGGCAACTCACCGTCCGCATGACGAGCAGCAACGGCGGCAATGGGTTCCGGGTCGGCGACGGCGGCGGCGGCGGCAAGGGGGCAGCGGCGGCGACGCCGCCGGAGCCCGTCAGCCCCTCCGCGCGGCTCGTGGAGGACTTCTTCATCGTCGTGGTGATCGGCATCGCCACGCCGGTGAACGACCCCGTCGCCCGCGCCGGCATCGCCGCCCAGCTCGCGCGCTACCCACGCTTCCGCAGCATCCAGGTCGGTCCGTACACCTGCCGTGCCGCGAGCGGCGCGCCCAGGAGCTCGCCACTGGTGCTTGGGCTGATCTGACGAACGGTACGTACGTGTGTGTGCGTGTGCAGGTGACGGATGAGGACGGCGGCAACCCGCGGTGGGTGCGGACGACGGTGAACCTGGACGACCACATCATCTACCCGGAGCTGGACATGGACGCGGTGGCGGCCGACCCGGACAAGGCGGTGGAGGACTACGTGGCGTCGCTGTCCACCAAGCCCATGGACGAGTCGCGGCCGCTGTGGGAGTTCCACGTGCTGGACTTCCCGACGTCGGAGGCGGCGGCCACCACGGCGATCCGCGTGCACCACTCCCTCGGGGACGGCATGTCGCTGCTCACGCTCCTCATGGCGTGCACGCGCAGCGCCGCCGACCCGGCGAGGCTGCCCGCCATGCCGCCGCTGCCGACGCGCGCCGGCGCGATCTACGCGCGGCCCAGGCCGCCGGCGTCGGCGGGCGCGCTGGCGTTCGCCGCGTGGCTCTGGTCGTTCGTCGCGCTGGCGTGGCACACCGTGGTGGACGTCGCGAGCTTCTTCGCCACGACCATGTTCCTCAAGGACCCGCACACGCTGTTCAAGCGGGTGAAGCACGGGGAGTTCCAGCGGAAGCGCATCGTGCACCGGGGGCTTAGCCTTGATGACGTCAAGCTCGTCAAGAACGCCATGAACTGCGTAAGCGATGTTTTCTTTAGTTCTTAGCGAGCCTGTTAGTTTGAGTATAGCGGCATATAAATTGCAGAAAACTTTAAAATTAAAATTTAAGAATTGATTTACGGAATTTCGTTTTTGGTCACTTTCTAGCCTTGATCTAAGATTAGAAGTACTCCACTATATTGACTAGTATGATTTTATCTTTGATCAGTATCTTTTTAAATAAAATTACGATGTTTTTATGAACGTAAATAGTATAGTTATATTTAGCATGCAAAATGCTTTGATAATACAATTTTTTTTACATATACTCTTTTAGAAGTCATGTAGTCAAAGTATCCTGCTCACAAATGAAAAAAGAAAAAAGAGTATAAAATTTTTAAGACTAATGGTTTTTCGTTAGTTTGGTCGAGTGTTGCTGTCTTATAAACTGTAGGTCTGTAGAGTAATAGTATCTTCCACATAGGAACTACTCTCTCCGTCTCTATAATAGATTTGTTTATATTCGTATTCCTAGATTATGCCATATTGATTATCAGATTTTTTATTTTAAAATGGATAAAATATTAGTATACATAATCATTAAACACGAATTTTTTTCTATCATTTTCCCTCCATTTCTATACTTCACCTGCTTGCAAGTTGACTGTAGCAAAGGACAGAGCCCTCAGCAAAAGTTCTGGGGAGATTTATTTCTTCTCTTTATGTTTGCCTGCACTCTCGCAGACGGTCAATGATGTGCTGGTTGGGATCACGTACTCTGCACTGTCGCGCTATTACTACCGGAAGTCAGGTGACCAATTGCGTCCAATAAAATCATGCTCCAGCAGCTGCTGCCTGGCTGATACAGTAGCTCTTAAATTGCGGCCTGGCTGATACAGTAGTTCTTTACTCCCACGTTGCTTGTTCTCCTTTGCAGGTGACATGGACACTGACGAGGATATACGTTTGAGATCGATCCTTCTTGTCAATTTGAGGCCAACCACAAGCCTGCATGTAATAATTATACTTGGATTCAAGATTGGCCATTTAAGCTCACAGGACCGAACATTGTTGTTGCTATACTTGTAGTGGTAGCAATTTTGGACTGGTAAAATCTATTATGATTTCTTTCCCATTTCAATGGCCAGGCATACGTAGATATGATCAATTCTGGCAGAGAGGATGAAGTGAAATGGGGAAATGCACTTGGTTTCATAATCCTCCCGTTCTTCATAGGCGTGCACAAAGATCCACTAGACTACGTTCGGAAAGCAAAGAAGGTTGTTGATAGGAAGAAGAGCTCATTAGAAGTGGTATTCACTCATTTAGCTGCAGAAGTGATCCTCAAACTTTTTGGGCTCAAGGTAAATTTGTCCTTTATTGTACTATCGCCTCATCAGCAACTTGATCCTTATATTATTAACTTGGCAGGCAATGCGATAATCACTTTGTTTCTATTGACAAGCACTGGTTTAGTTCACAAAACAATAGAATTCAGGATACTCCAAGTATAACTGAATACCTGATTTAGCATTTGCTGTCTATCCATGCTAATTTAGTTATCAAGAAAATACAATTGTAGGTGTACAAGATTGTGATATTCACTAGAAATTGTGTACAGTCCCAGTTGTTGGCAGTGGTTAACTTCCTTGTTTCCTAGAAAGAGCATTACAGCGCCAAATTTTGAGCCATGCGCCAAAAGACATCCCCTGTGGATTTCTTTGTTCCTAATATCATTGCAACTTGTGAATCAAACAGGCAGCGGCCGCTATCTTCCATCGTATGATCTCTCATACTACCATATCATTCTCCAACATGATCGGCCCAGTTGAACAGGTGGAGTTTTGTGGGCATCCAGTTGTCTTCATTGCCCCTAGCGGCTATGGACCTCCAGAAGTAAGTTCCCTGAAATGCATATTTGCCATAGAATTAAATAATTGCATTAACTTGTTAGTGTGTCAGATCCTCAAATCTATGACAGGGAAGGGTTTTTTTTGCCACTAAGCAATGATGATACCTTGTTTTTGCTATGAGCATCTCACTTTTGTCGCTAGGGCTAAAAAACAAATGAATGACGAAGGTGAGATGATCCTTGGCTTAGTGGCAAAAACAGTATGAAAAAAAAAATCTGCTAATGAAAAAAAAAACCAAAAATTTCCCATGAAATATAGTCTGGTAGCTGTCTAGCAGATATCACTAAGTCATCGCGAAAATAAGGTAATCTGACTGAAACTAATTGCTTTGATCTGTTGAAAAAAGAAGTAATTAAGCCCTTGTATGA
Source organism: Oryza meridionalis (assembly GCA_000338895.3). Classification (NCBI taxonomy): domain Eukaryota; kingdom Viridiplantae; phylum Streptophyta; class Magnoliopsida; order Poales; family Poaceae; genus Oryza; species Oryza meridionalis. Next base: position 32,433,501 of record CM002524.2, on the reverse strand, counting down.
CACTTTTATAACAAGGATAACAAGTGCATAGTGATGAATAATCCTTCAGCGTTGTAGATGGTGAAAGTATTTTTTTCCCTTTGTCATGGAATCTCGGTACAGATGCGATGAGCAAGACGTAATTTACATCTAAATGTTTGGTTTGCTTGTGCAGGCCTTAACCGTGAATTTTCAAAGTTACGTTAACACCATGATGGTAAATCTTGCCGTGGACGAGGCACAATTTCCAGATTGTCATGAGCTTTTGGATGATTTTTCTGAATCCCTCAGGCAGATAAAGGATGCAGCTTTGAGCCTAGGAAAGCATCACACGAAGGCTTAAGGCACTATTTAATCATTGCACACATGCATGTATTCGTAAGAATGATTGTACCATCCAAATATCAAATACTACTGGCAAGTGGTATTTATTTGTATGCACTGTAGCAACTAAACCTAAAGTCAAATGACTAGATAAAAACCATCAGATGCTTTATGATCAGAAGTTTCCAGAGAACAAGTTCTGGCTTTTGGTTAAATATTCTCTGAAAAATTAAGAATAAATGGTGGTCTGCTATGCTTTACTTTGCTTACCATGTGTAACGTGCAGCATAGAAAAGTGAATGCCCAGATATTACTCATCTTCTTCGAAGTCCATAAGAAAATCAGTCAAGTTCTCAGAATCTGCAATAGCTTCTTTTAGCGACAGTTGATCTTTCTTCGACTTTTCCTAGAAAAAGGGAAAGAAATAAGCAGTCATCCGTGAGTTACTGAGTTGTGATCACTGACGAATGTATCCATTACGACAGGGTACGTTACGTGCTTGGAGTGGGAGTTGATACAGTTACAAACTCTATGCATGCATTAGACACTTCCATGAATTTACACAAAATTAAACCATATGCACATAATTAGGCAAGATAGTGAATAGGACTGGCAAGAATGCTACTCGCTCAGCATTTATTAGTGCCAAAAGGCTGAACTTTTTCCATTAGAACAGAACTGATAATAATGAAAAGGTACCTTTGGCTTTTCAGCCTGTCCGGTAGTTTTTAGAACACTCCAATTACGACTGACCTTCCCTTCAGCATCCTCAGCATCATCACCATCATCTTCATCATCCTATTGGTAAAGCAGTATAATACAAAGGAATGACAAGCTTTCAAGTAGGACAAGTATCGATAACTATCTCATCAATAAATCAACTATTTCCATGTACAGCAAGAGAGGCATTCAGCTTCCAATAAGCATGTATATGAACTGAAAGATCTGTTGTCATTGCCAGTAATAAGAAGAAATTCGCAAGGCTACATTGAGAATCGCAGATTGCATGCATTTTCATCAAGTAAACAGTACAGTATTATACCTCTAGTGACTCAGGCTGCGCAACAACTTTGTCAGCATCCTCCTCATCGTCATCACTATCTTCGTTGTACTATTTCAAAAGTAGAAAACATCACAGTGAAATGCGCGTAAGTTTGTATGGAGAAGCTTTTATATAATCTAGCATTACTTTGCAGTTATGAACCCAAAGAATAATTCGCATTTAGGATGGATACTCACAGAATGCTCCCCAATATCAACAGCAGTAGCCATGGGATCTCTGACTTCCGGAAGATACTGTCAAGAAGGTAAGACAGGATAAGTAAAAGAGGTATTTGTGATGCCTATGCTCAGCATTCAATTAATACCAAACCAGAGGTACAGTTAAACGTATACCGTAATGTCCTGATTGATGTCTTCCATCTCTTCATTTAAACGGGCATATAGCTCTTCCTTTGTTATCATTATACCATGCTTAAAAGGGGAATGGCGATATATCATGTTAGAGCTTCATCAGTCCTATTAGCAGCTTAGCGCCAGTTGTCGCATGACTGGCATTGTTAGTACTGTGCTATACTATTGTACTGTTATAAATAACAACAGGTAACATATACTTATGCAGCCATGGCTTTCCAAATCAATAACCATACATCGTCATGAATCCAGTAAATTTTAGGCAGCACATTGTGAAATACTATAAGTTGTGTGGAAGCACTACGACATACCTCCATCAAGTAAGGTACAACTTCAGGTGTAGGCTCATGAAATTCTGGACCCCTGTAGTCCGCTACTTCGTCAGGATCATGAACGTAGTTAATGGTTGGGTAAACAGGATCACCACCCCAGACTGCATATTTTAATATGGAAAGATTATTCCCATGTAAACTGCACCAGGGTATACCTGAAATACTTGTTTGAATATACTAGTTGTAAACATTTCTAATGGACCATTTTAGGTGCATTTATACAGAAACAATGTAGATATCATAAAAATATAAACAGTCACAACAGTGCCACGTGAAACTGGAGAAAACATGTCATGTTGTGTTCAAACCCAGTGACTTCCGTTCCAGGATCATGCCAGTCTATAAGCAGGACAGGAAACAAAGTTTGGTTTGTCGTATTTATTTCAAAAACAAACTATAGAAGTTAACAAGTAGTTTGGATGTTCCAAATATATTCTCAGGTAAATGCCAACACTACTTCTGTGCTAAGCTAAGATCATAATATGTGCTCAATTTCCAGGATTTATCATACAATATATTTTAACAGAATAAATACGATTAAAGAAAGAAACTATTGTAGGATGGACCATGTATAAATTCAGCAAAAGCGGCTTGTAGATGTCAATAATATAAAATGATCAGGATTGAGAAAAGAAGATATACTCTGTTTGATCAGGTCTTCCCGCATCCTCATTGCCAAAGGATCTCGTTGTATACGAACATCAGTGCCCATCATGATACGGAATTCCCCAGCAGTTTGGTGTTGAAACATTGTTATAAGTTGAGTATTCTCATCTTCGCCAGTCTCCTCAAAGTGTTTCTGTACAGCTTCTCGTGAAGTGTCTTTGTTTTTATACGCTTCAACCCATTCCGAATAGTATGCTATTGGCCCTATTTCTTCTAGTCTCCTTTGTTCTGCTTCTAACCTGTGTTTTCATTGTATATCCAATATAAGAATGGACGGAAGGCAAGATAGAACTATATACCTTAAGAATACTGTGAAAATATCATGTTGAAAGGACGTTGTGTCAATATTTTTTTCTGATGTCATAACAAGTAACATTGAAGTACAAACCAGCAGGTAGGCAACTAGACATAATAAAATCCATCAAATATTTGTTATAAATCAAAGAGGGTAGATACCAAAGGGCAGTTAAAGAGTCTACATAAGCTTAAAGAGTATCATTGCACATATGGTGAAGACATTAAAATTAAAAGCACGGTTTTCACATATGGTGAAGACCCACGAAAAGCAAAATCACTAAATTTTGAGAAAATAATTTCTAGTATTCAGCCAACCTTTCCTCTTTGAATAAATGTCTTCTTGCCTTGGCAAGAGCAGCTTCTGTTCTGGTAGGGTGGTCCCCAAATATTTTGATCTGCCCAGTTTCTGCCATTGCTTTTGCAAAGACCTACAATAATGAAATGAGTGTTACAATTTAAATTATAACTGACAAGACACAGAGCTGTAAGTTAGAAGAAACACTAATCTGAATAATGAAAAAGGTTAAAAACATCAACCAACAATATAGATTAAATTGATAAGCCATGTATAGGAAATGCCACATCTGCAAGCTGTGCACGTGTATCTACCAGGTGGTGGATTTAGTATGGGGGCATAGGCGTTCAACTGAGCCACACAGCTTTTAGGATTCGTGGAATAGAGATGACCCCAGAAGATCCTTATAAATGTTACCAGTCTAGGCTAATGAAGAACCTAATTCTGTCTGAACCCAAGATATATGGTTAAGTATTTCATCTCATTTTGAACTCCCAGAATAAAAATACCAGCTCATCACTGTGTACACTACTCTGCTTGCATCTTTTACACACTAGAAGATGCATACGATGATCATGACGACATTGTGTGGCTTCTGGAAATATTAGCACTACAAACACTATACTTTGGTTGGATATTTTGGCACACACAAAACTACATGTACTCCCTCCGTCCCAAAAATATAAGAACCTAGTACCGAATGGGACGTGTCCAACCAAAGTATATAGTATCCTGCGTCCCATCCAATACTAGGTTCTTATATTTTGGGACAGAGGGAGTACTACCTTAGTGTTTGTGCCTTGTGCTATCAAAATAGGGTATACAAAGACTAGCATACAAACAATTGAAACCCTCAAAATTGTGGTGTTGACATGCAGCAGGAGGAGTGGAGAATAAGAACCATACTGTGTACATCATATTCGCTACTAGGTTATGTTAACAAGTGACAATAGGTAGAAAAACTTAAGTAAAAAAGACTTATAAGTCATTTATTAAGTTCAAACCAATCAAGAACTAACCGTGTCAACATCTGGACGCCTCCTCTGCCATCTTGACCACATTTCATTTTCCTCAGACTTCCTCCTCCAGTTCCACCACAGCTCTTCACTAGATTTTGGTTCCCCTACCGACATTGCCTTCTGCGGGTCAATGAACGGGTGTGGCCGTCCCATCATCTTGTCCATCTCATATTCACTCAAATTTTCTTCCTTGGGCATCTCATAAACGACGTACTCATCCAATGAATCCTTTGTCTCCTCCAGTGTCTCATCTGATGAGGCCTCAATGGCCACAACCGACTCTCCCTCATCTCCACTGGTCTCCGTGCCTCTCCCTGCCGTCGCTGATGCTACCTGCTCCTTGTACCCTTTCCTTCTACTCCCGGGCTTCTTACCAAACGACGGTGTCCCAACTGATTCCCCGACCGGTGCAGGTGCACGGGCAGCGCGGACGCGGGATGCAGTGCCCTCCGGCCAGTACTCCTGCCCAGGTATGCTTGCCCGAGCACCCGACGCCGGCTCGAGCTGGCCCGACGTGGAGTCGAAGTAACTGGAGTACGGTGGCGCCTCGATCTTAGACGGATCGAAATGGAGCGAGTCGTCCTTGACGCTCCTGATCCTGCCTCTTCGCGTTCTGCTCGACACACCAGAAAACAGCACCCTTCTCAGGTGAGGCAATCCAGCAAACACCTTCTGCGCACGCACCTAACAGAAACCAAATAAAAAAAAAAAACTCAGCACCCATGGCAACTCGGAGCACGGGAACGCAGTAAAATTTCAGCAATTTTCTCGGGCATTCCGATGGGGGAGGAGTTACCAAGGACTGGCGGGGGCGAGGAACCGTCTGGGCGGTGGCCTGCGGCGCCATGCCTGCGGAGTATTGGACGGAGGAGGTGAGTTGGCCTGAGCCGTGCGGATTGGCGGTTGGAAATGAGGGGCGAGAGGTCACCTGGGAGGAGCCAAGTGCGGGAGCACGACGCCATGGCTCCGCCTCCGATGCTGCGGTTGGAACCCGAGGTGGACGAGAGAGAGCTAGGGGAGGGAAGCGGATGGGTTGAGCTCCATGGACGCGCACCGAAGTTCAGGTAGCCGGTTAGGTCTTCGGAAGGGGACAGGATAACGAGCAGAGGTTTTCGAAGAGGAACACGGGGTTTATCCGGTGGACTTCAAATTCAGGCTGCCGGTCTCCACGCTCCTCCAAAGGCCTCGTTTAGCATGGGCCAATTTATGGGCTTTACCTGTGATGGGCCGGGACAGGATTCGGCCTATGCTAATCAAGCCCCCTAAGGCCAGTCCCAAACAAGACAGTAGACATAGTTTCCATATACTCCACATCATCGAGAAACTAGTATTAGGCACTACTCTTCCAATACAAACACCACTATTCCATACTTAAATTTAATGCTACTTATCTCACATGATGTCTTGGATGTTGTGTAGAAACCATATTGCATGCAAGACCTGGTTTTTTTTTCTTTCCTCATTTATTCACTTGTCACATCATTTTTCATTTTAGATGACAACTTAATTAATGTTATAGACGATATCCTAGTCATTGAGTTGGGAATGGCCTAAGCCGGCTCGTTCTAGCTAAAAGTGGAACAGACGAAATGGAGTCTAGGATAGGAATACACTAGTAGTAATTCTTAAGTCCTACCCGTGATCATGTTCACTAAACCGATCGGTTTGCATGAAAACCGATGATATTCCGTTTGTGGAAGCCTACCTGTATTACTCGGTTTATGTACGACGTTGACTAAAAGTCATCGGTTTTATTGATTTTCATTTTTTATTGATTTTCAGTCGGTTTTTCATAAACTGATGAAATACGGTTCTTACTTCTAACACGAAAAGGTAAACCCTCTCCGTGATGTTCGTTGTCAAGAAACCGTGATATATTCCCTTGTGTTTCCAGTGCAATCTCTAAGCTCTGGCGGTTGGCAAACAATCGAATGATGAAGAAACGACCAAAAGGTATTCGGTGTATTTTTATTTCTTACATCGCCCATTTCTTTTTCTAAGCACAATTTCCTGCAAGATAAGATATAGCTGGATGCATGGAGAGCACGTATGGTACGACAGGTTGGCGATGAGTTTTCAGGACCGTCCCATTCCCACACAAAAAGAAAAACTGGTACAGAATGTCAAGCTTAGCGGTTGCGAATTGTGATGATATTTAGCTGGATATGGCTGTCACCACAGCCAAACAGATCACACCAGAGTTTTTCTCTTTTCCGACAGATGTGAACATTTAGCCGAAGTCCTTTTGCTCAACCTTTTGCTCAAAAGCAGGTGGATGCTGAGAATAATTGTTTGATTCTCTGTTCCTCTCAATTCTCATGAACACAGTTGTAAGAAAATTAATCAACTACCAAACGGAAGAGAAGCATCAGTAAGAAAAAGTAGTTCGCCGGATCAAGATAGCACGGAGTGGACAACAATCCATAACCCTGAACGTCTATACAGCTTGAAGTAAACCGGCATAAAGAAAACGGTACTACATAGAATAAAAGTTCAAGATCGGTGTTATACTAGATTTATACTTGTAAAACAACATGACATCAGAAAAACATCATAGTCCAGTATTACAGTATATGCATGAAAATGGCTTATGCAACAACCATCATCTACATAGCACACCAAATCAATGATACCTGTACACGAGAATTTTTTCGGAAAAAAGTGATACTACCAGGCTCTCTGCTAACTAACGTAACAATTCACAACTTTATAGAATGCAGCTGTTGAGCTGGGCTCTGACCAAACACATCAGAAAGGCAATGAAAATGAAGAGGGTCTTGCGCATAGCTTTCGTATACAGTAATAGAGATCAACTGGTGGTTAATACCAGCGGTAGAGTAGAATACAAAGCCAATAAGCATCCAAGTCACAACAGCATGGACAATATACAGCACAAAACAAAAATATCTAATATGGAACAATTCTCTGACTTCCAGGTCCATAAATTGACAGAAAATCAACATCACAAACTCATGAGAATACGTTTAAAGAATAAATAATGCCTGCAGGTGACAAGCAAAGACTGTTAGCTCACCGTCCCTTGGGGTTCATGATCTGTGAGAAGACAGCGCTAGGAGTAAGCCCGTCGGAGTCTATGCTAGCAACACTTTGGTCGCCCATGCTTATGGACGTGGTTGTGGTTGTAGTGGTGCTTGACTCGATCGATGGATCATTGGGATCCTTCTTTCCAGGCATCACAAGGGGAGTGCCCTCATCTGACATCCCACAACCAATGCTTCCACTATCCTCTGCACTTTCCTGCATTTGAAGGGCAAATTCCAAGTTCCACAGCACATCTCCCATAGAAGGACGATCGATGCCTTCATCTGAAACACATTTCTCAGCAGTCTCGGCAAACTTCTTGAAGCACTGTGGAGCGATCTTTCCCTTCAGGTGGGGATCAACAATCTGATCAAGAATACCCTTCTTCTGGCAGTGCAGGGCCCACTCCGCCAAGCTAACTTCTTCCTTAGCAAGAGTGGGGTTCAAAGCAGGGCGAGCACAGAGGACCTCAAATAGCACAACACCAAAGGAGTAGACATCAGACTTCTCAGTGAGCTGCTGCCTGCGGAAGTATTCAGGGTCAAGGTAACCAAAACTTCCCTTGACAACTGTGCTCACATGTGTGTGATCCATCGATGGCCCAGTCTTTGACAGACCAAAATCTGAAACCTTCGCGACCCACTTCTCATCCAGGAGGATATTTGTTGTCTTCACATCACGGTGGATGATTGTGTGCTTCGCACCAGTGTGAAGGTAGTGAAGCCCACGGGCAGCACCAATGCAGATCTCCAAGCGCTGCCTCCATGTAAGTGGTGCATTCTTGGTCTTGTACAGGTGCTCACGAAGAGTTCCATGAGCCATGTAGTCATAGACCAGGATCATCTCATTCTTCTCCTCACAGTAACCAATCAGTGACACAAGATGACGGTGGCGGAGCTTCGACAACATCTCAATCTCGGTTTGGAACTCATGCACACCCTGCTCAGACAGTGGATTCCCACGCTTGATAGCCACCTTGGTCACTCCACCATCAATCTCCCCACGATACACTTTACCGAAACCACCCACACCAAGGAGGAGGGATTCATCGAAGTTGTTTGTTGCAGCCTTGATCTCCGCAAATGAGAAATGGCGGCACAGGTTGGATGGCAGCGATGAAGCGTAGCTCCCAGTAGTATGTGATTTGGCTGAGCCAGATGAGTGTGAGTTGCCATAGAGTGACAGTGGCAACCATCCAGAATGCCCATCACTCATGCCTGTGTCCTTCCCCACTCTGCTCCGACGCTTGCAGATCATAAAGCAGCAATATCCAAGTGCAAGAACCACCAGACCTCCAATCACACCACCAACAATAGGCCCAACACTTGACTTCTTCACTGCCCCACCATCCAACGATGGCTCAACAGTTGGAACAGGGTTGAGCCCAGCAAGGCTCCCATTACTAAGCGGCAACTTGAACACCTCCATTCCATTGAGTATAGCATCATAGTACTGTGGTTTAGCCTGGACATCTGGATAGAGAGCTACCCACAAATCCATAGCCCCTGAACCAACTGTTGTCACTACAAAGTCTTGATACACTGGACTGCCTATCCCATTGTTGTTAGTCCACGCAATCACATCGGCGCCCTGAACAGCAGTCTGGTTGTTGATGTAAATGTTGAACACCCGCTGATTGATCAAAGTGATTGGATATTGTATCTCACAGAAATGAAGCCTCACAAGGTATGTGAACCCAGCATCCACCTGCATTATCCAAGTGAGGTTGTATGCCAAGTTCACGTTCTTGTCTGGCCCCATCGACCTTGCCGTAGCATAGACATCCACCGGCGCCACATACTCCGGCACATTGCTAGGGTACGCAATGGTGACATTGTCATCTTTTGGGTAGGACACCCCGAACGCCGCACCAAAAACGTATGGCGAGTCATCGTCCCACGAACGGTAACCGCCCGTGTCCTTGGAGGGGGAGATCGCCTGGCCGCCGACATTGAGTCGGTACATTGTCTGCAGAGCAGTGCCAGCGTCGATCGGGAATGGCTGATTGTTGCCATCCCCGGTGACCAGGTTTGGGGTGGAGATGTCGAAGAGATCGGGGGAGGAGACAACCTCGATGCCGTTGACGAACGCGTAGGCGTTGGGGTGGCCCTTCTCCGGCGTGAAGGTGAGCTCCATCGTCGGGGTCGTGACGTTGACGGAGAACTCGCGGACGATGTAGGCGAAGTTGAGGGCGGTGGCGGTCTGGTAGGCGCTGAAGTTGGAGAGGAGCGTGACGTTGGCGGCGGGGACGGAGACGGAGAAGCGCGCGTCGGCGGCGTCGCGGCTGGAGTAGTTGGCCGGGTAGAAGTGGAGCCTGAGGAACTTGCGGCCGGCGCCGAGCGGGAAGGAGTAGGTGAAGGGCGCCGCGGAGACCCTCGCGGTGAGGTAGGGCACCTGCGGCACCGAGGGGTCCTGTCCCGCGGCGGACGCCGAGCCGAGGCTCGCCGGCGCGTACTTGGACCCGGCGTCCCCGCTCCACACCCGCCCGTCCGTGTCGTTCCCCTTCCCCGTCGCGCCGCAGTCGAGCAGGATGTCGTCCCGCGGCACGAACGGCCCCGCCCCCGCAGCCGCAGCCGGCGCCGCCGCGCTGCTCGAGTTTCCGCCGCCACCTTGCCCCCGCGCGACGCAAGCCGCCACGGCGAGGAGGAGGAGGAGCAGGAGCACGAATCTGGAGCTTCCCATTGTGGCCTCTCAACTACTACTAGCTAACTGCTTCCGCTTCACAGATCGGGCATCGAGCTTTCCTATCTCCTCGCAGATCTGGTGGATGTGGGTGAGAAACTCGGGTTCAGGGTGGAGGAGACAAGCAATGTGGGGAGGGAGGTTTCGGGACTACGGCCGCGGCGTTATGCGGGAGATTGGGGACGACGTCGGCAACGGCAAAGCGAGCTCCTCGCTCTCTGTTGTGTTGGCCTCTTGCTCTCGGTTGCTCGCGTTTTTGGTTCGTGGGATGGGTTTGGCTGACGGGTGGGGACGGGGGCGGGAGGACGGGAGCGCACAGCGGGGAGATGGCTGGAGTTATGGAGGACAGCTCGCACCGTCGTGGCAGCCTGTTCGGGGTCGGGTTGCGCGGGATTTTTCTGTTGCTTTCCTTCGGCGACGCGGTTGGGAAAGGGAATCGGCCCATGTGCGGGAGACGGGCCCACCGGCGAGCGGCGGACGCGGACGCGACTGATCATGGCCAGGTGGCTGATGGTTAGTTAGATCGAGAAACCTGGAAAGAAAAACTCAAAAAAAAGAAAGAAAAAAAAGAACGAAGCTCGGATCATCTGAGTTCAGACGAAGGTGGCGACCCAAGTTGCCACCGAAGAGATTTTCGTCATCGCAAGGTTTGTGGGGTGAGAGAGGCTCGAACTCTCGACCTCAGGATCACTCAATAGCTATGAGACCTACGCGCTAGCCAACTGCGCCACCACCCCTTGTGTCCAGAACTCCAGATTCGGATAAACAGTCCTAAACTTTTACAAGAGCAGATTTCCGTGACACAAAGTACTGAGCCGGACAGGAATTGAAGAACATGGCCGGGAATGGAGAAGGAGGAAAATAACTAAAGAAAAAAAAGGGAAGGAGGAGAAGAAGAGAGATTCGGCGGCGATTAGCCCGTTACCGCGGGGCATTTAACTATTTGTTACTTATCTAAATGCCCCTCTTAGATTTGTATTTAGTAATTTATCACTGGAGATAGGTGATTTCTTAACAATTTGCCACTTTTGTCTACGTAACGAGCCATCGTGGCATGCCCACATGGAAAGCGACGTGGTCCCCACCCATCAACCCCTCCCCTCTCCTTCTTCTCTACCTCCGGCCGCCGTATCTCCTCCACCTCGGCTCGCCTTGCCGCGTATAGCTGCTTGTACGCCGACCTCTTGTGGCAGCAACCGGCGACCACCGCGGCGGGATGGGTGGAGGCGGGCGCGGGTTCTTGCCGCCGTCAAAGCTGCTTCACTTGCGCAAGCTTCCTGAGGAGGAGGCGGAGGACGCCGTCGAGGAGGAGGACGACGACCATGACGCCGATGGGGCCACCGCTGCTTCCTCGGGCCGAGAGGTGCGCGTGCACCGGCGGCGCTGCTGCTACTGCTGCTCACGCTCATCACCAGGACAGCGGTGGCGCAGGACGTGGGGCTTGGGGACGTGGCGCCGGAGGAGACCACGGTGGTGGCGGCACTCGCAGTTGAGCTGGGCCAGTTCAGGGCGAAGATGAAGGGGGTGCGACGGCTGAAGGTGGAGAAGAAGGAGAGGGGAGGGGTTCACGGGTGGGGACCACGTCGCTTTCCATGTAGGCAAAAGTAGAAAATAGTTAAGAAATCACTTCTCTCCAGTGGTAAATTACTAAGCGCAAATCTAAAAGGGGCATTTGGATAAGTGACAAACCTAAAAGTGGTAAATAGCTAAATTCTCCGTTACCATGAGTGGCGGCGCGATGAGACTATTCGGTAGTCTGTTTTACAGCTGTTAGGATTGCACTGAACAACATAGCTGTTCGGCAAACGGTTATGCATCTCAACCGTTGCTAGCAAGTACTAGTCGTTGTAGTTGCTGCTGCAGCACTATCTTACTTGGGCCTCCTTATTTGATCGAATTGGGCATCTATGGGTTGTTTGATGAGAATTTTGCCGACCACATTGAGTAGACAAGTAGAAGGCTAGAAGCCAGTGGCGCAGGGCCTTTTCTCACTATAGACCCCGCGATAAGTCCCATACAACATTACTTTTACTGTTTAATTTGCATACGGCCATACTCCTCCGTTCAAAAAAAAAAGAGTAGATTTCACTTTAGGTCACTTATATTGACCTCAGTTGCACATTGGGCTAGGGGTGGGTCACTTTTTTCACTTTATACCACCTATTTTTACCATCCTTTGCAAGTTGGACCAGGTTTACTGATTGGTCCACTAGGTTGGGCTTCGGCCCACGCAAGTAGGTGCGTTTACTAGCGGCCGGCAATCCCCGTCTACGGGCTCCGGCGAGGGCTCCCTCGACGACGGTTCCGCCTCCCTTCTCTAGTACGAGTACTTCCCTCCCAACCCAAAAAAGTCTGTTCACACACACGCGGCTGTTGTGCAACGGCGTGAACTCAACAATCGACACACAAACGCCACCGTCTAGGTCCACCGACCACCGGCGCCAAGGTGGAGCAAGCCTCGTCATTCGGCCGGGGCGAAGGGCCTCTGCCTGGTGGACGCCCATGCCACCACGATCGATGGCTTCCAGAGGATGGAATCACTGGGGTCGTTGGCTGCCTCGTTGCTAGGATGCTTATTGGGTTTATGAGGTAGACAGGTATATGCATCTGCTATTCGATCATGGAGCAATCCATGGAGGAAAGTTTTGACCCTGGGACTTGGGAGAGTGAAACAAAGCAATGTATTCAGTAATTCCTATGAGATTTGGGTTTTGTGGGGGTAATCAATATTCCTCTTCTGCTCTTCGAAAAAACTAGAGTAATTAATCCGTGTTCCTCGGTTGGTAACCGGAAACATGTCGAATTTTCACAAGAAAAGAGAAGATCGGATCTTGATTACTGCTAAATGGAATAGTTGGCCTTTGTTTTTTGTTTCACATGCATGATCTGAATGGGATAGTTCTGGTATGGTCTCAGATCCTGTCAACGTAATCAGATGTGCCGTAGTATTGTTTTGAGCGCGACAGGGCCGAGCGTGATCACCCCAGAGTCCGCGTCCACTGGACGACGACATGCTCGCCCTCGCCGATGACCACCCCGACGCGTCACGCATGCTCCTGGTATCGCGCACCACTGCCACCATGAGCAAACACCAGCTGCTCGCGTGGATTAGACCGAAACACATCCCTCCCATGCCGTAAACCTGGTCCAACCTAAAAAAGATGGTAAAATTAGGCGGTGTTAAGCAGGGGCGGAGTGGTAAAATTAGGTGGTGTTAACTGTTAAGTGAAAAGAGAAACTTAGCCCTAGCCCATTATGCCACATTGGTCAATATAGGTGGTTCAAGATAAAATTTACTAAAAAAAATCAACCTAAGAGGAGATTTTAGTGCAACGAATATGGATAAAGAACTGTTTAGATTCGTTTTCTGAACGGAGCGAGTACGCGGGATACACCGTCCGATCAAGACTCTGCCGTACCTGAGGACTGAGGCTCTTTCTCAACGGAACACACAGCATTAACACAGTTTACTGTCTGTACGTGTACCTTTCTCGAGTTGGATCTCGTACTGTTACCGAGTGATGGAGCTCCCCCATGGGCCATGGCGGGGGTCCGCCGGTCCGCTGCTGGCGCCCGAACTTCACATGGATCACAGCCATGCAGGCAGGCCATCGAGCTTCGTCGGCGGCTTGGACTGATAGCGCGTGCAATTGCTTACACATCGACGTCTTCAAGTCTTCAACGACGACGATGGTGGTGGTGTGCACACGGGTAGGTGGCGAACTGGCGATGGCTGTGCGCATGTGCCCCCGAGCATCGTCAGCGCCTGCAACAAAGAGCAGGAGGAATACGCTCATGAGGACGACGATGAAGTGCCGTCTCGATGTTTTTTTGTTACCCTGGAGCTCACCTGCCATTTTTTTTTTAAAAAAAAATATACGTGCAAATAACTGCACTATAATCGGGGTAACAAAAAATCATTGTTGAATAGTTTGTGGAAAAAAAAGGGAAACCAAGCTCAGTTTTGCTCTATCATCTGAAATGGGCAGATGTGTGACGACCCAAAGTAGTCACGAGAGCTTTTCATCATCACTTGGATTTATATGGGGTGAGAGAGGCTCGAACTCTCGACCTCAGGATAACTCAATAGCTATGAGACCTACGCGCTAGCCAACTGCGCCACCACCCCCTTGTGTTCGACGTGGCGGCCAGCAGCTAAAATCATATTAGCATGGTAGGCCAACAGCGCGCTAATACGAACGTGTGCTCCACTCGCTGCATCGCTGGTTTGGTTCGTGCTCCGCTGCCATGCGAGCGAGGGCCTGCACTGCATCTGCACGGGCGAAACGTTGGGGCAATCGTTTCTCGAATCTCCCAATGCAACCCGAGCACCGGCCGTTGCGCGCCGGTACTCGCCGGCGGCGACAGGGCGGCCGACGAGCTCAACAGGATGTTCCTGGTGGTAGTGAAGGCCGAAGAGAGCACGCACCGGAGGGCGTAAATGAGTTCTTGCGTGGCCAGCGCCAGGCGTTTGCAATTTGCAAAAAGACAAAAAGACCTCTCCGCACCATGGGGAGATAGTAATACATGCTGCGTGTCGGGAACGGTCGTGTTTTAGGACCTAGGACTTTCTGATCATGTTTCTTTTTCTACTCGTACGTACGTTTTGAGAATCCTAAATGCATGGCATGGCAAAAATACATTGTTAAAAATAATATTGTAAAAAAAAAAACAAGCTCAGTTTTGCTCTATCATCTGCTATGGGCAGACCGTGTGACGACCCAAAGTAGTCACGAGAGCTTTTCATCATCACTCGGATTTATGGGGTGAGAGAGGCTCGAACTCTCGACCTCAGGATCACTCAATAGCTATGAGACCTACGCGCTAGCCAACTGCGCCACCACCCCATTGTTGAAACCAACTACAATAATCCATTAACATAATATATTCCCCCTGTTATAGTTTTTGAGTGTTTATTTACCCTGTTTGACCGCTCTTCTTATTAAAAAAATTTAAAATTATTTTTTATTTTTTTTTGACTTGCTTTATTATCCAAAGTATTTTAAGCATACTTTTTCGTTTTTTATATTTACATAAATTTTTTGAATAAGACGAGTGGTTAAACAGTACAAGCAAAAATTTTTTTATGGGACGGAAGGAGTACATGACATTTAACTTTTTTTTTTTGATAATTAAGGATTTGTATCTATGATACGTGGGCCCTCATATATATGTGAGTATAGTGGCAAATCATTTATCACCAGTAGTATGAGTGGCAAAAAAAAAGGTTAATTATTCCCCATATGCAAAGTGCATTCTTCTACTTAACATGGTGACAAGAAAATTGAGAAAAAGCATGATTTCTCATTCGTGAAAGGACGGAGTCCGGTACACCATTCTCTTTACAGTTACAGATATTAGCCACTCACTCATCTTGATCTTACTTACACCGACATTCATCAAAATGTACATCAAGATCAACAAAAAAATCTCCGGTCAGGTTAAGCCCCAGGCAGTCAAAGTTACCCCCGCTGCATACGCTGGAATGCTGGATCAGGCAGATCCTTTGCCATATTACAGCGTCTTCCATCAGTCAAATCATGAACCGTGCACAACCTTGGAGATAACTGAGAACGGGATCATCACCCGGTGGCCCTTGTCGCCGTAGAAGCCGACGCTGCCGAAGCTCGCGGAGGTGCCGTTCATGGTGGCGTTGACGACGAAGGTCACCTGCTGCCTCTGCCCGCTGGGGATGAAGAACTGGGCCGGCGACGCGGAGACGGCGACCCCGTAAGGGGCGCTGTAACTGACCGTGTAGCGCTCGTCGCTCGCCACGTTGGTTACGGTTCTTGTTATCGTTCTTGACTGATTGAGCACTGCAATGGTGATGGAGGGGAGGTTCAGATCAGCCCCTGTCATGGCGGAGGAGCTGCAGCTGTTGCCGGTGTAATTCATCACTACTGGAGCAGAGCCGTTTATGCCACATAGAAAGGAGAAGAAATCGTCGTAACCTGTAAAGTCATGCCGCTCTCAGGATTGAATAATTACTAAACTACACTGAGAATTTCAGTCTGACTTTATAGTGAGAAAAAAGGGCTGCATTGCATGTATGACATTCAAGCTATATTGCTGTTGCTACTTGCTAGTTTGTATTCATACTATCAAGTACTCCCTCCTTCCAGATAGAAGCATCAGATACATTTTGAAAAAGGCATAGAAAAAATGCTTATATTTTGGAACGAAATTACTATAACATAGGCCCCAGTGAACTCTACCAAAGGTATAGGTACTGATAATAGTAAAATAAACAAAAGAAATGGCAGTTGAACTTACTGGAATCAAATATGAGCCCAGGATCCAAAGCAGCAGTAGCATTGACAAAGCCATTTCCCATGTCAAAAGGTGTAGCTGGAGATTGAGTTGAATTTGGATTGCCGTATGTTCTCTGTGCCATGATTGGATTCCCCTCCCTGTCACTGAGACTTGTAGTAGTCGATAATGCAGAACCTATAGCTGCAGGGCTAAAATAAGGGAACTTCTGCTTGACTAGAGCAGCAAGCCCAGCAACGTGTGGTGCAGCCATACTTGTACCGGAAATTATTGCAAAACTTTCACCTAGACAGTAAGTCAAAAACAACATAATTATTCAATTAATCTATGTAAGAAAAAAATTATTATATAAGCAAATTTATTGATAGAAGATGTTCTAGGTTGGATTCTAATGCTAAACGAACATCTTATTAAGGGCTTCCACAATAACTAGAACAGTTTTTATACAACCTTTTCTGTAAAGCATTATGTCTAGAGCATGACATAAACTTAGGTGTTAAAATGCACAATTAAAGAGTGAAATCATGTAGCGCTTTCTGTGATTACTTCTACATAAAATTTTGCTCTATCACTCTATCAGCGAGGTAAAGGGAATGGACTAACAAAAATACTAAGCAGAACAACTGTTGGCACAAATCAATGCTAACCGTAATCTACAAATGATTCATGGTACTATTGAAGGGGAAAAAATTAGGCTGAATCTTCAATTCAGACATAAGCTCTCTCCTTAACAGGTATTTTAGCACCTAATAGAACTGTTAAAAAAAACAGAAAATGCATGCCACTGTTTTGTTTTATTGCTATTTTATATGCCTGATGATTCAAAGAATAAAACTTATGTTCTAAACAAGATTAGAAAGTAGGTCAATTGTCAAGTTACCAGCAAATTCAGCAGAGTCCAATCCAAGAGAACTCCAAGCACCCCAAATGGAACTGCCAGGTGCTATCAGATTTGGCTTCAGGATATCAGCATTGGCCAGTGAGTTGTCCTCAGGATCAGGACCCCTGGCAGAATAAAACATTACTTTTGGGGCAGAAATGCCATAATTTGGATTTTGGCCTCCTAGTATTTTTGCAATTGCACCAAAGCTGACGATTTTGTTTGAGGTCTCATCTCTCACAAGGGACTCATTGTAATAATTTAGAAATACCTGAGAATGTTGCATCACATTTGTTAATTTTCTTCATATCAGCAAGGGATGAGTAATAATAAGACTCTTGCTTTGGCTGTCATACCTTAGAGTCATCAGATGATGGTATTATAAGTCCAGGCATATCCATTGGAGTTGGATTCAGCTGGAATCCAATGACAAATGGATCCAGATAGAATATAACTCCTGCAGCACTGACATTCTTTGCAGTATCTAAAGCTTGCTTCACAGACGACAGGCCAAGTACAAATCGTATGGAATAGCTGCAGACCAGTATCTTTCCCCTTATCAGATCTTCATCAAGGTGGCTTGAATCTTGGCACTCCCCTAGGGACATTTCAGTAGGACTGGCTACATTGTTTTTCAGTGCATGAGGTGCAGCAACTAGAGTGAACATGGAATCACCATCTGTTCCAGCTGTATTTGTGGAGTAACACAAAGTTAGAATCAAACAACACCAGCCATGTGCAGTTGCGCACAATGGAAAATACTACTAGGAACTTACGAGCAAGGCCAACTCCTGTAATGGTCAGATTGTTGCCAAGTACAACATAGTTGTTGTATTCCCTGTCGTGGGCAGATGCTCCTACAGTAAAAATCCATGGACTGTATGATGACATGCTCTTGGGGGAAGGACCTGTATTTCCTGCAGCTTGCACGACAAATATGCCAGCTTTTACAGCTGAAAGAAGAGCCATGTCAATTGGATTAAAGAAGGTGGCTAGTCCAGGAGGCCTTCTATTTGGGGTAATGGATAAGCTGATTATATCAACATTATCTTCAGCTGCCTGCAATATGATGAATGACTTGTCATCAATAAAATGTCACAATGTGCCCATATGCATTGTAGCATTCTAAAATGTGGTATTAATTTTAAATCAAAATAAGATAGTTAGCTTGCAGGTAAACCATTACCTGATCTATTGCAGCTACTACATCAGCAGCAAACCCTCCAAAGCTTTTGTACAGAGCTTTATAGACAGCAATGCTGGAAATTAATTTGTCATTAACATTTGGGAATAAAGTGGATCTTATATGTCTCCGCAGAAAAAGGTAATGGGCTTACTGTGCATGAGGAGCCATTCCACTTGCATTCCCAAAATGATGCCCAGCCACAACAACAGGAATTCCATGATTACCAGCTGCTATGGATGCTGTATGGCTGTACGATGTACAAAAAAAATATATCAGAAAACAGATATGCTGACAAAAAAAAAGAGCCACAATGACATATGGAGTGAAAAATGTAAATGAAATATCTATGAATAATTTAGGCAGAAGCTGCAGAACTGGATAGTCAAACAAGAAAAATAAGAAAACTCTACTGTAGTACTATGAGTTCTCAAGAATGCTACTATTTTACTTAAAATTTGCAAGCGTGATTGGACAATGTAACAAAACCAGTAGTAGATTGGTAACGGCTTCGTATTCTTGTTCCTTCAAATTATTTTAAAGGGTGAATCAGCAGATAGTACTTACGTCCCATGACCATCACTATCAGATGGTGAAGCATGATCTTGAGAGGCATTGAACACTCCCCTGGTTATTGCAGAGGCTGCAAAATGCCTAGCTCCCACAAGTTTTCTGTTGCAGGATCCAGATGGAAAATCATTTGTAACCTCACAAATGCCAGAGTAATGAGCAGGAACAGGATAACTGTCAGTTATCAAGTCGTCTGCGAAGCTGGGATGAGTTGGATCGATTCCTGTGTCGATGAGGCCAACAACAACACCCTGACCAGCACATTGTGGGCCACCCTCTTGAACCCATGCTCCTTGTGGCAAACCAAGGAATTCAGGGGTATGAGTTGTTGCCGTCCTAACTGAGAAGTCCAACATTACATTTGCCACTTCTTTCGTCATAGATAGCCTCTCTGCCTTTTAAATTTTAATGCAAGGAAAACCAGTTAAAACCTTATTGTCAATCCAAATAGCTTTGATATTTTTTAGTGCTATAAAAATCAGTTGAGATTTAGAGAAGTGACCAAATCTAAACAATCATGCAATAAACCTGACAGGTTCTTGAGAACGATGATAAAACAACCAAGGGTATACAAGGTACAACATTTTAACATGCTAAAACATAGCAAATTTTAGAGAGAGATAGCAGTAGAAGCAAAATCATAAGTGTTCAGTGTATGTAACCTAGCAGATATCAACACGCCATAATTCATATTGCCATGGACTTTTCTTTCGAGAACATTGATGCAGCATCTAATAGTCTGAAGATTGCAAGTAACTAGCTTGATGCTTAAAGAATAAGTTTCAGAACTTCTTTTTGAAATGCAACTTAAAAAAACTTGTAATGTGACGTTACAGAACAAAGGTGCAAAAGTGGTGGAATCAAAGAAAAAAATGATACCTGCTGAGGAGTGATGACAACAGCAAAACCATTAATCAGATAGCGGTAGCTGTAGAGCTTTATATAGCGCTCTCCTCTCAGTGTTCTCTTCAAGAGTGAATTTTGAAGACGAACTAAGTACGATCCATAATTCATAGGTTGGGCTGGACCATGCCTGCATTACAACACTGGTGAGCAAAAAAAACGAAAACTTAATTTATGACAAGCAAGGGAAAATACTTGCTAAAAACTTGTCAGATAAACAGTTAAGTACAGAATCATCAATAGCACGCTAGCAGCACAGCCGCGCACACATTGTTCATGTTCGTATTAAATTTCATATCTTTCGTGTGTTAAAAAAACCAAACATTTCTACTGCAATAGTGGGTTAGCCTTCCCAATATTAGCAGCAACTACACCAATGAACCGAGCTGTCGGCAGATAATGACGTAGCATCTCTAACATTTCACTATAGCCCAATCAAAATCACCCCAAAACTCCTTCCCCAAAAGGAGAGATTCTCACCCAAACTGAATCGTACATCCATATTTCGCATGAACTGTAAAGATAGAGCAAAACCAAATCATAGAGGAGTAATAAACCATCAAAAACCTTGGCTTCATGAGGATGCTGGTGGACGGGGTGTCCCCGCCGCCGCTGCCAGCGACTCTGCTGCTCCCAAACCTCTCCAGGTCGAGGCGCTTGTGGAACACCGGCGCCTGCTTCATGGTCACAATGTACACCGCCGTGCCCTCCTCGAACGCGCCGGCGGCGCCCACCAGCGCCGCCCCAAGAACCGCCACGGACAGCCATGCAACCGCCCACTGCTCCCTCCGCCACGCCCAACCCATTGCCTCAAAGAGAGCTCTTCACCGGTCAGCTCCCAAAGCGCCGCAAGAATCGCCAAGAAACACTAGCTGCGGCAAGAATCCATTGGGGGAGCAAAAAGGGCCTCGCTCGACGAGACGATCTCTTCCGAGCGAGGTGGAGCTGATGAAGCTAGTAGCACTACTACTACGGCCTACGGGGCTTGCTCCAGGCTCATTAATGGCGATGTGGAAGTGGCCGCCGCCCCCGCCGTGCCGTGTGCGCTTTAAGCCGCGGCGAGAGTGAGAGCGAGTGGGTTGCACTGAGGCTGAGCTGCGGCACAAAGACGAGCAGCGAGCACACCCAATAAAGAGCGAGGCAGAAAGCCAGAAAAGCGCACTCCTCCAGTCCTCCCCTTTTATGCCTACTTTGATTTAATTTTAACAATTCGGTTCGTATCAAAAATAAACATCTAATACGAGACTACGATCCATCTAAATTATTATTAAAGATATATCATATCTTATATTAGATTTATTTATTAGCAGAGATGAAGGTTTTAAGAAGCAACTGCTAAATTTTATTTTGTTTTTTTATCATGTACTACTTGTGTGTTTTGTATTATAAGTCGTTTTAATTTTTTTTAAAATTAATTTTTTAAGTTTGATCAAGTTTGTAAAAAATTATAGTAATATTTTTAACATAAAATAAAGAAACTATTAAAATATATGCAATGTTAGATGTAATAGAATTAATTTAATGTTATAAATGTTGTTATATTTTTTTTCATAAAATCAAACTGTTAAGAGGTTTGATTTAGAAAAAGAACAACTTATAATATAAATGAAGGAAGTAATAACTATTAGTTATTCTAAAAGTCTAAATAATAATCTATACTGTTTGAAAATGCTAAAAACTTTAAGTGAAACTTATGGACTCCAAACATGAATTGATACAGCTGCTGTTGCTCTCCTCTCAGCGAAAGGCAAAACACACAGCTCAGCGTTGCAGAGAGAGTGAGGCAGACGGGGCGAGGCCTCGGTTTTCCACTACCTCGTGAACTGTGGTACTCTGGCCTTCTCTCGGAAGAAGCCATTTTACAGTCCATTTTTACTGCCAGAGTACGAAGAAGAAAGGTGGTGGAAAAGATTGCTCCTTCCTGTGGTAAAACGGAGGAGATTGATCGAATCGCTGCTTGCGGCACATGACACCAGAGTTCACAGTGCTATGCTAATATATCCCGATGTTTCAGACAACAGAAATTGCCGGTGTACTGCTTCTGTGTACCTCGCGTTTCAAGATCAGTAGTGGAGTATACTGTCAACAACAACTGCTGCTACTGCTCCTTTTGGAATAAGGTTGTGTTTAGTTCACGTTAAAATTGTAAATTTAATTAAAATTGGAACGATGTGACGAAAAAGTTAGAAGTTTGTTTGTGTAGAAAAGTTTTGATGTGATGAAAAAGTTGAAAGTTCGAAGAAAAACTTTAGAACTAAACACGGCCTAATAATACTTACTCGTATCATTTTGATCAAGGCTATTATCAAACTGTAAATGTCTTACTATGGTGACCATATGAGATTTTAAAAAGTGCTTGATAAAATCATATACTTATTGATATTTCTATATGTATTGTAATAAAAAATAGTGATCAAAATTGGCTTTGAATTTGAAGATCATGTTCTTATTCAAAATAATAAGTAATATTATCAGGTTGGAGGGAGTAGTACTAATTCAGTATATGATCATGAAGTCCGTGACCATTGTTACTCATGCACCTGGTCAGAACGGGCGTGCTGTAACGGAATTGTATGTGCAAGCGTTGCATTTGCACTGTTGCACAGCTAGAGTGAACAGGTTGTAGAACAGTGCTAGCGCTATGGATTTTTCTCTTCCGTTTTTATTGATCTGTACTGCTGCACTGCTATGTCACAAAAGGAAAAAAAAAATCCATACCCCATGATTTCAATGGATTATTAAATGGGTTGGCCCAGAGCGACGCATCATCCGTGCACATCATCCAACGGTCAATTCTCTGGGCTCATTAGAATTTTCTAACAGTTTTTTAATCGCTCTGGAGTACTGATCTTAACGTGATGCTGCATTGTCTACCCGAAAAAACTGTTTTCCAGATTCTAACTGCAGGTTTTTCAGAATCTTGTCTTTCCACTATATGAAACACTGTTCTTACCATTCAAGCTCTTATTAACATGTACTATTAGTCTAGTGCTACTCAATTATCAGCAGCTGAGGTGGAAAGCTAACTGACCTTAATATGCTCTTATTAACATGTACTCCTACCTACTAATCTAATATTGTTTATGTTACAAAAACTGGCACCGACCTTAATAAGCTGAATAGAAAAAATATCATAGAAAAGTCCAAACTGATGACGATCTCAAGACACAATATTTGTTACTAATAAGGTTTAAGCTGAAAACTGAATTACTGGAAAACTTATTACGAACACCACTTCTTGATTCAACATATTACAATGTATTTAGATATCATGACCCTTGATTGACCATATTGGCGACTCTAATTCTATTTGAACATCTAATATAACTTTAAATTTTAAACTGTAATCGTTTTTATATACATGTTTAACACAAAAACTCTTAAGAGTTTCAACTGAAACATGCAAAGCCTGAATTTTCAGTTGGAATTCTCCAACCCCAAAGGATCTTGGCCACGTTCAGCGCCGGTCCCAGTTCATCTTTTATAACCCAGCACTTTGAGCTTTGAAGCACAATACCAGGCATGTCCAATTGATAATGCTGCTCGGTGTGCACTTTGACTGCACTTTGTCGATGACCGATTATAAAAACCGTGGTGTGCTTCAGTAGTCGCCGGCAGCTCATGATTTCGTTGATCATCTATTCCAAAGGTGCACATCTCCAATAATCATCACCAAAAGTTTCATGGATCCAAAGCACAAAACCGAGAGACCCTAAATTCAAGGCCGTCCCATCCCTGTTGCTAATCCACCTCTGAAAATGGGGATAAGACATAGCAAAGGCATTAGCAAAAAAAAAACGAAGTTTGAGCCTCCCCAAACCAAAATGACTTTAATCATGTACTACAATCCAAGAACCTTTGTCCATCTCTCTCTCTCTCTTTGTCATAAATAAAGAGATCTGAGGGCGAGTGTGAGGCATGTTAACATGCAACCAAAGATACTAACCAATGGCGACAGAACACAGGCCACAAGAAATTGGAGTACGTGATCACGTGATGAGTAGTAGCAGATCAATGAGCAAACTACGCATGCACTCCTGATCACCTGGGGCCAGCATTGCTCTCGGCTCCCTGCAACCAGTCAACCAGATTTTTTTTTGAAAAAAAAGGGAAAAGCGACTCACCAACACTGTTAGAGTAGGTGACAATGGCATTGCAGCAGCTGCTAGCTAGCTTGCTGCATCTTCACTGTGGTCCTAATTAACAGCTTGAAAAGTGCAAACACTTCATTTCATGGCCTCCATTGGGAGGTAGATGATGGTAGTACTGAATTATGGTAGGCGCCAAGGTCACCTTTTTTTTTTTTTTTACTGCTGTCTCCTCTGCTTTCTGCTTGCCCGGCCACCACCACTCGGCTGCAGAGAAGCGTAGTGCAGCGCTACGAGCTGGTCCATTCTCGTATCCTGACCGGCTCGATCGATCGATCGAAATGTGAGGTGTTTCTGACGAAGAGGGCAGCTAGCTACTAGCTAAGCTGTGTGCAGAAGCAGACGAGGAGAAAAGGGAGGGAAAAGGGTGAAAGGGGCTGGAATTATTGCGCATAGTGAGTCGGCGGGCTAAAGCTTGGCCAATCATGTCCGGCAATTGTTCATGGCATGAATTATTCGAGAGCACGTACACCGGCGGAGAAACAATGTTTACAGATCATAAACACCACTTTAATTAGTTAATTATATATACTTGATAGTTTTCAAGCCTGAGTTTATCATACAAAATGGAAAGACCATCGTAGCTGCACCAACACGAGCATGTAAACATAATAAAGCTGGCTTGCACGCTCGACATGATCGCCCCATCGGCCAAGATTCCTTCATATCCGCAGGCTACCGACTTTGCAAATTTCTGTAGTATGTATAATCTGTTCCTACTTCATCATAGCACGCACTCACTCGGATGCAGATTATACACTACTGCATGCGTACTAGCAGTACGATTTTTCTAAGCCGAAGTTGCACTTCGCTGCAGGGCGAGCATTATCCGGTCAGTCCGGTTCACGCCGCGGCTGCATGCATCCAACCGCTTATAATTTGCAGGTTCGCCGCCTTGTTTTCTCCTCGGTTCCGGGCGGTGCGGTGGGGCCTCGGCGCGGCTAAAGATTCGGAATTAGGGGGTGCTGCTGGTGATTCGATCACGGGGGAGAATGTCTCTCAATTCCACTTTAGTGGTGGTATCTGCTGCTAATCTAATCGGCGTCGGCTGTAATGTAGCGGCCGTCGAAGTGGTCGAACAGTGCGGGCATGTGTGGCGACAGGTGCGCGTGGCCGCGTGGGAGACGTTGCGAGAGGTAACCGTTGGATGACACTGACACGGACCCGCTAAAAGGCTTAAAAAGCAGCTAAGAGCAAGTTTAATAGTATAGCCAACTATTAGCTCCAATTCATTTATAACCAATCTAATAGCTTATTTATACAATAGTGACATACTACACTATTAATATCTGGTCCTACCTGTCATACACACACGGTGTCTTGGAGTCTGTGCTACAGCTGGCTATAAATCTGTAGTCCGTTGCCCTTCTCTCTTCTTATTTATCTGCTTAAAATATGTTTACAGCTGGTTTATAGTCTGTACCTGCTCTAATAACAG
This sequence comes from Oryza meridionalis, assembly GCA_000338895.3. Classification (NCBI taxonomy): domain Eukaryota; kingdom Viridiplantae; phylum Streptophyta; class Magnoliopsida; order Poales; family Poaceae; genus Oryza; species Oryza meridionalis. The sequence continues at coordinate 32,408,060 of CM002524.2, read as the reverse complement.
TACAGTACTAGTCTATACCCACCAAAACGGTCCGGATTAAGACACCACCAACGGCATGTCTCCGTCGCAGTACTACAACGGTACAACCGGTTGGCCATCGGCGAGAGTACGTACCAGTCTGCGTGCCTGTACGTGACGTGACACGGTATTTGTGCGTGCGTGAGCCAAAATCCTCGTTGCGCCGCCGCGCCGCTCGGCTGTGCTGCGCGGGCAGCCGACGGGACCGGGAAGTGGGTGGGCGCGCGCGCGCACGCCCGCACGCACGCTGGCAAATCTTGGCCTTTTTTTACGTCCTCGGCTCACGCGCATCCCCACGCGACGCCGGGCTGCAGCTTTCCAGGAGACGCGGCCGGCGGGGTTTCCGCCGGCTACGGGGGTTAGGTATGCGGTACGCTCGCGGACTCGCCTGTCACTCGATATCATCACGGGCCGGTTTGGCTGAATTCTCCGTGGACGGTGGACAAACGGATCTCGCACCCTGCAGCGCAGTGGTCCGCCCGTCCGTCCTCTTTGCTGCGCTGGCGAAGTGGCAAGTCAGTGAAGTCGCAAGTGAGAAGGGAAGGTAGGTCAATAGTAGGTGGTGGCTTCAGATGTTCTCTGGGCCTCTGGCTGGAAAAGAGCAACGTTTTCATGCCAATGTCACGAGCTTTTTACTGATGTGATATATCGGTTTTAGATGGAGATCCTCGCTGTCATTGGACCGGTTGGGTGGGGTGGCGTACCATACGGCCATACCAGGCAGGCGTGAAACGAAAACGACAAGATGTGAATCGTTCACGGCTTCACGCCTGGATCATAGGGGAACCTGTGCGCGGAGATGCTGAAGCAGTGTGAAGATTTTTACTAGTAACACTGTATATATATGAGGGGATACGAAAGGAAAGGAAGCAGCAACAACTTTTGGCGTCGTTCACCGTACGGTCGTCTAGTGGCCGGCCACGATGTAAATCGCACTCTCGTACGATTGACTAACTAGCCGCCTCTTGTCAGCTGTGACTTTATTTAGCCCAGTTCAGAGTCACAAACACTCTCTCTCTCTCTCTCTCTCTCTCTCACTTACAATGTCAATGCATTCATTGGCAAGATGGCAAGATGGGATTCATCGTTCACGAGAACTTCATGTCCTGCACAGGTCATTTCATTAACCTCTTTGCACTACTCGAGTTTTAGCCTTTTATGCACACTGGTGACTAGTCCAGCTATAAGCCCACAAACGCATGACCCTGGCAGTCCGCACATTGCTAACCAACAATTACAGTGTTACACTTTTGTTCCCCACTTCTGTAGCTGTTTGCTGGAATGAAGCGTAGTGCCGTTACTGCAGTAAGCCAGTAATTGCACTATGTGGAAATGTGGGATGAATGGATAATACATATACAACTTACCAAGAACAGGGTTTTCCCTGTTATAATCTTTCAATTCAAGATTGTAATCTTGTATTTTTTTTCACAGCTATATTAATATAAAACTTCTCAATGGTATAGGTCGTTTAAAAAAATGTAGGTCCGAACGACACCGGGGCAAAACGGAAGAAAATATTTTTCTTATTCGCACGCTTGTCGCATGCCGTGCAGTGAGTAGTGACTATCACGGTTCCTGTGCTCGCATGCTTCAGAACCCAGGTGCTTTGTAGCCTATAGCCGGCAATGCGAAATGCAAAGATGATTTCATGTTCTCTACCACCTTGGGGTTCTTACTTCTTGGCGAGCTTATCATGAGATGCGTACTGTCTGCTTGTCATGAATCAAAATCATCGTAGCTATGGATAAGGAATAAAGTGCTTGCATCTTTTGTTTCCTCCAGGCTTTTTCCTTTGTTTTTCTGCTCTCTTTTACTTTTGCCAAATGATGAATAAAGCATCGCGTAATCAACGACAAGGGGATATATAGCTTCATTCTGACACCTATTCTTACAATTGCTTCCGTGTATGGCATCAAAAGAAATGATACAACAATGAAAAATGCCCTCTCAAGTTCTCTATTCAAGAGGAGTAACTACAGTGAAAATCGAAAGTGTGTATCAGTGTGCATATCCAAAAAGAAAAAGGCAGGGATCAACTTTCTGAAGAATAGAATGATTATGTTGCCCTCCTTTTGTTTTGCTGCTACAAATATAGGCACAGAAAGAATCCGATAGTATTTGTACGAAGGTTACTTGCCTAAGATGAAGCAGGTAGCTTAGGTTTGTTATTCCTGACCAAATTTTGGACAAAGAGCTCTCCAGCACGATATGAAGACCGAACCTGAAAAAAAAATTCACAAAATAGAGAATAAGCTCATGTAAGACGATAACATGGTCAGTATCCAACATTCCTACATATTAGTCGATTACAGAATCATACAGCCAATAATAATAGCACTGGTAGCTGTGTTCTTCACTAAATTTCCAGAACTTTAGTTATGCATCATAGTGATATTTGTCAGAGCAACTTATATAGTACTACAATTTCCTATTTGTATTTACAATTTTAAGGGTAAAACTGAAGAGTCCCACTAATTAGATGTAGCACTTACCAGGGGTCCACTAGCAACATAGCGGAAACCCACCGATTCTCCATACTCCTTCCAAAATTGGAATTTCTCAGGAGTCACATACTCCCTTACTGTCAAATGTCTTTCAGTGGGCTGTAACATCAAGCAGATGGTTTGCATCAAAGACTGGCCAGTTATTCTGGACGAATGATTGAAGTGTGGGTACTGGGTTAACCTGCAAATACTGGCCCAGTGTCAAGATATCAACACCAATGGCCCTTAAGTCAATCATGGCTTGTTTCACCTCCTCGTCAGTCTCTCCAAGACCAAGCATGATAGAGGACTTAGTAATCATACCCTCTTTGCAACTTTTTGCATGCTTCAGAACAGCTAAGCTCTGATCATATCTGTAAGAGGTAAGAAAAAATTTTACAATGCCAGACGCTATCAGGCTATGAGGAAAAGAACTGTGCATAGTGCAAGTTATTAACTGGACATTGCCACAAGATACTAGAAATATAGTGCATGCGCAAAATCGAGGATAAATCGGATAACCTATATCATACCACTATACCAGATAAATTCGTTCGAACATATTCTAAGGGAAAAGTAGTTGATCAGGCAAAATAAATCATCTCCCGAAGATTATGGTGTGAGAAACGTTCAGAAATAAATAAGAGCGTCGCAACTCACCAATCAAACAGATTGCAAAACTTTGATATTTGCAAAACCATTGTTATGTCTCATACAATAAATACAGCAAGGAGTATGCAGGTCATCAGATACAGAATATCTATGGCTGTTTTTATTTTGCAATGTTACAGTCTACAGTATAGTTTACACTTCAGAGACAACAATTTGCAGCCTATATATAAGCACTATTGCACTGTAAGGTATGCATAGCTCAATAATAATTAGATTCATTGTTACTCAGAGGGCGAATTTAAGATGAACCACTTAGACTAAGACACACCAATAACTTAGAGAATGATCATACAGTCAAGCTGTAAAATTGATGCCAGGGACAGAATACTCGAACAGTGTTAATTTGTCTTTTTTAGGTCAGTTTAAGACATGACTGGGCACATCAGTCCTGTAAAAAACAATAACCTGAATAGAATGGTACTCCATTGAATAGAGTAAACCACATGGAATTAGTTCTAAATTTTTAACAGAAAAGCGCATGCAACATGTGCATGTGGATATTATTCAAAGTTTGGATTATGTAGGTTTCATGTACCTGTAGTGTAAATGAAAATCTGGAACATGGTACAGTTCAGATGTTCTTTTCCAGTAGGAAGTAATTTCATTAGGGTGATGCCTTGGGTGAATTGGTTATTGATTATCTAAATTATAAATGTACAAATAGTCCTAAGCAGGATATAATAGTGTGCTGGTAAAATCAGTGAATCACATTACCCTGCTCGAGGATCCCTAACGATTCTTTGCAGGCTCCTCACAGTCTCGATGTTGTGCGCAAATACATCTAGACCAGAGTTGGCCAAAGCTGAAACAGCCTCCAGGTCACCTCGAAAATCTGAGGTCAAGCACTCCACCAGTATCCCAGGTTTGAGCTCCTGAATAGGAAATACAGAAAACTTCAGTATGAAACTTCTACAAATAAATGCCCAACTTCTGTCAACACAAGGCATAAGGTAGTTAACCTTTAAAGCTCTCACTGTCTGCGCAAAATGGCTGCTACCACCATCAGGCAAGTCATCTCTGTCAACACTGGTCAGTACAACATAGTCCACTCTGAAAAGAGCAACATTTGTCAGACAATCTGTACTAATTTTGCCACACAAACAAGTGCATATGCATTGATTTTCTTTACTTCCAGACTTAACAAAATGCACTGTTATCTCTGTTCCTTCCTACAACTATCATTCCATCGATCAGTAACTCAGACAATTCGGAAGACATAAATGGCTAATTTGGAGATGGAGCGAACAGGCAAAGTTACCATACCCCCAGCTTGCAACTGCCAAGGCCGTGTTCAGAGGCTCCAGGGGATCCGGTGGTGGAGGCTTGTTGCTAGTCTTCACGGCACAGAAACGGCAGCCGCGCGTGCAGGTATCACCGAGCACCATGATGGTCGCCGTGGCGATGCCGTCGCCTTCCCCGCCCGCCCCTCCCCCACCGTTCCAGCACTGCGCCCCAGGAGCAAAGGATTTAGCTGTTCTCACAGAAATTGCTCGCGAGGATCACCTTGCTCTAGTAACATACGACTGAATCGCGTACCTCGCCGATGTTGGGGCACTGGGCCTCGACGCAGACGGTGTTGAGCTTGAGCTCGCCGATCGACTCCCGCAGCCGCGCGTACTTCTCCCCCTGTGCCGCACGCTGCCGCAGCCACGCCGGCTTCTTCACCTCCGGGTCCCTCCCGGTGTACGGCCCCGCCGCCCTACCCGCCGCCGGCGCCGGGGCCGGCGGCGCAGCCTCCGCGCGGCACCGGGCCACGGAGACCGAGCCGGGCCGGCTCCGGCAGACAGGGTTCCCGCAGGCCGGCCGGATCGGGGGTCGCGGCAACGGCCGAGCGAGAGAGCTCTGCATCATGGCCGACGAATCCGGCGCCGCCGCGTCTTCGCCGCTCGCACCCGCGCGGAGTCGTGTAGTGTAGCCGTGGCGTCCGCCGCCGTCGTCGTGCGAGGCGATGGGTTCGAAGCGAGACTTAAAGATTTTGCTTCTGCCGATTTTATCCCTCTGCTCTGGCCGCAAATCCACTGGATGGTTGGAGGGGTTAGGGGTAAAATAGGAATTATGCAATTAGCCGGCGATGATACCAAAGTTTCTGCTCAACCAGTTTTCCATCGGCTGCCGGTTGTTTGTTGTCATATTGATATTGAAACGTCAAAATAGACAGGAATTTCACATAAATTAGTTTAGTTCTTGTAAAATTCCTCCGTTCCAAGGCCTGACAATTGATTGAAGATTTCGGGCTTGTTTGGTTTGGTGCCAAATTATACCCTATCAATTTATTGGTAACTTCTAATTGTGCTCCTATATGTTTGGATAGATGCTAAATTTTACCAACACCAGTTCTTAAGTAATACAAAATTTGTCCACCTAAATTTAGTAGTGCCAGGAGCTACCCAAACTTTGGAACTACCAAGATGATTTTGGTAAGTCACCAAACCAAACCAATCTGGCCCTTCATACTGAAAATTCCTCCTTTCCAAAAGAGGCCCTCACAGATGTTGAAATTTCACACTGAGATAGTAGTGTACATCAAACCGTCACTTGAAGCTAGCTGTAACCAATAGCAGCAAGTACAAGACCAGCATATTGACAACATCAAAAAGACAAAAGCATTCAGATGCCCCAGTTTATATGGCTGTAATAACTATTACTACACAAATTTACAAATAAAGGCATGCAGCCTCAATCCTGGCATGAAGTATATAGTGCAACCGGAGTTCCCTTCAAACAAAATGTAGGCAGAGTAATGAACAGACCAAACATTTATGTTCGCACAAGGCTAAAAGCCGAAATCTTGTGCCAACCTGAACAAGTGAAGAGATGAAATGACAACAAACTGTAACGATTTACAATTAAGAGATATACCCCCAGTTTCCAGTACCCCACCATAGTGTCAGTAGGCACCTGGAAATACAGGCATCTCCAGGACATTTTAAGTATCCTTCCAAGAAATCTAATAAACAGAACTTCATTATTCCAACACACTTTGGTCCTAACTAAAACAGATTAAGACCAGACTAGTGTTTACTTGACGCTAGGCACCTTCCACACCAGTAAAACGACAGACAGGAAGGCCCTAGTACCTGTACAACCACTGCTGCTAAGCCCACTAATCTTGGACGTCTTCTTCACTGGGGAATATGAATGTTAAAAACTAAATTTTGCCCCAACGAGTTGGCTAGTTCATCACAGCATAGTGTTACAACAGCGTACGTACATATGCATATCAGGTGGGTGCTATATAAATGACCCACAGAAAGGGGAGATCGTTGGTCTACGAGATTAATCTGAAACCTAAAGTCACAATCTGAAGAAGGCTAGTTTTTCCCTGAGCAAATGGAACTTTCTTCCAAGCTCACATCTTATGAAGGGCATGCATGTCTCCAGATATATATGATTTGCCATCTGCAAGACAAGCGCATCGAGTCCTTTTAAGCATTTACGATCGACCCTTTGGCATCTTCAGGAATATCAACCAGGAACAGACTCAGAGGTGATGTACCCACCATTTGCCCCGGTGGGATTAATACCGGTCACTGGCATTGTTCGCTGAGCAAAATCAAGCAGCAGCTGGCGTTGCTGATCGTTTGTATGAGGAAGGCTTGCACGTAGCAACTCAACTGGCATCTCCCTGCTGGTTGCTTTTGAGACTTCAGATCCAGTTACAGAGCATGGTGACTGCATGACAAACATCTGCTTAATACTTTCATACTTACTGAGGCAGTATTTTGTCAGGAGTCCAAAGAAAGCATCAAATGATGCCTGCCAAAGAGTTCGGTTTGACACTGTATAGCTGGCTGCAGCATGGTGGTCAGTCAGCAACTCGGTTGCTCGGTCCAGTACTGATTTAATAATAAGAGAAGCCCCATCACCAGCAGAGCTAGCAAGAGGACGCAGAGGTGGCTGCTCAGATGAACATACGACAGCAGCAAGGCAAGCACTAAGAGCACCTAGTTCCATATGGAGCACACAAGATGAAACAGTCTTTGCAAGAGCAACTGTTGTTTCTGCTGCACTAGAATCTGATGGTAAACCCCCAAACAAGTACCTCAGATGTCGAAAAATAGCCATGCATATTATACGGGTCAACTCGCTTCCAGGGGTAAGAAGTCGAAGGTACCGTGACAAAAGTTTGCGTCCTTTAGGAAGAGAAACAATCCGAAGAAAAACAAGATCATCCTTAGGGGCCAATCCAGATGAATGGCTTGATTTGCTCGGACCAAGAGGGTCAACAAGCTGAAGTGATGTAGCTAGACCTTCAAGGAGGACCTGCCGTCTTCGCCTCAGTTGGAAACTGTTATCTTGTGCCTGGCTAGACTGCAATAGACGGTCAATATCATCCACCTCAAGAAGTAGGCAGATGGCATCTTCAACAGTGACTCTAGCTGCCAGCATTGGTTCTTTCTCCAGGGGCCTCAGAGAAGACTTCTGATCATGAGAACCATCACCAGATGAAGGAAGGTCAACTTCAAGAAGAGACCGAGGCCTACGTATGGAAGAGAAAGAAACCCTCCCTAGAGCATCAACCTGAAGATATGCATGATGGTCACTGCTAGATCTGGACTTGGAAGGTAAGTCTTTCATTGATGTTGGGGCAAAATTGGCCTTTTGCCTGGAACTGGCACCCTTTTTTGCTATGCAAGCTTGATGGTAATAATCTACTACATAAGGATCACTGCTGTGACTTGCTGAATGCTGCATTCTTAAGATAGATTCGATCTCTTCAGATGACATGTACTTAGACCTGAATTTTAGTCCACCACTATCACCATTTTGACTACCAGTATCAGTCAATGGTTGAGAAAAACGTGTGCTGTGTTTTCCCCTTCCTGACCTTGACCTCTTGTCTCTCAATGAAGGAACATTGCTGATAGAATCAAACCTTCCTGTTAACTCTGGGGAGTGATGTTGGTAAAATAGGTGAGGTGGTAAATTTAGGTAATTCTGATGGGATGGTTGGACTTGAACTTGTGCCAATCTCTGCTGCTGTTGAGAAAATAGCAGTGATGACATTGGGCTATTTGGAAGTGATATTTGTTTCTGTAACATGTTCGGAAGTAGATTAAATTGATCCACAGCATACGGGTTGGCTTGGTTTGGCCAATCATTTTGTATTGGATTGCTTCCAGGAAGATTTGGAGAACCAAAGGACACGCTCCCTCCATATGGTAGTCCATGAGATAGTCCAGCCATATGATATGAAGAACTTGGAAGTGACATGCTTGGAGAACCCATTTGTAGACCAGCACCAACTGATGGAATGCTCCCATGACGTGTAAGGCCTTGAGCAGTATAAGGTGATCTAGCACCTGGAGGTGGAAAGGATGTAAATGGAGGAGATTGTGGTGCAACGATAGGTTCACTTGCGCGGTGCTGCAATGGTTGTTGAGGATATGAAGATGTTCGGCTCAATGGTTTGGCGTCCCCTTGCTGCCCCAGAGAACGTGACTGTGACCACCATCTTTTACTTTCCTGAAGTTCCTCACCCTCTAATATGTCTTGATCTACCCAGTTGGGAAACTCAGCATCTTCAGCCCAATCAACAGTTAGAGAACCTGAAAAGGTCATTTGCATAGTTCAGTAACAAGTTCAGCCTTCCAGTGTTCATTTGACTTTGACTACACCATAGAGTTTCAATAGCATGGTTGCTTTTCAACAAATAAAGGTGTAATAGACACAAGATAACCTTTCTTCCAGCCGACATTGACGGCATTAAAATTTTGAAAACATGTGTAATAATGCAGAATGGAAGCATTTCATAAATGAGATTACATAGAGCTTTCAACAATGTTGCATACAAAAGCTACACTATAGAACTCTCTTAATGAAAACAATTATAATTCATAATGTTTTCTTTTCTTTTCTACAACAGACTGTTGACATGATAAACAAATCCACAACTGTGTACAGCAAGTCAAAATTATACCAAGAATGAGTTAGCAATGAAATGCAAAATGGTTGACTTCAACATATTTTAAAAATGAACAATCATGCACAAAAGACATGCATATTGTCAATATTGTAGTCAACATCTTTAAAAACAAAGATCTGGCATCACATTTCATAAAGATATACACATTTTCCATACACTAAACATCATTAGTCATTTTCCATCAGAACATAATGCTGACTTACTTCCTCTTGAGATGGATCTTCTGTCACCAATAACACCAGGATTCCGTGTTCCACTAATGCTTCGGTTCAACTGACGATAAAAAAATGTAAATAAATCAATGTGCAACAGCAGAACAAGCGCATAAAATAAACAAGAACAGAAGTCAAGGTTAAAACAAAATATCATGCAATTACGGATCCATATGCAAGCAATATGTCAGGTGTAGATAAAAGTTGAGGCCTCATTACTCATTAGTGATTATCCCAATCCTCTTGGGACTAAGGGATGGGATATATAACGTATCCTTAGAAAAAGAGCAGAAGCCTAGTTGATCACTCCGAAACAATTTCAGACATTACAGACTTGGTAGTTGGTACCTACTCCTAGATCTTTTATGTGCAAATAGGCCTTAGATGGGGCAAAATACTTACAGATGCAAAACAGGCTAACGCAAGAAGAAGCTACATTCAGCCTAAAGACCACTAATATGTGTCATTTATCCAGTACATGCTTGGGGTAGCAGGCAGCCTAATTGTAGTGGAAATAATCAGATAGCCGGAACTACAAATGAATAAAATGGGCACTTAATGTTTAGATTATTTCAGCTTTTGGGGGGAGGAGTATAAGTTATATGCCCCCACAAAGATTGCACCTTTAGGATTTGCACCTGCATGTATCGTTGACATGTGGCCTGGGGGTGCAATTTTCTGGGGAAATATAATTATTTCTCAATACAAGAATGAAGTATGGAAGAGTCAGAGTAACCACTTGGCCAACACTGGTAAGGCATAACAGGGCCTTAACATATCTAATACTTAAACGGCTACTGCAAAGTGAATCCATCCAAGCGAAGTCACTTTTTTTTTTAATAATGAAACATCAATTTATAACACTGGAGCTTGTGAAACAAACCTTTGCAAAAGTGCTCGCAAGATCATCAATTTCTGACAAGTTACTCAGATTATCAATCTGCAGAACATAGTAAATTGAATCAGAATAACTCCACAACACTAAAGACGATAGTAAATCCATGATTTATGATGAGAAGAAGAAAGGGAAAGCGCTACAAAAGTAAAATTCATGTATGGGGTGCAAGGCGGCTCAAACATGCAGACATCCCTAACTCCTTGTAGAGTCTTACCTTCCACATGATACAGTTCCAAATATTGATGGCAATTGTAATGTAATATTGGCCAATTGTAATGAAATATTAGACGAATTTTTCCCCATCACAATAAACTCCAAGTGGCTATTTAGAAATGCACATTAACTAATTAAATTCAACCCCCCCTAAAGTTGTTTCATCCAACCAGCATGAGTATAAAGTTGTTATACATTACAATTGCTGAAAAGTAGTTGTGTTAACCAGCACAAGCTTAGGATTACATGATATTGATAATAAAAACCACCATTTGATCCATAGAAGATCCAAATTACTTCATAACATTTCAAGCATGCTCAATAGTAAGCCCTGTCAATACGATCTATCAATAATGCAGTGAAGATTGGAGAATGCAAAAGCAACTTGAACATTCAAGAAATGGCAATACAGCCAACAGTAGAAACAGTGAACTCTAGCATTCTGTATCAAAATAGGTTATATGTTTTTTGTCCCATTCTGCTATTGATCTCAAAATGCAGAGATAGTTCTCTTCTAGCTCCAGAGCAAATGAGCATTGGGCTAAGTAACACTAGGAAAAGTGTGCCAGAAAACTTTAGCCCCTCTCACAAAAACATAAGTCCCTCCCCTAGGGACTTATGGTTTTGTGAGAGGGGCTAAAGTTTAGTCCCTCTCTCCCAAACACCCCCTAACCAAATCAAAAAATCATACCGTGGCCACAAGCTATACAGCTATAGCTTGAAAGGCTACCAAAAAGAATTATGACTGGACTGAAACAAGCCAATAATAGGCTTGTGACGAAACAGCCAAAAAGGCTACCTTGAACATTACTTATAGTCACTATCATTTATCCGAAACAAAACATCATTTGTTCTAGTAATTCTCAACTTAATACATTTAGCAGCAAGATTCGTCTTCCATCCCCGTCTCATGGAACTCCACCCTTGCAATGGAACTTTTTAGTTATCAAACAACTGATAAAAACAATGACCATTCAGCATGCATCAAGGTAAAGGATCTGCCTATGATTGAGCATAAAACTTCCCGCCATAGCTACTCCTCCAACGCTAATGATGTGAACCTCAGCTCCACTGATAAGACCATATAGGCCCGCATGGTTTTATTCTTGATTCCTCCTAGCGCTAAACGTGCTATCGGAAAAGGAGATAAAAGGACGGCATCCGAACCAAGAACACAAACCAATATCAAGAGGACGATAGTTCACAACAAACATGGCAGCTGTGGACATGATCAAATGAAGGTTCCGGGATCCGCACCTCTTCTCCAACAGAAGAGAGCCGGTACAGCCCATCTTCTGGCCCGCTGAATCCACCGCCATTGCCATCACCGCCGCCATCCTCCAAGCAACTGAGCTCGAGTCCCTCCAGTGGCTCCTTCCCGAAGAAGGCGTACTGCCCAGCATCAAAATTACCTGCATCGAGAAGCGTCAGATGGCACGGATTAATATTAATCGGCGTAAAAAACCATAACTTCTAACCAAATTACAAGCGAGAACCGACAACAACGGCAAGAACCACACGAAACGCCAATCAGGCCAACAAAAGAACATCATTTCTTTTTTCTAGTTGAGAACTCAAAGAGCCCGAATTCGAACGATTCTCCGTCGATACCCCCAAGATTCGCATCAGAGACGCAACAGATTAACAGTAAGGCGCCGACTTCTGCACCAAATCAGACCAAAACAACAGTAACTACTGGAAACAACCAGCGCAGCGGCAACAGCCGGAGCGGAGACCAGATCAAACAGCCCGTGAAACCCACCGGAAGGTGGGTTACCAAATTGCCAAATTCAGCCGCGAGAAGCCTCACCTGCGGCGGCGGGGGAGGAAGAAGACGCGCCGCCGCCGCCACCCGACTCGACGCCCCGCATCTCCGTAAGAACCCTAGCAACAGCAGCGGCGGTGGCGGCAGCTGTAGCAGCAAGCGGCGTCGCGCATCTAGGCGAGGGATTCGCGCGATTTCTCCACGGCTTTGGATCTGAGAGAGCTGTGGGCGAGGAAGAAAAGGAGAGGAAGGATAGCTCGGCCTCACTGCGGCTTACTACTTCTTCCCTCTTTTCTCTCTCCTGCCTTAAATAAAAATGATTCGGGATATGCAACCAGAGGAGAATTTATGAATCCCAAAAAATAAGAATGAAAGATTAAAGAAAAAAAAACTGGTCTTTTTTTTTCTCTTTCTTAAAGCAGGAGACTTGCAGTAGAAAATACTAGGGTTTCCCTTGGAAGGCACACAAATATTAATCCAGCAAGGGCAAGGTAAGAGGAGGAAGATGAGAGGAAATAGAGGGGATTAGAAGTGGTAGATGAGAGATGCTAAAGAGTTAAGGGCGAGAGAAGAAGACTTTAGCTTGGCTTGTTTGTTACTCTACCAATATTTATTTCCTTTGTGTTTGCCTGTTTATCTCCTTTCTCTCTTTCTATGTTGCTTTTTTAGGCCTGATGATTTTAAAATTTGTTCTGGTGTTACAATTAATCCTTACCTTGTTTCTCTCTCTTCTATGATTATCTGTCACAATGATGATGGTTTAGGGTGGATTTGGCACTCAGTTAGCAATTGGTTGTGAATAGGGGAATTATTAACTGCCAGTGGTGGTAGGTTTCAGGTACTCTAGGAAATTTGAGAGGAGGACCATATGTATGTAATCTGTTGTAACTAAGTTTCAAATATTTACATAGATAAAACATGAAGCATCAAGCATATAAACCTCTAATACATTTAAATTTTAATACATGTAGATAGCATGTGTAAAATTCAACGATCTTTAGTATAGTCTGTTTTAGAAATAATGTATCGTACCGTTTCAATAGAATTAGTAAATCTTAGGAAACTATAGCTATTGTTAAAACTATATGTCTGCTAAAATTTTAGCATATCTTTTTATTAAAAAAACTAAAAAAAATATTTATGTGACAGGTCTAGGCTGGCCTGTCAGGTAGCATACATCACTTGCATAAGTTTACGATTATGTGTCGGAGATGAACAATACATGCTCCGTTCCTGGCAAAATTAACTTCCAGAGATGAATTTTGACATATGCTTATCCACATCCGTCCCCAGAAATTGATTTATTTTGGACTGATCTTAAAATTATATATATATATATATATATATATATATTAATAACATTGTTTAATATTGTTGCAGATTTTTTTAAGACTAGTCAGGGGGGTGGAGAGCTTTCTCACCTGAATTTTATAAATAAAAGATGTGAAGATACAATATCAGTTTGATACCAATTGCACAGTTTACATGTAAATTGCGAGACGAATCTGTTAAGCCTAAATTGTGCCATGATTTGACAATGTGATGCTACAATAAATATTTGCTAATGACATATTAATTAAGCTTAATAAATTCGTCTCGTAGTTTACATGCGAAATCTGTAATTTGTTTTGTTATTAGTCTATGTTTAATACTTCAAACGTGTGTCCGTATACTTGAAAAAAATTGGCCAAAAAAGCCAACACGGCCAGAGTTTCTTTCCAGGATTCAACTACGATCCTATCAGCATATTTGAGGCGTTCGGCCCAAAGGATATTGTTGTAGATTTATAAAATGTTTAGTTAAAATTGTAGCAAATGCATGATTTCATGCAATGTATTCGTCCGCGTAGTGTCAAAATGCAGCTACAACAACAGAGCAGAACATCGTTTTCCACAGAGGACGCAATTGGCGCGCTTCGTTCACTGTTTCACCAGTACACTTTCGCAACTTGCAACTGATCTGGGCTCCACGGTCCCGTGTGGGTTTGACGTTGTGTAGTCGTTAGCATCTCGCACCAAACACCATACCCTACCAGCAAACCAGTCGAGCAAGCAGCCAAGCACAGTGACCATTTCACTTGTTCACTGCTTCCCCCCGCCCCCCCCCCCCCCCCCCCCCCCCCACCCTTTTCGTTTCCACTTAAAATAAACATGCCACTGGCCTACAATTGTTTAGCCTTCTCTTCTTCGTCTTCTTTTTGTTAACCTCAAAAGCTTCCAGCTAAAATGACAACTAGAAGAAGCTGTCGCCAAGTGAAGAGCCGGTACCAAACATGATCCTTCAAAAGGAGCACGCATTTTCTTTTTTAATAAAGGATCAAAGCTAAGATGTGCGGATAGAAGTATTCGCTCCTGGTGCTTTCGTTTTGGACGGCACTTTGCAAGAGCACTTTTGTTTTTTGTTACGTTTCTTTTTCAGCTTCCATGGGAGATGATAGAATTATTGGTGAGCGGAATATTCTTTTTCATGGAGATGGTTGGGAGGAATATGTTCCAAGGAGCTTGGTTAATCATCAGAGGCTCTGGATTCTAGTAGAATACTCCTACATGAAAGCTCGGGCTGGCCAGGAATCTGTGGGATCAATAAGCGAGTGTGATGTAAGCTTGAGCTACTAATGAGTCAACAGTTGCCTTCTAGCAGTACACTATTAATGTTGCCTTTATCTAGCTACACAAGTAAAGTGATGGTAAAAGTGCATGGTACTGTTACTGTATCTTGAAGTTACATCAATCATCAGAGAAGATGATGCTTAGTTTAGTGTACGTTAAAATTGAAAGTTTAATTGAAATTAGAACAATGTGACGGAAAAGTTAGAAGTTTATGTATATAGAAAAGTTTTAAAATGATGTAAAAGTTGAAAGTTTGAAAAAACAGTTTGGAACTGGACTCGGCTTTACTGTAATACGCCAAGAGGATTACTACTTTCGCTAGTTTGTCTTAAGATTTGTAGCAACATGTAGTGTACTATTATAAGCTAGCTAGTAAGGATCGTGCTACACGTGACAATTCCCTTTGAAGTGCTAATCTGAATTCCCTTCTTCATAAATTTAATTAATATTTGACTCCAAGAGAAAAAAAAAGTTTAGTTAAACCCCCGAAAAAATCTCCCCCAAAATAATAATGGCGCGATACCTTTTCTACAAGTATCGCAACGATTTACGCAGAATTCTGTAAACCTTTTGGTACCCGATACATACACCAACCAATTATTCAATGCCAGCTTCAGACAAATATCAGCGGATGTAACCATATTCTTATCGGGCTTGACACCAACCGGATCGGAAGATCAATTCTAAATACGTCAACGTAGAAACACACAAGCAGGACACCATTTTTGCGTGCGACTCTCCAAAGATTTTTTTTAATCGCCGCTTTCGCTTTTGGACGGGTCACTACTCACGCACCAACGACGAACCGCTCCACGTACAGTCAAAAGCCGGTGGACACGTAGCGCTGCGCTAGCGACGTCGCTAGCTCCCCCTCCCTCCCGCGTCCGCGTGCAGGACGATCTGCTTCTGCTGCAGGGTGATCTGATCTCCCCGCGTGCTTATCCGCCATCCGCGCGCGTGGCCGGCAAAAAAAAACGCCGAGACGAACGCGGCTGACGAGCGCACGCGCGGTGGTGGTTGCGGTTCCTTCTCGTTTTGGATCAACACTCCATCCCCCCCGTCTCGTCGGTCTTGTCTCTCCGCTGTCTCGGCGGCGAGAGGACGTACGATATCCGGCGGTTCAGCCGTGTCGTTTTCGACCAGGCTCGGCTCTCATGGTTGCGTTTCCTTCTCATTTTGGACAACACGGTGCCGCACGAGCTCGGTGGCAGGCAGCCAGGCAGCCAGGTAGTAGACGATACCCCGTCTCTCTCTTGTCCGTGCTGCTGCTGCTGCTCTGCTCTGTAGCACCGAGCCACCGACGATGATCTAGCGGTCAGGCCATCGCGTTTTCGGTGTCTATATGTCAGTCTCATGGTCCAGCTGTGATTAGGAATAACTGGACGAAGCCGGTTGATCAACGGTGAAAGTAAGCACGAAAAAGACGGTCGAATTGAACTCAGAGTAAAAATTACCTGAGTCAACGCACGGGTGACACAACCGTGAAAATTCTCTATGACGAGAAGATAGTACTCCACAGGAGTACCGCCTGTACCAGGGCTACTTAGATGCCCAGCTAACCTGACAGTTACGTGCGAAGTGGCTGTGACCACACGCGAATTAACTGGAGCAGAGTAGGACATGTGTGATTGGGCGGCTAAAGCCGGCCAAAGACCGGTGCTAACTGCTCATTATAGTCGGTATAATCGTTGGGGTTAGTTGGATCTCCCGCGGTGCACGGCACACGCGGCCTATTATACTAATCCACCGTCCCACCAGGTGTCGCTTGACACATAAGCAAACGCGGCGGAAAAGGAGACCGGCCCTCTTCGGTTAGGCGGCGGCCTAATTAACGTACGCGTAGTAGTAGCAGTAGCAGCGCTCGTCGCGTCACGCACGGCGTGCGGCCCCCCCATGCTATGCGTTGCTCCGCGGGACGTGCTGGCGTTTGAACGTACAGCCAGCCAGGTGCTGGATCGGATCGAGCGGGACGTGCCGTCCGCGAAGCGTGCGCGTCCCCTGGCCAGCTCGGCGCGGGGGAAACGGATGGCAAGAGCGCAAGACGATCTCACAGGGGGGACGCGTGCGCGCTGCCCCCGCCCGCGCGCGGAGGCGAGGCGCCGGGGGCGTGGGCACGTAGTAGGCCGCACGCATGGGCACCGGCCAAAACGGAACTCGCGCACCGTGCCCACTGCCCACCACGGGTAGTACGCGGCCGCCACACCGTTCGGGCGCGTGCACGTGGGCGGGGTTGGGACGGTCGCTGGCCGGTGTTTCTCTACTCTCCTGGCTCTGGGCGGTTTTTCGATCGGCAACAACGGTGACTGATTCGGTGGGTAGGTTGGTGGTGAGAGCGGCACGACGACATGGGCCACCCTGGCCTGCGTGGTATGTTCGGTTCAGGGTGGGCCGGCATGGACGAGTCGTCGTAGGATGCGGAATTTTTTTTATTTTTAATTTTTTTTATTAAAAGTTTTACAAAAATAATTTTTCATTTTGAAAATTGACAGAAGTGGTTGCCTACCGCCCTCTGGGAGGGCGATTTTTAAAAATCGCCATCTCAGAGGGCGGCGAAAGTGACGTGGCAGACGGCCGTTCGCTCTCGGGCGACGGCCGTCAACGAAATTTGCAGGCGGCCCCCTTGCCGCCCTCCGCTAGGGCGATTTTGTACTGTGCGGGGGGCCGCCTGCAAATGGGCGGCGGGGGGCCTGGAATTTTGCAGGCGGCCCCCTTGCCGCCCTGGGGGAGGGCGATTTTATACTGTGCTTTGTATTTTTTTATAAATATCAATAGTTATCAAATCTTTTTATATTGAAAACTATACAAGATTAAAATCTCCAAGACTGGTAAAATACAATTTTATTATTTTTTAGGGCCTATTTGGAATGTTACCGTACAAATATTTTGTTAGTGCCAAAATATAAGCAAGTTTTGGCACTACCAAATATTTGGTAAGGTAAAATTGCATTTGATCATATTTGGTTTGCTGCCAAAATGTAAAATTGTAGTGAAGAATGTTCTACATAATCTCAAATCTAGATTACGTATTACCAATGAATAGGCTTCAATCGAAATCAAACACAAGTACTATTGAAATTACCAAAATATTGGTAGGGCATGTTTTTGGTAGCAATCCAAATAGGCCCTTAGTCTTACGCATACAAAAAATCAGCACCATAATTAAACATTGTAATGATACACGGTACAAATTTGTCGATCCCGACGAATCAAGCATGCGGTAACCTATCGGCCCCTTGTAGGTCGGTCAGAATGCATTGCATTCTCGTGGTCCTTCAATCGTTGATACTCTACTTGTGTTTCTGACTCTGTTATCTTCTGGCCATGATATGATGGAGTGACATTGTCGATCCATCGAGTAAATCCACACATCCTTGGATTGCCCTGTAAAAATAGTAATGTTATTCAGTTTGGGTAGTAATTTTGTGCAAATCATAGCGGATTTTGTAAATGGTTAGACATACAACGAAATCGTTGTCTACATTGGGGCAGACAAAATATCTCCTTCCAAATGTTTGTTCAGCAAAGGATGTAGCCACCTGGCAACGATCTCTGCACCCACACTTTGGACGCTCGGACCATTTAGGTAACCCTAATGGATTGTTCCTCCAGTCTAAGCTTGCAATTTCCACCCGACGTTCGTACTACATCCAAGCATGAATGAACTGTATGGTCGGTTCAGGTTGCGTTATCGGCCCGCCACTTGAAGTAACTCTGACTGTGTCAATCCATTGTACGAATTGACATTTCCTTACATCCTCTTATGTACATCCATTTTGGGATAGTTAAGTTAATGATAGTACTGAGGAGTGATGAAAAGAATAGTTGTAATTACCACGAAATCATCGTCGACAATGTTTGGACACATGAAACACCTTTGTCCTCGAGTTCGGTGCCTTACGGACCTTATGACCTAACAACGGTCACCACAACGACACTCCGGACGCTCACGCCATGTGGGGAGTCCTAGGGGATTTACGTGCCATTCTAAAGCCTCAGCAGCAATTCGACGTTCATGCTCATCCTTCCGCCTTAGGTAGTCCGATCTTGTTTCACTACGTGGGTAAGCACGTGTTCCGTCGTTTTGTGGGTTCTCCATGTCTACCCACTCGATGAAGTTGCACATTGGACGATATGTCTACGTAAGATGTTACAATTGTGTACGAAGAAGTTAGTTTTTTTATCCATTTGAACTTCGAATAGATGAAGCATACCTGATCAAAGTTCGCGCATTGGAAGAATCTCCTGCCCCGAGTTTGTATCATGAGGGAAGACTTGAGTATGCATCCATCCCCACAATCGCACAAAGGACGGTCACACCATGGTGGAAACCAACCAGCAAAAGGATCGCTTCGCCAGTTGAGACGCTCAAGGAATGGCGCTTCCATTTTTGTGTGTTGTGTGCTAGTGGGAAAAAAGATATGAAGAGGTTGCCTTCAGATTGTCAATTATATAGCGTCGTTTTCACTGCAATATATGTGAACTCAATGAGATACATTATTCATTAGATGTGACAAGACGATCACGCGTGGGCGTGATTCACTTTATGTCAACAGGGAGCGCCGAAAGTTGATAGTGACAACTCGAGCTGCCGCTTTTCATGTGTGCTGTTGTGGACTGTGCGCGCTACTGGATCTGACACTACCGTGAAGCGCCGAAAGTGTGTTGTCGTGAGCATAAGTTGTTCTAGCACCATATGAATGAAAAGAACTATGTAGATGAGACAAACACAAGTAGTACTGCAGTAGTAATAGCAAAAGTAGTACTGCTTTACAAGTTTGTAAGCCAAAAGAAACGGTCACATAAGGACTGAAGAGGTAGAACACTACTGACGAGGCCTCTTACCCCTGTCCCTCCTACCCTGCGCCCTAATGTGCCCCTCGGAGTACGTGAGTCGGTCCGGGGGTACGGCACGGCCAACCCGTTCTGCCTGTACAGGTGTGACCTCTGGCTGCTCCTGAGTGTGCGCCTCTGGAGCTCCTCCAAGCTGAGAGGAGCCTAGTACGTCGTGGTGGTGTGCACTGTGCAAGTCGTCGTCGTAGAACTGGCTAGTAGGACCAGTCCTACCGGCGTGAGACGAAGAGGCCCCAGTACCGAAGATCCCGGCTGCAAATCCTGCTGGACAAGGACCATCAGTTTCATACAGGTATTTAATAGTATTAATAAAAAGTAAAGTACCGTGTGGGCGAGGGATCGACGCTCCGTGAGAGGAAGAGCTGGCGAACGCGCCCGAAGAGGTGGCGAACGCCCCTGCGGAGCTCGCGGAAGCGCCGGTCGTGCCTGCGAACGCGCTTGAAGGCAGACGAGGTCCTGCGATGAGGAAACGTGCAGTTAAAACATGGTGACATATTCGTGCAAAAGCTGAAACAAAAATGAACTAATCTCTGGGCTGAACTGTACCGTGCGAAACCGGTGCTGTAGGTCGCACTGCTCCGAAGCTAGGGGCGCTCGAAGGCAAACGAGGTCCTGCGAGTATGGAACATCAAGTTACGACGGGGTGATGTTTTCGTACAAAAACAGAAACAAAACTTAAGAAACCTCTGGGCTAAGCAGTACCGTGCGAAACAGGTGCCGTAGGTCGAGGTCCTGCTCCGACGGTAGGCGCGCGAGGCCGTGGTTGTACCGGACTAGCTGGAGGTACGACGTCCACGGCGCTGCGACAGGAGAAGACGCGCATGACCGCATGCATCTTCTCCTGCATCCGGTCGAAGGTCACCCTCTGCTCAACGTCAGTCAAGTGCAAACCTCTGTTCAACCTCACTTGGACTGCGGTGATATCGGCACTGATATCCCGTGCGGCATCAGCCTATGCAAGATGGAAATAAAAAATTCAGTAATTGTCCTATATTATGCAAGATAAATGAAATAATTGTAAGAACTAATACAAATTCGACGTACCCCCACGAAGTAGTCTCGGTCACGGTGCGTGGGATACGCGTCCGTGACAGCAGCAACGTGCGGCTCTGGGGCGTCTGGAGTGAAGGTCACACGCGCACGAGTGCGAGGAAGGTACCAGCGAAGGTAGTCACGGTAGTTCTCCTCCGTGTGTGGGAAGAGCTCGTTGATCACCTCCTCTGTAGCTAACACCCAGTCGTCAACGTACTGCTGTACACGTGGAGCCCAAAGTGCGCCTGCTAGCTGTCCCCGTCGAGTCAACCTGTGAAGAGAGGTAAATTATATGGCTCGATGAAGTAATTATCATAAAAATTTAGAAATGAACAATCCGAACTCACGAGTGGTCGGCAGGGAGGACGGTCGGCTGCACGTTGCCCGGAAACACCTGCCTAAGTCCGAACTGTCTCATCACACGCTGCGGGCAGTGAGGCTCAACGAAAATGTCGAACACCATCGGCAGGATGGTGAGCCAGTAAGCCTGGTCGCGTGTGCACAAGGACGAAAGTCCTAGCGGTGCTCTCGCAGCGACGGCCTCTTCTGTGTACGGCTCCCAGATGACGTCGCTCGGCTGGAGACGGTCAAACTCGAACACGAAGTCCGGGTAACCTCGTCTCACCTGGACGTGAGCGTAACGACGCTGCAATAAACATGATCGGAATTAGACATGTTATGTGAAGAAAAAAAAGAAGACGACTGATAAACTTATAACGCAGCGAAGTTGCACTAACCCCACGTCGACACCAGTAAGTCCCCATCGTGGGACCGTCCTCTGGCCACTGCGCGCTGCGACCAACCCCGTAGGGTGCGCTGTCCACCACTGGTCGACCTATGGCAAACCTCTCGGCTGCCCAAAGCTGAAGCAACATAGGGCAGCCAGCGATGATCGCACCCGCGTCAGTCTTCGTGCACGCCTCACAGAGGGCACGGTACGTGGCTGCTAGCACGGCAGAACCCCAGCTCCACTGCGGCACGTCCTGTGGCTAAGCATCCGCGATGGACCGTGCGTAGTGGACCAGCCGGAAGTCCACAGCGTGCCCGTGGGTGCTAGTGAACATCACCCACCCGAACAACCACAACAGGTACGCCTCAAGGGAGCGTCGGACCGAGTAATCATCAGCGTCTGGGTGCAGAAGGTCCGCCTACAATTAAGAATGAAATGTTAGTACAAAACACTATGTTGATCACAAATAAGCATGTATGATAATAACAACTTATTTACTTACAGTGAACTGGAGCAACCAAGCCTTGCTAGGCCCGACTGTAGAGTACGGAGGAAGGGTGTTGGCCGGTCCTAGGTGTGGAAGGCGCATCACCTGCTCGAAGCGCGCAGTGATATCCTCCTTCCACCCAAAAACACCGTCCACGGGACCAACTGGTGCTCCCGCCAGCGGTAGCCCGAGCAGGTACGACACGTCCTGCAGTGTCGGAGCCATCTCCCCACAGGGAAGGTGGAACGTGTGCGTCTCAGGTCTCCAGCGGTCTACCAGAGCGGCAAGGAGTGACCGGTCTGCATCCCACCGCTTCGCTGGGTCACGGACGTCCGCCGCCGCCTCAACAAGCCTACAAAGTGGTAGAAGGCCTGCCGCACGCAACCTGTATAGAGCAAACTTCAAACATAAGTACAACACAAAGCAAAGTTGAGTTGAAATGTGAACATACGCGTACCAAGGAATGTGACGGGGGTCGACACGCAACCACTCGCGCGACGTGCGTGGACGGAAGGTGCCGAGCTGTGCACCCTCGACTGCTGATAGGAACGAGCGGTGGTTCCTGTCAATCCCACGGTTGAACAGCGCCGGTGTGTCGTACGCCATACCTGCATCAAATAAATTGATCAGAAACATATAAATAATTAGTTCAACATAAGTAATAAATGTTCATAAGCGAATTACTAACACATATTAAACAAGAGTACAAACAAACAAAAGTGTCACCATACGGAATATTTCTGATTACAACAATAACTGCAGTTACACGATATGAGTACTTAGTCCGAACACTCATCACGATAACATTATGATACAACACCGAATAGTTCGCAATACTACTAGTACAACAATAGTCGGAGGTACTCATTACAACAACATTCAATTGAAATTACACGATAGAAGTATTTAGTCCGAACACTCATCACATCACAACAGCATTTTATTTCCTAAATCGATAGCATTGTTACACCATGGAATCGCCTGCTGCGCGACGACGCCTTGGCCTTGCGCGCCTGCTTGTTGTTCCTTTACCAGGTGGTCGCCTACCATCACTTGCCTGTCCAGATGGACTAGCATCTGCGCCGCTTGGAACTTCTGCATTCTTCGGGCATTTCTTGTAAGTATGGCCGTGCAGATCACACTTGCTGCAGCGTAAAGTCCTCCCACCTGCTTCTGACTCATCCATATCATTTCTGATGCGTCTAGTTTGGCGTCGTCCCTTTTTCACCCTTAACTTAGATGGATCTGGAATATAAAAAACTTGGGCACTCAGCGTTGTGTAAGATCCTGAGATCCCGAACCCATATATCTTCTCACTCCATGTATGAAAGATTGCTTCTTTCCTGAAATAATTTGAGACGTACACATTGGGAGATATGCCACAATCACCGGCAGCAGCAAGAACGTGTGAGCAAGGAAGGTGATGAAGCTTCGGCTTCATACAACTGCAGGTACATCCACCATCCGCCTTCAAGAGACATTCCTGCACGGCTTGCTTGCGATAGATACCACGCCTGCTCCTATCAACACACATTATTTCATACCGATGCACTTGTGTGCCTTGAGCAACAACTCTATGTCTCCGTGCCTTTTTGATTTTATCTTCCATGTACTTTGTCACTACGTTGCCAAACACTATGTTGTTATCGGCCATGGACGGACCAATTTTCTTGTATCGATCCCTAAAGTAGGCTTGCGTGCCGTGAAGGATGAATTCAACAATAGCAACCAATGAAAGTACCCGAACTCCTCGCATTACCCAGTTGTACACCTCTGCCAAATTGGTTGTCATTATGCCATACCGAGATCCATCGGTGTCGAACAATAGAGACCACTTCTCCTTAGGCTCATTCTCAATCCACTGAGTGAAATTTCTGATGGACGACCCTGATCTCCTTCTCATTGTTGGTGGGTCATCATGTAATGCACTAAGAGGTATGGGAGGCTCGTCACCTTCAACTTGTGGTCTGCGAGATTGCTCATCTGTTTGCTTCGTTGTCAACTCATCCAACTTGTCCCACAACTCATTAAATTTCTTCTCTTGGTTCTGTGCACAGAGCCTCTTAAAGAGCTCCATAAGATGCTTGTTCTTGAATTGCTTGTAGAAATTTGCACCCATGTGACGCATGCACCACCGACTCCGAACATCAGGCCACTTAGCTGGAAGTCCCTTCTCATCCCAACCGTTCTGCAAGTAGTCAATAGCCCGCAATATACCCGCATGACGATCATGTATAAGGCAAACGTTGGGCCTCATACGCACCACTGCAATGTGCACTCTCTCTAGGAACCAGTACCAGCTTTCAGTGTTCTCACTCTCTACAAATGCAAAAGCCATAGGTAGAACCTGGTTGTTCCCATCACACCCAATTGCTGTCAATATCTGACCTCGGTATTTACCTGTCATAAAAGTTCCATCTATGCATAGAACAGGTCGACAATGCACAAAAGCATTGATGCAAGCACCCAATGAGAAAAAGGCTCTTTGCAGCACACTCTTTGTTCGATCATCAACCGATGTAAATGTATGTAGGTCATAGTAAGTATTATTATTCCTCTGGGCAATGGTGGCTAACAAACGAGGCAAATTATCATAAGAAACTTCAAATGTGCCATACCTCATCTCAATAATCTTTTGTTTGGCTCTCCAGGCCTTTGCATAGCTTATGGTGTACTTGAATTTGTTCTCGATGTGCCTAATAATTGATTTTGGTTCAAAGCCAATGTTACCAACAACACTGCTATACATCTCACTTGCCACAAAAGCTGAAGTGATGTTTCGGTGATACTTCTCCACCCCTTGTAAGTAGCACTTGTGCTTGGTCACAATGGTAACTTTCAAATAATCATTCCATTTACTCTTATATGCATGGACACGCCACGGACAATCTTCCTTCATGCACCTCACTTCATACACATAATTTGTTGACTTGACCACCCTAAACTCTCTCTGCAAGGAAACTGCCCAATGCTTCACCGCCTCCTTCATCTCATCCTTATGAGCATACCTTGCACCCTCAATTACCTCGTTCTCCTTATACTCCCAGGGTACATGATCACCCTCTGATATAACAAGTCCAGAGAAGTCCTCATTTGCCCAATCAGTGGCCATTACATCACCTTCCTCATCGGATGATGCGTCGTCGTCCGCTTCCTCATTATCCGAATCTTCCCTCTCCATTTCATCAACAATTATACCGACTCTCTCCCCCTCATCCGCCATGCCCATGGCCTGCTCCTCCCTTGGTTGATTTTCCTCATTTTGCATCGATGGTCCAACAACATCCCCTGCATTGATAGGACCCTCTACATCTTCGGTTTGCATTGAAACATTTATATCTTTCTCTTGTACCGACACAAATATAACAAGGGGCCATGACCGTTCAAAAGCCATTTCCACATACCGTCTCCAAGTAGCAGTGCTGTCCATCGGCATTAGTTCCCAAAAATAACCTTCTGTTGCACGACTCACTACAACTGATACTGACATTGTGTAGACTTCTTGGTCTATTCTAAATCCTCTCAACAACCAACTATAAATTGACTGAAATGTTCTCTCCGCAGGCCTATCGATGCCCTTAGATGTCATTACAAAATCTGATAGATCAACACCATCTGGACCAAATCTAATATTTCCTTCACCGTGAACTATCTGAAATGTGACCTTATTTGACATTGTGCCTGATGAAAACAATAACTATGTTAACCTCGCATTTCTATACTACGCCCTAAGTTACATTCTCTACAATATTGTTCTCCAAAATTCTAAAAGTAGGTTACATTCTCCAGATCAAACTAAACTACATCTTACAATTAACACTACTGTCTATGTCTCAATTCATACTATTATATTCTATGCTCTGGATCTACACATATATGCTGTGTGCTACAGATCTGCTAAAATATATGGAACTAAAACTAAAACGCAACATATATACTCAAACATAACATATTAGTACAAATGCAAAAGATGTATGGGAGCAAACCAGTGATGAAGTGAGCGAACCAGCAGGGCTTCGCCGCTCCCCTTCTGCTGCCCTCCCCTCTCTCTCTTTCGTTTTTTTTTGGATTTTTACTGAATATAATGAAATTTCAGAGAGAGGGCTGGGCTTTATAGGGGGGAGGCAAAAATCGCCCTCCCCCAGGGCGGCAAGGGGGCCGCCTGCAAAATTCCAGGCCCCCCGCCGCCCATTTGCAGGCGGCCCCCCGCACAGTACAAAATCGCCCTAGCGGAGGGCGGCAAGGGGGCCGCCTGCAAATTTCGTTGACGGCCGTCGCCCGAGAGCGAACGGCCGTCTGCCACGTCACTTTCGCCGCCCTCTGGGATGGCGATTTTTAAAAATCGCCCTCCCAGAGGGCGGTAGGCAACCACTTCTGTCAATTTTCAAAATGAAAAATTATTTTTGTAAAACTTTTAATAAAAAAAATTAAAAATAAAAAAAATTCGTAGGATGCGTGGATGACCGGTGATATCGGTAGTAGTAGTAGCTTCGCGTCATGTGACCCATTAGTCTGTCTGTCATGATGAGAACGAGCAAAGGAGAGATGAATATGATGATCTCTTGAATGTCGCGGTTCGCCCCGAACCACGCAGTTATACAGCCTTCCAAGGAGTGACGCCGCAGTCCGCGATCGAGGTCTCTCGCAGGACAGAGGACACTACTGAAACAAGCTCGCTACTCAACTTGACAAGTTCCCTTTTTATTGTCTGCAAAAGGATGGCATATACTTACTCCGTCCTTTAAAAAAAAAACCCAAAACAGAATGTAACGATTTCTATTACAATAAATCTAAACATATGTACTAGAAAACGTCACATCCTATCATATGCTGGTTTTTTATGGGATGGATAGAGTATTTTGTACTACTACTTTGTAAATCTCCTCGCCAAAGGAAAAAGGAAAGTAAGACGCTCATTTGGCTGTAGGAGTGTAGGTGAACCGATCAAAGTATCACACAGTTCGAGAAATGATGGGAGCACCTTCAAATTGTCTTATCCTAAAGAAATCGATGCAAATATATTGTTTTATGAATCATTGATCGAGATCCGGCCACAATACAAAGCAACGGATTGTTGTTATAGTAATATGGGCTGTTGAGACTCAAATTTGTAAAGATGTTGCCGTTAAAATCACTTGCCTTCATAACTTGAGAGTTTTTTAGCCCATAAATTGTGAGTTACATGACAAGTTACACGCCCAGCGCACTGGGCAAACACTTCTCTTGATTCTTTGGTAAATCTACCTCTACAGTCGGAAACAAAATGAGAACGTACGAAGGTGATGTCACGAAAATTCGAACCACCTTCCTGCAAAAATCATTTGCACAGAAAACCTCGCCCAACCCAGCGACCACAGGTCCACAGGTGTGAAGTAAACCCCCGAGTCAGTGTACACTTCTCAAAAAACAGTATGCTATGCATGCATGCTCTTGGTTCACCAAGCACATTGATCTTGGTACAACCAAGTTTCACTTGATTGGGGCTACTTGAAAGAATACTCAACTATAATACCAGGGCATATCAGACGCTCATGGCAATCTTAGTTCACGTGAAGACCAAATAAGTCCGGTTAACTGAATCACTGACAATACTTGAACTCCTTGCTTCGACACACTCTGATGTCACTCAGCCAATTTGAAATCCAGCTGTGTAAAGATGATCTTTCCAGCTGCCCAGTTCTGCTTGTATATCGGCTGAAATGGTTGTGCAAGGAACACAATTCTTTCCAGCATTTCACGGTTCTGCATTTGCATCTTCACACATCAAGTCAAGAACATTGGCCTCTTCTGCAGAAACATTCCAGCAACAGGACATCTAGTCTGCAGAACAATCCAGTCTTCAAAGCAGGTGAGCATTCAAAGCGAATGAGCATTCTCCTCTACATGGGTTATCTTAAGTGTGTCTTGTTATATCAGGATCATACCAGCAAGGAACACCCAGAAAACCACTAGGAATTTCTTCGCCAGTCCATAAAAGGCCAAATCAAGAGGCAACTCCAACACAGTGGTTAAAACTGACTGCCTGAATTCACCAATATATATGAAGTCAACTAAAGAACGAACAAGCTATAGATTGATGCTCCTTGCTTAATTGACAAAACCATTCAGAGATCTGTCTTCCTTGCAAAACATATAGATCTGGTAATTGCCCAGAATGTGCAACTATTTTATCGAATGTCAATGGGAGGAGGCTAAGCAATGCCCCAATAGCAGAAAGCTGAACAGGCATGTTCCTTGAGTTTGAAACTTTTGTTCTCATTAGCACTGATAAGTGATTCCTCAGGTCACTAACTGCTCTTTGCTCATAACCAACATCATCAACAAAGAACCTATAAAAGACAAATGAGTTGTCAACAAAGTTTAGATCATGTGTATTAGGAGCAAATTGACCAATAGAAAGTATAATAGTTATACTAGGGGACAGGATACATATATCAAATTAGAACATCACATTAGAACCGCACGCTCCTGTGCTAGTAAAAGAGATTATTGAGAACAGAGCGGGTAGAAGAGACGCAATAGACAAGAATAATACTGGTAATGCTAACTACCAAATTACCAGCTTAGCTCTAGTGAGTTCTCAGAATATGTTTTTCCATTAAAAATCCTTGTGCACACAACAACCCAAACAGGGTATAACATATGCACCTGGAGAATTCTAGAATGGAGAATTGTGCGGTAAACCATAGCAGAAGAACAATGAAAAAAGAGAGGCAGAAATGCTTCAATATAAAAATGTAATACATTAAACCATTGTTCCTTGAAAGTATATTGAAGAAATGAGTGGGAAGTCGGGCAAACCTTCCAAGTTGGCTGAGAAGTATTAAGAGAGCAGCTGAATACTCCTCACATGTGCACGACTCCAAAATCTTCAGGAGACGGACAACAACATTATTGTATGTCCATTCGCAGCTCTGAAAATGAACACAACAGAATCAGCCAACACTGGAATAGAGCATGCTTAAAATTGAACAATAAATTCTTGAATGGGAATAGCAGACAATGTTAATAACATGACTACATTTTAGGTAAGTAATGTCAAATAAGAAAATTTCATGGCCAGAAGGAACAATATTAAGTTCTTTTCTGATTCTGGATTGACAATAGAACAGAGGCAAGAATTATGCTAACTTTCTATTCCAACATTTCAAATCTGTTAAAAGTTAAAACTAAGGGCTTAATAACTGTAAATATAAACCCTGAAAATGTCTTGTGTACATCAAATTATGCCTGCTGATCAATATGGCTAACATATTTTGATAATTTGAAAAGAAATATCAAGGCAAGCTAAACCAATATAAGTATCACAAAGATGCACATACCATGTAATTCCCGAACAACTCCAACAATGAAGTTATCTCCGCAAAATAGCATAAGTCCCTTCCTGCAGTATAGTTATAACCATCCTCAGAAAGTTTTACTTGCTTGGAGATATAGCAAGGTTCACCACAGTTGACCTCCAATCCACTAGATCCCAAATGTGGACTGCATCTTGCAATTATTTTATTTGTGTTAGAACAACTGTTCCATTGCTGAGAACACAAATGCAGCTCATCCAACAGAGAAGAGATAAAACCGTCAACTGAAACTGAATCCACCACATCAAATAGGCAATGTGCACAAGTTGGAAAAATGGCTGGCCTGTTTGACTGAACATATGATGACAAAAGGCACAAAGAATTGTTTTTTGCCTCAAGAAGCAGGACAACCAACCGCATAGTTGTCATGAGAAAGTTGCTACTCTTTGAGAGAAACCTGTCACCACACATGGAACCAATGATATGAATAGCCAGCAGAGTCCATGAAAGATTACTTTTACCCATCAGAAGAACTTTGTATGAAACCTCTAAAACAATGTCCATTCTCTCCACTTTAACACATATCGAAGCCAACAAAGCGCAAGCAGAGATGAATTGATCTATGGTGGCAGGTTCAGTATACACTTGTATACCGGTCTCATCATCCAAGAGACTGTATCTGTCCACGTCAGAAATCACATGCCCCGTTTTATTACAGACCACAACTTCTCTTTTCACAAGAAAATCCTCAATTAAAGAGACAGGAACATCCAGCTGATTGCTTTTCAGAAACGCCCATCTTGTTTCCATGTAAGATTTCACTGCAAGGAAGATAATGCCTTGTAATTATAAATGAGGAGCGCAACTATATAAGAAGATATTCCTAAAAAAACTATATAAGAATATGATTGACAAATGAGTATCCCAGTTCAACAAAGATTGCACAACTGAGAACTTATCAGTAAAATGAGTTAAGCATACAAGTAGATTTGATGTTTAAAATGAGAAATGGCAAGGTCCTCCAAAGTTCATTTGGCACTCTTGTATATTATGGTAATTATGTTTGGTATAACTATTTTCTGATGCTTTGGTGTTTGGCTAGCTAACTTTTTCTAAAGCAAGTTCAAGAGATTTGAAGGAATAGAATGTATCCACAGATTTGGCTTTGGCCAGGGGTGTGTGAACATCGATGATGACTGATGAACATGCATGCCATAACCATGAGGTATAGACATTATTTTGGTTAGCTGGCTCGATTTGAGTTTCATCACTACTCTCTAGCCTATCCCAACTTCCTTGGGACTAAAGATTGTTGTCATGTTTTGATTGCATAATTTTCTACTTGCAATCATAGGGGAATATCAATTGTACAACAAAAGGAAGCAGCTACAGCATAAGTTTTTCCCAATAGAACAATTTAAAGTGTAAACCTAAATTCGTTTGTCAGCCAATCTTTACTATTTTTAAGATCGTTCACTTTTGGTAATACAGAAGGAATCATATAAGAAATCTGTTTAAAAATAACTCGCATGCTAACTTGAGACGATCGGACTCCTAACTGCAGCTCATGATTTTCTAAAAATATATATATCCAAGCGAACTCCCACAGTGAATTTCATCTTAACTAAATCATATAACAATAATAAGATTTAAATAGACTTCACCCGTTGCAACGCACGGGCATTTTTTCTAGTAAAAGAAAAAGGAAACAAGAAATGAGCCACGAGTATATGGGAAAAAGTCCGTCAGTTGTCTTACCAGTCAAGGCGAAAACTGATGAAGCGAAGTTTCCATCTAAAACAGGATTTGCAGTGATGGCTCTACAAATATCCCACAACAGTAAGGAGACGATGAGTGCTACCTTCTCCCTGCAAAACAAAAACAATTAGATACGATCACAAGTGCTAATATGAACAAAATGCTGGAAACTGCTAATAGAGAACAGGAGTTAAATGAAATGGGAACAAACTTACTCTAAAAGTAGCAATGGTTCAGATGATATTCTTTCAAATAATGGAGTATCAACAAAAGCTTCCTCAGAAGTTTCTCTGGCTTCAGCAATCAGGGTCTCCCAATATTGAAACATCCTTATTATGTTCCTTTTTTTCATGCTTACAAGACCAACAAAACACATAGATCTTTTGTCTCCATGACGAAGCCCAATAATACTATTTAAGTTCAAATCGGTTGACTCGGTTGCTTTTGTTTTACATCCACCAACAATATTCTGTTGTCCAGAATCCGATATGGATGAGCTATGTATCTGATTTGAGCTGTTTTCATTAGATGCCTCCTTGTGCGAATGCTGTAAATCCAAAGTAGAATTTGGATGGCTATTACTAGTTGGCGCATTATCCGACTTGGTGCTACAAGAAATATTGACTACTGAATTAGATTTATCATTTGCACGCAGTTGCTTAACATTATCATGACAATCTATTCTATCATGTCCAAGCTTGCCAGTGCTCTGAATCAACTTCTGAATTGCAGGCCCCTCGACTCCCAACAAATTGGGCCTCATCTCCAAATCTGTGGCATTGGCTCCAGAGGAAGGACAATCTCTCTCATATTCAAAAGCATTGGGCGTCATATCAGACAAATGGTGGGATTTTTCATGGGTAGGCGCTTTAGTTGCCTGTGGTAGAATTATGGGCAGATCTGGTGAAAGAGTTCTCTGCATTGCCCTTCTGTATCTTTCCTCATCTGCATCATTGTCCAAATCGAGTAATTTCAAGCAGTCCCCCTTGATCATTTCCTCAAAAGAGAGTAGCGAAGGAAATTTGCTAACTGCATAAGCATTTCCTGCTTCAGCAAAAGGAACTTTAGCTGGAACACTGAAGGAAGGAGTTTTACCAGCAATAACATGGCATTTCCTCCTACGAGTTTGCACGTCATCTTCATTCACAACGGGCATGATGCTGCTTCCTTGCTGCACACGAGATAAAATGCCATTTGAAGTGGAATCATGGGCCTTCATTTCCAGATGCAACCGCTTATGTTTAGATGAAAGACAATCAGTTGACTTTAGAGACATTTTGGTCCTTTTTCTCTTCTTATCTCCTTTGGGCATTTTATCTGTAACTTCTGTAGCACCAAACATGGATGATTGCAGTGCCTTCTGTTGAAAGGGATCACCAGAAACTACAGGCAAAGCTCTATCACTGTGTTTCCTTGTATCATTACCATCTTTAGTGGTTAACTCGGGAACCATTGAGCTTTGTTTTCTTCTGATATCTGTTGATGCGGGGACTAACAACCTATCCTTACCCTGTGAGTCCATTAACTTTTTATCAGATATGGATGTGGGACATGAAGATCTGTGTGGACTTTTTGACTTCGTTCTGAGAGAGCTACCAAAAGGAGGCTCTAATTCAGAACTAGTACCTGAGATTGGTCTTGTGCAGCTTTCTCTGGGTAACTGATATGAAGTGTAGTCTCTTGGTACAGATGAACTGAAAGGAACAATTCCAGACGGCAACCCAAAATATGGGGCAGTGATTGAATTATGTGGAAGCAGATTTTGTTCAAAGTTATGTATCTCCGGATGTCGCTTCAACTGCCAAGATGATAACATTGAAACACATTAATATTAAGATGCATATATAGTAGAATAACAGGCCTAAATTAACACATCTAAAGCATGTGTAGTATAGCAATTAGATTTACACATTACTTAATATTGTTCTGGACACATCAATTCGTGCACAATTCTCTACTACTCCCTCCATCTACTTTTGATAGTCATATTTCATCTTGACACACAGACCAAGGATAAGTAATTCTACTTATCATCCATTTAAACATGCTATTAGTCATTCCTCGTAAACAAGCGATTCATTAATATTTGAGTAAATTTCACAAAACTACAGGTACTTTGATCAATTTATCGCAAAACTACAGATTTAACATGACGTATCACAAAACTACAGATTTAACGCTAAATTTATCATAAAACTACAGATTTAAGATGTAATATCACAAAACTACAGATTTAGTAACAAAGTTATCACAAAACTACAGGTTTAATGACAATTTAATTACATTACTTGATCAATTATAAGTCCAACATAACATTAGTGCTAAGGATTTAAGCCTCAAAATCTGTAGTTTTGTGATAATTTTATTATTAAATCTGTAGTTTTGTGATACTTAGCCTTAAACCTGTAGTTTTGTGATAAATTTATTGTTAAATCTGTAGTTCTGTGATACATCACCTTAAATCTGTAGTTTTGTGATAATTTGACCAAAGTACCTGTAGTTTTGTGAAATTTACTCTTAATATTTACATTTCTCAAAACCCATGTAGCCAATCATGTGTGGAAGAATGGAGAGTCACGCATTAAATTCGAGAAAATCATTAAGATGATAGGTTGTTGGATTGAAATATGCCTATCAAAAATAAAATTTTCAGATTTGGAAATATGACTATCAAAAGTAGATGGAGGGAGTACTTAAGAGGAGCTGGTAATGATGATGGTATGTTTGATGCTCATCATCTGTGGATGAATCTATGTAGACATGGGTGCGTCATTTCTGGTTTTTTTTAAAAAAAAGTAAATGTATTGTGTACACATGTCAATATCTCAAATTGACATTCTTTTTTTTAGTTGCAGATCTGAAAATAATTATATTGTTATTTTTAGGCTATAATATATTTGAAAACCAATGGACCACCCCAGCACTGTGCTAGATAGTTGCCTGGGGTAACTAAACTGAAGCATATGGTAAGGAGTTAGGAGTGAGTCAGTGAATCCTCTTGTCTAACAAAAGTGTCTGCCTAATGCTTTATATTTTCTAAACTTCACTATGACTATACATTAAATTGCCAAACTAGTAAATGGTATAAAAGAAAATGACATAATACTTGACGGACTCGATGTCATAATCACTAGAATAAAATGAAAACATATAATGCGTTAAAATGTCAATATAGAATGGCAAATTAAACTTGTAGATTGTGCAGTGTCTAAATGACTGAAGTTTGTAGACAGAGGGTAATGCATTTACTCTCAACACTAAAAAGTCCCACTTCTTGCCGCTCCACTTCGAATAAATGAAGATTGAGAAAGGAATTTCTTAATTTTACATTTTTCTGCGCATCCTAACCAAACAAACTCTGTGATGCAGACAGATTTGCAAGATATACACATGTGGCTTAAGATAAATGCTTTGCCTCTACTAATATGCTAAGATTATTGACCAAGATAGTTTCGAGCACATTCTAGTTCCTACTAAAGTTACCTTCATAAGTACAGTTGATGATAGTATAAGTAGCAGATACAGACCTCGGTTAAGACATGAATACCTTCAACCCCATCAGCAGCAAGATGTTCGTCAAGCATGTTAAATCGGCTCAGCAGCTGGATCCAATCCTGTTTAAGGCGCTGAAGCTCTCTTCTTACCAGCGCATTTTTTGCTTTATCTAGCTTTGACACATTTTTCGCATGCTTTAATTGTTGTTTCTTCAGCTTAAGTTTCTCTTTGAGAAGCCTTATATTTGCACCTTCCGTAACCACATCAATGTGTTGCTGTCCATATTTGCCAAAAGAAGTTGTTTCTTTAACTGCACATAATTTTTCAAGCTTCCTCTGCAAATTTTCACTTCGTTCTTTCTCTTCTTCCAGCTTCTGGGATAGATGGTCTATATGGTTTTTCTGATCCACTGCATTCTTTCTTTCAACCTCAATGCTAACTCGTAAATCTTCATTCAACTTCTTCTGCTCCTCTAACTTTGCAAATAAACGCTCAGCACGACTCTTCTCTTCTGTCAACTTTTTCCTCTCGGTTTCAATCAGATTTTTGTTCTTTTCCGCTAACGACTTCTCTGAGTTGGCACATTTCTTTTCTCTGGCAGCTTTCTGCTTCTCTTCTTCAGCCCTTTTATTTGCTTCCTCTGTTTTCTTCACCTGAGCAACCAGCCTTTCTCTGGCTTCACTTGCTTCATTCCTCAATTTTTCACATGATGCCCTCAGACCATTGGCTGCTTTTCTTTCTGTATCAGAAAGCTGTTTATACTCTTCAGACTTGTGTGTTTCCATATTCAGTAACCTTTGCAGTTCTAAAACCTTGCCCTTTTCTTCTTCAGCATTTTTCTTCTCGGAATTACTCTTCTTCTTTTCTTCTACTAAAACCTGTTTGAGTCTTCTAATTTCTTCCTCCAACTCAGTGATGCGTATAAGTTCATTACCATCTTTGCAAACACTGTGTGATTGTTGCAAAGCAGAGTTCTGTGCCTTCAATTCAATTATCTCTTTCTCTAGCATATCTCTGGCATCAGACTCAGAGATCCTCGCTGCTTCTGCAGAATCACCTCGGAGACGCTCCTCATTGCACACTGTTCGTCAACAAGGTAGAAATAAGAAAACTTATTAATGCATGATAAACATACCCGAAGTTTCAAGACGCAGATATAAAATCATGACCAAAACTCCATATGCTTCAATAGTGACAGGCTTGCGGCAGTCTTCAAGTTCTTTTAGTTATGCATGAAATGTCACGATAATATGCATAAGAAGTACTACAGAGAAAATAAACATACTTTCAAAGGATCATCCTCTCTGCGTTAGGCACCTTCTGTTAAATTCCTGCTAGCATGCTACTAACATGCTATTACATTAGAATTCAGAGCATTAGATACTTCAGAGAAAAGTATTTGTTTTTTAATAAGGCAAATCTACAATCCTGAATAAGCATACCATATTATGCTGTGGCCAAAATATTCATACTGCTGAATTCATCCCGGCTTAAATATGCAAAACTGTGTTTCAATATTTGTGCTGCCCATTTGGTCGCAGACCACTCCAGGTGATTTTTTTTGTTCCAATTAGAATTCACGATTTCACAATGCAGGAGAAACCAACAAAAGCAGTGTGGTAGAAACAGGTAGGGGAACTATCTAGATGGGAGATTAGGTACCTCTGCTGAGCTCGGAGCTCTCCTTCAGCAGCTTGTCATTCTCGCCCTGCAGGAGCTTCAACGCCTCGCGCAGCGCCGCGCGGCTCGCCTCCGACTTCTGGTACTTCCTCCAGAGCTGCGGGGAGGAAGAAAAAGAAGGCAATCCAAATGCGCACGTCAGACGCCGTCCCGCCAAAAAGGAAACAGTAGAGAGATTACAACGAATTCGAGGGGCTCGAGCAGGAGGGACCGGGTTACCTTGGCGCAGCACGGGTTGGGGCCACCTATGGCGGCGGCCGGGGCGGCAGCGGGCGCGGGCTCCTGCGAGGCGTCGGGCTCCGACGGCTCGGCCGCCATGGCGGCGAGATCTCGGAGGGGGAGGGGGAGGGGAGGGGAGAGAGGTTTAGGGTTTGTGTGGTGCGGTGTGATGGGGTGGGCTCCGCCTGCCAGTTTCCGGAGGGGGGGAAGGCGGTGCCGGTG
The DNA here is from genome assembly GCA_000338895.3 of Oryza meridionalis. Classification (NCBI taxonomy): domain Eukaryota; kingdom Viridiplantae; phylum Streptophyta; class Magnoliopsida; order Poales; family Poaceae; genus Oryza; species Oryza meridionalis. The sequence continues at coordinate 32,371,489 of CM002524.2, read as the reverse complement.
GTGGTGAGAGAGGAGGGAGGAAGCGAGCAGCTGCTTTGGCTCGTGCGCGGCACGTGGCCACGGGGGGAGGCAGTCAGGGCCTGAGGGACAGAAGTAGTAGTGGGCCGAAGGTTGTGGACATCGGGCCCAACTGGTTGGGGCTTTTCCTGAATTTTTTTCATTTTTAATTTTTTTTTAATATTTACAAAAATAATCTGTCGAGATTACAAGAATAGACCCTGCCGCCCCAACAGAGGGCGACAAGCTGACGTGGCAGACGGGGGAGGGACGGGCGGTGACGGAGGGAGGGTTTTTTACAGGAAAACCCTTGCCGTCCTCTGTTGGGGCGACAAGGGGTCCCAATGCAAAAAAGCCAGCCGGGGCTGGCCATTTTGCAGGCGGCCCCTTGCCGCCCTCTGTTAGGGCGGCATGCCTCGCTGTCTATAAAAGGCCTGCCGCCCCTGCCCCCAGCCCTCATTCCTCCCCTCATAACTCCAGTTAAAAAAAACAGAAGGGGGAGGAGAAGAAAAGAAGGGGCGAAGCCCTGCCGGATTCAGACACCGATTTCAGGTAATATTCATAGATCCTATATATGATTATTAAGTTTACTACTGTGTATTTTTTAAAACTTTGTTTGAATAAATGCATTATATTTTTAGGGTTTTAGTTGTACTAATCTAGAACTGCGTATTGTAGATATCGGTAAATACGTAGATCTGCTAGTTTGAAATCAATATTTTACCATTACATTGGCGTACACGAGAAGATATTATGTTGTAAGTGTTTATTGCATGAAAAAAATAATATGATCTAGTTATTTCGTTGACAGATATGTCGAACAAACAAATATTTCAAGTTTACCATGGCCCAGGAAACGTCCGTTACGGGCCAACTGGGGTAGATCTGTCAGAATTTATTGTATCAGAAAGGGGAATTGATAGACCGGCAGAGAGGAGTGTACCATCTATAAAAGGATGGTTGATGAGGGACTTGAGAGTTGATCCACAGACTAGTGACATAACAATCAATGTTATAGTAAGTCGGGCAACTGAGGGTTTTTATTGGGAACTAATGCCAGTTCAAAACTCTCGAATGTGGAGATGGTATGTGGAGAATGCATTGCAACGCGGGTGGCCTCTAGCTATGGTTCCGTTTGTTCACCCGAAGGATCCAGGTGTGCAGATGAACATGGATGATGGCGAGGGACCAAGTGCTGAAGTAAATGAGAGTTATGTGGAAGAGGTCAACGCATGAGAGGAAGGGGGCGTAGTAGCTCCAGTGGGCATTCAACCCGGTGATGGAGTGGCCGATGAGGGGGAGACTGTCGGTGCCATTTTGGATGAAATGGAGAGAGAGGATTCTGACAACGAGCGTGTGGAGGAAGGTGATTCGTCAGATGATGAGACGGATATTAATCCAGCCGAATGGGCTAGTCAGGATTTTTCTGGTCTGGTCGTATCTGAAGAGGATAGTGTGAGATGGGAGTACAAAGAAAATGAGGTTATTCAGGGAGCGATTTATAATAGAGCAGAAGATATGAAGGAGGCGGTAAAGCATTTTGCAGTGTCACTTCATAGAGAGTTTTGGGTTGCCAAGTTGAACCGATCGCAATATGAAGTTCGGTGTGTTAAGGAAAAAGATGTTTGTCCCTGGAGAGTGCACGCTTATAAGGGAAAATGGAAGGATTACTGGACAGTGTCAGTTGTTACCAAGCATACATGTTTTCTACCTGGTGTTCAGAAATACCACAGGAACATTACATGTGCATTTGTTGCATCTGAGATGTATGCGCATGTCATCGATAATCTGACATATGAACCAAGGTCAATAATCCGACACATCGAAGAGACATACAATTATACTATTAGCTATGCCAAGGCGTGGAGAGCCAAACAGAAAATAATAGAGATGAGATTTGGAACTTACGAAGCCTCGTATGACAATTTGCCACGCCTGCTTGGTGTTATCGAAGAAAGAAACCCTGGGAGCTCTTACGAAGTGAAGAAATTCCCCTCAATTGAACATCCTGGCAAGAGTGTGCTGCAAAGGGCTTTCTTAGCTCTACATGCATGCAAGATGGCATTCGTGCACTGTCGTCATGTTCTCTGCATTGATGGCACATTCTTGACTGGAAAGTATCGGGGCCAGATACTAACAGCAATAGGGGTAGATGGGAACAATCAGATATTGCCCTTGGCATTTGCTTTTGTTGAGAGTGAGAATACCGACAGCTGGTACTGGTTCCTGAAACTGGTTAAAACAAAAGTTGTTGGTATGAGGCCCAATGTGTGCCTGATACATGACAGGCACGCCGGCATTCTGCGAGCGATAGAAGAGTTGCAGTTTGGGAGTATGGAACGAGGATACCCTGGTGAGTGGGAAGATGTGCAGAGTAGGTGGTGCATGCGTCATATGGGAGCTAATTTCTTCAAGCAATTCAAGAACAAGGAGCTCATGAACATGTTCAAGAGGCTATGCAATCAGAATCAGGAGAAAAAATCAATGAGTTTTGGAAGAGATTAGATGAGCTGACAGCCAAATGCAGTGATCAGCGTGCAGCGGGTCCATCGACCGCCGTTGATGACCCTCCTCAAGCTCTTGGACCTCTCCCAACGGATAGTCCAACATTGGTTAGAAGAACTGGAGTGGACATTCGGAATTTTTCTCAGTGGATTCTCCATGAACCAAAAGAGAAATGGGCCAAGGCTTATGACACAGGTGGTGCTAGATATGGGATAATGATAACAAATTTGGCAGAAGTTTACAACTGGGTGATGCGCGGTGTCCGTGGACTCCCACTAGTTGGCATAGTGGAGTTCATTTTACATGGGACATGCAGGTATTTTAGGGATTGGTTCCAGGCAGTTCTTCCCTCTATGCCGAACAATAGCATTTTATTCGGAACTTTCATGCAGAAAAAGCTAGAGGAGTGGCGTAAAAAGGCCATGAAACATCGAGCTCTAGTGCAAGGTACCCAACAGCACAGGTTTGAGATACTATGTCAAGATAAGGCAGGCAGGGGTATCTATCGCAAGAGAGTGAAGTAGGAATGTGTTCTCAAAGCCGACGGCACATGTCATTGCTCTTGTGCAAAGCCGAAGCTGCTCCACAGGCCATGCACCCATGTCATTGCTGCCGCATCGAAGTGTGGCATACCAAATGCAGTATATGTATCACAGTACTTCAGTAAGCTAGCAATATATCATATATGGAGCAGCGAGATTTATGGGTTCGGCATAGCTGGGGAGTTCACAGAGACTAACGATGAAGTACTCAATATTCCTGACCCATCGAAGCTCCGAGGCAAGGCTGGAAGGAGGAAGACTCGTCGCATCCGCAACGATATGGACGAGTCGGAGGCGGGCAGGGTGAAGCGTTGCAGCAAATGCGATGAACGTGGGCACACCTACAAGCATTGTCCTAAAGACAAGGAGAAACCAAGTGCGGCGGAGGTAGGATTATCAGGATCAGCAGCAGATGGAGCTCGCCCTACGGGTGAAGGCACTACCTCAACTCGACCCCGTCCTAGACGTCGTCGTGCCACGTCTAATTACGTGGTGTAGTTCTTGTGTTCTATGTTGGCATGTGGCTTTGCTTGTAATTTGGTTCGCACTTATCGATGTGTTTATGTTTCGTCGTGTAATGTCAAACTTCGGCATGTAATGTCTATAGGTCTCGTGATGTCACGTCAGACTTCAGCACCTAATGTCTTTAGGTTTCGTGATGTAATATCAGACTTCGGCATGTGATGTTATGTTATGTTATATTATCGAACTCTACATATATGTTAAATCGCACGTCATCGTTATGTACGCTTAGTAACATTTGCTATGTTCTAAATAACCTGTACTTTTGTTCTACATAATAATTTGTATGATTTTATTATTTTTCAAAATTTTACAAGTTATCTTTTGTTCCACATTACTACATTTTGAATTGTTCTAACATGAAACACGATATTTTTCAGAGATGGCACGTCAGGACACCCCTGAGTTGTTGGACCCGGCGATAGATCACCGACACCGGTCTCACCTTACTGTGGTGGAGGGGGCTCAGCTTGGCACGTTCCGGGCACGGACGTGCGGTGAGCTACTTACGGTTCACGACTCCGTCGAGAGGTACGAACAGTGTATAACGACTTTTTATTTTTATTTCATTTTTTTGATATTTTTTTCACACTTAGGATAACACAAGAACCAACCATAGAAAAAATAAACTCAAACGGACAAAATATGTGGCATGTAGAATTTTCCAAAGCTCTACCGAAAAACTTCTCTCCTCAAAAATACAATCTTGCAAGCGGAATTTGGAGGTTTTAATATCGCCGAACCCGGCAAAGCGGGGAAGAATCGGATGTAACTTTTTCTGTAGATGTCCGTGGATATATTATTTGCCTGATTCCGAGTCCGTAAGATAAAATTACGCCTGTTTTAATAAATGACACCCGAATGACGTTTATTTTCGGTAGAGATTTAGAAAATTTTACAAGTCACATATTTCGTTTATTTGAGTTTATTTTTTCCACGGTTGATTTAGATTTAAATAAATAATTCTTTAATTATTATCGATATATCTGGAATCAAGCATGTGCTCTAGAGGGCTGGGAAAATTGCATTTAGCCCCTTGCTGCCCTGCCAAAGGGCAGCAAGGGGCTAAATGCAATTTTCCCAGACGGCGGCAGATGGCGCGGTCGAGCCGCCGTCTGCCACGTTAGCTTGCCGCCCTCCATCGGGACGGCAAGGTCTATTTTTATAAATTTTTCCGGTGATAAATTATTTCTGTAAATATTAAAAGAAATAAATTTAAAAATGAAAAAAATTCAGCTTTTCCTTTGCAGTTTGTATAGGCCGTGCTCGAAGCTATACGAAATTTTAGGCCATCACATACATCTTCGCATCCAAAGATTTCTTATAGCGGAATATTTTTATATTTATATCACTGTCGTTTTGTTGAATTATTTTATTCTTATCCGATTGTAAAATATATATTTTGAAACCGCTATAATTTCACTTACAAACTCCACAGCTATACACCTATACCAAACACCAAATAGGATGTCGATTTGTATGAGATCTTCGTGTCTTCCTCCAAGCCTACAACATGTACAAGAACCTGCAAGGTCTTTGTTTTCTCGGAATGTTTTATTCCACTCTATTTCTTTCTTATAACATTTTGTTCTTAAACTGTCTGTTAATGGTATTTTTACAAAAAAATTTGGGTTGTTTTTATAATCAAGTAGGCTTAATCTTTGGTAATAATAATCCGGTTAACAATCCGTCAGCAATGCAACCCGCGGACCTTAAAATTTGAAGAAGATCGGCCTTATCTTTTCGCTTATGCTTATCAACTAAAGTTTGAATTTTCAATCTTAAATTTGAAGTTGACTTTAGGATTATTTCATCGTACGTTATTTTTCAGCATTTGCTTTTAGATCGTTAAAAACACGTACACAAAATTTTTTTCATATTTTTTTTTTTTGCAAATACATTGTTTCGCTTTTTTCTCAAATCAGCCAAACAATTGTGCTGGAAGTGTGGCACTTGATGATAGGTCTGTTCGAACGATTGACGCGCACGCCCGTACAGTCTTTACAAATGTTGCTTCAGATTGGGAGCAAATGGAACAATACGGTTTTGGTTTATCTTGATCAGATAGGGTTGATGTACCTTTTTTTTTTCCCTACTTCTGTCACAAACATTACAAAAGAGTCGTTGCTAGATTAAATATAATCTTGATCAGCACCACTTCACTGTAACGCAGAAATATTTACAGAGCAAAATGACCGGGCAGAAATGGAGTCAGAAACCATGCGTCTCTCTTGCAAATTCAATCCGCTGATCTATCATAAATTCATAATCGAATAGGCACTACACTAGCAGTCAGTTTGGCTGTTTGGGCTACATATGAGGTTCGCCTTGTTGGACGACGGGATGGCCGTGACCACCCTACGGAAGAAGTCGGCGTCGCAGGGGATGCTGAGGACGCCCTCCTGCCCGTACCCCATCTCGTCGGCGGCGAGCTCCAGCAGCGCCTCCATGCACGGGTCGTTCAGTAGCCCCACCGGCACAAGAAACCTCGTCGCGGCCGCGCCGCCGTCGCCGCTCTTCCCGACCAGCACCGGCACGTACCCGGCCTTCATCTCAGCTACTACTTCAGATGAATGCGCCGCCGCCGCCGCCGCTCTCGTGATGCTAGGCAAGGTGTGCTTCGGTGATGAGAATTGAGAGGAGGCGCTAGCCATTTAACCAGGCGCCGAGCCGCGTGAACTCGCTGCGGCTGACGACCCGGTAGTGAGTCTCACTGGCTCACCCAGCTGTAATACGATTTCTCTCGTTGAATTGCTCCCGCGACAAGGAAAAGGGAGGGAAGGGATCGAGGGGAGAGCTTTAGCTTGAAGATTTGCAACGAGCACGACGCCTACGCGCACCGTGACCAACTGACTACAAGTGAGTTGAGAAATTTAAGCACGTTCCTAGCATGGACTTTGACACTTACTGTGACTGTGAGTGAGCTCGATCCTGACGTGTGATTAGTCGCGCCATGGAGTCAGTCGCCGCGGCGTGGGACCCGGGGGGCAGAGCGGCTGGTCTTTGACTTCCGGTGAGCGTGTTTAACGTGCTTAGGTTGAGATTATTATCTGCGAGTGAAAATGATTGGGCAGTGGTATTGCCCGACTGTCGAGCTGAGCTGAGTTGACGAAAGGGCAAACCAAGCGAACTGCGTCCACATTGCCATTGCGTACCTGAGCCTACGACCTGGTAAAACAACATTTTATTGAGTTTGGTGCATGACTAGTTCTCCGAAATCTTAAACTGATAATAAACGGTGGGCATTGTTCTCTGGCAAAGATGGACATGGTATTCTTTGTCAGTTAGGGACCTTAGGGTGGATGCATGGACTCATGCTCTTGCCTCTTAAGATCCCTTGAAAGCTCAAATTGGTTCTTTCACTTAAAAAGAAGCGCTCAATTTGATTGGCTATGATTGATACATTGTGCTAGTTCATGTCTCTACGGTACTCTACCATATAAGAGCAAGTTTAATAGTATAGCCGGCTACCGGCTCCAAAAATTTCATGTCAACAAAAGATAATGGAAAGAGATTAGCTTGTACAACAAGTAGCTACATTAGCACATTGCTCTAAAAGATTATTTTATAATTTTCTAATCTGATCAGCTCTTGCAATCGGCAAAACAGCCATGCATGCATGGAACAATGTGCTGGAGCTAGCGACTAATTAAGCGCCAGCGTTTCTCTCTCCTTCTGTTCTTTTGCTCCATCTTAGCCAAAAACTAAATTGTTTATTCCTATTGCCGGCTGACATAAGCCTATTGAACCCGCTCTAAATGGGAACTATTTTGATCCCTCACTCGTTATTTGCATATCACTTAAACTAGCATGGTGGCCCGCGTAGATTGCGCGGCTAGTATCATTATATTTTCTCTTATATAATAGCATATATGTTTTCTCATTATATTATTCAAATATATTAAAATGACATCATAATTTTAAATTTTGCAATAACTTTACGAAACTACAAATGTGTAATATTCACATTGTATTTTATATACGTGTTAGTTATTAATTATTTTTAATATCAAATTTTTAGTTATTTGTAAATTATATATATTCCTATATGGACTCTAGACTCGTCTTTTAATATATATTTTTAATTCCTAATTTTTTGTAAATTGTATTTCTATATAGAATCTAGGCTCTTCTTCTAATATTATTTATTTTTACTTCTGAATTTTTATTATTTCTAATTGTATTTTTATGTGAACTCTAAACTCATCTCTCAATATTCTTTAATTTTTAATTTCGAATTTCAGTTTCTTCTAAATTGTATTCATATATTGACTTCAAACTCTTCTTCCCATGTTTTTCTTAATTTCGAATTTTAGTTATTTGTAAATTGTATTTTTATACGGACTGAAAACTCTACTTTTAATTTTATTATGTTTATTCCGAATTTTAGTTAGTTTTAAATTCCTATATGAACTCTATACTCTACTTCTAATATTCCTTATTTTTTTAATTCCGAATTTCTATTTTTTTCTTAATTGTATTTCTATATGGACTCTATACTCTACTTTTTAATATTCCTTATTTTTAATTCCGAATTTCTATTATTTCCTAATTGTATTTCTATATGTACTCTATACTCTACTTCTAATATTCCTTATTTTTAATTCCGAATTTCAGTTATTTTCTAATTGTATTTCTATATGGACTCTAGTCTCCTCTTCTAATATTCCTTATTTTTTAATTCCGAATTTCAGTTATTTCCTAATTGTATTTCTATATGACTCTAATCTCCTCTTCTAATATTACTTATTTTTTAATTCTGAATTTCAGCTATTTCTAAATTGTATTTCTATATGGACTCTACTTTTTCTTTTTCTCCGATTAATATGAGAATTTATAGGCCATGAGAGCGAACGTGGAGTCTCCTTTTTCTATTCCTTTAATAATATAATAATAGATGGTTATGAAAAATTATAGAAAAATATGAGAAGATGTATTAACATGTAAGTTCAAATTCAACTTCTACATCTCGTAACAAAAAAAAAATTAAACCGCAGCTAGTTAACGTATATTCATAGTCAAATTTGGTTTTTTCGTTGCGAGATATAGAAGTTAAATTTAAACTTGCATGTTTGTAGAGTGATTTGTCACATGTTAATACATCTTCTCAATTATTTTTTTAAAAAAATTTTATAACCATTTGAGTGACATGCAAATAACGAGGGGATATCTCCTTGAGGGATCCAAAATCCACTTCCCGTATCAAGGAACATCAAATTTGGGCCTATTTAGTTTGCGAAAAGAAAAATTTTGGATGTCACATCGGATGTTTGACCGGATGTCGGAAGGGTTTTTCGGACACGAATGAAAAAACTAATTTCATAACTCGCTTGGAAACCACGAGACAAATCTTTTGAGCCTAATTAATCCATCATTAGCACATGTGGGTTAATATAACACTTATGGCTAATCATAGACTAATTAGACTTAAAAGATTCGTCTCGCAATTTTCCTCATAACTGTGTAATTAGTTTTTTTATCTATATTTAATGCTTTATGTATGTGTCAAAGATTTTTTGGGAAAAAAAATTTAGGAACTAAACGGGGCCTTACAAACCAAAAAAAAAATCAAGAAGCTGATCAGAACCCGAATGCTATCCGTCAGTTTCGCGTTGCCTGTCACTCCTTCCACACGTGCAGCCGTCCCGTTCCCAACACCTCGCGCATCGGAAGAAGCTTGGAACTGAATTCTACCTGTATGCCACATGCTCAGCAAGTCAGCAAAGCAAAAGCCCACTCCACTCCACAATCCGCATTCCTTCCTTCCTTCCCCGTGCGAGCCCCGAGAGCCTTCTGCTCCCCGCTTCGGATCTCGCCACCAGCCTCCGCCGCGCCGCGGTAGCCCGGCCCGAGGCCGAGATCGATGACGCAGACTCCCAACCCCGCGGCGGCCGCGCCGGCGGTGGCGGTGGCGGTGTCGGAGGCGGGGCTGCCCGACGCCATCGCGGCCGCGCTGCCGCCGGACCCGTACGAGCAGCTGGAGGTGGCGCGCAAGATCACGGCGGTGGCCGTGGCGGCCCGGGCGTCGCGCCTCGAGCTGGAGGCCGCGCGGCTCCGCCAGAAGCTGGCCGACAAGGACCGCCTCGCCGCGGAGCTCGCCGACAGGGCCGCGTCGCTCGAGCAGGCGCTCCGTGACTCCGACGCCCGCCTCCGCGCCGCCCTCGACGACAATGTACGTTGAGCTCGGCTCGGCTCGATCGTGTGCAGAGTTTGGGGGAGTAATTTTCTTCTGTTGCTCATCGATCTCTTCGCTGAGCTCGGCTTAATTCTTCTTGCGTGGTTTTTTTGCGAAGGCTAAGCTTGCCAAGGAGAGGGACTCGCTCGCGCACACGTCCAAGAAGCTGGCCAGGGATCTCGCCAAGGTGATGGGCTGATGGCTGATCTGAGCTGAGAGCCTTAGTTGATCACACAGTTGCTGAGCTGCATCTGCACACCTTTCCTTTACACTGAGATAACGATTTCTTCTTTTTTATGGTTATCTTGATTCAGTTGGAAACCTTCAAGAGGCATCTAATGCAGTCACTGGGTGATGATAATCCCCCGGTGAGGTTTAGTTCTCTCTTCATTCCTTAACCAAAACTCATGTCCCATGATATATGATGCATGATATATGATGGGTAGTAATTTCTCCATTTCATATTATAATATTTTCTAGCATTGTCTACATTCATATATATATGCTAATAAATCTAGACATATATGTGTAACTATATTCATTAATATCTATATAAACGTGGGCAATATTAGAAAGTCTTATAACCTGAAACGGAGGTAGTAGTAAATAAATAATCCGTTTTTGGTCTCGATGAACTCATGAACAGATTCAGGAGACAGTGGACATAAGAACCTGCGAGCAATCGGTAGCGAAAGCAAGTTCTTGGAAAGGTATTTTCTCTTGGAAAATGTTGATTCCTATTTTTCCTCTAGTCGCAGCTGCATTGCTATTGCACACACATACACACTGTTCATCTGTTCATATGAATGCACCTCTGCAACATTTCTGAAGATGGAGTGGCACATAGTCGTCATCATCATCCTGTCTCCTCTCTTGCTGATGGATCTACCGAAATTGAAAGCGTGAACCAGGAAGGTATGATCCGAAAACAAATATCGCATGTACCTCCATTTCTGCAAGTTCGAGAGCAATGTAATGTGAGCAACTGATTCTTCTTGATCGTGTTCCTGCTCCAATCAAAACAGTGGCGAGACCGTTCGAGCAGAAGCTCTCCGTCACCCACATCTCTCCGCGGCTCACGTCTGATCCTGCGGCGAAGACGAGAACTGCTGCCACTTCACCGAGAAGATACTCCACCGCCGTGTCGCCTAAGCTGGCAGCCAGCGCCACTTCGCCTCGGTTAGAAGGCCACATGGCGATGCAGCCATGGCTGCCCTCCAGCAAGATGTCCTCTGCTGCCAACTCGCCGCCTCGCGCCCACTCGATCTCAGGTCCCTCTTGTTCCAACGTCCAAGTTCATCAGCATCCATCCCTAATCCAGTGACAGCGATATCAATTGCCTTACACTGAATCCGTATGCAATAAACCATTGAAAATTGGTTTCGAACTCTGTTTCAGGGCGCACGACGAGAGTAGATGGCAAGGAGTTCTTTCGTCAGGCAAGGTAAAGCTAGTCCAACATTCTCAAATCGACTGTATCAATTAAACATGTTTCTTCATTTCATCTTGAGTTCCTGACCTGCACAGTGCACGCACAGCATGAATTATGCATATTTCTTTTTGGTGTTTCTCCCCAGGAATCGTCTCTCCTATGAACAATTCGCAGCTTTTCTTGCCAATATCAAGGAGCTAAACGCTCACAGGCAATCCAGAGAGGTTGGCATTTGCGACACCAAGCTTCAGTTTTCAACTGAGTCCCAACCGGCCCGTTAATCCGTTCAGATTTCAGAACATGAGTTCTTTAATTTCTGACACCGTTTCTTATTGCTGTGTTGCAGGAGACACTCCAGAAAGCTGACGAGATCTTCGGTTCAGAGAACAAGGATCTCTTCATGTCGTTCCAGAGCTTGCTTAGCCGTAGCCTGTCGTAGGTTCGTCTCGTAGCGCTGTTGATCTGGACGCTGCACGCTGTTTTACAGGTGGATCATGAGCGTCAGATAACGGATGGTACAGCAGTGTTCGCCTGTACAGAGACGAATAACAGTTTGATCATGCCAAGAAATGCTGCAGATAGGTTCTTGCTTTTATTGGTTTTTGTTTTACTATTTGATTGAACTCACGTCGCGTCGCATGCTAAATGTTAAAAAATCGAACAAAAAAACAAACACCGCGATATACTTGAATACCAGCCATTTAGTCGTTAAATTAGAGATTAGAGAGTAGAGGGAGCTTGAGCGGGTCAAGCTACACAAGGCGTCACGATCAAATGAGCGCTCTACGCCTCTACTAAACCATCCAAATCGAAATTTCACTAAAAAAAGATATTATCATTATCTGCACCACAACAAATCAACAGTCATCAAGACTTGCTAAAACAAAATCAACAAGCAAAACGGCATACGACAATTGAGCATTCTCAGATAAAGTTCCCAAAATTGGATAGACCATAGATTTGATACTGAAATTACTCCTATCTACCTCGGCTTAGCTAGAAATAGAGATTTGATAATTTGATACTTTTTAAACTGAGTTTCGATTATTTAACATTTGAGGCTATTTTCAATAACTCGGATGGTTGTACTCTGACATGTCATCCGTGTCATTCTCACATGTGTCAACTAAAGCAAATCGACAACCCAAAAAAAATTCAAATTATCAAATTTCTCGGCTGAAAATGGATTATAAGGGCTAGGAATTTTAATTACGCGTGTTAAAAAAAGGTTAAAAAAAGCTGAGGAAAATGACAAAATCACCCCCTCCATCTCTTTCTCTCCTTCCCACACGCACCTTCACCTTCGCTCTCGCTTTCCCGTGTAAGCCGGAGGAACGGGCGGCCGGCCTTCTCTCCCCGCGAGTCCGCGACCCCGCCTCGCCACCTCGCACGCGCGGCTGGCGAGCAAGCCCGGAGGCGCGTCGCCGAGCCTGACCTAGCATCCTCGGCTGGCGAGGCGTACTCTCGCGGCGCAGGGCCAGCGAGAGCTCAGGTTCGGAGGGGGGCTATGCGGGAGGCATCCTTCCACCGCCGACCTCCACCTCGGCCGGAATCGAACTGAAGGTATTCGTTTCTTCCTCTCGTAGATATAGGAGGTTGAAATCAGCAAATACAGTTTCTTCAGGATTTCGTTGATGCGTGAACCTGCCCCCCGTGCGACACGTTAGGTCGTCGTCCCCTGCCGCGCTGACGACTTGGATGAATGTTTGATCGTATTGCACACATATATCTATGTTCTTGATTCCTTGTATACATTTTTTTGGTTGTGTGGCTAAGACTTTTGCAGCAAGCCGGAGCGTCTCCCGTTGTCGGAGATGTTCCTCATGTTTATTTTTTTTTTCGTTTTGTTTTGTTGAATGCTTATCGAACATGCAATCACGTATGAGTAGTTGATTGTCAAATGCATACCCACACCGCCTGGTGCCACACGGTGTGTTTACAGTTCGTTTCTTGGATTAAAGTTCATGCACATGCAGGTACAGTTGCTTTTCATGGGTTGTTCTGCATTGGATCTATGCTCCATTATGACCCATGTTGCTTTGTCTGAATTGTTTTATTATAGCAACGATAGCCAAACATATGATCAGCTCCAAACTTTTCAGATTCAGAGTCATCTCGCGATGAAGGATATCTTAGGCTGTGTTCAGTTCCTGAAAAAAGTTGAAAGTTTGAGGAAAGTTGGTAGTTTGGAAAAAAAGTTGGGAGTTTATGTGTGTAGAAAAGTTTTGGATGTGATGGAAAGTTGGGAATTTGGGGGTGAACTAATCACGGCCTTATCTGCTTGTCTCAAATTATGTCTCTAGTACCTACTAAACTATAGGACTACTTCATTCCCCTTCTGCAATGTGCTGTTGCGTGTTTACAACCTTCAACATTGTAGTCTGCATTCAATATCTGCTACATGGTACTACCTACTGTTTTTCAACTATTGAGCATTAAATATGAAAGTGGTCGAGAATTTATTTAGCTTCAAAGTACAAATTAAAACATCTAGTAACTTGTTTAATAATCTGCCAAATTATATTTTTGGGCTTTCATTGTTTCCTAATATACATTTAATGGTCAGTTGGATGTTATATTTACCCATCTCTTGGTTGCTTTTCTTTTTTTGATCTCTCTCTTGGTTGCTTTTCTGAGCATGTGGGTAGCTGGATGTCTCTAAATTATTCTTAGTTTTCTGTAGTACTGGCCATTTATTGTTCTTGACTCTCTAATTTCCATGGCTGAATCTACAATGTCCTACTTGACTCATCCCTTTTCATCAGGTCAGGAGTCAAGGTATATCAGATGATGGATCTGTCCACGACTTCAGTAGTGGCTGCTAAGGCCTACAAGTACAGAGCAGAATCACTTGTTAAGGACTACCTTCTTGCAGATTGTTATGTTTCATACACTGCTGTGCTTGGTGGGATCCTGATGTGCAAAATGGTATTATTTGTCCCTCTTATCCGTTGATGTTTACTATCAGTCTACATGTGAATTGTCACTTTGATAGTTATATTTAGCTGAATGGAAAAATGGGTGTAGGTTTGATATATTTTTTCTATGGTATAAGCGAGGACTGTGGAGCAGGTAGGGGCCCCTTTATATGAGATGACTATTATTATAAGCAGGTTTTTCTGGGATCGAATTAATATAGCCATATTCTCAGTGTAACTTGGCTACTTGCCACATCAATCTTGAGATATGGACCTATAGATAAAAGTAATTGAGATAAGCTGTGTAAGTGCAGATATATGTGCGATTGTTTTCAGATTATTTATGACTTTTGACTTGCCTGTATGCTTGCACATTTAAATAAATTTTCAAAGAGTAAATTTCACAAAACTACAGATACTATGACCAAACTATCACAAAACTACAGATTTAAGGAGATGTATCACAAAACTACACATTTAGCACCAAATTTATCACAAAACTACACATTTAAGATGAATTGTCACAAAACTACACGTTTAGTAACTAAATTATAATAAAACTACAAGTTTAGAACCAATTTAATCACAAAGTAATAATGTTTATAGCTCCACCATAACAATAGTGCTAGGGATTTAAACTCTAAAAGTTGTAGTTTTGTGATAAGTTCAATATTAAATATGCATTTTTGTGATACTTAACCTAAAATCTGTAGTTTTGTGATACAACTCCTTAAATCTGTAGTTTTGTGATAATTTGGTCAAAATACCTGTAGTTTTGTGAAATTTACTCAATTTTCAAATTAAAATTATGAAACAAGTCTAACTGTTTCTTTGAATTATAACTTTGTAGCGTTTAATCTTATTAGGATCTTTTAGAGATTATTCAACTCAATCTACAGTAAATTGATCTCAATAATGCCTTATAGAACCAATCATCTTATGGTTAGTCTAACACAAACTAACCTCAGTGTGAGCTCCTCACAGAATACAGTTTCCATCATAAGATTTATATCTGTGCTGTAATATGATGGATCAGGTTTAGCATCCTATATGGAAACAAAACAGCAGAGGGAGGGTGGGGGGTGGGTTAGCATATCTTTACGCTTAATGCCCTATTAGCTGCTTGAATTATTCAGTACCTAGAGTTGTGTTAATTCGACCTGACATATTTCCGCTTTTCCTTAAAAAAAAAACAACATTGGTCAATAGTGACCACAGCATGTTAGTAGTAAGTATGCTGCAATGCTATGTAATATTCATAAATGATCATAAACGGTGCCGTTTTGTTTATTTACGTATTATGTAAACATTAGGTAGTTGCATGGGACTTGCTATGACTAATATCTATGTACCACCTCTTTTGAAAAGTTTCTTCTTGGTCTTGACTACAGTTTATCACTTGTATCTCAGGTCTATGACATCACACACTTAATCAGTTCATTGTACTACAAGGGTTATGGTTCTCTTACGAAAATCCAAAAGCTTGAGTGGAACAACAGGTGAAGCAGTGTGTTTGTAGAATTTATGTCCTATTTCACGCTATATTTGTCTTTTAACTTCCACCTTCTAACTGTTTTAGGGGCATGTCCACTGTCCATGCAATGTTCATCACATTAATGTCAGTTTACCTAGTATTCTTCTCCAACCTATTCTCTGATGAGCTGGATGGCCCAGTAACAGTTCGGAGTTCAAACCTCTCCAATTTTACACTGGGGGTAACATATGTCACTGTTTATCCGCATTGAATAATAGGTTATGCTGATATATACATTTTCTCCTTTTGCCACATGTTAGCTGAATTAAATCTGTTTAGGTTTCTCTGGGGTACTTCATCGCTGACCTTGCTATGTTATCCTGGGCTTATCCTTCCCTTGGCGGAATGGAGTATGTAAGTGAGCATAGTTGATCATTACCATTTATTTTATTTCACCATTTGTTTACTTTCTAGGTTACTGCTATTCAGTGTTTATTCAATTACTGTGTGCTCTGCTGTTCATATTATTCATCACTTGGGTTGACCATTGTCAGGTTCTTCACCACTTGCTGTCAATTATTTCTTTAGTCTATGCTATTTATTCTGAAGAAGGACAGTTGTACACATACATGGTTCTCATCTCTGAAACAACCACACCTGGAATCAACCTCCGATGGTATGCTTCATGAAAAAGAGCATGCACCTTTTCTTTATACTTATTTTACTTCAATCTATCTGACCTGTTATGTACCTTCTTCATCAAAGGTTTCTTGATACTGTTGGAATGAAAAGATCGAAAGCCTATCTTGTCAATGGTGTTACAATGTTTGTTGCATGGCTGGTAAGTGAAAGTTGCTACACTGTAATTGGAGGTTAGAAGTTAAAAATCATGCATTGACTGCAGGTGATCGGATAGTTATGTACTATTATTAGATGTACTACATGCATGCACGAATTATAATTGAATCTGTATATAGCGAGATTCAACCTTGTTATTTGTTGTGTGTACGTGTAAGTATGAGAGGGAGGGAGATTTGGAATCGTGCTTAATCAATAATAGTTGCCTAATCAGTTAGACGCTGTCTCTGGTGCTGTTTAGGAAGTTCTTATATATCTCTAATGTGGAACACCATTTGCTTACTACAGGTGGCAAGGATAATTTTGTTCATCTACTTGTTTTACCACATATACTTTCACATTGATCAGGTGCTATATCCTTCTGATTTGATACATGGGTACATGTCTACATGACAAACATCACTGAAACTAAACTGTTCTTGTTTATTGACAGGTTAAGCAGATGCGCACCTTTAGCTGCATTCTGATATTCGCTGTGCCCACAATACTATTAGTGATGAACACAGTGTGGTTTGTCAAAATCTTGAGAGGTCTCAAGAAGACGCTAGCCAAGAGGCAGTGAAGAGTGGTGAATTGCTCAGAGGCGCATCTACAACCATCCTTTCGTACGGTCACATACAACTACATATATTTTCTACGTTAAAATTATAGTGCAACTCATAGCGCAAGCAAAAGATCCCTTGTACACATGTTGGAAAAATCTCAACATTGCCGAAAATTTTTGTCCTTGTACGGTTCTACATTGTACATATTTATGCACGTCTAGTTATGGCTGAGGATGCTTTTATCTGTACACTAATGATTCATAGTTTCAATTTTCAACAACTGGAGATACTGCTATAGTGGCCATCTCATAGACATATAGAGAACTCCATGATTCTAGATACAACTTGAATGTGCAATTCGTATTGCTCTCACTATGATCGTTTTTGTAGCTCGATTCTAACTCCAGATTTGTAGTTCATTCCCGTCATTTCAAGGGAGCTGGTAACACTCGTCATTTCCGTTCTTCAAATATCGTATTTCTGTCTAGTCCAGCGTCGCCTTAATTGGCCTTCTAAGTGGTAGATGCCGTCGTCATTGCTATCGTATATGGTGCGGTCGATGTCATTGTATCTGTAGCGTGTGCTGATCATTCCCTCTTACGAAAACCTCTAAGGGTGTGTTTGAGAAGAAGGGGATTGAGGAGATTGGGAAGATACGCAAAACGAGGTGAGCCATTAGCTTATGATTAATTGAGTATTAACTATTTTAAATTTCAAAAATAGATTAATATGATTTTTTAATAGAAATTTTTTGCAAAAAATACACCGTTTAGTAGTTTGAAAAACGTGCGCGCGGAAAACGAGACACAATCTCCTCTATCTCCCCAGAACGAACAGAGCCTAAGAGCAGGAACAATAGTGTAGTATATGTTTATAGATAACTATTATATGAACTACCTATTAAGTTGATTATATGTGATTTAGAGCTAGTAGCTGGCTGTACCATTAAACTTCTCTAAATACGAGAAGCACAGAAGAAGATTCGTTGCCACACTTTGGGTAATTACGAAGGAAAGATCGTGAGTTGCGACCGACTGTCACGAGCACGCGGTTCGAACGCGCGCAGGTGCTGACTTGGCGTTGACTTGTGAAATTCTCTCGCTTCACTCGAGTCTCTTGGCTCTTGCCCGAGGCAGACTCATCGAGCAGCCAGCCCAAAGCCCCAAACGACTGCGCGCGAGCGATAGAATGGGGCTGCGCCTCGCTGCCGTACCAGAGAGCGCCGCCGCCGACCTGAGCACCGCCGCCAATACCCTGCCGTGCATCTCCTACCGCAACTCGATCCGGAGCGTCGCCGCCGTCGTCTCCGGCGGCGGAGGGCTTCTCTTCCAGTCCGTCAATTCCGCCTCCACCTGGTCGTCTTCCTCCTACGCGTCCGACTGCTCCGCCCACCCCTCCGGCGTCTCCGCCGCCGCGGCCGCTGGCTTCAGGGCGCTCACGGCGCACGAGCTCAGGGAGATCGCGCGTCGGATGGTCGCCGACGGCTACGCGCAGCGCATGGTCCAAGCGTTCGACGACGCGGCGACGGTCGAGGTCCTCGAGGAAGTCGCTCTGGGGAGGTGGTTCTTCGAGCTCGACGTCGACTGGGTCCTCCGAATCCGCGAGGAGAAGGGATTACGGCAGCTGGAGAAGTCGGCCTTCTCGTCTTCGTCGTCGTCGTCGCTGCAAGATCTGGTGGAGAGGTGGATCCGGGCTCTCATTGTGATGGTCCACTGCGTCAGCGAGCTTGACCTCGCCGCCGACGAGCCGACGCCGTCGCCGTCGCTCGCGCGGTTCGGGGAAGCTTGCATCGCCAAGATGGTCGGTTTCGTCGACGCCGTCCTCGCCGCTCTCAAGCTTGTCCACGCTCCACCGGCGGCGGAGAAGCTACACGCCCTGGTCAGCATGTACGGGCACGCCATGGACGCCTCGTCTCTCCTCTGGTCACAGTGCCGCCGCGTGCTGATCACCCACCAAACCACCCAGGCCATCACGTTCGACGCCATGGAGAACGCCCTGTTCAGGAAGGCGACCGAGCTGCACGTACGGCGCCATCTCGAGCGCCATGGAGGAGACCAAGGCGCTCGTCGAGACCGCCGCCGACGACGACCCGACGGAGATCGCGCGAGGAAGCGGAGGCGACGTGCACACGAGCACTCGCGTCATGGTGGACTGCGTCGTGTCGCTGGGAACGTACAGGGGATTACCTCTACGCCATGATCGACGACGCCATCGGCTACCTGAGGCGTCTCATCAGGAGGAAATCCAAGCTGTGCCAGGGCACGGGCCTGAGGTACATTTTCCTGCTCAACAACTCGCATTTCGTGGCGCAGCAGCTCGAGCCGTTCTCCAACCTACGGTGGATTCGTTGCCAGTGGGGGTTCACGGATGACGACGGTGGAGGAGGCAGCGGCGGCTACATCGACGGCTATTTCAGTGCTTCTTGGGCGCCCGTGCTGTCCTGCCTATCGTCGAAGTCTGGCCTCTCTCCCTGGAGCAACAAGTCCTCGCCATTGAGGAAATTCGAGTTGGCGTTCCATGAAACGTACAAGGCTCAGAAGCTGTGGAAGGTCCCGAGTCCAGAGCTTAGAGGAAGGCTGCAAAAAACTATCACCGAGAGAGTTGTTTCAGGTTATCGCCAGTACTTGTTGGAGCATCCTGAGCTGAAGAGACTGGTTAGCCGAGGAAACAGCAACACTCCTGCTGACCTGGAGGAGATGTTTGCAGAGCTGTTCGAAGGGTGACAAGTTATGGTCTACAGTAGTTTGCAGCTTCAGATTTGTAGATACTGCCGTGTTGGTTTCATTTTTGTTTCTATTTCATTTTATTTTGTGTTTCACTGTCAAATCTGGGTGCCCTTGTGCAAGATTCCGTAGATATATAGGTAACCAGTTGATACGCACAGCTGCAATTACACAAGATTTTTTTTTTCTTTTTTGCATCTCCAAGACCAAAAACAACTTGTTCTCCGATACATAGCGTTGGCGATAAGCAACGCCGTCCTTTTTCCTTACAAAACTTGCAGCTTCTACAATCTCAATAATGGCAGTATGCTTACGAGACAATTAGCTATATATCTATTGAAAAGATTTTATCATTACAGCCATCCTGAACAAAACAGAATGCTACAAACATATTCACGAGAGACACTGCTTTGGAGCCTCTAATCAGCTGGTTTTCTTTTGCCAGTTTCACTGCATGGGTCCCATAAAACAGCTGAGTGCAGCCCAGAACAGCACTTTCTAATATTTGAAGAAGCTTCGATATCTAATTGTTATACCACTGTAAGACTATACAGGTCTATTGGTCGATCTCTCTTGTCCCAGTAACATCACGAGCGGAAATTTGTTACAAAACTTCTGTCATTTCTTTGCAACCTTGGGAGGTGGCGAAGATGACGATGAAGACGATAAGATAGAAAACATGCTATTATCAGCTCTATCTTTGCTGAATGCCTTGCGCACATCCTCCTTCAGCTCGCAGAACCGCATCCTTTTAACATTTTGCTCATCAGAAGTGCCATTTTGGAGGTAGAGTACATCAGGACAATCGGGCAAATCATCCTCCAGAAATTTGTCGAGCACCTGCGAGCAGTTCGGGAAGTAGCGACGTCCCAGCTCAACTGAAAAGAGAAGAAAAAACAATATCATAAGAATGATCATCAAGTTCTCAGGAAAGGGTGTTGAGAGTAAAACCAATCAACATTTTGAGTTAAAAATTAAAATAACTATTTGTGCTCATTAGGTTCAAAGTATGCAAAATACAGAAATCACGCCAACTTTACAAGAACTACAACATCCTCGCATAAAAATTGACAACTACACAATAATTTTTTTGTCCTGTGTTAGCGGTTAAAATTTTAGCCAAACACTTGCAACATGCATGTGTTTCCAACAGGAATTGATTTTATTAGAGCATATTGAGGGTAACTTCTCTAGCTATACATGATTTTTCTTTTAATGTACACTTATGTCAGCCAGATGGGGAATCATGGATCCATGGAGAGGGTGAAGAGTTAGACGTGTTTGGGTGATTTTTTTAGCGAGGATGGTGGAAGAGATGGGGATGTCAAACTACCGCGGTATCAACACCACCCAAACATTTAAAGTATCAAGACGAACATATTAGCAGCATGTGAGAATTTCTGATGGTAATCGACCTAATCTACTCATAAACAATAATAGTTTACATATAGAGAATGTGCCATGAGTTCTCACCTGTTTTCATGAGTGCATCGACCCTTGAACGGAGCCTCTTGTTTTGTGTTACTGGTGTCTCGTTCAGATCGACTTCCTTCAATTTTCCAGAAGTGCTAGCTGCAGGAACGCCACCAAATTCTGGTGTAGTGTCTGCTTGTGCAATTTGCATTGCAACCTTCGCTTCCGCAGGAAAAAATAATCTTGCAAATGCAACTGCAAGGGAAAATGCAATGTGTCAGCATGGATTCTCCAGGCGAATATAGTATGGTTGAAAGCAAATGTCGTAAATGCTAGAATCACTTGTTTCTATAGCACAAATGTTTTTTTTTTCATTTTGTTTGTGTTCAAAAAAGGCATAAAAAGGGACTTCACCTCTGTTTTCAAGGTAAAGAAGCTTCATGTGAAGATCGTCAGCCAACAAAGGCGAGGTGACAGAATCTTCCACTGCCATAGGATTCCTTATCATCTCCCTGTCTAATATATCAATACATAACCTGTCTTTGTTTGACTCTTGGCCTTGCTCCATCTTTGTATTGTAGTCTTTCAACCTTGTTAACCTCCGGCAGATACTAATAGCACTCTGGCCATCAGCTGTCAATTGCGATACAGCTGCTCCTTTGTTTAGAAGACACATGATAATAGCTGGCTCTCTCCTCATAGCAGCCAGATGGAGTGCTGTGTATCCACGCGAATTCTTCAAATTCAAGTTGGCAAGTCTCAAGTCTAGCAACTCCGAAACAACTTTCGAATCACAGTAAGCAGCAGCATAGTGCAATGCATTGGCATCATCCAAGGTGATCTCAGACTCGTTAAGAAGCAACTTCACAAGCTCAACATCGTCAGAATCCAGTGCCCTGTGGATTCTTCTGACCCTTTTCTCATGTACAGGGTCTGAAATGACAGTGTCATCCTCATTTGGCTGAGATTTTTGGCGGATCTCTTTTATCTGAACAGCAACTTCTGGAGGAAGTTCCTTATCGAACGATACATTATCAAGATTTGATCTTGCAATTCTCCGAACACATTTTTCAAGCACTGGAGTAAGCTCTGAATGAAAAGCAACTTGTAGAATTGGAAGAACATCTTCTACTACAGTCTTATCAACGAAGTTAAGAAGCCGTCGCTGTGGTAGAAGAAGACCGTATTAACCCAGATTAGTAATCCAGCAGAGTGACAACTAACAACAGGTCATAAAAATATAAGCTAAAAGACTTTGGGTTATTGGACATGCAGTGGATTCATAAACCTTTGAATTATATAAGCCCAGACAACCAAGCTAACTAGTCCACTAACCAATACGGAGTACAGTGATAAACATTACCAGGACCAGGACTGCATCCTAGCTCCTCTAATCGAACTAACGCCAATATAGATTCAGCAAGTTTCTTTCAACTTGAAAATGGTACAACACAATCTAGTTAGGAGAAGCTCTGAAGTTGGGATTTGAGAGCAATGTTTACAAGCTATCAAGCTTATGTTACACAGCCTATGTGCATCAACGACTTCCAGACTTAAGAAACCTTGCACCTTGAAGTTATTCTCATGCAAAGATAGGTTGAAAATATTTTTGCACCATCAAATACACAGATTGGATAAAGATATAATCAGTGACCGAACAGTTTCTAGTTCTGCAGCTGCTACCGTTTTTGGTATCCGAACAAGCACAATAGCATAGAGCATCCTTTGTATCTCACCTGGAACAGCGAGATGAGCTCGGTGATCTTGAACGTCCACGCCGCGTACATGAGCTCGACGACGAACCTGATCGCCGGCGGGCACGAGTCGTGCGGGCAGACGGGGTCGGCGCAGGACACCACGTCGTGCGGCGCCGGCCGGAGCTTGCCCGTGTACAGGTAGCCCAGCAGCGACAGGAAGGCGTCGCGCCCGACGCGGCCTCCCGGGACGAGCTCCTCCATCTTGTACCGCGGCCTCCCCCCAGTCCTCTCCCCTCCCCCGCCACCGCCGCCGGCAGCCCCATCGCCGCCGCGGCCGCGCGCCGCGAAGAGGTTGTAGAAGAAGGTGCTGCGGGCGGCGAGGATGCAGCGGTGGACGGGGACGGGCGGGCCACCGTCGGCCACGTCGACGTCGGCGTCGCTGCAGTCGAGGTCGGAATCGAGGAGGAGCCGCTCGAGGTTAGCGCTAAGCCGATTCAGGCTCACCACCTCCACGCTACTACTCCCTCCTCCTCCTCCTCCGCCGCCGCCCCCCTCCCCGGCGGCAACCGGCGCCGCCTGCGCCGCCACCGCCCCCGGCGGCGCAAGAGCGACCGAACACGGGCTGCTCCCGTTCGAGAGGTACGAGGACGACGACGCGATGGTGATGGACGACGAGGGCTCCATGGCTACTACCACCACCGCGCTATGCGCCGGCATCTCACTGCTACTAATACCACCACCACTACTACTCGTGCCGGATCACCATGGCGGGTTCGGGGAATCCAAAGGCTCCCCACTTTCCGGCGCCTCCCGAGCCAAACCACCCAATTCCGGCGCTCCCCCTCTGCTCGTCTCCACGCAGATCCGCGTCGGCAAGCAAAGCTCCCCAAACCCTTTCGACCCCCCGCCTGTTTGGGAAACGGATCTCGGAGAGAGGGGGAGAGAGAGAAAAAAAGAAATCCTTTTCTTTCCTCGCGAGAGGCCGGAGTGGAGGGAATTATTTGGAAATTGGAAGCGACGGCGACCTGGTGGTAGGGGAGAAGAACAGTGGGGGTCAAACGGAATCGCGGGGAGGCAGTTGCGAGGAAACCAGGGGCTTTGGCTCGCGGCGAGGGATGAGAGGAGGAGGAGGAAAAAAAATGGAGGAAGACGACGAGGACGAAGGGGGGAAATCGGAGGGAGGAGGAGACCGATGGATTTGTTCTGTCTGTCCTCTCCTCGGTGCTCTTCGTTTCTTTTTCCTTTTCTTCTGTTGGGATCGAGTTGGAAAAGAATTCTTCATCTGGGACCTTTTAAAAATGGTTTTTATTTTCTTTTTCATACTGGTGGTATATGTTTAGTGAGTTGTCTAGAGGATTTTGATGGGTAGGGTCAGGTGTGGAGAGGCGAGGATCTTTTTGTTGTTGCCGTCCTCTCATGCCTTTGGGGAATAGTACGAGTAAAATACATGTGAAATATAAATTAGAGAGTGTTTGAAGCTACGAAGATGATGTCAGCACACATGTAAAATAAAAAAACTATTAACGCATGAGTTTTAATTATTATAAACTTAAAAATATTTTTATTTTATATTTTAAAGCAATTTCTATACATAAAATGTTTTAAGAAACACATCGTTTAGCTGTTTTAAAAACATGTTAAGAAAACATAGGTAAAATATGTATTTTAATAAAAAATATATATACTGTAAGTAAAAAACTTAAAAACTAGTAATTTTTAAAGGAAAAGTTATACTTTATTTTAAACTCACACTATTCATAAAAAGAATATTGATATTGTTTAAGATAATCAAAGCTGGGGAAGAGAAGGGGTACAGCTAGGTTTGAAGGTTAAAACGAAAAAAAAAATACTATTAAAGATCCAATGGACCTCTACTTACAAAATAGTCTCTGTGAAACAAATCCTTTTAGGTTCGGAGAGAGTACATACATCGCTACACAAACGGCCAGTCTATTTCTATTTAGTATTTGTGATTTAATCAATCTAAATCCAATAGTATGGTTATTTGTCAACTACTCCCACCATTCTAAAATATAAGGCACAACCACCCTTAACCCAAAGACCAAGAAATAATTATTATCATCTTATACTTTGGATCATCCTAATAAATGTAATGCATGTATCTAATAGATTTAGAGAATGTGAGAGTGAAGGATTTAAAAATGTAGTAATTTAATGGAGAATATATCATATATTATGGAACATTAAAAAAAGTGGTTGTGACTTATATTATAGAATAGAGGGAGTAGTATTAGATTCTTTTCTACGACTATGTGGTACAATAGAATAGAGTCTACAAAAATTCCATTCATGTGCTGTACACTCACAGCATCAGGTTATTTAAACGTGCGGTGAAAAGCCCTCAAAATGTGCAAGTTTAGATATTCCTAGGCACCTAGTATTAGATATTTTATTGAGCGAAAATAGCTTAATTTTTTTTCCAGTAGCACTACTGTTCAGATCAGTCAGCATCCAACACATCCGCTTCATTTCTTTTTGCCATACACATCACCTCACCCCCCGGTCACCCCACCGGGAGTCTGTACCCTTCCTTGTCGTGCACTGCGGCCGTCCACATCTCTCTCGCGCGTCTCGCCGCTATGCCGTGGCATCGCCTCTCTTCACACGCCTTTCCTGTGGCGTTCACCATATCTGGGAGCTAATGATGTTGTTAGGCTGATCCATTGATCGAACACCACAAAACTGACTAGATCTGCGGCATTCACCGCTACTAGCCTGCACCACCTTAGGACAAGTATAAATATAGAGGCCGATATAGTCTCCACGTTAATCGGAGACTATCACGTTACAATAGTTAAGATAATACGGTCTATAACTTACTAGTTATTTTTTCTTTATTAGACTCAATGCAACGAAAAATTTACTAATAAATACTAAGAGTCGACTCTATGCCTTGTCATGCGTAGCAACCATTTTTCTCTTTCCTTCTTCCTCTCTCTTCTACGTTATCAAATATATTTGTATGACAATAAAGATAAACCGCTAATAAAAACCATTATACATGCTCTTATCTCGGTATTACCGGTCATTTTCGTCGAATTAAACACGACCTTGTTGTTGAAAGATCACGAACATGAGGTGACCCTAACAAATTAGTAGTACTGCATCCGTTATAATAAAATAAAAGGTATAGTAACTTTTGGTCATACTTTTAGACCGGTAAAATCAATTTCTTCGTGATAAGTATGATAGCATAATTCCGATTAGACCAAACAAGTGAGAAATTGATTGGTCTAGATTTGAGTCTATCCTGCCAGAAAGCGGTAATAAGGTTGCGTTTAAACGAGAGGTTAGCTTATACTTATCCGTAACACACAAGACGAGATAAACCATTATTGAACGATTACTTACCTATTAACTATTACAAACTTAAATAATAATGTTATCATTTTAAAAGAATTTTTTGTATAAATAGTTTTTTTGAAAAAATAACCGTTCAACAATTTGGTAGCGTGTTTATATTGAATAAGAAAGGAGTTCAATCCAAACATTAATGTTGTCATGTTGATCTTGTGATCGAAGAAAATAATGGTGCTCCATCCATTCCTAAATATCATAATTTGTAGCCATCAATTTGAACAATAGTAAAAAAAAATAAAATATAGCAGCTTAAAAAATAAAATAATTGTGCTCCTCTATAAATATAACTAAAAGTTGCTATACTTTAGAATTGGTGTAATAGCATGGATGGTAAGGATTAGTTTTACTGTTCCTTGTGGTTATCCTCATAGAAAGCGGCCGGACGGATGGTTATCGCGACGTGACATGTACGGTGAGAGGCTCACGCCATCACGTCGTGCCCTGGCCAAGAGAGGCAAACCCCCTGCGTTATCCTAACCTATGAAAGCATGCGTGTGTGTGGATAGGCCGTCGAAATCACCTTCTTCTCCTCTCCTCCTCCAGGTTCCAGCTCGCTCGCTCGGCTTCCCCGTCTTTGCGCACGCCGAGCCGATATGTCCCGTACACGATACAGTAGCTGCCGTAACACACATGACACACCGCGTGCAACGCAAACGGCGCAAGCAAAAAGGAAAATCCGTGGTCGCGGGAGGCGGAGACGCAACCGCGATGCGCCGCGATCTCCCCAAGGTTTTTTCTTTTGCTCGGCAACTCGGTGCATCTTGTTGCCTGGCCGGCCGCAGCTGCTGCGGCTGCTGCGCTGCGCGCGGCTGTTTTTTTAGCGGAAAGATGGCGTCGGCCGGTTTTTTTAGTACGTATTGTATTGTATTCTTTCTAGTCGTACGAAACGAGGGCGTCAGCGAGGGAGGCGGTGGTGGTGGTGGTGTGGTGGGGGGGCCCGCGTGAACGGGTGAAGTCGCGCGGGTGACGTGAGGCGCGCGGAGGTAGGCATCGCTGACGCGGACTCACCCCGCGTCACCGACCGCTCACCCCCCCGTACTACTGACCCCACCCCACCCCACCCCACCGCTTCCCCCTCGGCTCAATCATGCACCCCGCGATCCTCTGCGTTGCCCTGCTCGTGTGGCTCACCACCGCTCACCCCCCCCCCCCCCCCCCCCTCTCCACGCCCCCTACTCTGTCCACCGAAAATGCGAAAATCCATGCGAGCCTCGTGTCGTGTGGTCGTGTGGTGTGGTAGACCAGTTCGCTTCGCGAGGCGAGCTTAAACTGGCACGCTCAAAAGGAGAGTTAATTAAGGCAACGGGGGTGCGCGCCGCCGTTGCGCGTGATCGTGTCCATACCTGACGAGAGTTTGGAGACGCTACGGCCTATACTACGGTTGATGGTGGTTAGATCCTGTGAAAGTTGCAGGAATTCGTAGTTTAGTCGTGGTGTGTTAATAAACTAATGCGGTCATGGCAAAGTTGACCAGGACTCCCCGACCTCTAAAGTCGTTAAGGCTTGGGGACTAATATAAAACACTCCTGAGATGGGATCGACAGCTCTCCCCCACCGGAGCATTAGCAAAATATGCTTACGCTTGCGAATGGCGAAAGCATCAACCTTTCTTTGCGTCCTCAAAAGAGAGAGAACTTCTTTGCGATTAAAAAAAGCAGCAGCTATTTTAGAACGTAGTAACGGAAACACGATGTACTGTATTTTATTTGATTGATTGTTGACTCGGCTATACGTGGTGTGAGTATAACTTTGCTAACGCCATGATCCCAGCTCAGCATGCTCATAAATTTATCACGGCCGATGTCAGCAATGAGCTATATCGAAACCTGAATCACAATGTAAGGAAGCAATCCTAATCCTTACATTGAGCACTTGAGCACCCGGGCTTGTTCCCTTCATTGTCCCAAATAAACCTAAGGGCTCCTTGGTTGCTCCTAATTAACGTAAGGACTGCTAATTTATTGCAATAGCCTATTAGTACCACGATGTTTATCGCAATGGTTGCCAACAAATTTAATTTTGCTGCATTAGGTCTATATTACAACGAAATTAAGAGTCCTAAGATATTATACACAATTGTACTACTCTGTTAAAATCAGTACTACTCTTATTGTAGATTACTTGTCATTCTAATATTCATATGCAGGCAACTACTGCTACTTTAGGAAACGATTGGGATATAGTTAATGAGGGTAACCATGTTATTAGAGACATCTACATGTTTAATGTGAAATTTGCTAGAATGATTGATAATATTAAACGAAAGGTAGCAATAGTCCTTTATTTTTCACTTCTTATCTACAAAATTAATTGCTAAGGGCCCCTTTGATTCGCAGGATAGGAAAAACATGGAATAGAAAAAACGTAGGAATTGTAGTATGATTCTTCAATCCCGTGGGAATAAAAACACAGGAAAAGATGAAATGTGCCCTTTGATAGTGCTATAGGAAAAAACACAGGATTTCTCTTCCAAAGAGGTCAGACCTATTTCTTTTTTTCCTGTGAAAATGAGCTAAAGGGATGCAATCCTTAGGAATATTTCCTTTCATTTCCTATGAATCTAAGGCCTCCGTAGGAAATAATCCATAGGATTGTGAATCCTACAAAAATCCTATACCAATCCTTTAAATCAAAGGAGCCCTAAGGGGTCTATGCGTTTGGCTATTGTAGCAATAGTCCTTTATTTTACTTCGGATGACTTTATGGCTGTGTTTAGTTTACACTAAAATTGGAAGTTTGGTTGAAATTGGAACGATGTGATGGAAAAGTTGAAAGTTTGTGTGCATATAAAAGTTTTGATGTGATAAAAAAGTTAGAAGTTTGAAGAATTATTTTGGATCTAAACATAGTGTATATCGTATTCTGGCTTTGTATGTCATTGGAGAGGCAGGAGATGTGAAGTTGTGAACCATTCCAATTATATTTTACAAATATATCCTCCATAAAACAATAACCTGCTGACAATAGGAGGCAATTATTGGTCTAGTCAGTAGTAGTACTGGTCAGATGCTGTATACTGCGATGATCAAATCACAAAATAGTTTCGCATGACAGTATGGCACGAGTCGTCGAGAACGAGGTAGTACGGCGAAAACATGAGAGCATGTCTAATAGTATAATTCATACAATAGTTGCTTACTATATAATTTATCTATAGCTAATTTAATAGCCAATTCATACAATAGTTACTTACTATACTATTAGTATATGGTCTCACAGTGTGTCTTGGAATCCGTACTATAGCTAGCTGTAGATCTGTAGCCCGCTGCTATTGTACCTGCTCTGATGGCGCCACTGCCTACTGGTCGATGCCCGTACAAGAGCAAAGCCTTTTTTCACGTACGAGTACTAAACCTGCCATTGGGCCATTAAAACACGTCGACATCCGCCAGCTATGCAACGTGATGGGCGTGGCAAATCCGTGTTCCAAACGGGCGGAAGTTGGCACCTGCTAGACATTCAATCTCAGGTCAGGTGGTCCTAAGAGACACGTGCATTACGGAGTACTACAAGGTTGCTACAGTATTTTTTTTTTTTGGGTGCTAGTAGTGCCCCATTGGTACAAGAGCAACTATATTTCAACTATATTTCTCCTCTACACGAAGAGAAGAGAGGCCGGTTTTGTTTGGAGGAGCTTATAGCTGCAGCTTTTCTTAAAATCAGAAGCTCTAAGAAGCTCCTCCAAGTAGTTCAGCTTTTGATGATTCTCCTCCAAATAGTTCAGCTTTTGATGATTCTGAGAAGCTCCCCTAAATAGTTTAGCTTTTGGTTATTCTGAGAAACTATATTTGTAGAATCCAGAAAATAACCTAGAAACCAGAAGTTGTGAAACCAAACTTTTCTAAATTCTCAGAAGCTGCCTGCTAACCAGCTGCTTATCTGAATCTTAGACCTCCCAGACAGACCCTCAGCGTCTCCTGATAGTTGGGTGCGACTGCTATCTCAAACAAGAACGGGATAATTTAGGCGCACGGCATAACATCACTGTGGTTACACATGGCATGGAGAATTTAGGCGCATGTACTACTAGTACTACTGTTCTACTACCAGTACTACTGTACACATGGCATGGAGTACTATAGAATAACCATTGGTCGAAGGGAAACACACCACTTCTTCACGTACATCATCAGAGCAAAACAAAAGTTTCAGACTACCAACCTACTACTCCTGTATGGCTGTATGTGGGACATCAGAATTCAGACTCCCGTTGAGCCTGTATGGGTCACTCTTCCAACGAGTACAATTTGGTGGTTAGACACCAGTGGACTGTGGCATGGCATGGCGTCGCCTTGCCATCAGATTACAAGGCACGCTCAAGTTGGGAAGCAGAGCTGAACAGAATAGCAACGTGCACCGAACAAAGGAAGGCTGCAAGTCACCAGCAAAACAGCGTTTCTGGATTATGATTTCAGCTCAAGGCATCACGTTGCCATCGTATGGCCCTTCAACAAAGGAAGGCTGCAAGTCCTATTTAACTCCCGGCCAAGACAGCAATCCTTTATTTGTGCCACAAAAGCCTTTCATCCAATATTCCAGCATAGCCGAAGGATCTGCAAAACGCGGCCGCTAGTCCATAGTCACTGTGCACCGTTGCGCTGTCTTTTGAAAGTCCGTGCTGCTGAACTCCCAGGTCCAGAATTATTACGTTGAGGATGGCGAGACTGATCAAATCTACCGACGGAGGTCCTCGATGACCGAATATGCCCTGAAGCTCCATCTGGATGATTAAAGGACTTCTGAAAATGAGGTGCATTAAGAGGTTTATCCGATAACAAAGACATGAGGAAACCGCCAGGTGGAATATAACCGACTCTACGACCCTGAGAGAATCTGCTTGATTCAGCTGAACTTTGGTTTGAACCCTGACTTGTAGCAACATCATCAGATGTAATCATAGCAGGCAAGCCATCGTATGATAGGATGCACGCAATAGCATACATAGTTGCTCCAAGATCAGGTGGGAGGACATCCTGTGGATGTTTGACCTGAGAAAAATAATTCCATTTTTTTATCAGAAATAATTGGACTATAAAGGTACTAAGAATGATGCAGAAAGCAGTATGATGATCTATTGATCCAGATCCATTATCTGATTGAGACAACTCAGAATGAACAACGGAAGGCAATGCAGTCTATCTACATGCCTTATAGATTTTTCATGTATGCTTATTATCCAGATTTCTGCACTGGAGAAAAATCAACACAATATATTTAAAGGAAAACTCGGGGTCAGAGTGGGACAGTGGGAGTGTGCAGACTGAAATGTAAAACAAAAGTTTGCTATTATGCTGGCAACCATGCATGGCATCTTAGAAAACATTGGATGAAAGAGAGAATACAAAAGGAACAAGTTGTATTGCATTAGTCAAGTTTAAATTAGATGATGCAAGATATAAAAATCTTACTTTGAAAAGAATAGCTGATCCTAGGCGCTCCCTAAGGCAGTATATTTGAGCAACATCAAGAGCTGTAGCATCAAACCGAAGCCATCGATCAATAACAATTGAAACAGAGTTATCAGGAGAAGACATTATCTCTTTATGTTGTCCCAAAGTGCCTTTCTCAGTTTCATCCTCACTAGAATCCCCATCCTCTTCATCACTATCATCGTCCTCAGGTGGAGCAACAACCATTTCCGTAGCAAGAATAATTAAAGGATAGGACCCAACAACCGAAGAGTTTTTTATGTACATTCCACCATCGCCTCGAGTGATCTCATCATATATCACTAATGGGTTCCCAGAAGTCTTACGGAAAGACAAGTTAAAGTTGCAAGAATGTGGATGCAGTCGAACTTTGGCACCACTTGCTGTTTCAATGACTGCTCTTCTAGTATTTTTGCGAGGGGGAAGCAATCTCCCTACCATTGGATAAGCACCGGCCATAAGGACAGCACGAATGATACCTACAGAATTTAGAAGTCAGTTAAGTACAATAGAACAATTAAAACTTTGATGCAATAAAGCATAATTTGTTAGGAACTAAGGAAGATTGATGAAGTTCGGGTGACAACTGATTTTACTACATAATTTTACTAAGAATAAAAATAGAATCCAGCAAATACTCTAGAAATAATTTTACTACAAAGAAAAGGCAAGGACAATTTGCTCGTGAATTAGAAGTAAGAAGAAAATTATAAAGATTGAACGGGGAAAGGATGGAAAACTCTACAATACAGTGAATGATATATGTAACTTAGTAGCTACTAACTTTAGATTGGTTCTCTTATTCATATACACTCTGTGCACTATGACCTTGTATGTTGTAAACCCTGCTGTGTATAGGCTTAAGGAACTGCTAAGCTACAATACAACTAATAAACCCTACTGTGTATAGGCTTAAGGAACTGCTAATCTATAATACAACTAATCAGGGGATGGAGTATCCCCTACAATATATCCAAATAGGAAGTGAACCTACTGCAAGACATTCATAGAAACAAGGGATTTTCTTTGTAACTAACCATGGAAAACTCTAGTTAGCTATCCTGAAAAGGAACATCCTTCTCACTGAGTATATTATATACTAGGGACTTAACTAGTCAACTTACTTGCTGCTTACATAATACCATGTACCCCTCAACCATGCATATACTATAGTTAAGCAAAGCAAAGTGGAAACAAATAAAAGAAATCACATGAACAAAGGATATGTTTCAGAACTCAATTTTTTCTAGCAAAGTACCTGGATCTCTAGCATTTAAGCTGCATGCAGATGCATCTGCAGGAACAAATCCTCTTTGGGCTAGTTCATTCTGAAGCTGTTTCCTCATGTTTGAAAGCATATTCATGGTGTTAGAAGACACAAAATACTTAGAACAAAATTGAGCTTCTTGGCCCCTATCTTTGGCACGTCTCCAACAGTCCATTGCTGCTACAACTGCAAGCTGATCACTGTATCCACCATACAATGAAGCAAGCTCAACTTTGGCTGCAGCAGCCCTTTTCCTCTCATCTGGAGCCATTGGAAGGAGGAAAGGATCTCTATAATCTGCTGCACATGCCAATGTCAACGCCGGATCTAGGCAATTCATTAATATACCAAATAAGAGCATCTTGCTTGTAGATGGATGGACCGGAAGGGAGCCCAACTTTTCCCCTAACTCTGTCAGTTGTTCATCTTGAGTCAAAGCACCAAGATCCTGAAGTACGGTGATAGCATTTCTTACAGTTTCTGGAACTGGAGGGTCCAAAGTTTTCCTTAAAAAGTATGCAATTCTGCAGTTCGGATCAAGCAGTTTGACCTGCATAAAGATTGAAACATTTAACAGCTATCAGTAAATAAATGTCATTCTTATTGCAGCGAACCATAATATTGCAGAAGTATTGATTTCAAGAGTTATTGGAGGAAACAAATCTACAAAGGTTAGCTAGGAATATACCTGTAAACATAGTTCCTCAATAGGCATCCTCTTTATTTCAGGGATTTGGTATTCCAGTAATGAGGCTGCTCGAAATCTAGAGTAAAGATGGTAGCACGTTCCTGGCTGACAACGACCCGCACGCCCTTGACGTTGTCTTGCATTAGCTTTTGAAACCCAGGAAGAATGAAGTGTTGAGACATTATTATATGGATCATAACTTTTCTCTTTCATTCTCCCACTATCTATGACAAATACGACGTCATCAATTGTCACAGCAGTCTCTGCTATGTTGGTTGAGAGAATTATTTTACGAGATCCTGCTGGTGGACGCTTGAAAACTTTTTTCTGCTCCGAAGATGGGATCATGGAATGGAGTGACAACACAAGAAACTTTGACGAATCCTGAAAGAAGGGAGAAGCAAGTAACCTTTCCCGTGTTTGATTTATATCTTCCCACCCAGGAAGAAACACCAAGATAGCTCCTTCATTGGAATCAACACAAATTTTTCTGAGCAACCGTTCTATTAGCACAGTATCGATGTGCTCAGGATTGATAGTTGCCAAGTATTTATTGAGCAGCTCATTCTCTTCAGTTAACTTTGCTGAACCACATTCCATATGTTTCTTAATAACTTCGCAAACCTCTTGCTGATTCCCTTGTTCTGCCCAATCTAATGCAGATTTTCCATCATGATCCCGTGTAGAACAATCCACCCCAAATGATAGAAGCATGCAAACGTCCCCAACCTGACCTTTTCCAGCAAGAATCATCAAAGGTGTCACGCCAGTTTCTGAGTGCTGGTAATTGAAAATTTCTTGGTTCTGCTCAGCAGAAATAAGCTCAAGAAGAGGATCAAATTCATCATTAACCAAAGCTAGGTTAATGGCTTCATCCATTGAGCTTTTGTAATCATCTGTTAACAAACTGCTCTGTTTCAGATCATCTGTTGTAGGATCAAGATGATTGTCGCCTACAGATTGCAAAATAGAAAGCACATCCTCCAAATAGAAAGTTTTGACCTGAGAAAAAAGAGCCAATGTTGCCATCAATTACTTCAATATCTTTCTTAACAAAATGTAAATTAATGTGTTACTAACAGGATGGGTAAACCCTGGGACTTGAATAAATGGGCATCCACTGAAATAATTTGAGAACCGCTCAGCATCAATCGTTGCACTCATGAGTACCTGCTCATTAAACTAGTTAATACTCATGTAACGGAAAGCGGATACACTTAGAAGAAATTCTGTGCTTCAAATATGGAATGGAAATATGGATTCTGTGTTCCTTGGGGTATATGAACCTATTTTGTCTTGCGAACTTGAAAAAGGAACAAAATGTTTGTAGATGTAAAGCACCATGCCACAAGTGCAATTTGTGCAAAATCATGATCATATGTGTACTGTGCAAAAATAACAACAGAGACAAACTAACAAAAGATGTGGACTAACTTTTGTCTTTTGCACAGTTATCTGGCAGAGGATTTTGTAAAGCCGTACCCTATTCTTTTGGATACATGATAGAGGATGCATGATTGTGTGTAGTTATTACTATAGAGCCTTAAACTAGAAGGAAAAATCTTCTTACCAAACGCAGATGATGATACAACGGCAGCAAATCTCTACATAATTGTTTGGCAAAAGATCGTTAAAGCACTAAAAACACAATCTAAGCAACATGTGGACGAAACAGCTTTTAGCATAATACCTTAGAATAGCCAACATGAAATCTGAAAACCTGTCCCTTTCATGGATTTCATCCTAAAGAGAAAAGGAGAGTGCCAACTCATATTACCAATAAAATATATACTGGCAGTATATGCCATTGAAAATCAATTCAGTAAGGAAGTGCCTTGTATAAATAAGGCTCCAGTTCTGAAGCACAATAATATATGAAGCTTTCCAAGATTAAAAAAAAACATTGTATTTCACCAAAAGACAGTATGCTATTAGAAGCTCAATAACAAATAATCATAAATTTCCATTCCAGTTATTTTTGCAATAGAGTTATAAACTAAGTTGCACAATACCTCTTACATCTAATTGATGCATGACTTGCCCCAGTTCAACAATGGCAACAATATTCAATGGACAATGCTAAGGGGTGTTAAGATAGTACTAAACAAATAACAAGATTTGAATAGGTAAGCACTGACATAACCATTTTGCAATTAATGCTCACCAAATACTCTGCCCTCTCAGAATTACAAAGGAACAGTTGGTAAATGTTTTGTGCAATACGCTGAATCAAACTACAAAAGAAATGCAAGTACAGTTATAATATTAAAGAAATAATTTCACACTAGACGGGAAAATAATTTCTGGTTGTCATAGATCTACTTAAGAGTATTAGAGTTAAGTTTCTGCAACAAGTCTAGTGTCAGACAAACCCAGTGGTTGATTAAATATCTCCTTCCCCTCTTGTACAAAAAACATCATTTTTAACTACTTGTTGGTACTAATAGCATGGATGCAGTGTTGGTGCAAAATAAGGAGTGTAAAGTATGTGCAGCTCAGAATACAATAATTTGCAATCAAGCTATTTGAAAGTTCTAAGATTAAACATTACCACAATAATATGTGTTATCCCAGTAACTGCATCATCAAATGAGCGTTTCTGATTTTGTTCTTTTGAAATATTAGTTACCCTGCCTATCAATAGCCTCAAAAGAACACCATTTGTGCAGAACATGATTGATGAGTTCTTCCCTCCTTTTGACTCCAAGCGTATCTGCAATTGAAATAAACAGCGGAATAAGACAGAGGTACATATCCACATTATGTGCACAAGTGCAAACATGTCATAGATGACAAATATATGAACATTAAGGACGAAAATCGAAGTTAAGAACATAGTCCAAATTACAAACTTTCTCAACTTTGTCAAGCGAAATAACAAAACTGGAGTTTACTCGTTTCAAAATACAAGATACTGATACTGTTTCTTGAGTAAACTTTGTCAATTTCTACCAAGAAATTCTCAAACAATGCAAAGTTTGTTTGCACAAAATAACCAAGGCAAATTCATATCTACAAGTATTTTAGTGTTATCATAGACATGTCACTGTACGGATAAACTACACAATAAATTAACGGGCAAAGTTTCGTAAAAAAACATTCTTTTTCAAAAAAAATAAGATAACATTTTTTGGGTGTCATTTTCAAACAGATGAATAATAAGTACAATTTCAGTCCAGAAATGCATAATAGAAAATTCTAAAATTTGGCATACCTTATACCCAACCGTGTCACCCACAGACTCTCCTCTTTCCGCAGAGATTCTCTCAGCAACTGTGTACACGAGTCATTTGACTCTCAGCTGCTTAAACAAAAACAATAGCAATGAAAGAGAAGTCATTTGACAGAATTACCTGAGATAGCTGATATTCGCCTTGGTTGAGTGCATACAATCTTACATGATTCACCCTTACCCCACATATGATCCAAGATATATTGAGGAACCTAAAAAAAAAAAAGAATGGTACAATGAGTGAGCCAGATAAGCAGAATATCATTCCCAGGAAATCATAATTTAAGAAAAAGATAGATGTCCACATCATTCCATGGCCACTAAAAGAAGAAGTACATTTGACTATTGATTTTGTGAAATTTCTCACAAATCAGGATGTTTTAATACATATAACACGATAGCAACAAACACAAAGTAAAACATCAAAAATAGCAGAAAATAGGCATGGATTGGATCAATTAATCAACACAGAGTAACAGAACGAGAAGATACATCTGAATTTATTGCAGGAAATGTCACAGGAAGTTAATTACATACAATAGTTGTTTCATGGTCCAAACAGTGCAAAACAAAAGTCAAAAGAATTGGCACCTGGGTTGTTTTACCACATCCTGTTTCTCCAGAAATAAGAACCACCTGACAGGGATGAAGGTCAAATTGTAATAAGCTCATGTTAAAGGAAATGTTCATTCTGGAAGTTGGCAAATGTCAAAGATTATTGCATGGATCAAAATAAATAGCTAGGTTCAGGAAAGTGATAAGCATTTTCCTGAAGAGGCATCCACCCATTATTGGAAAGCAGTCAAGCCTACCAAGAATTGAAACTACTAAACAAGAAAATAATAGTAATTTCTTGATTTGTCTTGAAGTATTACAAGGTAACATATAGAATGTCTTGCTATTAGCCCCGCCACCAACAGAAAAGATAACCAGCACCACCTTTGATGTATGCATCAGGATGAAGCTCGAGTGAAGCAACTTAATTTCCATAAAAACACAAAGAACAATACCTGGTGGTTCTCTAAAGTTGAAGAAATTACATCCTTGTACGAGGAAATTGGAAGTTTAGATCTATCTTGGACAATCTGTATAAATGTACAACACTAAGTTCAATTAGATAAAACTATCCAATATAACATATGTAAAAGTCAGAATTGGCTAAACTGAATGGCAAAAAGGACACCATATGAAGCCAGATTGCCAGAATATACAACCTTCCTCAACTGTTCGGATTTATTTACTTTCGATGCAAGCATCTCCACCTTCTTCAATATATCCGGTTTGCGCAATGCTGGCCTACAAAATGCACCATCTGGCTTCCACTGAATCTTTACAGCCTTATCACTAGAATTCCTGACAGTATGCCCATTTAGCTCAGCATCATCTGGGGGATAATGCATAAATAGATCTTGCAAAACATTTCTTGCTTCCACAGAAAATCCAAGATGGCTAGGTCCTTCTTCTGTTTCAGGGCCCTGGTTCTGTTTTCTTTTGTAAACAGATAGACATCGTCGTTCCCCATTCCTATAGTTAATTAATAGATTTCAGAAAACATCAGATACACATAGTTTAATCCTACTAAGATAACAGTTGCTATGATGAATGAAGTTTAAAAGATGCTTATTACTCTTTACTAGAACCAGTGTACGGAATGCATCATTCCAGAGGTCAATTAGACTATCACTCACCCAGAACTTTTGGATATCATGCCCATTTTTCTACACATCTCATGTATCGCCGCTCGCTCTTGTTTCGATATGCCAGGTTCAAATTTGTACACTGCAAGGTAAAATTTTGTAGATACGTGACTTTTTCAGCTGACAGCATAACAGAGAAAACATGTGTGTTTCATTAAAAAGTAAAGAAAGAGACAAGTAGTGGAGGAATTGATATAAGAGCCTGTTTGGAATCCAGGAATTTCACAAGAATAACAGGAAAAGTTCCCCACATACCAAAAGAAACCTAAACATGCCATCTACCATGCAGGACCATAATGGGGCAGTAATGTGCTAAAACTCAGTCGAGGCAAACAACGCGAGGGAAGAAAAAACACCACGGCACAGCACATGCTATGACCTACTCCCTCCATCCCAGAATATAGCTACCTTTCTAGTTTAAATTTGAATTAGAAAGGTAGATATATTTTGGGACGGAAGGAGTAGCAAGCAATGGCTCTGCAAGGGATGCACAAAAAATGTGAAAAGAAGATATACAAGAAAACATTGCCACCATCAGAGTGTGCAAGCATGTGTGCGGGTGGTCTTTTCATTGTTGTTGGGAGGAGGGAGGAGGATTGTTATGAGAAGAGAACTAATAAAAGGGTGCTACTTTGAACTAACAGAATCCTAATAGTGTTTTGCTTGAGACTCCTCATTGGGGTTTATGCAGGAGCTTAATTGCACCCACTAATATCAGCCCAAAGAGTTGATTCTCATGCATATTTACACAACAGTCTAGTGGCCACCTAGGATTACTGTTGCAAATCACTTCAAGTGCAATTGTCAGGTTAGATGCCATTGTAGTAAAACCTAAGAAATACTTTCTAGTCAGTCAACAGACCAACTTATCTAGCGACAAACTGACAATCATGCAAATACCATGTCACATATTGTGAGATACAATGGTCAAACATAAAGTAGACGGTATTCCTCTTCCCTTGTTACCAAACTCAGAACCAACTGTGAAGCTACAAGCATTGGTGACGTTCGTGATCAGTACACTAGAAGGTCAGTAAAGTTAGTCAAATCATACATTAGGAGGACTAATAAAAAAATGCAACAGAGAAGAGAGAACACAAAATGGGCATGGCCGCGCGCATGGCCCAAACCATCGCCTCAAATTCACCAAAACCTAGCTCCCAAAGTATCGTATTCGTGCCACTATCCCCAACTCGCTCGAACACCGCGATGACAGATCACACCAGACACCATTGAATGGAATGGAGAAAATGGCCAAACGAATGAGCACGAACCCTGGGCGTCGGAGGCTTGGAGGTCCTCGAGCACTTTCGAGACGCGCACCAGCGTCGCCTCCCGAACACCCCCTCCCCCGCCCCCGCCCCCGCCGCCGCTTCCTCCTCTCACGCCTCCTCTGCCGGCACCGCCGCCTCTGCCACCGGTGCCGCCGGCGCCAGCCGCCGCGTCCTTGCCCTTCCGCCCTCTCCTCACCATCCTTCCTCCCTCCTCCTCCTCCTCGTCGTGGAGCGGGGGTGGCTTGGTTGCTACGACCTCGGGCGAGGCGGCGCGGCCGGCTCGGCTCCGGCCCTTCCCGCAAGCGGTCGCTTCGTTGCTTCCGCGCCGCTGCTGCGCTCTCCCGGAAAACCTAGGCCCAGATGGCGGTGGCTGCGCGTTGCGTGCGAGCGGGCGGCCCATGAAAACCAGGTTCAGACGGGCGGCCACGCCTGACGTGTGGGCCATGCCTGTCGGTGAGGAGGGGAGGCCGTAGAAGCGAAGCCAAGCCTAGCCACGTGCCCACGTGCGAGTGCGCGACCATGCGACGCCGTACTCGCGTGCACGGTGCACCGCCCAACAAATAGCAGCCTAAAACAATTGGAGGCGCGGTGTCCTTACGAGCGGCTTATCCAATCAAATCCTCCAGGAGCCTGGGAGAATATTCGCACCGCATACGCTACATATGCCACCGGCAGCGAACTTCAAAAGCGGCGACAAGGACGTCGTCGGTTTAACTGAAGTGAAACAAAAGATGCAGTAACTGAAAAGTTGGCACTCTTGGTTTCATAAAGATATACGATTGCCTACTTATGGATGAATCCTTTTTCCTGTAATGGTTCGTTCATTCATTATTCAGTTTGGTAATTTACAAAGCTGGCCAGTATAACATACCCCGTACAACAATTTTCCATGCTAATGCAGTCAATAATACTCGCCGCCAAGAAACTTTCGCCGCTTGTCATCTACCGTGATCAGCTCACTTAAAACCGGAGCTTCAACTGCTCTCAAAGAGTGAAGTAAACCGGCGGCGGATGAACCACCTCCGTCTTCGACATCGACACATTGCCGGTGAGCACGCTCTCGGACATGGCCTCGTCGGCCTCAAAAGGCTGCACCTGGGCGATCCTCTCCGGGATCGCCTGGCCATCCTCCACACGAGCAAGAACCTCGTAGTGCGCCCTCAACTTCTTGGGCTTCGTCTTCCACTCCGGGAAGGTGGACCAGTTCACCTCTCCATCAGCAATCCTCTTCTCCACTGCAAAACCCATCTTGACGTACGTTTGCGCAGAAGCTCGCGCCTTCAACAGCTTGAACGTCCCCTTCTCACCTGCCTTCTTTCCAAGAACCGAGGCCAGCAACTCCTCAAACCCCTGCAGGCTGCCATCTGACCCATTCAGTGACAGAAGGGGCCACAATCCAGCTGCACGTGATCCATCATCATCATCGTCTGTAACAGCAGGGATTGAGCGCGAGGAGAGCTCCACTTGCCCTGGCGCCAACCGTTTGAGCTTGAGCCTGTCATTGGGAGACATCGAAGGAGTCGAGGACAATGACGTTGGACCTTCGATGCGGAGGGAGAGCAGGGGCTTCTGGTTCGACCGGGCGGCGCCCCGTAGCGTTTGTGCAATGGATATCAAGCTGGATAAGCGGCCCTTGTAAGTTGTGCGGTTGAGAGGAAGCGGTAATTCAAGTGGCAACCGGAGGCTCACGGCCTTGGCACCCTTCACTGTTACCACGGCACCATCTGATAGCACTACTTTTTTCAGCGTCCCTGCT
The DNA here is from genome assembly GCA_000338895.3 of Oryza meridionalis. NCBI lineage: Eukaryota > Viridiplantae > Streptophyta > Magnoliopsida > Poales > Poaceae > Oryza > Oryza meridionalis. Next base: position 32,329,964 of record CM002524.2, on the reverse strand, counting down.
TCCACATCATGCTGTAAAGAAAACAGTATTAGCATTTTGTATTTAAAATACATAGTAAGAAAACAGTATTAGCATTTTGTATTTAAAATACATAATAGATAAAGTAATTCATCCAGTAAAGCAATGTTAGGCATGTGTGTAACATAATGGTTAGATGAACCTTCCCATGGTTAAATACAGCAATGGCAACCAAATGACCAATCTTAAATGAACCCCAGGCCGCAGATGGTATTAGCATTCTGGCAAATGCGTAAAAGTTATACCACTAACTTACGAGTCAACTATTAGAAATAACTATGCCTTGCAAAATAATGTCAAGTTTCTAAAGAGATAGGAATTATAAAACAACACATATTGTACACACTTCAAGGTCTTCTTCCTGCTCTGTCTATGGGGGCTCTGGAATCATCGCCATGATGTAGTTTACAGAGGAGAATCTCCTTCTCTAAATCATTTAGCAACAAAGTGCATAGAGGATGCTACTCTCTGGGCGGAAAGATTGAACTGTGCCGACAGGATAGTAGTAGAATCCTGGAAACAAATTCTATCTTCTCCCCTCCGTTCAAATGTACCCTGACTTAATGTACTCGTTCTCTCTTTAAATGAAAATTCAGGTGGGGAAGCTCCCCCCACCCCCCCCCGGTGACCAATCTAAAAAAAACACATATTGTAAATATTCCCAGTTTAAGCCTAGCACAAAACAGTATTTACAGCTAACTAGGAATCACAGAACCTCCAGATGCGAGACATTCCATTCCTGTGAAAGGAGTAGGATATTCCATACAGATTTGCCCAACTTTACTTCAGAGCAGAAGGCGCAATGAAGAAGTTACTAATGTTGTAATGAAAAACCATTCTGGTGTAGAATACACAATGAAGAAGAATACTGACGCAGAACACTGACTCTTGAACTCACCAGGACAGAAATCATCGTATTCATTGTTGAATGAAATCTTACAATACATGAACACGTAAGCTCAATTCAAATCATTCTTTTTTATACATGAACAAAGTCGGTGTTCGTTATTCAAAGTCTGCAAGCAGCCAAGCACACAAATAGTTCAGACTTCAAAGCCTATTACGCCAGATGAAATGACGAATTATCAACGTAATCCAAAAATTTCACTTCCATAATTTCATAGAACTAATTTGAATTGCAGTCAGATGAGACGTCAGGTGGCTTAATTATAACAGCAACTGAAACTTTGCCTTGTTATCAAATGACATCAGAAACCTGAAGTTATGCTCTAAAATCTCTATTTTCCCAACTGTTGACACATTTGACATTTGAGGTGAAGCACGATGTGTTGTTAGCTTTGATACCTAATTCTACTTTGTATTTTTTTTAAAAAAAAAGTTTGCTGAAGGAAAATTCATCGTTTTTAAACACAAACAGTACTTTGAAATATAAAGTGAATTTCCCATCTTCCCTAATACGGAGTATTAGTTTTTGGGTTGAACTGTTTGGTGCATGCAACTTAATAACAACAAAAACATTCCAATGAAAATATCCTTTTAACCATAGGCACGAGAAAAATAATTAAAATTTTCTCTTACCGGCAAGGCGAGCCTAACGTCGTCGCCGTCCTGGATCCAGAGCTCCATGGGCCCGGCGAGCTGGAACGGCGGGAGGGTCGGGTCGAAGGCTCGCTTCCCGCTCTTGCCACGCCGGATCTCGGCGAGCGCCGTGTCGTCGGCGTCGGCCTGGGACCGGAAGATGGGCAGGTCGACGAAGTCCCATCGGTTGACGTCCTCCAGCAGGCGCACCGGCACCACCTTCCTCCCGACCTCGATGTCGAACTCGTACGCCACCGCCTGCCCCACGAGCGCGTCGCGCACGTCGAACCCGGACACCTTGAGCTCCTCCGACTGGAACCCCAGCCCCTTCACGATCGCCTCCCTCAGGTCCTGCACCGATCGATCCGCCACGCGCGCGCGCATCGTTACATTACATATCAGAGTCGTTCCGCGGCAAGGAAGAATCGGCAGTTCGGGCGATGGGAGAGGAGAAATTTCTTCGTGTAACTCACCGAGATGGCCTTGGGGACGGGAGGCTTGGCCGCCGCCGCCGCCGCCGTCGACGCCTGCCTCACGAGGCCAGGCGACGGCCCGACCGCTAGGAGAAGAGCGAGCGGCAGCGCGAGGATTCGCCACCGAGCTCGAGCGGCCATTGCTGCCTCCCTCCGATTCAACCAGCGAAATTTTCTCCTGCGAGAGGAGGAAGAACACCGCGGCGGAAGCGGAGAGATTGAAAAGAGGGAAATTCATTTTATTGATTGGTCCAAATAAAGTTTTTCTTGAGAGGCTCGTGGGCCCCAGTATCCGCGGGCCCCACCTAGAGCTACGTGGAACTCTCTAGAGCGCGGCCACGTGGGTTCGTTTCGAGTAACGAGGGGAAAACGTGTATCGGACCAATCAAGGGCGAGCAAACGATTGCGTGGACGCCTGGATTTTTCACATTTTGGTCCTTTTGAAAAACTTATTTCGTAAATAGACCCCTAAAAAAACTTATCCCAGAAATGGTCCTTTTTGGGGCGCCAGAGTGGCTGGCGCCGTCATCCAACGGGACGGCGCCAGCACCGTCCTCCTGCTACCGTGGCGCATACGAACCGACGTGGCAGCAGGACATGCTGGCGCCGCCCTAGGGAGGAGGGCGCCAGCATGGCTGGCGCCGCCGCCTCCATTCCTGTTTCTCTGTATGGAGTTGTAACGGTGTCATTTTTATTTTATTTTTTCGGATGTTTTTTCACACTCAGGATCACGATACAACCAACCACAAAAAAATTTAAACTCGAACTACCACTTAGCTAAGTCTGAAAATAGCTAGCATACCACTTAGTCTACTTTGCACCTTCACTAAAATTAGACCATAACTTCCTTAGTAAAACCCTTTGATCAGCATGTTAAACATAAGGCATTCTACCACTATATGAAATTACTTAATCTAATTCAAAATATAACCAAATGAAATGACATATATAAGTTAAACAGTAAATAGAGATGTAATTTTTTTATTTTTATTTCATTTTTTTGATATTTTTTTCACACTTAGGAGAACATAGGAAACAACCGTATAAAAAATAAACTCAAACGGACAAAATATGTGACTTGTAGAATTTTCCAAAACTCTACCGAAACGGACAAAATATGTCATCTATTAAAATAGGCGTAACTTTCTCATACGGACTCGGAATCAGTCAAATAATATATGCACGGACATCTACAGAAAAAGTTACATCCAATTCTCTCTGCTTTGTCGGGTTCGGCGATATTAAAACCTCCAAATTCCGCTTGCAAGATTGTGTTTTCGAGGAGAGAAGTTTTTCGGTAGAGCTTTAGGAAATTCCACATGCCACATATTTCGTCCGTTTGAGTTTATTTTTTACATGGTTGGTTCCTGTGAGTTCCTAAGTGTGAAAAAAATATAAAATAATAAAATAAAAATAAAAAAGTTACACATCTCTTTCCTCTGCACTAGTTCGGAGAGAGAGGAGAGGAGATGAAAAATTCTACAGGTCACATATTACGTCCATTTGATTTCAATTTTTCTATGGTTGGTTCTTGTGTGTCCCTAAGCGTGAAAAAAATATCAAACAAATAAAACAAAAATAAAAAATTTCGGGGGGGGGGGGGCGCAAGCCACTCTGGCGCACTCCCCCTATCCACCTCAGCATCGCCCCGCCACGTCGGCAGGGGGAGGCGCCGTCCTATTGGACGACGGCGCCAACCACTTTGGCGTCCCAAAAAGGACCATTTTGGGATAAGTTTTTCTAAGGGTCTATTTGCGAAATAAGTTTTTTAAAAGGACCAAAATGTGAAAATTCCAGGCGTGGACGCGAGGCCCGGGCGGTTGCAGCGGCGGCTTCTCCGTTGGTTTGCGAACAGACCCAGATAATTAACCGCCAAAAAAACGACCCGATAAAGCGATAAGCCGGCCGCTTGAAGGATTTTTTAGAATTCAGAAAATTCCTTTTTACGTCAAAGAAAATCATAAAAGTTTAAAACTCGTCAGTAAGCTTTTTGAACCAAACTTTCCAATAATTTAGGTAACGGTACAAGACTGAACAAACAGCAAACCATCAATCGAGATATCGAAGCTAATAAAGGCAGAGCTCACGAAGGTGAGGCAACGCTAAGGATAGTCGTGCCAAACTAACAACATAACTTGGTACACATTAATAAGGCACTACATGTAAATGTAAATATAGAGAAGAGGAGATAATATAATCGTGTCGCAGAATCAACTTGCTTGTTTTTCTCATATTATTCTTTTTATTCAGCCATACGCGTAGGTGACAAAAAGTAATTGAATCAAACATCGTATCTCTAATCTTCATGAGGGAGTCAGAAATTTTCTAAGCCTATGGCTCAAGGAGGACTCAACAGATAAGATATTTGGTTTTCTTTAAAAAAAAACATGGTGCTTTAAAAGGGATTTAGACATGAATATTGAGGCAATCCTAGAACTCAAGCCAACGCTGTCCTAGGCTTGTCTCCGCACCTGTTCCACGTACACGTAATTACATCTCATAGTGAAACAAACGTAAATAATTGCCTTATCATGATTTCTATGTGAGTGACATATGGATCCACTGACACGTAGGAGTCACCGTGGCATGCCACGTCATCAAACGGAGCGGGTTGGAGTATGTTTGGACTTATGTGATACACATGATAAGATCGGGGATCCAAAATTACATTTTGAGAGCTTAGAGCATCTCCAATAGTCTCTCTAAATCTGACTCTCCAAATATCTATTTGGCTAACTCTCCATTTAATTTAGCAAGTCAAATTTGTTGTTTACTCCAACAGCCTCTCTATCCATCCTCTCTATTCTTAGTCTATGACAGTGGGCCCCGCATGTCAGCCTCAACTCTTTCTTCCTCCTCGTTCTTCTCCCCCTTTTCCCGTCCCTTCCTGAAAGCAGTGCAACTGCAGGAGAGACTGAGAGAGAACGGCGGCGAATGGTGGCGGAGGAGAAACGGCGCGGCCGCTGCCTGGTGCCAAGGCTCGTGCCCCCGGCGCGGGACAACCATTTCTCCCCGCCCCCAAGGCAGAAGATTGAAGTGGCGACGTCGAGATTCAATCTCGGGTTGCCGCCACCGTCGGGGCGCTCGAGACCGCCGTCGCCACCGCCGTCGGGACCGTTCAGGGTGGTGCCCTCAGCGGGCTGATGGGCACGCTCGCGCCGGACAACTGAAGCATCTAGACCCCTATTGTTAATTTTGATAATTAATGACAAGAGCTAATTGTGGACTAACCGTTTCTCTTTGAGTTAATTATTTTGTGTTAGTACCACGTCATATATGCGCATGGATGATTATCGATGGATTAAAATTTGACAGCGCAAAGCAAAGGAAAAAAAGACGGTAAAACTAGTGCTTTAGTTTTAAATTGATCGAGGTGAAGGGCGATCAAATTTGCTGGTTTGTTTTTTAGCTTTGTTGTACTATTAAGAGGGGTAATGACCTAGCAAAGAGATTATTTTAATTGCCACATTAGGTCATTATGCATTTAGACTTGTGCTCGCATTTAGACTCTCCTCATATTTCAATTTGTGCATTCATTGTTCGGCCTAACAAGGGCCGGTCTGACCGGCCAGGGCAGCCGGTCTGACCGCAGGGTCACGGCTGATCTGACCGCCGCCTCAAGGCCGGTCTGAACGGCGGGTGCGGGCCGGTCTGACCGGACGGCCATATGGCCGGGATGGTTGCTCTCGGTGTGGCGATATAGAGCCGCCGAAGCCGAAGTTGGTCAGGCCGAGCTGGTGGCGGTCTGACCGAGCCTAGGCCGGTCTGACCGGTCACCCCATGTCGGTCTGATCGGCCCGGGTAGTGGGGCCCAATGACAGCCCTACAATGGCTAATTTCTAGCCTTTGTAGAGTAGCACGGTCTGACCGGCCACATACCTCCGGTCATACCGGCAGAGCACAGAGTTGGGGGATTTCACCCCCAATGGCTAGTTTTGGTGGGTGGGAGTATAAATACTCCCCCACCAACAACAAGGGGACTCTCTTGGCACCCAATTCAATTGCATACACCCATTGCATCTCTCACACACCCACTGCATCTCTCACACACCCACTTGAGCTTTGTATTCATCCATCTAGTGTGTTTGAGGGTTGATTAGCCAAGAGTCAAGTGCATTGCTTCATTGTAGAGCTAGTGTGGCACTTGATCATCTCCGAGCCGGGTCATCGCTTGTTACTCTTGGAGGTTGCCGCCTCCTAGACGGCTTGTGGAGAAGTTGCCCGGTGACCTCTCCGAGAAGATTGTGGAGGAGGCCCGGTGCTGGTTGTGAGTGGTTTGGAGTTCACCACCTTCGGAGTGAAGGAAGAACTACCCCGAGTGATCGAGGCTTGGGTAGTCCTCTCCGTGGCCGGCTCCCGCCTTGCCCACCCCTTGACGAAGGGGGCGTGCGGTGGCTTCGTGGTTGAGCGGTGGAGTTGGGCTCGCCTCAACAGGGAGTAGGAAACCGGCGAGTTTCTGAACTTCGGTGAAAAATCTCTTGTCTCCTTGTCTCATTTGATTGTCGCATTTAAATTTGTGCAATTTACGTTCCTAGAGACATATTTGAGATCATATCACCCTGGGATTGCTAAACATTGACATATGAGTGTGATTTACTTTCCTAGAGATATAATTGAGCCACTATCACCCTAGGTTTGCAAAACATAACTTAGTTGGTTAGTTAGACTTGACCCTCACCGAGCCTAGCAACTTAGGTTAGTTTTGATTAGGTGTCATTTAGTTTTTAAATCACCTATTCACCCCCCTCTAGTTGACATCTTGATCCTACAACGGCGGGTCGCAAGCGGTGGCGCGGGGCGAGTCCAACCCGCTCGCGGAGCTAACTGACCGTCGCCGCCGCCATCGGGGCGCTCGAGGCCGTCGTCGCCTCCGCCGTCGGGGCCGTGCAGGGCGGTGCCCTCGGCGGGCTGATGGGCATGCTCACACCGGACGGCGGGTCGCCGTTCCCCGTGCCGCAGCCGCCACCCGGGGATGACCCCAACACCCTCGCCTCCTTCAAGCAAGCCACGAGGAGGGAAAAGCCGGCGGGGGCGGCGCCAGCAAAGGGACGGCACGGAGGGGCGGCGCCTGCGAAGTCGCGGCGGCGTTGTATGCGCGGGTGGCGGCCTCGGTGGAGAAGACGAAGGGCCGTTGCCGTTGCCGTCGCCGCCCCGCTCCAGATCCCAGAGGGTCGAGGGGAAGACGAAGGGCGGCGCCATCTCGTCGCGGACGACGGCGGCGGCGGCGCCGGGAGGACGACGGCGGCGGCGGCGCCGGGAGGACGACGGCGGCGACGCTGGGCGGATGGGACGGCAGGCAGGGAGGGAGCCGAGACGGGATGGGGAAACGGGGAAAGAGAGGAGAGAGGGGTGGGACCCACACCAGATGGCCAGCCGTCCTGGCTGGCCAACTTTGGCTAGTGAGGTGGGGAATTTAGCTAGCCGGATGGCTTGGAGAGTTATTTGGCTAGTCTGTTGGAGTAGATTTTTTTTGTCCAAGTTAGCTAAATTTTGGCTTGGAGAGCCATTTGGCTAATCTCCTGGAGATGCTCTTAGGGACATAGATGACACATCTGTATAAATTTAAGTACCGCCTGTGCACTTCACACTTTTTTTTTACTATAATGCTAGGTAAGAACCCTGTATGCTTTAAACAATCTAGTTCTAGTTATGGATGAGGGGTGTAAGGTAAATGATTTGAAATATTGTAGTATGAACATCGTCTGATATGAAGACAATGAGCAGATTTTATGGAAGTTCAATGACTTATAATGGATTTTTTTCCTTTTTAAAATAACTAGAATTATATTTCTATATGATTGGGAATTAACATCCAATAACTCAGTTGTAACGCCCCGCACTCTCCGAGGCCGGGCCCTCTCTACATCTGGCAGTTTTCCTAGGACATAAACCGCCCTCACAGACCAACACTAGTTTTTTCTGCACACTTTATCCTCACTCGTGTGCACCCGGAAAGAATTTCCCAGACCAAAACTAGTATTTTCTGCACACTTTATCCTCACTCGTGTGCACCCGGAAAGAATTTCCCGGTCGGTCACCCATCCCGAAATTGCTCCATAGACCGCCTCACTCGTGTGCACCCGGAAAGAATTTCCTAGACCAACACTAGTCTTTTCTGCACACTTTATCCTCACTCGTGTGCACCCGGAAAGAATTTCCCGGTCGGTCACCCATCCCGAAATTAATTTCCCTCCTCACTCGTGTGCACCCGGAAAGAATTTCCCGGTCGGTCACCCATCCCGAAATTGCTCCATAGACCGCCTCACTCGTGTGCACCCGGAAAGAATTTCCCAGACCAACACTAGTCTTTTTTGCACACTTTATCCTCACTCATGTGCACCTGGAAAGAATTTCCCGGTCGGTCACACATCCCGAAATTTCCCAGACCAACACTAGTCTTTTCTGCACACTTTATCCTCACTCATGTGCACCTGGAAAGAATTTCCCGGTCGGTCAGACATCCCGAAATTGCTCCATAGACCGCCCTCACAGACCAACACTAGTCTTTTCTGCACACTTTATCCTCACTCGTGCGCACCCGAAAAGAATTTCCCGGTCGGTCAACCATCCCGAAATTGCTCCAAGGCAAGCACGCTTAACCTTAGAGTTCTTTTGAGAACTGCTTCCGGAAAAGAAGTTACAACTTGTTGATATGAGTATTCTATTAATTCTATTAAGCCCTGAGCCGGGATATCAGATCCCGGAGGGTCGAGAGGAAGACGAAGGGCGGCGCCATCTCACCGCGGACGATGGCAGCGGCGGCACCGGGAGGACGACGTCGGCGGCGCTGGGCGGATGGGACGGCGGGCAGGGAGGGAGGCGGGACAGGATGGGGAAAGGGGGGGAGAGAGGAGAGAGAGGAGGTGAGACCCACACCAGATGGCCAGCCATCCTGGCTGGCCAACTTTGGCTAGTGAGGTGGGGAATTTAGCTAGCCGGATGGCTTGGAGAGTTATTTGGCTAGTCTGTTGGAGTAGATTTTTTTTTTTGTCCAAGTTAGCTAAATTTTGGCTTGGAGTGTCATTTGGCTAGTCTCTTGGAGATGCTCTTAGGGACATAGATGACACATTCGTATAAATTTAAGTACCGCCCGTGTACTTCACACTTTTTTTTTACTATAATGCTAGATAAGCACCCTGTATGCTTTAAACAATCTAGTTGTAGTTATGGATGAGGGGTGTAAGGTAAATGATTTGAAATATTGTAGTATGAACATCGTCTGATATGAAGACAATGAGCAGATTTTGTGGAAGTTCAGTGACTTAAAATGTATTTTTTTCCTTTTTAAAATAATTAGAATTATATTTCTATATGATTGGGATTTGACATCCAATACTCAGTGCTCCACCTTTCACAGTTTAGGCACATATACACGATTCAAATATGTTCTCAAAAAGGGCTTGGCTGCGTTCGTTTGGAGAACAAAGGGAGTTTGTTTGTTTCGTTTTCCGCGCGTACGCCTCCCAAACTACTAAACGGTACGTTTTTTATAAAAAATTTTTATATAAAAGTTGCTTTAAAAAATCATATTAATCTATTTTTAAAATTTAAAATAGTTAATACTCAATTAATCATGCGCTAATGGCTCACCTCGTTTTACGTATCTTGCCGATCTTTTCAATCCTCTCTCCCTCAAACACAGCCTTAGTTAGTAGTACAACGCTTCTATGAAATGGCCTTATGTTTATGCAGTAAGTTTGGAATTCCAAATATAAAAGACCATAATTACCGCTCCATCCGTTTTATATCGACACATGTGTTGATATTTTTGGAATTCGTTCTTCTTTAATTCGGTGGCACACGCAAGGACTACGGCTGTGTTTAGTTCCACGCTAAAATTAGGCCCTGTTTCTTTCAACTTTGGATTATTATAATCTAGATTATTGGGAGTAAGCTGAAAGAAACAGACAACTTATTAAAGTAGCTTATTATAATCTGGAGCTCAGCTTATTATAATCAGATAAGCTCATTTAGGTGAGCTTTTTCTAGATTATTGGGTGAAAAACTACCCACCATGCCACCCCACTCTCTCTTTAGACTTGCAAACCCAATAATCTAGACTCTAATAATCTAAGAAAAAAAATAACTAACCGCTTATTCTACTACAGATTATAACAATCTAGCTTATAGTAATATGACTTAATAATTTAGATTATAATAATCCCAAGCTGAAAGAGATAGGGTCTTAGAAGTTTAAAGAAATTGAAACAATATAACGGAAAAGTTAGAAATTTGTGTGTATAGAAAAGTTCGATGTAACGGAAAAGTTTATAGAAAAAAGTTGGAATCTAGACAGCGGAGCCTACAGCAGCAAGCAAAAATTTAGGAGAAAAAAAAAAGGTCCCACCGAGATTTGAACTCGGGTTACTGGATTCAGAGTCCAATGTCCTAACCGCTAGACCATGGGACCAATTGTGACAGAGTGTGACTTTCAGTTTTAAATTTACTTAAATATTGAGATTCTACCTAAAAACACAAAGATAGAATAAAACAAATTCAAATTGCTTTCGTTGAGAGTCGAACTCAAGACCTCCCGCTTACTAAACGGGTGCTCTAACCAACTGAGCTACGAAAGCTCTTGGCTTGACTGAAAATTAGAACTAAACTTTGGTAAAATTGAAAATTAGAACTAAACTTGAGAGGTCCAATTCACCTCAAAGACAAAAATTGTAACTACTCCATTCGTTCCAAAATAAACCAACTCCTAGAGTTTAAAATTTGTCCCAAAATAAACCAACTTCTACTCTCTTATCTACCATTGATTCGCAAATCTAGAAAATTTATTCCTTCAATACCCCTTACCTAATTTACCAATATAACTTCACAATTAATCAGGGGCATTTTGGTCATTAGTATCTCTTCTTAAACCCACCTTGAGAATCTAGGTTTGAATAATTATGGGACAGAGGGAGTAAAGTCTAGCCTTAAATAGCAAACTTAAAGTCTACTTTAGGTGGTGTTTGGGAGGGGATGGACTTATTTTAGTCCATCTCTAGAGACTTATACTTTTGTGTTAGTCACTCTCATCCAAACACCACCTTAAATAACAAACTTACATGCTCAGGTTCAACTCAAAGCCTCAGATGGTTAACTTTGGCATATGAACAGACGGATCAGACATTGGGCACACAAGAATCTGCGTTAGCAACAGGCGTGCCACGGGAGGTGGCGCCGCCCAGCACGTCAGCATCTGCTGGTGGCGATCTGCTACTACTGACGAGGTCATCGAAAATTGACTTGAGCGATCTCAACGGGACGAGCACCGCCTCGAAGAGGCGCCGCACCTGGTGGAGGCGCTCCACCATGCGCGGGATGGAGGCGGCCGACGCGTCCCCGCCGCGCGACGCCGCGAGGTCCTCGCCCAGGGTGACATGGGTCAGGGTCCAAAGCTCCGCGTCCCGTTCCACGAACGCGGCGTGGAGCGCGCGGATCCGCGCCGCCTTGCCCGCGGAGACGGGCACCTTCTCCCCCCTGTTGGGGAGGCCGCCGCGGAAGGCGATGAGCTGCCTGTCGAAGGGCTTGAGGAGCTCCTCCTCGAAGCTCCTGCCGATCCCCTCCATCCCGTAGAAGGTGACGCCGGAGTCCACAGCGTGGCACCGGACCACGCCCACGAGCCCGTCGGCGCTGGCGTGCGCCGCCGCCTCGGGCGACAGCATCCGCTGCTCGAGGCTCCAGGATAGCAGGTTGATGAGGACCGACTTCCTGATCGCCTTGTCGATCGACTTGGAGTAGCGCGCCAAGCGGTGAACCGGGAAAGGCACCGGCTCCGGCTCCGGCTCCGACGACGACGACGACGACGACTGATGTACGACGCTGTTGGGCGAGGTAGAGGCGGCGCCGGTGTCATCGCCGTCGTCTCGTCCTCCCTCTCTGGCCATGATCGATCGATCGATCGATCTATCTCTGCAGGAAAAACCTGGTCGTTTCCCGTATTGGCATATATGTACACGGAGAACAGGAGGCCAGGACGGACACGGTCCAGGAACAAGTTCTTGATGGGCCGGCCTCAACGAGCCCATACACAAAATCAACGGGCCCCACCCTGAAAGATCACATGTCACCCGCGCCATCTAGTGAGTGGACAAGTGGACCGCGTGAGCCGCCCCCACGTCACGATCACGTCATAAAGCTCCCCTTCCGTCCGCGCCGGCACGCACGCCGCCACCTCCGACGAGAACGAGCTCACCGCTGTCCACTGCTTCTCCCCACCCCGCCGGCGGCTAAGCGGCCATGCGTCCGCTCCCTCTCCTCCTCCTCCTAATCCTCGGCCTCCTCGCCGCCGTCGCGTCGGCCGTTGCGAGGGCGCCGCCCCGCTTCCCGGTGCCGCACGCGCGGCCGCGGCGTGGGGTGGTGGGGGCCGAAGAAGCGGTGACGGGGTACGACTACGAGACGCGCTGCTTCCGGCAGCGGCTGGACCACTTCAGCTTCCTGGAGGAGGAGGGGGAGGGGGATGGGTTCTTCCAGCAGCGGTACCTGGTCGGCCACGGCGGCGGGTGGGCCGGCGCCGGCGGGCCCATCTTCTTCTACTGCGGCAACGAGGGGGACATCGCCTGGTTCGCCGCCAACTCGGGCCTCGTGTGGGAGGCCGCCCCGCGCTTCGCCGCTCTCGTCGTCTTCGCCGAGGCAAATTTATCCTCTCACTTTGCACCAGTCAGTGTTCTTCCTTACGTGTGCGCTGATCGTGCGAGATCCGATCCCGTTTGCATGTTCTCTGCAGCACCGCTACTACGGGGAGTCGATGCCATTCGGCAGCAAGGATAAAGCTTACAACAATTCCAAGTCCTTGGCGTATCTCACCGCCGAGCAAGCGCTTGCTGATTATGCTGTACTGCTCACTGACCTCAAGAAGAACTTTTCATCAGAAGGCAGCCCTGTCGTGCTCTTCGGGGGCTCATACGGTGGAAGTAAGGCTTCTCTTTAACTGGATAGCCTTGCCTGTGCAAAATCTGTATTCCGTAGGATCTTCTTGAATGTGGCTTGGTGGTCTGTTGGGCTCCAGCTTCAATCTGTATTTCTGTACTGACACCATTGAATGTATGATTGCTGCAGTGCTCGCTGCTTGGATGAGACTTAAATACCCACATATTGCTGTTGGGGCTCTCGCGTCATCAGCTCCAATCCTTCAATTTGAAGACGTTGTCCCTTCTACCATATTCTACGATCTCGTGTCAAATGATTTCAAGGTGTTTATTTTGCAACATTTCCTGTTTCCTTATTATTCTCAATATACGTGAGTGACATGACAGATGACACTTATGCATTGTGTTTTAGAGGGAAAGTTTAAGCTGCTTTCAAACAATAAAGGACTCTTGGAAAGCACTGGACGCTCAAGGAAATGGGCAAGATGGTCTGCTGAAACTAAGCAAAACTTTCCATCTATGCAAGTGAGTAATTTTTCTATTCACTACATCTTTTTTACATTGAGCTTTACTAATCGGTAATCATATAGGAGTATGTATAAAAAATGTTTTGCAGGACTATAAAAAACACTGGGGAACTTTCAGATTGGTTGAGCTCAGCGTACAGTTACCTGGCCATGGTGGATTACCCAATGCCAGCAGATTTTATGATGCCTTTGCCTGGCAATCCAATAAAGGAAGTTAGTTCCTTTTTGTGATAAAATTTAATTTGCTAACATTCATCAGCCATTATTTAGTTTGTGTTCTCAAGACCCAACAAAGAAGATAATCTAGAGTATCGCTATATCAGAATGATAATTTAGTGTGCTGCAACATTCTGAAGCCTTACCATGTTCTATTTTCTGCATATCATCACTACTCCCTACTTACTAGGTTATCTGGTTTCTCTTTCAGTTGTGTACAAAAATTGACAATCAACCTGATGGAACCAGTATTCTGGAGCGCATATATGCAGGAGCAAATGTATACTACAACTACACTGGTACTGTTGACTGCTTTGATCTAAGTGATGATCCGCATGGAATGGATGGATGGGACTGGCAGGTCTTGCAACTAAAACTTTATGCTGTTTCTATCCATTGGATATATTTGATACTCCCTCTACATGGGAAAAAAAAACATTTATATTTTGGGACAGAGGGAGTATATGTTAAGTCACTTGAGTTATCTGATATGACGTATCTGCCATTATTGCTTAAAACAGGCTTGTACCGAGATGGTTATGCCAATGTCATACAGTGAAGATAGTATGTTTCCAGCAGATAAATTCAACTACACTTCATATGAGAAGGATTGCATCAACAGCTTTGGTGTTAAACCAAGGCCTCAATGGATTACTACAGAGTTTGGTGGGCATGTGAGTTATAGTATCAAAATCTCAAGGTTTTCATAAAACATATACATTTGTTTTTAACGACTTGCTCTGCTAGATGATTTGTCATCGATAGGAAACTTTCTTAACTAAGAAAAAAATGTATTATTATTAGATATGTTATGGAATGCTCAAATTTTGTTCTACTCCATAAACTATTTCTGCTTGCAATACAACTGATTCTTTATACTTTTTTCAGCCAAAATATACATGTGAGAGAGTTTAATGACTTATTGTTTTTTTTTCTTGTTCAGAATATTAGTCTAGTTCTGGAGAGATTTGGTAGTAATATCATATTCTTCAATGGGCTTCTGGATCCTTGGAGTGGCGGAGGGTAAACAAACTTCACTTGCCTTTTTAGCTTTATTTCCTGTGATGACGATCTCACCTACACGAGCCATTTTCATGTTATGATCTTGCCATGATCTGAACAATGAACATTACAGTGTCCTGAAGAATATATCTGAGAGTGTTGTGGCCATTATCGCTCCATTAGGTATGTTGCTTTCCTACACTTCCATTCATCAATGGTGGTGTTAATCAGTACTAGACTCATAGCGTAGGATATAATGAAATCAATAATAGACTCGGGTATACTACTTGACTATCACGTTGATGTGGTGCGGTTTTGTAAGCAAGCACATTGCATTATATCCTCATCAGATAGTATCTGGTTTGCAGCATCTTGAGTTCTTGAACCGTAAATTCCGCTTTGTCATTTGCCTTTGCAGGAGCTCATCACATCGATCTGCGCCCCGCGAGCAAGGACGACCCGGATTGGCTGGTTAGGCTGAGAGAATCAGAACTGGACATCATATCGGGCTGGCTCTCGGATTACTACGGTGCAAGAAGAAGAAGAGGGGCGCTCCTCCAGCGCGCCGCTCCCATCCCATGGACTCTTGTGCACCATTCGTGATGATGATCGGCCGTGCGCTGCAACTCCCAACCAGACGCAGATTTTTGCAGCTGCATTTCCCGCGTCTAACCAATAATGTACCCAGTGCTGGTGCCTCGCTCGCTGGACGGCTGGAGTTCTCCAAGCTGGCCATGATGTCGCAGTAGTAGTAGTACTAGTACACCGTTGGTAAGGTAGGAGCAGAAGCTATCACCAGTTGTTCATGGACTGTTGCTGCCTACAGACTGGGAAGCTAAAAAATTCTTTAGTGGTAAGTGTGACTGTAACCCCTCCGTCTCCCAGTTTCCACAGCTGTGGGCCGTGGCTATCGACTGTGGCCGTCAAAGTCAAGGCACAAGTTTGGTGGGGCCCACATAAAAACCAGGCCACCACCACCCACCTCGGATGCGTCCTCACTGGCGCCACTCCCGAGCTGAGACCTGACCTCATCCCCCTCATCCAAACGTATCCACTTTTTCCGCCATCGCGATCACCAGCTCAAACGAGCTGGGCGCCACGCCGGAAACCCACCCAACTGAACCCCGATCCTCACGAGTCACGATCGCTCTCCTCCTCCCCGTGCCGCTTCCATGTGGGCCCCACGAATCCCCTGTCCCCACCTGTCATGGGCGATGGTCTCCGTGTGCGGGGGTGTTCGTCGCGTCGCTACGGCTTTTCAGCGGGAGCCGCAAAAAGGCGAGGTTCCAAAGCCGCCCGCCGGTGTCGATTAGTAGCTGGGGAGACTGACGTGTGGGCCACGAGGGATTTGGACCTACGTGTCATGCTTATTCGTTACACCTGGTGACGTTAGTTTATTGTTTTTTATTTACTGCCGAAAAGATCTCCGAATCCTCGGATGCTTCCGTGGACCAAGCCTACAGTGTGCCCCGGGCCTATGCCAACGGAAAGCATGCTGTTATCTTGCTTAATTTTTTTTGGTCATTGTTTGTGAAAAAAGTCATTCAAATGTTTTTTTAAGCAATATGTATGTGAAAAAAGATTGTTTGTGAAAAAAATAAACGACACATTTGATGGGACTCCAATGTCTAAATTTAACTCCAAAACCTAAGTTTGGAGTGAAGTTGCAGAACAAACCGAACATTTGCTATACCTTTTAAATTTATTCTGTGAGAGCACTTCAGTCCATTCTTTTACGTTTTTATTCAGATACATTTAAAACTGTTTAGTTTGGTTTCAGCTTAAAAAAAGTGGAGTAGATCTGGAGGTGAAGCTCAGCCCAAATAGGCCTAAAACAAACCCAATCACCAAATTAAAAATTAGGAGTACAATTGGAAAGCGAAAGCAAAGAATCTGCCAATAATCATCAGTCTCTAATGCGGTAAAACACCACCTTTATAAACCCGGTCCACCCTGAACCCCACGGTCCCACACCTCACCCAGTCCCTCGTCCACCCATCAAACCAAACCCTTCTCCCTCCACCGAATCCCAAGCCGAGTAAAAAATATAATAAAAAAAAACCCTCCGTCTCGCGCAGCACACACGAGCAGCCGCCCAAAGGAAGAGAGAGAAAAAAAGCTCGAGGGGAAAAGGAGAGGTGTGCGAGAGAAGGGAGAGAGAGAGAGAGAGGAGGCGAGGAGGGAGACCTCCACTACTCGCACGGGAAGAAAGCACTGCTGCGCGCGAGGGGCGCGTGACGACGGGTGGCCGCCGCCGCCGCATCGCGCCGTCGAGATCTAGGGTTCCCGGCGGGCGGGAGCCATGGCGAGCCCGCGGTCGGCCGGTGGGGTGGGAGGAGGAGGAGGAAGTGGTGGCGCAGCCGCGGGGGACGACGCGATCTGGAGTAAGCTCCGGGAGGCCGGCTTCGACGAGGAGTCCCTCAAGCGCCGCGACAAGGCGGCGCTCATTGCGTACATCTCGCGGCTCGAGTCCGAGGTACCCACCTCACTCTCTCTCTCCCCCCTCCCCTCCTTGTGTGTGCTGGATGGCAAGATTCTTGGATTTCTTGATTTGATGGTTTGAGTCCCGCAGTAGTTAGTTGTTCTTGGTGGAGGGTTTCCTCCTAGGAGAGGAGGAGAAAGATCGATGGCCGAGAAGAATCGGCGGAACGTCGATGAAGTCTCCCTCTTGGAATCATTCGCTGCGTGGGTTCTTGTGTGACTAATGTCGAGTTTGGTGCGCTATGAGTTATCGGGAAATAAAAAAAAATCATTTTGGGATTTTGGTGGTTGCTCAGTTCTTTGTTTCTTAGGTACAGCTGACATGCTGGATGGGTTTATTAATGATTCAAGAAGCTATTTTTTTGCGTTGGTGTTTAGAATCGTTATCTTGGAATGTTTGTCATTTAGTTTAGTTTGCTTGGATTAGTTAGTGGCTGAACTGTAATTGTATAAGTTTGCTTTTTTTTTTATTTTTTTTACATTTTTACATTCAACTTATTTATCTATTTCTTTCGCTTTGGGGTTTCTACTGTTGCAACTATACAGATGTAGTATTCTGGGTTAGCTTGTCTGGATTGAAATAATAGATTGTTTTATGCATTGCAGTAGCATACGATTAATGTTGGAAGGTGCCATGGCTATTATTACATTGGTATTTGCCGAAACCATTCATTGATCTGTATGCAATTTGTATCAATAGTAAAGTCTGCACATCAGTAAACCAGTTAGTCTATTATTTACTTCTTTCCTATTCACCATCGGATGTATGCCCATTGCCCAAATGTTAAATACCTACATTGTCATAAGCTATCATGTTTAGGACCTATTGCACATGTTGTAACAAAAGGCAAATTTACACTTTTTGCTCTGCAGAAGAATGGTAAAAAAATATCTGCTTTATCTTATTCTTTGCTTGTTTTGTTGTAGATTTATCAATACCAACACAATCTTGGTCTTGTTTTGATGGAGCGGAAGGAGTTAACATCCAAGCACGAGCAACTTAGAGCTGCTTCGGAATCTGCTGAGATTATGCACAAGCGTGAACGGGCAGCCCAGCAGTCTGCTTTAGCTGAAGCAAGGAAGAAGGAAGAAAACCTGAAAAAGAGTTTAGGCATCCAAAAGGAGTGTGTTGCTAATGTAAGTTTTTATCCCAAATAATAGCTCAGAAGCAAAATTTATTGTTTATGTCTATGAGAACAAAAGAAAAATTCACTGTGCACGAGACATTGTGAGATTTAAATTTTTTATCCAATTCATATATAATGATAATGTGGCCCTTATTCAATTTTTTCTGGTAGCTTGAAAAAGCATTGCATGATATGCGTGGGGAAACAGCTGAAACAAAGGTTTCATATGAATCGAAATTGGCTGAAGCTCTTCAATTGATGGAGGCTGCACACAAGAAATTTGATGAGGCAGAAGAGAAGCTTCTTCTAGCAAAATCTTTGGAGGCAGAGTCCATACGGACTCATAATGCAGCACTGAGAAGTTTACATGACATTGATGATCGCGAAGATCAGCTTAGAAGAGACCGAATTTCTTGTGAGCTCGAGTGAGTGTTCTATGTTTCACCTTAATTCAGTTCAGTAAATCACTGTCAAAATGCTTTTAATTTTTTTAGTCAACTGTGTACTTTGTAAGATATTCTTGCATAGTTTAGTGGGCATCTTTTATTCCTTTTCCCTAAATCAGGCATGCTAATGCAGGAATGAGGCCAAAGAGAAGGAAATTAGCCTCCAGAGGAAATCGTTGAACGATATGAAGAAAATTTTGCATGAAAAGGAGGAAGTATTACTAAAGGAACAAGCTCTACTCAATCAGAGGGACGAGAACATCCTTGAGAGATTAGCTTACGTTACTCACTCAGAGAAAAGAGTGGAAGAAGAAAAGAATATTCTTGAAGCTGAACGGAAGGTTTTGTTAGAGGAGAAATATAAGTTGGAGCTGAAAATGGAGGCAATAGTTTCAAGAGAGGAAGTATGTATATTTTTTCTCCTTTTATTACCACCTATATATCATTGTGAAAGTTCTGTCTAACAAAATTGATCTCTTTTGCAGGCTCTGATTCAGAAGGAATCCCTGCTTGACAAAAGGGAGAGTGAATTATTAGTTTTGCAAGAGACAATCGCAAGTAAAGAACGGGTAAGATTCTCCAATTTCACTATTGACAATGTGTGTTGTGACTTAACCTCTTGTAAATCATCTCGAATTTCTGCTGCAGGCCGAGATTGAAAGGTTGAATCAGGAACAAGCTATAGCCTTGGAGAGGAGAAAACATGATTTTGAATCTGAGATGGCAAACAAACAAATGTCTTTTGATGCAGCAATGGAGACGACAAGAAATGCGCTGCATCAGAGAGAATGTGCTCTCAGTGAGCAGGAATCTGTGGTTGTGCAAAGATCCCAGAATCTTGACCTTCAGCTAACTGAATTAGCAAGCAAGGAAAAGGCGTTGGCAGGGAGATCAGATGAGTTGAAAGAGGAAGAGGAAAAGCTCTTGTTACACAGAGAAGCCATACACAATGAACTTCAAAAAGAAAGGGAAGAAATACAAAGGATTAAATTGGATTTGGAGAAGGAAAAGGCTTTCTTTGAAGAGGAGAAACGGGAAGCAATTCAAGCCCAACAAGATCTAGCAATAACACAAGCAGATAGAGATGAGTTGCTTACTCTGCAGATGAAACTTAAAGAAGAAATTGACAGCCTCAGAGCCCAAAAAAGGGAACTCATGGCTGATGCAGATAGGCTGCAAGCCGAAAAGGAAAGGTTTGAGATTGAATGGGAGCTGATTGATGAAAAGAAAGAGGAGCTACAAAAGGAAGCGATCAGAATTGCTGAAGAACGAAGAGCAATAACTGAGTATCTGAAGAATGAATCTGATATCATCAAACAGGAGAAGGATAATCTCCGTGTTCAGTTCAAAAGTAATTCAGAAACACTCTCTCGTGAACACAAAGAGTTCATGAGTAAGATGCAGCAAGAACATGCAAGTTGGCTGAGTAAGATTCAACAAGAAAGGCAAGATCTGAAGAGAGACATTGATATCCAGAGGGTGGAATTGCTAAATTCTGCTAAAGCAAGGCAGATGGAAATAGATTCTTATTTGAGGGAAAGGGAGGAAGAGTTTGAGCAGAAAAAGGCCAAGGAGCTCGAACACATCAATTCTCAGAAGGAGATGATCAACACAAAATTAGAACATGTTGCAGTTGAATTGCAGAAACTTGAGGATGAGAGAAAAGAAGCTACTTTGGAACGTGAGAGGAGAGAGCAAGAGTTGTCTGAGATAAAAGGCACTATTGAAGCCTTGAATAATCAACGGGAGAAGCTGCAAGAGCAAAGAAAACTATTACATTCAGACCGAGAAGCAATTACAGTGCAAATTCAACAACTTAATGTGTTGGAAGAATTGAAAATTGATTCTGAAAATAAGCAACTGTCTTTGTTACAACATGATAAGTCAAAGCTTGGAAGTGATATAAATGTGAAAGACAATCATCATGATAATTCCCATTCTTCACCAAAGCAACGTTTTGGAAGGAAACTAGACCTTTCTCCAGTCTCAACACCGATTTCTTGGGTTCGAAAATGTGCTCAGGTGATATTCAAACGGTCTCCAGAGAAGAGTGCTAGCCATGATCAATTTGTCCAGAATGGTGTGCCAAAGAAAGTTGGAGACTCTGTGGATGTTGAAGATGTGAATTTGGACTTTGCAAAAGTTGGTCAAAAGAGGCTTAATCATTTGGTTTCTTGTGACCAAAGTGAAGTTTTAGAGCCAAAACGAAAGCACAGAAGGAGCACTATTCAGAAAGTTAATGGAGGGGAAATCACTTCCAACTGGTATGATTTGTTTTTACACTACTATCTGAACTTTTGAAAGCAGCGTGACTATTTTAATTTAATGTTTCTTCATGCCCTTCACTAACAATCTGATATTGCCAGCCCGTCAGCTCTAGAAGAGAAATGCTCCAAGAATGAACATGATGAAGCCCCACTTGGTTTATCCAACACCTGCAAGGAACATGAATACGGCGATAAAGGGCCAGAGAACCTTACAAAACCAGGAGAACCAGCTTCATCTGTTGATGTGCCTTACGTGAATGGAAGTGTGGATAATTCAGATTCTGTCCAAGAGGAACCTTCGGTGGAGGCTACAGTGGTAATTCCTCTCTCAGCTGCAGCTGCACTATTCTCATCATATGCTTTTACTATGTGCCTTGGTCCATTGAACTTACTATATTCTGTTTTCGATTTGCAGTCTGCAACTGAAACATCTAATGTAGATGGACCCGAGGACAACGATGACTCTGACGAGGAAGATGAAGAGGAAGAGGAAGAGAAAACATCTTCAGCGAAGAAGCTGTGGCGTTTCCTCATAACTTGATGGAGATTAGTTTCACCTTTGATAGATAATACAGAGCTAACTGTAGGCTGACAGTTACCTCTCTTATAAAGATAATCACTTTAGCTGTATTGCTTTCGGCATTGCCCCCCTCTCGGATTGAAAGGGGAAGCCTTTGTGTCTAGCTGTGCGTGCATGTGGTATTGTGAGCAGCTGCAGTTTTGGAAGCCGCTGCTGAGCTGAATCCTCCACTGTGTTTTCCATCTTCTTGCCTCTGTTGCTTCTTCGACTTGTAAAGTGGTTGTGTAAAAAAGAGGAAAGTGCATCACTGGTCTCTAAACTTGTACCGTTGTGTTATCCTGGTCTCTAAACTCGTAAATTGACCTTTTAGGTCCTCAAACTTGTTTGGCTTTACTGTATCATCCCGGTCCTTAAATTTACAGATTACTCGTTTAGATCCTCTAACTTGTTCAGTTGTGTCACCCCGATCCCTAAACAGGACGGTTTAAAAACTTTATATTAAAAAATAATTCATAACCTTTTCATGTGAACGAAGACAAACTTTATTTTAAAATTGTAGCCCTCGACGCGACCTACAATTTACAATTTTGTAGTTGAAAAGTTTTTGAATTAAAACTGTTTAGGGTCAAAGAATATTGTTGCATGTTTATAGATTTTGAAATTTTAATTTTAAAATTACATTTTGGGACAAAAAATGACTTAAAATAAAAAAAATTCATCTACAAAGTTGTAGATCGTGTCGAGGGCTACAAGTTTGATATAAAATTTGTCTTCATTAGAGTTCACATGAAAAAGTTATGAATTATTTTTAAATATAAAGTCTTTAAACCATCCTATTTGACCCAGATGATATTCAAATCCAAGTTTAGAGACCGGGGTGACACAACTGAACAAGTTGGAGAACCTAAACGAGTGATCTGCAAGTTTAGAGACCGGGATGACACAGTCGAACAAGTTTGAGGGCCTGAATGGTCGATTTGCGAGTTTAGGGACCGGGATGACACAGCGGTACAAATTTAGAGACCGGTGATAGATTTTACTCTGTAAAAAATGATGGGGGCGCCCTGGTAGCCTCTTGCTGTTGTGCGAAGTTGAAGCAAAGTTAACGTAGATGGTTTGATATTCATTTGATTCGTCTTATTGGCTTAAATTCCATTATGTTATAAGTAAGGCCGTGCCAAATTTCTCAGTGTCGGGTCCATGTTTCAGGATGTCTGTTTCAACTGAGGGTTAATGAGGTTCACGTTACAATTATCCTTGTGCCATTAGATCAGAAAATGATTGTTCATGAAAGTGATTACCCTTTGCCAAGCTTCCCATTTCATTCCCACCTACTTTGGGTAAATTGATTAGGAAATATATTAGGACGCTGTTACAACTATGTTATTTTGTCTTTACAGATCAATACGAAGGATATATAGCAAATACAACTCTATTTCAATAAGTAGTTAATAAGTAGTACAAACCCTGCTAAATATTCTGCTATTTTTTTAGTACTAAATCGATGGTCAATGTGAGCTCGTCTAAGCACGCAGAAAACGTTCAGACGTTCTATTAGTGCCCCCCACGACGGAAAATCATTAGTGGTCGTCTGCGTCTAAAACAAAACCTGGAGTTTAGTCAAACTCAAACAAATACTACTAGCACGAATGGCACTGATGAGCGACCTAATGCAAATTATTTACATAAAGATGTGCGCCTGAACTCAAAAGCACGTACGCTGATCATGCTGGAGCTCCTGCTGGATTTGCCGTTACAACGATGCGATCGATTTGTTAATTCCATCCTTTTTCCCATGCTCGCCTCTCATCAGTGCCATTCGCAGACTTGCTCGCCACGATTAACACATAAACAATCAGCTGTTAGTCATTCGTGGCGCAGCAACAACACTCCCCGATTCTTGGGATGAACACACAGTGGCTAGTATACTAATTTAGGACTCCTGTTGCAGGGAAGTTTCCGTTGCCCGGTTGTGCAGCGAATTATTTTGCTGGTTGACAGACTGAATGACAATGTCGGCTGTCAGGCAGCCTGTAGTATATCATCAGGTTGGCAGCGACAGACTTACTTACACGGCACATCTAAAACCATCGAGATCTGATAACCTGAAATTTAAGACTCCCTTTTGGAGGAATTTTAGAGTATTTTCGTAGGAACTGAACTACTCCCTGTAAATTTCCACACGAAAAACTACAGCCTTTTCATGCTTGTGCAGCGTGTAAGTAATGCTACTATTGCATTGCACGGATTGAAAAGGAGGAATCAATCAGAGCAAGGCGGCATGGGTGATGGATCGATCGAGATGCAGATTGGAATGATTCCTTACGTCCTCCCCGGCAATGGCAGCACAAGAACGGATTAAATTAAATAACAAGCAGCATCGTAGTAGCTTATGATTCTCCTACTTGTGCGTGGTACTACCAGTAGTATTGTAGCAACAGGAGTTGATAATGGCTGGACCCTCGCTGCCTGCATCGCTGCATCCAAGCTAAGGTACAGCAGGCAGCAGCATTGAACGTGAGCACATCTGAATCTGACGACGCTGCCCTCCTGTGTGATTCGATGCGATGCGTGTGTTCTTGCCATCTCTGAGATGCTCAACGCTGGATCTGTCAGTGAAGTGAGCAAACCAAGCCATCAAAGAAGTTTATATCTTGAGAAATGAGAAGGGTTAATCAAGGCTATCTTTAATCACCATGTGATAGATTCATAGATAGAGGGTGGGGGAAAAAAGATATACCCTACAACCTGAACTCTGAACTCTGAAGAAATAGCTAAAGAAGAGGGGAGACCACACCTGGATATCTTGAGAAATGAGAAGGGTTAATCAATGAGGTTATCTTTAATCTTCATGTGAATCGCGTGCGCATATACTCTAGTACAACCGATGCGGTAGCATGGTACGATCAGCATTATTTCTCAGGATTTACTGACCCAATGGTGACATGATGGTAGTAAATGGGGATTTAGATTTACTGAATCTTTATTAATAGCACTCCATATGAGAAACACAACAAACATTCGCCCCAGTTACTCAGATGCAACGGGGGTAGGAAATTGCCTCTTGCCATCGTATTCCATTTCAGCCAGGTCAGTGCAGTACATGTCACAATGGCCAACTTGATGCATCAACAAACAGAAATACAGAAAAGAGAGGGGGGCCATCACACCACTTCAGTAGAAGCAAATTGCTTACTAGTATCAGTAATTAGCAAGTGCAGCTTAGGAAGGAGTAACTAACAACGCAAGCTTGCCAGGTTCTGTAGCGTGCGTAGAGATTCGATTGGCATTGCCAATTGCCCTTTTTTTTTTTCTTTTTTTTCTCTTTCATCAGTTATCATGGATGGATGTCGTAAATGGGGCATGCAAACGAAACTTGTCCCTACCTGAGGCAAGTTGAGCAGTTTCAGATCTGATCTTGGTTTGTTTCTATATTGGCTTTGGGTTCTGATCATGTGTTCTGTCTTTCATGGGTGGTCTCTGCTTCCTCCTTTCTTCAGATGTTCCGTCCTGACAATGCTTTCTTCAGAAGAGAGAGAGAGAGAATGATGCAGCCATACGAGTTTGATAGCAAGAGTAGAATGTGTCCACTGCTTCTTAGCAAGACATCAGAATGTGTTTCTTGAAAGTTATTTTGAGTTTTGCAGGGTCAGTTTTTTTTTTTAAAAAAATAATACTACAAACATAATACTATAAGAATATGACTTTGGCAACCAGAAGAGCATAGCTTTCTGTATTGAAAACATTTCTTTTTTGGACCGTATTAATCTTTTGACTTCTACGTAACTGCAGGTGTCTAGCAACAGCTCTGAAGGAGCAGACAATGGATTGTTCTGAAAAATGTGAAAAAAAAAAACTTATCTGCTTACTTTGCATAGGAAAATCGAATATGAAGTCTACATGCAGTCTGTAAGCTGTAGTATACAATATATGGAAGGCCTCAAACATTCAGTAACCGTGCCACATGAATCCAGCAATGTGCAATCCAAGTTTGACTAAAAAAGGCGATGTTTTTTGCACATATATCCTACCAAACATGATCCCACTATATATCTTCTATAAATTCCTTAACCATTTTGATCATATATAATCATGCAATCTCCAAGCAAACCCAAGTGGCCACTGGCCAGCATAGCTAGATCTAATCTCCCCTCCAGTGCTTCTTCTCTCTCAAATAATTTCGCTGAAAAACAAGTACGGGGCGGATCCTTTGTTTGATCTTGTTTTCTTCTGACTGGATCTCTTCAGATTGTTATTCCTCTTCTGCTCGGACCAGTACTCACATAATTTTTTTTATACTTCCATCTCTGTCTATATATATTATGAAAAGTTAATTTGGGGAGTTTTCTGTTGTCTTACCAGCTTCAGCTTTCTGTCCTGTTTTGTTTGCCTTTCTGTAAAAAGTTAGGCATTTCCTTTTCTGAAAATTTTACCTTACATATATTTTTACATTTATTAATTGTTTTGCCTTTCCTATCAAAAGCTTGGCATTTCCTTTCCTGAGTTATTCTACATTACATATATTTCTACATTTATTAATTATTTTGCCTTTCCTGTCAAAAGCTTGGCATTTCATTTCATGATATTTTTATGTAAGTTTGGCATTTCCTTTCCTTATTTTGTTACCTTCTATCTCTACCTCATTAATTATTATACCAATTATTTCTGGGGCCTTGAAACATACTCTATCCGTTTTAAAATATGGCAACCTAATAATGAATTAGATATAGCCTACTACGAATTTGGACATATTATGTCTAATCGAGTACTAGCTAGCTATATTGTGTCTATATTCATTGTAATACTTTGAATCTGGACATGTATCATAGTATTATGGGATGTCTAATGTGGTACGTTGCTATATTATGTCTAGATTCGTAGTACTACGTTGTTTCTAATACAATATTAAATTGCGTATTCGGATTTATAATACTAGGTCGTTTCATTTTAGAACAGAGAAAATGCTTATATACTGAGTAGTACAACACTATAGTTTCAGACAGATGGCAGCTGGAAGAAATGACATTCTAAAAACGTCACATTGCTGCACGCACCACTGATGATGCGAGTAATAATCCACTTGTACTGTGCCTCCTACTACGTGTTTTGGTGTCGGTATAAGTGCTGGCTAGTAAACGGTTGGAACAGTGTGTGTGGTGGGCACGTCAGATTTCCCAAGTTGGTTCTTTTTTCCAACAATTTTTTTAACGTTTGTTAGTATCGTTATGTAGGGGAGAACATACTACAGTATTAACCACTGTCCGGGGTTCTAAAAAAAAACCACTGTCCGGTGTGCAACAGAAAAAAACAAAACCTGAAGAACATTCTCAGAAGTCACTGGTTCACTGGCTTTAATTTGCCTGCAATTTTGCTCTCTTCTTATGCCTCACTGTCACCGACTCAACTCTATTACTAACCTCTTATCTGTTAGAATCACTCTGCTTGCATCAAGTATGACAGATGATGCGCTGTAAAATTCGGTGGTCATCCAATCCATTCACTGAACACTGAATTGAATTGCTGAAAGAAACGGAGTTGATTTGGATCAAAGAAAACAAACTACAGTACTAAACTAGTAAATCAAATGAGTAGCAGTAGCTGTGCTAAAATCTTTGATGATGAAGTGGTAGCCTGTGGTAGGATGAGCAGCAGCAAGGGGCGGGGCAACGTGGTGGCAGAGCAGTAACGAGACCAACCCCCGCGGGGACCCCAACCAATCCGGTCGCCACCGACAGCGCCCGGCCGGCTCGGCTCCACGCAACGAATCAATCAAGCCTCCCCCCCGACGTGCTAGCCCGCACCTCACGTGTCCCGTTGCACTCGCTGCCTGCCTCCTTGCTCTCCTTGAATCTTTGGTTAAGCCGCGTTTATCAGCTTTGCTTAAATGGAGCCGTAGTCGTAGTTACCCGCCAAGAAGCCGAAGCATATCGAGTAGCCAATTGGCCCCAGATCCCGAGAGCGAGAGAGAGACTGTGTTCTTGGCTTAATTTAATTGGAATGCTCCGGCGGATTAGTTAATTAAGCTTGGAGCAGCAGCGTAAAGGCCGTCGTCCTGTACTTGCTCTCCAGCTGGAGGAGAGGAGGAAAAGGAAAGGTTGGAATTTTAATTTTTTAATTTTTTTTGGGTGAGGTGGTGGTAATCATAGGGGAGTGTATAAAGACCGGGCTTGTCTGGAGCTGAGGAGAGTTGGGATTGGATTGGATCGCGACGACGTGGTGAGCTGTTTGTTTCCTCTTCTGCTCGCCGCAGCCGCCGCCGCAGCCGCAGCCGCGTGCGTGTGGGGTGTTTGATGAGGAGGTGAGGTTGTGGGGGGGACGGAAGAAGAAGAAGCGGCGGCAATGGCGAGGTGGTGGGGAGGGGAAGGGAGGGGAGGGAGCGGGACGCCGGTGGTGGTGAAGATGGAGAGCCCGGAGTGGGCGATATCTGAGGTGGAGGCGGGGGCGGCGCCGGGGTCGCCGGCGGCGGGGGGGAAGGCGGGGAGGGGGAAGAACGCGCGGCAGATCACGTGGGTGCTGCTGCTCAAGGCGCACCGGGCGGCGGGGAAGCTGACGGGCGCGGCGTCCGCGGCGCTGTCCGTGGCGGCGGCCGCGCGGAGGCGGGTGGCGGCGGGGCGGACCGACTCCGACGACGCCGCCGCGGCGCCGCCGGGGGAGAGCCCCGCGCTGCGCGCGAGGTTCCACGGCTTCCTCCGCGCCTTCCTCCTCCTGTCCGTGCTCCTCCTCGCCGTCGACGTCGCGGCGCACGCCCAGGGCTGGCACGCCGTCGTCCCCGACCTGCTCGCCGTCGAGGGCCTCTTCGCCGCCGCGTACGCGTCCTGGCTGCGCGTCCGCCTCGAGTACCTCGCGCCGGGGCTCCAGTTCCTCGCCAACGCCTGCGTCGTCCTCTTCTTGATCCAGAGCGCCGACCGCCTCATCCTCTGCCTCGGCTGCTTATGGATCAAGCTCAAGGGAATCAAGCCTGTGCCCAAGGCTAGCGGCGGCGGCGGCGGCAAAGGGTCGGACGACGTCGAGGCCGGCGCCGACGAGTTCCCCATGGTCCTCGTGCAGATTCCAATGTGCAACGAGAAGGAGGTGAGCTGCGAGAACAAACATAACTAATTCCAATTGTTTGTTGCTTCGGCATTTGCGCAAGGTTGCATTTTTAGGATTGGGCGTTGAGTGCCATGGCCGCATCTGTGGTTTGCAGAGACCGAAAGATTCGGTCTTTGAACTGCAATTGGGGGGGAACTCAACAAGTGGATAGGAATAATTCGACAGATTTAGATTGGGGTATCTTGGTCGTAGTGCCACTGAGGCAAAATTTGGCTGCTACTTGCATACTTCAATATTGGGATTGGAGTGATGGTTACATGCTGGGATGAAACGGTTTCGATTTTTGTCCACGACTCAAAGTAGACGATCACTACATAATCTACATTCTGGCCTATGGGTATTCCTGATATGAAGCGTTTGGTGGGTTGTAGATTTAATTTGGGGATTTGAATATGTGAATAAGAAGATAAGAACATGTTCAGTTTTTTTTTTGGGGGGGGGGTGGGGGGGTGGGGGGGGGGGGGGATGGGGGCTTTAAAGGCACAGTTTTATGTTTCAAAGTTTTGTATCTTTACAAAATTCATTTAATTCTCGTCAACAAAATGTATAAAGGATAATTTAGAAAAACAATTATAGATATAAGATGTTATACTGATCTAAGCTTGGGAGTCGGGAGTAGCATTACTTTTGTTTCCTTTGTGATGTGTTCTATGTTCATGACATTCAAAAGAGGCTAACAGAACACCCATGTTAGAACTACAATTAAATTTAGCTTATTCCTTTTAATTTCTATCTTTGCAGGTGTACCAACAATCCATTGGTGCTGTCTGCAACCTGGATTGGCCAAGGTCAAACTTCTTAGTACAAGTACTGGATGACTCTGATGATGCTGCCACCTCTGCACTTATTAAGGAGGAAGTGGAGAAATGGCAGCGAGAGGGTGTCCGCATATTGTACCGACACCGGGTGATCCGTGATGGCTACAAGGCTGGAAATCTCAAGTCAGCTATGAACTGCAGTTATGTTAAAGATTATGAGTTTGTTGTTATCTTTGATGCTGATTTCCAACCACAAGCAGACTTCCTGAAGCGAACTGTGCCCCATTTCAAGGTATAGCTGAAATATTTCTGATGTTGTGGACTTGTGTTACATTCTTATGTGTCCAAGGCAATGAAAATTCTATTTTCTGACTAGTTTTGTGTTGGACCTCCAGGGCAATGAAGATGTTGGATTAGTTCAAGCAAGATGGTCTTTTGTAAACAAAGACGAGAACTTGCTGACTAGACTGCAAAACATTAATCTGTGCTTCCACTTTGAGGTGGAACAGCAGGTTAATGGAGTATTCCTCAATTTCTTTGGGTTCAATGGAACCGCAGGAGTATGGAGAATTAAGGCACTTGAGGACTCTGGAGGATGGATGGAGAGGACAACAGTGGAGGATATGGATATTGCTGTCCGAGCACATCTCAAGGGGTGGAAGTTTCTGTACATTAATGATGTTGAGGTACTTGCATGCATTTCCTTGTGTTTTATGTGCGTTCTGTGTTGTATTCAAACTTGTGATGACAATTCAAATTGTTGCACACAATTATCCTTTCAGTGCCAGTGTGAACTGCCAGAGTCATATGAAGCATACAGAAAGCAGCAACATCGATGGCATTCTGGTCCCATGCAGTTGTTTCGACTCTGTTTTGTCGACATCATCAAATCAAAGGTATGGACCTTCTCTCATAGGCATACTCCAAAAGCTATTTTTGACAACATCATATAAAGCATGCCACTACATGGTTAGGTTCATCCCTTATTCTTTCTGTTGAGAAGATTTTGGCTGCATTCAGTAGGATAATCTAGCACAATCAGTTGTTTTGCCAATAAACATCTGCAGGATGCATAGTTGCAAGGATTGTTTTACTGTCTACCAGTACATGCATATTTACAAGAGCAACATCAAACTGATAGTTACATGAACCTTGTTTCGCTTCAAGTTAGTTACAGAGCATAAGTTTCATAGACTGATTTCTTCACTAGTAAAATGGACCTGCAGCTCATTTAGTCAAATGTTTCGTGACGTCAAACACAGACTAAACAGCTTCATCTGGAAAAAAGGACTGGGTGTAAATAGAATTACTCTACAAATAAATTGCTAACCTGAGCTTCATCTGGAAAAAAAGACTGGGTTTAAATAGAATTACTCTGCAAATAAATTGCTAACCGGCAAATTGTTGATGCTGTAGATAACTTCACTTCTATCAAAACACAGCTACGATGGAATTCAAAATTTTACACTAACAGCATTTGTCAATGTTTTACATATTTAGTCGTTGAAACTGATCAGAACTATTTTTACTTACCTCAACTGCAGATTGGAGTTTGGAAGAAGTTCAACCTCATCTTCCTTTTCTTTCTCCTTCGCAAACTCATATTGCCCTTCTATTCCTTCACACTTTTCTGCATCATCCTTCCCATGACAATGTTTGTCCCTGAAGCTGAGCTCCCTGCATGGGTGGTGTGCTACATTCCAGCAACCATGTCCTTACTGAATATTCTCCCAGCACCCAAATCCTTCCCATTTATTGTTCCCTACCTTCTGTTTGAGAATACCATGTCAGTGACAAAATTCAATGCCATGATTTCTGGCTTGTTCCAGCTCGGGAGCGCCTACGAGTGGGTTGTGACCAAGAAATCGGGCCGTTCTTCTGAGGGCGATCTCGTTTCTCTTGTTGAGAAGCAGCCTAAGCAACAGAGAGTTGGGTCTGCACCCAACCTTGATTCCCTAGCGAAGGAGTCCCATCCGAAAAAGGATTCGGAAAAGAAAAAACACAATAGGATATACCAGAAGGAGCTGGCACTCTCCTTCCTTCTATTAACAGCAGCAGCTCGAAGCCTGCTCTCGGTGCAAGGCATACATTTCTACTTCCTTCTGTTCCAAGGGGTCTCATTCTTGGTTGTCGGCCTCGACTTGATCGGCGAGCAAGTTGAGTGATAGAATACATGTGGTATAATCGGTTTCTTTTTTTCTTTGGAGGGGGATATGCAATCAAAGAGAAGTTCTGGTAAAGGGAAAACGATACAATATTGATGCAAAGACAAGAAGCTCTGGTCCCATTGATAGGGGGGTTACAATTCATCGGAGACTCTGAATTGTTGGGGGTGTAGATATATGGCTTTTGGACTCGGCCTGCAATGATGGTCTTTGATGTCTCAATTCTTTTGTAAGAATTCTCAGTGGTTAGAATGGGTTGTTTCTACTTACTTGACAGTTTCCTTCAAATGGAGATACTGTTATTTTAAATATACTTTGGCCGATCACTATGGATGCATACTGTGGTACTTGTTCAATAGTACACCTTTTGATGAAAGATAGTATTGAGAAACCCAGCAATGAATCACTCTATGCATGTATTCTGTGAATGCAAGGTTGCAATTATGTAGTATGAATTATGCATGAGAGGAATATCATGATGTACAATTGTACATGAAAGCTGTATGGCTGGGTTATACTACTTCAGCACTTCTAGTTCTAGCCTTCGTAATATGCATTCAGATTTTCAGAGAAAGATCTGTTTGAGTTGTGCTGTGTCGCTATCCTGACAAGGACAGCTAGGCTTAAGTACCGGGGATTTGTCTCTTGCATTAGCAACAGTCCCATGTGGATGCAAATAGAGAGGCTATTTAGTGTACGATTATTGTCCTGCTGAATCTTGACGCAGATATGTTTGTGGCCACTTGCAGCATGTTATGATACTAATGCTAATTTACATGTCTTCCACTTGCAGTATGCTATTGTACTGTTAATCAATAATTCCGAAATGGGATTTATCTGCCTGCTGATATTTGACCCCTAACAACAAACTTTGAAAATTCCTCTTTTTTTTTCTGAAAATAGATATTCTACTTAATCCTAAAAAAAGGCTAATCTTATCCAGACTCGTAGATATGATTGGATTTTTTTTAAGATAGAGGGGATATGGCACTAACTACAAACGTGGTACACTTGTTGATCCAAGTGATCCAGCTCGAGAGATCGAGCTCATGTATTGCTTTAGTTGATCCGTCACAGATCAAGGGACCCCTGTTTGTTTCCCCGGGAGAAATCAACACGTCATGGATTCATTCATGGCCTTGGCCTGCGTAACTGCGTATCGTCTCGATAGAGTAGTAGTACAACTGGACAAGGACGTCTCATCTGCTTGCTTGGTTGCTCTGCTGCCTGCCTGCGTGCCGTACGTACGTCTGTCTTGGTTTTTGTTTGCACCATCGCTCTCGTTCTCGTACTTGGATGGATGTCATTGTTTCGCCTAGATTTGATTATAAACTAATTAACATTTATATATACACGTGGTCTAAAAAGTTAATACTGAAAAAAAATCTAATCTAACCTATTTAAAAAGTCCATATCTTTCCGTTCGTCCCATCTTTTTTAGTCCGCCGTTATATTTTTTCACCGCATATATTGTTTTCTTTGTCCGTTATTTTCGTTTGTTTCGTCTTCCTATAATTCAGTGTGCAGGTAGACGTGAGAGCCAGACGAACTCCGCTTCCTTTCCCTATTGTTTCCTTTCCGTTACATCATATCGTTTCCAATTCTAACGCTACTTTCTTTCCGTTAAAGCTGATCACATGTGGAAACTGGAAACAAGATACACATATACAAGCAAACATATTTTCCTTCCATAATTTATTTGTAGTAATTGTTGAGCAGATTTTAGAACCGGCATACAAATACATGGTAAGCTTTTATTTTTTAAGTTGAATAAATCAGATTTTGTTCTTGCTTCTGGTCCAGTCCTACAGGTGCCATTGCTGAGGTGATTAGGTTGAAGCTGTAGTGGTTTTCTTTTCTATATAAGTGGATTGGATTTGAGTGTACGGATGATATCGCACAATACGCAATTCATGTTAGCATAGGATCTATTTCTAGAACTAGATTGCAACCTGAAACATACATGGCCATATTTGCATTCCATGTAAGGGTCTGCTTTCGATTATATATGTTCCTCAATCCTATCCTTACTTACCTCTCCCTCTTCCCGACTATAGGAGGAAGAAAATGTTGCGAAGTTAATGAAATAGTGTAGCAGCCGTCGTCGTCATCTATTTGGCTTCATCCTTCCTACGATTTTTTACACAAGCACTCTCTCCGTCCTAAGATATCCTCTGTAATAATCTATAACCAGATTAGACAGTACATATAGGGAGTACTGAGTGATGAAGCTTTGATAATTCGTACTGCATCGAATTTGTTTTTCCTTTTGTTGTGAAATTGCTGCGTTCCAAACAGAACATAGCAACTATTCATGTTGACACTTGACAACCTATCGATAGCCTGGAACGAACGTACTGCTGCTGATGAAACAACGGCGATCCTAGAGATCGAAGCAGCCTTGCCATATGCAAAGTGAGATTCGACACTAGCTTTTTTGCCAGAGCTCACATGGATCGGATGGATTCAGATAAGCTCGTCGATGGTTTAGCCGAGCACATGCACGATCGATCAATCGATCTCCCCGTTCTCCCGTGTGCATGGCATCTAGCAAACACCGATCGAGACATGCGTGCCACCGGATGACAGATCGAACAATGCATGTTAACTGTCTGTGAAGCACAAAATAAAGAGGGAAAATGACATGAAGCATGCATGTCAGAGCTACAATTCTAGCTAGCACAGATGAAAGGAAAGGCTTGATCGATCAATCATACGATCATATCCACGAATTAAGATACTGCAGTGAATTAAATCAAATTGAAGGAGCTACCGATATGATTGAACTTACTGGTGTTCATCAAGCTGCATTGACAATTAGTTATACCTGCAGATGGGTCGTTGCAGGACCAGGAGATAGCAATGGTAGCTAATTAGTTATAAGATGAAATATGGGTCATGTATCATCATTATTTCTTTAGAAGCAATACCTGCTAGCTGGCTACCTCCTGGGTACCCATAACAATAGCTCAAGAAGAAAAGGCTTCAAAATGTGTCATGAGAAATGCAAATGTTATTGCTAATTAATCCATGTTGACAGTTCTTGCATGTACATTTATATATCCAGCTGCATACACGCCAGACAACTCCAGATTAACATATACTCCATCCGTCCCATAATATAAGAGATTTTAAGTTTTTACTTACAACGTTTGACCACTCATCTTATTCAAAAAATTTTGAAATTATTATTTATTTTATTTGTGACTTACTTTATTATTTACGGTACTTTAAGCACAATTTTTCGTTTTTTATATTTGCAAAAATAATTTGAATAAGACGAGTGGTCAAACGTTGCAAACAAAAATTCAAAATCCCTTATATTGTGGGACGGAGGGAGTTAATGCATGTTCTTTTCTCAATGTTCAGAAAAAGAAAAAAGTTCCTTATGATCCTAGACCATGCAGCACGGGTAGCCAACATAATAAGGAATTCTAGATAAATGATGTAATTAACAAAAAAGAGGAAATATTTTGGCTTCAGTCAACAATATGATCAACTTGGCTAGTCTTCAAACAGCTAGCCAGATGCCCATATCGATCGCTTGGAAGAACAGTCTTCACAGCCAGTCAATAATAGAGAGAATTGAAGAGCGAACCCGGCCACATTCCCACAATCATCAATCAGAGAGTTTTGTTATCTGTTCAACAAAAGAATATAGTCAATCGCATTGTTTTTGTTAATCAAGTATAACGAAATGTTAACAAGTGATCATAAAAAAAACACGAAAGTGTCTCATTTGACTATTTGTCAATTTTGAGCAATAACTGTAATATCTGAAATTTAATGTGATGATACACTTGACTAGTAGATAAATGGGCATTGGTAGCGCATAATATGTATCTTAACTGGTAAAAACTTATGAATGGCAATGTGATCCGTGCATATACATAGTTTAATTTGCTGTAGCGACGAGTGGAAGTTCATTACTTTCATTACATAAAAAGAGTTAAAATAAAGTTGTGAACAATGCTTAAGAACAATATATTTATCAATATTATCAAGGCAAAATTTGCTACAGAACATCTAAAAAACGTGTAATTAACTGGAGGACACCGTAAAAACGTGTATTTGCTGTAGGGCATCGCAAAAAACTGGTAATTGGCTGCTGGACACCCACAATATTATTTTCTTATTTTTGGAGGAAAAGGAGAGAGAAACAGCTATGTAAATACGGTTCTACCCTTCGATTTTTTTTCTTTTTCTTTGTTTTTTTCTCTCTCATTCTCTCTCTTCTCTCTGCTCTTTCTCCTTGCTTCTCTCTCGATGAGTTCCCGGCAGCCAGGATGAGTTCCCAGCGGCGGCGACTACTGCTCACTCTCCCCGACGAGGTGCTTGAGCAGATCTTCCTCCGCTTTGACGCCCTTCCCGACCTCACCCGCGTCTCCGCCACCTGCGCCACGTTCCGCCGCCTCATCACCGCCCGCGCCTTCCACAACCTCCACCCGCGACCCCTCCTCGGCTTCTTCCAATGGGAAGGACCATCGTGCGAGTTCTTCCCCGTCGCGGCCGCCAATGCCGTCGCCGGTCGCTGGCAGCGCGCGGCGGCGCAGCTGCACATAACCCCCCCTCCCGACGGCGAACGTGGCTGGCACCGCTACCGCGGCCACGGATCGCCGCTCCGCCACCCGGCTTGTCTCGGAAGGAGAGGGAGAGGGGACTTCCATGTGGGTCCCACGTTGGAGTTATTTGAGCCAAGAGCAAACTTGTCTTTAATCAATATTTCTCTCTCCTTTTCCTCCAAAAATAATAAAATAATGTTGCGGGTGTCCAGCAGCTAATTACCAGTTTTTTGCAATGCCCTACAACAAATACACGTTTTTACGGTGTCCTACAGCTAATTACACGTTTTTTGGATGTCCTATAGCAAATTTTGCCTTATCAATATGTAGTCAAATTTTGCCTTTATATTTTAAACAACAGAAATATTAATGGAGATATATATGTACCAATCTGAATATTAATTGAACACGTTAATCTATCTGGACTTATTAATTTAGCACACACGTTGATCTGCATTTCACTATAGTATGCATGCATTGTTCTTGTTTATTTAGAAACCTTGCATAAATACAACCAATTGCCATGCATATGTCCATAGACAACATAAAATGTCCACTTTTATGTTTGCTGAAGTGATTTACATCCCTTCTTGAGAAAAAAGGAGTTATTCGTACCTCTTAAGGACCATATAATCACTCTTTAAGTACCGAATACTAATTAAACATATGCATATGTAGATCTGAAAATGAATACTTAAGAATGACATAAATAAAAAACATATGCATGTTTTCAAAATTATGTTCTTACAAAAATGAGCTGGATCGACATGCATGAAGTTTAACAAACAAAGGTGCATAAACCTTGGGAAAACACCTGACACCCAAAACCATTAGAAACTTAACTTGAAAGTCTCTCTATAGAGATTATATATATCTAGCCATTTAGATAGTTAATTAAGAAATCATAACTCTTCCCTACCTCACTATTACACACACCCAAAAATTCAGGGAAGTGAGTACATCGAACTTTGCCAGAGCAAATAGTTGAAACTAAATACCATGAGTTCTTTTAAACAAACAAGCAAGATCGAAGAAAATTAATTGAAGGAAATTAACTAAACCACATACCTTGTGTGACAGAACTGTGACTTGATAATTAGGCATAGATTGGAATGGCTTCACATCATCGCACCACTATAATTAGTAAGTATGAAAAATATATTTTGCTCCTAGGATTTGCCAACTTATATATCTCAATGACCCCCTCCCCCCCCCCCCCCCCCCCCCCCACACACACCCCTTCTGTGACACTGTGACTTGATAATTA
Organism: Oryza meridionalis; assembly: GCA_000338895.3. Lineage (NCBI taxonomy): Eukaryota > Viridiplantae > Streptophyta > Magnoliopsida > Poales > Poaceae > Oryza > Oryza meridionalis. The sequence continues at coordinate 32,292,645 of CM002524.2, read as the reverse complement.
GGCACAGATTGGAACACCTTCACATCATCGCACCGCTATAATAATGTGCTGCTTGAAGATACATCGCTGAGTTTTTGAGGCGGAACCTCACCACCTCCAAGGTAGGGGTACTGGTAGGAGTAATTAGCAGTGACAACATTGATCACACCATTGCTCAGTTTCATCCCAGGTATCTCGAAGCTAATATGAGGGTTAAAAGTATTGCTGACGACACAATTCATAGGTGTCACCACATGGACAATATTAACGATGTTGGGATAATTAGCGGCGGCGGTAAAGTTTGATAATGTCGCCGGATAAAACGGGTGAGCCTGAACTGACAATTTGCTAGTGCCAGGAGCTGCATTCTGCTGCTTGGGCATTGCAAGGCTCACCTCCACCCACTGGCCATAGAGGAAGTGCCTGTCCTTCTTGAGCGCCCTCGCTACGGACTCCTCCGACACGAACTGGATGAAGCCGAACCCACCTAGGCATCTTCGTGTTAAGGTCGGTGACCAAGATTGCACGGTCGACCTCGTTGAATTTGCTAAAGTATTCTTTGAGCTACTATTCGATGACGGATGTCGGCAAGCTGCCGAGGAAGGTCTTCCTCTTCTGGTCACCTAGACTGAGTTGTGGGCCGCCAGCGGGAGGATTTGGTTAGGCTAACTTGACATCCATCTGGGAGAAAAAACAGTAGAGTTGATCAACATTGTATGTACTAGAAAACAGCTCATGTGTCCAAATATAATTAGTAAGTATGAAAAAGTGTCACGCACACAAACACACACACATAGATGTGTCACACACAAACACAAACACACACACACACACATCGAGTGAGATCGATCACCCGACGAAGAAGAGAAGAGAAGATGAGAGCATGTGTGTGCATGAGAGGACCGGATCTGGGGTGTGTGTATACCGTGGTGCCGGCGGAGGACGTTGTGGTCGGACTCCGCGGCGATGGCGGCGTCGGGGTTCACGAACTGCACGAACGCGAAGCCGCGCGCGGCGTCCGTCTGCTTGTTCTTGGGCGTGTCGACGAAGGCCACTGCGCCGGACTGCGAAAAGTGGGCGTGGAGCTCAGACTCGCTTGTCCCCAGCGGCACCCCTCCCACGAACACCTTCCCGTGGCACCAGCTTCCTCCCCCTCGCTGTCCGTCGCCTCCCGCTGCTGCTCCTCCATTGTCACGGTCACCGTCGTATCCGCCTCCGCCTCCATGATCTCTCGGACGAAGCAAATGATCGAGCGAACGCGGTGATCAGAAACTGATGCAGTCCAATTGTGTAAGTGCGAGGCAACGCGAACGCAGAGCTTGTGTTTTTGTAACAAGGCGAGGAGAGATATGGTGTGGTCGTCATGCAGCCAAAGCAGCCTGAGGATGACTTACAGTTGGGGCCAACGTCTTTGCCTCTCGGGGAAAGCAAGGCGCTAGTGGGGACCACAACCTGCAGAGCCAGGTAGGGGAGAGGGGATGTGAGGGTCAGCGCTGGCGTTAGCCGTTTCGGCGGTTGATAGCCACGTGGCGCATGCGTGTTTGAATTGCATGTAGATGCAACGAGAGGCGGGAGCGAGAAACGTGAGCCGTGGTTGGGGTGGTGGTCCGGATGCAATATTTTAAATTGTGGGCTAAGAGATTTAGTGGTTAGCTTTTCAAACAGTCATATCGGGCTAAATAGGCTAAACGTTAGCCGTGGTTGGGGCGGCGGTAAAGTTTGATGATGTCGCCGTATAAAATGGGCGAGCCTGAAATGACAATTTGCTAGTGCCAGAAGTTACTTTCTGTTGCTTGGGCATTGCAAGGCTCACCTCCACCCACTGGCCACAGAGGAAGTGTCTGTCCTTCTTGAGCGCCCTCGCTGCGGACTCTTCCGACGCGAATTGTGTTAAGGTCGGTGACCACGATTGCCCGGTTGATCTCGCCGAATTTGCTGAAGTATTCTTTGAGCTGCTATTCGGTGATGGATGCCGGCAAGCTGCCGACGAAAATCTTCCTCTTCTGGTCACCTGAACTGAGTTGTGGGCCGCCGGCTGATGGCTTTGGTTGGGCTAACTTGACATTCATCTGGGGAAAAAACCAGTAGAGTTGATCAACATTGTATGTACTAGAGAACAACTATATAGCTCATGTGTCCAAATATAATTTGTAAGTATGAAAATTATATTGTGTCACACACAGAGAGACACACAAATGTGTCACGCGCACACACACACACATGCACATGAGACCTGATGGTCCTACATGAAGTAAAATTTGTGTGAGTGGCAAATCGATCCTAAACTACAGCTACACGCAAGCAGGCTAGCTACGTACCAAATTAAAGGTCCATTTGTGGTGTAAATTAAAACTTTGGGTTTGGGTGTACACATGCAAAATGTGTTATTTAATTTTGGAGATATATATTGAATTTGCGGGCTAGCTACATATGAACACATATCCTAAGCTACATGTATATTGAATTTGCTCAGTCCCACGCTAAAATGAAGATTTGGGTGCACACATGCAAAAATGCCATCCTCACACGTCTGACCTTGAGTGCCCTTGGCCCTAGCAAGCATAAGAAGTTGGAGACTAGGAGGTGTTCTATATATGCACCCAGCCTTAGTCCGAAACCCTACCATGGCATGATCTTCCATAATTTAATATAAAATTAAAACAGAATGCAATTCATCCTTAACACTTGGGCACAACACGTGAAAATCAAACAATCCCAGCTAGCTACATGTATTCTTGTTGATGACGAACCACATTAGCAAAATAAGTCACAAAGAGAGAAATTAGCGAGAGCCATAGCAGCATTCGATGGAACCTCACAGCAAATGGACAGTACTCAGCAAATCGGCCTATCGACTTCAATTCCTTGGGGCTGCCAAATCCATCTTCTATCAGTCAATCTGGAAGGCCTGGGTGCTGCCGAAGTGCAAATTCTTCTCTTGGCTGGTCACACAAAACAAAGTATGGACGGTAGACAGGCTGGATAAAAGGGGATGGCAAAACCAAAAGATTTGCCCACTTTGCTACACTGTTGACGAATCAGCCTTACACCTCCTGGCCAAATGCAGACTCACAAAGAGTATATAGGCAGAAATTCAGAGATGGACCAGGACTGACCTCCAGATGGACAATTGGGAAAACTGTCACTCTGTCGATCAATGGTGGAACCTCGTAGCGGAGTCACCAAGCACCCCGCGCAGGCCCCTCAGGACCTTGGTGATTTTAATCTCGTGGAAAATCTGGTGCGAACGAAACGCAAGAATATTCCATAACAATGCATCGACGCCGTCCTCAATTTTGGCAAAGATCAAGGAGGAAGGAAGAGCATGGGTCAAAGCAGGGGCTTCAATCCTGCATGAGTTTGGAATTTTGGGAGATATCACTTAAATACCTGTTTTTTTTGTCTTCTTTTTTGCGGGTTCTTGCTCTCTTTTGGCTAACCTTGTATATATCTCGCTAATTTTCTCCTGCTCTATTAATATATACAATCCAAAGCTTTTGCCTTCCTTAAAAAAAACAAAGAGAGAAATTAGCAGTAAGAACTAAAGTTTTCGTCGGAATATAAAAAAACCTTACAATGCCTTAAATATTAATCAATTGTATGAGCAGAACGAATCTTACTTTTACAACTAATCTATAATCATTACATCTAAATTATGATGCAATTAAACACAGCTCAGCTGCAACTCGCCAGCTACACGTAAATTTATGATACCAAGGACTCGTATAGACAGAATTAACAGAGCACCAAAAGCATACCATTTCTAATCAAGCTCTAACCATCACTTAGTTAAGAGAGTTAGTAACTAATACTGCGGTCAACTGGTCACGGATAGCAACGACGACGACAGTACTGAACAGAATCACCAACCCACCGCGCCGCGAGCAACACGATGCTACGAGCTAAGCCCACCATGCAACAAAGCAAGAAGCCAACCTCGTCGCAGCAAAGCAAAAAATCGATGATCCCACGCTCTTTCACTTGCACCCGGGCCGCGGAAGCAAAGCACATGCATGATGCAAGAGGACAAGAACATGTAAATCAAGGACACATCGAGTGAGATCGATCACCCGACGGAGAAGAAGAGATGAGATGAGAGCGTGCGATCGATGGGATGACCGGATGATCTGGGGTATGTGTGTGTGTATACCGTGGTGCCGCGAAGGACGTTGCGGTTGGGTCCCGCGGCGATGGCGGCGGCGGCGTCGTCGGGGTTCACGAACTGCACGAAGCGCTTGTTCTTGGGCGCGCCGACGATCGAAGGCCACCGTGCCGAACTGCGAGAAGTGGGCGCGGAGCTCGGACTCGCTTGTTCCCAGCGGCACGCCTCCCACGAACACCTTCCCGTGGCTCACCAGCTTCCTCCCCCTCACGATCTCCCCCTCGCCGCCCGTCGTCACGGTCACCGTCGTCGTCTCCGCCTCCGCCTCCATGATCGATCTCTCGGTCTCTCCGACGAAGCTAGCGAGCGAGAGCGTGGTGACCAGAAACTGATGCGGCCGAATGGTGGAAGCGCGATCGAGGCACAACGCGAACGCGGAGCGCGTGTGCTTTTGTAATCAGGCGAGGAGAGATGGTGCTTGTCGTCACGCAGCACACGCGACGCCCGCAGCAGAAGCAGCCTGAGGATGGCTGATAGGTGGGGCCCGCAGCAGAAGCAAGGCGCGGAGTGGGGACCACACCCTGCAGGGGCCAGGTAGGGGAGGCCGGGAGGGGACGGGAGGGTCAGCGCCGGCGTTAGGCGTTTCGGCGGTTCATAGCCGCGCGGCACGCGCGTTTGCATTGCATGTCGAGGCAGCGAGAGCGAGAAACGTGAGCCGTTGGCGTGGTTTCGTCCGCCTCCGCTCCGCTCCGTCGAGGCGTCGAGCGGTTTATGGTCCGCTCTGCTGGAGTTACCGGTACAGAGACTGTTTTGGGGTGCAGATGTCAACATTGGAAACTGCTGATGACGACGACATATAAATCACGAATGTTATCATTAGAGACGAGGGAATACCGTGTAGATAAGTATTATCAGTTTCAAATTTTGTAGCACTAGAGTAAGAGGGGAAGTGTGTTGAGTTTCGCGTTGTGCCAGCTTAAATGCGTCATAAGATATTCTGAGACATTTGACAGCAAATGAGAGGATATCTTACATTCAGAATCCAGTAAGTATGAGTGCTGCACGCTATCGTGGATATACAGTACACACGCAGGTGACATAGTGCATATATCTATGTACAAAAAGTGAGCGAACATAAATACATCAGCACATCAACATGCAATTAGGATGAATCCGTCACTCAGCAACAACACGGTTCCCCTTGCTGTAGCTGCAGAGTTACGATCATTCGGTAACAGTTGATGTTCTTCATGAAGGTAGCCGTTGTCTTGTGTTTGCGACATTGAACCGAGGGAACTAGTACTGGCTGCGCTGCTTAAGCTAGCCGTCTCTCAATCATCCTCTTCATCCTCCAGATCACTGAAGGATATGTCTTCCTCCTGCCCTGCTGAATTAACGTTGCCTGTTTTGCTGGACACAGGAGCCACATCCTTCAGCCAGTCCTCCACCTCTTTATCATCATCGTCCGAGGTCATATGCAGATTAGCCTTCTCAGAGTCAGAAGGTATACTCTTGGTCTCATTTTTCACCACCAGCTCTTCTTCAACCACGGACTTGTCTATTATTTCCACCTCAGCGACTGAAATCGGATGTTTGTCAGCCTCAACCACATTCATCGGTACAGAAGTTGCTTCTTCCAATGAAGGTGCTTCAGACATTCCACTGTTGTCACCTTTGGTAGATGCAACATCCCAGTTTTGTGATGAACCATCATCAGGTCCCAGCCTTTTCTTTGTCGGTGAACTTTGCAATAATTCTTCTCTTGCTTTTAGGATCTGAATGAAATAAAAGATAAAGAAGGTGAAATGCAGCAAAAGTGTATGCACAATGGACCTTCAAGTGGAGTAAAGACAATGCAACAAGGAATTTCTGTTAATGTACTCCCCCTGTCTCACAAAAAATCAAATCCTGGGATTTGATTTTTTAAAATATACAATATGATCGACAATCTATACATCTGCTACATGTTCTCAACGTGAGCTATAGGGGCATGCATTCATGGACTATATAATAATCAAACGTTACACAGCCTTCACATGTGCTGATAGCATACATAATTAAATTGGGAATGCAGATCTCCATGCTTAGATGCATAATTCCGAACATATAATATAAAATCAGTTCAAAATCACAAATACGAAGGTCTCAAGCATATCCTCCTGCTGTTCCGGATACTGGTTTAGAGTTCTACCATGTCACTGATATTTCCCTTTGGAAGGCTATGATTTTTCAGCACTGCCAAGTGTTTCCACCACAAGAATTGACAAGACTGGATATATTCAACATGATAATTAACTAAATATATGCCTGTAGTTTAGCTTTGTTTTGTCGGTTGGAACTTGCAACAAATTCTTGATGCTACAATGAGAAGTGAAGAATGCCTAATTTTGATGCTATAATGAGAAGTGGAGCCCAAATATTAATTGTACGCTTACACGAGCATAAAAGTAATCCTCTATGTTTATTTTCCCACACTGACAGCCACAATCTAATGCAACTTTTGGGCTTCGGAAGCTTATATTCTTAAGTTCATACATAGTTACATTCTCCTTACACACCTGATTTATCATAGCTTGTAACTTGGAAACAAGATATACCATTTAGTAATATATATGCATAGACGCTTTGTTAAAAAAAAGGTTATGGGGCTATGTGTAGGATAGCATGCATTGTAACAAGTTGACATGATAATCTGTAATTACTTAAGAATGTTTGCCATAAAGACAAAGAATATGCTGAAGAGCAGGGAATATACCTGTGGCGTTGAAAGAAGTTCAGCATCTTGCTTGCTGAGTTTTGAGTGAAGAAGCACAAAATAAATCTTCCAAAAGCATGCTTCACTCATATTGGTAGAGCAAAGCTCAGTCCTGAGATATGACAAGCTTGGAACAACACGCTCTATAGCCAATGCATGTCCATATTGTGTGTCTGACAGTTCAAAATCTATACGCAAGTAGCATTGCAGTAAGCACAGGAATTGAGGAAACCAGTCAGGCACGACACGTAAGGCATGACTGACATGATGGAACAATATACATGCATGGCCTCCATTTAACAGTAATTCCCTACATATTGAAGATGGTCACATGCATATGTAACAGGTTAACGAGTTCTAGCCATTCCAACTTCCAGAACACATTTGTTACCTAGTACTATGACAAGTTAGAACCAAAAGGTATAAAAGCAAATAAAAATAGGAAACCATGATCAGCATTTCTGAGAGACAGGGGGCAAAGTAGTGATTATGCCATAAATAATGGAACATTAGAAATTCATATATTAAACCCATGTAAAAAAGCTAATGTCTAATAAATTTGTTGGATGAAATATACTTTGATCCCATTAGATTTTGCACATGTAATCACATCATTAGCGACGTTGAATCCTTGGATATAGCTAGACTTTCACAAAGTGCAGGGAGCATTCAACTCTTGGAGCTATTTGACCTAAATAGTAACACTAAAGGTTAAAGTGATGATTCCACAGTTGAATTAATTTGTGACAAAACCCCTATTCTGATGTTGCCTTGTTGTTTAGGTGATTCATCAGATTGCAGTGTTATATGTGTGTTACAAGTTTGTGTGATGCTTTGTCCCTGTTTAATTTATTGTTTCCCAATGTCTCCGGTGAAGTCGATTATTGCATACAGCCTCTGATAAATGTATAGTTAATACTGATGTATCAGCAGAAATGATGGCTTCATACAGTTCTTACATGTCAAGTGATCTAAGTCTCATTAGACATTTTTACAAAAAGCAAGATTACTGGAATGCGACATTAAAGTTTGTATTCGATACTTTTAAACCTTCCTTAATTACAAGCCCTTCCAACTCTTTTTTTTTTCATTTTGGCAAACGAACTCTTTATTTGCTAATTGTCCCTTTGAATTAATACAATCCAAATGTGAAATTTTGAACTAAAGCCCTAGCGATACTAGAGTAAAACGAATGATTAACCCACCTCAGTTCATGTATCTACTCTGTCTAACTAACATCAGCAAATGCAACCACATGAAGTAATAAAAGTTTCTATTAACATGAATTACAATTCCCTGGCAAACCTTCATAAATGTAAACAAATGCACTCAATTTCAAAATACAGTCATGATCTTAAGAATTGAGTGCCACTCTAAATTGTAAGTAACTACTCTCCCCCCACTAAACCTTAGTAAATAAACATGACTGGAGCCAAGCTGCTAAAATTAAAACAGAAGATCCCACAATCTTAGTATCAGAGCGAACAGAGCAAGCCTAAGCACCGAAGCAACTGGAACCAATGGTCTCCTAAATGAGTGTATTATAGACCAAAATAACTAATCCAGCATCCTATGCAAGCAAACCAAAGCACTACAAGCGCTGAAGAGATCCAGGAAGAGAAGTTTCATACTACTGCCTCTTACCATCCGCGTGCCGGTCGTTGACGAACAAGGGGAAGTCCAGCCACGTCTCGGGATGGGTCGAGATGTGCCTCACGAAAATCACCACCTCCTCGGTCATGCCCACAGCCTCCGCATCGTCGTCGTCCTCCTCCTCTCCGGGCCCGAACGGCAGGAGCGACGAGGCGATCTTGGAGATCTCCGCCACGGCGTTGGCGTTCGAGAGCAACGAGATGCCGCTCCTCACCCTGCCCCCGATCTCCGCCAGGTCGCTCCGGATCCCGGCGATCCGCGGCGACCGAGCCCCATCCTCCCCCTCCCCCTCCCCCACCGCCCCCGTAGCCGTCTCCGCGGCTTCGGCGGCGGGCGCAGGCGGCGGAGCGAGGAAGGAGGCGACGCCCCAGAGGCCGCGGGTGAGGGAGTCGGTCAGCTCCGACAAGTCGCCCTTGACTCCGCCGCCGCCGCCGCCGCCGCTCGGGGTGTCCGGCTGCTCGTCCCTATGGTCGTCGCCGCTGCTCGCCTCGAGGTCATCGCCATCTTCATCAGAGTGGGCGGACGAGAGGGTAGCCGCGATTGAGCGCGCGAGCCATGACATCGCGGCGAGCTCGGGCGGCGGCGGCGTGTTGGGGAAGTGGAGCGCGGCGGCGAGTGTGCGTGCTCGGGAAGGATACACATCGCATAAAATATCACTACCAGGGGTCTTTTTGAAATATCCCAATTCGCCATAGGTAGTCGAGGGCTTTATGAAAAACTTAGGATAAAATAGGGGTTTTTATGAAAACAAATAGGTCCACTTCCAGTGTTCCAGGTGGTAGCGCGATCATAAGAAGGGGGGTTTTATGCAAAACTGTTACCATCCGTGGTGGGACTGGAGGCTGGAGCGATTTCTACCGTTGGATCTAGCCCGAATGGTCCATCAGAGCACGGGCCGGCCGGTCGCCGCAGTCTCCTCACCTGCTCTCCTCCTACCGGCGCCGCCGCCCCTCTGCTCTCCCGCGCCAGAAGCTTCACAGGTGCATTTGCCTCTTCTTGACGCGGGGCCGCTGTCTCTCCGCCACACAGCCGATGCAACACCTTGCTCTCACCACCAACTTGCCGGCTTGCCGCACGCCAGCACACCGGGCGCGTCTGCGGCCGCCCTCTTGCCATTGACGACGACGTCACAACGACGAGGTCCTCGGATGGCACGAGGAGTCGTATAATCGTATTATCAGGGCTCAAGACTCGTACCTCAGCTGGATGCTGCGGGCTGTAAATTAACTTGGTCTTGTTGATCCCATTCCCATCCAACCCTTTTTCTGCTCCATGCGTTTCAACTCATTCATAGACAGAGTGGTTGCCTTCTACAGTTGTACTGATCTGCATTCTATGCTGCAACGCTCCCTTACACTGTCTCTGAATATCTAATGTAAATGGTGGTGGTGACAAGGGGCTGATTGAAGGATTGGAGACTACTGAGTACTGATTATAGCAAAATTCAATTCTGAAACTTGCAGTTTCTTCACGACTACTAAGCTTTTTTGTAACTTGATGTATGAGAAAGGGGCTTTTGTCTTGCTTTCTGATGGGACATTCTCAGTCGATTGTATAAGGGTTAATTTTAACAAAGACGGTTTTTAATGAACTTATTCTGTAAGAAATTTTCCTCGGAATTTAGTGTTGTTCAGCTTGAGAGCTTTGTTGACAGCCTTTTGTAGAGAGGTACTGATGATGCAGGAAAGGAGATAGTCTGCTGTTTAGTCTCTTCTACAGTCCCATAAGGTTGACGCAAACATATCATGTGCCATTGGACAAAGATAACAGATGAGGGGTAATTATCAAGTTTTTTATGTCCATATCAAATTCAAAGATTGAACGAAACTCATATTCATAACTTCTCTGAATGTTTGAATGTGCTACCGTTTGCTCATTTATATTACATGTTTCGGTTCATGGATAATTTTTTTTCGTATTGATACTTGTGTTCAGGTGCCTGTTTATAGTGCGCAGATCAGTAGCTTAGGTAATTGTTTATCTGTGCTCTATATGATGGCAAGAGAGAAATTGTATTTTTTTTTCAAAAACAGTGCATGACTATCTGAGATGTATCTTTTGTTCAGGGAAGTTCCCTCTTGTCCTGTAATATTTTCTACTAACCACTATTGGCGCAAAGTAGACCATGGCTGTGTTTAGTTCCCTTCAAACTTCCAAAAAATCCATCACATCAAATGTTTGGATACATGTATGGAGTATTAAATGTGGACGATAAAAAACCAATTGCATAGTTTGTATGTAAATTGCGAGGCGAATCTTTTGAGCCTAATTGCGCCATGATTTAACAATGAGGTGCTACAATAAACACTTGCTAATGACGGATTAATTAGGCTTAATAGATTCACCTCGCAGTTTACAGGCGGAATATGTAATTTGTTTTGTTATTAGTCTACATTTAATACTTCAAATGTGTATCCATATACGTCAAAAAAAAATGACAAGGAACTAAACACGGCCCATATATTGTCCTCTTGTCTTGTTTCAATTGGTTGTGAATCCACTGATTTTTTTGCTGGGCTTTTGTTCAGAGCAAATGTTCTTGTCCAGAACTGAAAGAAATCCTCAGTTTTCATATGCACTCAACAACACAATTCCTTGTTGACAAACTCATCATCAACTGTTCCTCAAAAAAGAGGGGAAAAAACATATCACAATCTGCATCAACCTGCTTATACGAAGCGAAATTTCTCCCTCACTTTGTACTATTCGATAGCATATTCTACAAAGGTTGAGTATGAGAAAAGTAAAATAACACACACAAAAAGAAAAGCGAGAGAGGAGCTAACAGGCTCTCAGTTTTATACTCTCCTGCTAACCACACCGCAATCCAATCAAAGTCTACGATTTTCTAATCAGTTCTCTCCACAACAGCAACAGATGTGTGAAGTAGAATCTCCATCGCGGCCAGCTCCAGTACGCTGGTCTTCCTTGTAGAAATGCATCTGCAAATTAAGACCGCATGCTGCAGCGCGAGCAGCTCTTCTTGCCAAAACACACAAAACAATAACATGAACGGCAGAACATGAGACCTCCTGGCTTTGCATAGAACTGTGCTCTAGGTTGTGGCCGCTCTCACTCGCTCTAAACGACAGCGGCAAAGAAGATTTGGTTGGTATCCTCATCCTTGCCATCTCCTGTAAAAGGGACCGGTTACAGTCAAATTCCAGTCACGAATCAGTAACAAAGAATTGCAACTAACGGTTACGGTTAGTTTCCAATCACGAATCAGTAACAATCGCTGCAACGAACAGCAGAGCAAGGTAGAAGATGACCTGTGTCTGGTCCAACATGCGCCGTCCACTCATCAATGATCTTCATGTGCACATACAGGTTGGTAAAAAATTGTTAGATTTGTCTTGACGAATGACGGGAGGAGGGGACGGTGGGGGTGAATTCACCTGGTTGAGATTGGCGTCGGTGGCGGCGTCCTCTTCGGACATGGGGGGCAACCCGGAGGAGGCGAGCAGCCGTTGGACGGCGCTGCGCTGCACCGCTAGGCTTGTCCGCATTGCGTCGATCAACTCCTGTGCACGCAACGAACACTAGACGTCAGTCGCAGAAACAAAGGCGGCATTTGGTGATCGATACGAATTGGGGAAATTTTCGGTGACCTGTTTCTGCGTGAGCAGGTCGCGGCAGAGTCCCTTGACCGCCGCCACCTCTTCCTGGATCCGCTTCAGCCGCGCCACCAGCTTCACCGGATTCGCCTGAAAAAAAAAAAAAAAACCGCAGCACGCGGGGAGACCGCGAAACACATCAGCCTCGCCGCGCGGGGGGTGGGGAGAATCCATCAAGGAGGGGGGGCTAGCTTACTGACGTGATCCGGGTAGGCGGCGCGGAAGTCGGCGTCGAGGCGGCGCTGCACGTCGGCGAGGGTGCTGTTGGCGGCGGCGAGCGTCGAGAGCACTTCGTTCACCGCCGCGTGGTCCCGCGGCCGCCGACCTCTCGGATCCGTGGCCATCGTGCGCTCAGATCGGCTCGGCGACGGCGGAGGAATCCACGGAGCTCGGTGCGGACCGCGGACGACCTCGATGGCGGCGGCGGAGTTCAAAATTGGAGTTGTGACCGGGAAGAGGAAAAAATGAATAGGGGAACGGGGGAAGTGCCCAAGGGGAATTGGAAGGTGACTGACAGAAGGGGCCCACCACCGAACGGGGTTAGCAGCGCGGCAGCAATAGCATGCCGAAACAAGAGGTACGTTTGGGGAGCTTCCAGCGGTTGCATCTTCTTCCTTAGAAGCTTTCCTAAAGGTCTATTTGTAGGAGTTTCTAGCTGCTGTAATTTTTTCCAGAATTATAAGCTCCCCCGAACAGTTTAGCTTTCTGGATTCTACAAGTACATCTATTCTAATGAACTAGAAGTTAGAAGATGGGAAACCCAGCTTTTCCAGATTCTCAGAAACTGCATACTAAGCAACTACTTCTTAGAATTTTTACCTCCCCCAACATGTTCAAGGTATTGTTGGAAATTTTAGGACTCTATCTATCAGTAAATTTTCCTGTATGTAATGATGTCCAAAATAGTTTATTTTCTCTCTAAAACGCAGGATCGACGATATTCATGGATGCGTACTGGTAGTGGTAGGCCCGCCTACATTTTTTTTCGGGCTGTTTCCTTTTCAGATAGGGAAATTTTATGGATCTTAAAAAAGTACCTTAAGATATCTAAATACATAAAAATTTTTAACACATTGAGCTATTTATCTAGAGGTACCGAATTTTACAGTAGAAAGTATAGCACCTTTCAGTAATTTTTTAAGGATGGTAAAATTACCCTTTTAATTATGATCCACGTACTCTTAGCCAGTGAAAAAAAATTATGTATATATAACTTTTATACTTACAAACTTGGCACGAATTAAAACCAATTATAAAAGATAAGGCAAAATATGCATACAACTATACAAGCTGTTAAAAAAAACAGCCTACCAAAGGGGACCGAATTTAGACCGTGTAAACTGAACTGTTTTGGTCTGCTGAAAAAGGAAAAACGAGATGATCATGAACCCATGTAGCAATTCAAAGAATAAAAATGTAAAGGCCGAAAACTACCGGGATTAAGGCCTACTCCATCCGTCCCAAAATATAGCAATTTTTAGCTAGAAATAAAATTGCTATATTTTGGGACAGAGGTAGTAGTTTAGTTCCTAACTTTTTTTTCAAATTTCTAACTTTTCCATCACATAAAAACTTTTCTACACATAAAAACTTCTAACTTTTCCGTCACATCGTTTTAATTTCAATCAAACTTTCAATTTTAGCGTGAACTAAAAAAAACACCCTAAGAAGGAATGGGTTTGATCTAATCGCGCGAATCAATCATCCACTAGACTTGTCTACCTCCTCCTTGGCCTGCGCACTAGCTTCTTATTTTGTACTCTCTCTTAGACCAAGGCCGAATTTAGTTTCAAACTTTTTCTTCGAATTTTTAACTTTTTCATCACATCTAAGCTTTTCTACACACATAAACTTCCAACTTTTTCATCACATCGTTCCAATTTTAACCAAACTTCCAATTTTAGCGTGAACTAAACACACCCCAAGTACACCTATAAATACATATGGAGGAGTGAGAAATAAATACATGTGGAGGAGTGAGAAAAGAAGATGGAACAAAAACGAGCAATACGGAATTTAATATATTATGTGTGTATGAGAGGTGGTTTAAGTATTAATGGTGCGATATATTTAATAAGATAATTATATGGGTAGACTATTAGAGTGCACTGGTGGAGAAAGGGTTATTACTCCCGGTTCGTAACCCCCTGTAGTCCCGGTTCGAAAACCGGGACTACGAATCCGGGACTAAAGATCGTTATTTTTAATCCCGGGTGAAAAAACCAGGAGTAAAAATCCATTTTTAGTCCCGGTTGATGTTACCAATCGGGACTAAAGAGTCTAATCCGGTTCCTCTTTATTATTTTCTTTTCTTCATTATTTTTAAATATATTGATTTCACCCCATCCCGTCCCCAAAATCCCAAATCAATCATTCTCAAATTGCCTCCAAATCCACAAATCGATCATCTCAAATACTCAAATACATCACAAAATCTTAAAAGAAATTACATCACAACTTCTACAAAATTCATCACATATTCACATCACACAACAATCTCAGATCCAATCAAATACATCATACAACAATCTCAGATTCTTCAAAAAAAAAAACGAGAAAGCGCTGCCTCGCCGGCCGGCCGGCCCTCCGCGCCCCGCCGCCACGCCGGCCGGCCCTTCGCGACCCGTCGCCCTCGCGCCGGCTTGGCAGTAGAGAGGAGAAGGAGAGGAATAGAGATAAGAATGAGAGGAGGAGATAAGGTTGAGGAGAGGAGTTAAAAATGAGAGGAGGAGATAAGGTTGAGGAGAGGAGGAGAGAGGAGTTAAAGGAGAGGAGGAGGTACCTCGATCCGATCGCGCACACCTCTCCGAACCAACCGGAACTATAAATAGATCTTTAGTCCCGGTTGGTAACACCAACCGGGAGTAAAGCGTATGGCAATCTTTTTTCTCGGTTGATGTTATCAACCGGGACTACAAATAGATCTTTAGTCCCGGTTGGTAACACCAACCGGTACTAAAGATTGAAAAGTACTATGTAGCTTTTAAACCGGGACTAAAGATATTTTTAGTCCCGGTTTTTAATATAACTGAGACTATTATAAAATCTGGTGGACCGATTAAAGATGGTTTCTCCACCAGTGGTGGATGTAAATGATGCGTCAATTTTTTAAAGCTGGCATTTGACTATATTATGAAACTTGTTCCCTCACCTCTTGATGACAACAGCCTTCTCCGCTGTGCTAAGTCAAGACCGAACCGAAGCTTACTATAGGGACAACCAAGAAGGTTATTTATTGCAAGGCGACTGTCTTAAGGCGCACCGTGAGAAAGAAGGGCGCGATGATAGGAACATCGTTGCAGCTAGTGGGTGTCGTTGGGCAGGCTGAGTGGAGGGTTTGTCTCATTGAACCCCTTGTAACGCATTATATCTGGTTTTCTTATAATGTACTACATATGTATCAGAATATAAAAAGTTTTAGATTTATACATAGTTAATGAAAATGTTATGATTGGCAGAGAAGGGAAGGTAGATGGAAAATTTTGAATGGTGAAGAATTATAATTGGTTGAGAAGAGAATGTTTGTGAAGAAATTGTTATATTTTAAATAAATTATGAATGCTATCAGTTGTTATATTTTAAGATGGAGTGTTTGCTTAATAAAAATCGGTTGGCATCTTTTCGCCAGCCCGGAAAAAAAAGATTGAGCAGACGGTTTGGCTTTGGACAAGAGTTCAGACGTTTTATTTCTTTCTGAGAACTGAACAATAATAGTCTCTTATCTCTGGGAAAATTTAACACGCGCATTTTGAGTGATTGTCTTGGTGCGAAATGTCATGCTCTGGATTCTCGAAGACAGGTACTCTTCTTCAAGTCTCAAAATGAAAAATTCTCTGTGTCATCGAAACGAAATGGCTTTACAGAAACGCACAAATATGAAAGCGCCCTGGTAAAGCAAAGCTTCTCATCAGTGCTTCACTTCATCACTTGCTCCTAGTCCATTCCTTAACGCGCTCAACATTTCTTCGCTTTTAACATGATGTGACGGCGGTGTGTTTTTTCTGCCATTTTTCGCCTTAGGTCTTCGCAATTCCAACATTAACAGCCAGCTCACGGTAACTTCTCTCACGGGCAAGAAAGATTAGCATATAGCATCATAAAGAACTAATAACATCGCATTTCTTCCAACAGATTTGGTGACTCCTTTTTACCCTTTCCACTTTGCAGTGGCAGCGCTGAAACAAAGCAACTGCGACGGCTTAGCTGAACGTAATAATAACTTAATCACATTTCCACACACACTGTTAACTTGAACTGACTTAGACAAGGTGCATCTCACCGCTCACCGATTTTTACGTTTTCGACGAAAACCAATCGAAAACCGTAAAATTTTAAGGTTCCATTATGGGATGAAAGTAGACTCCAAGTAAAATTTCCGAATTGTTCTCAATAATTTAAGATTAGGGGATTTCTCTCTCAGGAATTTAAGTTTGAAACAGTCAAATTCAACTAAAATTTATTGAATTTACCGAGAAGGCGAGAAATATCCTAAATTCTCCCGACACAGTTCTGCTCAACCTTGCCATCTCGATCACTCGATCCTATCCCAAAACCGTGGACGAAATCGAGCAAAAATACACGCGAAACCTGACCATTTCCATGAGTTAAACCCGCGCCTGAAAAACCGCCTCGATCGGCCCCACCGATGAGCGGAGCAGATTGCCAATTCAAGACCTCGCAACCAGGTGGAGACGCGATGGAACGAGATGCCGCCTTCGTCTCCTCGCCGACGTCACCGCCACCCGTTGACATCGCTCTATAAAACGGGAAGCCTCAAGCCTCGTAGACGAAAGCCCGAAGCCGACCAAGCAATCAAAGCTAGTACTACAACTAGTAGTAGGACAGCGAGCCACTCTTCCTCGTGCCAGCGCGAGAAGCCAATTCGACGCAGCGCGCGCGGAGTGGCCGGAGCGGAGAGAGAGAGAGATGAAGAAGAAGGGCGGGAGCGGCGGCGGCGGGTGCCTGGGGGCGCCGTTCCGGGCGCTGTCGCGGGCGTGCGACTCGGCCTGCGACCTCTACGTGCGCGGCATGTCCGGGTGCGCGCGCCGCGTGCCGGCGGCGATGGAAGCCGTCGCGGTCGGCCGCGGGTTCGGCAGGCCGGCGACCGCGACGGCGACGATGCGCCTGCGGGGGCTGAGCTCCCGCGACGTCGACGACCTCGTCCGCGCCGCGTCGAGGCAGCGGCGCGTCGCGGCCGAGCCGGCGGCGGGGGCAGCCAAGAAGGGCGGGCATTATCGCGAGGCGGCGGCGGGGAAGAAGGGGCCCTTCGAGGCGGCGGCGGTCGTCCCGGCGCCGAGGAAGAAGGGCGCGGCGATGGGGACCATCGCCGAGGACGCGCCGTGCGAGTTCGTCGCGGACACCACGCTGAAGGCCACGCCGCCGGTGAGGCGGGGCGCCTCGGCAGACGGCCTAGCGGCGCGCGCCGGCGGGTTTGGCGCCATCAAGGTGGGGACCGAGGCCTTCGCGCGCTAAGCCATGTGTATAATACATGTACTGCTACTGCCAGTGTATAATCAGTATTTTTTTTTGCGAGAGTATAATCAGCTTGTTTTTTTAATTTTTGGCTGGAGTATAATCAGCATTTGAACGTCCATAGAATCTGAAATTTCTCTCTATTTTCATCTTGATGTGTAATTAACGGTGATGAATGTAAATGGATATGTATTTGTACAGTGAAAAAAAAGAGGAACAAAGCGTTAGCTGGAACTCATAAAACTGAAGTCAAAACTCTCTAGAAGGGGGAAATGATCAACTTTCTCAGCACGGAACACATGCTCTATCGAGGATATGATGGCCGAGTTCCTTGGAGATGCAATTCGGCTTTGAAGCACAGTACATGCGCTATCCTGTGATATATCACCGACGAATGCTTAAAAATATACACCGTTGTGATAGCATGATGCTCGAGAGATTTAACAGTGTCTGTTTTAGTTTTCGGCATGAGATGGTTTGCCACGTTTTATTACCCAAAGTTTATTTTAGATCACATTTTATACATTTTTTTCACTTTTGTCTGGCTAGTATATCCAGTCCAAGTATCCAACTTTTCCTCATGTACGTGTTCCTCCGTCCAAAAAAAAGCTAATGTAGAAGAGGATGTGATCTCCCCTTAGCACAACGAATTAGGATTGTACTAGGAAGGTCACATCTTCTCCTAGATCGGCTTTTTTTAGGGCGGATGAAGTAGAAGAGAACATCAGCATGAGGGTACCATCTCCTTGATGTACTTGCGAAAGAGAGTTTGGGTGATCCAAAATAAAAATGAGAAAATTATAATAATTCCTAGTTCAAGATAAAAAAAAGTTAAAGGATTAGTTGTCCAAAATAAAATTTGGATAATAAATGGTGATTTAAAGTGTTGTTCACTTATTTTATTTTATTCCTAAGTTAAAGCATTTCGTTAGTTTATGACATTTTAACACTATGCATAAGGTTTAGTGATTTCTTCTTTACAAATCATTGTCATCTCTCTTCTCTCCTTAAGTTATATATTATATTAATTGTTTCTAGCACTCCGAGAATTAATTTATGTTCTACATTATCTTTACTATTTCTCTTTTCTCATGAGACCACAACAACTAATTTTTAGGTTTTTTGAATGATCAATCTATGTTCTAAATTCTCTCTTCTTCTATGAACCTATATTTCCGTGGCAACAAGTGGAGTTCCATCTAGTAACCAATATACTGAATATTCTACTCTCTCCGTTAAACAAATATAAACACTTTTAAACAAATATAAACACTTTTTTAACTTTAACGATCAATAAAAGATCATAATATTGATAACGTGAAAATGGTGTTAATAGTCTTATTTTTAAACAAACTATTATAACATGAGACTCTTTTTATCGGAAATAATTTGGTGAAAATGGCATATTAGAAACCATGTCAAAGTTTGAAAGTGATTATATTGGTATAGGGAGGAAGGGAGTGTCAATTTTTAGTTTGATCTTCCACGCACGTGGATGACGTGGATTAGCCCACGTGTCAGGTCAGATCATGACCATCATTTAAACATGCTCAGGCAGGGAGCCAAGAAACAACCATGTGTACGCCTCAACCCAGACAGGCACACACCCATGCGAAATGGCAAAGCGGCAAGCGGATGCAAGGTGATATGGCGGCCGGCAAGGCGGCAACCACGGTTTCTGACGGTACATGGTACACCCCATTGCTGGTTGATTCATCTATTTTGTGCATTCTCTAAGCCCTCTTATTAGTTTGGAAAAAGCACAAATTACCCCCCCGAACTATCGCGGTCATCTGAATTACCCCCCGAACCACAAAACCGGGCATTCTTCACCCTCAACTATACAAACTGGACAAATTACCCCCCTCGACCCAATCCACGGTGGTTTTAGTCCACGTGGCGTACGCGTGGCAGTCCAGCACTCCATTTATAAAAAAATTGTGGAACCCACCTGTCATCTCCTCATCCTCTCATCCTCTCTCTTCTCTCTCTCACTCTTCCTCTCTCATACGGGAGGACGCGCGGCGGCGGGCGGGCAGCGGCGGACGCGGCGGCGGGCCGAGGAGGACGTGGAGGCGGCGGCGGGTGACGCAAATGGAGTGCACGGCGGCGGCGGCGAAGGGTGCGCGGAGGCGGCAGAGGACGACGACGAGGACGATGGCTGCGGCGGCCATGGCGGAGAGGCGGAGCGCGGGGAGGACACGACGGCAGCGGGCGGCGCCGAGGAGGTGGCGGAGCCCCGGGGGCGGGGGATGAGGAGGCGGCCGCTCGACGCTGCTTCCCCCCTCCCCTCCCCCCTCTCTCTCTGTGTGGCGCCGTCGGGACAACGGGCACAGTGGGGGCGGCGCACCTCCGTCGCCATCCTCGTCGTCGTCCTTGTCATCCCCGCCGCCGCCGCCTCCGCGTGACCCGCCGCCGTGGTACGCTACATCCTTGTCGTCGTCCTCCTCATCCCCCCTCGTCGGCGCCGCCTGCCGTCGCCGCGTCCTCCCCGCGCTCCGCCTCTCCGCCATGGCCGCCGCAGCCATCCTCCTCGTCGTCGTCCTCTATTCCTCCGTCGCCATCCTCGTCGTTGTCCTTGTCATCCTCCGCCGCCGCCGCCTCCGCGTGACCCGCCGCCGTGGTGCGCTGCATCCTTGTCGTCGCCCTCCTCATCCCCCCTCGTCAGCGTCGCCTGCCGCCACCGTGTCCTCCCCGGCGCTCCGCCACCGCGTCCTCCTCGGCCGCTGCCACCGCCACGCCTGCCTCCGCGTCCTCCTCGGCGCCGCCGCCACCGCCCGCCCGCCGCCGCCGCGTGCCCGCGTCCTCCCCCGCACGCCGCCGCGCGTCCTCCCATATGAGAGAGAGGAAGAGTGAGAGAGAGAAGAGAGAGGATGAGAGGATGAGGAGATGACAGGTGGGTCCCACAATTTTTTTTATAAATGGAGTGCTGACTGGACTGCCACGCGTACGCCACATGGACCAAAACCACCGCGGATCGGGTCGAGGGGGTAATTTTTCCGGTTTGTATAGTTGAGGGTGAAGAATGCCCGGTTTTATGGTTCGGGGGGTAATTCAGATGACCGCAATAGTTCGGGGGGGGGGGGTAATTCGTACTTTTTCCTATTAGTTTTCAGCATTATCTTCTAATCGCTAATAACATATGTATATAAAATGTATCCATAAATACTTTTTATACAAATTTATTTATTTATTTTAGAGAAGGGGATTTTGTCCGGCCTCC
Organism: Oryza meridionalis; assembly: GCA_000338895.3. NCBI lineage: Eukaryota > Viridiplantae > Streptophyta > Magnoliopsida > Poales > Poaceae > Oryza > Oryza meridionalis. The sequence goes on along the minus strand of CM002524.2, from coordinate 32,271,844 downwards.
ACATCCAATCAGATATATGAGATCATTCAAATTGGTAACTTAGGCTATGTTCGTTGCTCTTTGTTCCCAACCCATCTCCCTTGTATTCCGCGCGTACGTTTTTCAAACTGCTAAATGGTGTTTTTTTTTAAAAAAAATTATATAGGAAAGTTGCTTAAAAATCATATTGATCTATTTTTGAAAAAAATGGCTCATATTTAATTAATCAAGCGCTAATGGACCGCTCCGTTTTCTGTGCAGAAGGAATGAGTTCCCAAGCTAGAGAAACGAATACGGCCTTAGTCCCGCAAACAACTCAGTCTGAAATTTACTCCTATGGAGATTTGAACTCAAGACTTTAGAGTATATCAATCTAAAATTCACTCATATAAAGATTTGAACTTAAAACTTTGGGATGTTACTTAGGTCACCATAACCACTAGGCTACATGCCTTTTCACCCTTTTATATTGATACATCGTACGATTTATTATCCGCATAACAGTCGGCCAGCAATTACTCCCTCTGTTTCACAATATAAGTCATTCTAGCATTTTTCACATTCATATTGATGTTAATGAATCTACACATATATATCTATTTAGATTCATTAATATCAATATGAATGTGGAAAATGTTAGAATGACTTACATTGTGAAATGGAGGGAGGAGCCCACTAGACACTAGCACCTTCGACTTAAGTTTACTGTAGCTGCTTGCTTGGCTGGAAGCTGCTTGGAGGCTGTGAATTGTGATGTAGAAGTTCATGTTCATTGCAACCGGAAAAGTACTCGCTGACTTTAGAAGGGAAGAAAAAAGGAAGCAAGTTGAAGCAGCGGTATTAACGGTACAAGGGAAACGGTGTCATGCTCTTTTTTTTGAAACGAATAAAAAATTTTTTTTGAAACGAAGGTGTCATGCTGTTGGATTCTACTAATTCAAGTGCTTGTCGTGAGCACCGTCCTTGTAGTTTATTACTGTATCTCGTAAGCCCAGCCCTTGTACTAATGGCACTAGGAGTCCAGGGGAATGGCGTCATGCATGCTCTTGTACTAACAATTCAGTAATCTTAATTCAAATTCTGCAATATGTGATACTGTAAGCAACAAACCGATTGAAATTCCCGTGAATTTTTGAAGAATTATGCATGTTCGGTATGGACCCTGCCTTACGCTCAATATCCACATCATCATATTCCTGACTAGGGCAGAGTTTTTGTTATCTTAACTCATATTCCTGTTGTTATCTGGAAGACATATCACTAAACCAGGTGCAGAGTGTTACAAGGACACTAACCTTTGCTACTCAAATTTACTACTGTATGTCATTATCGGTCAAAGTACGAATAGTAAAATGCCAATTTATCACTTGTCTGTGATGCATGAACATAAGATGAGCATGGCCATGTGTACTACGAGGAATTCACTTGGCTGTCATAGATGATGGCGTGACGACTTGGAGATGACTTGTTTTTTTAAAAAAACAAAAAATTGACGTGAAGCTTTGTACTCTACTGACTACTAGTAATACACTAACACTATGCAACCATAATTCTGGAAGCGACGGATATGGAACAAACGATTTTGATGGTGAAAACGGACAAACGGTTATTTAATTTTGAATATAGTATGCAGGATATGAATCACTCCACCAAAGGTAAACTATTTTGCTTCCGTAAAATGAACAGCACGTAGCTATCTTATCTGCTCCATTTTTCTTCGCGCATGATAGACATTTCTCGCCGCTGCGTACCGCCCACGGTTATTTTGAATATTTTTCAGCTGACATGGTACAATATATGAGCCGTTTTTTTCAAGTGCTCGTCATTGTCCGTGACAATTAATCTGCATTTGTCCATGATTGATATATGTGTGCAGCGTTTTGTAGCGTTTAGTCATCACTAAGTTCACTATCGATCGATGTACGCTCGCTGGTGCCTCCCCCGGAGCAATGAATCAATTGGCGTCACTGTCGGCGACATGCGCCTCTGAGCCATTGGCCGCCGTTTGTCTTGCTGTCGTTGTACCGTACTAGACTAGTCTGAGATTAATTACGTAACATATACTACATGAATATTTGTCAATCTAGAAAGTATGTTTCTTTTTTTTTTCTGGTCATCTGTAGAGAAGGCAAAACAATGTACTACACCTTCTAATTGTCAAATGGCGTCGTACCGTCGCGTGAACGAAGCAGAAAAATGAGTGCTGGACTTCCCGCTTGGAAGATCAACCGAACATTTCCATTAAATCTCGGTCTTCACAGTTAAGCTAGCAACAACTCCTCTCGACTCAAAATAAACCAATCTGAAAAAGAATTAGATAATCTAAGATGATAAATCTGGACAACCTCTAAACTCCATATTACAACAACCCGTTTAAACATAATTACGATTTTTGCAAACTGCTAAAGAATATATTTCATAACAAAACTTTATATATAGAAGTGGCTTTAAAGTATCAGATAAATTCATTTTTCAAGTTTGAAATAACTAAGACTCAATTATTCATACGAGGGGATGACCCCTCGTTGTTTGCATACACTTAAATAGTTTATGAAAAAAATTAAGAAGATGTATTATATGTGATATATCACTTCACAAACATTCAACTTCTATATATCACAACAAAAAAACAAATTAAATTATAGCTAGTTAATGTATATTCACAATCAATTTTTTTTGCGACGTGTACAAGTTGAATTTTAAGTTGCATGTTTGTAGAGTGATATATCACACGTTAATATATCTTCTTAATTTTTTCATAACTATTTAAGTGACATTCCAACCAAATGACGGACGTCCCTCGAAAGTTTAAAATTCACTCCCTATATGCTAATACCTTTTGTTTTATGTACCCGCACTTAATTTGCTTTCGACATGTTAAAACGAGTCCTTAATCATGTAGATTTACAAAATCATACTCCGCCCGGTTCCATATATAATTGTTGATGTTTTGAATAATGACACAGTATACAAAATATATATTTACCCTTAATTTTTTAATATAACTAGATAAGATGTCCGTGTGTTGCAACGGGTAAAGCCAATTTAATTTGTACATATGTATCGGTGGACAAATAATCACTACCCATTGTTTCGTTTTATTCATGTGTTTATCCAAATCATTTATTACTAGGTAAAATAATATATGTGTGTAAATACTTTATATATATGTTCTTAGCGACTCAAAAACTATTATTGTAAAATAAAGTACAATAAAAAACCAGAAAATCGAATCCAAAATTAAGTTCTAAAGTTTAAATTTAGCTTATAAGAATAAGCATAAGCCAGACAATGAGGCCTTCAAATACGAGCTTGATTTGTCATCCAGTTTTATCTCAAGTCGAGCAGGGACCGATGACGGACGGAATCAACAACTTCGATCATCCTTTATTTCGATTGGCATGTTCTTTTCGAAGTAAAAATGATTCTTACAGGTTATTGTAACGGTATTCCTGGTAGTATATAAGAGCATGTGTGGAGACTAACTTGAACTAACAGGTTGCTTGTTCATTTTTGTTGTTTCCTTTTTTTCCTTTATTTTTTTCTTGTCTTTCTTTCTATATGGTTTATAAGGGTAGAATGGTCATTTCATTTATATAGTTGTATTCGAGAATGACTTAGCATGCTAATAAGGTATATTTTGTGGGTCTAAGGACTATATTAACCCAAATAATTAATTTGGAGGACTTGTTTGAATAATTTGAAATCTCAATAACTAAACTGAGCCCGAAGTAGAACTTTAGGGAGTAGGGACAGTGTTGGCTATTCAGAATTATGAAATCGGAAGGAGCATATACTTTCTAAACTCTTCTCTCAAATAGGCTGTGTTTTGTTCCATTCAAACTTCCAAAAATTTCGTCACATCAAATGTCTAGACATATGCATGGAGGATTAAATGTGGACGAAAAAAAATCAATTGTACAGTTTACATGTAAATTGCGAGACGAATCTTTTGAACCTAATTACGCCGTGATTTGATAATGTGGTGTTACAGTAAACATTTGCTAATGACGGATTAATTAGGCTTAATAGATTCGTATCGCAGTTTACATGCAGAATCTGTAATTTGTTTTGTTATTAGTCTATATTTAATACTTCAAATATGTAACCGTATAATTAAAAAAATTGAAAAGGAACTGAATACGGCCATAGTCGTCTTCCCTTAATGGCACATATCTCATCAATGCTCTTTGGCCGAATCTTGGGGACATCGGATGGCAACTATCAACTTATCAAGCCACTTGGACCGTGTTTAGTTTCCTTCTATTTCTAACTTTCTATCACATCAAAAACCTTTCTACACATATAAACTTTTAACTTTTTTTTCTAAACTCCCAAAACTTTTTAACATTGCCCCCGAGGGACCGAGGGGCTTCCACGCTCCCACGCGGGACGGGACGACCACACCCGTCCGACCGTCTGTTTCGTCCCCGCAGTAGGAAGAACGGAGACGGGTTCGTACCCGTCCGCTTCCCAACCGTCGCAGTCGCAGTCGCAGCATCCACGCCACGCCACGCCACGCGCACGCGTTTGTGTGTTTCACTCGAAGGCTCGCTCCACTCGAAGACCGAGGCGTCCACCACCACCACCACTCGAGTTCCCCCACGATCCCCAACCCTTCCTCCTCCGATTCGCCGCCGGTAGCTGCAGCGTCCGCTCCCGGGCTCGCCGCTGGCCCGCGATTGCACCGCGCGCGGGCGCTATCTCCGGAGTACTCCGCGTGGATTTGGGTGATTAGTGGCTCGTCTCGACAGGGTCGTGCTCGATCGCGGTCGTCGCTTGCTGTTGATCGACCGGTCCAGATCCGCGTCGTTTACTCGGTGCTTGGCTGTTCCTCGATCTACGGGTGAGTGTTTTCTGAACGAATCGATCCTACCTGTTCGGGATTGCATGTAGAAGAGACAAAAAGGAGAGTGATGTTGTTTCACGCAACCGAGAATTAAATCGTCTGGCATGGTAGATTTTGCTGCGTGCGTAGAAAAGAGATTTCCTAAATTTGGGGATACCAGTGGACGATCGGTTCGTGGATTCATGGCTTGAGCTCATGAGTTGGTTGGTACGTTCCCGCGTTTTGTAGATCGGACCCCGGACTCATGGAGAACCGCGTCGGTGAGTCGTCGGCGACCGCCGTCGATGGCGGCGGCGGCGCCAAGGACTCGGGCAGCTTCGAGTGCAACATCTGCCTGGAGCTAGCCCAGGACCCCGTCGTCACCCTCTGCGGCCACCTCTTCTGCTGGCCGTGCCTCTACGAGTGGCTCCACGTCCACGCGCACTCCCGCGAGTGCCCCGTCTGCAAGGCCGGCCTCGAGGAGGAGAAGCTCGTCCCCCTCTATGGCCGCGGCAAGGCCTCCACCGATCCCCGCTCCAGGTCGGTGGCCGGCGTCCAGATCCCCAGCCGGCCGGCCGGGCAGCGGCCGGCGACGGCTCCCCAGCCTGATCATCACCACAACCATTTGCCGCACCACGACCCGTGGTTCATGGGCGGCGTCGGCGCCCCTGGGGCCGGCGGTCGCTGGGGGAACTACACTTTCTCGGCGGCCATTGGGGGGCTTTTCCCATTGCTGAGCTTCCAGGTTCATGGGTTCCCGCAGGCGGCGGCGTATGGACCTGCCGCTGGGTTTCCTTACGGGTATGGACATTCGTTCCATGGCTGGCATGGCCATAGTTTCCCGCATCAGGCACCGCAGGGCCAGCATGTTGATGTGTTCTTGAAGGTATTGCTTGTTCTGGTTGGTGTTCTTGTGATTGCCAGCTTGATTGTGTTTTAGATGTGTGCAGTTAGCTGTGGCCAATCCTCGGTGATGAGCCTGTATGAAACAGTTTTATTGTGTAATATTAGGTAGTACTCCCTCTGTCTTATAATATAATGGATTTTTTGAGTTTTTTTTAACCACTCGTCTTACTCAAAATTTTTTAAAATTATTATTTATTTCACAACTTTTTGTTTTTTATATTTTTTTTAAAAAATTGAATAAGACGAGTGGTCAAATATTACAAGCAAAAAAAATCAAAATCCATTATATTGTGGGACGGAGTGAGTAGCTCCCATGGGTTGATCAGTGTGGAGAGATAGTACAAAGATGATGCTTCAGTAGTTACTACTAGTAGGATTCTGTGATAATGAGTGGTAGCTGATAATGTTGTCGTGCTCAGTCGGCCAGTTGCCAATGAAGCTTCTCGATATATTACTTGTGCAGTTGCAAGTCTTGTTTGTTGTTTTTAAGTGAAGTTTGAATCCTTGTTATCTTTTCATAATGCATTTGCATTCCAACTTTGTCCTGTGGCTGTCGCAAGGATAATATCTTGCATTATTTGTGTCATATATGGATTCTTGATTGTGCATATACATCAATACATCATCGGTTGTATCTGAAATCAGCACTTGGAATTTGTTTCTGAATTTAAAATATTGTACCGGGCATTTTCTACTTTCTGTTCTCTTTATGTGCACATGGCCTTATTTTATCCCATACAAGTACTATATGAACTTGAAGTAATATCTTGAAGTAATATCTGAATACTTACTTCTTACTGTTTCAGCATAGTTTGTTTAATCCGAGTCACCAAATAACCATAATATCTACCTTGCTTTGCTTTGGTGATCTGAGATAAACCAAGATGGTAATAAAACTTGATGTACCTTAATGGCGATGTAATATTCTTCCCCGATCAGAAAACGAACTTGCAGTACTACACACTCCGTCCAAAAATATAAGAAATTTTGAGTTTTTATTTGTACTGTTTGACCACTCATTTTATTTAAAAAATTTTGAAATTATTATTTATTTTTTTTTACTTACTTTATTATAAGCACAACTTTTCATTTTTTATATTTGCGCAAATTTTTTGAATAAGATGAGTGGTCAAACAATACAAATAAAAACTCAAAATCCCTTGTATTATAGGACGGAGGGAGTATTCAATAATGCAAAAAAAAATTAACTAAGATTATCTTTTTTTACCTTGTTTTTTAGCTGGTGATCCATTGAGTGCAGAATCTGTGCAGTATAATTTAGACATTTGTAGTTCCATAAAACCGTAGCAATTTGACCTGTACTTTTTTTGCTAGCCTGTACTCGCTCAGTAAAAAAAAAAAGCAACTCATCCCTAAAAGTTGGTTAATTATTTTCTCGGGCATATCAAAGGTCCAACAGCAATATCAATTTTGCATTTATCCACTCAGTTTTCATTTGATGGAAAATTTGCTTGAAACATGAGTACTATAGATGATGTACTGTTTCATAAAAAATATAAATTCTAGAGATGAATCCAGACATCACCAAATAATTTGATTTTTTTTATTGGTGAGAGGGAGTAAATATCTCGAGATTCCTAAGGATGCTTTCAGATATTTTGGTCGGCTGTTGGCATACTGAATAGTAGATCCATGTAGCCATCACCAAAATAATTTGTACATGGAGCTCCATAATCCATAGGCCTCTCAGCTCTGAGTTTGATGTTTATCCAACCGTGTTTCTTTTTCTCGGGATTATCCAAGTATCCAACTAATTCGGATTAATGGACTAGTAGTAATCTTACTAAGCTTGATTGTTGCAGTGAGATCTGGCGTTGAATCAGCCACTCAGCAAGCTGAACTCAAGTCTAGTTCATGGTCTCTCTCTCTCAAAAAAAAAAAAGAAAAAAAAAAACTGTTCATATGGTCCGTTTCTTTTGGGCCGGAACGTTACTGTGACTTACCTGTGGGCTGTGGCAATATAAATACTGGGACTGGACTTATGAGTCAGTTCAGTGGCAATATCTCGGGAAAGTGATTTCATCCCTTTCGATGATATCCCCTCGTTTCATGTATGCCACTCAAATAGTCATAAAAATTATAAAAAAAAAATTGGCAACATAGTTTAATATGAAATATATCACTTCACAAATATGCAAGTTTAAATTCAACTTCTACAAGTTATAACAAAAATAAAAAAAACAAGTATAGTTGCGAATGTGCGATAACTATTTTTAATTTATTTTTTTATTTTTTTGCAACTTATAGAAGTTGAATTTGATCTTGCATGTTTGTGGAGTGATATATTTCGTATTAATCTATATTGTTATTTTTTTTCAATTTTTTTATAACTATTTAAATGACATGCAAACAACGAGAGGATGTCTCCTCAAGGGATGAAAATCCACGTCCCAATATCTTCAGTGTTTTGTTCTCAACTGTACATATCGAAATTAATGGGATCTGTTTTTACGCCGGTGGGGATTTGAACAGCCCTCGACAATTCGGCCGTTCTTCTCCATTGTCCAGATTACCATAGCTGGATCATCTTCGGAACCTTTGCTAGTGTAAGCGGACTTTACTTGCATTGCCCCAGATCTCCACATAGGCCTAGCTGCCTAGTCTTCTTTCGCGAACGCACAAAAAAATTACACGTTAATATATTAGAAGAAAAAAAATTTTAGTTACACAACACAATCAGTCAGACCGGCTTATGCCAGGGGAAGGGAGAAAAAGCAAATGAAAAAAAACTGAAGCTTAGAGAAACTACGACGGCTAAAAACAGACTCCAGGCAGCGGGAAGGAGCCAAGCCACGTTACACTCCCAACAAATCCCAAAAACGGTGACACCAGTTAAAGACCATATATGGCCCTCCGAATGGATGGACTCCAGAACCACAGAGACTGAAGAGAGAATGGAGTCGAAAACCCTAAAGTTCTGCTCCTTCCACAGTTGCCAAGACCAGGAGCACCAGGGAGTCGAAGCTGTCACGGAGGTGCTCAGGTAAGCAGGCCCTGGAGGACGGCCACCAGTCCTGGAACCAGCTGCCACGGGGGAGAGAGGGTAGCCCAGCCAGGAGGCAACAACACCCGGAGCCAGACCTGCCGAGCGAACACGCAGTCGAGAAGGATGTGGTTCGCCGTCTCAAGATCCTGAGCGCAAAAGGGGCAGGCCGAGTGACTATCGATGCCACGCTTCTGAAGGAGATCAGCCGTCCAACAGCACTGCTGGAATGCAAATCAAAAGAAAAACTTGCATTTGGCAGGGTCCTTTATGTGCTAGAGAAGATTAGCACAGGCAAAGGAATGCTGGCCATAGAAGAATGCCTGGTACGCCTAACGCGCTGAGTAGCGCTGGCCAGCCGTCTAGCGCCAAACGAGACGATCATCGACACCCGATGAGAGCTGTACGTGAAGCACCATATCCCAAATAAAGAGAAACTGGGAGATAACCGGGACAGTGAGGACATCGTGGATATCGGAGACCCAGAAGTTGTTTGCCAGCGGCCTAGTTGCCTAGTCAACTCAGATTCAGCATTCAGGAGAAGATTTCTGGGGTTTGATAACTTCTCGGAGGCACACCAGGTCACCAGCAACGTGTGCAAGCTAGAGCTACTGAGCTAACTTTCGGACTATCCCAACAACGCCTCTGCAGAGTGTATGCCACACCGGCACGGTTGTACATCAGCTGGCCGCAACAGCGTTGCACGGGGACACTGGTGGAGAAATCGTTTGTAGTCCCAATTCGTAATCCCCTTAGTCCCGGTTGTCCAACCGGGACTACGAATCCGGGACTAAAGATAGCGATCTTTAGTCCCGGGTGAAATAACTGTCGATCTTTAGTCCCGGTTGGTAACACGAACCGGGACTAAAGATCGGTCAGCCACGTGGCCGGCTGATCCATCTTTAGTCCCGGTGTTACCAACCGGGACTAAAGATCCATGTACCATTTTTTTTATTTGCATGGCCCTGTTTGCTGCATGGTTGATATTATATATATATATATATATATATGTATGTATGTATGTATGTACGTACGTACGTACGTACGTACGTACGTACGTACGTATGTATAGTACAATTCATTTGCTCGCTAGCTATAGCTACGACTTCGACGCCTGCGCTACGTCAGAAGAAGAAGGACCGACGTTACGAATTGTCAATCCGTCGTAGTAGAATTCACCATCGGGATTAAGGACTTCTTCGTTGATGAACCCCATCAGTTGTTCTTGAACAGCCGTGATAAAATCCTTGTGTGGGAGTTTTTCCCTCATGTGAATACACTATCATTCGAAAAATAATGACATATCAATATATGAAATTAATAAACAACTTAACAAATCGATACGCAATGAAATTTTGAATGGTTTATGTATACGTATATCGAGCTCTCGTTTGGTGTATATTTGGTTTGATAGGCAGTGGGCATACTCGCATACGTAGTAGCCGCATAAGTTAGTTCCCTTGTCCTGCTTTGCACACTACATGAGAAACGATGAGAGATTTAATATACTCTTTATATTAACTGTAACTAGAGATTCAATTCAATATAATTTTGGATCATGCATGTACTCACTGGAAAATGAAACCTCCGTCCAAGTTTTTCTTTCCAAGTCCCGCGGACCAATTGACGGAACCGATCCCAAGCTCTACATGTGCAGTTGCAAGCTATGATTAATTAAATATTACCCGAGATCAACATAATAGCAACAGAGTCCTGCGACTTTGGAATAGATGGCATTATATTACCTGTCTATCAGTTGGAAGACCTTGTCAAAAACCTTCTCCTCTTTATTCATTGAATCGTACACAGTGACTCTGCATGCGTCCAAGTCGAAAAAGAACAGGACCCAGTGGAATCTGGAATATGCGTGAGATGAGATAAATATCAGAATGTACATGTTATATGTATGGGAATGAAATTTGTTCGAACGACAATAAAAACTCACTCTGTGTTGTATGGCAATAGTATGAACGTCTTGAAATGCTGCTGCGTTAGGAGATGGACGAGATTGTCCTCTGTGTCTTTCTCGTACTTGTCGAGCATTTCAGTGTTGATTTTCCGAGGGTCGATGAACCCAGTATTGTAAACCCCCCGCCGTCGGGCCCTTTGAATCTCCATTCTACAACAATGAAAGAAAATTATTATTGCTTACATATATGCCAGGAGCTAATTATTGAACGAAACAAATCGAACTCAAAGATACTTACAAAATCCATGCGCTCAGAAGAGAGACGTCGAGGGCGTCCCGATGGTACAGATCGGAGACATCCTTGAAATGGATCCATAGAACATCTTCTCCTTGCAAGAAGTCGGGGTTTCTGATCCTCGCTCTGAACATCTCTCTACCATTGGCGCTCATTTCCATGTACCGTTCATGGAATTTGTACATTTGTGTCGGTAGGGACTGCAGCTGCTCAGGCCTGACAAGCGGTTTACCGAGTTCAAACTTGTATGCCACTTCCGCCTTCGGGATTGGTGCGCCTCCAACCAACTGAGCCATGGTTAGACCGGTGTCCGAAATGAAATCCGTTATGCCAAAGTCTTCGCCGGTCACCAACGGCTCGACCACTTGGTGTGGTTGTTCTCCAAGCCGAGGAACTGGTTTGGACTTCTTGTAATAGGCTTTCCTAAGTGTTCGGTCATAATCCGATAGCTTTAAGGCCTCCTTGTTTATGGTGGACATTCCCTTGAAGAAATTCTTCACGCTCGGGTCAATAGGTTTCTTCTTTTCAGGACTCCGAGGCTTGAGTTGCCTCTTCACTTCTCCTGCCACATAAGCGTCAAGCTCCTCTTGACTGCAATCGTACGGCGGCTCCTTGTTTTTGGTGGTGTCAACTTTGGCCTTCTTCGTTGCCCTTGTGCTGGCAGGAGGTGGAGCTTGGCAAGACCTTGTCTTGGGAGGTGCAGGCGGACACGGTGGAGGAGGAGGCGGAGGAGCCGAAGGAGATGGTGCAGGAGGAGGTGGCGGAGGAGCCAGAGGAGATGGTGCAGGAGGAGACGGCGGAGCCGGAGGAGATGGTGCACGAGACGCCGCTTGTCGCCTAGGGAGGATGATGTACCGCTTGCGCCATAGTATAATGGTGTGGCTTGTGTCTCGTAGATGTGTCTCACCGTCTCCTCCTGGGTAGTCCAACTCGAGGTCCTCATACACGGCTTCCACCAGCTCAACTTCGACCCTCGAGTATCCTGCTGGAATCGGCCTGCAGTGGTAAGTCCCTGAAATGTCCGTTGGGATGGCCATTCCCGACGCCACCTTCACGTGATGAGAGGTTATCTATTAGTAATCAACCTAAGCAGCAACTTGCGGAACGTACGAGTCAAAAATCATATATTACATCGAGCATACCTTGATTGATAAGTTCTTGAAGGGAATATGCAGCTCACCTGGTGTCCGATGCGTGATCTCATCAACGGGGCAGGAGGTTTTGTCCTGGGTTTGCATGGCGTCCATGCTATGTGATACTACCTGCCCCGTTGAGGTGCAGCTGCTACGATTGCCTGATGGGCTGACCATTGGAGGAGGTATGTACGGCTGGGGATCGTGTGACCGATGTGCTGCCATGCGTTCATCCACCTTCCGGGCCACCTCCTCTTGCATGCTGAGCTCGTAGCTCGATATCCTGTACTCGAGATCTGCAATCTTCGCCTCGGTATCTCTCTTGCTCCTCATCCGACTCCTGTACGTGTGGATGTCCTCCTTGAATCCCATCTTCCAGGGAATCACGCCTTTCCCTCGTGTTCGTCCTGGATGCTCGGGAGTCTGTAGCGCGAGTGACAGCTCGTCCTTCTCTCTGCCGGGTCGGAACGTGCCCTGAGAAGAGGCTTCCACTGCGTCCGTTAGTCGATTCGCAGCCTCGCGTATCTGATCGCTGAAGACCAAGGAGCCATCACCTGGGTTGAGCGTTCCACCATGAGCATAGTACCAGAACTTCGATCGATCAGGCCATTTAGCGGTGGCCGGTTCGATACCCCTCTCAAGCAAGCTTGCCTCCATCTCTTCCCACTTCGGCATCGCGACGCTATAGCCGCCTGACCCCAAGTGGTGATGGTACTTCTTCTTGGCGGCATTTTCTTTGTTTTTTTCCATCATCGCCTGCCCTTGTTGACCTATCTTGTAAGCAACGAACTCATCCCAATGATCCCTTAGCTTCGGGAATACGTCGAAGTTCGGTGTCTACCCCTTCAGGATGTATTTCCGGTACAGATCTCCCTTGAAGGTCTGGAACTGTTCTGCCATTTTCTTAAGAGTCCACTGTTTCACTATATTCTCTGTACCCGCAGGGAGCGTGAACGTCTCGAGCATTATGGTCTACAACATCTTTTTCTCTGATTCCGGGACAAAGCTGTCATCACCCCCGCGTGCCCTTGTTCTGTGCCAGTACACCTTGCTGACAGGCACGTTATCCCTCACAACCCAACCGCTGTGGCGTACAAAATTCTTGGCTGCTTGTGCCGGGGCACTAGGTCGCTCCGTCTGCGTCCACCTCAGTTATGATGTGCCGACCCTCTATTTTTTTCGCGGCACCTCGTTGTCCGCGTGCCCTCTTCTGTCCAGCGGAGGGATGACTTCTACTAGCCTCCTCGTTCCCCTCCGCATCCCTCTCCACGTTCGCCTCCTCGTTCCCCTCTGCATCCCTCCCCGCGTTCCCCTCCTCGTTCAAGTACTGATTTGGATCCTCGTTCCCCTCTTCTTCGTTCCAGTACTGGCTGCTTCCCGATGCGATTGTATCGTACAGTATCTGTTCCTCATCGCGATCAGCCATCTGTTCATAGAAGAAATATTTGCTAAGCGTAATATTAACACTCTACTAATCTTGTATTAAAACTCAAATAATCATATATGCTAAGTCTAAGTGTCGTGTATTTGTACGGTAGATAATCATATATGCTAAGTCTAATTAAGTTTCGAATATTACATCTCTAATAATCTTATATTAAATCTCTAACAATCAAATATGTTTCGAATATTACATCTCTAATAATCTTATATTAAATCTCTAACACTCACATATGCTAAGTCTAATTAAGTTTCGTATATTAAACCTCTAATAATCTTATATTAAATCTCTAACTATCTCTAACACTCAACTATGCTAAGTCTAATAATCTAATAATCTCTAACACTCACATATGCTAACTCTAATAATCTAATAATCTTATATTAGAAATCTAACAATCTTATATTATATCTCTAACAATCACATCTTTAAATTACTTGCCTGCGCGAATTCCTTCGAGGGCTAGCTACCACTTCGGCTTGAGGGACGATGACGACGACGTCTTCTCTGCAACATGCAAAAAAAATGTATTAGTCTAAATGCAAAGGAACATATAATGTATTTCACGTTTTCAAGTATATATAATCATATATATATGCTAAGTTCAACAATAGTTTAATTATCTCGTTCGTACACATTTCGCTCGCGTTCGTTCTCACACTTTTAGTTCAAGTGCATTCACGTATGTTAACGTTTCAATCACGTTCGTTCGCGTTTCATTCACGTTCGTTCGCGTTCGTTCACTAACACTCACGTTCGTTCACGTTTTAGTCACGTTCGTTCGCATTCGTTCATGTTCGTTAACGTTTCGTTCGCATTCGTTCATGTTTCTTTAACGTTTCGTTCGCGTTCGTTCACGTTCGTTCGCGTTCGTTAAGCGTTCGTTCGCGTTCGTTCACCTTCGTTCGCGTTCGTTCACTAACACTCACGTTCGTTCACGTTTCAGTCACGTTTGTTCGCGTTCGTTCACGTTCGTTCACGTTTTGTTCGCGTTCGTTCACGTTTCTTTAACGTTTCGTTCGCGTTCGTTCGCGTTCGTTCACGTTCGTTCACGTTCGTTCGCGTTTGGTCACGTTCGTTAAGCGTTCGTTCGCGGCGGCGGCGTCTCGCGGCGATGGGGGCGCGGTCCGGCGCCGTGGGCCGGCCCGGCGGCGGCGTGGCGGCGGCGGCATCGTCTCGCGGTGGCGGCGTCTCGCGGCGGTGGGGGCGGTCCGGCGCCGTGGGCCGGCCCGGCGGCGTGGGGGCGCGGCAGCGGCGTCGTCTCGCGGCGACGGCGTCTTGCGGCGGTTGGGGCACGGTCCGACGGCGTGGGGGCCCGGCGGCGTGGGGGCGCAGCGGCGGCGGGCCACGGCGGCGGCATGGGGGCCCGGTGGCGTGGGGGCGCGGCGGCGGCGGCGTAACGTAGCGGCCCGACGGCGTACGTCGGCGTCGGCATCGTCGGCGTTCGTCGGCGAAAGATCTAGAGAGAGAGACAGAGAGCTACATCGAGAGAGAGAGAGGGCGGGGGCTCTCACCCAAGAGACGCGGCGGCGGCGTCTGCGGCGGAGGCGGCGAGGACCGCCAGGCGACGATGAGAGACGACGGCGGCGTCGGCGCGGGGTTGCCCTAGGCAGTGGCGGCAAAGGAGAAGCCGATGCTCGATCTCGATGGAAAAAGTCTAAGTGTTGGTGGAGAAGACGAGGGCGCACCGGGAATATATATACCCCCGGAGAACCGGGAGTAAAGATATCTTTACTCCCGGTTCTTCTCATCAACCGGGAGTAAAGATATTTTCCCGCTATTTCTAAATTCTTTTTTAAACCCGGTTAGGGTTAAGAACCGGGACTAAAGTTAATAGCTCTGAATATTGAATTTCATTGCATATATGTTTCTAAAATAGTAAATAACGCATTAAAAATTCTAATTAACATATGTAAATCCCACATGCATGATTTAAAACTTTTAAAAATTCTAATAATCATATATAATTAGCATATGCATGATATTAAATTGTTAAAAATTGTAACTAACATATGTAAATCCCACATGCATGATTTAAAACTTTTAAAAATTCTAATAATCGTATATAATTAGCATATGCATGATATTAAATTGTTAAAAATTGTAACTAACATATGTAAATCCCACATGCATGATTTAAAACTTTTAAAAATTCTAATAATCGTATATAATTAGTATATGCATGATATTAAATTGTTAAAAATTGTAACTAACATATGTAAATCCCACATGCATGATTTAAAACTTTTAAAAATTCTAATAATCGTATATAATTAGTATATGCATGATATTAAATTGTTAAAAATTGTAATTAATCATATATAACTAGCATATTCAATACATCCAAAATAGTTTACAACAATTACGGCAATACCGATCTCTTTTACTAGGTGACAAAGCAGATGCGTCATTATATTGAAAAATGAAGGTGGAAATATCAACTCAAAGCTGACAAGACATTGCACCACATCATTTTGAAGGGCTTCTAACCTATCCGGATCGATGACCTTCTGCGAAATTGCGTTCATGAAAGAACATAGCTTTATTATTGTTGCCCGGATATTGCCTGGGAGGATACCCCTTATTATAACTGGTATCAGCTGTGTCATCAACATGTGACAGTCATGAGACTTTAGGTTTGTGAACTTCTTCTCCTTCGTGCTTATTATTCGCTTTATATTCGTGGAGTATCCAGATGGTACCTTGATGCTCTCCAAGCATTGAAACATACTTTCCTTCTCTGCCTTGCTAAGAGTGTAGCTGGCTGGACTCAAGTAATGGCTGCCTTTCTCCTTTGGTTCCGGGTGAAGGTCGCCGCGTTGTTCCATATGCTTCAGATCATTACGTGCTTCCAGTGTATCTTTCGACTTTCCATATACACCTAGGAAGCCAAGAAGGTTTACGCAAAGGTTCTTAGTGAGGTGCATCACGTCGATTGCGTGGCGGACGTCCAAGAATTCCCAACAGGGCAACTCCCAAAATATGGAGTTTTTTTTCCACATCGCCGCGTGACCATCTTTGCTCTCTATAGGCTGGCTGCCAGGCCCCTTTCCAAACACCACTTTAAGATCTTTAACCATAGCAAACACTGTTTTCCCGCTGTGATGTTTAGGCTTCGTACGGTGGTCCGCCGTATGTTCAAAGTGCTTGCTTTTCTTCCGTACCTGGTGGTTTGCTGCAAGGAATCGACGATGACCCATGTACACAACCTTCCTACAGTGCTTAAGATACGTACTTTCTGTTTCATTCATACAGTGAGTGCAAGCCTTGTACCCCTTGTTGGACTGCCCGGATAGGTTGCTAAGTGCAGGCCAATCATTGATGGTTACGAACAGCAACGCTCGTAGGTTAATCTCCTCCTGTTTGTCCTCGTCCCACATGGGGACACCTTCCTTCTTACACAACAGTTTAAGATCTTCGACTAGTGGTCTTAGGAACACATCGATGTCGTTACCAGGTTGCTTGGGGCCTTGAATAATAATCGGCATCATTATGTACTTCCTCTTCATGCATAGCCAAGGGGGGAGGTTGTAGATACACATCGTAACGGGCCAAGTGCTATGGCCGCTGCTCATCTCTCCAAAAGGATTCATGCCATCCGTGCTTAAACCAAACCGTATGTTTCGTGCGTCCTTTCCAAAGTCTTTAAATTTTCTGTCGATGTTTCGCCACTGCAAACCATCTGCGGGGTGTCTCAGCATCCCGTCCTGTTGACGTTCTTCAGCGTGCCAACGCATCATTCTAGTATTCCCCTTGTTCCTGAACAAACGCCTTAGCCGTGGTATTATAGGGAAATACCACATCACCTTACCAGGAATTCTCTTTTTCATTAGCTGCCTGTCAACCTCACCTGGATCATCTCGTCTAATCTTGTATCGTAGTGCTTTACAAACAGGGCATGCTTCTAGGTTCTCGTACTCCTCATCGTGATATAAGATACAATCATTCGGACATGCGTGAATCTTTTGAACTTCCAGTCCTAGAGGGCAGACTATCTTCTTAGCCTCGTACGTTGTCTCGGGCAATTTGTTTCCCTCCGGAAGAATGTTCTTGACGAGTTTCAATAAATCGCCAAATGCCTTGTCACTAACACCATTTTTTGCCTTCCATTGCAAGAACTCCAGAGTGGTATCCAACTTTTTGTGCCCCTGCTCGCAACCTGGGTACAACGACGTTCTGTGGTCCTCTAACATCTTGTCCAATTTATGGGCCCCCTTTTCACTTTCGCAGTCCTCCTTGGCATCCTGCAACATCTGACCAAGATCATCCGCAACGTCGTTATAATCAGCATCTATGTCCTCCTCGCCCGTTTGATTTCCTTCAAATCCAGCGTACTGAGCAAAGTCTGGAATATTGTCGTCTTCCACTTTATCTTCTTCCATTTCAACCCCTTGCTCTTCGTGGGATGTCCAACAAAATTATAGCTTGGCATGAACCCCGACTCAAACAAGTGGTAATGAATAATCCTGGATGCAGAATACTCCTTCTGATTCTTACACTTATTGTATGGACAACAAATAAAACCCTTCTGCTTGTTAGCTTCGGCCACTCTCAAAAAATAATGCACGCCGTCAATAAACTCTTTGGACCGCCGGTCAGCGTACATTCATTGCCGATCCATCTACATGAAATGAAAAAAAAATCATACACAAATAATCATTCGTACAATAATGACAGTCATACAATAATGATAAAATAATCACAAACTCTTTCAACAGTCATACAATAATGACATATTATTATTCATACAAAAATTATAAAATATTCCACCAAATAATTCTTATTTATTATTTTTTAAGTTTTAAATTCTTTTAATTTTCAATTTAGTTTGTTTTCTTTTATTTAAGATTAACTTTCACTGTATTTTCCTACTCAACTATTTTATAAAACCTTATTTAGCAAATAAACAAAATTTCTATATATTCTTTTTTTCCCACACAAATTTTCTCTCTCATCAACTTACAACAAAATTTTGGAGACAAAAAAGTGTGCAAAACATAGCTCCAAATGTAATATGACCAAAAAAACATTAGAGGATGAAGTTGCTAACCTTTTAGACACCTCCGATTTGTATATAATTACCAAAGTAAATTCACTATAAATTTTGGCATGACCTCCCCTCTTTTTTAAGAAATTTTGAAGCTTGCTCGGGCTGGAGGAGGAAGAAGACATATATAAAGGGATGGGACTTTAGTCCCGGTTGGTGTTACCAACCGGTACTAAAGATCACCGGGATCTTTAGTCCCGGTTGATAATACCGACCGGGACTAAAGTTACGATTTTTAGTCCCGGTTGATAACACTAACCGGGACTAAAGATCCCGGAGGGGCCTGACAAGCCCTGACAGCATTTGAACCGGGACTAAAGATCATCTTTAGTCCCGGTTGGTGTTACCAACCGGAATTAAACATTAAATATGCCCGTTACCCTTTTTAACCGGGATCTTTAGTCTCAGTTTTTGTTACAACCGGGATTATCGTGAAATTTGGCCGATCGACGAAAGATGGTTTCTCCACCAGTGGGAAATGGATTAGACGGGCTTATGTCGGAACTCAGGAGGAGCTCTATCCACTGGAAGTCCACGGCCACCTACTCCATCGTCCACGTTGCGCGACCCTAAACGCGGGCTTATGTCGGAACTCAGGAGGAGCTCTATCCACTGGAAGTCCACGGCCACCTACTCCATCGTGTCCACGTTGCGCGACCCTAAACGCTCTCCCCCCACCTCAGCTAGCATGCTGATCGATCCGCCGTGCAACCGCAGCCACAGTGCACGCACGCAGCTACAAAGATGTCGTACGACCACGACCGGTGGCTTGTCTGCTCTACGTTACACTGTGAGTGGCTTGTCTGCTCTATATGTGTACCGCGTCGTGTGCACACACACAAACGTACAGAGGGGTGGCGCGCGCGCGCACGGGGCTGAGGAGCGAAATGGCGCCGCCGGCGGGGACGGAAGCGGCTGGCGCCGGCCACCGCAAGAACTGGCGGGGCGAGTCCGGCAACCTGTGGCGCATCGCCGGGCCGGTGATCCTCACGGAGATCTTCCAGTTCCTCATCGGGTTCGTCACCGCGGCCTTCGTCGGCCACATCGGCAAGGTCGAGCTCGCCGCCGTCTCCGTCGTCAACGGCGTCGTCGAGGGCCTCGCCTTCGGCCTCCTGGTAAAAAATCACGCCAGGACGGTCAGTATTGATGTGATCGATCATCGCTAGGCATTTGTTCATGGCGCCTGTCGCGCTCGTTTTGATCAGCTTGGCATGGGGAGCGCGCTGGAGACGCTGTGCGGGCAGGCGGTGGGGGCCGGGCAGCCGCGGATGCTGGGCGTCTACCTGCAGCGGTCGTGGGTCATCTGCCTCGCCACGTCGCTCGCGCTGCTCCCGCTCTACCTCCTCGCGTCCCCGGCCCTGCGCCTGCTCCGGCAGTCGGCGGCCATCTCGTCGGTGGCCGGCCGGTACGCGCGGTGGTGCGCGCCGCAGCTGTTCGCGTACGCCGTCAACTTCCCCATGCAGAAGTTCTACCAGGCGCAGAGCCGGGTGTGGGCCGTGACGGCCATCTCCGCCGCTGCGCTCGCCGCGCACGCGCTGCTTAACTGGCTCGTCGTCGCCAGGCTCGGCCACGGCGTCGTCGGCGCGGCGCTCGTCGGCGACGTGTCCTGGTGGCTGCTCAACGCGGCGCAGTTCGCGCACCTCGTCGGCGGGTCGTTCCC
The DNA here is from genome assembly GCA_000338895.3 of Oryza meridionalis. Taxonomy (NCBI): domain Eukaryota; kingdom Viridiplantae; phylum Streptophyta; class Magnoliopsida; order Poales; family Poaceae; genus Oryza; species Oryza meridionalis. The sequence continues at coordinate 32,251,642 of CM002524.2, read as the reverse complement.
GGAGGCCTGGAGCGGCTTCTCGCGGAAAGCGTTCGCCAGCCTCGGCGGCTTCGTCAAGCTCTCCCTCGCATCCGCCGTTATGCTGTGGTTGGTAGCATTGTACACGCAGTAAGTTCCATTTCACGGTGAAAATTAGCAAAATAATTTTTTCATGGATGAATTGGTGCCTGCAGCTTGGAGATGTGGTATTACACAGCAGTGCTGATTCTGGTGGGTTGCCTGAAGAATCCAGAGATTCAAGTTGGTGCGGTTTCAATATGGTCAGTACATCAATTAGCAATGTTCCGATATTTTTATACCTGGCAACGATTGAACATTAAGTTTAAACGATTCAACTTACTTTGTCGTAAACAGCATGAACTACCAGCTCTGGACACTGATGGTTGCAGTTGGCTTTAACGCTGCAGTGAGGTAACGCACTTATCCTATCCGTTGCTTCTACTCAACTCATCTGGTAATTTTCTGAGCTCACACACATGTTTTGCCTGTCACATTTTTCTTTCAGTGTTCGCGTGGCAAACGAACTCGGAGCGAACCACCCGAAAGCAGCCAAATTCTCGGTCATCGTCGCCGTGGTCACGTCGGCCGCCGTCGGGCTGGTTTTCACTCTGGTCGCTCTCGTGGCGAGGAAGCAGCTGCCGAGGCTTTTCACCGACGACGACGTGCTCGTCAGGGAGACTGCAAAACTGGGCTATCTTCTTGCAGCCACCATATTCCTCAACAGCATCCAGCCGGTGCTATCAGGTATGTACCAATTAAAATCATGTGAAATATATTCTCAAATTGCTTCAGATTCTGACACTTGTTGATGCAACTAATGTTGTGCCATTGGTAAATGGCACTAATTGCAGGGGTGGCGATTGGGGCAGGGTGGCAGTCATCGGTTGCCTTCGTAAACATTGGCTGCTACTATCTCGTTGGTCTGCCTATTGCAGCCGTTTTTGGCTTCAGGCTGAGCCTTAATGCAACAGTAAGACAGAGCCGGACCCGGACGGTCTAAACTTCTATTTTCAGTTATGGTTTTCTTGCAGAGAGATGTGGTAACCGTTGTGTACTAACCAATGCAGGGGATTTGGGTGGGGATGCTGATCGGAACAATCCTGCAGACTGTTATTCTGCTTGTCATCCTCTACAGAACCAAATGGCAGAAAGAGGTACAGTAAGCTCGCTTCATCAAAGGACTAGTCGAAGCTGATCGTCTCGGCTTAGTTTCAATTTTTTTTTTCAAATGTTTTTGGACGGCAGGCCATGCTAGCAGAGGAGCGGATAAAGGTGTGGGGAGGGGGTGTTGAGCTGCCAACCATTCAAGAAGCAAGTTGAAGCGAAAAGATTCTAACCACACATACTACAGATATAATGGTAGAACGCTACGCGTCACATTGTTTGCTACGATTCCATTGCAATTGTGCATGGGCTGCGCTAAGTATGAATATATGATCGTTTCACAGAAGAGCAGAATAAAGATAAAGTTGGTCAATGTTCAGCTACTCAGATCTGTTCGACTCCGTCGACCACACGGCTGCGCGACATGTTCACTTACGACACGTACAGATTACAAGGCCACTGTATCTGGCCGTGACAACCTGACTAGCTTGGTGCTCGTGAGCTCGTCTAGTGTTCAGATATGAGCTCACGACAGCGTACGTCTGGGGAACGACATGGTAACCGGCGTCGGGTGCACCGCGCACGCCAGAAACGACCGGGTTTGGCGAGCTCGATCAACGTACGACCATGGCCTAAGCAAACTAGTGACACATGAATGCTAACATTACACGCGTCCGCCGCATAAACACCGATACACCATGGATCGTCAGAGAAGAGATACAAATTTACTGACGTAATTGCATAAGACAAGGTAGAACGATTCATTACACGGATCAACGACACCGTTATTATAGGAGTGGTGACTTGTGAGCCCACTGAAACTGAATTAACAATTTAACATGCATCTATGGCTAGTTTGCATCAGACGGTGATCAGATCTTGTCGGCCAACTTCTCGCCCTAGATGAGCGGGTTGGCGCGGGCGATGGCGTTGCGGCCGGCGCCCTTGAAGTCGAAGCTGCAGGCGTGCTTCTCCGGGTATCGGTGCGTTCCGCAGTAGGTGGCCCCGCGTCGGCACGCGAACCCCAACAATCCACCTTCTTCTTGCACGACGCGCACCTGTTCGCCGGCGCCTTCTTCTCTGCTGCCGCCGCCGCCAACGACGACGACGACTCGGGGTTCTTGGAGAAGGATGCGGCGCCTTTAGCCCCAGCGGAAGGCGCGAAGCAGGAGTCAAGCGCAGCTGCGCCGGTTGCGACGGCGGCAGAGGAGGAGGAGGGCCCGTCATCGTCACGGCGGCGTTGAGGAGGCAGTGCTAGCGGTAGCAGACGGAGCACATGTCAAGGGTGGCCGGTTCCCGTAGAAGCCGCAACCACCGGCGCAGAGGAACGGCGCCTAAGCGCTGGCCTGCTGTTCCGACGGCATCTTGATGCGCTTATCACCCCTAAACTATACTAAACCATGTAATTTTAAGTCCCATGTAGTAGTATAGATGTTTGATTTCGCTGACGTGGTATCTTAGTCAGCAAAATAAAAATAATTTATTATTTGTATTTCTGTTTGTACAAGTTCAATTTAGAATTTTCATGTTTGTGGTTAATATATTACATGTTGATCAGTCTTATCATTAAACTGATGATTTTTTTAGGTGATATGTACGGAAAAGGATGTCCCCTCGAAGAATCAAAATACAACTCCAAAACATTTATGTTAATTGTGGAGATTATGGGTACCCTATAACCACACGGCATGGTTATCCGTCTGGTTATAGGGGATAACTTATATCTATGAATGTAACGGATCATGATTTGGGTATTACGTTTCCTTGTATATTATGGAACGGCCTAAAGTCCTGATTTGATAATATTGTAAGGTAGATTTAGGAAACCGATACCGTATTGGTTAAGGTTTCTATCTTGTAATCATGTCCCCCATCCTATATAAGGTGGGCAGGAGGCCCTCTAGGGGGCATGAGACAACTAGATCGTCAGATCTATACTACACCCGGCGGATTCAAATCCCCAAACAGGAGTAGGGTATTACCTCTCATTGAGAGGGCCTCAACCTGTCTAAATCCTTTGTCTCCGCATCCCGGCGGATTCAAATTCCCAAACAGGAGTAGGGTATTACCTCTCATTGAGAGGGCCTCAACCTGTCTAAATCCTTTGTCTCCGCATCCATTCACTTTTAGGTTTCGTGCGCTACCCTCTTTTATTATTGCCGTATTCATGTTTCGATAGTTGGCGCGCCTGCGTCGAGTTTTTCGTCGACGAGTGCGATGGAATCAATTCCAAAACAAGCGTTGAGATTAATCTCAACGAGTTCGACGACTCCAAACATCAACTGGTTTGTCGTTTCAATATATTATTATCAGATTGATTTCTAATCATGGATTGATCTTTCGTGAGGTGCTTTGTTTGTGTGCATGCACTGCCGGCTGATTAGATCTGTTGATCGCGTCCGCATGACCGTATCACCGATCAATTAACTACGAGCAAGAGTGTAATACACCATGGCTCGGCGTCGGTGGATAGCTTCTGCATCCCTTCTTGCCCTGTGGCATCCACGAGATATCTTCCTGTTCTTGCTCCAGCACGTCTAACATTCACACGGGCGTCAAGCCGAAGGACTGTCGAGCAAACCGTCAACTACAGGGCAGATATTCGCATGGAATACTACCAGCCGCATGGATATGTGCATCTTAGCACACGTGCATGTTGCATGCATGCATTGATTAGTATCCCTAGTCATCTATACTTTTTATTACTACTAATCTCAATGTGGTTTATTATTTTAATCTCAGTTTGATCTGTGGTTTATTATTTTGCATGCACCCCGGTCGAACGTGTCCGATCCCCATCACAAGAAGCTTCTGACTGGGATTTGATCTGGACTCGGACCTGCGATCTGTACGAGCGCATGGCAGGACCTGTCGGGGTGATGTGTGGATGTGTCTAGCGTTCATGCCACAGGAGATTAGTTGGCTAATTAATCAATATATGCGAGCCGTGTATATGCATTGATATATGCAAACATACATGCACAAGCTTCTTTATAGCTATATTTTTTTTATGTGGTACTAAGCAGATGATCTGTTGATTGATATATTTTGCATGTACCCGTGTCGGCTACTTTTGATGTTGTCAACTAATTTCTTCGCCTCCACGGCTGGCGAGCACCGCCGCTGACTAGTGCCCTCGCCTACACGGTTGAATGGTCACATCACCGTTGATGGGCGTCATCATCTTCATCGACTGGCCGCCTCGTCCGCCGCCGACTGGAGTCCGCGCCTATACGGTCGGTTGGTCACACCACCGTTGATGGGAATCTTCATCATCATCGTCAGCCTGCCTCCGTCGCCGTCGACTGGTGTCCTCGCCTATACGGTTGGTCGGTCACACCACCGTTTATGGGCGTCCACGTCTTCACCGACCGGCCTGCCTTTGCCGCCGCCGACTGGTGTCTCCACCTACACGGCCGGCCTATTATGCCGCTGTTGTTGGGCGTCTACGTCTTCACCGACCGGCTTGCCTTTGCCGCCACCGACTGGTGTTTCCGCCTATACGGCTGGCCTATTATGCCGCCATTGTTGGGCGTCTACGACTTCACCGCCGGCCTGCCTTCGCCGCCGCCGACTGGTGTCCTCGCCTATACGGTTGGTTGGTCACACCACCGTTATTGGGCGTCTACGTCTTCACCGACCGGCTGGCCTTCGCCGCCGCCAACTGGTGTTTCCGTCTGCACGGCTGGCCTATTATGCCGCCGTTTGTTGGGCGTCTACGACTTCACTGACCGGCTGGCCTTCACCACCGCCGACTGGTGTTTCCGCCTGCATGGCTGGCTTATTATGCCGCCGTTGTTGGACATCTACGACTTCACCGCCGGCCCGCCTCCGTCGCCGCCGACTGATGTTCCTGCCTATACGGTTGGTTGGTCACCCCACCGTTGATGGGCGTCCTCATCTTCACCGCCAGGCGCCTCAGTTGCCTCCATGGCTGATGTTTTTGTCGCCATTGATGGACGACCTCGTTCCCACATCGGCCACCTCTGCCGTCATCATGGGGAATATTGCAAAGCTAAGTCATCATTAATTTTTTTATATGATATTTTCCTTTTCCTCTGCCTCACTACATCAACTGGTTCGCCGTTGACTAGTGAGTCGGGGGCTACAGATACTATATCATATTTTTTAACAATTTTTCATAATATTTATCTTGATTGCTTGCAAAATAATCCGAGTAACAGTAAAGTTCCTACCGAGTTATGGAGTTCTATCTTCCTATGCTTTCCGTTTGGTTTGTCGATAGATAGTTGCCTTTGAGCCGATTCCTAGCACCCGGGGGCTCGTTGGATGGACCGAGTAACGCAAGGTGCTAAGTATTACTCGGAATAAAACAGAAGCATAGAGATGAGATAAATTTATTTTCTGCTCTTAATAATTGCAAAGGTACCCGAGTAGTAAATTCTGATCCATGAAACTTTGTTCCATTAATGACGAACTCATGTCACTCATATGCATGTTTGGGAAGTGCATAGGCCGACTCCCGGTGCTTGGTGGCTATGACTAGTCGGGCAGAGTGTTTAAACGTAATGAGTCATCTACTCGGGGAAATCAAAATTGACGAGAGGAGAAATACATATTTATAAACATTTTAAAATACTTGAATTTTCCTCGAGTGCTATATTTACATCAGATACTACTCATTTTATATGTTTATTCTGCAGGATCCAGATCCAGATATGCATAATAGGGATTCATGGCTTTAAGCTTATCTCCTACGCTTCAGGAATGGACCAGTCAGAACATCACCATTGGCTTGCTGTTGTCGCCGCCAATTGGTGTCCTCGCCTATACGGTTGAGTGGTCACACCACCATTATTGGGCGTCATCGACTTCACCGACCAGCCGCCTCGTCCACCGCCGACTGGTGTCTTCGCCTACACGGTTGGTCGGTCACACCACCGTTGTTGGGCGTCTACGTCTTCACCGACCGGCTTGCTTCGCCGCCGCCAACTGGTGTTTTCGCTTGCACGGCTGGCATATTATGCCACTATTGATGGGCGTCTACGTCTTCACCAACCGGCTCGCCTCCGTCACTGGCGACCGGTGTTTCCGCCTACACGGCTGGCCTATTATGTCGTCGTTATTGGGCGTCTACGTCTTCACCGACCGGCTTGCCTTCGCCGCCGCCGACTGGTGTCTTCGCCTACATGGCTGGCCTATTATGTCGCCGTTGTTAGGCGTCTACGTCTTCACCGACCGGCTTACCTTCGCCACCGCCGACTGGTGTCTCCGCCTACACGGCTGGTCTATTATGCCGCCGTTGTTGGGCGTCTACGTCTTCGCCGACCGACTGGCCTTCGCCGCCGCAGACTAGTGTTTCCGCCTACATGGCTGGCCTTTTATGCCGCCGTTCTTGGGCGTCTACGACTTCACCGCCGGCCTGCCTCCGTCGCCGTCGATTAGTGTCCTCGCCTATACGGTTGGTTGGTCACACCACCGTTCATGGGCGTCCACGTCTTCACCGACCGACTGGTGTCTTCGCCTACACGGCTGGCCTATTATGCCGCCGTTGTTGGGCGTCTACGTCTTCACCGACCGACCGGTGTCTTCGCCTACACGGCTGGCCTATTATGCCGCCGTTGTTGGGCGTCTACGTCTTCACCGACCGGCTTGCCTTCGCCACCGCTGACTGGTGTCTTCGCCTACACGGCTGGCCTATTATGCCGCCGTTGTTGGGCGTCTACGTCTTCACCGACCGGCTTGCCTTCGCCGCCGCCGACTGGTGTCTTCGCCTACACGGCTGGCCTATTATGCCGCCGTTATTGGGCGTCTACGTCTTCACCGCCGGCTTGCCTTCCCCGCCACCGACCGATCGCCTCGTATGACGCCAACTGGTGCTATCGTCTTCACGGCTGGCCACGTCACTGGCACCGCTAATAGGCATCATCATCTCCAACACAAGCTATCTACATCTGTTGCCGACTGGTTTCTTTACTTCCATGGTTGCATGATTCTGCCAGTGTTGATTGGCCTTATCGTCTTCATCGCTGGTCGTCTCGTCTGCTGCTGACTAGTGCCTTCGCCTCTACGGCTGGTTTATACCACTACCACTACTGATGGATGTCATCGTCTTCATTGCTGGCTGCCTTGTCTTACGCCGACTGGCTTGTTCGCCTCCACAACTTCGTGTCTTCGTCAACATTGACTGGCGTCATCGTCGTCACCAGTTTGCCTTTGCCGCCGCCCATGGCGTCTTCACTTTCATGGCTGGCCTATTTTGCCGCTGTTAAAGAACGTCTTTGTTTTCATCATCACTCTACTTCTTCCGTCGATGACTGGTTATGCCGCTGCCGACTGGTGTTTTTATCTTCACAACTATGCATCTTCGCTACCAGTTTGCTTCTGTTGCCGCCGACTCGTGTTCACTTCATAACGGCTATGCAACTTTGCCACCATGGTGGAGCAACTTCATCTTTATTATCTTCGGCACTGGCAAACTCTATTGTCTCTACTTCGCAAGCTTTGCTACTTCGCCGACCACGACGTCTACAAGAGCCTCGACATCTCGGCATGCGTCAACAAGTATAATGTCGTGTTATTTTACTACAACAAGTGGTTTTCCAATCTTCAATATTTCTACTCGGATATCTTCAACACGTATCTTCACTCAAGTAAAGTCTACTCGACGACAAGCTACAGTTCTTGACTCTATGTTCAGTTGTTTCCCAACTAACCAAAGAGTCGGGGGCTACACAAATACAAGACTCAAAATTCGACAGATGTTATGTCAACATGAAGCAGTCAATTAACCAGCCAATGAGTCATTATCTTCGTCTTCGCTTCCGAGCAAGCTTTTTACTTCATCAACTCCAATTATTTCACCGGCAATTTTGGCTTCTCCGTCGTCGCCACGATCTACTTCAAATTTCTCAAATATCAAGTTTGAGATATAATTTACATGTCCGAGAGTTCAGAGTTATTAACCAATCAGCTCAGTTTCAACGAGTTGGACAACAGTATCTACTTTCCTCCAAGTAGAGCATCTGCAACAACTATAACACCAAGTTCTACTGTCATCTTTATAAATCAAGGAGCGTTGCATCAGTCTTCGTTATGCACACGCTCGCATCAAGGAAACTACTCGAGTTTTGATATCTTGTCAACAATTTGATGTATTATTGTCACTGACATCATCACCAGCACCTCTACTTCATCGGCCCTGACGTCTCCGCCGTTGCTAATGGATGGCTACGTTTTCACCTCAGGCTGCTTCTGTCATTGCCGACTAGATATTTCGCCTTCACGGTTGACCTACTATGCAAACGCTGATGAGCGTCTTCGTCATTATCATCGGTTACTACACTGCTATTGACTGGACCACCGACATCGTCATCTTCATCAATATCCTGTCAAGCCTCTTCAACATAGCCTATTCTATTGCTGTTTGATGGGCATCTTCGTCATCATAGTCGATCATCTATGATTGTTGCTTATTATCATTACTGTCGGTTGCATTTGCCGTTGCCGACTATTTTCTTCATCTTCATGATTGGTGGATTTCGTCATCGCCTTTAATGCGTGTCTACATCTTCACCGTCGGCTTGCTTTCGTCACCACCGACCGGTATCCTCGTCTTCACGGATGGCTTATTATGTCGCCACTAATGGGCATCTTCATCTTCTTCACCAGTTGCCTCGTCTGTCACCGACTGATTATTTAGCTGCCATGGCTACACAACTTTATCGCTGGGCGCCTTTATCTTCATTGCTGGCTGACCTGACTGCTGCCGACAGATTTCTTCGCCTCCACGGTTGTGCAACTTCATCACTTTTGATTGCTATCACTATCTTCACTACCACCAATATTTTTGCCACCTCTGGTGGGCAATATTATCTCTATATTGGTCGTTTTGTCTCTATGCCAACTACGTCGGCTACCATCGATAGACCATTGTGACTACGACAGAAGGACAAGCTATATGATCAGGGGCTTACTAGCTCAAACACAAGTATCATACCTTCAATTTGGACTTGTTCCGGATACATGCAACATGAATTCATGATCATGGGTCTATTTTCTATGCTCAAAGACTGGACTATTTATTATTCCCCGTAAGGGTTATCAACCGAATACTCGTGCCAGTCGGGATTCAATTATTATATCTATTTTGGAGTATCCTATATGGGATAATCACTCAGATCATAAGCTATTCATATGAGCTACACTTGGTCTATATTACCCAGAAGATTTATTACTCGGGAGCATGTTACATGCGTCATCCTTTAAAGGGTGTCGAAGGCATATTTTTTGGCCTAGGTCTAATATGTCTGCAGCCCATATTTTCAGGTGTGGCCTGTCACGTTCTTTTAGAGACTTAGGCACTTTTTTCTTAGGCCAAAGTGCGCGTGATCAAGTGCCCAATACCTTAAAATTCTTTTATACCGCAGTTACTCAACTTTTTAGGAGTTGGTACAATGCATCTTAAAAGGTATCAAATAGTAAAGCTTTATATAGCTGGCCCGTTGACTTTTTTATATAGGTCAAGGTGTTGTTTGGGTTTTTAAGCAATTGATTGGATATAATATTGTTGCTTTTTGTCACGTAAGTGTGCATTTTTATTAACCAATATTAAGGCTTAGGCTGATTATATATCTTGGTCATTTTCCAGGCGGTTGGTAAATCCTTTATGAATTTATTTACTCGGATTTTACACCACATATGCCATATATTTCCGGTGAAGCCATGTGTCTTTTAGGGACTTAAGCACATCTGTTAAAGCAGTGTGCACATGGCGTATGCCCAATATTTTGGAAATTTCTTTATTCACAACATACAAACTTCTTTATAGCTGTTTTGCTATGTGAATTTTCAAAGATGTTGTCAACTTTAGGTTACACGCATCATATTCTACAAAGCAGTCGGTATATCACTTGGATCATATTATTCAGGATTTCACACCGCATATGCTATATATTGGTATCAAGTCACTTGGTTGACTATAATTATCAAAAACCACTCAGTCGGTTGGATTATTTATTCCCTGACTATATGCTTAGTTTATTCAATTAACCTCATAGTCGGGAGCTACACCTATTAGGTGCATCTAGTCGATGCACCTAAGTTTACATTCAGTTATTTTTCAGCCCTCCACAGTCTTCAGATTTGGTAAAAGTACTCGGGAGACCATGGCAAAGATGATTGAAGCACTCGGCTTTGGAGTAATCTGGTTCGAGAGAAGATTATCTTTTCGACAGTGAAGGTCTCAGGGGCTACTGTGGAGATTATGGGTACCCTATACCCACACGGCATGGTTATCCGACTGGTTATAGGGGATAACTTATATCTATGAAATATGTAACGGATCATGACTTGGGTATTACGTTTCCTTGTATATTATGGAACGGCCTAAAGTTCTGGTTTGATAATATTGTAAAGTAGATTTAGGAAACCGATACCGTATTGGTTAAGGTTTCTATCTTGTAATCCTGTCTCCTATCCTATATAAGGTGGGCAGGAGGCTCTCTAGGGGGCATGAGACAACTAGATCGTCAGATCTATACTACACCCGGCTGATTCAAATCCCCAAACAGGAGTAGGGTATTACCTCTCATTGAGAGGGTCTGAACCTGTCTAAATCCTTTGTCTCCGCATCCATCCACTTTTAGGTCTCGTGCGCTACCCCCTTTTATTATTGCCGAATTCATGTTTCGACATTAATCTCACTTCGAAGAACTATTATCTCTGTTTCAGGTTACAAGACTTTCTAACATTACCCACATTTATATAGATGTTAATAAATCGAGACACATATATATGTTTAGATTCATTAATATATATATGAATGTGGACAATGCTATAAAGTTTTATAAAATGAAACAGGGGAAGTAGAAGAGTTAAATTTTTTGAATGTTTGTGCGTGGAGACGGTGCAGGGCCATGCTAGCAGAGGAACGGATAAAGGTCTTGGGCAGGGGGAGTTGAGTTGCCAACCATTCAGGAAGCAAGTTGAAGCTAAAGATTCTAACTACACCCACTACACATATACATACTACTACTAGAATGCTACACGTATCACATTGTTTGTTACGATTTCATTACGATTGTCCTTGGGCTGCTCTAGATATGATGGTTTCACAGCGGAGCAGAGTGAAGATAAAGTTGGCCATGTACATTCTGCTAGGCTCTGCTTCTCAGATCTGTTCAGTGTTCGCCTCGTCAACCACACGGCTACACGACATGTAGTAAGCGTATACCACAGACTGCAGGGCACTGTATCTGCCCGTGTCACACTCAGGTTCACAAAACTGACTGAATTTCGCGAAAACCGGTTGGTGCTCGTCTAGTGTTCAGGCACGAGCTCACGATCGCATACGGCCGGTTGGAACGACGTGGTACTACGCGGCTGCACGCCAAAAACGACGAGTTTTGCGAAACCCAATTACCCAACGTACGACGACTATAGGCTATGCAAACCGGCGACAAATAATGCTTGCCAACGTTACGCACGTACGCAAGCACCGATCAGTACACCATTTGATTGGAGGAAAAGGGATGCATTCTTTTGACATAAATATTTTTTTTGTTTACATAAGGGGAAAAGTGAGACATAATTGCAGAATAAAATAAAGAGAAGATACAGTTCATTACACGAATTAAAGACACCATCAACATGGGAGACCATGACTTTGTGACTCGATCGTGAGCCTAAACTGAATTGTTGCCAGGAAAGCTGCTGCTGCACCAGCCGGCCGGCGCGAGCGATGGCGTCGCGGCCGGTGCCCTTGAAGTCGAAGCCGCAGGCGTGCTTCTCCGGGTATCGGTGTGTCCCGCAGTAGGTGGCCCCGCATCGGCATGCGAACCCCGACAGTCCCACCTTCTTCTTGCACGACGCGCACCGGTTCGCCGGCGCCTTCTTCTCTACTACCGTCGCTGCTGCCAACAACGGCTCGGGGTTGTTCTTGGAGGAGGATGCGGCGCCATTAGCCTCAGCGGAAGGCACGAAGCAGGAGTCAGGCGTAACTGCGCCGGTAGCGACGGTGGCGGCGCTCGCGGCGGTCGTGGAGGAGGAGGAGGAGGGCCCGTCGCCGTCGTGGCGCCGTTGAGGAGGCAGTGCTGGCGGTAGCAGACGGAGCACATGTCGAGGGTGGCGGGGTTTCCGTAGAAGCCGCAGCCACTGGCACAGAGGATCGGCTGGCCGGCGCTCGCCTGCTGCTCCGACGACATCGCGTAGAACGATTGTATCTCTTGCTCTTTCTCGGGAGGAAGACGTACGTCTCCGGAGGCGCCGAGCAACAAAGCGATCGATCGAAGCCTCGAAGGCAATTGCGGGTTTCGATTGAGGCGAACACGATATCGTCGATGGGCCTCGGCGGACGTGGCTTTATAGGGCCTCGGTTGGTTACGACACGGAGTCGTAGTCCGAAATCGTTCACAACACGGACTGGCAATGATTCCGCGATTCTGTTCAGAGTCCGGCCACTTCTAGGGCCCTCTTGACTCAGGTTGGCCTCCCTCTTTACCGACCCAAACACATAGCGGCCTGGTAGCCCAAACACATGCAACGCGGCAGGCTCCGGAGCAAAGAATAAAGGCTATATTACCTCCTTGTGCTGACTCCAGCTAGTGATGACTCCAAGTCTGAATTTCCTTCCTCACCCACAAAATCAGGAGTCCCATTTTTTCTGCCTAAACTAGACACGCCATATCCTTAGCTATCAAAACCAGTTCAATTTATCTTTTTTTTTCTCTACACGGTGATATTATCCGATACGATAATCTATTTATACCTAATTAAAAATAATTAAGGCTTCCGGAACGATTTTTCGTCCATCGTTGTCATCATCCGCTACACTATTTTCTTCCAAGCGAAACGGATGACTAAACCATAGGTTCGCTTGTTTAGGATAGAACTCAATTTCGAGCTCGATACAAAGCGGATTTGCTCTGATTCTTGGAAAAATGGAAAGAGGAGGAGATGGGAATAGAAACCCCTCAATCAAGTTTGGATTATCTCCAAGGATACGGTCAGATTTTACACAGGACGCAGTTTCAGGCGGTGTCAGGCACCCGAGGGAGTCCGCACGGAGGTTAGGGATGATAATGTCGCGATGGGTCCACGTGACAGTGAGAGAAAGAGCAGGGGAGGCCAATTAGACGTTCGGTTGCTTGCTGGGCCGAACATGTGCTTGCGAGCTGAGGCGGAGGAGAGGATAAGGGAGGAAGGTGGGATGGCTCTGCTGCGGGCTGAGGAGGAAAATGAGCTGTAAATGGCCCAGATAGAAAAGAGGGTTTTTATTTAAATAAATACTAACATGGTGTTTGTATTATTAGAATTAGCAATTGACCTTTGAAAATTCTGAGAAAATTTCAGAGATTGTAATTAGGCTGTGTTCTTAAGTCCATGTTCCCAACCTCACTTTCTCATTTACCGCGCGCACATTTTTTCAAATTGCTAGATGGTGCGTGTTTTGCAAAAATTTTCTATAGAAAAGTTACTTTAAAAATCATATTAATTTATTTTTAAAGTTTTTTAAGCTAATAATTAATTAATCACGTATTAATCTATTTCTCCGTTTTTCGTGTCGGAGGTGAGGGTTCCCAACACTCACATAAGAACATAGCATTAATCATGGATAATTTAACAAAAGTTAAATCAGCATGCAATTTTATTTGTCACGCTTACTTTACCTACCTAGTTAGAAATAACTAGTATTGCGGAAAAATTGTATTTTAGTTAATTAAATAATGTAAATCTTTCTTAACTTCTTCTCAATTTTCTTGTCTTTTCTTCTGTTTGTAACACACGGGAATTTTTTTAGTCCAGTTAGAAAAATAAAAGATACATGTTTCACATAAGGTATTTCTTCCTCCCCCCCTCTCTCTCTCTCCCTCACAGACTACCTTGTGGCAAAGGTAACACGGAGATGGGGCGGCGGTGCTCGAGTCGCTGGCACTACTGGCGATACCAGATGAGTAGGGCAACTCAGGGCCTACCTTATTGTTGCAGTTGAGACGAGAAGTTGCGAATATGGTGTTAGCGCCCATCTCAGCTTTATTCACATGCGTCGCCTCACCTACATTGATGCGACTCTCGTGCTGCACTTGTTGTCCCATTCCGCCACACCCTTTGCTCTCTCATCACTAGGCATGACTTGCGTATGCTAGCATGCAACATTTGTCACGGTGAAAGCTTGTCGGAGGACGTGGAGATGTTTATGCCGCACGGTGATGTGCACAGTTGTGGACCTACGACTGGCACAACGATGCGAGGAATATACTCGGTATTCTCGCGTGGGTGTCTCTCTGGTGGATTGCTACAGTTGCCATCGCCGAATGTACCCTAGCTCTACCATCAAGTTTACCACCCTCATTTGGTTGTCTTTCATTTTCCTTTATTTTTTTGGTTGATTGTATCGCCATTTAAATGTAACGTCAAATGAAACCCCTGTCAAAACCGTTCGGGAAGGTTTATTGAATCAGTTTTAATAGTTGGACGATATGCTATTATGTTCGATACTGTGGTGGAGTGAGGAAATTCAGAGGCTCGTTCTACAGTAAAGGGTGGTGGACTTTTTTTTACGGGTAAGGGAGGTAGATTTTTTTTCCCCGAACAAATCACGATGTTGGTTCGTCGTGATGGACATACAACTTTTTCTTCCCCTTGGACCAGCAGCACGAAAGCAAAACGTCGTTCCGGTGCAGGCGCAGCTCCGCTTTAACCACGCCCAGCGCGAGAAGCATCAGAACAGGTAACAAGGCAAGTTCCCTTCAGAGCCAGCGGCTCAGTAGTCCGTCCCAGGCTCAGCTCCCATGCTCAGTAGTCCCGGCAAAAAGGGGAGCGCCGAAACTTACCAAAGTCCAGCACACGCGCCAGCCGCGCGCGGAGACGAAAAACTCTCACAATCAGGAATCAGCTCGCCATGCGGGCGCGCGCTCCGGCAAACGAGTGAGAGAGCGACCTTCCAAAGGCAGACGCGCGCGGAGACCGAACTTAACTGGAAAGCTGATGAGCACTTTTCTCCCCGTGTGTTGGGCAAAAGTTTGACGACGTACGAGTAAACGTCGCACGAAACGCCTCGGTATCCCTACATAGAGGGATGTGGCTTCCCTGTTTCTAATTCCTGTTTTCATCCCTGTTCCTTGTCAGATGTCAATCGCTTATTGGTTTCGTATTTTCTAGTAGACCCCCACACCCGTGCGCCTCCGTCTCACGCACGGCGTTACGTCTCCGTTTCCTTTTCTCGTATGAGTAACACTAGAAATAAAAAAAAACAATTCTTCGATGCTTCCCTCATCCCATCAGCCATGGACCCATGGTCCTGAAGCCTCTTGATGGTGGCGACGGCGGCAGCGGCGACGGATTTGATCCCTCTGCTGCCGAGCACAAGCGACACGAGCAGATCGGCAACCTCGCCATCGAGCTCAAGCACCAGTGCCTTACTTGTGAGCCATCAGCTATGGTACCGAGGTAAGCTAGCTTCATGGGGCTGCCGGCGGCGGCTGATTTGGTCCCTTGCAGCCGAGCACAAGCGACGCACGAGCAGATCGGCGACCTCGCCGGCGAGTTCGAG
Organism: Oryza meridionalis; assembly: GCA_000338895.3. NCBI lineage: Eukaryota > Viridiplantae > Streptophyta > Magnoliopsida > Poales > Poaceae > Oryza > Oryza meridionalis. The sequence goes on along the minus strand of CM002524.2, from coordinate 32,236,026 downwards.
CACCACATAGTGTCCCTTGCAGCACACCCTGTTCCTAATTCCTGTTCCCATCCCTGTTCCTTACCAGATGTCAATCGCTCATTGGTTTCGCATTTTCTAGTGGGCCTCCACACCCGTGCGCCTCCGTCTCACGCACGGCGTTACGTCTCCGTTTAATAGTTAGAAACAACACCATTAACTTTACTAACAGATTTTATGCGCCAAATAGATAGAATTGCTGGCGGGAAAAAGAATTATGGCGCCATTTGTCTCAGTTTCTCCCGTTAAATCCTCCAGCATCCAAACAACTCACATCTAAACATGCATTAGCATCCTGATAAATTAATCTCTCTTATCAAGCACCCGCATCGACACCAGATCTTGGTGCTATGCCAAACAACAGCATGATTCCTCCATCAGAGGCATCACAACTGCATGATGCAGGAGCAAGTCCCATGTTCTTGGACAATACATCTGCTGCAACGACGTCATTCACAAATCTTGGTGAGAGCCTGATGATTCGTCCGCTGGTCTGGGAATGAAGCAAATAGAAACAGTAAGATCAATATGTTCTGCTCTACATTTTGTTAAATTGGTTGAATCTGAGTTGAATTTTCTTATAAACCAATTTGATGTGAAATACTATAATAAATAAAATCAGGATCAGGGAGCAAATGAAGATTCTCAGACCAGAAAAGCTTCAGAAAAAATGACACCGAAGGTCGGAATGAAATTTAACTCTGAACAAGAAGCTTATGACTTTTACAATGCATATGCTTGTGAGATAGGTTTCAGCATTAGAAGAAGCAGCTACCATTTAACAGTTCTATAAAGTAATTATTAGTCCTATGATCGGATCACAGTTTTTTTTTAAATATGCATGTCGTAATTTGTCTTTGCAGGTGCGAAAGAAAATCAGAAGCCTAGGAAGCCATTAGGCATTAAGCTCAAGAAAAAGGAAATTCATGGATCAGCAAGACCTATTGGCGGCTTAGACAAAGCTTCATCAAGGAGAAAAAGAAAGAAGATCAATGATGTCCCAGCCCAATCACCGCATCCTCAACCTGTAGAGATGCAAGCGCAGCCATAACCAATTCATACTACAGTAATGGTATACTCAGCACATAATCGTTTTTCTTAAAAGAAAATGCTTGTGTTGATTATTGTCACTGATCTTTTTCCATTACTTTTAATTGTGCTAGGATCATCTAGAGGTTCCCAATAACCACACTTTTTTACACGTATCAGAGTATAGTGCTGCTCTGGATGCATCCACACATACTTCAGTTCATACTCCTATGTTAATGACTCAACAAAGTCAAGGGTTGCATTAAGGGAGGCCGATTCAGCAATATGACACTGATTTTCACTACATGTTCAATTAATTTATTTAATATATTTAGTACAAAAACAATTTACAATTGCAAGTTACTAGACTAACATTCTAGGGATCTGAGATTGCAAATATTATCTTCACTTCTTCAGGCTACAAAATATTTTTGCAATGTTGTTAAGCTACAAAATATCATTGTGATACTGTACCAAAAGAATAGATTTAAAGCAAAACCACAAAAGAAGAACAGGACAAGTACCTGCTAGTTCCAAGAGCTCAAGCTAGAACTCAGAAGCAAGGCAATCGATTGGGTGGCCCGCACTTGAGATCAATGTTGTGTCGCCTAATGCACTGTGTGGTGCTCGAACTCGTCGGCGAGGTCGCCGATCTGCTTGTGCGTCGCTTGTGCTCGGTTGCAAGGGACCAAATCAGCCGCCGCCGGCAGCCCCATGAAGCTAGCTTACCTCGGTACCATAGCTGATGGCTCACAAGCAAGGCGCTGGTGCTTGAGTTCGATGGCGAGGTTGCCGATCTGCTCGTGTCGCTTGTGCTCGGCAGCAGAGGGATCACATCTGTCGCCGCCGCCGCCGTCGCCACCATCAAGAGGCTTCAGGACCATGGGTCCATGGCTGATGGGATGAGGGAAGCATCGAAGAATTGTTTTTTTATTTCTAGTGTTACTCATACGAGAAAAGGAAACGGAGACGTAACACCGTGCGTGAGACGGAGGCGCACGGGTGTGGGGGTCCACTAGAAAATGCGAAACCAATGAGCGATTGACATCTGGCAAGGAATAGGGATGGGAACAGGAATTAGGAACAGGGAAGGCACATCCACATAGAGGCGGTACATTTTTCGATCGGAAGGCCAATGCTGTGCATCAGGGCATTAGCAGTGCGCCGTGAGTTTTTATGGAGCCTTCGTATGCCAACTCAGCTCAAAAACATCCAGGAACATTGTTAGGTACTGTTAACAACAAAATTTGGTAAATCATGCATCGGATGTGGAGTTAAGCCCGAAGCGGATTTGGGAGGAAATCGATAATGGAAACAGGGTATGAATCGGCTTCGGAACCGCATCGGCTACAGTGTGCATCGGCAGTTACCGAATCGGACAAGGCAAGCCGATGTAGCCAATTCCGGCAAGGTGATATTGGAATCATTGTTGGATTGAATTGACGTGCTTCATGATGATTGCCATGTACGGATCGAGTCCGAAGAAGGCAGTTGTATCTATTAATTAGGAATAGTTTGTTAGTTTCCTTTTTATCTTTAGGGAAGTGTGTTTAGTGTCCTATAAGGACTTTATGTTTTCCTTTTATATTTAGGAAAGTTTCTTTCTTGTCCTACAAGTACTAGTATCTACCCATGGGTATAAATATGTACACCCGGGGTCATTGTAATCTATCCTCACGATCAATACAATTCGGCGCATCGCCACCTTTTACCTTTTCTACTTTATTTTATCGTCCGGCGGGACTTGGCACCTGACACGGGCCTGCATCGGTGTTCGATCTCTAACTAAGGGGTAAGTCCAATGTTCCGCTGGTCCAGGCAATTGTATCGTCTATGTCGGTGTCGTTCAAGGCTGCATCAGTACATTCGACCTCTTGGATTGCTTTGGTTTGGATGATATATTTGCCTACCTATTTATCATATGTCTCTGTTAATCTAGTCTTAGCATATCAATTTAGCTCTATCGGTTGCTTCTCGTTTTAGGGTTTCTGTCGGTATCGGCTAAATCGCGTTGCTAGATTAGATTAGCTTAGACATCTACCACCCTGAAAACTCAGTCAACGGCTTGATTGTCTAGATATTATGTTTTTTTCATACTTAGTGCTGCATCAGTTAAGTTTGATCTACTAAGTCGTGCTTAGAACCATAATCTCTACCCTGCTTCTTGATTGTCAATAAGGGTTTCATTGGGGTTTCAGCCGGTGAGTTATCTGGACGTTGCATCGGCTCATAAGGATTGCATATATATATATATATATATACATATATATATATATATACATATATATATATATATATATATACATATATATATATAAGTTGGATTTAGCCGATAACAACAAAGGTTTCACTGTTTAATCTAATCTTGTGGATTTCATGACATCGGACCTCCAGCCGATGTGTGCTTTAACCTTCGGATCAATACTTGTTCTACTATATCATATTGTTAGCCGATTGGTTTCTATTGGATTATATTATTGTTATATTTTATTACCATCAGCCGATTGCCTTTATATCATTATCTACATTGGACATATAGCCGATTGCTTAAACCCTATCGCTATCGGCTGGTATAGGCATCGGCTATTATCGGCTATCGGCTGGAACTACTCCATCGGCTTTTCAGCTGATCGGTTGTTTTAATCTACTGTTTACATATCTTATCCGTTGCAGGGTCAAACTGACTGGCACGCTCGTATCTCATCATATTTGGACCTGCACTGGAGCTAAGCAGATCTCCCAGGCCGGTGTGTTCGATTTTTTCGTCAACAGGTACATGGTACACAATGCATACTCCTTTAAGTGGGTCACACCGGTCTTTTTTTCTACCCTCACTTTTCATCTCTCCACTATCCGTTCCCCACCGGCCGAAGGTAGAAAGGCAGCGGCGGAGAAAGCGAGGCGGGCGGTCAAGCGGCAGGCATCTGAGCGCCGGCAGAGCGGTGGCGGCACCGAGCTCCACGCCTCCATCTCTCCTCATCGGGGCCGAAGGTGGTGATGTCGGCGTCCGAGCGCTGGCGGAGCGGCGGCGGCACCGAGCTCCACGCCTCCATCTCTCCTCGTCGGGCCCGAAGGCGGCGATGTGGCGGCGCAGCCCAAGCTTCGACCGCACCGGGCGAAGCTCCCCATCTGGCGCACCGCCGCTTCCTTTCCCCGTCCGGCCTCCTCCTTCGGTGGCAGGCATGGATCGGGGGGCGGCGCGGCCGGTGAGTCCCGGCCGGCGCAGATTGGGGAGGACGACAACATCGGCATCGACGCTTCTCCCCTCCCTCCCCCTTCTTCACCTCTTCTCTTGTCAGCCCCAAAGCTGCGATTCTGACGAAGAACGGGGAGCCAAAATTGGCGAGGCTCCAAGCTATACCTAGGTGGAGGGGAATCTATGAGCTGGCTGCATGAGAGAGAATGACATCTAAGTGCGTGCCTCGCCTCCAGGATACAATGCGAAAGAGTATTTTCTGAACGGAATTGCTATACATCTTACGACAGTTTTTGAAGAGAAAATCTTTTGATTTTTAGGCCATTGATCCATCCTGACATTCGTGATAGAATGGGAAAAAAATTTTAACAGAGATGACGTGAGCTAGGGGGATCAATCCCGCTTGCTCTGTCACTCCATTGAACCCTCCTCATCACTGTGCTAGCACTAGTTTTACACTCTATACAAATCTACACTCTAGTTATACATCGTGTAGGTACATTGTACTATAGTGTAACTATACTGTAAGTGTAGTTATATTGTAACAACACAATAATATAATCTATTAACTTATTACAGTAATAGAAAAAAAACTCCGCATTCGCTCTCACGGCCTAGAAAATCTCATATTAATCGGAGAAAAAGAAAAAAATAAAGTTCATATACAAATATAATTTAAAAATAACCTAAGCCCGGGAAAAAAATAAGAAATATTAGAAGAAAAAACTAGAGTCCATACAAGTATACGATTTAGAGCTAAGAGAAAATTAAAGTTCATATAGAAATAAAATTTTAAAATAACCTAAATTCAAAATAAAAAAATATTGTAAGAAGAGACTAGAGTCCATTCAGGTATACTATTTAGAGCTAATTAAAATTTGGAATTAAAAAATAAGGAAATTAAAGTAGAAGTAAGAATCCATATAAAAATATAACTTAGAAATAACTAAAATTCGAAATTAAAACATAAAAAATATTTAAAAAGGAGTCTAGAGTCCATATATGAGTACAAGTTAGAAATAAATGAAATTCGGAATTAAAAAATAACGAATATTGAATGGTAAGTTTAGAGTCCATATAAAAATACAATTAGAAATAATGAAAATTCATAATTAAAAAAATAAAAATATTATAAGAAGATTCTAGAGTCCATAGAGGAATTTAAAACTAACTGTAAGCCAGACTTAAAAACTTTAATTTAGAGAAAACTAAAATTCAAAATTAGAAAATAAAAAAGACTAGGAGAAGAGTCTAGAGTTCATATCATATAGGAATACAATTTACAAATAACTAAAATTTAATATTTAAAAAAATATATATTAGGATAAGAGTTTATAGAGTCCACATAGGAATATAGTTTAAAAATAACTGAGATTCAGAATTTAAAAAAATATTAAATAAGAGAATAGAGACCATATAGAAATACAATTTAGAAATAACTAAAAAATAAGGATTATTGACGGAAGGGTTTAGAATCTATATAGGAATAAAATTTATAAATAACAGAAGAGAGCAACTAAAAAGTAAGAAATATTGGAAGAGTAGACAAAAGTCCATATATGGATACAATTTAGAAATAACTAAATTAAAAATTAAAAATAGTTAATAACATGTATCAGGGTTATGAATACCACATACCTAATAGTAGTCGACTACATCTCGGCAGGACCCACCACATACCATGTCTTATACGGAAATTGACCTCAGATATGGAGGGAGTTCCAGATAAGGAAAGACAACCAGAGTTCTATATGGAAACGACAATGACTACTCGGATTGTATCCATATTGGTTTTCCTAATTCTACTTGGAGAAAGAGACACCTATGGATATAAATACAAGGCCCCCTAAGAGGAGAGGGGACAGAACATAGACACACAATCGACACCCACCACAATCTACGGAGCCATAGATCAAGACACAAGATCGACATACAAGCCAACATACGCCAAGACAAGACGCCGGATATCGACTTCAGGGATAAGCACGGCTAGTCCCCTACGGTGTCTCCGGATACTGTTAGGAGAGACGAAAGCGCTATCTCTGATCTCGCCGGGCACGGATTCGAGAAGGAAGACTACCCCGTTGTCGACTACGAGTCAGACCTTCAGACCGCCATGTCGACAACAGTTAGATAGGCTACCCCAAATATTGTACTGGTGTGATTATGGTGAATAAAGAGCAACGACCGGCTTCGGCCAATAGTGTCACAACCGGAAATAACCCAACGGGCGTTCCTGACGTGCGTGCATTAATCCTTGTCCCAGGAGGCAAGGTACACCAAAAGTTGATACAATTCAGAGTTTAACAAGCGGAAGCGTAAATAGAATTATTACACGGGCAGCGAAGGCCCAACACACAAAGACAAACGAGAAACAGCGGAAGACTAGGGCGACGACCACAGGCGCTTGACGGCAGGCACGAGCTAGACACCAAAGCCTTCATCTTCCAGGAACTCCTCTTCTGAGGTTGGGAAAAGAATTGAACAAGACTGAGTACAACCACCGTACTCAACAAGACACACCCACGAATGCATAATAAATGCAAGGGAGTACAAGGGAGTTATACATAAAGGGTTAGGGTTGCAGTAAACAGCATTTAAAGACATTTTGTTGCTCAAAGCCATTTTGTAAACACGATCCTAGAACTATACAATATTATTAATCAAGGCCGTGAACCCACACGAACCTGCCTTAACCCAAGGCCTACGATGATTCAGACCGAACTGGCAACCCGACCCTGGGTCCCAGCTCGTCCCAAGCCAACCCAGGCCAACCATTCCTCATTTTAGTTGTTAAGCAGGTTTTAAGAATTAAAACACTAACTTGGGTACATTGCTCGGCTTGCCCATAACCGAGGGCGCGGCTATTCGAATAGATTATACTCTGATCAGAGGTGTACATCTTTACCCACAAGACACGTCTTCCTCACGTGCAACCACGTGCCACATACCACCACGGTATACAGACGGAAGACGTGACATAGTTTCCGACCCATCCTAGCCATAGACAAGAGTACCGACCCAATCCCACCTACGGCCGAAACCCCCGGGACAGGCAGGCAGGACTGAGCCCCTAGCAGCAGAGCACCAACCCTGTGCCATGACATCTCGACTACCGGGCCGCAGCTCGTGTAGCCTTCATTTGCCCTGGAGAATGTCCATCGACCCCCGACTTCATCCATCTCCATCCGTGTACTTTTGTTTATAACTAGGCTGAGCCACAAACTAAGCCTTACCCACTAGACATGTGGAAGTACGGTAGTGCTTTGCAACAGAGGCCCGAAGACCGGTCCTTATATGGCCGAGGTGCTACTATCAAAACCATGCACCCCGAGCCCAGCCGAAAACCATTTTAGGGATTTTGAATAAAGGGGGAGGTGTGATTCCAATTCCACAATAAACCAACAATTCCAAAGTGTCCAGGTGATATGAATATTCCCAAAGTCTAGAGTTGTAAAACCACCTAATGTTACCTAATTAAACAGCGAAGCATCTACCTAAAATCATACTAGTGGTACCATGAGTAGAGTGTCCACTAGTTGGGGTTTTGTTTATTCTAGGGTGAACAAGGTAATAATAACAATAACAATAATAAGGTCATAACAAGGTAAATAGGCATGGCTAAATAAAACAGTGATAACGCGGGAATTTAAATAAAGCGATAATGCAATAATTTAAATCAACATAATTTTATAAATTGGGATTCAATATGATCAAGATGATGTGTCTTGCCTTGCTCGCTTTCCCAACCGACGGCTTCAACTTCCACGAAGAGCGGATCTTCCGAAGCTGCAGCGTCTACACGACCAACGGAAAAGAAAAGGCTTAAACTCTAATAAATTCCACATAACAGCAGAAACAAAGCACAAAAATGGGTTCTTGACTTCATAAGGAAAAAATTAGAGACTTGAACGGTCCAATTCCGAGTTCAAATGACCAAGTTATGGCCATTTGAAGTTTATATGCTCTTTAAATGGATATTTGCGAATTTCTTCATTTAAATTTTAATTTAAAAACGCATTTATTGCGTCAACCGGGAGAGAGGGCGCGCGGACCGGGTCCACGGGAGTGGGGCCCACGCGGCAGCCTCTCGGTCCACGGTGGACCGGGAGCACGCGGCTGGCGGCGGCCGGCGCCGTGGGTCCCACGCGTCAGCCGCACCCGCGGGCGCGGGCGGCTGACAGCCGGGCCCCACCTGGCAGCCACGGGAGGCGGCCGAAGGCGGCCTCGCCGGCACGGCCGACGGGAGGCGGCGCGCCCGCGCCCCGATGGTCACCGCCGGCGACCACCGGCGCGGCGGAGCGGCGCCCGAGAGAGAGGAGAGAAGAGGGAAGCGAAGCGGCGGTCTTCGGCTCACCCCGGGTCGACGGCGGCGACGGAGACGGCGACCGAAGCGGAGGAAGGCGGCGGCGCGGTTCGGGTCGACGAGGACGACGGCGCTCCGGCGGTCGGCGGGCGAAACGGAGGCGCGGACGAGGTCGACGCGGACGCGGCGAAGCCGATGGAGGCGATGCCGAAGCGGGAGGAGGTCCGGGGCGACGACGGCGGCGAACCGAAGCTCGGCGGCGACGGCGGAGAGAGAGGACGACGGCGCGGGCTCGATTCCGACGGGGAGAGAAAGCGGCGAGCGGCGGAAACGGAGGAGAGAGACACGGGGATGGATTATATAGCGTCGGGAGCGAGAGAGGGCGGCCGGAGAGGAAGGAAACGGCCGCGGCGATCTCCTGCGCCATTGATGACGCCGGCGAGGATTGCGGGAGTGAATCCGGACGAATCCGAGGGAGAGAGAGAGGGGAAAGCGGGGGAAAAGAGGGAGGGAATCACGGGGAGTGATTTCCCCCTCTTTATTGCGCGCGGGGACGGCGGGATGCGGCGGATTCGGCGGCGGCGGCGGCGCTAGGGCACGGGCGGGCGGCGGGCGCGGCGCGAGGTTGGGGATGACGGGTGGGCCCCACCCGTCAGCGAGGGTGGCGGGCGGGCCCGCCCGTCAGCGGCGCATGCGCGGGGAGGGAGCCGATGGGCCGCGGGGAGAGGAGAGAGAGGGAGGGGGCTGGGCCGAGCCGGCCCAAGAAGGGAAGGGGGGGGAAAGAAGACTTTTTGGGATTTTTCTTTTTATAAAACCATTTCAACTTTGTTTATTTCTTTTCAATTATTATTTGTGCTCTGAAAATTCCACTAAAATTTATTTACACATTTTAGGCTTTTAGGAAATATACAAAAATCCTCCAAGCCTCATTTGACTTTTATCTTTGCACATTTTAATTGTTGGAGGCTTTCACATGAATTTTTAATTATTCTAAGCACAATTTTGAGGATGTATTTTAGAGTCGATTTGGGACGCGACAAACCTACCCCCCTTAAACGGAATCTCGACCCCGAGATTCGGAAGAACTGGCGAAGAGATCGGGATGGGCTGCCTTCAGCTCGTCTTCGCGCTCCCAGGTAGCTTCTTCTTCGGCGAGGTTGCTCCACTGGACCTTGCAAAAACGGATTACCCGGTTCCTGGTCCTGCGCTCCATGGTGTCCAGGATTTTCACTGGCCTCTCCACGTAGGTCAAGTCTTCGCGGACTTCAATTTGCTCTGAGTCGGCCTGTTCGGATGGCACTCGAAGACATTTCTTGAGTTGCGACACATGAAACACATCATGCACGTTGCCCAAGGAGGCGGGCAGCTCCAGCTGGTAAGCGACTTCTCCGCGCCGAGCAATGATACGGAAAGGACCCACATACCGAGGTGCGAGTTTCCCTTTCGTCTGAAACCTGTGTACTCCTCGCAATGGCGTGACTCGAAGGTACACAAAATCGTCCACTGCGAATTCCAGGTCACGGCGACGGTTATCTGCATAACTTTTCTGCCGAGACTGTGCCACCTTTAGATTATCCCGAATGGTTCTGACTTTAGCTTCAGCTTCTCTCAGGATATCAGTCCCGAACACTTGGCTTTCCCCAACTTGGTCCCACAATAGCGGTGTTCGGCATTTGCGCCCATACAACGCTTCATAAGGTGCCATTTGTATGCTGGCTTGGTAACTGTTATTGTAAGAGAACTCGGCATAGGGGAGACTCTTATCCCAGGTCTTTCCGAAATCTAGGACACATGCGCGAAGCATATCTTCTAGGATCTGATTTAGACGCTCGGTCTGTCCATCTGTCTGCGGGTGATACGCGGTGCTGAAGTTTAATCGGGTACCCAGCTCTTCTTGGAGCTTCTTCCAAAAGTGAGAGGTGAATTGGCTTCCCCTATCAGATACGATTTTCTTGGGAACGCCATGGAGACTCACGATCCTAGCGAAGTAGAGCTCCGCTAGTTTGTTCCCTCCATAGGTGGTCTTCACAGGAATGAATCGAGCTACCTTAGTTAATCGATCCACAACTACCCATATAGAATCATATCCGCCTTGGGTTTTTGGAAGTCCGGTGGTGAAATCCATCCCAATTTCATCCCATTTCCATTCTGGTACTTGGAGAGGTTGGAGAAGTCCGGCCGGTCGTTGGTGCTCTGCCTTGACACGCTGGCACACATCACAAAGAGCCACTAACTCTGCAATTTCCCGCTTCATGCTAACCCACCAGTATTTCTCCTTCAAGTCTAAGTACATCTTCGTACTGCCAGGGTGGCTTGAATAAGGACTTTCGTGAGCTTCCTGAAGTATCAGCTGTTTAAGTTCTCTATTATCTGGGACGCATATCCGATTTCCGTTCCATAGGGTTCCGTGTTCATCCTCTGTGAAACCAGCGGCTTTACCCTGTTTCATATTCTTGAGGAGTCCATGCATGTCCGGATCATTCTTCTGAGCCTCGCGGATTTGATCGAGCAAGGTGGGCTTGGCTTCCAACGCAGCCAAAAATCCGCGACTAACTATGCTTAGGTTCAGGGCTTCCATCTGTTGATTGAGTTCGGGTGGAATGCCACGGACGTTAAGAGTGTTGCATTGGCTTTTTCGACTTAGAGCGTCGGCAACCACGTTGGCCTTACCGGGATGATAGTGAATTCCCACATCATAATCCTTGATGAGTTCTAACCATCTCCTTTGCCGAAGATTCAGATCCGACTGGGTGAAGATGTATTTCAAACTCTTATGATCGGTATATATTTCACAGCGATTCCCAATGAGATAGTGCCGCCAGATCTTTAGAGCATGAACCACCGCTGCTAACTCCAAATCATGGGTAGGATAGTTGCCTTCATGAGGCCGCAGCTGGCGTGAGGCATAGGCCACCACATGACCGTCCTGCATGAGCACGCACCCCAATCCTTGGCGAGAAGCATCACAATACACCATGAAATCCTTGCGAGTATCTGGCAAGATTAACACTGGCGAGGAAACCAGCTTTTCTTTGAGAGTTTGGAACGCCTTCTCACATTGCGGGCTCCACACAAATTTCTCTTCTTTCTTCAACAACTGTGTCATGGGTCGAGCAATTTTGGAGAAGTTCTCGATGAACCTCCGATAGTATCCTGCCAAACCTAAGAAACTGCGAATTTGAGTGACTGTCTTGGGTTGCTTCCAATCAGTGACGGCGGTCACTGTTTCGGGATCCACAGCAACTCCTTTAGCAGATATCACGTGCCCCAAGAATTTGACTTCGGACAACCAGAACTCACACTTGCTAAGTTTGGCATACAATTGATGTTCCCGCAACTTTCCCAACACCAGACGGAGATGGTGCTGATGGTCTTTCTCTGATTGTGAGTATATCAGAATGTCATCAATGAACACCACAACAAACTTATCCAAGTATTCCATGAACACTTTATTCATTAAGTTCATGAAGAAGGCAGGTGCATTGGTTAAACCGAACGACATCACCGTGAATTCATACAGTCCGTATCGCGTGGTGAATGCGGTCTTCGGAATATCTTCTTCACGAATACGTAATTGGTGATATCCGGAACGAAGATCAATCTTGGAGAATACAGTGGCACCTTTAAGCTGATCGAACAGATCATCGATCCGGGGAAGAGGGTACTTGTTCTTGATGGTGACTTCATTGAGAGCTCTGTAGTCAACGCACATCCTCTTCGTCTTGTCTTTCTTCTCCACAAAAATCACGGGAGCACCCCAGGGGGAAGTACTCGGACGGATATACCCCTTTTCTTTCAACTCTTCCAATTGTTTCTTAACCTCGGCCAGTTCATTTGCTGCCATACGGTAGGGTCGCTTGTACAGAGGAGTGGTTCCTGGAGCAAGATCTATTCGGAACTCAATCTCTCGCTTGGGTGGCATACCGGGTAGTTCTTCCGGAAACACATCTCCGAACTCCCTGACGATGGGGATTTCTGACAGTCCTATCTGATGAAGTTCTGAACTTCTGACAGAGGTTGGGGGTGCAAAGAAAACAACCGGTTGTTCCGGCCCTCGGTACAGAGTGACCGTGCGCCTCGCACAATCCACTACTCCTTGGAATTGAGCCAACCAATTCATCCCAAGGATCACATCCAAGTTCTTGGTGTCTAGCAAAATCAGATCCGAGGGGAAAGGAATCCCCTGAATTTCGATAGGGACGGCAGGGCTAAAATACTTTGCTGTCATAACCCCTCCAGGGGTGGTGATGAGCAGAGGGTTCCTAAGCCTTTCTACCCCCAACTGATTTCTCCCCACGAATGGCACAGATATAAACGAGTGGGAAGCTCCAGAGTCGAACAAAATGGTAGCAGGGATGGAGTGAATGAGGAACGTACCAACGATGACGTCTGGAGTTGTCAGCACGTCCTCGGCCGTCACATGGTTCACACGACCCCGAATGACGTCCTTACCACCGTTGCTGGGGCGGGGAGGAGCTTGGCCTTGCTGACGCCTTGGCTTCGGACATTTATCCGCAAAGTGCCCGGGCTCGAAGCAGTTGAAGCACAGACGCTGCGGACCTTGAACGTCCCTGCGGCCTTGACCAGGCTGCACAGTTGGCGTAGGAGGACGGGGTGCACGAGTCCCTTGCTGACTCTGCTGTTGCTGCGGCTGTGGGACGCGCACCACGAATTGAGGTCGAGTCGCGGAGCGAGGCTGCTGCTGCTGTTGCTGCTGCGAGGAGGATCCCCCTGGATTGGGATTGGTGTAGCGGACCCTTTGGTTAGCACCCTGTTGATTGCGGAAATTCGCCAAGCGGCGCTTGTGCGACTCCAGCTCCTTGTGCTTGGCTTCCAAGCGGATGCTCTTGTCCACCAGACGTTGGAAGTCCGGATAATCCCCGGAGACTAGGCGGACAGACAGTTCCGGGTCCATTCCTGCCAGGAACTTCTCTTGTTTCTCCTCATCTTCCCGCACATCCTCCGGGGCGTACCGGGCCAGATTGTTGAACTCATGCAAATACTCCATCACAGAGCGGTTGCCTTGCTTCAACTCCCGGAATTCCCTTTTCTTAAGGGCCATGACTCCGGCGGGCACATGGGTTCTCCGGAAAGCGGCGGTGAAGCGAGCCCAAGTAATCGGCTGTCCCTCTGGCTGCGTAGCCTGGAAATGGTCCCACCATAGAGATGCGGGCCCTTGCAGCTGGTGGGCGGCGAAGATGACTTTCTCTTCATCACTGCACTGCACAGTGTCTAACTTCTTCCCCACGGCATGCAACCAATCCAACGCATCCACGGGGTTATTGGAGCTAGAAAAGGTGGGTGGGCGGATGCGGAGGAACTCGGCGAGTTTAGAGTGTTGGGGAGGTGGTGGTGGAGCGTTATGTTGAGGCGGATTTTGGAGGTGGTGGAGGAAAGCAGTCATCATGTTGGCCTGCTGGGCGAGGATTTGGGTGAGAATGGCGTTGGTGTCTGGCGGTGGTGGTGGAGGAGGAGAAGGAGGTGGAGGTGGATTGCCTTGGTGGTTGTGGTTGCTGCCTTCGGGTTGATTGTCTTCACCGGTGACAGCGGTTCTCCTGGTCATCACCATCTGAAACCCCACACAGAACCAGCAAACAGAGAGAACTGACAATTAAAACTAACCACCCACGACTACTATAAATCTTGAATTTATTACTGCTATTAAATTGGTTCATTAAGGTTCAAGTTGCTTAAGCAAATAAAATAAAGACAGGCTCCGACACAGTCATGCCACACACCGGCATAACCATGCCCCACACGACCCTAACAAAAAGACAAACGAAGAAAAACACACGCGCAAGCCTACTAACTGCTCGTCTACTGCTGCGACGGGCCAGGACGGAAGGTGAGCAACAGCGCATCCTCCGTGCTACCAACGCCGGAGGCTTCCCCCTCCTGGGGAACCACGGGCGCGGGCTCGGCACGAGGGGTCTCGACGAAGCAAGTCCACGCCAGGGACTGACGAACAAGCTCGGGCCTGGAGGTGCTCTTGCGGGCGGTGATCTTCTGGCTGCGGCAGACGCGGCGACGCTTGGGGCGGCAGACCTCTCCCTGGGCGATCTTGAGCTGAAGCAGCTGCGCCTCCACCGCGTCGAGGTCCTTCTTGAGCTGCAGGTTCTCCTGACGCAGCTCCAGGATCTTCAGGTTGTTCTCGACCATCCCACGGCGCACCATATGATGGAAGTCGATACGAGCCGCGTCGTACGCCTCCACCATGCGCGCCAGGTGCACGATGGTAGCGTCATCCTCCGAGCTAGCATCTCGGAAGGTGGCGAAGTCGCGGGCTCCTCCGCGACGAGGGTGGTAGCGGTAGGGCGAGTGCTGCAACTCGTCCGAGTAACGCTGGTGAAGAGTGCCGATGGCGAGGAGAGCGGCGTTCTGGCAAGCGGCGGGGAAGGAATCTCCACCCGCGGTGACTGCCAGCGAAGTCCGCTCGGGAGAGCCAGAGAGGATCACTGCAGTGACCTCCCAAGCAGCGTGGGGCTCTGCGTCGTCTCCCTCCTGATCCGGAAGCGGCCTGGCCTGGTAATCCACTCCATGTGGATACCCCAAGACCACGCACATGCCCCGCAGCTCCAAGACGAAGCCAGCCATGTCCAAACCACGACGGGTAACGCTGCCGGCCATCTACAACCAAAAACAAAAAGAAAAGCAACATTTGAAAAGGTCAGATTTTGATGATAAATGAAGCAGCAAGACAGAGAGAGACTAAAGGATTTTCACAAATAAGAGAGGATTTTTATTTTGAAAATATCGCGACGGCTTGGGATCTAAGGCTCGTCCTAGGGTCAAGGAGGCTCTGATACCAACTTGTCACAACCGGAAATAACCCAACGGGCGTTCCTGACGTGCGTGCATTAATCCTTGTCCCAGGAGGCAAGGTACACCAAAAGTTGATACAATTCAGAGTTTAACAAGCGGAAGCGTAAATAGAATTATTACACGGGCAGCGAAGGCCCAACACACAAAGACAAACGAGAAACAGCGGAAGACTAGGGCGACGACCACAGGCGCTTGACGGCAGGCACGAGCTAGACACCAAAGCCTTCATCTTCCAGGAACTCCTCTTCTGAGGTTGGGAAAAGAATTGAACAAGACTGAGTACAACCACCGTACTCAACAAGACACTCCCACGAATGCATAATAAATGCAAGGGAGTACAAGGGAGTTATACATAAAGGGTTAGGGTTGCAGTAAACAGCATTTAAAGACATTTTGTTGCTCAAAGCCATTTTGTAAACACGATCCTAGAACTATACAATATTATTAATCAAGGCCGTGAACCCACACGAACCTGCCTTAACCCAAGGCCTACGATGATTCAGACCGAACTGGCAACCCGACCCTGGGTCCCAGCTCGTCCCAAGCCAACCCAGGCCAACCATTCCTCATTTTAGTTGTTAAGCAGGTTTTAAGAATTAAAACACTAACTTGGGTACATTGCTCGGCTTGCCCATAACCGAGGGCGCGGCTATTCGAATAGATTATACTCTGATCAGAGGTGTACATCTTTACCCACAAGACACGTCTTCCTCACGTGCAACCACGTGCCACATACCACCACGGTATACAGACGGAAGACGTGACATAGTTTCCGACCCATCCTAGCCATAGACAAGAGTACCGACCCAATCCCACCTACGGCCGGAACCCCCGGGACAGGCAGGCAGGACTGAGCCCCTAGCAGCAGAGCACCAACCCTGTGCCATGACATCTCGACTACCGGGCCGCAGCTCGTGTAGCCTTCATTTGCCCTGGAGAATGTCCATCGACCCCCGACTTCATCCATCTCCATCCGTGTACTTTTGTTTATAACTAGGCTGAGCCACAAACTAAGCCTTACCCACTAGACATGTGGAAGTACGGTAGTGCTTTGCAACAGAGGCCCGAAGACCGGTCCTTATATGGCCGAGGTGCTACTATCAAAACCATGCACCCCGAGCCCAGCCGAAAACCATTTTAGGGATTTTGAATAAAGGGGGAGGTGTGATTCCAATTCCACAATAAACCAACAATTCCAAAGTGTCCAGGTGATATGAATATTCCCAAAGTCTAGAGTTGTAAAACCACCTAATGTTACCTAATTAAACAGCGAAGCATCTACCTAAAATCATACTAGTGGTACCATGAGTAGAGTGTCCACTAGTTGGGGTTTTGTTTATTCTAGGGTGAACAAGGTAATAATAACAATAACAATAATAAGGTCATAACAAGGTAAATAGGCATGGCTAAATAAAACAGTGATAACGCGGGAATTTAAATAAAGCGATAATGCAATAATTTAAATCAACATAATTTTATAAATTGGGATTCAATATGATCAAGATGATGTGTCTTGCCTTGCTCGCTTTCCCAACCGACGGCTTCAACTTCCACGAAGAGCGGATCTTCCGAAGCTGCAGCGTCTACACGACCAACGGAAAAGAAAAGGCTTAAACTCTAATAAATTCCACATAACAGCAGAAACAAAGCACAAAAATGGGTTCTTGACTTCATAAGGAAAAAATTAGAGACTTGAACGGTCCAATTCCGAGTTCAAATGACCAAGTTATGGCCATTTGAAGTTTATATGCTCTTTAAATGGATATTTGCGAATTTCTTCATTTAAATTTTAATTTAAAAACGCATTTATTGCGTCAACCGGGAGAGAGGGCGCGCGGACCGGGTCCACGGGAGTGGGGCCCACGCGGCAGCCTCTCGGTCCACGGTGGACCGGGAGCACGCGGCTGGCGGCGGCCGGCGCCGTGGGTCCCACGCGTCAGCCGCACCCGCGGGCGCGGGCGGCTGACAGCCGGGCCCCACCTGGCAGCCACGGGAGGCGGCCGAAGGCGGCCTCGCCGGCACGGCCGACGGGAGGCGGCGCGCCCGCGCCCCGATGGTCACCGCCGGCGACCACCGGCGCGGCGGAGCGGCGCCCGAGAGAGAGGAGAGAAGAGGGAAGCGAAGCGGCGGTCTTCGGCTCACCCCGGGTCGACGGCGGCGACGGAGACGGCGACCGAAGCGGAGGAAGGCGGCGGCGCGGTTCGGGTCGACGAGGACGACGGCGCTCCGGCGGTCGGCGGGCGAAACGGAGGCGCGGACGAGGTCGACGCGGACGCGGCGAAGCCGATGGAGGCGATGCCGAAGCGGGAGGAGGTCCGGGGCGACGACGGCGGCGAACCGAAGCTCGGCGGCGACGGCGGAGAGAGAGGACGACGGCGCGGGCTCGATTCCGACGGGGAGAGAAAGCGGCGAGCGGCGGAAACGGAGGAGAGAGACACGGGGATGGATTATATAGCGTCGGGAGCGAGAGAGGGCGGCCGGAGAGGAAGGAAACGGCCGCGGCGATCTCGGGCGCCATTGATGACGCCGGCGAGGATTGCGGGAGTGAATCCGGACGAATCCGAGGGAGAGAGAGGGGGGAAAGCGGGGGAAAAGAGGGAGGGAATCACGGGGAGTGATTTCCCCCTCTTTATTGCGCGCGGGGACGGCGGGATGCGGCGGATTCGGCGGCGGCGGCGGCGCTAGGGCACGGGCGGGCGGCGGGCGCGGCGCGAGGTTGGGGATGACGGGTGGGCCCCACCCGTCAGCGAGGGTGGCGGGCGGGCCCGCCCGTCAGCGGCGCATGCGCGGGGAGGGAGCCGATGGGCCGCGGGGAGAGGAGAGAGAGGGAGGGGGCTGGGCCGAGCCGGCCCAAGAAGGGAAGGGGGGGGAAAGAAGACTTTTTGGGATTTTTCTTTTTATAAAACCATTTCAACTTTGTTTATTTCTTTTCAATTATTATTTGTGCTCTGAAAATTCCACTAAAATTTATTTACACATTTTAGGCTTTTAGGAAATATTCAAAAATCCTCCAAGCCTCATTTGACTTTTATCTTTGCACATTTTAATTGTTGGAGGCTTTCACATGAATTTTTAATTATTCTAAGCACAATTTTGAGGATGTATTTTAGAGTCGATTTGGGACGCGACAAATAGGATGTAAGGTTATTACCTGACAATTCAGAGGGCCGAACCTGTATAAAAATCCTCGCCTCCGTCTCCTTTATCTCAGTCTCGCATATATTCTAGTACCAACGATCCTCATACTATACAAATACCGGAATCGTGACATTAAACGTCAACAACATGTATATACAATACAATATGAATATCATGTATTGGTTAGTTTGGTTAAGTTAATACAAAATTTAAAATTATGTTACTATTTTAATATACTTTAATAATAAAAATTAAAAATATACGTATTATTTGAGGAAAAAATATAACAATATTAGCCGTGCAGATTTCGCGGGCTTATCATCCCAGTTATGTCGTAATTACATTCTAATCTTTATATATCTTAGTTGTATATATATTTTTAATATTTATATATAAGTTATATTGTAGTTATAGTACAGTTACGGTGGAATTATATTATAACTATGGTAATTAGATTTGAAGTTTTTCACTCAAAAAGCAGTTTTTTAAAAGTACCTTTTCTAAATAAGTGCATTTGCCCTTTTGCATCTAAGGCTAGTGTAGTGTCCATTGACAAGAACAACGCTTTTTTTCAAACCCCTCGATTAGGCTAACAGTGTCCATTGACGTTTCTAAACCCCTCGAGTAGTACTTAGAAGCCAAATTAAGTGCAAGTGTTCCCCGCAAAATACAAAAATAAAAAAGAAACGTACGTCAATGGACACTGTTCGATATATACATATACTCTATAATTAACGTCAAAGAATTAAGTGCAAGTGTGCAACATGGTCTATATATATACACTCTATAATTAATGTGATAAACTGGTAGTAAATATCTAGAGCAGCACCTATCATGGTGCGATCAGTGACAAATTTTACAACCTTATCTTCCGGCACATCGTAAAGCTATATGCACGTCACCAGTAAATTTAACCAACCATGCATGCAACTATGCAAGAGTATATGCAACTACGAGCTGCGGGATCGCAATTTTTTTGTGGGCGTTGCCCGTGCCATGAGCCCATGAGTCGTCTCTCCCCTCCTCTTTTGCTAGCGGAGGAAGCTTCCTCTCGCCTTCCTCCTGCACGGCCTGCACCGAACACCTGACGTTATCTCCCTCGGGCCTCTGCTCGCCTTTCCGGCCGCCGCGAGTAGTGGTTCAGGTGAGAATTGTGAGATCGGTGGTGAACCGGCCCCCGGCGACGCATGCAACTTGCGATTGATCATTCAGAAAAACGAAAAAAAAAAAAGGTTGGGTACGAGTGGCTGTGTGATTGCTGCGCATCCACCTGACAGATGGGAACAAACGCAGCCAACGTATGCGTGCATGGTCAATTGCGATAAACATGTGGCCATTGATCGGCAACATGTACATGCATGCGTGCGAGGATCAGGTAAATTGAGCGCGTGGGCGGCTGCCTGGTGTCATCGACCTTGTGGCGATATCTGAATGGGATTTTGCGAGATTTAGGAAGTAAATAATTAATCACGGCAGCAGTTTGGTATAGGAGGCCGGCCGCCTTTCGAATTGCAGCTCTGTATTGGAGAGGGAGGGATATAGTTATACGAGGAATAATCACGTAATATCCATGCATGATTCCTCTTGTACTCACGGCTTACGTCTTGCATGAGCATCACACCACTTACAGCGGTGTCCTCGATGTTTCAGGGGTGTCTGATCGAACCAGCACTCGAGCAGTATTTTGTGGTTTTGTCTGATTGGTATCTCACGCGTGTATATCTATATATATGTTAGTGTATTCCAAATGTCCACAACTCCACATCTATGTTGAGCACTCTCTGTTGCACATGTTAGGAACACATGCTGCTCACCGGAGATGCCGAAACCACAGAAAATTCATTATCTGCATAAATGGGAGAGTTAATTTATAATAGGATATACACAAATTATTTGTATGTCATTTACATGGTTACGGATGTTGAGTTGTGATACAAATTCATTTGCACTTAATAAAGGCCAGCTTCTGCCGTAGTGGAGCAGAGGCCCGTCGCCGGGAGGCTTGGGCCACCATATATATACCTCTTGTAAGCCGCCATGCGGCGTTGTAACCTCACCTCAGATATAGTGAAGATATTTTGCTGGCTGGCGCCCGTGGTTTTTTCTCTCCTGTTTTGGAAGGGTTTTCCACGTTAAATCTCGTGTCTTCTGTGATTGATCTATTGTTTTTTATCGTTTATTCGCCTATCGTTTCCTAACAACGGATAATTTTGTTTTAGAAAATAATAACATAGATAATTGCGTGATGTATCACTTTAATATGCAAGTTTAAATTCGATCTACACGTTAAAAAATTCTTTTGTTTGCGAGAAAGAATAACCAATGAATAATACTTGTACTACTCAAGGTGTAGATTGTTTCTCCTCTCATCCTATGAAGCAAATTTTAAGTTATTCTTTTAGGGGGTGATAGTTGATTAATGCATCAATATTATCATTTTTAAGATTTTGTTATAGGTATTTGAGAGTTACAAACAAACAAAAGGACATATCTTTAGGGGGGAAAACCAGTTCCCTACGAAGCATAAGGTCTTCCAAGAAATGCACCATGAGAACTTCCAACCAAATAAGTTAGTAACTTGCCATGGCTCATATCTATACTATTTTAAATTATGTTAGTGGTGGTGTCCAAGTCTACACCAACACCACAAACTCAAATTAGCTATCATAAACATAAGATCCCCACGACACGTAAATGGCTATAGAATTGCTAATTCAAGAATTATAAGGGGTTACATACAAAACCTTCAAATTCATCTTCCATCTACAGATTAATTATAAGTTTCTAATCCTGTATTATCTGACCGTACGTATAACTTGTCGAAATAGATAAAAAGAGGTGATCTAGCAGTATATTTCAGTATGGTTGCTTTTGAAGATCAAATTATATGCCTAATTAACTAACTATGCTATAAAATTGTAATTTTTGTTTTACTTTTATCTTTAACAATATCTGTTGCAACGCACAGGTCTCTAGCTAGTTTCTCAAAGAAAGAACACATAATGATGCTTCTAGAAAGAACATATATTTATGCTTCTACGTATGGTTATTCTGGTTTGATTTCTAGCTAGTGATTGTCACTTCATTCGGAACCTCAATCACTTTCTGTTATTTAGAACGAGCCATTTCTCATTAAAAAGAGCGGAAAACAAACAAACTTTTCTGGCTGTTACCTGCTAGTGACCATTGGTGACTAACTCGCCAAACATGCATGGACTGATGGGCCATTGGATCGGTCGATCCTTCTGACGGAAAGCAAGAAAAAACAGAAAAAGTCGGGTGAAACTTCCCCTGCTGCGTGCTGCCGGCCGCCGTAAAATACAGCACTTCGCATTGCGAGTCTCGCGCCTTCCTCCGCGATATATACGCTCGCACACTCACGCTGCCTCCTCACTAGCTTAAGCTCGGGAATCCTAAGTAAGTGAAAGCTTAGCTAGCTTTGCATAAATCCAGCTCTCTCTGCTAATGGCGGGCGTCGAGGTGTCCAAGCCGTCGAGGCGCCTGTCGCCGAAGGGGAGCTTCAAGCTGAGCCTGCCCAGCCTGCTGGCGTGCGGGCAGTGCAAGGCCACGGCCGTCTCGCCGCCGGAGTCCCCCACGGGCGTCGGCGCGAGGTCGTTCTCCTCGTCGGCGTCGTCGTCGGCGGGGACGTCCCGGGGGAGGGAGCGCGACCGCCTGGCGGAGCTCCGGGAGATCTTCCGCCACTTCGACCGCGACATGGACGGGCGGATCTCCGGCGACGAGCTCCGCGAGTTCTTCGCGTCCATGGGCGACGACTCCGGCGCCGCCGCCGCTGCCGCGGCGGCGATGGGGCTCGACGGCGCGGCGGGCGGCGGCGACAACGGCGGTGGTGGGCTGATGCTGGCGTTCGAGGACTTCGTGCGGATCGTGGAGCGGAAGGGCGGGGAGGAGGAGGAGCGGGAGGACCTGCGGCGCGCGTTCGGGGCGTTCGAGGCGGTGAAGGGGTCCGGGAGGATCACGCCGCGCGGGCTGCAGCGCGTGCTCAGCCAGCTCGGCGACGAGGCGTCCGTCGCCGAGTGCGAGGCCATGATAAGCGCCTACGACGACGACGGCGACGGCGAGCTCGACTTCCACGACTTCCACCGCATGATGAGCCAAGACTAAGCTATAGCTCGCCATGCCGTGCGTGCGTGTTCCGCGCCGTCCGTCGCCGCGTCGTCACGAGGAAATTTGCCTCCGCGGGTTCGATCGTGTCTGTTCGTGTGTGTGCTGTTGTGTACGTGTTCGTGCGGGTTGTGCGGGGGGCCGGCTGTGACTTTGTGAGATGGAGTGTGTGTTTTGGCCGCGTGATCGTATCGATGTGCGTGCGTGCGTGCGTGCGCGCCGCGCGCGGCGCGGCGACGTACGGTTGTCTGCTTCGATCGGTCGATCTATGTATATGGTGCACGGACGCGGGACGCCTTAGCAATTTAGCTGTGCTTTGTTTAACACGAAACCAGCATGAGTACTAGTAAAAAAATTCCCTTGCACCTCTAGCTAGGGGCAGTATCTGTTTTGTCTTCTTCCACTGATCGGTGCACCGATGCCACGAGTTGCTTTGGCTCGCCATGCCAAGAGTCCGTGACTTTGCCTTGGTCGAGGTCGTGCTTTCGTGAGGCTCCCTGTGTCTTGCAGAGGGTACGAGTCCGCTAAGGTTATTAGTCAGGGTTTACAAAACCGACGGCATTCTTTCTGAAGCCATGGTCAACACTTCAGTATGGAGCGTGGTCTCATCTCTTCTAAGACGAATATTCGCGTTAGCTCGATCGAGACCACACCCCGGTAGAATGCCGCGACACGCAACAGAGGGTCAGGTAGTTTCATTAGCTTTTCGTTGCTTTTGGACGAGGAACAGGCGAGGAACAGATGCCTCACCCCAAGCCGTCGCCCCGCGTCGTTGTTGCTCCTACCCCGAGAAGAAGATGGAGAGGGAGAGGAGAGTCGTCGCCGGGGAGGGAAGAAGAGAGGAGAGGCCGCGATGCCACCGAGGCGGAGAGGAGAGCTCGAGCAGAGGGAAGAGGGCGGAGGAGCTCGGCGAAGCTCGGATGGTGAAGTGGGACGGCGTGGGGAGAGGGGATTTTGGGGTGTTGGTGGGGAAAAAGGGGAGGGAGGAGAGATTTTATATTAATTTCTGGATTTTTAGGTGTTTAGTGTAAAATTTGAACTTCTATATAAATTGGAAAATTGTGAGGACTAAAGTGAAAAATACCAAGGGCTGAAATAAAAAATGAGACTACCACCTGAAGCAACTTGCACCGTTGGAAATTAGCTTTTTGGGGGTGTTGCCTCATCCTAGATGGCACTTGAGGGTACCCCTTGTGTTGGCCATGCCTTGATAAGCTATAGGTTCGGCTTAAGGTTGTGTCGATGTTGTGAACAGAAATACTCTTACTAGGTTGCTAGATGATATAAACTTTGGTGGGGGAGGAGCTCCTTTTTTTTTTTTTGAGACTTGCTGGTTAGCTGCTAACCCCAGCGTGTGTACTGTTGCCTTGGGTTTAGCTGTTGTAAACAAATTGTTAATTTATTTTGGGAAGGCTTGGTTTCTAAAGGTAGGTAATGGAAGTTTAGCTGTTGTAAAAAAAATGTTTATTTATTTTGGGAAGGATAAGGTAGGAGTAAGGGGTGTTTAGATCCAGGGATATAACGTCTTAGCGTGTCACATCGGATATTATATATGATGTTGCATGGGGTGTTCGGACACTAACAAAAAAAACTAGCGAGATAAATTTATTAAGCCTAATTAATCCGTCATTAGAAAATGTTTACTGTAACGCCACATTATCAAATCATGAAGCAATTAAGCTTAAAAGATTTGTCAAGCAAATTAGTCGTAATTTGTGCCATTAGTTATTTTTTAAGTCTATATTTAATACTTCATGATGGTGTTCAAATATTTGATATGATAGGGTAAAAAATTTTAGGATGGGATCTAGAGAGGACAAATTTCTCCTAATAGAATCCTTGTGTTTCTGAGCAATTTCTCGGCAATTCTCCGAATACTCACTGTTCCTGCACAATCAGAAGACAAGGGGTGTGTTTAGTTCACTTTAAAATTGAAAGTTTGGTTGAAATTGAAACGATGTGACGGAAAAGTTGAAAGTTTATTTGTGTAGAAAAGTTTTGATGTGATGGAAAAGTTGGAAATTTAAAGAAAGGAAAAAAATACGAATTGCCCGCTGAACAATCGTGACAGTATGAGTTACCCCCCCCCCCCCCCCAACCTCAAAACCGGACATTTGATACCCTAAACTATTGAAACCGGACAAATTACCCCTCTGGCTCAACCCGGAGTGGTTTTGCTCCTACGTGGCACACACGTGGCGTCAGGTGGCAATCCAATAAAAAAATATTTAAAAACTTTGGGCCCACTTGTCATGTACTCCTACCTCACCCCTCTCTCTCTCCTCTCTCATCCGCTGGGGAGCACGGCGAGCACGCCGGGGAGAGCGAGCGGCGACGGTGAATGCGAAGCACTTTGTCGGCAACCGCGTCCGCGGCGGCGACGCTTGAGACGCGCGAGATGGAGCTTTGCAGGAGGCGGATGGCTGCAGTGTGGTGGTGGTGGTGGTGGTCCGGGCAGAGAAGGTGGCGGCGACGGTGGAGTGGGGGTGGCGGTGAGGGGAGGGAGAGATAGGAAGCGACGGCGAGGGAAGGGGTGACACGAGCTTGTAGGGACAACAGCAGCGGACGACGACGACGAGACAACGTTCCCCGCCGAGCCGAGCTCGTCCTTAGCCACCGCCGGGGTGCCGTGCTCGTCGAGAGAGGGGGAGAGAGAGAGAGAGAGTGAGTGAGTGAGAGAGGGGAAGAGGAGAGAGAGGTGCGGGAAGACCTCCGCCGCCGGCCGCCGGTCTCGAGGTCCGCTCATCGTGGGCCACGCCGCACGCCCTGAACGCCCCCGCCACGCCCACCGCCGGCCTCGGGGTCCGCTCTCCCGATGGCACCACAGAGAGACAGAGAGAGATAGGAGGGGAGGGGGGAGGCCGCTCGCCGTAGTCGCCGTCGTGGGCCGCGCCGCGCGCCATCAACACCCGCCGCCGGCCTGGCGCCCTGCTGCAGTTGCCGCCGCTTGCCATAGTCGCCGCAGCTGGACAGACAGCGGCGGCGCCACCCTCCTTAGCTCGCGGGATGGAGGATCGGCGCAGCCTGCTCAGGCTGCCGCCAGCCTCGGCCTCCGCGCCCGCCCGCCTCCGGCCTCCACCCCCGCAACGCTCGCAGCCATCCACGCCGCCGGCCACCCGTCGGCGTCTGCTCCTCGCCCGTCTGTAGCCCGCCGCCGCCTCCGCGCCCGCCCGCCGCCCGCCCGCCTGCGTCGGCGTCGGCTCCTTGGTCCTCGCCCGCCCGCCCGCCGCCCGTCGGCGTTGGCTCCTCGGCCGCCGACCGCCCGCCAGCCGCAGCCTGTGTTGAATGAGAGAGAGAAGGGAGAGAAGGAGAGAAAAAACTGACAGGTGGGTCCCACCTGTTTTTATTTGTTTTTGCTGACTGTATCGCCACGTGTGTGCCACGTAGGCTGAAAACCGCTTCAAATCGAGTAAGGGGGGTAATTTGTCCGGTTTCAATAGTTTAGGATAGGGAAAAGTCCATTTTACACCCTCGAACTCTTATACTTGTCTAAAATACACCCCCGAACTACAAAACTTGATATAACACACCCTCGAACTGTCAATACTGAACTCTTAACCCCTCCGGGCTGTTTTTACCCTGGTTTTTTGCCACGGCGGATGCCACGTCAGCCCTAGCCACGTCAGCCCTAGCCCACGTCAGCGCAAAACATAAAATGGGCCAAGCCCATATTTTCTTCCCTCTCTCTCTCCCTCCCATTTCATATTCTCTCCCCCGGGCAGGGAGGGAGAGAGAGAGAGGAGAGAGAGAATATGGACTAGGCCCATTTTATGTTTTGCGCTGACGTGGGCTAGGGCTAACGTGGCATCCGCCGTGGCAAAAACCAGGGTAAAAACAGCCCGGGGGGTTAAGTGTCCGGTATTGACAGTTCGAGAGTGTGTTATGTCCGGTTTTGTAGTTCGGGGATGTATCTTAGACAAACATAAGAGTTCAAGAATGTAAAATGGACTTTTTTTTTTAGGATATCAAATGTCCGGTTTTGAGGTTCAGGGGTAATTCATACTGTCGCGATTGTTAAGGAGGGTAATTCGTGTGTCACACGGCGCGCGTATAAAAACCGCTCGCCGCCTCCAACGGTCGGCAAGATCCAAACCGGTTCAAATCCCCAAGCCACCGTCTCTTCCCATCTCCCCATCATCCCACCCCCCGAGTCGACACCCGCCGCCGCTCCGAACCATCAAATCAACCACCTCGCCGCCATGGATTTGCCCAAGCGAGTTCTTCCGAATGGTGAGGGGGTGCTGCCGCCCGGATCTAATCTAATCTAGTCTCCTCTCCGCGTATAATTCCCCTCAATTTTCGGTTGCTTCGTCGCTCAATCCGCTTTTACGCGCCGTGTGCAGGTTCCCCGCGAGGAAGTCCCATGGCGACGAGGCGCATGGACGCGGAGGCGGACGAGAACCTGATGGCGTGGAGCGAGAATCCGGGGCGTGCCGGTGCCGTGGCGGAGTGGGCCGCGTCTCCGGAGAGGAAGAAGGTGCTGGGTGAGAGGAACGGCGGAGGCGACGGGAGCGGGAAGGCCGCGTCGCCGCCTCCGTTCTTCTCCCAGGCGAAGCCCGTGACGAGCCCGCCGTCGCTCTCCTGCCGCGGCGAGGGGCCGTACGACCCGAAGACGAACTACACCACGCCGCGGCCGGAGTTCCTGCGCTACAACCCCGAGAAGTGCCGCGAGATCCTCCTCCGGCTGGAGCGCGAGGCGGAGGACGAGTCGTCCAGTGCCACCTCGGCCACCCCCGCCGCCTCGGAGTGCGTGTCCTCCGGGTCATCGGTGAGAGGCGGCGAAGCCGAACTCGACCGCGCCGACGCCGAGGAGGAGGAGAAGGAGATTGAGATTCCGTCTCCTCGTGGTGGGTGGGCACGGCGGCTGCTTCTTCTGCTCCTCGCCGTGACCTGCTCTTGCTGCTACATCTATTGTATGAGCTCATCTCCCTTTCATACTTCACAAATGGGCCTCGATTTTGCTGGAACAACTGGGAGCGTGCATGATGCTAGCGCTGATCAAGTAGGTTCTCTGGAGTTGCGAGCACCAACTGAGATGATGGGTTCTCTGGAGTTGCGAGCACCAACTGAGATGATGGGTTCTCTGGAGTTGCGAGCACCAACTGGTTCACATCATGTGTTTGAAGAAGCTACAGATCAAACTGTGCCCAACGACAGTGAAAATGCAGCCCAACTGTATGGCCCCAGGGGTGGTTCTCGTAAAGACTTCATGGCGACTGCTGCGATGGGTTTGGCAGATTCATGCCCAAATGTTCCATTCGGAGAATTTACATGCCAAATTGGGGACAGAACCGTGGAGGATGTGCAGAATTCCAAGGAAGATTTTCAACTGAGTGAATTGATGGTTGCAACCTCTGAGAATGCCGAGCAATTGGGTGAAGTTGTAAGCCTGAATGAAAATGTCACTGCAGATTCCATTGGTTCCACCTACACCGCTGATATGGTGGAGGGAGGGTCAGGGTTAGTTCATCAGGAGGAGGCAGGGGAGGATCACTCGCAACACTCCCAGCAGTTGGCCTCCATGGAGAAGACAATGGAACAAGAAAACGAGGCAGTGTATGATGGAGAGGGCTTGGAAAATAACAGATTGGATCAGGCAACCGAGCTATTGGAGTATGAGAATCCAGCTGCAGCTGCAAAGGCAATAGTAGCTATGGTAAAATCACTGTGGCCTTCAATGAAACTTCACTTGATGGAGATCTTGGTGTGCTTGTCTGTTGCAGCATTTGCAATTGCAGCTGCTATGCTCAAGTGCTTCCAGATGTCTCCTAAGGGTGCATCAGTGCCAACACGTAGGCTTGAACAACCCCCTTTAGCTCCAAATCCAAGATTGCCAGTGCTCCCTTCACCCCAATCTGTGCTACAACCTGTGCAACTGACAGTTCCCAAAGTAGAACCGCCTGTCAATTTGAAGATTCCTACACTATCACCTTTGCACAAGCCTGAGCTATTTGCCAGCTTCAGGGAACAGGTGCCATTGCCAGAGCCCATACCAGTGTCATCTGTCAACCTCAATAATGCTGTGCAATTTCCACTGCCCAGGCAGATTGATTCCGGGAATCGTCCTCAGAAAGTTCACCAAGATGATGCTGGCAGTGCTAGGATTCCAGACAGCTATTCTGTTGGCCGTAGAGACATTGACAGCTCGAGACCTCCAGTGGTGGCATTGCTTGGGGAGTTCTCACTTGTGGATGCAAGTAGCTCAAGAGGAAGCTCCCGGAAAGGATCAAATGAACATGCTGGGGATGTTGCAGTTCAGGAACCATCAGTAACTCTGAGAAAAGATGTGGTGAAGATGCAGAAGGAAACTACAGCAATTAAAAGCCCTAGTGCTCGAAAAACGAAAAAGGAGGTAAAATTCAGTGTCCTCAAACACTTATCTTCACAGCTACACGCTACACATAGTGTTCAGATGCTTAGATAAGTCTTTTATCATCATACTGCTGGCATTAATATGTTTCCATAATGGTCAAGCATTTGTTTTAGTACACAATATCGAGCTGTGGGTAGCAATGCTACTTATTCACTTCCTTTTGTTTTCTGCATCAGGAAAATGTTGCAAAGGTAGAGAAGAAGGATGTTACCACGCCAACTCCATTGAGACGCTCAAATCGTCTCCTTAACCGGGTGACTTCTCCTTGAGCCAGAATGACACATTAACACTGTCAACAGATGCTGATCCTTACTGTGGAGTGGAGAGAGTTTCGGGACTACAACTCCTGGCTGTTACCCAAGCAAGTTAGCTTTTCTTCTGTAGCACTTAGCAAGTTAGTTGACGTACAAGACTGCAGTAATAACTCATTTAGTCCTCTTCTCAAAGTACCCGTGGAATCTCATTCTATATTCATGATGCTTTGATGTTCATGTACTACTCATTTTCTACTCCTGACGGTAAAAACCTGTAACTGATGGATGTATTGGATATATGGTTGTGTCCTGGTTTACCTAATTGAGTCAGTCAATATGCTTCTGAGTCTGCTGATCGCTTAAATCTCCGTCCTGTGGCTGTGCTGAATGTGCTGTGTAAAGACTGAGAAGAGTTGATCAGTCGATTGATGTACCAGTAACAAAGGATTATTACTGTTTACCTGGCTATTTATTAAGTGTAGTAGGTATGGCTAACTCTATGGATTGGAGCGGACTGGGAGTATAACTAACCATATCTTCACAGCCCACGGATTTTATTTCAATTTTCATGTCAATGCGAGGGACCTAGTCCAAAACCACCTGTACACTGTTCTCTCTAAGAAAACACAGCCCTATGTGGAACCCTGGAATTGGCAAAAAGATTATCCCGAAGCGTCCCATCCACGCGACGCGGCACAACCTCCCGCGCCCAACACACTCACCATTCCACGGTACAAAAGAGAGAAAAAAACACCCGCCGCAACGCAAACACTCACACACACACAACCACCAAAAAATCCAAGAAAAACCCGCCGTCTCGAGAGGCCGCTCAGCCATGGAGCTCGCGGAGGCCGTCCGGGACGAGACAGCCATGGCCATGCGCCTGCTCGGCCACCTCGCGCGCGCCCCACGCGGCGGCGGCGGCGGCGGCGACCAAAACCTGGCCGTCTCCCCGCTCTCGCTCCACGCGGCGCTGGCGCTCCTCGGCGCGGGGGCCCGCGGCGAAACGCTCGACCAGATCGTCGCCTTCCTCGGCCCCGCGGGTGGCCCCGCCCACGCGGCGCTCGCGTCCCACGTCGCGCTGCGCTCCCTCGCCGACGGCAGCGGCCCCGGCGATGACCGCGGCTGGCCCAAGGTGCGGTTCGCCAACGGCGTCTGGGTCGACGCCGCGCTCCGCCTCAAGGCCGCGTACGCGCGCGTCGTCGCCGACAAGTACCGCGCGGAGGCGCGCCCGGTGTCCTTCCGAGACAAGGTGAGCCCCCGCGCCTGACTAACAAACCTCTCCTCCATCTCCATGTGATTCATCCATCCAATCTGATATTTTGGTTCTTGCCTATTAATCTCTCTTGGTCGATGATGCACGTACAGCCAGAGGAAGCGAGGCGGGAGATCAACGAGTGGTTCGAGAGCGCGACGGCCGGCCGGATCAAGGACTTCCTGCCCAAAGACGCCGTGGACCGCGCGACGCCAGCCGTCCTCGGCAACGCGCTCTACTTCAAGGGCGACTGGGAGAGCAAGTTCGACGCCCGGTCCACGAGCGACGACGTCTTCTACCTCCCCGACGGCGGCCATGTCTCCGCGCCGTTCATGACGAGCGGCAAGCGCCAGTACATCGCCTGCCCCGCCGGTTACAAGGTCCTCAGGCTCACGTACGCGCGCGGCCGCGACACCGACCGCCTCTTCTCGATGTACATCTACCTCCCCGACGAGCGCCACGGCCTGCCTGACATGCTGCGCAAGCTGTGCTCCGACCCGGCGGCGCTGATCGAGAGCTCCGCCACCCTGACGGAGAAGGTCCCCGTGGGCGCCTTCATGGTGCCGAGGTTCACCCTGTCGTACAAGACGAACGCGGCGGAGACGCTGCGACAGCTCGGGCTGCGCCTGCCGTTCGAGTACCCCGGCGCCGACCTGTCGGAGATGGTGGAGTCATCGCCGGAGGCGGAGAAGATCGTCGTGTCGGCCGTCTACCACGAGTCCTTCGTCGAGGTGAACGAGGAAGGCACCGAGGCGGCGGCGGCGACCGCCGTCGTCATGACCTTTGGCTGCGGGGCGCCATCGGCGCCGGTTCACGTCGTGGACTTCGTCGCCGACCACCCCTTCATGTTCCTGATCAAGGAGGACCTCACCGGCGTGGTGGTCTTCGCCGGGCAAGTCACCAATCCTTCGTCCTCGGCCTAGGTTTCGATGCGGTGAAGTAACAGCGAAGAGAACACGTACGGAGCGGGTTCGTCAGATCATATCCCTGTAGTGATCTTTGCGTGTAAGTATTGTATTGTAGTAGCAACTAGGAGTATATATCAGTTATGCAGCAAAAGGAATAAGTACAGTATTGGTGTCTCGTTAAAAAAAACATGAAAATTTGTTAACTGTGCACGAAACTGGAAGCATATTATTCATAAGCAGCTGTAGGAACTTAGTATCATTCATGCAAAATTGTTTACTGTGCACGAAACTGGAAGCAACGAGGTTACGGAATGTGTCTACGCGACAATCATGTTAGGTCGCTTCAGCAGTCGTCTCCTTTGGCAAAATCAGTGCAATTAGGCATTCGGTCGGATGGGGCGGAAGTTCTAGCATCCCACAGGCCTCAGGCGTGGAAGGAAGGATAAATAGTAGCCTTGACCACAATGGCTTGACAGATGGAATCTTGATCACACCGGCGCATTCTCTCTGTTTCAGATAGGATATAAAATCCCGGAACTGCAAGATAAACACACAGTAGTGAAGGGTTAATGTGGTTTCATATAAAAATAGTTATTCAGGTAGTGGGGTTGGCAGTGTATATAATAAAATCATACCCCTTTCTGATCACCATTCGAACAGGGTAATAGCCGACAGACCTCTCTCTGCAAAGTGAAATAACAAACAGTAAACATTTTTTCCCCTGCAAGATGCGATAAATAAAAGTAGCTCAAGATTCTCTCTGCACCACATTGAAATACATCAGCCCCATCATTAATATATTAAAAACATTTCTGTTTAATATAGATAAATCGTTATATGGACGCATTTGCCCCACAATGAACACCAAGTACTTAAATTGTACTCCAAAGAAAATTCATTGACATATCAACTTCCACATCTGAAACATAGCCATGCTAACCTACAAGTGGCTTAGCATCATTCACCGTACAATCGGCTATAAATTAGCTGCTCACGGCTTATGGCTTATGCCTAACGATCTGCTGCTTTTCATGCATACATAGTGAATTGAACTAAATAGCAAAAGATGCTATTTGCCATATTTCAAGTTCAGAGATATGACCATGCACCATTAGCTGAATTAAATATCAAGAATTTCAATTTAAAAACAATATAGTAGTATTAGCACTGCATTTATTAAAGAAAAATCTCAAAATGGTTATTCCCTTACATCCAGGTATAAAATATTCACTTATTACTTAATTTTAGCTCAATCATCTCAAATAAAACCAAGATGATAAAATGGAGATCCCTTATGCAATGAACTTGTGCCAAATTAACAAGCATCAATGCTGAGGATCCTGGCACCTAAATTCATATATATCATGGACTAAATGTAGAAATGTTCTCATGGTGCAGTTTAGATGGAACATGGTACAAACGCACAACAAAAAAGCATGATTGATGAAAATACAAGAACAGTCTTCAGAAAAATGCCAACAAAAAAAAAAGACTAAATTATGGTGAGACTACTTAAACTGTAAAATTACACTAGGCTAGAAGTATTTCTGAAATAGAACATGGCCTTCTAGAGTCTTACTTTGCTAGGTGGAGTATTGGAGAAAGTTGTCTTCACATGTTGGTAATCCGTTCGCTTTGTCACATCTAATCTTGAAGGCCACCTGAATGTGCAAACAAGAATGTTTTAGGAGAATATGTAATGTTACAAATAATAGAATGTGTAGGCTGGATTGATGTATCCCTTACCCTGTCGGTTCAGAAACTGCATGTTCATATCTACAAGCATCCAACTCTATTCTACTTGCATAGATTGAACAGTAATGTAAACCACTTTTTGAAAGAGAGCCCTGCCATCGAGGATGAGAACGTTGCTTTTGTGAGTCAGAAGGGTCAGTAGCAGGTTGAAGCGGAGGAGGGGAATTTGGGGGTGGTGGCACAGAAGGCGGCTGAGTAATAGGTAGTGGTGGTGGAGATGGTGGTGGTGGTGGTATATCTTGACGAGTAAATGGTGGGGGGGCTACATTTGGTGGAGGTGGAGGCGGAGGTGGCCTTTTCTCAGACTGCTGTGCTGAACCTCCAGGAAACTGTGTAAGAGGGGTAACAGAAGATGGTATAAAAGGAAGAGGAGCAGGTGGATTCATACGGAAGCTACTTCCAGGCATCATTCGAGGAGAAGCATGACTGAAGGATGGATTTGGGGTAGTATTTTCCCACGGACTTCCTGGACCAGGATATACAGGACGGACAAAAGAAGTTTGAATAGGCGGTGGTGGTATTACAGGACCACGGTGTGCAGAAACAGGTGGGCATGGAAGGATGCCTTGTGGAGCTCTGGGAGCCGATGGACCTGCATGTCAACCATACTGTTACATGGAGCCAACTCATGCACAAACTCGCAAAATTTGTTAAATTAAAGAATACTAGACTTACCATAAATTGGTCGCTCTGTTGGTACTGTGAAGCCTGCATTATACCCTGAAACCCTTGGATTCCTGCAGATTTGATTGTTTCATAGATGTGTAAAATTAAACAATCAATTGCATACAGCGGCAATGTGATACTCCCAAGGTGCAAGCAACAAATGACTTTCAAGCACTCAAAACCTTAATTTAGGTATACAAATTACTAAAATATAAGCAGATCGTAAAGAGCAGCATAACAAACAACAGTAGTTGACATAATGTTCTACCATGAGCTCAATGGAAAGGGAAGGCATACAAATCAGTATTCTGGAAAATATTTAAGCTTGGCATACCCACATGGAAAAAAAAAAAACCATGTTACAGAGACCATATATTTTTTACATTTTGCAGGTTGCAGACTTAACCAAATAATTTCATGATCATCAGGTGGCACTGATATATGAAAACCTAAGATGACGAAATTTTTGTCCACAGGCCTGCTTGACGTCAATATTAGTGCATGTAAAACCTATAGACTTTCATGCAGTTGGAGAAATGCAATCAAAGGCAAAGCTAATGGAAATACCGGCTATATGTATGAAGCTTTATATTTGAAAAAGCAGCCACTAGCATGATACAATGCACATAAGGCACCAGCAAACAACTAGGTACTAAGCAGTGAAGGAACAACCATGTAATGGTAGGTCAGTAGCACTTTGGAAGTTTGACATTATATCAGTATTTGACATACGAGCGCCAAAGTATATACAGATACATGCATAGTAGCACATACAGAATAGGAGGCTGCAGCACCAAAAATAAAGGACGGGTACTAAATGGCCCAATACCCAAAAAATTCAACAGAGGATCTAAATCGGCAAAAAATAGGTATGTCAAATCAGCGATAGCATCCTACATTCTAACAGTGCATTTTCACAAGATTCAAGATAGTTGGAAAAAAAAAAGAGAACATGATAATAAAACAGGTGCACAAATAGATCGATGGCATATGCAAACCAATACCACCCACTGCATATGATCGTACAAATCATGGGATGACTCCAAATTGCATTGACCAGATCTAGAAAAGTTGCATTAACAACAGACCGATTTAGATCACTTTGGGAGCTATGATAAAAAAATATACAAGTTTTAGAACTGTTGCAACCATCAACCATGGTTATATCTGTACAGGATTAAGAAGATAAGAAAAGGTTGAGCTAACCTGATCTCATGGTGACTGCTGTCAGAAACACTCGGGGCTAGCATTGGAACAGAAGGCGACAAAGTTTTATCATGCACAGATCCTGCATTGCATGTCCTTGATTCAACACTAATTGACTTCAGCCCAAATCTTGCACCATGCAGGTGAGATTTTGCAGTGGCAGCAGCATTAGGTGATCTATAATCTATCACGCAGTTCCCATCAAGCTTATTGAACTGCCACCTTATGACCTCACCAAATCGTGAAAATGCATTGATAAACTCCATGTCAGGGACTGAATTGTCTATGTTCCGCACAAAAAGTTGATGACCAGAAGTATTCTTGTCCTGTGAACAGACATCTGGATGAAGCTGGCGCCTAATATGGGCTTTCGCAGCAGCTGCATCAGTTGCTGTCTCAAATTCAAGAAGCAAAGCATTTTCACTAGAAATATCTGTAAAGCTACATGGCCTCTTCAACCCTGTGGCCTTTAATTCATCAAACACCTCATCTTTATCTTTTTTGTTCTTAACTTTAGCAACATAAATATGACGACTTTCACCAACAGCTATACCACTAGCAAATCCCTTGCTGCCTATAAGTCTATCTAAATACCTTATTTGGAGACCACCACCCCAAACAGAGGAACCCTGCATACATCCATATGCATGAACAGCATGCATTATGTTCCCGTACTCAACCAAGGCAAAATTCTTTGGGGGATAAAATAAGAAGTTTGCTAAGGGGCCAAACTCCTCAAATTTCGATCTAACTAGTGACTCTGCAGCACTATTTCCCAGTGAACCAATCCAAAGTTCCTTTGAAACTGAAATCACATCCCTCGAGAAATGAGCACCATAAAGATCAGATGGTTCTGAATATGAATGCTTCGCCTTTCCAAAATTCTGCCCCGGAGAAGTGAGAGTTGCAGCTCCCCCAGCAGAATCATGTGTTGATTTTGGTGTGCGCATATCAAGTCTTGCAGCTTGATGCCCTGCATCAGAAATTACATTTCCTTGCTTGCAGACATCGAGTTTGACATCTGCTAACTTCTCAGTTTTCACCTCATCAGTATGCACCATCTGTGCATTCTTATTCTGCACAGTTTTTCCTCCATATCTATCAATGGTATCAGTTTTCAAAAGCATTCTCTGTTCAGATGAACATGCCAATTTATTGGGTTGCAAATACCCCCCTGAATTTTCATCAATCTTGTCCAGCACTGATGATTCACTGCCCATGTGACTTTTATTGTCTTCAAGTTGTGTTAAAGAGCCCAAAACATTTAAACACGATGATACCTCTGAAACCACATCAGTTCTACAGGAATCACACAGCTTTTTGTACCTCAATAATATCCAGCCTTTCAAAGATGGATGCCTAGAGATGGCCTGCAAGTGAAACCTAGTAATAACATTAGATAAATAAACATAAAGAACACTAATGAGTGAAGATACATAACAGTCTTTTACCACATATAATTAAGTGAAAAATTGCAAAGAAGACCCCTTAAGGATAACACATTTTATAAAATAATTGTTTATTGCCTGGCAATCTGTATATCATATATTAATATACGCTCATAATACTCATCCTGGACGCATAAAATTTACTTGCCCCCATAATTTGTTGAATTAATGACAAAACAAACCATTTGATCAATATTTATGTCACAGAGTCAGAGAGTAATGAATAATGGCTAGCAAAAATGCAAATGCATTTCACTTAAATGAATCCATTCCCAACTTTCACTGAAATGAATTTCCACACAGAAGAATGAGCTAACCAAAAGGCCTCGTGCAACACCCAACAGTAATGAAGGGTCAGAAAGGCAGCACAGTTAGGAAAGTGATTACCAAGTTGCACATAAAATAGGCACTTTGAAACACACCGATAATATATATATATTTGTTATAGCAAATCTAGCTTATAACTTTGAAACCTTCTGGCTTACTTTTAGCCTAAGTGTGTGCAGATCCTTATCATGGATAAGAAGGAAATGAACATCAGTACTCATTTGACTGTCCATAACCCAACCATCCTATTGGCTAAATGTGAAATAAATGGGCAACTAATATAACCATTATCAAATTGGTGCTTAGTAATTGACTTTATATGCTAGAATCCATCATCATTTCTAATTGGAAAAATTCAAAAGTACTTGACCGAAAGGTTAAAATGCTTCATCAATCAATAGTGGTCCATACCATTGTCATGTAACACTCATTTGGCTGCAACATAGAACTTCCTGAAACACCAACGTTATCAGAAGATAGATTGGAATCAACAGATTCTTTGGTGCTAGGATGATCTACGTCCATTCCTGTACACTGGGAGACTCCAGCCCCCTGAACATCGAGAGCATCAGTTATGATACCACTGTTCAGATGGCAGGTTATCTGCTTTAGAAAGTACAATCCTTCTCTGTTTACATCTTCTGCAGAAGCAATCAGAGCAAAACAGGCATCCAGTATGCTCTCTGGAAATAAAAGAAATATGCATAGCAATGAAAGTGCTCTCAGTTCAACTAAACAGTCGTCTGCCTGTCGGTTAACACCCCCTGAATCCTGCTTTAGAATGTCTAACAGCTCCACAGGGTCCTGAAGATTTAGAAGTTTTCTTGAGCCTATGTGATAGATATCCTTCCCATCAAATGTTGAAATGAAGAATGTGAGGACAGTAATATAAACTGCAGAGCAGATTCCTGTTAAAACAGATGATTTGGGTGCTTCACATGATGCTGTGGAGCATATGTCAGTTAAGCCAAGAATACAAGCCCTAGCAGTCTGGTATGCCACACCATCCACATCTTCCCCTCTTGTTACAATGGCCAGGTTCCATTTATATATGTTGATGGAAACTTTGGTAGCTGCCTCAAGTGCAGTAGGGCAGTATGAGGCATATTGAGGAATCAAGTCAGCTAAAATACGTTGAACGCTTGTACAACCTGCATCGAAGGTAAGGGAAAATGATGAGGATGGTTTTTAAGCATGGTAAGACAGTAATTGCTTTCAATATATGAAGTTTTATCCATGTAATCAAGTACCTACATGCCCCAGTGATTACATTAATTAATGTCTCTATTAAACACACGGAACTTCACAATGTCAGAGTCTTTCAGTCCGATGCTACAAATAAAAGCCAAGTGATAAATGAAAAACAATTCAAGTTTTATATGATCATCGTCTTAAGATAACTTGGCAAATTAGGTTGCTACAAATAACTCTCCTAGAGATATTCAACCTCCAAAAGTTCCATTTTCTGTTAATCAAATTGGTAAAAATAAAACTGAAAGAGTACAGAAACATGAATGCTGCCAAAAGAAAATTTGAGCATCGCTAGATAAGCTCAAACATGTGAGATTAAGTTTCCAAATATAAAGAGCATTTAACCCTAAGCAGTTTTTTTCTATGTTGTTGGTTAACATGTGATGATCAAAATGTCGATACCCGACGAACTTACTTCAGTTTTACATCAGTGATGCAGTATTATTTGATCAACTTTTGCTTCTGTTTTTTTATTAACTTGGAAACCTGGATTTAATATATTTGTTATCCTTTTGTGATGCATGCTTATGATTCACACAAGCATAAAATCAATAAATACAGTTGGACACTGATTTTGATAGGGTTCATCAATAGTAAGACCAACAAAAGCTCTGAGGATCGACAAACAAACAGGTGCTCCTTTAAATCAGTCGTGGATGAACCAGCTGTGGATACACCAACAATAATTTCAATACTGTTGGTCGCAAGCACGTGACTAAGAATTATTATCAGGAACTACTTCCGAACAGGTAAATAAGTAGTGCCTACGCCCTACAGTACATCTCCCAAGCACATGCCTCTCTATTGTGAGCCTGGATCAAATACGTACACGGCTTGTTGACCGACCTAACCAAGTAGATTAAAGTTTCAAACTACACACGGAGCAGGAGTACAGAACAGGTTAATCATGTGAAATTTGTAGCTGAATATTATATTCCCATGGCAGCTCATATGGATTATGGATCCATAAATCTATTTCACTATAATTTGCTGGCAGTAAAGCATCCTTTTAGTCACCATTAACCATTGTATACTTCCTCTAATGATAGAATCCAACAACCATGCAAGCCTTCTGCTTTCCCTCACCTGATTAACACAAACACAGAACGGACCAAGCAAAATAGGAACGAGGTGCTCAAGTAATAAGTAATAACCATCAATCGAGATTAGAGACGGATCAGAACTAAATTCTACTAGCTTCGAGCGTAGAGTGGTATCGAGAAAACGCCACATCAACTCGCTATACGAATTTCGGCACTTTCCAATTGCGCTATCTTGATGAAGCGTGAGTGGGAGGGGAGAGTCCATGCACCTCGAGAGCTGGCGATGAGCGAGAGGTACACCTGCTCGAGCTCGGGCAGGAGGCGCGCGTCCTTGCGCTCCACGCAGAGGCGGATGCGGCGGTAGCACTCGAAGAGGCCCCGCAGCTCCTCCCTGTTGCGGCGCTTGCGTACGGCCTCCTCCGGCCGCGGGGAGGCGGCGGCCGCTAGGGTTTGTGGGGGAGGCGGCGGCGGCGGCGGCACGCCCGGAGGGGGCGGGACCGGGGACGGGGACCGTGGCGAGGCCGGCGCGGGAGCGGAGGAGGAGGGGCTCGGGGCCGGGGACGGGACATGGACCTCGACGAGCCTCCGCTTCTTCGGCGGCGGCTCCGCCGACGACGCCATGATCGGGGCGACGCGGGGGAGAGGAGTCTACAGTGTCAACTCCGTAATCTGTTTGATGACTCCCCGTCAGTTCAGGCGTGTGTGGCCTGTGGTGTGGTGTGTGGTGTGTGTGCCTGTGTGGTGTAATGGCAAACGGACAGATACTAGGAATCTGTTAACCACGGTACTCCTGGGTCCCGTTATTTTCTCTAATAATAAGACCGTGTTTGTATCAGCTTAAGATTAATGAGTCAGATTATTATAAGCTGAATTATAATAAACCGACATAGAATAAGCTGTTAGCTGTTTGTTTATCTGGATTATTAGTTGTTTGTTAGCTGTTAGCCACCTAATAATCTAAAAAAGCAATTTTAGAGTGGATTACCATTATAATAATCTGGCTTATAGATTATAATAAACTATTTGTTTATTTCAGCTTACTCCTAATAATCCAGATTATAATAATCCTAAGTTGAATCAAACAGGGCCTAAATTGGATGAAGATTAAAATTTTCATGACACGCTTTTTACATTGTTAAATAGTGTGTTTCGTGTGAAAATTTTCTATATGAAAGTTGCTATAAAATATCATATTAATCTTTTCTTCGAGTTTATAATAATTAAAACTCAATCAATCATATGTTAATACCATCTCGTTTTGCTAAAAAAAACTTAATCTTCATCTCCATCTTCATCTTTAGAAGAAAAGAACACCACCTAGTCTCCTACTAGTAATAAAACAATCTACGCCATATGTTTCATAATGTAAAATTTAGTATTCTTCATATCTACTATCTACTGCTAAAAGTATAAGATGTTTCCTTCGTCCGTTAAAATTAAAAACGTAGCGAAAACAACCACCCAAAATAAGAAAAGTCCGAATCCCCTATATTTTCGTCCATTTTCTTTTTTTTCTCGTTTTTCCCGTTTTATTTTCTTTTCGCGTTTCTTCTTTTTTTTTCAGCGTTTTTCCGTTTTTTTCGTTCGTTTTCTTTTTTTTCCTTTTTTTCGTTTTATTTTCTTTTTGCCATTTTTTCCCTTACATTTTTTTCTTTCACCGTTCCGGTTTCTTTCTTTTATCGCTATTTTTTTTTGCGGTTTTTTCGTCGGGCCAAACTCTAGCGCCGCCGCCACCTTGATTTTCCTCCCTATATGTTTCCTCCTCCAATTCATTGCAAAAACCAATTCCCCACTACTCACATCATTTTCCCCTTGAACTCCCCCTTTCAATTCGGCTTTAATTCACCAGATTAAATCTCCATTTAATCCTCGTCATTTTTTATCCCGAGTTTTGCGGATTATCATCGTCATTTTCATCCCGAGTTTTACGAATTGCTTCGATTTTGATAAAAAAACAGAAAAAGGAGATTGAGTGGATCAAAATCCCTCAACAATTTTTGGAGATGCAGAAACATTTGACCAAATTTGATGGAGAGGATCAGTTCCGTTATCGTACAGGCACTAAACTATGCAAGAACAATTTTGGAGATGGAGAAAGATTCGACCGGATTTAATGGACAGGATCGGCTCCGTCATCTTATGGGCACGAGACTATGCGAGCTCGAGCAGATTACCGGAGATGGGAGGAGGTCAAGCGGATTACCGGATTTGATGGCAGGATCGGCTCTGTAATGGTACAGGCACGAGACTGTTTGAGCTGGGCCTACAGCTCCACTTGTGGGCTGAGCCGAAGAGAGGTAGACCGAGCAGAGGAAGGTAGCGGATTGTGCTAGGACTGGAGCTAAAAAGGAAGGAAGGAATAAGCGTTTGGTCTAAAACCAAGAAAGCATCTGGTCCAAAACCAAGGGAGAATAATGTATAGGATAAAAAAACGTTTTTACCCGTTGCAACGCACGGGCATTTTTTCTAGTTCATATAGATGTTAAGAGCAGGTACAATAGCAGGCTATAAGCCAGCTATAAATATATTTTAAAGAGATAAATGAATAGAGAGAGACCAGCGGGCTACAGATCTGTAGCCAGCTGCAGCACGGACTCCAAAACATAATGTGTGTACAATAGGTGAGACCAGGTATTAATAGTATAGTAAGCAACTATTGTATGAATCGGCTATTACATTGGCTATATATAATTTGGAGCTAGTAGTGGGCTATATTATTAAACTTGCTCTAATGAATCTAAAAAGTCTTACATTATGAAACAGAGGAAGTAGCATAGCACTACCTCCGTCCCATAATATAATGGATTTTGGAGGGATGCGTCCAGATTCATGGTCCTAAGATATGTTACATACCTCTAAAATCCCTTATATTGTGGGACGGGGAACATGATTATAATGGATTTATGGTGAACTGGTAATGTGGTGTCGGTTTTTCCATGGTGCTCGAACAAAAAGAGTAAAGGAAGATGTGTCAAATAAAATGTTTACTGGGTTTGTTGACAAGAGATAAAATTTGCGTTTATGTTAGTTTGGGTAAAAAAATACTTAGGAAAAAGTACGAATCACCCCTCTTAACTATCGCGGTCGACCG
The DNA here is from genome assembly GCA_000338895.3 of Oryza meridionalis. Classification (NCBI taxonomy): domain Eukaryota; kingdom Viridiplantae; phylum Streptophyta; class Magnoliopsida; order Poales; family Poaceae; genus Oryza; species Oryza meridionalis. The sequence continues at coordinate 32,193,818 of CM002524.2, read as the reverse complement.
AATTACCGCTCTAAACCCGAAAACCAGACATTACTCACCCTAAACTTTCAATACCGGATGAATTACCCCCCACGGCCCAATCCGGAGCGGTTTTATCCTACGTGGCGTACGCATGGCAATCCAGTCAGCATTTTATTTATTTTAGAAAAATGTGGGTCCCACCTATCATACTCCTCTTCCTCCCTTTCCTCTCTCTTCTCTCTCTCACCGGGCAGCGCGCAGGGGCGGGGAGGTGGGCGGCGGCGCGAGGATGGGCAGTAGGCTGGAGGAGGCATGGCGCCGGCACCTGCGGGTGGTGGTGTTGGCGGTGGAGGGCGCCGCCGGGCGGCGGCTACACACCGCAGAGGCTGAGCTAGGGCTCGCCGCCGGTGAGGTAATCGACGAGGCCGAACTGCGGCTCGTAGAAGATCGGGTCGTAGACGGCGACCCAACTGTGGCCGGAGCCGAGGCAGCTGCTCCTGTTAGGGAGGAGCGTGGCCAGCCTCTCGTGGAGCGCGGTGGAGATCCTCGGGGACAGCAACCATGCGTCGTGGTGGTTCCGCCCGCCACCCGCAGCTGCCTGGCGCTAGATCTAAAATCGATGAAAAAACAACAAACAATATTTCTTACATGATGGAAAAGGGAGATCTTAGATCTAAATCAATGAAGAAGCAACAACCAGTAATTCTTACATGATGGAAAAGGAAGATCTTAGATCTAAACCAATGAAAAAACCACAACCAGTAATACTTACATGATGAAAAAGGAAGATCTTAGATCTAAATCAATGAAGAAACAACAACCAGTAATTCTTACATGATGAGAAAGGACATCTTAGATCTAAACGAGAGGCAGCGCAGATCGAGATCTTAGATCTAAATCAATGAAGAAACAACAACTAGTAATTCTTACACGAGCAAAGAGAGAGGTTGGCGAGAGGCTCGTTGCCGCCTTATCCCTCCATTTCCCCTCTTATTCTTCTTCCATCTTCCCCTACTCCATGGGATATAGAGGGTTTAGCCCCCAAGTACTCACGTTGGATCCGCCACTGTATAGACGGGATGGGAAGAGATAGATAATTAGGGAATAAAGGATGATGAGGGGAGATATAGTTAACCGGTGCTAGAGAAGGATACTCATCTATAGACCTCACCCTTTTATAGAGAAAGAATTAAAATCCTATTCTAAAACTAGAATATAATTAGACAAAGCGACGATAGAGATACATATTGTAATAAAAGCGGCCAGATATCCTTACAGATTAATTTAGTACTATCATCGCTAGTATTAGCTTCGTGCTTACTCGCCCTCGGAAGTTTATATGAACAAAACATTTGGAAAACAATTAGAATAGTTGTTTGACATGACATAAGAAAAACACAAGGAACAATTATAATTTCCCCTTCAAAATCCTTTTGCAATATTTCATACTACCATGCATGGGATATTATTATTGTGCTGTAATCCTTTCTACTAGTTCCCATTCCCATTTCAAAAGTGCATTAAAGCCAGAGGCTATGAGACATGTTAAATACTCTATATGCAAGTTTTTTTATAGGCTCTACACGTATTTTGAATATGAACAGTGTCGTTTTTTTCCCCTTAGAGGCTTAGATATCGAATTTCCTTTGCAAATGGAAGGTATCAGAATTTTTCACCAAAGCAGGGTTCTCGAAGCAACTTTGCTATCCTTAGCCCAACGGCCAACGCGAAGGATGTTTTGGGCCGACTTGCTAGTCAGTCCAGCCCAACGAGCACCATAGTACCACACAAGGGGATTATCTCGCGCGCGGGAAAAGGGAAAAAAAAATCCCCAAAATCTCCCGCGTTCAGCCGGCCGCAGCTCGCAATCTCCTCCGAACCCAAGCCCCGCTCGAGCGAGCGCGATGGCCTCAGCGAGGGACCTCGCCGTAGCGTCCATCTCCGCCGCCGTGGGCGCCGCAGCCGCCGCGGCCGCGCTGCGCTTCCTGTCATCCTACGGGGCCAGCTCCGCCAAGCAGCGGAGCCCGCCCACGCCGTGCGCCGAGCACCTCGCGGTCAACGGATGCACCGCCGAGCGCCCGCCGGTGCAGTCCCCCTTCGATCCCGCCAAGAGGGAAGGGTTAGTCCTAGTCGCCCCACCGGCTCACCCTCTTTGATTAGGTGTAGCCGAGTTAAAGCTCGTTTTTGGCATCTTGTGAGGATTTGTTGCGTTCGTTTCTGCAGGTATATCTCCTGGGACGACTACTTCATGGCGATCGCGTTCCTTTCGGCCGAGCGGTCCAAGGATCCTAATCGCCAGGTAAAGTGCATCTTCGTTGCTTGCTAGACTGCCCGTGTAAGGATTCCAACGAACGATTCTCGACGTGTAATGTGTTTGAGCTCATGCAGTCACACTGTTCGTAGAAATGCCTCAATGATACTATACTGTGGAGAATCATTAAAATTGTCGGAGAGCAGTGGACTGTTGTGGTTGATGATTTTTTTCGGGATGATGCTACCCTTTAGTATCCTACTTTAGAAGAATTCACCTACCTATTTGGACTTGACTTTCTTTCAATCTTTTTTAGACAATAAGGCATGACTTTCTTTCAACCTTTTGCCAACCATACATACCAGAGTGGCAAATTTTACCCCTTGGTAGGATCATTTGGCAATACAATTATACCAAAATGTCAAGTAGTAATGCTTCATTTCATCTCAAGTTTGTTCACGTATATCTTTCTTGCTCGTTTTGCTAATGTCATGTAATGGAAGAGGAAGGATAACATTTGTTTTGAATGTATTTGTTTGTTGTTGTCATAAAGCAAACTTTAACTCAATTAAGCAGCTCGTACATGCTTGATTAGTTCATTATTTCACCTATTTCATTAATGATTTAATCAATTCATCAGTATGTTGTATGCAGGTTGGAGCATGCTTGGTTAGCCAAGAGGGGATAATCCTAGGTAAAATTGAAACTCAAAGAATACCTTGTTCAGGGTTGAAATTTTATAGCCTTTTTGCATTTTAGTAGGTTAGCTGCTTATTTAAAAACAAAAACACACAAGGTTAATCCATGTAACCATTGGACACTGTACACATTTTTATGCTATATCTGAAACTGGATTTTCATAAACTAGAAGCATCATGGTCACAAATCAAATTTGATATGCTTTTCACTCTTAGGAAGTGCACTGAACTGCCTTATTATATCCTTTTCTTGTTTGTTGTTCTCTCCATTAGACCACATGATTGGCCAGTGCAGTACTGTTTTGTGTACTGAGATAGTGCTGTGCTAGTGTGTGCAACGAACTTCTTCTGGTGTTACCTGCCTTCCCCAGTGTCGATATATTATTTTGTATAAATTCCATTTTGTTACTGCTTTATTGAGGGGCATTTGTTACTGGTTAGATACACTGTTGATATCCCTATCCAGTTGTGGCATAATGGCATGACATTTCAGTCTTACATTTTTGGTTCTTCACAGCAAATCACAACCAGTATGGCAGTCCTCTTTTTAATTACATGTTTGCTTTTGGACTCGCTGCTACATTTCAGTTTTTTTTTTGGTAACATTGATCCAGCTATATTGGTTTTTCAACACATGCTACTTTTTTTTGAAGCATATAATAATGCACCCTTTTTAACACCCTTTTATTTGGTGGCTTCAGACTGCAGCATTGCTGTGAAATGTATGTTGTTTTGGCAGGCAATGCACCATTAATAATATGTATATCATGTTGTTCTGATAGTGTAACCCAATCTTAATGCAATCAGGAATAGGGTATAATGGATTTCCTAGAGGTTGTTCTGACAATAAGCTACCCTGGGCAAAGGTATATTTTTTCTGAAGCTCTTTTTTCGTATGTAACGAGGACTACTAAATTAATTATTGTACTGTTAGTGCAAAGTCAAAATTCATGTAAGTTGCTCATTTTGTAATTATTTAGCACATACAAGCTGCCACATGCAAAAGAGACCCATAGCTTAACATCTGTCACTTCTCTAGTATTTTCCTAATTGCTTGTCATTTCAGAAATCTGCCAAGGGAGATCCATTGGAGACAAAATACCCGTAAGTCATGAATTTATTTTCTACACTAGTTTGATTAGCACTATCCCTTTTCTTTGTGAACATGCAAAAGGATTGTGGGCCAAATATATTAAAGGAAACATGAGCAAATACAACAAAACGTCAATATTCTAGCAACAAGGAGGAAATGCCTTGGGCTGTGTACACCTTTCTAAGGTGTAGAGGCCGGGTTAATAATCCATTATCTAAAAAACAAGGAGGAAATGGCTATAGACTATTAACACGATAAGCACCACCTGGGAAGCATGAAAGAGCAACTGGTTGGAAACATCAGTGGAGAGACATTGACAGTATCTTTTATTGATACACTGTAGCTCTATAGGCTTTTTGGGATCAGTACGGGCAATTTACTTTAGCAGTGATGAGATAATTGTTTTGTAAATATGGATATCCTAGATATAACCATGAGCTCTAGTTCTGAATGTGCATAATCACTTGGTGCCACCTATTTGGAATGCAGAAGCTTAAACTATGCGGTAGATCATTGACAAGGATCTTTCTTCAAAATAAACAGTTAATGCAAATGCCTTTTATTTCCTATTTGATTTCATAATCTAGAGAGGAGAAAACCTTAAACTGTTGGGTGGTGTATGTGCTGAGCTGATGATTTGCGTCCCAGCCCAAAAGCCTCGCATACACCAGCTGACTTCACAAACCATATAGAGTAACAGTGATGATATGTTCAGAGAATGAAGAGCAGAACTGAATGCAAAAAAGGAAGGGCAGCGGGGATGGGATCCTGTGTGTTGACTGTTAATAACTCGGGGAAAAAAGTTCCCAGAGACATGCACATGGTGATTTTTTTTTATTTTCAGCTATCTTGTGACCTGTGAGGCACAAAAAATCTAAAGGGATTAGTCTACAACTCTATATGTGACCCTTAAAAATTATCTAAAGGGATTAGTCTACAACTCTATATATGGCCCTTGTCTACAACTCTATATATGGCCCTTCAAAATTTACTTCTATGCTCCTGTGTCAGGCTCATATCTACTGATCCTTGTTTTAGACTTTAGTTAGCTTGTACCCAATCCAGTTGCGTAAAATTTGTGTGAGAAGCCCTGGTGTTGATTCCTCTAAGCTTTACACTGTGCTACACTACATATGCATTCCTTGAATACAAAAATAGTCTCCTATAGCAACGCTTAGATGTTGAATTCTAAGTCCCTAATTGTGACTGTCATCTTTCACCCTGACAGCTATGTTGTTCATGCTGAGGTTAATGCTATTTTAAATACAAACCATGCTTCAGCGGCCGGACAGGTTTGGACTTCTAATCTCCTACAAACTTAAAGCATCTCATTAATTTGCCTTTATAAGCTAAGAATAATCTTGTGTTATCTTCTCTTTGCAGAAATTATATGTTACCATGTTCCCCTGCAATGAGTGTGCTAAGATTATTATCCAGGTTTGTTTCTGGATAGAATCAGTATCTTAAAGTAAAAATGTATTTTTGTCATCACCTATTTAAATTACTCTCACTTTGAGGAAATGCATTATAACATCATCTATCTCAATCATACACTTCATAAAACCTAACGGCACATTTTAGCTTAAAAGTTTCATATTTACTGCATGCTTTGCCGGTTAAACTTTAGTTAATGTATACAAACACATTGCATTTTATTAATAATTTACTAGTAAACCGCGCCTTTTCACTTGAAGAAATTGGTTCAACACTAACTATAATACTTATCTTTCTTGCAGTCAGGTGTATCTGAAGTCATATATTTTGTAGAGAAAAGGATTGACAACTCTGATTATGTTTACGTAGCCTCGCACAAGTTGTTATCAATGGCTGGTGTAAAGGTTTGTAGGATTGACCTATATGAATATGGTTATACTGTGTTGGAATGAGTTACATACGTTCTTATGCTTCATGGCAGGTCAGGAAACACCAACCACAGATGTCACAAATACCAATCAAGTTTCAGGAGCCTCGAAACGGTGAGCCTTCAATGAACTCAGCAAGTATATTTAGCTGATCTTATCTTTGTTTGTTGTCTCCTTATCTACATATACCTTTACTGTGCGGTTATGTGTAAGATTTCTGTTGATCATGGCATCAAAGAACAAATGCTTGTCAGTCATTCAACGTCATCGATTGCCATATCCTCCGGGGTGCTGTTGACCGTCTTGTTGTAAACTTGTAATCCGTGAGACTACTAGATCATCAAAACAAATTATATAAATACTTCTTCCAACAACAGTACAATTTGTTTGACCTATTGATTTAAGTTCAAACAAATTATGTGTTGCTTAAAATCGTGTCTGGATTCTGGAACAATTTATGTACTCTCTCAGTTCCTTTATATTTGTTGCTAAGCACAATCTATATTTAAACATTGACCATTCGTCTATTTTATAAAAATAATCTAAATATTTAAATAGATGTCAAATTATCAAAGTGTATTACATACTTAAACATAAGTTTTAAAGTTTTATTTATCATCATAATCTAATCATCTAAAAATTATTTTCCGTGATCAAAGTTGCAACGGTGCCTTACAACGGTGACAAATATTCTCCATTTACGGGCAACTCTTGCTTGCGCAACGGGCCTTCTGGGCCGTTAACGGACAAATCGACCGCGGGACGAACCCATCAACCCAGGCCATCCAGGGTTGTTCAAGGCGGCCGCGCTTCCACGCCCCACGCACCGGCAGCCGTGATGACCGGCGGCCTCCCGCCGCCTCTCCGCCCGTCCACCGCGCCGCCGCCGCCCTCCGTCACGCGCGCGCTGCACGCGATCAACACCTGCACCACCGCCGCCGCGCTCGCGCCCATCCGCGGCGCCATCCTCGGGGACCGCGCGCTCCTCCGCTCCACCACCGTCGTCTCCGCCTTCTTCCTCGCCTGCGGCCGCCTCCGCCACCTCGACCCGGCGCTCTCCCTCTTCGCCTGCCACCCGCGCCCCCACGTGTTCGTCTTCAACTCGCTCCTCCGCTCCCTCGGCCGCGCCCCCGCCCGCTCCCCGCTCCCGCTCTTCCGCCACTTCTTCCGATGCCGCGGCGTCCGCCCCAACCGCTTCACCTTCCCTCTCCTGCTCACCTCCCTGTCCTCCCTCGCCGACCTGAGGGCCGTGCATTGCCAGGTGGTCAAGTCCGGGTTCGCGCCCGACTGCCATGTCCGCAACGCCCTCCTCGCGCGCTACGCGGCCTGCGACCCTGACCTGGCGCACGCCGAGCAGATGTTCGACGAAATGCCCCGACCGGAGGTTGTCGCGTGGACCACTATGATCACCTCATACAGGAACCGAGGCCGCACCTTTCACGCTCTGGCGACCTTCCGGCGGATGCTTGCTGCTCATGTTGCACCCAACCGCGTTACCATGGTTGCGGCTCTTGGCGCTTGCGCAGCCCATTGTGCGGTTGACACTGGCATCTGGATTCACGAGTACGTGCAGAAGCAGGGATGGGAGATGGATGTTGTACTGGGTACAGCGCTGGTAGACATGTATGGGAAGTGTGGAAAAGTCTCAGATGGAATGCATGTGTTCTCGAAGATGGCCAAGAGGAATGTCTATACTTGGAACTCTATCATCGGAGCACTTGCTCTTGCACAGGATGGCAAGACGGCATTGCAATGGTTCTCTCGGATGCAGAATGATGGTGTCCAGCCAGATGAAGTCACACTTATTTGTGTTCTTTGCGCCTGTGCACATGCCGGGTTTGTTGACATTGGGAGGAAAATATTTAACCTGGCCATACAAGGTGAGTATGGGTTTCAACCTGGGATCAAGCACTTTGGGTGCATGGTTGACCTTCTTAGTCGCTCTGGACACCTCGATGATGCCTTTAGGGTTGTTGAGACAATGCCATCACAGCCAAATGCAGTGATATGGGGCTTGCTATTAAGAGGCTGCAGGGCCCGTGGCGACTCATGGTTGAGTGAGCATGTGACAATGAGGCTGGTGGAGTTGGAACCTGAGAATGCATCACATTATGTTCTGCTATCAAATTTGTATGCTGAGACAGGGAGGTGGCAGGAAGCTCAGGGGATCTTGCATTGGATGAAGAAGAAGGGGCTGAGGAAAGATGCAGGCTGGAGCCTTCAAATGTTAGAGGACAAGTCAAAGAAGTATACTACTGATGGATATTTGTTGGAGTATGTTGAGTGAGGAACAACATTGGAAGGTAATTCAATATATACCATGTAGAGAATCATGCCTTTGCTTTCCTTCTGAGTTTGGATGTGATCATGTAAGTTGATTCGGGAGCAGGAATTGTAAAAGGGTGCTTCTTTACTAAGATAGTGGTTTTATTGGTCACAAATAGATTGATGAGTGCTTTTGGCACATGCACTTCATGAGATGTGGGGTCTATACTTGGGAAGCAAAATTGATAATGCTCTATTAATTCAATGCCATCATTAACAAAGAGTGGTTAATTTTGGTGGAAATCAGACAATTCCGCAACTCCCATTTCATACAATCTACTTCCATCTTTTGTTGGAGGTAATTGACTAATTGTACAGGTTATGGTCCTTAGGCAAAATGTTAATGGAAATTTTGACTAAGCGATATTCTTCAACAATGACTTTTCTTGCCTTCTGTAGTACTACTTCAGGAATGACTTTCTTACCCTTGTGTATAGTTTCTATTTGTACTAGTGTTTCCATTGTACTCCCTCCGTTTCATATTATAAGTCGTTTTGACTTTTTTCTAGTCAAACTTCTTCTGGTTTGTTCAAGTTTATAGAAAAAAAATTAGCAACATCTACAACACTGAATTAGTTTCATTAAATGTAACGTTGAATATATTTTGATAATATGTTTGTTTTGTGTTGAATTTGGTCAAACTTTAAAAGTTTGACCTGGAAAAAAGTAAAAACGACCTATAATATGAAACGGAGGGAGTAATATTTTAGCTTGTAACAGGAAGGTTTTGCATGGTTGTTTAATACTGTTAAATGAAAATAGAACTAATAGAACTCAATGCCCCTGTTAGTTAGACATTGCCTTGAAGAATAAATATCCAGCTGTCTAGTTGTAAATGTGATGCAAAAGAAGATAAAGTTAGACTGTTCCTGGTATTGGGGACATGGACAAGTTAGCCTGAATTGGAGCCTATTGGGGACATGGGCTCCTTCAGATTATATTTGAATATTTATCACAAAAACCTAACTATGTGCATGTTTGGTAGCATAAGTGATGCATGAAGTGCCTGTGGAAAACACCGATGAATATGACGGCCCAAGTTGGTTGGTACCACTTCTGATTTCTGAACTAGAAAATATCTCATCATCTAAGCTCTGAGTGGCCTATAGAGATATGAGGGACCAGCAGGACAATTCTTACTTGATTGTGACCACTATCTTAAGTACTTCCAAACATATAAAATAATTGCTAGCTTAAGATTTGCTTAGTTTCTTGGAAATATTTTAATAAGAGGATTTATCACTTATTTTTCAGTGCACTTTCGAGATGGAGTGTATATTTGAAACCATTCCTTCCTGGGATTCCTTTGTCTTTGCTCAGTTTGTCGTTTTTTGCCTGACTCATTGCTATGGATATGCTATCATTATATAGAAGCATGGAGCTTCCGGAAGGATGAACCTCTGATCCCTTCCCTCCCTGCAACAGAACATGGCTCCTCCAACACCAAGATTGGTAGTTCCTATAGATGTGAGCAAGAAGCCATGGGAGCAAAAAGTCCCTCTCCATAACCGCTGGCATCCAGATATCCCTCCTGTTGCAGATGTAACTGAAGGGGAATTGTTCCGTGTTGAGATGGTCGATTGGACTGGAGGAAGAGTCAGTGATGATAACTCCGCTGATGACATCAAATTCCTGGATCTCACAATTGTAAGTATATATGTCGCTCCTGCAAGAGATGCCATTTAATTTTTTTTTATCACAGCGCTTATTACAAAACAAGATATCAGCGAAACTGACTATTGATTCCCACAGACTCATTATCTTAGTGGGCCCTTAAGAATAGTTGATGCTGAAGGGGTTCCAGCTTCACCTGGTGATCTTCTTGCTGTAGAGATCTGCAACCTTGGTCCACTTCCCGGTGACGAATGGGGATATACTGCCATATTTGAAAGGGAGAATGGTGGTGGATTCTTAACCGACCACTTCCCTAGTGCAAGAAAGGCGATTTGGTATTTTGAAGGAATTTATGCATACTCCCCTCAAATACCAGGTAGAATTTTTATTTGGTGTTGTTCTAAATGAAGCTTTTCAATTTAGGATACCTCAATAGTTCCGTTTTGTGTATATCAGGTGTCCGATTTCCAGGATTAACTCATCCTGGTATAGTGGGGACTGCACCATCTGCTGAGCTTCTCAATATATGGAATGAGAGGGAAAAAATATTGGCTGAGACAAATCATGAGTCAATCAAAATCTGTGAAGTTCTACATCAGAGGCCTCTTGCCAACTTACCAACCCCTGAGAACTGTTTACTTGGAAAGGTATGACCTTCTGCCAGATCAGTGGTTTTACTTCAGTGCAAGGATTAAATGAAACATTGTTTGTTGCAGTACCTACAATTATTATTTTCATCTGGTCCAGACTGTCAGTGCAGCAATTTTACATATAGATATCAATCTAAGACATGGTTATTGGTTAAAGAGCCCTGTTTGTATTTTTTTTAAAGGAACAAACCATGTCTATAATGCTTGTTGCATGATTCAGATTCAAGAAGGGACTGCTGATTGGCAGAAAATCGCAAATGAAGCAGCAAGAACTATTCCTGGAAGGGAGAATGGAGGGAATTGTGACATCAAGAATCTAAGTAGAGGTTCCAAGGTTTATCTCCCGGTATTTGTTGATGGAGCAAATCTGAGTACTGGTGACATGCATTTTTCCCAGGGTGACGGCGAAGTCTCATTCTGTGGAGCAATAGAAATGAGTGGATTTCTTGAGCTCAAGTAATTACATTTTTTCTTGTCTATAATTCTGAGTACTTGTTAAGATGCACCCAAGCAACTACTTAAAGGTGAACAAAATCCACTAACACTAATGTAGCTAATCCTTGTATTGTTAGGTTTTTTCACAATTCCTATAAATATAACTAGATTTGAACACCTGCACAGATCATCCACATAGACATAGCTGCTTGCTTGAGACTTTTCATCTGAATGGGCACATCAAGAATGTTAATTTAAGGATCAAGGAGCACTGCTGTCACCAAGTCAATTGTGATGGTCTGTAATATTCCATCTCCATGGCACTGCACTAGTTTATGCTTCTTTTCTGTCATCAATGTAAGTTAGAATGCTCTAATGATTTCTAATTGAGACATTGTGTGATGGAATAAGCCTTGTGGTCTTTGGTCCTTGTGGTCCTTCTCTTGCTTTTAGGTTGTTTTTCCCCTTTTAGGACAGCATCCTTTCAGTTTTGCTTTTAGCATCCCTAGGACAGCATCTAGCATCTCCTTTATGCTTTATTCAGTTTGGATGCTCTCTAGGACAGCATTGCGTTCAAATTTTAGACTAGTGTGGGCAGCAATTAGCTAGCAGCCATCCAGCCAGCTATGGCTATATATATGTATCCAACCTCCCTCGGGAAGGTATGGGTTTTGTGTTTGTGAATGAAGAAAACCAGAAAATTGCCCCATCTCGAGTGCCATCCTCTTCTCAATGAGAGTAACCATTGAAATTCTAACATCTGGTATCAGAGCTTCACTTTCCTGTAGGCTAAACATCTCCTGTTCCACCCCTTCCCAAGCTCGGTTGAGCACTCAGCCAGCAGCAACAGCAGCACCAGCTCCTCCTCCTTCCCCTTTCCCTTACCCCTCTCCACACAGCAGCCCCCCGGAGGCGCGCCATGTCCGACGTTCGGTCTCGGCGTTCGGTCGCCTCGAGCACTCGGCGTTCGGTCGCCTCGAGCACTCGGCGTCAGCAGGACGCCGAGCTCGCCGCAGCAGAGGAGCGCAGGCGAGCAACGGCTCAGACCGCTGCAGCAGCAGCGAGGGCGGCCAGACTGGCGGCAGCGGAGTTGGCAGCAGCCAGGGCGGAGGCGGAGGCAGAGGCGGCGGAAGATGCGGCACGTGCGGCGGAGGTAGAGGTTGAGACCTTGCGCAGCAGCATCAACGGCTCCATCGCCGGCGACATCACCGCCGACAGGGAGCTTGAGGAGCTGGCAAGAGGAAGGGCGCGGGAGCGGGCAGAGCGGTGGGCAGCAGCCCACCCCCACGGCGGTGGTGGTGGCCCAAGGGACCGCGCGCCCTCCGACGGGAACCCAGACGGGCGCGGCCGTGCCGGCGGCAGCCCGGAGCCCGCGCGCGGCCCTCGTAGGCAGCGCGGCTCTTCCTCCCTTGACCGGCGCCATGGTCACCACGGCGTCCAGACGGTGGTCAGGGACTTTGGTCCCGGCGGTGGGTGGCCTACCCTCACCAAAACCAGCTACATCGAGTGGGCCGCGGTGATGAGGGTGAGGCTCCAGGTGCGGCACATGTGGGAGGCAGTCCGGTACGGCGACGTCGACTACGACGAGGATCGGCGGGCACTAGATGCCCTCATCGCTGCAGTCCCGCCCGAGATGCAGTTCTCGCTTTCCCAGAAGCGGACTGCCAAGGAGGCCTGGGACGCCATCGCTGCGGCACGCATCGGCAGCGACCGCGCCCGCAAGTCCACACTGTAGGCACTCCGCAAGGAGTGGGAGAACCTGGCCTTCAAGCCAGGTGAGGATGTTGATGACTTTGCCCTCCGTCTCAACACTCTTTTGCAGAAGATGGTGCAGTACGGCGACAACACCTACGGCGAGGAGAGAGCTGTCGAGAAGCTCTTCCGCTGCGTCCCAGAGAAGTACAGGCAGATCGCTCGCTCGATCGAGTCTCTGCTGGACCTCTCCACGATGTCGATTGAGGAGGCGTTGGGTCGCCTCAAGGTCGTCGACGGTGATGAGCCACAGCCTCTCTCAGGGCCTATCACCATTGGCGGGAAGCTCCATCTCACTCGGGAGCAGTGGGAGGCCTCTCAGGGTGACGGAAGGAAGGGGGAGTCTTCTCCCTCGACAGGCGGCCGCAAGCCGCGCAAGGCACACGGAGGTGTCCAGCTGCGGTGGGCGCGAAGACGTGCCGAGGGTGGCGCTCGTAGAGGCGCCCAGGGCGGCGCCGCCGGCAACCACAAGCCGGCACGAGACGACACCTGCCGCAACTGTGGCAAGCTTGGCCATTGGGCCAAAGACTGTCGACAGCCACGACGTGGCCAGGCCCACGTCGCACAGGTGGAGGAGGAAGAGCCGGCTCTGCTCCTGGCACACGCAAGTATCGAGTTTCCTCCAGCGGCACCGGCCGCAGCGGCTTTCCTCCACCTTGATGAGCCGAAGGTACTCGTCTCCCTCTGCAACGGCTCCAGCAACGACAAGGCTGATGGGTGGTACCTCGACACCGGCGCCACCCATCACATGACCGGCCGACGGGAGTTCTTCACCGAGTTCGACCCCAGCGTCTGAGGCTCCGTCAAGTTTGGGGACGCCTCCGGCGTAGAGATCAAGGGCGTTGGCTCCGTCACCTTCACTGCCAAGTCCGGTGAGCACAGGCTGCTCACCGGAGTCTACTACATCCCCGCGTTGAGGAATTCTATCATCAGCGTGGGACAGCTGGATGAGAACGGCTCACGCGTGTTGGTCGAGGACGGACTCATGAGGATTTGGGATCGCTGTCGTCGCCTTCTTGCCAAGGTAACCAGAGGCACTAATCGACTCTACATCCTCAGCGCGCAGGTCGCACAACCAGTTTGCCTCGCCGCTCGTCGGGACGACGAGGCATGGCAGTGGCACGAGCGCTTCGGGCACCTCCACTTCGAGGCCCTGAAGCGCCTCAGTGCCAAGGAGATGGTGCGAGGCATGCCGTGCCTTGACCACGTGGAGCAGCTCTGCGACGTCTGCGCGGTAACGAAGCAGCGGCGGCTCCCCTTTCCCCAGCAGACGAGCTTCCGAGCCAAGGAGCGGCTCGAGCTCATGCACGGGGACTTGTGTGGCCCAGTGACACCGGCCACACCAGGAGGACGACGTTACTTCCTGCTGCTCGTCGACGACCTCTCCTGCTACATGTGGGTGATGGTCCTCGGCAGCAAGGGAGAGGCTGCGGATGCCATCAAGCGCGCGCAGGCCGCTGCAGAGGCGGAGTGCAGCCGCAAGCTGCGCGTGCTGCGCACCGACAACGCGGCGAATTCACGGCGACTGAATTCGCGTCGTACTGCGCTGATGAGGGCATTCAGCGCCACTACACCGCGCCGTACAGCCCGCAGCAGAACGGCGTCGTCGAGCGGCGCAACCAGACGGTTGTGGGGATGGCTCGGGCTCTTCTCAAGCAGAGGGGGATGCCGGCCATCTTCTGGGGGGAGGCGGTGGTGACAGCCGTCTACATCCTCAATCGCTCGCCTACCAAGGCCCTCGATGGCAGGACATCGTACGAGGCTTGGCATGGGCACAAGCCGGCGGTCTCCCACCTACGGGTCTTCGGCTGCCTCGCGTTCGCCAAGGAGCTTGGCCACATCGGTAAGCTCGACGACAGGAGCACCCCAGGGGTGTTCATCGGCTACGCGGAGGGCTCGAAGGCCTACCGCATCCTCGACCCGGAGACAGCGTGTGCGCATAGTGCGCGACGTAGTGTTCGACGAAGGGCGAGGGTGGGTATGGGACAAGGCGGTGGATGATGGTTCGACTCCGACGTACGACGACTTCACCATCGAGTACGTCCACTTCGAGGGAGCTGGGGGAGTAGGCAGCTCTTCTTCACCGACCGTGTCTACCCTAGTCCCCGAGCCTCCACCGACTCCAACACCAACACACCCTCAGGCCACGACTTCGACTACGACGAGCTCTTCGTCGACACCACCCCAGCCGGTGTCCCCACGCGCTCCAGCACCAACAGCCACTCCTCCGGGCACGTCTACTCCGACGCCAGCTCGTGTTGAGCGCAGCCCGGTGGAGTTCGTTACTCCGCTCTCCCACGACGGGGAGCGCATCGACGCGTACCACGACGGCGAGCAGCTACGGTACCGTACGATGGAGGATCTTCTCGGCGACCAGCCGGTGCCGGGACTGGTGCCTCGCAACCTGGAGGCGCAGTTGCACCTTGCGTGCGACGATGGTGAGCCTCGGTCTTTTGCAGAGGCCGAGAAACACGCGGCATGGCGTGCCGCGATGCAGTCGGAGATGGACGCGGTTCAGGAGAACCGCACCTGGGAGCTTGCTGACCTCCCTCGTGGTCACCGCGTGATCACCCTTAAGTGGGTGTTCAAGCTGAAGAGGGATGAAGCCGGAGCCATCGTCAAGCACAAGGCTCGCTTGGTGGCACGCGACTTCGTGCAGCAGGAGGGGATCGACTACGACGATGCCTTCGCTCCCGTGGCACGGATGGAGTCCGTGCGACTCCTTGCGCTGGCTGCTCAGGAAGGCTGGGGTGTCCATCACATGGACGTCAAGTCGGCGTTTCTGAACGGCGACTTGAAGGAGGAGGTCTACGTGCACTAGCCGCCGGGATTCGTGCTCCCCGGCAAGGAGGGCAAGGTGCTACGCCTGCACAAGGCCCTCTACGGCTTGCGGCAGGCACCGAGGGCGTGGAATGCCAAGTTGGATTCCACGCTTAAGGGGATGGGCTTCGAGCAAAGCCCGCACGAGGCGGCCATCTACCGGCGGGGCAATGGAGGAAATGCCTTGCTGGTGGGTGTCTACGTCGACGACTTGGTGATCACTGGCACCAAGGATGCGGAGGTGGCGACGTTCAAGAAGGAGATGAAGGCCACTTTCCAGATGAGTGATCTGGGGCCTCTCTCCTTCTACCTGGGGATCGAAGTGCACCAGGACGACTCCGGAATCACGCTTCGACAGACCGCCTACGCTAAGCGCGTCGTTGAGCTGGCTGGGCTCACCGATTGCAACCCAGCTCTCACTCCGATGGAGGAGAGACTGAAGCTGAGCCGTGACAGCACGGCGGAGGAGGTGGATGCTACACAGTACCGGCGTCTTGTGGGGAGCCTTCGCTACCTCACCCACACACGGCCGGACTTGGCCTTCTCCGTCGGCTACGTCAGTCGGTTCATGCAGCAACCGACGACAGAGCACCAGCAGGCTGTGAAGAGGATCATCCGCTACGTTGCGGGGACTCTCGACCACGGTCTCTACTACCCGAGGTGTCCTGGCAAGGCACACTTCGTCGGGTACAGCGACAGCGACCACGCCGGCGACATCGACACCAGCAAGAGCACGAGCGGGATTCTCTTCTTCCTCGGCGAGTGCCTCGTTAGCTGGCAGTCGGTCAAGCAGCAGGTGGTGGCCCTGTCCAGCTGCGAGGCCGAGTACATGGCGGCATCCGCCGCTTCGACCCAGGCGCTCTGGCTTGCTCGACTGCTTGGTGATCTCCTCGGCAGAGACACTGGAGCAGTAGAGCTCAGGGTGGACAGCAAGTCCGCTCTGGCCCTGGCAAAGAACCCCGTTTTCCACGAACAGAGCAAGCACATCCGGGTGAGGTACCACTTCATCCGAAGCTACTTGGAGGAAGGGAGCATCAAGGCGAGCTACATCAACACCAAGGACCAGCTTGCGGACTTGCTCAAGCTTGCGGACTTGCTCACCAAGCCTCTTGGGAGGATCAAGTTCCTCGAGCTCTGCTCCAGGATCGGGATGGCCCAACTTTCCCACAAGACGACGCACAAGACTTAGGGGGAGAATGATGGAATAAGCCTTGTGGTCTTTGGTCCTTGTGGTCCTTCTCTTGCTTTTAGGTTGTTTTTCCCCTTTTAGGACAGCATCCTTTCAGTTTTGCTTTTAGCATCCCTAGGACAGCATCTAGCATCTCCTTTATGCTTTATTCAGTTTGGATGCTCTCTAGGACAGCATTGCGTTCAAATTTTAGACTAGTGTGGGCAGCAATTAGCTAGCAGCCATCCAGCCAGCTATGGCTATATATATGTATCCAACCTCCCTCGGGAAGGTATGGGTTTTGTGTTTGTGAATGAAGAAAACCAGAAAATTGCCCCATCTCGAGTGCCATCCTCTTCTCAACGAGAGTAACTATTGAAATTCTAACATTGTGTTGGTTTGCATCACTTTTGGTTGTGGAAATCAGAATCGCTCCGCTAATGCATATAACACCAGTTATTCCTAAATCATGCATCATAGTTATATCGTACTTGAGAAACTACATTTCCACTTGACTGTGCAAGAGATGCTGAGTGCTTGTGAATAATCTGATCATGAAGATTTGCTTCTCGTGTACTTGTGAAAACCAACTGATTTCATTCTTACATTTTGTGTAGGTGTGAGATCATAAGAGGTGGGATGAAGGAATACTTGACTCCAATAGGTCCAACACCACTTCATGTGAATCCTATCTTTGATATAGGTCCAGTGGAACCACGTTTCTCAGACTGGTTAGTCTTTGAGGGCATCAGTGTAGACGAGTCTGGGAAGCAGCATTTTCTTGATGCATCAGTTGCCTACAAGCGTGCTGTCCTCAATGCCATTGAGTACCTTTCCAGATTTGGGTACTCCAAGGAGCAGGTAGACACAGGATTTTTGGTTATCCTGCTAATATTATGTGATCTGAACATTATCCTAAAATCAGATATTAATGGATTATATACAGGTATACCTTTTGCTATCATGCTGCCCATGTGAGGGTAGGATATCTGGAATAGTAGACTCCCCTAATGCAGTGGCAACTCTTGCCATCCCTACAGCAATATTTGACCAGGTTTGGTGCCAACAACCGAACACAATTTCCCTTACTCGGTATATCTGTTACCAATCTGTAATTAGTTAGTTACAAAATATATCATACTCCCTCCAGTCAAAATTATTTGATGTTGGAACGTCAAATTTTTTTTACTAGAGGGAACCAGGGAGTAATAGAACTAGACTGACACAATTATAACTTGTTCCTTTGGTCTGATCTTAGATCTAACTATGTAAGATAGGCTAACAATTAATTGTGAATGAGTACTCTCCATGTATTACAAGTTCAGAACAAATCGATATCATTCCTGGTAGACACTTGAAACTCCTGTGTAACCATCAAGGCATTTAAGGCTGATGGCGATTAGATTTATAATCTACCCATAATGCTCTCTATTCAATTATAGAGTAATCTTTCTGATTAAGGTTGGTTACACTTCGTGATGGGCTTGAATAATCAAATTACCCGTGACTCAGTGATAGAAGAGACTCAAAACAGCGTAAAATAGAACTCCCCTGATGATTTCTGACTTACTACTGAGGTCAAATCACAAGAACTAGGATACACAAGGCACACAGATAAAAAACATATCATTTGTAGTTATGCTTTGGTTAACCTTATTAACATATTGCAGTAAGAACTAGCAATAATCCTGCAGCTATTCATTCTGATCTAAAAATAATGGAGTTTTTGTTTTTGGGCAAGTCACTAGAGTCTACAATATTTCCTTCATAGAGATCTTTTCAAGTAGGATAATTTTATTTTAGAACTTCAGTATGTGACATTTGAATGGTTGGCTAGGATGTAAAACCAAAACGCCTGAGTGGGAAACAAGGACCAAAGTTGAGAAGGCTTCCAGATGTTTTGAGATGCTCGTCCGATGGACACCTTCCTGTTACACAGGACCCAAGCGGTACAAAGGTACCTTAACTAGTGCAAAATGCGTGGTCATATTCACAATCCACTATATGATTAGTAATTATAAATCTAAATAATCATATTTATTATTCCAACATCTATCTAGTGTAATCCATAATGTGGGCCACATGTTGTATTTTCTGTATTGTACGTGCCGTATTTTCTGTATTGCTACCAAGCACCAACTCGTGTTATCTGAGTTGTGCAAGCAACTAAATTTCCTTATTGTCCCAAACATCTGAGTGCAAGCAACTCGTCTTTTAGTTTTTTTTTTGAAGAAAAATATCTTATTTGAGTGTTAATTAGTACTTCCTCCGTTTCATAGTGTAAGACTTTCTAGCATTGCCCATATTCATATAGATGTTAATGAATCTAAACACACATATATGTCTAGATTCATTAATATTTATATGAATATAGGCAATGCTAGAAAGTCTTACATTATAAAACGGATGAATACTGAATTCTGTGACAAGCAGACATGGGAGAGTGGAGCTGTGGTAGATTGGAATCGATAGGTTTTTGCACAAGTCATTGGCAGTAGCAATGCCATGTTTCCTTTTATGTGCAAGCTATAGCAGTTTTAGCCCCATAATTAGAATCACTTGTACCTACTACAATATTCATGAATAATTTAACGATTGAAACTGGTAAATTAATGTTCTGTGAGAGGTTGCAAGTTGGATGAGTTACAGGTAGGATTCAATTTATGCAGGAAGTGTTGCGTATTTCTCTATATCAAAAGTTCAAATCTAAACATAAGGTGATACTTTTGTCTGTCGGGAATTATATGTTGTACCAAACCCGGGCTAGGCTGTAAGCAGTGTACTAGTGTAGCAAGTTACAGAACTTTTTCCCTCCCAAAAACACTGTTTATTTTAGAGTCATGCATTACAAAATAGGGAGCTACGTCTGTGTTGAAAACTTTAGCAGAAAGGATCATGCTGTAGTAATAGAATAATAAGAGCGATTTAAACATATACTCCACTATAAGTAGTGTATCCTAGCAGACATGGGTGATGCTGTACCAACAGACATACTCTCATGGAGGAACATGAGTGGGGTTGAATTCCTGGGGTGTCAGTGTCACTAGTTCACTCCCATTTTTGCACAAGCAGAAAAAAGTACATATAGGTCAACAGAAGTAGTTGGTAGATACTCCAACAAGGCCTATTATGTTATTCGGCCAAGAATGACGTTACCAGCTTACCCCATCACAAACACTCGCCATTTCCACTCCAGAAATAACATCTCACACATGATTACATGGTAACTACCACTGGACAGCATGATCTAAGATCAAAGAAGCAGGCATCCAGGAGTATGGCCCTGATGCCCTCTGCCTTAAACACGAGAAATTACACACGCACTGACACTGACACCGACTGTATAAGCACTGGGACTTCGTGCTGGTAGTAGTAGTAGTTGTAGTAGAAGGCTATATATCGTTGTGTCGTCTAGCTCAACTGGGCCGTGTAGTATAGTGAGTGATCACTTCTTGTGCGGGCTGTACTTGGGGCAAGCCGGGCTGAAGTGCTTGGAGATGACGCGCGAGTTGAGCAGCTCGATGATGGGGCCGAAGGAGACGCAGCGCGGCGCCTTGTACTGGTTGATGGAGGCGCCGCGGGAGATGGCGTAGTCCATCACCTCCTCGAACGTGCCGGCGCGCACCACCCGGATCTCGAGCGGCCCGATGGCCTCGCCGTTGCGTCCCTGCCTGTACACGGCGTTGAGCGCCTCCTCCATCTCGAGGCAGCACCGCTCGAACACGCCGCCGCCCTCCTCCTCCGCCGCCGGCGGCCACGCGCCGCCCTCCCGCACCATCAGCTCCCAGTACACCACGTAGTGCCCCGGGATGGTGGCCGCGTCCGCCTGGCTCGTGTACTCCACGATGCTGGCGCCGTAGGGGGACAGCAGCGCCGACGCGCGCTCCACCGCGGCCTGCAGCTCCGCCTCGTCCGTCTTGTCGGAGTCGATGCTGAGGAGCACGTTCTTGCGGCGCACGAACCGGAACTGCGGCGCCGCGTTGTGGAACCCGGTCACCTGCAGGATGTCGCCCACGCGGTAGCGGCAGAGCCCCGCGTAGGTGGTGATCACCAGCTCGTACTCCCTCCCGACCTCGGCGTCGGCCAGGTCGACGAGCCGCGGCGGCGGCGCGTCGCGGGGCAGCGGCGGCGCGTCCGGGTCGTGCGGCATCAGCTCGAAGTAGCCCATGTTGGGCATGATGGTGTACGACACCTCCGACGGGTCGCACATGGGGCGCAGGTTGAGGCCGAAGTAGCACTCGGACGACGCGTACATGGTGCACGCCATGGGGAGCCCACCGCTGTAGAACTTGAGCGTGGGGATGTACTGCGCCATGGCGCCCGTGACGATCACGTCGAGGTACTTGGTGTTGGGCCACATCCTGGTGATGATCCCCTCCCACTTGTCCTTCCCGCACTCGGCCTCCACGAACGCGGCGAGCTCGGCGTCAGGCCCACCGAGCACCTCCGCCACGGCGTCGCGGATGGACGGCTCCGTCACCTTGGCGCTCAGCGTCCCCGTCCTGATGTCGTGGGCGAGCTCCCTCCAGTGGAGCTGGAGGAAGCGGATGGCGCGGAGGAGGCCCGAGGCGAAGACGGCGCCGACGCGGAGCACCTCGGCGCGCGCCACGAGGCCGCACAGCATCTGCGCGTACATGGACTGGAACGCGTCGGTGCACAGGATGGCCGCCGTCGGGCTCGTGTACACGTTGTAGGGGTCGAAGGGGCGGTGCTTGAAGTGGTCGCTCTTGTAGTAGCTGGTCAGCACCGGCCTCGCCGGCAGCCCGCCGGGCGTCTTCGTCTCCGACTTGATGAACAGGAAGTAGAGCCCCTTGCCCTTGTCCAGCCCTGGCACGTACCTGTCATTTTTTATTTAATTACCTTTAGTTAATTTAATCCGAGATAAACATATTAATCACTAGTACTATCTAGCTATATATAATACTAGTTTACTACTACTACAGTCATTCAGTCAGCTAGCTGGTTGGTTATGTCGTTGAATCGTTAAGCAGGAATGGATCAAGAGATGATCATATGCAGTGTAATTAATGGCCCACTGATGCTGAGTTCTGCATGCCGGATTAATTAAAGATTCAGGCCGATGTTGACATAACCTATGATAAGATATCAGATGTACGAAAGATTTAGCATTGTGATGGCTAATTAACAGAGATACACCGGTGGTTGCACCGTTCCTTTCAGCTGGGATATATTAATGTGGGATTGACACAGGGCACGTAATAATGCTGATAAAATTTTGTGAACATGAGCATTAGTACCATTAATTTACGTGTGTGTTTATTTAAGCTTCAAGCTAATTGAATGGTTCTGAAAACTCCCTTTCTCTTAGCTTATTTTAGCGCAACAAGGCCGGTAGCCGATTTGTCGCTTTGTTTGTAAGGTTACACTCCAACTTCCTGGTTACGTATGCGAGCGACTTTGAGCTGCTACACAATCTTATTTTAGGAAGCTAGCTAGCTATTGTTAGATGTCTTACAAATTAGAAAAGGAATCTCGGTGCCTAAAAAGTAGAGAGACACCCAAGGCAGCAGCATCTCTAGCGTCTAAGACACAAACACATTATATTTTAGGCTCAACGTGAATGATTAATTAGCCACACCTCTCGCAAGTTGCGGTGTTTCTTAGCCAAACCCTTGTGAGGTCATCAAGGCTACAAACGCATGACTCGCTCGCCCCGGTCATTACATTTCCCAAGTATTATATTTCGCGTATGAAAAATTAAACGTACTGTTTCTTGATCGGCCGATGGTGAAGTTTAAACTGAGAACGGTTAGGTTTAGGTTTGTCTCTGGAGATTAGATTAATTAGGCCTTAAACTAATGCATCAATGGCACTAGATTAAGAAATCATTTTTTTTCTTTTTATTAAAAGAAGATTAAAAATTGCATGCTTAGAAATTAATACGGCTACTTGTATCTTAGCTAAGGTAGCTTCAACTGTTGCCGGGAGTCAAGAAAACGTCCCAATCAAAGGCATGGTGAGAAAAAGAACACAGTTGGATGGCTAAAGTAGGATAATGACCAGAGATTCAGAGATGGATCACCCACAAGTTCATGACGGGCATGAGGAGGCTGTAGAGCATCTGCCTCCTGTCCAGCTCATCTTCTATCGTCGGCATTAGCTTCCTCTCCCCCGCCGAAGTCCCCGAGCTGGATGCACACGCACGCCAATTAGTAAGCAAGAACGATCAACCAAGCAACGACCAAAAACTAATCAAACAATTAGTTGGAGTCAATGGCGGAGCCGAGCCGGCAAATGAAAAGGCCGGATTAATTGAAAAAAGAAATTGTTTGGGTTAGCTAGCACTACTACACACCTGGTGAGGAACTCGGTGATGGGGTGGGAGGAGATGATGTTGGAGCGGTCGCCGTTGGCGATGCGCTCGATCTCCGGGCGGAGGTCCTCGTAGGTGACGACGGGGACGCGCGCCTTGAACGCCTCCCGGTCGGTGCGCCCTTCCATGCCGTGGCGGCGGAGGTACTCGGCGCCGTTGTTCCGCGCCAGGATCGCCGCCAGCACCCGCTCCTGCACCGCGTCGAACCCCCTCGTCATCTCCTCGATGAACTCCAGCTTCTCCGCGTCGCGCTCGCACGCCGCCACGGCCTTCCCCGCCACCGCCGCCTTCGACCCCGCCTCCGCCGCAGCCACCGCCGCCGGAGCCATGAATATCTCTCCCCTAATTAGTTGGCGTTGCTTGCCGGCTAGCTTTTGCTATTTTTTCTCGCTCGCTTAGCTTAGCTTGGAGTGTGCGATGAGAGGAGGCGGTTGCAAGGGAGGGGTATATATAGCGGCGGGAGGGGGGGAGGAGGCCGCGCGCCATGCACGTCGCGCGCGCGCGCGCGGGCGAGCGAGGCGGGCCGGTGAGGGTGGGGAGGCAGGGCGTGGCCCACGCGGGCGTCACTGCCCGAGCGAGGAGGGGGCACGTGGGCCCGCCTGGTCGGCCACGTCGGACGCCCGGGCCCCGCGACGGGACGCGCGGCCGGCGCGCCCCGGCAGCGAGCTTAGCCATCGGCGCTGACGAACGAGAGCTAAATTGGTTTTAATTACCCGACCGGTCGGGTTGTGCACTTGTGCGCCTCCGGATTAATCAACGGCAATCTCTCATCTGATGGAGAAATTAATTAATATACGACATGAATAGATTATAAAAAATGTATTATCAAGGTTGGACGAAAAGAAAAATGGAAATCCAGGAGAGGGGGTGTTTTGTTGCTGCTTGGATATGTGTCGACACAGTAGTGTGCAGCGCCACACCTGACCAGGTCATCAGAGCATATATATGTGCTAGTGTGAGGGTATTAAGGAAATGGTAAGTGGAGAGGGAGTACTGAAAGGAGAAATGGGATTTTTCTTCCTTAATACAAGTGAGCCGGCAGCTGGAGATGCATGCATGGAACAAGCAGGGCATTGACGGACAAGAATTTCCACAGGAATATTTGACATTTTAGCTTTGTAGCATTTTTTATTTGCAAGTTAAAGTAATGTAATGTAAGTTTGAAAAGTTTCTTCGTGCTAGGAATTCTACCCTTTCGTTGGTTTAAAAATTTTTACGATCGACTTCAGTTCAAATTAAGTAGTAAAGTGATGACTGACGACGAGCTAGTGTTCCAAAATATCCATTTAAAATCTAACACAACTCTAACTGAAAATCCATTTAAAATGTGTTCGGTATTACATATATATTGATACAGTTTACTAATCACACACGACCCACAAATAGGATCTTCTGCTAGCTAATTAACTTCACGTCGAAATATAGACTGCCGGGCTGGATGTAATTAATCATGTGAACGTGTTAGCTGCATTTGTCGACTCATCTTCCATATAAGCTCGTTAGAATATAATTAGCAAATCCTTCCAAAACCTCTTTATAAAATTAGCACGTCACAGAAATAATTTGTGGTTGATCCACAGGGTACGTACGTATATATACGTAGTGGTACTTGTACGGCTGGATAGACCTACGGGCTACAGTAATAATCATATTATCATATATACATGTGGAGACAATAATGTACTAATCCAGCTTGTACCGCGCGTGTCGCCCTATCTATCCCCTTTCTGTGATCGCGAAGAGCCAAACGTGTTTTACGTGTCGTCCATCAAATCATCCATCGATCGGGTCGAGGCGTAGAAACGATGACTATTTCCCCTGTCTTTGGCTTGTGCTAAAAACACGAATATTAGGAAAGGATCTAACATCAAATAATTAGAAGAGGTGAGACTTTGAACCCAGATCGTCTAGTCCACCACCTTGTGAAGTTAGCCGAAAAACCCCTGGGTGTTTCTCTCTGTCTTGACTTGTGCTAGCTAGTACACCCAATTATTTTCGTTAACATCGGTTCAATTAACGCGTCTCATGAAGTAGTAGCAAGCTAGCTAATACTAGCTAGGATACGATCGATCAATCGGATCGATCTGTCGATCGATATGTAGCTTTCAATCAAGTTTTAACCTCTCGCGAGTCAATTTTGGTGGCTAGAGATGGTTTTGTTTGGTTCTGAGCCCCCCTGTAACTAGCAGAGTCTGATCTGTTGGCCACATGTTTTAACTGATTTTACATTGCATTTTTTTCACTGAGGAATTTACGATCAATTTTACCGCGCCGGTCCATTTCGAGGATCTACAGTAAATCTGCGTGTCCACTGTACTAGGAGGAAAACGATCGAATGGGACATGGTGACAGGAACAAGAGCGGGCGTTTGCACCCTCAGCCGTACAGGGAATGGAACAGCACATCAACCTATAATATAAAGGACAAAGCTAGCTAGTGAAAGAGAGAGAGAGAGAGAGAGAGAGAGATCGAGAGCAGAAATACTGAAATACGTACACAAGTACGCAACCCCTTCTGGCCAAGTGTACAGTACACCACGTCCAATTTAACAGGTCATTCAGGTTTTCCCTTGTCAGAACGTCAGTCTTGACCCCGAGATCGATAGAGACCGACGAGTCGTACGTTCCCTTCACACACCGATCGATCTACTTCGTTGTACATCCCAAGTACGCGTACTCCATAATATAACAATCTAATATAACATGTAAAATATCCGTTCTAGTTACTAAAAGAAAGGCATATTCATAACATTGATGTTACATTTTACACTAAATTATTACCTCTGTTTCAGGTAACAAGATGTTTTAGCTTTGTTTAAAGTTAAACTGCTTTGAGTTTAACCAAGTTTATAGAAAGAAATAGTAATATTTTTTACTCAAGATAAATTTATTATAAATATATATATAATTATTAATTTAATAAAACTAATTTAATAATATAAATATTATTATATTTGTCTATAAATTTAGTCAAACTTAAAGCAATTTGACATTGATCAAAGTAAAAACATTTTATAACTTGAAAGGTGAAACAGAGGGAGTATATTTTAGGGTATAAAATAATTAACAACACTGTTGTACTACGTGTTGGGTACTGCCAGTGCGCGATAGCTGCTATAGCATCAGCAATATTGTGCAGCCTTGTACTACTAATAAAAAGCAGCCAACACGAAGGTTATAAGATAAATCAAGCTGCAAATCTATTTATAGATAAAATAAATGGTAAATTTACTAGTGGAAATATCTATAGTACTGTTAATAAAGTAGCAGACACTTATATGTAGATTCGGACTCATATGTCGGTCGATTGTATGAGTAGTATTTTAAAGAATTTGTATCCGTAAATTTGTCGTATAAGTATGTTTATTATCTAAAAAACCGTATAAGTATGTTTACGAATTGACCCAACCATAACCTTAGCCGGCGCAGACCCACGGATGGATCAGCGATATTGGCACTTTTTTCTCAGGCGAGTGTGCCGTGGACTCGCGGGGTGGGCGGCCGGGGCACGCGTGGTTCTCGCTCGGTCGCTCGCACTGTCGCACAGTCGCACGTACGTGATCGGGGCCGCTCGATCGAGCAAGCCCATATGGCGCGCGCGTGCGTGCCAACGTGCCAAGCCTCGAGAGCCGCCGTTCTTTTGCGCGCGTACACGGAGCGCGCGCGCGCGCGCACGGAACTACCGCACCGCGAATGCATGGGCAATACTCTGTACTTGTTCTCGCGGGGAACAGCAGGGTGTGGAACTGTGGATACAGTCAATCGAGTAGCTTACCTTTTGGCTTTCGACTCTGAAATTCAGAGACGGGCAGTACTGGTGATTGGTGAATATGTTTCTTTATCATGGCATGCGCGCTGTCTTTGCAAACGGAATACGGCATGGTCTTTGATGTGGAACAGGGGAAGACTGCAGAAAAAAAATAAAAGTAATAAAATGTATACTGGATTGATACTGAGATGACGGGAGCAACATATTAATCCATAAAGGGGAAAAAAATACTCCGTATATCCTGTACATACATATATTGAGAGTTATTCTCAATGGGGAATGCTCTGGTCTACAGTTAATTAAGCACTACTCTGTAAATGATATGATAAAAAAAGCGAAAACGACATGACCTATTTTTTATGTTTCTACATTTCTTAGAGTTCAGATGGCTTGTTTTTAATGCTTTTATCAGAAACCAAGTTAGGTTCTTCTCTCAAAACTGTGGTAGCCAGCACACAAGAGCTTGCCTGTCATTCTTGTTTCATCTAGAAATCAAGCAACGGTGGTATTCTATTATATCTGCAGATTGGTGAACAGTACACATATAATATGACACCTATTCCATTCCCCTCTCCGAGATAAACTAAAATCCAGATCGAGCAACCCAGCATTAATAAAAAAAAACTAAAAGACTCGTCAACTAGGCTAGTTTAATTATCTGGAAAGAGACAAGAGGACGATACCTATCTAGCAGGAAACGGCGTCATGATCGATCGATCGCTCTGCCTGAACCAAACACTAGTATTTCCAATTCCCACTGCACCTGGTGTCTGTTGGAATTTGCAGCTAGCTGGCTCTCGTCCGTCGTCTCTACACCAAGTCAAAATCTACAAACATTATTCAATTCTACACGTAGCTAGCTGCTGCTGGAAGTATATGCCAGCACCTGGACGCACACATGCAAATCCAAGCCAGTACGACATGCATGCATCCAACCATGTATCCATCCATGATGCATTTTGTGCACCACGTATGTCTCACGATTCAGGGTACAGAGCATATACATATGCAAGCATGAATGCATCATGCATGACACACAGGTGACGCTGAAGTCTGAACAGGTAGGTGGTGGCTTCTTCCAGTAATCCCAGTGGCAATTAGTTTACTCGGGGGGAGATCTGAGACAAAGATGCTCTGTCTGCCTAAACACAATGCGTGTGCGCGATTGGCAGAGGACGACGAGCTACGCGAGGCTGCCGGTCGCCTGTTCTCTCTGCTGCATAAGCAAGGAGTACGTATGTGCAACTTGCAACTAGAAGTAATACGAGCTAATTTAAGCTAAGCTCTGCTTAGTTAGCCTCGAGTTAGATAGGGGGGAATCCCCAACCTCCTAAACAAGTTAACTACGCTATAATCAGGAGATTTTTTTTAAGCCGGCGAAACCAATGGTTAGCCGGATGGGACCGGAGCAGCGAGCGATTCCCTTGTCGATTAATCAATCGTTACCATGTTACGGAACATAGATATAGCTAGGTTGCTAGCTGCCTACCTAGCTATCTCAACGTACGTACGCATGTACGTTTATTTTGCCCATTTTGATGTGTTCTCCAATCAAGGATTAAGTGGCACATGTTTCGCCAAGATAGATACATACTTTATCTCTGTCTTAAAAAAATTACTTCTAATTAACTATGTATCTGGTCGTTGGTTTATTGGGCTATGTCCCGTGTCAACGGTGGCAGAACACAGTAGAGAGGTGGGAGCCTGGGAGGCATCAGGCATAGTACTAGCTAGCTGCAGCAATGACGTGATCGGAACAATTGTGGTTAAACTAGGCATTGGAGCTGGAGTGGCTAAGCTAATTAAAGCACCTTCTAATTAATATCTACTGGTTTTAAGTCTTAATTAGCGCCGTGTGTTCCACACTGAAAGCAACCGCGGATCCGATCGTGGCAAATTAACAAACTCGATTAATTTCTAATCAAAGCGTCAAAGTCCAACGGAAGATAGGAATTAATTGAAAATAAAAACTCTCGATCGGACTGATTGATTGATTAATTAGCTCATCCGAGTCCAAGCGGCCGGTCAGTGTACGTACGTGCCGGTTTGTTCTGGCCCCGTCACGATCAGAGTTCTCGGTCGGCAAGCAAGGAACAAAGAAGGGGAGAAAGGGATGGGGTTAAATGTGCCTTTCTGGTGGCCCTCCAATCTGCTGATGTTTGCCTTTTGCACGCTCGGATGGAAGTGTTAAGAGTCCAATTCACTTTGATTTAGCCTTAGTCTTACACGATCATCTCTGCTAAAACGAAATTGATCTAACTAGTTTTCTTGTGAAGCTACTGAAGCCGTGATCTTTATTCTTCCATTAGTTACACCGTATAGGAAAAACGGGGGTACCAGGCTACCAGCTTGATCGACTTGAGGTCGCGCGCTCGCTGGTGTTTTCTGTTAGGGTAGCGAAGTCCGCCATCGGCACTGGCTGGAGATATTAAGTCCCTCGTAGCGCTATCAACACTGGCTAGACATATCCGCATGAACCCCTTTCAGCGTTTAATTGATCGAGTGATTAGATTTAGGGTTTTAGCGCAAAACTTAGATGTCCTCTCTGCTCTGTGATTTATCCCTTTTATTCAAGTAGGACTCAAGGGTTTATCTCATATTTAAAATCAAAATCTGTTTGTGGCATTGAACGACACCATCAACGCCATTTTCTCCTACCCCCTCCACTCTTAATTATGATGTAATCCCTATGTAGACCTTCGTAACTCTTGTCTCGCGTTTGGAATGAATTCTGGTGGAAAAACTCTGCCCATTGATGATTTGGTAAAAAGAAAAAAAATTGTTTGTGTCACACGAGCAAATTTTATCTCTTCTCTTCTTGTTCGGTATGGAATAGGTGGGCCCTTTCCGAACGATTCGTCAACAACATGGTGGCCGATTGCGCGGCTTGTATCATTATATTTTCTCTCATATAATTGCATACATGTTTTTTCTCAACGTACTATTTAAATATATTAAAATGACAACATAATTTTAAATTTTGTACTAACTTTACGAAACTACTAATGTGTAATATTCATATTGTATTTTATATACGTGTTAGTTACTAATTATTCTTAATATCAAATTTTAGTTATTTGTAAATTATATTCCTATATGGACTCTAGATTCGTCTTTCAATATTTCTTTTTTTTTAATTCCGAATTTTCGTTATCTGTAAATTGTATTTCTATATAGACTATAGGCTCTTCTTCCAATATTATTTATTTTTAATTCTGAATTTTTATTATTTCTAATTGTATTTCTATGTAGACTCTAAACTTATTTTTCAATATTCTTTAATTTTTAATTTCGAATTTTAGTTACTTCTAAATTGTATTTCTGTATTGACTTTAGATTCCTCTCCCTATGTTTTTTTAAATTTTGAATTTTAGTTATTTGTAAATTGTATTTTATACGGACTCTAAACTCTACTTTTAATTTTATTATATTTATTCCGAATTTTAGTTAGTTTTGAATTCCTATATGGACTCTATACTCTACTTCTAATATTTCTTATTTTTAATTCCGAATTTAATTGTATTACTACATGGACACTATACTCTACTTCTAATATTTCTTATTTTTAATTCCAAATTTCTATTATCTCTTAATTGTATTTCTATATGGACTATATACTCTACTTCTAATATTCCTTATTTTTAATTCCGAATTTCTATTATCTCTTAATTGTATTTCTATATGGACTCTATACTCTACTTCTAATATTCCTTATTTTTAATTCCGATTTTCTATTGTTTCTTAATTGCATTTCTATATGGACTCTATACTCTACTTCTAATATTTCTTATTTTTAATTCCGAATTTCTATTGTTTCTCAATTGTATTTCTATATGAACTCTAGTCTCCTCTTCCAATATTTCTTATTTTTTAATTCCAAATTTCTGAACGTGCTGATGAAGCCTAGAGGGGGGGGTGGTGAATAGGCTGTCCCTGAAAACTTAAAAACAAATCGCAGCGGTAAAATTCAAACAGACTCGTAACTTCCTGGTAAGGAACACCGGAACTTCCGGTCTGCCAGGCCTGGAATTTCCGGTGTTCTAGGGCAGGAACTTCCGGGTAACAGAACAGAGATGAAATTCAAATTTCGATACAGGAGACTAAGCCAATCTTCACAAGATGATGCCTAGGTATTCTAAGAAGAGGATAGATCACAGAAACATCCACAGAAACATCACAGAAAGAGACAAGAGCGATTTTTTTCCGAAGTTTGGATCTTGCGATTCTACTCTCCGTTGAGGAGCTCCAAAGAGCTAGGTCTCGATTAACCCCTTGCCTCACTTGTGCAAAAACCCCAGAGGAAATCCACAGCCTTCAACCCCAAACACCCCTAGGCAAATTTCTAGAATTGAATGACCACCAAGATCCAACTCAACCTACTTCTAGAAATCCGCCACAAGTGTGGGTTGCTCTACTTGGAAAGCCTTTAGAATCTCAGCACAAGAACTTCATTAATTTACCTCGTTCCCTTTTGGAGGAGAGGAGATCCTTCACAAACTTACCCGGGACATCCACAATATGCAACGGATTCTCGCGGGCGACACTTAACCGTCTAGGAGATCATCTCCAAGAGTAATAAGCACCGAGATGACAGCCCACGAGATATTCCAAAGTGCTCACCCAAGATCCTAGTCTTCACACATCTCCAAATCTTCCTCTCTTCGTCCCAATCTCTCTTTCTCACAAGAATTATGCTCTAGATTGAGTGGAGAAGGCAAGAAACACTTGGGAGAGGCTAGCAACAGCTCTAGGTTCAAAAAGTGAAAGTGGAATAGCCAAAGAACGAGCTGGAAACGAGCTGGTTATGTATAACGGCTAGGTGACGTCATCTAGCCGTTACTCACAATTTTGAACTGGAAACTAGACAGGAAGTTTCGGACCTGTATGACAGGAACTTCCGGACTACACTTAGGAAAATCTTTTTCACAAGACCGGAACTTCCGGACCTGGAAGACAGGAAGTTCCGGACTTGCACTTTTGGACAGATGGAGTATTTGCAAAAATGACTCCTAGGGAAACTTGACACTTGGTTCACACTAAGAGCACTTGACATATCTCAGAGTATCACCTGGAACCCCTCTTAATAGTACGGTTTTTCCTAAAAACTCGATTGCGATAAATAAACTATCCTATGTACTTCCCGAGTTCCGGTCCGTTTTGATTTTATACTTTTGGGGGATCTCCAAGCATCCATCTTCCACACCTTGGACTAATACTCCTGAAAGTAACTCAATGAACTCATTAGTCCCTTAACCACATTTGTCATTAATCACCAAAAACCACTAGGGGGATTAATGCACTTTCAATTTCAACTATTTCTAAATTGTATTTCTATATGGACTCTGTTTTTCTTTTTCTCCGATTAATGTGGGAATTTCTAAGCCGTGAGAGCGAACGTGGAGACTTCTTTTTCTATTCCTTTAATAAGTTAATAGATTTGTTTGTATAAATTTTGAGTCTTTTTTTATGACTAGCTGAATTCCTGTACTTTGCTAAGGATGAAAGAAATTATATTATCTGAAATAAATAAAAATATATTTTCCACAAAATGTGTTACCCATTCTCTTTTGCTATAGAAAATATCAAGCCCAATTCAATTTTATATGTGGTTATCCATTTACATTTGCTTGTTTTTTAATATTGAGAAGTTAAATGATTAATTTGTAAAATTTTCATGAAAATAGATACGGTGTTATCACTACATTCTTTTAGTATAAATTTTACACTACACATGTAACATCGTACTCATACATCCATAAATACATCCACAAATACAGTGGTGGAGTGAAGGCCTGGTCACCATGGGCAGGTGTCTGGGCTCCCCCGCATTAGCCAGTGGATTATCACTTAATAACAGTGCCTAATTTGTTTCCTTTAGTGGGGGTTACATCAGCAGCTGTTAAGCTTGCCCGTGCTCAAGGAAACTTGTAAATCCGCCACTACACAAACACATCTCTTAACACACGCTTAAAGAGGCATATTCTTCTAAAATTCTTTCAAGAAACACATTAAATATACTCTTAATTATTACCAACACATGTATACATACTACTTGTGGCGTCAAGATTTAAACTCTAGAGGTGGAGTCATATATGCACGCATGACTTCGCAATCACACTATTGATGTATGATGTATCCCATCAACCCACCATATTTAATCAGT
This sequence comes from Oryza meridionalis, assembly GCA_000338895.3. Lineage (NCBI taxonomy): Eukaryota > Viridiplantae > Streptophyta > Magnoliopsida > Poales > Poaceae > Oryza > Oryza meridionalis. The sequence continues at coordinate 32,160,924 of CM002524.2, read as the reverse complement.
ATTAATCACGCACTGAGATATACACAAGTCAAGATTAAGGCGTAACCATAATTATTAACCACATTATGTATAGTGTTCAGTATGCATGTGTCAACATGGACAGGTACGTGAGCACCGTGATTGGCTGCAGCCGTGTTCATGAGCTCGACTTATCCATTAGCTAATTAATGATCGAACGAATGAAGTAGGAGTAGCTAGCTAGGGGGTGTTCAATTAGTTCGAAACGGTAGATGAAAAAGCTAGTGGTTGATTAGCCCGGTAGAAGTCATTCGCGTATGTCGCTAGATTGACTTTGTGGCAGCACTGTCTCTGCTTTCCTGGGCATAATTGGAGGTTCCCTGAAGTGGACCGGTACGATAAAGAAGGGTAGTTACAGTAAAAAAATCGGTTGTTCTCTCATCATGCCTAGCCTTTTCAGCGACGACGTCGTCACTGATGAGTTGATTTCATTCGTAGTGCTGCAAGCTGCAACTGGCGGTGGTTGAGCAAGACGACGGCGCTGCTAGCCCATCCCATGCGTGAATCTTGTTGGCCTATATTCTGGTGTCTGGACATGTGTCGAGTGGTAATTAGTTAACAAGTGAGATGTAACTTCTCTGCTTTCTGTAGTGAATTGGAGATGGCATATATAGGTTGTATATAATGTGTAGTATCCCCTTTCATAAATATTTAATTTTTAAATAAGATTTAATTAAACTTCATATTTTTTTTGACAATCATGTTTAATAATAAAATATATTTATAAAACCTTATTAATATTATGATGGTAATTTTCGAGACAAATATATTGATATCGATTTTCTATGTTTTTAGGCAAAGCATTAAAAAAATTTAATTGGTGGGATTTCTAAGTTTGGCTAAATTTTATTCAAAGCGACTTTTTTTAAACCCGTAAAAGGCTTGCACATCGATATATTATCAAGAAAAAATAGTTTTTATAACTGCCACCCACTGAGTCAGGTCCTAGGGACTACCGGGAGAAGGGGAGAGCACACCGGGCTAACTAAGAAAGGCAACCGATCACCTTAAACTTAAAGCAACAGGGAAAAAGAGAAAGGGTTGGCATCTAACTGCCAAAAGGAATTCATAAGGGACTAGGTTTCGCTACAACCCAAAGCTTCCCTTCTTGCACGATGTGATTGACCACGGTGTTCACCGTGAAAAGCATCCCCTCAAATACGCGAGCGTTCCTTTATAATCATAGGTGCCAGGTACCAACCGAACGAAGGGGTTGAACCCTTTCCAATTTTGATCTTAACTGCAACCGCCGGCGAGAGGACTCTCACCATACTTGAAACGAAGCTTGCTGACAGGGTGAGAGAGGGAGGCCAGTCCTATCTTGTACATAATCTTGAGCCATACCTGTCATACGAAGATGCACTTTGATAAGATATGGTGATTCATTTTCAATCTCTGTGTAGACACAACACATACGGTGTAACTGCCTATCTCACGGTTGCGCATTTGGTTGGCCGCTGCTAAAGCGCAAGTCAAAGAAAAAGGCTCCGGGTTGTACGAATTCGACGTAGGGGAAAGAAATCGAGCCTTCAAAGAACGTGTTGTAAATCGAGGTGACGATGTACCCATCATCCGTCTAATGCCAGATGAACTTATATATCTTGAATAGAGTCTTACAGTGAGAAGTCATGTACTACTCTATCTCATATTCTAAAAAAATAAATTGTACTCTATCTCAAAGTGTAAAGAATTAAGAGAGCATCCTTATCGTTAGGGCGTTGGTAACGTCAATAGCCAAGCATTGCCAGCGAAACCAGACCAGAGAGAGGTATTGTCATGCACCGATGCACGCAAATCGGCAAATGCTATCGCGTCCTGCATGTCTCAGTTAACATTAGCAAGACGAACCAGCCTCTACAGGCTACAATTTGAGGTCGCATTAACAAAGATCAAGCTTGGACCCTGTCGGCAGACACGCCTGATTCCTCTACGCTTAAAGAAGACGCCCTTTTCATTCCTGCCCATCACAACTCCCCCAATCCTATCGCTAGCTCGTACTAGCACAGTATAGCATCCATCAAAGATATCCTTCGATCCACGCCTAGCGGCTACTGTGTAGTAGCTAGCCCATGTCGTCAGGTCCGAACCGAATCCTGATCAAAACGACGCCCCGTGAAAACGAAAGATGGCCGAGCCCGACCGTCCGCATCTAGCTTCTCTATAGTAGCATAGATCGTGTGATCGATCGTGTCCGATCCAGACACACGGCTACGTGCGTGCGTGACGCGCCGCGCTACGACTCCGATCGATTCGGCGCGAGACCGAGCTACCGAGACTAGCTAAAATCGGATCCACACACGCACGCGATGAGGCAACGACGCGAGACGCGCGCGCGAGCGGGCGCGCTGCTATACGGCGACGTACGCCGTCTACCGCCGCCTATGCTACGCACGCACGCTGGCGCTACGTACGAGAGATGGACACACGGAACGCGGCAGGTAACGTATCGTTCACGTGGCGGTGTCGGGCGCGCGATCGACCATGACGTGAAGACCGAATACCAGCGCCGCCGCCGCGGGAGCGCGCGCGATCGATGTTCGCAGCAGCGGCTATAGCTTAGCGCCTCTCGCGTGCGTGCGTGCGTGCATGCACCTATCGTCGTCGTCGCCGTGTGCATGGACGGCAGCACGCCACGCCACGCTCCGCGCGGAGCGGAGCGCGGCACGGTCTCTCTCGGGTACGACCGCTCGTCCCCACGGGTCGCCGTCGACACCCGGCACCCTGGACAGCGACGCCTTATTAATTTGCACGTCTAATTAATCCACCATGGTCACGACGACGAACGGGCGAGAGAGTCGTAGATCGACTCGCTGATTAGCATGGTGTGATCGAATGGCTTAGTACATTGTCTCTGATTGTCAAGGCCGCTGAGTGTACGTAGTACGTAGTGTATCCTGTTCCTGACTAGTCCACGCGTGAACGGGGACTCAACACGTACACGTGAAACAACCCCCGAGTTGTCGATCGATCGCAAGGTGATAATCGGCCGAAGCGTCGAATCCTGACTTTTTTGCAGTGGGGTGAGCCAGTGAGTGTACCCGTACCGATCGATCGAGGCGAGACTAACGTAGCCGGCCTCGAGCGACCGATCGATCTTAGAGGGATCGGAGGGAGGGGACAGCACGGCTCTGCGGCCTCGGGACCAAGGGACAGCGGCATGACAAAAGCCCGCGAGGGTCTCCTCCCGGGAAAATATCCGGTAAACAATAATACGGAGTATCGAATAAATGAAAAACTCCGTGGAACATGATATAAAAGCTCTCTACGAACGACATCCACAAAATTTCAAGTCGTTTCTTTCGCAAACACGAAAAAAAATACACGTCAATATATTAGAATAAAGCCGAAATTTAGTTATACAACGTAACAGCCAGAGGCCACTGTCAAGGGGAACACAAGAAAACGACTAGGAGAAGAAGAAAACTCTAAAGGGAATAAAAACTCCGAAACCGCTGACCGAAGCTGGCAAAGTATCAAAAGAGTACTACGATCCTCCCAACAAGACTCCTAGATGAGCGGCGCCTACGCTTGACCACAACCAACCTTTAAGCTTGATCGATTCGAAGAATGCATGGACATGCGAGAGAGAAGAATTGAAAAACCTCAAGTTCCTTCTTCCTATGTTGCTAAGACAAAATTTCAAATCCAAACTCAATTTGTTTTGGGAGAAAAAAAAACAAATGAAGCTATATATCGGGATTATGTACCCATGCATTAGGAAATAGGAAGGTATCCTTCGCGTGACGATTCGCTCCACCCCACTCATCCTCCTCATGCCCTCGGTCCATGACGCCACGTGCTCGCCTTGGTCGCCATCCAGGTTTTACGTTGCGTCAAACACCTTCTCTGCTATAGGCGTTGCTCTTCGAGTGGGAGGGGAAATGGGGGGAGGGTGGGGGAGGGGGATGAGAGATGGTGGGTGAATCGGATGGGAGGTCGCTCCGTGTCGGCCTCGTCTATGGCGGGCCCTTTGCAGAGAGATGACGGGAAACATCGTTGTCACATTCATTTCATGTCGAGGGAGGATGGAGAGCATCATCGTTCTACCATCTCCATCCTTTCTTCTCCCCCTTCTCCACTGGTGGAGAAATCGTTTGTAGTCCCGGTTGTCCAACCGGGACTACGAATCCGGGACTAAAGATAGCGATCTTTAGTCCCGGGTGAAATAACCGGGACTAAAGATCGATCTCTATTCCCGGTTGGTAACACGAACCGGGACTAAAGATCGGTCAGCCACGTGGCCGGCTGATCCATCTTTAGTCCCGGTTGGTGTTACCAACCGGGACTAAAGATCTATGTACCATTTTTTTTTATTTGCATGGCCCTGTTTGCTGCATGGTTGATTTATATATATATATATATATATATATATATATATATATATATATATATATATATATATATATATATATATATATTGTAATATATATATATGCATTGTAATATATATATTATGCATGTATATAGAATACATATATATATATATATATATATATATATATATATATATATGCGTATGTATATATGTATAAATACATATATTACACACATATTTATAATTTAAAGCACTTAACATTTTATGTACATATATGTTACCAAAATATATATTAACACTAAAGTAAATGTACGTACATATATATATATATATATATATATATATATATATATATATATATATATATATGCATGTATAGTACAATTCATTTGCTCGCTAGCTATAGCTACGACTTCGACGCCTGTGTTACGTCAGAAGAGGAAGGACCGACGTTACGAATTGTCGATCCGTCGTAGTAGAATTCACCATCGGGATTAAGGACTTCTTCGTTGATGAACCCCATCAGTTATTCTTGAACAGCCGTGATAAAATCCTTGTGTGGGAGTTTTTCTCTCATGTGAATACGCTATCATTCGAAAAATAATGACATATCAATATATGAAATTAATAAACAACTTAACAAATCGATACGCAATGAAATTTTGAATGGTTTATGTATACGTACATCGAGCTCTCGTTTGGTGTATATTTGGTTTGATAGGCAGTGGGCATACTCGCATACGTAGTAGCCGCATAAGTTAGTTCCCTTGTCCTGCTTTGCACACTACATCAGAAACGATGAGAGATTTAATATACTCTTTATATTAACTGTAACTAGAGATTCAATTCAATATAATTTTGGATCATGCATGTACTCACTGGAAAATGAAACCTCCGTCCAAGTTTTTCTTTCCAAGTCCCGCGGACCAATTGACGGAACCGATCCCAAGCCCTACATGTGCAGTTGCAAGCTATGATTAATTAAATATTACCCGAGATCAACATAATAGCAACAGAGTCCCGCGACTTTGGAATAGATGGCATTATATTACCTGTCTATCAGTTGGAAGACCTTATCAAAAACCTTCTCCTCTTTATTCATTGAGTCGTACACAGTGACTTTACATGCGTCCAAGTCGAAAAAGAACAGGACCCAGTGGAATCTGGAATATGCGTGAGATGAGATAAATATCAGAATGTACATGTTATATGTATGGGAATGAAATTTGTTCGAATGACAATAAAAACTCACTCTGTGTTGTACGACAATAGTATGAACGTCTTGAAATGCTGCTGCGTTAGGAGATGGACGAGATTGTCCTCTGTGTCTTTCTCATACTTGTCGAGCATTTCGGTGTTGATTTTTCGAGGGTCGATGAACCCAGTATTGTAAACCCCCGCCGTCGGGCCCTTTGAATCTCCATTCTACAACAATGAAAGGAAATTATTATTGCTTACATATATGCCAGGAGCTAATTATTGAACGAAACAAATCGAACTCAAAGATACTTACAAAATCCATGCGCTCAGAAGAGAGATGTCGAGGGCGTCCCGATGGTACAGATCGAAGACATCCTTGAAATGGATCCAAGAACATCTTCTCCTTGCAAGAAGTCGGGGTTTCTGATCCTCGCTCCGAACATCTCTCTACCATTGGCGTTCATTTCCATGTACCGTTCATGGAATTTGTACATTTGTGTCGGTAGGGACTGCAGCTGCTCAGGCCTAACAAGCGGTTTACCGAGTTCAAACTTGTATGCCACTTCCGCCTTCGGGATTGGTGTGCCTCCAACCAACTGAGCCATGGTTAGACTGGTGTCCGAAATGAAATCCGTTATGCCAAAGTCTTCGCCGGTCACCAATGGCTCGACCACTTGGTGTGGTTGTTCTCCAAGCTGAGGAACTGGTTTGGACTTCTTGTAATGGGCTTTCCTAAGTGTTCGGTCATAGTCCGATAGCTTTAAGGCCTCCTTGTTTGCGGTGGACATTCCCTTGAAGAAATTCTTCACGCTCGGGTCAATAGGTATCTTCTTTTCAGGACTCCGAGGCTTGAGTTGCCTCTTCACTTCTCCTACCACATAAGCGTCAAGCTCCTCTTGACTGCAATCGTATGGCGGCTCCTTGTTTTTGGTGGCGTCAACTTTTGCCTTCTTCGTTGCCCTTGTGCGGGCAAGCGGTGGAGTTTGGCGAGACCTTGTCTTGGGAGGTGCAGGCGGACACGGTGGAGGTGGAGGAGGCGGAGGAGGCGGAGGGGATGGTGCAGGAGGAGGTGGCGGAGGAGATGGTGCAGGAGGAGGTGGCGGAGGAGCCGGAGGAGATGGTGCAGGAGGAGGTGGCGGAGGAGCCGGAGGAGATGGTGCAGGAGGAGACGGCGGAGCCGGAGGAGATGGTGCACGAGACGCCGCTTGTCGCCCAGGGAGGATGATGTACCGCTTGCGCCATAGTATAATGGCGTGGCTTGTGTCTCGTAGATGCGTCTCACCGTCTCCTCCTGGGTAGTCCAACTCGAGGTCCTCGTACACGGCTTCCACCAGCTCAACTTCGACCCTCGAGTATCCTGCTGGAATCGGCCTGCAGTGGTAAGTCCCTGAAATGTCCGTTGGGATGGCCGTTCCCGACGCCACCTTCACGTGATGAGAGGTTATCTATTAGTAATCAACCTAAGCAGCAACTTGCGGAACTTATGAGTCAAAAATCATATATTACATCGAGCATACCTTGATTGATAAGTTCTTGAAGGGAATATGCAGCTCACATGGTGTCCGATGCGTGATCTCATCAACGGGGCAGGTGGTTTCGTCCTAGGTTTGCATGGCATCCATGCTATGTGATACTACCTGCCCCGTTGAGGCGCAGCTACTACGATTGCCTAATGGGCTGACCATTGGAGGAGGTATGTACGGCTGGGGATCGTGTGACCGATGTGCTGCCATGCGTTCATCCACCTTCCGGGCCACCTCCTCTTGCATGCTGAGCTCGTAGCTCGATACCATGTACTCAAGATCTGCAATCTTCACCTCGGTATCTCTCTTGCTCCTCATCCGACTCCTGTACGTGTGGATGTCCTCCTTGAATCCCATCTTCCAGGGAATCACGCCTTTCCCTCGTGTTCGTCCTGGATGCTCAGGAGTCTGTAGGGCGAGTGACAGCTCGTCCTTCTCTCTGTCGGGTCAGAACGTGCCCTGAGAAGAGGCTTCCACTACGTCCGTTAGTCAATTCGCAGCCTCGCGTATCTGATCGCTGAAGACCAAGGAGCCATCAACTGGGTTGAGTGTTCCACCGTGAGCATAGTACCAGAACTTCGATCGATCAGGCCATTTAGCGGTGGCCGGTTCGATACCCCTCTCAAGCAAGCTTGCCTCCATCTCCTCCCACTTCGGCATCGCGACGCTATAGCCGCCTGACCCCAAGTGGTGATGGTACTTCTTCTTAGCGGCATTTTCTAGTTTCTTTCCATCATCGCCTGCCCTTGTTGACCTGTCTTGTAAGCAACGAACTCGTCCCAGCGATCCCTTAGCTTCGGGAATACGTCGAAGTTCGGTGTCTGCCCCTTCAGGATGTATTTCCGGTACAGATCTCCCTTGAAGGTCTGGAACTGTTCTGTCATTTTCTTAAGAGTCCACTGTTTCACTATGTTCTCTGTACCCGCAGAGAGCGTGAACGTCTCGAGCATTGTGGTCCACAGCATCTCTTTCTCTGATTCCGGGACAAAGCTGTCAACACCCCCGCGTGTCCTTGTTCTGCGCCAGTACACCTTGCTGACAGGCACGTTATCCCTCACAACCCAACCGCTGTGGCGTACAAAATTCTTGGCTGCTTGTGCCGGGGCACTAGGTCGGCCGTCTGCGTCCACCTCAGTTATGATGTGGCGACCCTCTATCTTCTTCGCGGCACCTCGTTGTCCGCGTGCCCTCTTCTGTCCAGCGGAGGGATGACTTCCACTAGCCTCCTCCTCGTTCCCCTCCCGCATCCCTCTCCACGTTCCCCTCCTCGTTCCCCTCTGCATCCCTCTCCGCGTTCCCCTCCTCGTTCAAGTACTGGTTTGGATCCTCGTTCCCCTCTTCTTCGTTCCAGTACTGACTGCTTCCCGATGCGATTGTATCGTACAATATCTGTTCCTCATCGCGATCAGCCATCTGTTCATAGAAGAAATATTTGCTAAGCGTAATATTAACACTGTACTAATCTTGTATTAAAACTCAAATAATCATATATGCTAAGTCTAAGTGTCGTGTATTTGTATGGTAGATAATCATAAATGCTAAGTCTAATTAAGTTTCGAATATTACATCTCTAATAATCTTATATTAAATCTCTAACAATCAAATATGTTTCGAATATTACATCTCTAATAATCTTATATTAAATCTCTAACACTCACATATGCTAAGTCTAATTAAGTTTCGTATATTAAACCTCTAATAATCTTATATTAAATCTCTAACTATCTCTAACACTCAAATATGCTAAGTCTAAGTGTCGTGTATTTGTACGGTAGATAATCATATATGCTAAGTCTAATTAAGTTTCGAATATTACATCTCTAATAATCTTATATTAAATCTCTAACAATCAAATATGTTTCGAATATTACATCTCTAATAATTATTAAATCTCTAACACTCACATATGCTAAGTCTAATTAAGTTTCGTATATTAAACCTCTAATAATCTTATATTAAATCTCTAACTATCTCTAACACTCAAATATACTAAGTCTAATAATCTAATAATCTCTAACACTCACATATGCTAACTCTAATAATCTAATAATCTTATATTAGAAATCTAACAATCTTATATTATATCTCTAACAATCACATCTTTACATCACTTGCCTGCGCGAATTACTTCGAGGGCTAGCTACCACTTCGGCTTGAGGGACGACGACGACGACGACGTCTTCTCTGCAACATGCAAAAAAAATGTATTAGTCTAAATGCAAAGGAACATATAATGTATTTCACGTTTTCAATTATATATAATCATATATATATGCTAAGTTCAACAATAGTTTAATTATCTCGTTCGTACACATTTCGCTCGCGTTCGTTCTCACACTTTTAGTTCAAGTGCATTCACGTTCGTTAACGTTTCAATCACGTTCGTTCGCGTTTCATTCACGTTCGTTCGCATTCGTTCACTAACGCTCACGTTCGTTCACGTTTCAGTCGCGTTCGTTCACGTTCGTTCACGTTTCGTTCGCGTTCGTTCACGTTTCTTTAACGTTTCGTTCGCGTTCGTTCACGTTCGTTCGCGTTCGTTAAGCGTTCGTTCGCGTTCGTTCACCTTCGTCCGTGTTCGTTCACTAACACTCACGTTCGTTCGAGGCGGCGGCGTCTCACGGCGGTGGGGTCACGGTCCGGCGCCGTGGGCCGGCCCGGCGGCGTGGGGGCGCGGCGGCGGCGTGGCAGCGGCGGCGTCGTCTCGCGGCGGTGGGGGCGCGGTCCGGCGGCGTGGGGACGCGGCGGCGGCGTAACGTAGCGGCCCGGCGGCGTACGTCGGCGTCGGCGTCGTCGGCGTTCGTCGGCGAAAGAGAGAGAGACATAGAGCTACATCGAGAGAGAGAGAGAGGGGGCGGGGGCTCTCACCCAAGAGACGCGGCGGCGGCGGCGTCTGCGGCGGAGGCGGCGAGGACTGCCAGGCGACAGTGAGAGACGACGACGGCGTCGGCGCGGGGTTGCCCTAGGCAGTGGCGGCGAAGGAGAAGCCGATGCTCGATCTCGATAGAAAAACGTCTAAGTGTTGGTGGAGAAGACGAGGGCGCACCGGGAATATATATACCCCCGGATCTTTACTCCCGGTTGGTGAGAAGAACCGGGAGTAAAGATACTTTACTCCCGGTTCTTCTCACCAACCGGGAGTAAAGATATTTTCCCACTATTTCCAAATTCTTTTTTAAACCCGGTTAGGGTTAAGAACCGGGACTAAAGTTAATAGCACTGAATATTGAATTTCGTTGCATATATGTTTCTAAAATAGTAAATAATGCATTAAAAATTCTAATTAACATATGTAAATCCCATATGCATGATTTAAAACTTTTAAAAATTCTAATAATCATATATAATTAGCATATGCATGATATTAAATTGTTAAAAATTGTAACTAACATATGTAAATCCCACATGCATGATTTAAAACTTTTAAAAATTCTAATAATCGTATATAATTAGCATATGCATGATATTAAATTGTTAAAAATTGTAACTAACATATGTAAATCCCACATGCATGATTTAAAACTTTTAAAAATTCTAATAATCGTATATAATTAGTATATGCATGATATTAAATTGTTAAAAATTGTAATTAATCATATATAAATAGCATATTCAATACATCTAAAATAGTTTACAACAATTACGGCAATAGATCGGCGGTGACGGTTGTCCGCACGTACTTTCTCCTCACTATTGTTCCTTCCTTGTGATCGCTACGTGAGTAAGGGGTGTCTTCGTTTGATAGGAGAATGCTAGGGTCAACCGTCACCGTGAAAGGGTGTTGCCCATCAAACTGATCATAATCCTCGTCAGTCTTGTCCTCTACTCCGACGATTTTTCTTTTGCCTGGGAGAACCACGTGGCGCTTCGGCTCGTCAGGCCCTTTGCCCTTCTTTCCTTTGCTAGACATGTCCTTCACGTAAAAAACTTGCGTTACATCATTGGCAAGGACAAAAGGTTCGTCCGAGTATCCAACCTTGTTAAGGTCAACCGTTGTCATCCCACTGTCATCAATCGTTACGCCTCTACCAGTCAACCTAACCCATTGGCACCGGAACAGAGGGACCTTGAGAGGTCCATAGTCAAGTTCTCATATCTCCTCGATGGCACCGTAATACGTGCCAGTTGTACCATCGTGTCCCATGGATCGATATGAACAGCACTATTCTGGTTCGTGCTCTTCATGTCTTGGGCTCTTGTGTAGAATGTGTACCCATTGATCTCATATCCCTGGAATGTCGCGATCGAGCCAGATGGACCCCTCGCCAGGAAGGCCAGTTGCTGGTTAATCGTCTCGTTACCCATGAGATGTTGTCGCAGCCATGCGGGGAAAGTATCAATGTGATGCCGTGTAATCCATGCATCGGACTTACTGATGTTTTTAGCGCGAACTAGAGCCAAGTGCTCCTCGATGTAAGGAGCCACCAATGAAGATTGTTGTAAAACCATGAAATGGGCTCTACGGAATAAATTGTTGTCTACCGTCATTATTGCTTTCCTTCCGAGAGTCCCCTTTCCCCGTAGTCTCCCTTCATGGCGTGATTCAAGTACCCCGATTGGGCGAAGGTCTTCAATAAATTCTACGCAGAATTCAATGACCTCCTCTGTTCCATACCCCTTGGCGATGCTTGCCTCTGGACGAGCACGGTTACGAACATACTTCTTCAGAACGCCCATGTACCTCTCGAAAGGAAACATGTTGTGTAGGAACACAGGCCCGAGAATACCGATCTCTTTCACTAGGTGACAAAGCAGATGCGTCATTATATTGAAAAATGAAGGTGGAAATATCAACTCAAAACTGACAAGACATTGCACCACATTATTCTGAAGGGCTTCTAACCTATCCGGATCGATGACCTTCTGCGAAATTGCGTTCATAAAAGAACATAGCTTTGTTATTGTTGCCCGGACATTGTCTGGGAGGATACCCCTTATTATAACTGGTAGCAGCTGTGTCATCAACACGTGACAGTCATGAGACTTTAGGTTTGTGAACTTCTTCTCCTTCGTGCTTATTATTCGCTTTATATTCGTGGAGTATCCAGATGGTACCTTGATGCTCTCCAAGCATTGAAACATACTTTCCTTCTCTGGCTTGCTAAGAGTGTAGCTGGCTGGACTCAAGTAATGGCTGCCTTTCTCCCTTGGTTCCGGGTGAAGGTCGCCGCGTTGTTCCATATGCTTCAGATCATTACGTGCTTCCAGTGTATCTTTCGACTTTCCATATACACCTAGAAAGCCAAGAAGGTTTACGCAAAGGTTCTTAGTGAGGTGCATCACGTCGATTGCGTGGCGGACGTCCAAGAATTCCCAATAGGGTAACTCCCAAAATATGGAGTTTTTTTCCACATCGCCGCATGACCATCTTCGCACTCTATAGGCTGGCTGTCAGGCCCCTTTCCAAACACTACTTTAAGATCTTTCACCATAGCAAACACTGTTTTCCCGCTGTGATGTTTAGACTTCGTACGGTGGTCCGCCTTATGTTCAAAGTGCTTGCCTTTCTTCCGTACTAGGTGGTTTGCAGCAAGAAATCGATGATGACCCATGTACACAACCTTCCTACAATGCTTAAGATACGTACTTTCTGTTTCATCCATACAGTGAGTGCAAGCCTTGTACCCCTTGTTGGACTGCCCGGATAGGTTGCTAAGTGCAGGCCAATCGTTGATGGTTACGAACAGCAACGCTCGTAGGTTAAACTCCTCCTGTTTGTCCTCGTCCCACACGGGGACACCTTGCTTCTTCCACAACAGTTTAAGATCTTCGACCAATGGTCTTAGGAACACATCGATGTCGTTACCAGGTTGCTTGGGGCCTTGAATAATAATCGGCATCATTATGTACTTCCTTTTCATGCATAGCCAAGGGGGGAGGTTGTAGATACACATCGTAACGAGCCAAGTGCTATGGCCGCTGCTCATCTCTCCAAAAGGATTCATGCCATCCGTACTTAAACCAAACCGTATGTTTCGTGCGTCCTTTCCAAAGTCTTTAAATTTTCTGTCGATGTTTCGCCACTGCGAACCATCTGCGGGGTGTCTCAGCATCCCGTCCTGTTGACGTTCTTCAGCGTGCCAACGCATCATTCTAGCATTCCCCTTGTTCCTGAACAAACGCCTTAGCCGTGGTATTATAGGGAAATACCACATCACCTTAGCAGGAATTCTCTTCTTCGTTAACTGCCCGTCAACCTCACCTGGATCATCTCGTCTAATCTTGTATCGTAGTGCTTTACAAACAGGGCATGTTTCTAGGTTCTCATACTCCTCACCGTAATATAGGATACAATCATTCGGACATGCGTGAATCTTCTGAACTTCCAGTCCTAGAGGGCAGACTATCTTCTTAGCCTCGTACGTTGTCTCGGGCAATTTGTTTCCCTCCGGAAGAATGTTCTTGACGAGTTTCAATAAATCTCCAAATGCCTTGTCACTAACACCATTTTTTTCCTTCCATTGCAAGAACTCCAGAGTGGTATCCAACTTTTTGTGCCCCTGCTCGCAGCCTGGGTACAACGACGTTCTATGGTCCTCTAACATCTTGTCCAATTTATGGACCCCCTTTTCACTTTCGCAGTCCTCCTTGGCATCCTGCAACATCTGACCAAGATCATCCGCAACGTCGTTATAATCAGCATCTATGTCCTCCTCGCCCGTTTGATTTCCTTCAAATCCAGCGTACTGAGCAAAGTCTGGAATATTGTCGTCTTCCACTTCATCTTCTTCCATTTCAACCCTTGCTCTCCGTGGGATGTCCAACAATTATAGCTTGGCATGAACCCCGACTCAAACAAGTGGAAATGAATAGTCCTGGATGCAGAATACTCCTTCTGATTCTTACACTTATTGCATGGACAACAAATAAAACCCTTCTACTTGTTAGCTTCGGCCACTCTCAAAAAATAATGCACGCCGTCAATAAACTCTTTGGACCGCCGGTCGGCGTACATCCATTGCCGATCCATCTACATGAAATGAAAAAAAAATCGTACACAAATAATCATTCGTAAAATAATGACAGTCATACAATAATGATAAAATAATCACAAACTCTTTCAACAGTCATACAATAATGACATATCATTATTCATACAAAAATTATAAAATATTCCACCAAATAATTCTTATTTATTATTTTTTAAGTTTTAAATTCTTTTAATTTTCAATTTAGTTTGTTTTCTTTTATTTAAGATTAACTTTCACTATATTTTCCTACTCAACTATTTTATAAAACCTTATTTAGCAAATAAACAAAATTTCTATATATTCTTTCTTTTCCCACACAAATTTTCTCTCTCATCAACTTACAACAAAATTTTGGAGACAAAAAAGTGTGCAAAACATAGCTCCAAATGTAATATGACAAAAAAAACATTGGAGGATGAAGTTGCTAACCAGGCACCTCCGATTTGTATATAATCACCAAAGTAAATTCACTATAAATTTTGGCATGACCTCCACTCTTTTTTTGAAGAAATTTTGAAGCTTGCTCGGGCTGGAGGAGGAAGAAGACATATATAAAGGGGTGGGACTTTAGTCCCGATTGGTGTTACCAACCGGTACTAAAGATCACCGTGATCTTTAGTACCGGTTGGTGACACCAACCGGGACTAAAGTTACGATCTTTAGTCCCGGTTAGTAACCGGGGGGGCCTGACAAGCCCTGACAGCATTTGAACCAGGACTAAAGATCATCTTTAGTCCCGGTTGGTGTTACCAACCGGGAAACACCAACCGGGACTAAAGATCAAATATGCCCGTTACCCTTTTTAACCGGGACTAAATATGATTTTTAGTTCCGGTTTTTGTTGCAACTGGGACTATCGTGTCGGCCGACCGACGAAAGATGGTTTCTCCACCAGTACTCTCAGCTAAATCTGATAGCTAATGGGTATTGGTTTATACCGATGGATAAAAAGTTTAGTATCGATAGGTATCGATCTGTTACTAATAAGGTATCAACTGAAATCTAACGGGTATCGTTCGTATGAGATACAATATTTAGCATCGAATCAGTGTATCTGATATTATTACATTCGAATGAGATCTCGTAATATAGTAGCCTCCTTCCGGATATTTCCCCTCGCACCGGCTATCACCCAGCCGGTGGTCGCGATCGATGGTGGCCATGGCGCACGCACGTACGCGCGCGCGCGCGCGCGTGGACCGAGCGCCCGCGTCTCACCGCGTGACGACGTGGGCGCGGGGAGACAGGCCGTCGGATCGATCACCAAACGCTACGGACTCTAGCTAGCGCCAGTGCGCCTCGGCTCGACCGGGGCTGCCCCCACGAGACGTTGCTGTTCCCGTCACACGTTTGGTTCCCCCCCTCCTTGGCCTCGAGCCCCTGTACTCATCCGGGCGAGCGACCTCACGTCCTCACCGCAAGCGTGCTCTCGATCGATCGCTTGGTGGCGTCGCTGTCACACGAGGTACATGTCCCGGTGGTGGACAAACCGAAGTTTGCACGTTGGATGCAGACGGGTAGTACTGTTTGGTGGTATAGTAGACACTGCAGCTGCAGGTGCCCAACAGTAAAGGGAACAGAATTCGATCACGATTTTCATGTACAGTGTATGGACATGTTCACGTAGTATGGACTAACCACGTATGAGTTTTGTCTAATACTCCAACAGGGGTCGTTATTTGATTATTTTCGTAGGCACCGAAAAAAATATTATATTTAGTATTCATGGAAGCTTAAATAGGACAAACTATGCATATGTGGCTTAATATCATTTTGGAGAGTACGTGTTCCTGGTCCATATATGCTACATTGTGCTTAACTTCTGCCTCCAATTCCTATTCTTGCTGAATTTTCCTCCTGCAAACAGGCGGGGATCGTATTAGTTGCTAATCTGAGAATTAACAAAAGTTTTAATTTCATGCAAGCCGTCGCTATGCCAATACTCATCTCTGACTGGATTACGAGATTAATTAACCTCGTTCCTTTCAGTCAAAGTCTACAATTTCCAGCACAAAATCAACACATAAACAAATTGTCAAAGACTCGACCTTTAAATAAACGGCTACTTATCTCTGGTCAAGAAATCGCCGGAATAACAATCAAACAAACAACCGGGAAAATATATAAACAATAAAAGGGAGAATGCCGATCGAGCTAGCTCGTGCATTCCGGTCCAAAACCGTTGGCTGCTCGACCGAATCACCTACCGTGAACCAGCCGTCTTCTTTACCTTCAAGCCATCTCCAACGTGCCAGTATACACCTTCATCCCCCTGATTACACAGTACGGCTCCCTAAAAAAACAGTACGATACGATCAGTGGCTGACTTCCAATGGTGATGTGAGCTCCTGACCTGTCTTTCCTTGGCTGCCAAATCTCTTTTGCACAAAGCTATTGCTGGTTGTCAACTGTGTTGACTTTGCACGGTTCGGCTACCTTGGTTTCGTGCTGCGCTCACCACTGTCTCCTGCTCTTGAAATAGGCAGATACATAGTAGCTTGAGCTGTAGTGTAGTAGACTTTTGGCATGGAAGCAGGCAGGCATACGTGAGAGCTATGCTAACTTGACAAGTGGCTGCGCCGACTTGCTTGCTCCCCTTATGTGTCATGCTTAATTGCTGTGCTGTGATGTGCTTACCACCTCAGAATTTTCTCTCTTTTTTCTCCTCCTTTGTGCTGTGTGATGTGTTTAACTCCTTTGTGTAGTTACCTGTATTCTGAAACTTCCTCATGAGCCTAACTTACTTGATAGAATCGAATTTTATGATCTTTTGGATGTGTAGGTAGTAGCAGCGATCTCAGCCACCGAGACTGAATTCCTGGGAGAAACATCGGAAAATTCCTTACGCTAACCCTTGGAAACGGACAGTGCAGATTACAGCCGTAGATTGGTGATTTTATCTGTTGCAGACTCGCAGTCCATGTAAACCACATAGCATTGTTTGTCCAAGTCTGAAACGATCTCAGCAGCACAAGTCTGCACATTAGCTCTTGTGCCTATTTCTTCACCTATTGTCTCCTATAGAGTAGTAAACTAATTGGATAAGTGAACTTACCTCATCCCATCCACAAGATTCTCTGTCAGCCTAACTTGCTTTGTAGAGTAGAATTTTCAATCTTTTGCAACCAGACAGCAAGGATCATGGTCATACAATTCCTTACGCTATCAGTTCTGGAAACAGATTCAACAATTGCACGGAGCATTGCAGGCCACGGATATGCACAACTGAGGAAACATTTTTGAGGATTTGCAAGTATCAGGGATGTGACCATGATCAAAAGCTGCCCGTCGTCGAATGACATGAGTTGTTAACATCACGGTGAATTTTGTCTAAGCATGCGCATGCAGACATAGGAAATGGAATCTGGCTGCAGCACGCCATTATCAACCTGATTTGACTCGACAGCCTGATTGCATCTTCTTGGCTCGGCAATCATTTTTTTTCCCGAAACACAATAGAGGCTCATATACAGTTATACACACGCGCATGCTCCGCAATCATATTGGAAGAGATTGTTCAAGCTGCGCATAAGCAGGCATTTCGGTGCCAATGGCCTCATAAGCAAGAAAATAAAGGAAAGGGGGAAAAGATTCCTAGTACTTGTGCATCACCTACAACAAATTGCCTCTAGCAGGCAGGCAGGGAAGCTGCCCTTGCTAGCTGATGAATTGTCAGCTCTGCAAGTCTGCATCTACAAAACTTATCAGGCGTATACGAGAGCGCAAACTCAGAGTTTTGTACGTCTCAATGAACTGCACAGCCTTTTTCATAAGGCAGCAGTACACTAAGGCAGCAGTACACAGAACAGATGTTGATTCCGTTGTCTTTGGTTTAGTGTGCACCGAACAGAATAATATATGCATTGTGGAACTCAGGTGTCACCCTGTTTTCCAGAATTATCTGCAGATCTCAATTCTCTGTTCATATTATCTAGGTAGCGCTGCACAGAAAGTAAAAATCTTTTAGGAAAACAAAGTATCATAGTCAGTGTCACTAAGCAGATGTTCAGCTAAATGAACTACGAGTACTGGTTTTCAGTAATAATTACATAATCGAAACAACAAAGCCTACAATGACATCATTTGGTATTTGTTGTATGTACCTGGAGTATGCAAACCGCAGCAAATTTATCTGTCATTGTTTTGGTTTCAACTGGGTCATGTAGTTTCAGAGGATGTAAAAGGGCTTCTACACACTGGAGACATAAACAGATCAATCAAAACACTTCACCATAAAAGTACTTGAAAAGTAGGATAAAATGGTCACATGAGTAATGCACCCCATGCTAATATGTAGTTTCTCATGTTTGAGAGCTAATGTGCAAAAAAGTACCATCACCTTCGAGGTAAAATTTTCATCCCAATAGGTGTAACTCATATCATCAAGTTTCCCAGTTTTACAGAGCTCTCCAACAAGAAGCCTTACTTGTAATGCCTGCTTAATAGAAAAAGGAAACATCACCAAACATATAGTGAGAAAATGAGGTGCACTATCTCAGGCTCCCAGCACAAGAGCACTTTACATTTGGACTAGATTGACCCTGCAAGTTGAACGGATAGCCGACAACAAAGCCTGCAAGGGAGTATTTTGAGACCTATTCACAAAAACAAAGAAAAGGAATTGGCTTCCATGTATGAAAAATAGCAAAACATGAGTGCTTTTAAATGTTCACCAGAATCTAAAATGAAATAATATATGCATCATGAGCTGTCTGTAACTTCTATTGCTAAATCATTTATGATTTCTTTGTGGACAATGTCACCCTCGAGTATTTTGGAAATGTAAATGACACGAGTAAATTGAGCAGTAAAGAACAGCATATTAGAGAAGGCCTGTAACCCTGGCTTCCATAAATGCATCGTAACCTCAACACACATGCTACAAAATTGCTTGTGCAGTATGCAGGCATGCGATGTAGGATGATGTGACATGGCACATTAAGCACTCGATCTGATGTAGGATGATGTTACATGGCATATTAAGAACTCGATCTTTTGGTAAGTGATTCTACAATCTGATTACTCCAGAATTTAAATGCCAGTAAACATATTCAGCATACCAAAGTTACGAAATCATCCGCCATCAAGCTGATGTTTGTCTTTGTCCTGCTCAATACACTGTAGGAACAATGCAATTGTTAATCCCAATCGGAAAATCCATTTCTTTAAAGGAATGCATGAAGATCATATATCCCATCACTAAACTGTCATAGTATTGGCCACAAAAAACCAGGTAGGCAGGTGGATTGTTGCAAATTCAAGAGAGTCAATATCTGATAAACAGGGGTGTTATCCTGTGAGATAACCTTATGCTAGCAGTGCAGACAATGACCACAAAATTCTAGATAAACATATACTTCAGCAAATCTAGATCCACTCTGTCTGAGTGCTTAGGTAGGTAAAAGGTTATCAGCTTTAGCTAAGTGCAGTCCATCTTAACAATGGTAAGTGAAGAATTTCTCGTGAAGAAAAGCCTTATAAGGCTTAAATATGTTAAAGACTAATATTTTTAAAAATAATAAAGGTACACTATGATAGTAGGGATAAGATCTTGTGTATCGATATATTGTAAATTGCAAATAATTTTCCTTAAAGTTTGAAGGCAACTACAGTTATTTTCTAACAAACCGAAGTTTAGTATAGTCGAATTAATCAAAGAGAAGGACCTAATGCAACAGACACAGCACAATAATAGACTGTCTTACAAAAGCCAGAGACCATACAAACTGAAACAAATTCTGATAGTTGGAAGATTCCAATCCAACAGGATAATGATTTGAATGAAGTACAACAAAAAATGCCGATCCATTGAAATGAGTTGGAAACTCAACATTCCTACTAACCATGAGAGGAATGGAATATAGAACCGCCTGCATTTAAATCATCACATAGAAAGTGATGTTCTAATTTTTATGGACACACCGGAATCACTTGTGCTAAATATGTTCTGGAAACATCTCACTATCTCAGTGAAACCTTTGGATCAAGGAACAGAATATTCAGCTACAATAGTTTGAAGTGCATACCTTAGAGGCAATGCGATCCTATTTTTGTCGTCGGAAACAGCCAGCCCAACATACTTACTACCAACGTCAAGCCCAAGCAGTCGAGATTGCTTTCTCGACCCGCCGTCAATGACTTTCCTGAACAACTGATCCGCTTTCAACAGCCTCATTGTATATTTACTCCAATTTCAACTGCAAGCACATGAATCAATAAGGGGATTGAATTGAATGAAAACTGATGCCACGATTTCGACAGCACAGATTATCCCTTTTAAGCCAGAATCCTAGAACAGTCAGAGACAAAAGGTAAATACTAACAGGAAAACTAGTACTGAATCGGGCACAAATTAATGCTCAAACAAAATGCATGCATAAATGCACAATGCTAATGTACAACAGCATAACACTGTCACCCGCTTGAACAGATGCAAGTTGAATAGTAGCACATACACACGAAATTAAAACGTATACGAATCTGAGCTCGTACTAAAATTACAAAATAACACTGACCTGCACACACACACACGCAGACGGGACGAGGCGGCGGCGGCGCAGCGAGCCGAGAGGCAGACACGATCCCGGATCCCGAACAGGGAGGAAGCCAGAGGGCGAAGCTCGCAGGAACAGGCCAACAAGGAAGCGATGGAGACACGGCAACCCAGGAGCCCGCGCGACGGCGGCGTCTAGCCGGTGACCGGCGAGCGGGATGCGGCGGTGAGACGGTGAGGTCGGAAGGGTTGCGGTTTCGTGCCTTGCTCTTGTTGCGACGGATCGGGCCGAGCAGGTTTGGGCCGAGAATTTCCGCGAGCGGATGGAAAAGCTTTGATGGGCCGGAGCGGCAGACCAAGCACCGGCCTGTTACGAACTTGCTTTGAGGATTTTCGTCGAACAGTTTGAGAGTTTAGAGGAGAGGAACAGAAGAGAAAAGAGGAACAGAAACGAGAGAGAACAGAGGAGCAGGAGGAGACTGGAATTAGTTTGGAGAATAGCTGTTTGCCAATTACAATTTCGATACTCCTCTCCCACTCACTCGGGTGCTTATATACTGCACCAATTTACAGACTCAAGCTCACTCCGACCCAGTTACTCGGACGTTGGGTTGTCTCACTCGCTTGGGCCTTGGGCTAACCTTCACTGGGTTATCATCAGGTGTAACATTCCTCCCTCCTTGAGAGACGGCTTGTCCCCAAGCCGGTGCCTCAGGAAATTTCAGACGCAAAACCGCCAAGTCTTTCCAAGAGGATTCAGAAGATAGCTGACCCGTCCAACGTACCTTCCCTTGCTCCACTGCTGCCACGCCATGCTTGTACAGACGACGCGCCAAAAATCTGCATAGGAACAGGTTCAGCTTGCTGAACTATTGGTGGTGTCCAGATAGATATAGGTGATGCAGGTTGAGACGCCTTGCGGAGCTGGGAGACATGGATAACAGGATGGATAGCACAATCTGCAGGTAGCTGGAGACGATACGCTACAGATCCAACCTTAGCAGCAACTTGGAAAGGACCAAAATAGCGAAATGAGAGCTTATGGTTAACCCTGGCAGCAACAGGTGTTTGAGCGTAAGGCTGAATCTTCAAAAACACCCAATCACCCACATCAAAAGTCCTTTCCGAGCGATGCTTGTCAGCCTGAGATTTCATCCGCTGCTGTGCTCGATGAAGATGTTGCCGCAACAGACTGGTAATAACCTGCCGCTCCTTGAACCACTCGGACAGATCAGTAACAGATCACTCTGCGATATCAAGCACTCCAAAGTGTCTTGGGGGATGACCGTATAATACCTCAAAGGGAGATGTACCCAATGCTGAATGAAAAGCTGTATTATACCATAATTCTGCCAAGGCCAGCCAACGGAACCATTTGCGTGGGCACGCATGGACAAAACAGCGAAGAAATGTCTCCAAACACTGATTCACTCACTCCGTCTGCCCGTCCGTCTAGGGATGATATGCAGAGCTCATGCGAAGTTGGGTGTCCGCAAGCTTGAAAAGTTCAGTCCACAAGGCACTAGTAAAGATACGATCCGACACAATCGATTGGGGCAAACCGTGCAGCTTGTGCACATTCTGTAAGTATGCCATAGCCACATCAAAAGCTGTAAAGGGGTGAGCTAAGGCAATGAAGTGAGCATAGCAAGAAAACTTATCAACCACCACCAATATACAGTTGAACCCCGCTGAGACTGGCAAGCCTTCGATAAAATCCAACGACACCATTTGCCAGGCATGTTCAGGCACGGGTAAGGGCTGAAGGAGTCCAGGATAACGCACTCTCTCAGCTTTAGCCTGCTTACAAACAGAGCAAGAGTCCACAAAGCCTTGCACAGATTTCTTAAGACCCGGCCAAGCGAACAGTCGTTTCACACAAGTGTAAGTAACCTGCACACCCGAATGTCCTCCCACTGCTCCAGCATGCAAAGAAGTTAAGACCTTGGTCTGTAAAGTAGTATTGGTTCCCAACCAAATACGTCCCTTGTAGCGCAAGACCCCATCATGGATATTGTACTGAGAGTGAGTTTCAGGTTTCAGTAACACTTGCGCCATGAGAGATTTAGTGTGAGAGTCCTCCTTATAGCCAGTAATAACCCCATCCAGCCAAGAAGGAACACAAACTGACAAAGCACTGAGTTGTAGTACCTCAGGAGAGTCACAGCGAGAAAGGGCATCAGCTGCTCGGTTGTCAGTTCCTTTCTTATAAACTAGACGGTATTGCAGGCCAAGAAGTTTGGTCATTGCTTTCTGCTGCCAAGGAGTAGCTAATTTCTGATCGCCAAGGTGAATCAAACTCTGTTGATCCGTGCGGATGACAAACTCCTGAAACTGCAGGTAAGAACGCCAGTGATCCACAGCGAGGAGAATAGCCAAACACTCCTTCTCGTATGTAGACAATCCTCTATTACGGGGTCCAAGAGATTTGCTCAGAAATGCCAAAGGATGTCCCTCCTGCATAAGATCAGCGCCCACACCTTTGTCCGAAGCATCAGTCTCAATAACAAAAGTCTTGGTGAAGTCCGGTAAGGCTAACACTGGAGCCGAGGTAAGAGCATTCTTGAGGGCATCAAATGCAGCTTGGTGTTCAGTGGTCCACACAAAGACGACATTCTTCTTAAGCAAATCAGTTAAAGGCCGACTAGTCACACCAAAATGACGCACGGACTTTCGGTAATAGCCAGCCAAACAAGAAAACCCCGAACTTTACGAACATTGCTGGGTACTGCCCATCGAGTCACCGCTGCAATATTCTTGGGATCAGTGGATACTCCAGCTGAACTTATCACATGGCCTAAGTATGTCAATTGTGCACAGGCAAACGAGCACTTAGATCTTTTAACCTTCAAGTTATGCTGAGTCAACAACTGGAAGACCTCCCTGAGTTTGAGCACATGTTCGGCCATTGTTCGAGTATAAATCAAGATATCATCAATAATAACCAACACTCCTTTACGCAGCAATGGGGTCAAAATGGTATTCATAAGTCCTTGAAAAGTAGCCGGTGCTCCTGTCAATCCATAAGACATAACCCGAAACTCATAGTGCCCATTATGAGTCTTGAAAGCGGTCTTATGTTCATCCTCCGGCTTCATCCGAATTTGGTGATATCCGGCTCTTAAGTCCAAGCTAGAGAACACTGATGCTCCTGCAAGCTCATCGAGTAACTCATCGATGATGGGTAGTGGATAGCGATTTTTCACAGTAATAGCATTCAAATGACAGTAATCAATGCAAAACCACCACGTCCCATCCTTCTTCAACACAAGAAGCACCGGAGAGGAGAACGGGCTGGCACTAGGCTGAATCACACCTTGTTTCAGCATTTCACTCACTTGTTTCTCAATCTCGTCCTTCTGCGCGGGATTGTACCGATAGGGTCTGGGGTTAACCGGCTGAGCCCCAGGCAGCAAAGGAATGGAATGATCAAATTCCCTTGCCGGTGGTAATCCTTGCGGCTCATCAAAAACAGCTGCAAATTCATGCAACAATTGATCAATGGCAGGAGGAAAAGTTGCCTCACTGTGCTCTGCACTGACAGCACACAACTCAACCACCTATTCGATGGCATTACGATGCAATAACCCCTTTACTTGAGAAGATGTTACTAACGAATAGGAAGACGTATCAGCTTGAATTCCCCTCAAACAAACTGGTTCACCACAATAGTTGAAAGACAAAGTTTTATGTTGCCAATCAATTTGCATGGGAGAGTGAGCCTCCAACCAATCCATCCCCAAAATCATGTCATAACATCCCAACGATAGAACCTTCAAAGTACTCACAAAGGTTCTTCCCTGCACCCACCAATGACAATCACAGAGCTCCTGAGAACAACTCAACATGCCCCCATCAGCAACCCGGACCTTAATAGGTTGTTTGGCCCCTTGTATTCCAGTTAATTTGCTTGCCAATCCCTCAGAGACAAAGCTATGTGTACTGCCGGAATCAACTAACATCAGAACCTCATGATGTTGTATCAATCCTTGCAGTTGGACAGAGCGAGCAGACTCAATTCCCGGAACAGCCTCCTTGGAAATCTGACATAATTCACCCTCTATGTCTGAAACTGGGCTGACTGGGTTGCTGTCAATACCATCTTCCTCAGTATCTCCCAACAAGATTTCTAACAACTCTTCTACCACATGCAACTGAACAACCGGCCCGCACTTGTGTTCCTTACTCCATTTCTCCCCGCAAGTATGGCACAACCCCTTTGCCCGTCGATAAGCCCTTAATGCAGCCCATTTATCATCCACTGGAGGTCGAGAATCATCAGCCGATCGTCGATCATCCGACCTGCCACCCACTCCAATCGATGATCGGGGTGACAGAGAAGGAATAACTCTAGAGCGAGGAACTCCGCACGATCCCCCCGTGAATTCAGTCCTGCGATTCTCACGTCGCACAGATTCCAACACTTCCTCCTGTAAACAAGCCAAATCGACAGCAGTATCCAATTCGGTTGGGCGATGCATAATAACAGCAGCTCGTATTTCTGCTTATAATCCATCAACGAACTCAGTCACAAAAAACACCGGACTCCAAAATCGATAATGAGCTCGCAAGCTGTGCATCAACCCATTGAATTTCTCAGCGTATTCCACCACCGTGCTAGTCTGTCGCAGGCGGTGGAATTGCCGAATCAACGTTTGAAACTCCTCCCGACCAAATTTGTCACAGATCGCTACCACGAATTCCTCCCAATTCCTACAAGTCTCATGTGCCCTAGTAGATTGTAACCATTGCAGAGCTCCCCCCGAAAAATTCAGCACTGCCACACCAACCCAATGATCATAAGGTATCCCACAAACCCCAAAATATGTCTCACATTTCAATTGCCAATCCCGTGGACTTTCCCCATCAAACCCCAGGCAATCTACTCGAGAAGAACTCCCATGATATCCCCCATTCCACGAACGCCCCAAATGAACAGCAAAATCAGATCCCTGGGAGGTATGAGAAGAAGAAGGGAACGCACCCTTGCCCGGGAGATACAGAGGAGATGACTCATCCCCTACCGCCTTCCCCCGGAAACTGGTTGACTCGCGGTGGCCGCTTGGCCTGAGATGTGTTTCGCTTGTGGGTTTCGGCTCCGCTTCCTCCTTCGCTTCCCCATGCCGAGTTCCTGCCGAATTTGGAAGCAGGGGTGGCAGGTCCTCCAGCTTGACGGTGAGCACTGGATTCCGCGAAATCTGCTGCACCTGTGTCCGCAGCGCGCCCATCTCCTCGCGTAAGTCCGTCACCGCCTTGTCCATCGTCGGCTTCCATCCCACCAACTCCGCCACCATCGGTTTGATCTCCGCCAAAGCCCCCATCGATGCTTGGATAGTGGAGTTCTGCGATTGAATCACAGTCACCACTGCCACCAAATCGGCAAGCTGTTGCTCCATCTCCTCTGATTTGAGCTGCGCACGCGAGTGGTAGCGAGGCTTGTCGAGGTTCTCCAGGGCCGACTGCTCTGATACCAAATGTTACGAACTTGCTTTTAGGATTTTCGTCGAACAGTTTGGGAGTTTGGAGGAGAGGAACAGAAGAGAGGAACAGGAACGAGAGAGAACAGAGGAGCAGGAGGAGACTGGAATTAGTCTGGGGAATAGCTGTTTGCCAATTACAATTTCGATACCCCTCTCCCACTCACTCGGGTGCTTATATACTGCACCAATTTACAGACTCAAGCCCACTCCGGCTCAGTTACTCGGACGTTGGGTTGTCTCACTCGCTTGGGCCTTGGGCTAACCTTCACTTGGTTATGATCAGGTGTAACATCCCAGCACTTCTGGGATCTCCACTAAACAGCACCAGATTCGCGTCTCCCTCCCGAGGCCTTGGCCGGCGCGAGGTCGAGGAGAGGAAGCTCCCATGGCGGAGGAGGCGGCGCAGGAGCAGCAGACGGACCCCACCGCCTCCCGCCCCGTTCGCTGCATCGTCAAACTCGGTACTCGCGCGCGCTCCGCCGCTCCCTTGTTTCCTCTCTGCTTCTCTTTAGCAGCTTCGATGGCGCAGGTGGAGCGGCCATCACGAACAAGGGAGAGCTGGAGAGCATCGACGCGGTGAGCTTGCGGTCGGCGTGCGCGCAGCTGCGGCAGGCCATGTCCCACGGCGGCGCGGCGGGGAAGGTTGTGGGGATGGACTGGAGCAGACGGCCCGGCGATCCGACCGGCCCGGTCGTGGATGTGGAGGGCTTATCGGAGATGGGAGGCTTGGGTCTCGACTCCAACTTCGTCGTCGTCCATGGTGCCGGTATGCATGGCTCGTAATCTGAACTAACAACTGTGCCTATTTGTCTTTTTGTATTGCTGATGAGTTCATGAGCAGAACTGGGGGATCGGTGGTCGGTTGGGATCTGGAGACGATAGGATCAGCTTGATTGCTGTATTTTGGTTTCAGAATACTACTACGGCTAAGTGAAAATTTGGTGTGAAACTGTGAACCAAGTACCATTCTCAATGTGTATCAATGACAAGCAATTGTAAACATTGTTCACGACCTGCTTAACCGGTCTATATTCGGAACTTAGCTGACCTTCGTGGAATATATTTGAATAAATCTGTTTTGATTGGTAGACACCCTGAAAATATAGTTTTTTTTAGATCATAGGCCATCGGGCCCGGCTTTTGTAGAAAGCCAGAAGCGGCACAGTGGTGGGGGAGACCCACTTACAAGAGTTCAGCACAAAAACACAGAAACAGGGCAGAAACCATGCCAAGGGATACAAAGGGGTTGAAGCTAAGCGACCAAAAGCAAAAGACAACTCTAAGGGCACCTCTAAACAACTCAACAGATAACAGCTAACCAACAGCACCACAGAAAAAGCATCAGTGCTTAGCCTACTCCAGCTCTGGGAGGACCAAGGGAGGAGACTGCTTCCATAAGTTTGCTAGCCATGGCCTCCAGCTTCTCAGCATCCTTCCTGCTTAGGACTTTCCACTGATTTGAAAATGTAGTCCTAGGCAACCAGGGGAGAATAAATAAAATAGCTCACACTTCATGATGCTTGTAATACTTGCCGACTATAATTTCCCTGTTGTAGTTTAAAGGATACAGCCCACGATTTTGGTGGTGTAATAGCTGACTACCTACATCTGCTACTTAGGGTCTTTTGGTCACTTCCAAGCAAGTAGATCTGGAGTCCATAAAGGGGGTCTTCATTCAACACTTGTGAAGGCTGGCTTTGTGGCTACAAGAATTTCAGTAAGGCTAGTTTTTGAAGTTCTCCTTTCACATTCATATTATAATCTATATTTTTTTTCTCCGTCTTACTTTCAGAGATATATCTTTGTTGCCCAGTATATCGTCAACATATGTAGTGCTTCTTTGATGCGCATGCTTGAAAAATAATTCTTATGATCTGCATATTACAATTCAGGTCACTTCTCTCAACCAGGAGATTGTTAGAGCTCTTGCAAGAGGTACACAACATTGAGATGAAGGACCACTCTTCATATTTGAATCACAATCATGTTTCTTTCGTGCTATCAGGATATCTATGTGGTCATTTTTGTTACTTTGTCATAAACTCATGCTCCATTATAATCTAGAGAATATATGTGTTTTGTCTGGAATTTTACTGTGCGGTCTTCACTTAACCCGTGGTGCCATCCAAGAATCCATTGTCATTTGTTATGAACAATTTTCCTATGTAATCTTAATCCTGAACTAACCACTATATGTATCCATCTTGTATATGATCTTGATGCATTGCTTCAGTCTATTGCTGTCGGTTTATCATCGGTAGCTAATAATTAAGTAAATGTCTTTTTGAACTGTGTATGATTCTGTAGAAGGAATACCGTCTGTTGGGATGTCACCATTTGCTTGTGGATGGTCTACTAAGCAAAGAAATGTGAGAAAGCAAACAATTAACTAAATTTCTTCTATTTCTTTGGACATGGACTTGACATTGCAAAGTTCTTGAAGATCTATGTCTAATCCTATCAACAGAGATGCCCTTTGATTTTTTACTTTCCAGTTTTGCACTTACAGCTTGAATCAGTGGATGCTTCTCAAATCATGCAATCACTCCATGTTGGCTTTGTCCCTGTAAGTTGTTGTACTTCATAATCTTGAATAATTATTTCTCTAGAATTTACAACGACTAAAGTTTTATATTAAGTAATGTAGTTATATGGGTCACTTCTTATGTATCCACATTGTAAGAAAAATATGGCGTTTCTGGAATATTTATGTAGTATGTAACATATTCATTACACATGTTATGTGCACTGGTAATTCTTCTAAGTTGCATCCTATTTTGCAATACATTTTCTATACCAACTTAGCTGAGATTTGTTACTGGTAAATAATGAATTAGTTCAGATATTTGAACATACTACGAGTAAACTTTTGTTCAGGAAATGTTTCAAGAATAGGGAAAGCATTGCATACTTCCACAGCTCTACTTATGTTTTCTTCATCTACATTAAAAAGAACATAAAAAATTTCTTTCAGGTTTTGCATGGAGATGCTGTTCTTGATGAATTGCTGGTGAGCTTTTGGATTGAATCACGCCCATGTCCTAATTTACACTTACATAGAGGTCTCTCTGGACTATGACACATTTTGTGTACTTCTCAAGACTTATGTGGTATAATTAAATGACCAGGACTGCACCATTTTGAGTGGGGATGTCATTATACGCCATCTTGCACAGCTTCTGAGTCCAAAATATGTTGTATTTCTGGTATTGCTGCCTTCTCACCTTTGCCATGACTTGACAATTTATATTATGTATGTGAGATGGTGCATGCATCAAATTATTTACATGGATGAAATGTCTTTATTCTAATACTTGAAGTTCGTATTGCTGTTATCACTTATCAGACAGGCCTTGTTCTATCACATTTCTGTGCACCACTCTTTGCATATGTTGCCCATCCTTCATTATAGTTGCTTTTGCTTAGCACTCTGAAAATTGAGATGTAGACAGATGTCCATGGAGTATATGATCGTCCTCCATCAGACCCGAATGCAGTACTTCTCAGAGAGATAGGTTAGCATTCAGTACTCACCTACTGGAATTCCTGTTTGATATGCATCAGAAATTGTAGGGAGCACACGAAAAGTAAAATATATGCAATTACCATTTGCTTTCTGTCTTAGGCTGACCTGTGTTGTTTGCCTGTTTAAACAGCGGTGGATGAAAATGGCAGCTGGTCGATTGTAAAACCAGCATTGAAAGGCAACAAGAAAGGAGGTATAATTTACGTCTTCCTTCCATGTGTACGCTGGTGGTTGAGTTACTCATAGCAGTTGTACTGAGTAACTGATGCACTATTTTCGTTGTAACAAGTTCAAGTACATAAAAAATTATCAGATCGTCAAAGGCACATGATTAAGTAGCTACCGGTGATGATTTTTCAATTAATAACTTCTAATGAACAAATACATCATTTGTTCTTACGCATTATGCAGAGAAAATTGGAAGTCTCAATGATTTGGATCAAATACTATACTTATGGAGGAGTGAGTTTGAAATATGAGTATTGGGATCAAAGCTATAATCTTTTAAGCCAAGGGCTAATGAAATTCATGATAAAGACACACTGTTCTTTTGACCAGCATAATAAAGATAAACTGTTTGTTGTAGCTTGTGTAATCCTAACAAAGATAATCTGATATGCATTGCAGTGGAGATATCTGTAGCTGCACATGACACCACTGGCGGAATGGAGACCAAAATATTGGAAGCTGCTGCGATAGCTAGGCTTGGAGTTGATGTGTATATTACAAAGGTCTGGTAACTTTTTCCTCCCCTCATGACTTGTGTATATAAAAATTTCAATGACCGTTTTTTTTTCTTTTTCCGTGTGACTTCTGATGCAGGTTGGTACAGAACATTCACTGAGAGCCTTAAAAGGGGATACGAGCTCAGAAGATTGGCTTGGAACCGTCATACGATCTTCCAGATAGAATTCTTGGCCTATTATTTTCGGGAGTAAGCATCCATTGGCAAATATTTTATCACCATTATTGTAGGACGATTGTGAAGCTATGAGCTGATCACCTGTCAAATGATTCATGGGGTTATTATTGCTGAATCTCATAGCAGACAATGAGGCAGAGCTCGGTGTTATGCTACAAGTGACAGTCCTACGACATTATAATAAGTAACCTTATTTTGTTTGCTGGAAGTTCACTTGACCATTTGACCTCAGAAACACAAGAATGATTCGCCATTTATCCCGTTACATTATGTCGGTAGAAAAAGTTCTCTACGTTCATGGCATAAAAAAGAATCTTTTTTTTCCGAAAAAAAAAAATTGCTGCCGGAAGCTTGTTCTGCTACCGAATGACCCAGCCTAGGCTGTATGCCTTATCCTGAATGAGCTTAGCCTGGCTAGCCACATCCAACAGGCACTGCTTGCTTGTCTGAATTAGTTAAGCCAGGATGGCCCGAGGTTGGTTGAATACAAATGCATGCAAGTTGGAGATTTTTGTTGGTTGTCTGTATGTATTTTGAGTGTGGTGAAAGATAGGTCCCTCTTGATGGTAAGTTTACCCCTATAGCTTACATATATTTTTGTGTGTGTAAATTAAACTACTCTTAATTGTAATATATACATGTGATATTGGATAAAACCTGCTAGAAACAATAAAAACTAACTGATACCCTTGCATTTCTACGGGATGGTTGTGTGCACATCAATGAATTTGAAAAGATGTACACGCTATAAAAAAAACGAATGGGAAAATTATGATGTTTAGAGGTTAGCAGTAGAAGAATATTTTTTTTAGATGAACTGAGTTAAGATGAGATGTAGTACACACAAAAAAGATCAAATCACTATTTATAATATTTAGAATATGAATTGGTATACTTATAAACTGAAAATGCTACAGTATTCCTTTTCTTTGTTATGTTCTTATCTCCAAACTAATATTATGAAACATGTCAAACGCTCATTCCATGTTTTCGAATTCAACTTTAAACAGGAAGAACTATTGAAAAATCTTCAACCAAGGCTTCAAATTGCCGTTCGGCTGGTGAGAACAAACGGCTACAATAGATCGATCGATGGCATTTTCAAGCAGAAAGAGAGGAAAAACTATATGGTTTTGAGTACTGTCAAGAACGAGGGCTCAAAGATATCTATCATGCCACTGTGCCATAAGAAATTAATGAAGAAATAAAGAAAAAGATGTTCTAGCACATACATCTTTGTGCCGTAGCAAATGAAATAGATGTTCACAAAGTTCAAATAGATACTACCGACCTTATCTTTTAGCTTATACTTATGTTTATCAGCCAAAATCTGCATTTCAACTTTAAATATGAAGTTTATTTTGGGATTTTTTTCGTCGTAGTTTATTTTGTAGGCTTTGCTTTTTAAATCGTTAAGAATACGTGTATAAACGTTATATTCACAAATTATTTTTATTTGCTAATATGTCATTTCGCTTATGCTTATAATCAGCCAAACGATGTCGCCCTACCTGTCGCAAAAGAAGATCCACCTTCTTTGTACTCATGAACTCATCCCTCGAACAACATCAGACATTTTGTACCTAATGCATTACAGTACTGCACACGAATAAGACATAACAACCACACTCTCTATCTAAAAAAACTTAATCTAGAAGGGGATATGACCCTTCCTAGAGTAACGAATGGGTTTTTTTTGGAATGGAAGGAGTAATGTATTGTATGAGGGTCTCAAAACTATTGTATTGTATATACGAGGCACCAGGCGCACCAGCATAACGCAGTCAGCGCATCTCTGTGGCCTCGGTCACTCGGTGCACATCTACGCTGGAGTGCCGATGTCGGGGCCGTGTGCCCGTGTCCGCTGCCAAATCGGTGTTCCACTGCTAGATCTGACGGCCGTGCGCCTGTGCTCGAGTGCCCAACGAGTGTGGAGAACAGGCGACGAGACGAGCGGGGAGCCGTGTTCCTCCTTTTGGGCCAAAAATTGTAGGGATAATTGCATCAATGCCCTCACATTGAACCTCAACTGTTGTTTTACCCCAACTTTTTAGGGTTTGCAATTTTGCCCGATCTTTTTGAACACAACCCACCGTTTGCCCTCACTTTTAACCCCGTTAGATGGGTCCCACGGTTTTGGGTTAAAAATATACAAAGAGAAATAGAAATTTCTTTTTATGAAATATTAATTTACTGTTGTACCCTTCAGTGAATGGATAAGGATCCAAGCAGGCAAGCACAGCTCTGCTCAGGTCAAGCACCGTGCAGCGCCGGCGACCGTTCCGGCAGCGGCGTGCGCGGCTCCGGCGGGAGGCGCGGCGACGGCGACGGCGGCCGCCGCGACGAGGGCGGGCGGGCGGCGAGAGCTTGCGCGCGGCGCGGCGGCGGCTGCGGCGAGGGCGGGCGGCGGCAAGGGCGTGCGCGCGGGGGCGGCGGCCGCGGCGAGGGCGGGCGGCGGCGAGGGCGTGCGCGCGGCGGCAGCAGCCGCGGCAACGCCGTGCGGGCGACGGCGGCGGCTGCTGCTGCTGCTCCCGTGGCCGCTGGCTTCCACGCCGATGCATCGTCGTCCGCCTCCGCCTCCGCCTCCGCCTGCCCCCACCATCGCTGCTGCTACTGCTCCCGTGGCCGGCGACGACCCCATCCTGCTCGACGTCGACGTCGGCGCCGACGGCGCCCTCCTCCCCGTCCCTTGTTCCAGGTCCTCCCCCGCACGATGTTGTTGGATGTAGAGGGTATACATGTCCCTAAAAAGTGAAGGTAAAACAGCAATTGGGTTTGAAAGTGGGGGCACAGATGCAATTGCCCCAAAATTGTAACCAAATCTTGATGAAGGGAAGGGAAGGAGAAGGCGAGGTCAGAAGGGAAGGAGAAGGCGAGGTCAGAGAATCCTAAACGTTCGCTGGTTCTTGGACGGTCAGTTTCACCCAAGTGCTTAACCTGCAGTCGATGCACTCCTGATCCGGGTCACACATTCTATCCGGTATCCCGTCGACGACCGCCACACTTTGAGCCAGTGGTAGTTACGGCCGAGAAGCGCGCGGCCCTCCCCTTTCTTCCCCGTTCGCCGAGACTCGTCGACGCTTCCCCGCCTCCTCCTCCCACCGAAGCGCGCGCCGCCTCGGCCAGAAAAGGTATCTATCCTTCTCTCCACGCTCGCTACATGGCCGGCGTAGACCGGAGTCCCATTAGGATTTCTTCCTTCTGAAAAGGGTTGGATTGGTTTCGTTGCTTCGGTTGGTGATGAACTGTGGCTCCTTTGATTGGTTTCGTAGCTTTTTTTTCTGGCGTTTTATCTTGCTGCGTGCAACCCCTTACCTCTCCCGTATAACCCATTAGTTGGATTTTGTTTTTTTGCGTGATAGTAGAGAGCACTGATAGATATTACTCGAAACAAAGCCTACTGGTTGGGGCGCGATCGGCGACGCTGGGCGGCCTGGGTGGCCGTTGGTGGGCGGCGAGGTGGCGGCGGAGCGGTGGCTTCAGTGAGGACGCCGTTGGGCTTGGCGGCGGGGTGGAGTGCGCTGGCGGCGGGGTCGTCTTTCTTGTGGTTGGACAGGCGTTCGCTGTGTTCGGGGAGCTCCTCCCCTTCTTTGTGGGGAGCTTCTTGGCATGGTGGAGGCGTTGGCCAGTCTACGGGAAAGACTCAGGTTGCCAAGGCGAGGTTGTTCCTGGTCCGGTCCCATAGGTCGGATTCGACGTGGAGGCCGACGGGCGGCATGGCGGAGGTGGCCTGGGTCAGCGTGCTAGGGCGTGGCGGCAGGGCAGAGGGCGCTGGCGGCGGGGTCGTCTTCCTTGCGGTCAACCAGGCTAACCCTGTTTTGGGAGCTCCTCCCCTTCTCTGCGGGGATCTTCTTGACAGGCTGGTGGCGGTGGTCTGTCCACAAGGAAAACTCAGGTTGCCGAGGCAATGTTGTTCCTTGTCCGGACTCTCTTAGGTCGGATTCGACGGGGAAGCCGGCGTGCAGCGTGCCGGAGGCGGCTTGGGTCAGCGCCCTAGCGGATATGATTGGTGATGTGGCAGTCTTGTCGTTGGCAAGACTGGAAGCCGGCCAACGGTGGGGCGTTGGTTGGGTGTGGCGGAAGCCATGTGCCGCTGATGTTTAGATGGTAGTTTCGGATTGGGCAACGGACCATGGCGGTAGGAGGTTCCAAGCGAAAGTTTAGCCCAATCTTTGGGCCAACAGTGTCTACGCTTTCGGGCGTGGTAACCCTCCTGAGGGCATTGTTGAGGTACCTCTTCTCCCTCGGCAAGAAGCTCTGGGTGAAAACCTTGCCCCGTTTTTGGGACGGATGACGACGGCGTCTTTTGGCGTCGCAACCCTCCTGAGGGCGTCTTTTTAGAGTCTTCGCGTCGTGGTGGTGTTGTTGGCCCGGTGGCGATCGGTCTCGCATAGCGACGGCTGGTTCGGTGCTCGGCTTCCCTCTCTGTAGCGTGTGTTTGGACGGTTGGCACTTGGTTCGGGGCGTGTGCTCTGGTGCACATCCTTCCTCGACAGCCAGCTGTCGATGTAAAACCTTTTCTTGTAACTTTTCTTCCAATCTTAATTACATTGAATGACCTCCTTCGGTCATTCCGGCAAAAACAAAGCGTACTGGTGGGGTGCAGATCCCCTAGAGTTTGTGCCAAATCCACAGGGTGGATTTCAGGTGATCCAAGCCACTGTTTGATTTCAACGGATCAGATTAAGCAAGTTACTTACTTCTCCTCATCTGTACGAGTGCACACCACATCCCAATTAATTACTCTTTTCTAGAATATAACAAACGTTAGGAGCAGATCGAATAATATGAGTAGTTAGATACATATTCCCTGGGGAATGGAGACTCTAGTATTACTGCAAGTTGATTGAAAACATGGCGCATGCATGATACATTCATTATGCCATTTAACTTTAAGTATATAGCTCATCGGCTCAGAGATAGCAAATCAAAACGTGATTAATCATTCTGAACCGCTGAAGGAAAATTTTTAGTCATTCTAATGCTTCTATACAACGTCTTAATGTCATATCAAGCGATTGGTAGAAAATTTTTTGTATGCTTCAGTTCTCGTGTATGAGATTAGGCAAAAAGAAGGTGACGTGGCTACATCTAGCTCCTCGAAAGAAACTAATGGTTCAGATTTGTTGAAATGCACCCAGTGGATTTGACACCAACTCCAGGGGATCTACACCCGTACTGGTGGGTTCTAGCACTTTATTATTTCCAAAGAGTTTGAGGGTTTCTTTGCTTACTCGCCTGGATCACGTTAGGTGCGATTTACCTTCAATAATTCAGAATAGATTGATCAGTATCTACGGACAAAAAAAGAAGAAGATAGTAAAATGTTTATTGCACATTTACGATATGGTAGGGTTCCAGGCACTACTTGTTAGTTTGTTAGTTAATAGTAGTTTGTAATTATTTAGATGCCACAATTCAAAGCCTTTCTTAGTTACCTAGTGCATTTTGTACTAGTTTTAAGCAAAATGTTTTTGTTCTCTGCGCAGTTGGAGATGCCACTGGCTTGCTGATTGCAACTGTCAGTGTGGTGATTGGACTACATCAGTTGTGGGAATTGAACTGGTCAAATCTCAGACCAATACAATGCAAGGCAATTTTGCATGTGGTTCAATTTCCTCGCCCCATGGATCATGCTTTAGACCAGCTTGTCTTGCAGTGGATGATCTGAGGTTGTTTTACAAAATAAATTCAATAACATGTGGAGCGTACTCGTGGCGTTGGTGTGTGAAAAAACTACATATGAGGACAAATAGAAGGCAAATGGGTACTACAGTGAGAACTAACGCTAAATGGCTATTTGGAGGAGATGGCCGTAGCAGTAGTAATGCAAGGCTGGAACGCAGTGAGTCTGCTAACGAAGACATCTTAATCTTCTACTTCCAATTGGACCTACAAACCCGAATACAGGTGAGTTGTTGCTTCCTTACCATCATTTTCTAAAGCGAATAAAGTTACCAATCTAGCCGGCAACGATTCTTTTTTCACGGATCAATTCCCTAGACTAGTAGCAATCGGCTAATGAAATCTACCATCATGATAATTGCATCATTCTTAGTTGCTGGCTACTGGTTCATGCAAATGTTTGATACTTATCTATGCACGTCCAGCCTAACTATTAATTTCTTGGTTCTTACCAGTATGCATTGAATATAGAGCAATTTGATGTGGCAAAACAATTGAGGGAAAAACTCACAGAGGTACCAAATGATTTCACTTGAAGATAAATGAATTCATTGTATGAGGCTTGCTAAAGAAAATATCCTCGTCTAGATTGAAACAGAGATAATTAGGCAACGTGAAGCTAAAAGAGGCTCATCAAAGACTGAAGCTCAGGACAAAGCTATAAACCTTTTACGCGTGCGGTATGTTAATAGTTTCCATTTCTCCATGATGTTCCAGTGTTATGTAGCATTGGTTCATTTGAGAGATCACTTAGCTTTATCCATTTGTTTCAGTGCGGATTTGCAAAAGGCTGTTGACAGTGAAAATTATGCTTTGGCAGCTGCACTGCGTGATGAAATTGCTAAACTTGAGGTACAACAAAACTGTAGTGCACCGACCATGTGATGGTAATGTGTTAATAACATACTAACTTCAAACATCATGTAGACAGAGTCTCTGGCAGTCTCCGCTAAGGCCCTTGCATATCAAAATGTGGAATATGCATTTCGACTAGGGCAGAAAGTACGTCATAAGGTACACGGTGAGTACTGCTATACTACCTACTTCGTATTATTGTTCACACATTATTTCTGAAGCTGTTCAGAAAATGGATAACTACTACAATTTCTTTTCAAACTTTATATGAAAAGTTAATTTTTCATAATTGCCATTATCCTTAAATGGAACATTTGCATGTGTTGAAGCACACTTTATATCAAATATTAACTTCAGTGGACACACTTTAGTTTCTCTTCTTAATTTTTACATCACCTGCTGAAGGATATAGAGCTGTGATTTGTGGCATGGATCCTGTGTGCTGTGAATCCAAGTCATGGATGGAGACAGCAAATGTGGAAAACTTGTCCAAAGGACCGAATCAACCTTTTTATCAAGTAAATGCTGCTTGACTTATTCCGATTTAGTAGTTCCTCAATGCCCATAGTTCATAGAAATATCATTTCCTTCATGTAGCATCAGTTGTGACTTGTCTATCATGGATGGCGATTATGTGTAATAATACCTACCTGTTCTTGTTCTTAATTTGCAAACTCACTTATGGAGTTGAGATGGTGATATTCATCATTGCCTTTTTCTCCTCCCTTTTGGATTTTTTGGTATAATCAGGCCGTTCATGATGCAATTTTATTTGCCTGCAATTGACTGTTTCTCTATGCAATTAATGCTTTCTTTTGGACAATAGTGCCCATGCATACTGAATTACTGATGTGTTTGCATAATTTAGTCTTTTGAGAATTGAGATGCTTAGTGATCCTCTGTGATTCATTGCTGAAATCTTGCAGGTCCTTGTTGATGTATATGCTGATCCAGAACTCCTTGTTGCATATGGTATTGATTTTTCTTTTCCACTATTTTGATAGACATGACCACTGGTGGAAATTCTATCTTGAGATCTGTAACTTTTAATGAGCAATCTTGTTTTGTGTAAAATGGCAGAAGAAGGCAAGATAGTAGGCTATGCAGTAGTCAATTGATCAAATCCATCTTCACTTACTGTTTTATGC
This sequence comes from Oryza meridionalis, assembly GCA_000338895.3. Classification (NCBI taxonomy): domain Eukaryota; kingdom Viridiplantae; phylum Streptophyta; class Magnoliopsida; order Poales; family Poaceae; genus Oryza; species Oryza meridionalis. The sequence continues at coordinate 32,122,788 of CM002524.2, read as the reverse complement.
CTATGCTGCGCCATTTTGAGACATGTTATGTCTGTATAATTTCAGTTGCAGAAGAAAATCTTGCAGAAGCTGAAATATCAGAGAAAGTGAGTTTGAGTTCTTCATTTGTTTGGTGGTTTTCATTTTTGGTCAAATTGAACTAATGCTGTCCCCGTTTATAAATAGGGAAGATTTCATCACCCCTATATTGAATTTCTGTTTTTTGGCGAGGACACTGCTGGGGACTTCATTCCTATCAAGCAGCTTCGTGAGAAGTATGATCAGCCACGTTATGAAGCTTCTGGGGATGAAGATGACGATGATGGCAGGACGGATAGCTGAAAGGTGAGCTTTTCACTTATAATGAGGCGTTCGTGTAATTGGCAAGTGGACCACAAACTTAATATAATCTGTCCCTGCGTGATACATTCAGGTAGGCAGCAAGAGTTGTTTTGATGCCATTTCCGATGCCTTACCACCGACTGAATTCCGAAATGATGAAGGAGCTTGTTACTATCTGATGTAACTACAGCGGGCTATTGTCAGTGAAGACTGGTGACTGGGCTAACCCGGAACCTGAACAATCCACAGCAATCTGCAATGAGGCAATCTGCATTTGATATACTGATATCTGACCTTGCAGATTCACGATTGAGGGTAACACCCATATATTGTGGCCAATCCATGAAGCCCTTTACGTATACGGTTCTAAAGAAGATCCTTATGGATTTGCAGTCTGTACTTCCCCTAGTTCTTCTGTAACTGTGTTCCCTCTGATGGGAATTTTGTAGATAAGCTGCATTCGTCAAACCTGCAACTCTGCAGCTGGAGAGGAAGCAAAGGGTTGACGTACATCTATTGGAAAATTGGAATTTACTTCCGTGGAAAACTGGAAACCACAGAATTTTCTACGCTCGGGAAAAATAAGAAGGGAAGACCCCAAAAAAAAATGCTCCGGGAGTGTTGGTGTTGCTGATGTTGAAATGCCGCTTTCTAGAACTAGATAAACTCTGCCGTGCCTGAGAAGAAGGGAGTGCAAAAACGTCGTAGAATCCCCACTTGCACGACCGGCTGCCCAAGTCGTCTGGATTTTTCACATTTTGGTCCTTTTGAAAAACTTATTTCGTAAATAGGCCCCTAGAAAAACTTATCCCAAAAATGGTCCTTTTTGGGGTGACAGAGTGGCTGGCGCCGTCGTCCAACAGGACGGCGCCAGCCTCTCTGGCGCTGTCCCTCTGCCGACGTGGCGGGGCGATGCTGAGGTGGCTAGGGGGAGTGCGCCAGAGTGGCTGGCGTCCCTCCCCCCGAAATTTTTTATTTTTGTTTTATTTGTTTGATATTTTTTTCACGCTTAGGGACACACAAGAACCAACCATAGAAAAATTGAACTCAAATAGACGTAATATGTGACCTGTAAAATTTTTCCTCTCCTCTTCTCTCTCTCCGAACTAGTGCAGAGGAGAGAGATGTGCAACTTTTTTATTTTTATTTTATTTTTTCACACTTAGGAACTTACAGGAACCAACCATGTAAAAAATAAACTCAAACGGACGAAATATGTGGCATGTGGAATTTTCTAAAGCTCTACCGAAAAACTTCTCTCCTCGAAAACACAATCTTGCAAGCGAAATTTGGAGGTTTTAATATCGCCGAACCCGACTAAGCCAGGGAGAATCGGATGTAACTTTTTCTGTAGATGTCCGTGCATATATTATTTGCCTGATTCCGAGTCCGTATGAGAAAGTTACGCCTATTTTAATAGATGACATATTTGTCCGTTTCAGTAGAGTTTTGGAAAATTCTACGAGTCACATATTTTGTCCGTTTGAGTTTATTTTTTATACGGTTGGTTCCTATGTTCTCCTAAGTGTGAAAAAAATATCAAAAAAATGAAATAAAAATAAAAAAATTACATCTCTATGTACTGTTTAACTTATATGTCATTTCATGTGGTTATATTTTGAATTAGATTAATTAATTTCATATAGTGGTAGAATGCATTATGTTTAACATGCTGATCAAAAGGTTTTACTAAGTGGTATGCTAGTTATTTTCAGACTTAGCTAAGTGGTAGTTCAAGTTTATATTTTTTTTGTGGTTGGTTGTATCGTGATCCTGAGTGTGAAAAAACATCCGAAAAAATAAAATAAAAATGACACTGTTGCAACTCCATACAGAGAAACAGGAATGGAGGCGGCGGCGCCAGCATGGCTGGCGCCCTCCTCCCTGGGGCGGCGGTTCGCGTGCGCTACGGTGGCAGGAGGACGGCGCCAGAGAGGCTGGTGCCGTCCGTCACTCTGGCGCTCCAAAAAGAACCATTTCTGGAATAAGTTTTTTCAGAGGTTTATTTGTGAAATAAGTTTTTTAAAAGGACCAAAATGTGAAAAATCCAGCCCAAGTCGTCGTGACAGGGACAACCTTCCCACGTTTGAAGCGGCGGATATCGTCAGGATGCCATGCTTTTACATATTGGCCGTGTTTAGGCCGAGTTTAGTTCCAAACCATTTCTTCGAACTTTTAACTTTTTCATCATATCAAAACTTTTCTGCACACATAAATTTTCAACTTTTCCGTCACATCATTCCAATTTTAACCGAACTTTCAATTTTGGCGTGAATTAAACACACCCTTAGATTCAAAATTTTATCTTCAAACTTCCAACTTTTCCATCACATCGAATGTTTGGACACATACATAGAGCATTAAATGTGGACAGAAAGAAAAACTAATTGCACAGTTTGCATGTAAATCGCAAGACGAATCTTTTGAGCCTAATTACGTCATGATTTGACATTATGGTGCTACAGTAACATTTGTTAATGACGAATTAATTAGGCTTAATATATTCGTCTCGCAGTTTACAGACAGAATCTATAATTTGTTTTGTTATTAGTCTATGTTTAGTACTTTAAATGTGTATCCATATATTTAAAAAAAATTAGCACATAAACTAAACATAGTGTTTGCACAGCTAATGGCCTACTAGCACTACTAGTAGTATAGATTCCGTTGTGTTCAACTAGTTGCTTCTTAATCCGTACCCTTATGTCTAAAAAAACCAATCCTAACAACGAACGTGGAGTAGTACACAGTTGTAGGGGTGTAGCGGCTAACCTATGAACTTATTTATAAGTCAAAATAGAACAGGTTCATAGTTTATTTTAGCTTAAGTAAGTTTCGTGAACTAGTACTACATCCGTCCTAAAATAAGTGCAGCCGTGGAAATCCGTGTCTAACGTTTGACCGTCCGTCTTATTTAATTTTTTTTAAAAAATTAGTCACACACAGAGTACTATTCATGTTTTATCATCTAATAACAATAAAAATAGTAATCATAAAAAAATTTCAAATAAGATAAACGGTCAAACGTTGAAGATAAATAGTGTAAAACTGTACTTATTTTGGGACGGAGGGAGTAACTAATACCCTTACATGACCAGCAAAACTAGTGTCGTTCGCAAGGTAGGAGCACTTTTTTTTGAGGGGGATGATTCTAATCTCTCACTCTCAAGGAAATATGCTCTCATATATTTTTTTCTCAAATTTAATTTTAAATAATTTAAGAACGAGTATATTAAAGTCCGCCACTGCACCAAAAATCATATTCAAATTCAATCTACACATTTGATAATATCTTAACGTGTGGGTTGAGTTTTGACTTGATTTTTTTAAAAGTAGTTTATGTCTATGTCATAAATGTTAGATAGTGTTTTAATAAATTAAAGGGCATCCACTCGAAGAATTTTAAAAAAATAAACGGAGACATCAGGAGTTTAAAACACTTTTCATGTTTTTGGCGCCCCTTGTGTTTGGTCTCAATTGACGGTAGCAGAAATTATTCAGACCTGGACCTGGCCATTCGCTTTCCGTTTCCGCCTCGCCTCAAACCCGAGGCCGAAGCTGACGCGTGCCGTGGTGACGAGCCTCACGCTCTCCCGGCCCTCCTCGCGCCACACACCACGCGCCGCACCGTACCCCACCATACCAACCCCGTAACCCCGTGGTACGCCGTGCGCCCGCGCCACCTCACCTCACCTCACCTCCACCGAGAACACAGGAGCAAAAAGGTGAAAAACCCCGACACACATGTACTACACACCTAACGTCCTCCTACCGGCTACCGCCCCCCAATTTTCGCAGTTTTCTCACGCCGGCCTCTCTACACGACGAGACGAGACGTCGGGAGGCCGCCCGACTCATTCCCACGAACCCCAAGTCCCCAACCCCACACCCACCTACCTCCTCCCGTCCTCGTCCTCCGCCTCCGCCAACCATCCCCCCACCCCTCCCTTCCGCGCCGTCACCTCACCTCCCGTCGTCGTCTCCTATTCGCTCTCCCGCCGCCTACAAAAATCGCGGACGACGACGCCCCGCATTTCATTTCCCCCACGCCTACCGACCCCTCCCTCCCTCCCGACGACGTCCACCCTACCAACCCCTCCCCGTTTCCTCTACCGCACCGAATTCCATTGCGCGCGAGCGAGCTATGGAGTTCAACAACAAGGTGGTCTCCAGCTACAGGGCCGCGTCGGCCGCGCCCGGGGGGATGGCCCGCGGGGGAGGAGGGCCGGCCAGCCGCGTGGAGTTCGGCCCGTCGTCGCGGCGGGCGCGGCTCGCGGCGACCAACAACTCCGTCACCCCCGTGACCAAGTATGAAACTCTTCTCTAGTCTCGCCCCTGCTCGCGAGGTCTCCTTATGCCTGCCCGGTCTTGGAATGAATCGGATGCGTGATTCTCTGTTTGGCGTTGGTGGTGTAGTAGCATATATCATCTTCGTCTGGGCGATTTGTGCATTAGTGCCTGCGAATCGAAACCAGGTTGCGTTATTATGCGTTAATTGCTGAATTCATGAATCGTACACTATCAGATTCGAGGTGGTTTCTGGTTGGGAAGAAAAATGAGAAATGGTTTGATGTCGAGTTGATGGTTGAGAATTGGTCTCCTGGTTGGGAAATATTTTCTCTCAAATGATTTCCTAACAACATGGAGTTGATAGTGCTAATGATTGTGCTTGCCAGCTTTGACTTACAGCCATACTGTAGTTTTGAGTTTTGATTAGTTGAATCCATATTATGGTTTTAATCATTGTGTGATGCCAAGGATGCTTAAACATGTAAATTTCCTGCAAGGTATTTTGCCATTTCGACCAAAAATCGTGGGCAGCTGGTGACTTGACCAAAGTCTTTGTGTAGAAAACTCAACAAAGGGTGAATTATTTTTCTTGTATGATTGCTGTAGTATCAATCCCTGAATCGCAGCAAAACTTTCTAGATACACATGTGCACCTTTTAGAAGGGAATTGACCTGGAAACCAAAGACCTTTTTTTTTCTTTGCAAGGGGCAAATAACATATTGATAACCTGGTTTAGGTCATTATGGCACGGCACTGCTACAAAATATTCAACCTTTTTGTGTTACACCAAAGAAATTAAAACCTTTTCTCTTGTACTTTTTGCAGGGAAGAGAAACAGAGGATAGATCAAAGTGAAATACTGACCTTGGACAACATTAGAACCTCCTTGGTTAGGCAAGAAGACAGCATCATATTCAGCCTCTTAGAGAGAGCACAGTTTTGCTACAATGCTGATATATATGATAAAAATGCTTTCCATGTGGATGGATTTGATGGCTCTTTGGTTGAATTCATGGTTAGAGAAACCGAAAAGCTACATCAACAGGTAGAGCAGGGTTGTAATTAGCAATATAATTGTTCATTGTATGCCAAAAATTGCAAAATTTTGATGGTTCTGGCCATCTTGTGTAGGTTGGGAGATACAAGAGCCCTGATGAGCACCCATTCTTTCCGGAGGATCTGCCTGAACCACTGTTGCCACCTCTCCAGTATCCAAAGGTAATGCATAAACTCATGTGTTCTTAGACATCTAGTTCTTCTCTGTAGGCTTTCAGCATTCCTTTTGTTAGTATAGGCAAACATAGTCCTTCATTGACTAATCACTAATATATCAGGTTTTATTATTTGGGTTTATGCTTGCCTCTCTCTCCCTATCTCTCTCTCTGAACTGACAGTAGATGAATTGGTTATGCATCTTATGTATTCGTAGATGTTGAATTCTTCTGTGTGGGCTTGCGTAGCTTCTTTTGTCAGTGAAGGCAAGCATGCACCTTTGTTGACTGACCACTAGTATATCGGGTTCTGTGGTGGGATATCGTGCTTACTGTCCACCTGCAACATAATACAACTTTTGATACGGAGTGGAGTACCATCTATTGAGACTCACATTGCTAATTGATTACTGTGCTGTTGTATTGTTATAAGTAAATTTGGATAAAATTCATATTTTTGTTCTTGTCTTTTCTAGGTTTTGCATCCTATTGCTGATTCTATTAATATCAATAAGGAGATTTGGAAAATGTATTTTGATGAGCTTCTTCCAAGATTAGTGAAAGAAGGAAGTGATGGTAATTATGGATCCAGTGCTCTTTGTGACACAATCTGCTTGCAGGTACTACAGTTAGTATACCAAATGTTCTAATAATCTGGCCTCGTACTGCTTCTGGCTACTGTGCTGTAGCTTTCATTTGCTCAAAAGAATTTAGCATTAGCAAAATAATTCTTGTAAAACCATTTCTTGTTGTAGTATTGCTTCAAGATGTTCTGCTGCCAGAATTTTCACCAGATGTCATTTTCATAGTACTATACTGTTGTTCACTGGTGACTCATGCAATTAGGCATTTTTATATTGGGAAATTATGCTCACCTGTTCTTGTTTTCCTGTTCTATTATCCAGGCGCTCTCCAAAAGAATTCACTATGGTAAGTTTGTGGCAGAGGCTAAGTTTCAAGAGTCTCCTGAAGCTTACATGCCTGCGATAATAGCACAGGTTTGTGTTCTGTTTTGCTGTATAATCTGTCTTTATCATGGGAGGCAAATAAATTCCATGTGTTTTCTTGTACATTACTTTAGGTACATATCAAAGTTGAGTCTATTATGCAAGCGGCTAATTCTTTTTATCTGGGAATTTCAGGACCGCGATCAACTAATGCACCTCCTCACCTATGAAACGGTGGAGCGTGCTATTGAACATAGGGTGGAAGCTAAGGCTAAGATCTTTGGACAGGAGGTGGATTTAGGCGCTGAAGACAACGGCGCTCCACCAGTGTACAAGATAAGGCCCAGTTTGGTCGCTGAACTGTACAGCTACAGGATCATGCCGCTAACCAAGGAGGTTCAAGTAGCCTACTTGCTGAGGAGATTGGATTGATTGTTTACGATTGTAAACTGCCAGCTTCGGTTTCCTGGCATCAAAGAATAAATTAGGGGAAAGACAACCATAGGTATCCATTTTGGGACAACTGAAAGAAAATATTTTATTCGGGTTTACACTATATTTTGTGGCAAGAACAAGCAGAAGCAGGATATCACATGATATGATATGGAGATGTTGCATATAATATAATAGATCTATACCATCTTTTTTGCATCGTCTTTGTGTGTACTGGAATTGTTTATGTAATGATCGGTCGCAGCCATCGGTTGCGATGATCTGATCGGTCGCAGCCATCAGTTGCGATGATCTGGACATGCGCATCTCCGTAATGTGGCAGAAATTCATCGCAGGTTTCCTAAACTTCAGGCCGTGCGCACTCCTGAAAATTGGTAGGGCTCCAGCATGTTGAACTTGAAAACTATTATTCCTTCATCCAAAACTATAGCAACCTAATCCTGAATTGAACATATTCTACAACTAGGATACGATAAGTTGCCATATTTGGGAGTCTCCAAATTCATAGAATTTCATATAATAATAGTAGTAGGTTATGTTCAACAGAGGGAGTAGTGATTTAGGATTCATGCAGTCTTTAGTGGGAGAGAACTGAAGCACTTCAGTGTATCGCCTGGGTTGTACAAACTACAAAGATCCTTGAGCACAGGTAATTTAAGAAGAGTGGTTTAACCAGAGATCATAGCATCTCGCTAAATATTAATACAAAGACAAATATAGTAGTAGGGACGCTTATAGTACAGAGGATATGCCATTAAATATTGGACGTTTTTGCATCATTTTTACATCCCTTCTAATAGCCAGCAGCCTGCTGGTCTCATGTCTTACCACAAAATTGGGAGTTTGGGACCAACATAGGTCCTACAGGAGTAAGTAAACCCTGACAGCAGTGGTATCAGCAAATGGGGCATGTACCAAGAACATCTGTTCAAATGCATAAAGAGGAAAACCAAAACTCTTCCCGTAGAAACCTGGGGAACTGAATTCCTGGGATTTGGAGAAAGAATTAACTGCTCTTGTTAGCTGTGAGGTATACTTGGAACCAGCAGAATAAATAAACTAACAAAAATGCATCCCAGGCAGTATAACACAAAAGTAAAGCTATGAAAGGGAGCTTTTACTTCCTTTCAACTAAGGTTAGCATCAATTGTGGGGAGTATAGTGTGGGTTAGCATAACAGTAGGGTGATGTGGGTGGATGGCTGTCAAAGATGTTGGATAGAGTGCTCTCAGGACATCATGCTGGAATCCTTGATAATTTCGTATAATGAGATGACAATCTCGATAATCAGCAGTATAATGACACCCCACTCCAGCAAATCTGATCTTCTATTCTGGAGAACTTCTTGAAGAAAATGAATGTTGTGCTGTTACAATAATAAAGTGTAAGCACGAATGGGAACTCAAAATTTTTTTAAAAAAATATCAGCTAATACACTGAAAATGAACGCAAATCGAAGAACTTACCTCCACAAATTTCAATTTGAAGTCGAGGCTTCCAAAACGTTGGTTCAGCTCATATTCTTCCCGAAGATACTCAAGTATTTGAGCATAATTTGAATTTTTCCAAGCGATTTCAGACCTGAAGAAAGTCATTATTTTAAGGGGCTGCCATAAGATACGCAAGGAGACCGTATCCACGATGTCGTATAATTCCCTTTAGATCAGCTTTTATCCATATTTTTTTGTCATGGTAGTCTTGGGTTCTTATCAACCCATGTGGATAGTTGGCAAATTCCAAGCCTTACAACTGGAAACAGCCAGTTGAGGACACCAAAATGTTTTGCAATTTTCATAAGCTAAGCATGATATGGAAAGAGGAATTTTATTAAAAGGTGGAGTATTATGGCAAATCAGCATTAACTAATGAGACTTCCGACAAAAAATGCCACCTTCACTCGGAATATAAATAGTTTATGTTATAGAAGCCATATAATTCTTCCTTTCCTTCAATTATTCCCTTATTTAAATGGCAAACGAGTATGCTTCCTTAAGTAAAATGGCATTTGCAGAGCTAGGGTTAATGCAAAGCATCAGGGAAAACAATAGCATAACATTTGTATAATGAACAAAGTGCTTTTATAACACAGAACTGTGGCATGTAAACTCCAATTTTACAGTTCAGAGCTAAAATGCATTAACCTTTTAAACACACCAGAAAAGAATATCAAACTACTCCCTCCATTCCAAAATATAAGGCACAACCACTCTTAACCCAAAGACCAAGAAATAATTATTATCACATCATAGTTTGGATTACCCTAATAAATAGAATGCATGCACCCAATAAAATTAGAGATCTTAATGGTGGAGGATTTAAATAATAATATTTGAGTGAAAAATATGTGCTACTTAATGACATGCATGCATGCACGCCTTATATTATGAAACAACTTTTAAAAGTAGTGTGCCTTATATTATGGAATGGAGGGAGTAACAGTGTAAATCTCATTTGATTGTTTTCCCCAAAAGGAAATTTTGTGCAAAATAAGTAACCCATGTTTATAGGATGTCTACATGAAATATCTGAGTAGCATCTTGCTTTACATGCCTCCTTCCCCCACAGCATAGCTTGTCACAATGCACGAAGGATTGGTATACAATGGGATTACTTCCATACATGATAAAAAAGAGAGGAAATTATGCAATTGCAACGGAAGACATGAACCATCTAAATAGGGAATGTGGTACTTAGATTGTAGAAGAGATACCTGTCAAAAAGGCCAAGTCTGATGATAACATCAGCAAGGTTAGAATTAGCCTTGCCAACAAGTTGGAACAGCTTCTTTCTTTGCATGGTAAAGTTCCCAGTCTTCTCCATGACACGATTAATTTCAGTAAATTCCTCAACCATGTCATCGACCTACCAAAATTAGTGTTTTTTAGAACCTTAAGAACAAAATTTCAAGGCTACCACCACATGGAAAAAGCTTGTCGACGTTGCCCCTTTTCAGTACCTGCCGTATGTAATGATCAAGAGCAATACTTTGGCCAAGAACACTTGCAATGATGCGAATTCCATCTGTATCTAGGCTTTTAAGAACTATATAGTCAAGACCTCCTTTCATCCATGTTGTCAGGGAGGGCTTCTCAACTACTGCATAATCTGGTCATTGTAGAATTGATATCATGTGAGGATGTAATACAATCTTAAATTCTTAACCTTACACGCTACTTCACTACTTTGCAAATGAGCCAGTTTTGTCCCAGTGAAAGAAAAGCTTTTGCAACTGTTTAGGGGGTAGAAGGGGAGCTACTCAACTCTAAATGACTTCACATATTACCAGCCTATGAATGCATCACGTCCAATATCAATCAGATGCATATGGACTCTCTTGTAGTTCTATGGGATTTTATCAAAATGTAATTTTCACTAACATAGAAGGCAATTGAATTATATGCTAGTCGTACACACAATATAATGGAACAGTGTGAAGAAAACTAGAAGTACCGAGTAAAATGTCTTTGTTCACAAGGTAAAATATGACAAGCAAGATAGTGAATAGCATGTGTAATACCATCTTTTCTCATCTCCGGAAGCCATCCTGAAGCATGTTTCCTGATGATATCAAGATAGTGCTCAGCCTCATGGTCAGCAATGTTGAAAAGCACAGCCGAACCATATTGGAACACAACCACATAGCGATAGCAAAATCTGTTGTCCTTAACTCCAATGTCCTACAGAAATGTTAGCCAAACATTGCAGAGAAGTTAAATTTTGCAGTGCAGAAAAAGAGAGATTTCACAAAATTGCGTTCAACAAATTACCAAGGTGGGGTTAATAACTTAAATTTGTTGATTCAAAAGCATTTGGACCAGGAACTATGTGATGGTAAATTGGAATCACTAACCATGATTTCTTGAGGGAATTCTGAGTATCGGAGTGCAATGTAGTTCAAGGATCGGGTCGACGGAGGTACCACGTCGCTCCCATGGTCCGCCTGCAAACTCTTCAAATCAATGCTGCCACAGGGGGAAAGAAAAATCAGACAAACAAAACATCATTTTAGTCCTCTGCATCTATTAATCGTGCCCATCCATCAAAATGGCATAAGGAAGATTGAATTAGCACAATATGATAGCAAACACCTTTGAAAAAAAATCAACAAACACCTGTCGTGCAAGCACGCGCATATGCTTCCAACGTTACTACCTGGTGGAGAGGAAGTACGCCTTGACGGGGATGCAGCGCGCGAGGCCCTCATCCTCCTCTTGCTGCGGAGGCGGGGCCGGGGCCGACTCGGCCGCCGCCCGGATCCAGGCCCAGTAGGCCGAGCTCCCGAGGCCGGAGTCGCGCGCCTCGTGCGGCACCGCGACGGCGACCGCCGAGGCCGACGAGAAGGCCCTAGCGGAGAAGCGCGGGAGAGGCTCGCCCGTCGTCGTCGTCGTCCTCGGCGGCGGCGGCGGCGGAGCCGGATGAGGAGGCCTCGTCGCGAGGAGGCGGCGGAGACGGGTGCACGCGCGCAGCCGCCCCATCGAAGCGTTTGGTGCGTGCGTGCGTGTGTTGGCGGTGGTGTGGTGCGGCGCCGCGAGCCGCCAAGGGCTCCCTCTCCTCCCTCCTCTGCGGCTTCCAGTCTCGTCTTGGACTTGGAGAGGAAGAAGGAAGGAACGTGGTGGGTGGGCCCATAAACTGCAACACGGAGGCCTGCGCCGCAAGAAATGGGCCAGTACACCTCTTCTCGGTGGGCCTGAGTACGTGCTTAGCCTCCATTGGTACATGGCCCATTGGGCTCGATGACATTTCTCTCCAGAAAAACAAAAGGCCAATTGCATATCTGTAACTGTTTTGAACCGGTATTTTATTAAGGCATGTTCACTTTGATGCTATTTTTAACTTTACCAAATTTTAGTAAAGTTGTAAAAAAGTGGCTATATTTAGTTTGCTGCCAAATTTTGATAACTATATAAGAAATCTTACCAAAATTTTGGCAATACTAAAATTTGGTAAGGTTTTTTTTGGCATCAAAGTAAACATGTCCTAAATTTACAACTTAGAAAACGTAGTTACATGCTTACCATCAAAACTGTTGGCACCCATAAATCCATAATACTTGCCATTGGATTCAAGGCCAGGAATAACACCATTAGAAGATGGATTTTTCCAAAAATTGGTAGAATAGGCCCTCCCTCCCCCCCCCCCCCACCCCACCCAAAAACCCTAATTGGTGGTACCTCCTCCGTCCACCATTGTTGCTGCTCTTGCTACAACCCTACCAACTTGCTAGCTTGCTGCTGCTGCTCCCACCGCGGGCCTATAGCGAGCTGCTGCACGCGATGCTTCCGATGCAGGCATGTTGCAATTGCTATCACAAGCGACGCGGGATCGCCTCCAGCGGCTGTCGTCGACTTCCTAGCACCTCTAGCAATATTGCTCTAGAAAGGTGAGATTTTTCCATTCTTCTAATTTCTTTTTTATAAAAAAGTGATATTTCTTTTAAAAGTTGACTGTCAACTTTTTTAATCCATTCTTCTACTTTTTAAATTTGTACTGAATGTGATATTTCTTTTTAATAAAAATTAATTTTAAAAAATGTGTTATTTCTTTTAATGTTTTGGCTTGTATGCCGTACATTATGGGTTCAAATCCTTGACATATCAACATTTTTTCCATTAAATTTGTTCGTTGGCCGATGTTTTCTTTCAGTTTGGTGGGTAATAGGGTGATTAGTACCGTATATATTTTTTTTCAAAAAACAGAGATCATCATTAATCATTTATATGTACGCACGGAGATTGAAGATTTGAAGAAAAAAAACGAGGAAAAAAAACAAAAATGGCTGACCTGGGATTCGAACCCTAGTCCTAAGGTACACCAGCAAAGGAACTTACCATTGCAACAGTACATTACTAATTCATTACAGCACATCAGGCTATTTATCCCTATGCCACGTCGCTCCTCGCCCGTTGGCACTGACAGGAACAAGCTCAGCGCTAACAACTTTGGCGCTGAGCCGACGGCCTATATCTGGATATAGTTTTTGGCAGGGACTAGTGTCAAAATAAGTTTTCTATAAGGATCAATTTATCAAAAAAAGGTACAAACTTTGTATACGTATGCGTATACAAAGTTCGTATACACGTATACAAAGTTAAATTGTATATACGTATACAACGTTTATATATATGTATCTATTTTTATATAGGTAAAAAATGTATGCATATGCATACATTTTTATGTTTATTCGTATGTATATACATTCATATATTGTATGTAGGAATAGTAGTAGGTATAGTAGTATAGTAGTACTAGTATAGTAGTATAGTAGTAGTACAGTAATACTATAGGGGCGGACTGACCGCGCGGGCGCGCGCCCAGCCGCCGATCAGCCGCCCCCGCGCAACGGGAAGAAAGATCAATGAGGACGCACGCCCGCATGCAATGCAAGCGGCAGATACACGATCGATCGATCAGTCTAGTTGTGCAGCGGGTTCGGTCCGCTCGGCACGACCCGCTTGGACACGCCGTAGCGCGCGTCGATCTCCTCGCCGGCGCGGCTGGGCGGCGGCATCGGCACCCGCCGCCGCTTGCCGACGCCGACGCCGCCGCCACCGCCGTGGCGCCGCCTCGCGTGCAGCTGCTGGCACCACGGGAGCCGCCGCCGCGTGGCCCCCTGATGCTGGTCGCAGAGACGGGCCAAGAACTCCTCGTCTGGCATCGCCGGTGCAGTCGCCGTCGTCTTCGTCTCCGTCGGGGCGACGGCGACGACGAGGAGCTGCAGGGAGGCCACCACCAGCAGCAGGGTACAGACGCCGACGGAGGAAGACGAAGGCTTCATCTTTGCTGCTGTTCTTGGAGAGCTTGTTGATCCGAGAACAATGGAGGCGCGCGCGCGTGTGAGAGATCGATCGAGACGATGAGAGGCTAGGCGTGTCTGGAGGGTAGTGGGGCTTTATAACAGGGGATGAGAGGAGATCGCGAAAGCGGCTGGAAAATCGGAGACGGTCGGGCACGGAGAGCTTCACTGCACGGTTGCACGCGACACGCTCTGAAACTCTGAAGCGAACAACCTGCAGTGCACGAGTGAGTAGTATTTTCGAGCGAAATTTGTTGGGATCAAGGGAAGTTTGCTAACGGATGACACAGTTCGCGGTGCTACTGGATTGTTATTAGCGGATCGAATGCGAATTTGGGCCTAAAGTTAGGCGTGTACGGGCCATGGCCCATGGCTTGCAGCCTCACTGGAGGATGTAGAAGGGCTGAATCTTTCCAATAAACATCTAAAGCTTAAATACAAGCATAATATTTAAACTTCTAAAATCTACATGTAAACATACCACATCAACCCATCGAACACATAAAGCTCAACATATAAGCATATAGTAATTATGCCTATAAATTATTTTATTCTAAAACTAAACAAACACATGCTAAATCATCATTATCAAATCATTGTCATAATATTTCAATCCAAATCATGTTATCATTTCTCCTATATCTAACATATATCCGTAGCAAAAAGCAAGGGACGTCATCTAGTTATTATTTGCGTGTGTGTGAGGGTTTGAATTGCTCCTTAGAAAAAGTGTTGAATTGTAGTGGCTAATGTTTGAGAAGTACAAGTATGCAGGAATACTAGCCAATAGCCAGTTAGTCGCGTGACTTTGGATGCCTACAAAAAAAGTGGGAGGAAGAGAGAGGGAGAGGTGAGGAAAAAGATGAGATGTTAAAGATGTTGTTGACACGTGGGTCATATCTGCTGACTGAATGAGTCAGTCGTGATCAACCAGTTACATCAACAGAAATCATTTTCCAAAACATTGCAGGAGTAGATTTACACCGGTTTTTGAACATGATGGAGCCATTATATTCGGTTTTATGGTTAAGAGAGTGATTCAATCAAGAGAAAGAAAGATATGAGAGTTGTAAAATAGACTTATTTCAAAATACAATGTTTTGTCGATTTGAAGCTTAGATGGGTTTGTACAGGCCATATGCCCATGGCCTTCTGTGTGAGAGAGAGAGAGAGAGAGAGAGAGTAAGTGTTAATTATTGATGGGCGATGGGCCGATGGTTGATGTTTCTGATGTATATGTATTCAGGAACATTGCTGAAGAGAAAATGATACTGTAGTAGTATGTACTGCTCCCTCTGTCTTAAAATATAAGCTTTTTTTACTTCGATACAGTTTTCGAAATGTTACTTTGACAAACAATATCTATAAAATAAAATGTTTTAAATAAAAAAAAGTTGCATATCATGGCAGTTTGTTTAATGATAAATCTACTAACATCAATTTTATATAATTAATTTTATGTTAATAGTTGCATATCATAGCAGTTTGTTTAAAATTTATTTTTGTTGTTGTTATTTTATATAATTTGACTTGTCACTATGCTAAAAATATTTATATTTTGGTACAGAGGTAGTATTCCACATAAGTGCAGTGCTGGGCGTTGATCGTTGACTTTAGACTATTTTGTGGAGTCAACCGCAACGAAGCTCATGCCTTACATTACATCACATCGGTAGAAATATCGTTAGTCAAATTACTTGGTGCTGTGTAGTGTACCAAGAGTCTCATCGGTTGTCCATTTTCTATAATAAGCTAAAACAACTTATTAGTAAATATAAAAATTAACAGTAAAACTTTTATATATTTATTTGTAGCGACTTAAAAGCCAATATTAAAAAAATATTTTAAATCAAGTTCAAGAATTTAAACTTTTACTTATTAGGGCAACCGATGAGGCTACAAGAGTCTAGGAGCATCTAAGGAAGGGCTCCTAGCATAAGTAACTTCTCTTAAACGAATACGAGTAACAAACTGAGCGGTCACCGTTAAAAGAGCATCCAGGGAAGCTTTTCTCTTCATTGATTTATTTTCTTTCAACTTATTTTTTTTTCTAACTTGAAAATAAATTCCTTCCTCTTGTGTTATGTGGTCATGATTTATTTCAGTAATACAAAATTTACTATAGAACATCCAAAAATAGTGTAATTCACTATAAGACACCGCAAATACGTGACACCGTCGATGTCAATATAAAAGTTGTCTAATTGGATAAGCACTTTCTAACTCTGGACTATCATTCTACCTCTTTAAAATTTTAATAGCAGCACATCACACTAACCCTATTTTACACAATTAGTATTATTTGAACTTCTAAAAACTTTTACAAATTATAATATGTTATTTGTTCTAATATCAGTTAGGCACATATTTGTGCTGATAATGTTGCATGTGTTGGCCTTAATGAACATTATTTACTCCATGATGAAACTTTGTATATGAAACGAGATAAAACATGGTATTTGTTTCTATTAAAAGTATGGATGGTTTTTATGTTCCAAGAAATATTGTTTCCGTATTTGTATCCAATCATATTCAATTCTTATTATTGATATTCAAGATAACTTGTATTTAATTTCGTATCCGAGTTATTCGTATTTATTTTTATATCTGGCTATATGAAAACGAATATGATATTATCACTATCCGTCTGTATCCGCTGCAGTATTAGGACATCCACAATATTATATGCAAAATAGTCTTAAGGAATAAAGCAATATTTTTTTCTACCTTTATGCATTGGGACAAGAGAAAACAAAGAATATTGCTATGGCCAAACCTAAAATTAAGTCTACATCATAAGAAATAAAAAAATTAGTTCATACTTTTTTAACATGCATGGTGCTTTTTCATTCATGTTGAATAGAATTTTTTTTTGTCCTAGCTTAAGATCAAGAAAAGATTATATGTAATATACATATAGTATGTGTTATATACAAAAGAATATAAGGCAGTGGATCCCATCTTAGAGCGAGTACAATAGCAGGCTACAAATCAGCTATAAGCATATGTGGATGAGATAAGAGAAGAGAGAGAAGGAAAGATTTATAGTCAGCTGTAGCACGAATTGTAAATATTATGTGTTTAAGATGTGGGATCATGTATTAATGGTGTAGTATATATTTATAGGTGACTATTATATAAATAAGATATTAAATTAATTATATATGATTTGGAGCTCGTCGTTAGCTATACTACTCCCTCCATCTACTTTTGATAAGCATATTTTCAAATATGAAAAATTTACTTTTGATAGGCATATTTCAGTCCAACCACCTATCCTCTTAATGACTTTCTTTGATTTAATACGTGACTCTCTATTATTCCACACAAGATTGGTTACATGGACATCGAGAAATGTAAATATTAATGAATGGCTTGTTTACAAGGAATAACTAGTAGCATGTTTAAATGAATGATATTACTCATTGTGGTAAAATGAAATATGACTATCCAAAATAGATGGATGAAGTATTAAACTTGCTCCTATTGCTCCAGTGACATTGAACATTTAGGATGCCTGCTACTATCATCCAACCGATCACAGGCGCAGCAGATCCCAACACATGTGTTGGTGTGTGACGTTCGTCGGTATGTCATTCATGGGACATCGACGGTTCGACGGCGACCAGCAAGTGCAATGATTTGTGGAACCAATCTGCTAGAGCTTGAAAGAGTTGGTGAGAATATTCGTCTCGTTACCAAAACTGTCAAAATTTCATGGCACCAAGTGGAACATACTAACTTCAAGTGGCACAGCTGTACAGAGATTTGTTAGTTTTGGATATATTTTTTTTTCACCTTAGAAGCACAGCACAGTTTGATAAGGTCACAAAATCAACATAATTCACATTTATTTGTCTAGCCAAAATGTAGTATCACCAACTTAATTATTTTGATGATTAAGGTCTATCTTGACACCAATAATAAATGTCCAAAACTCAGAGGGCA
The DNA here is from genome assembly GCA_000338895.3 of Oryza meridionalis. Lineage (NCBI taxonomy): Eukaryota > Viridiplantae > Streptophyta > Magnoliopsida > Poales > Poaceae > Oryza > Oryza meridionalis. The sequence goes on along the minus strand of CM002524.2, from coordinate 32,104,824 downwards.
GTCTAATTAGTAAGACTAACTACTACTTACAGGTTACAAGTCGCACCAAAGAACACTTCATTGAAATACGGACCATACGGTATATAATTAGCCAATTAGGGCCATGGCCGACTGTCTGAAACTGATTGCTCACTCTTAGTTTCCAGCTATTAGTTTCTTTGTTTATGGAGGTTTTGCTGTCTCAAAGTTTTGAAACCAACAATGGCACTGTAGATGGTTACAACACTTGGCTACAATATGCAAAATAATAAAAAAGATTCCTTGTGTTAGCTAGGCCCTTAGTAGATAACCTGCAAAAATTGGATTGGTTGCTCGTCAGGTAGCCAATCCTCCTTACGCTTCAAGCTTAGCTCTTCCCTTTTTCACTTTCAGGTTGCCTTTGTAGCCACCATGCATTCTATTTTCCTTCTCGCGAAATGTTAATTTTAGAAAGCTCACGCCGTCACGCGTAGTGATCATTGCTATGCTGTCATGCAAAGGAACATGTTGATCAGTGTAGTACGCATTTGCTAGCACGAATCATCGATTATTCCCTCATCCATTATCTACAAACAAGAACATCTTTTTTTTTTCAGATTATAGACGTTGCTGGGGTCCCCGATTAATAGTGAATTGTCTTAGCTCAACTATTAGTTACGGAGTATTACAGAAAACCGTTTTTCAGAAGATTTAACATGTGGATGAATAAGTGATTGCTAGATTAGGTGCTGGTTAATTGGAATGTACATCAGCCATGACAGCTCGTGCATCTTCGGTCACTGCTGACATACATCGATCGCTTGCGTCGACGACTCGACGTCGTTGAACGGTTCAGAACCGTCCAAGCTGAACGACCGGATAGTTTTCTTGGTATATTGAACGTTTTCCCATCTGATGTTTCACCTAAAAGTCGCACATGCATTCTTTTTCATTTTTCAGGTAGTTAACTTGTCATTTGTCAAATAAAAGCGACATTTGTTTAATCAGATTAGAGGATAAATTTATTTGTCTAAGGAAGCCATAATAGAGATTCCAAGCTTGTTCAAGAAAAAACCAGGAAAAATAACAAGGCAGAGCAAAATGAAAATGAAGATCACAAAGGAACAAACTGCGACGTACTAGGGCAATTCATCTCTAGGAAACTTTTCTACAGTACTTTTTTCAAAAGAAAAAAAAAACACCTGGACAGTTCATGCCTTAGGCTGTGTTAGGCACTTATTGTTGAGAACTAATCCTCGCGCACATAAGACAGACCGAATCACTAGTGCATAATTAATTGTTTTTAAAAAATAGATCAATATATTTTTTTAAAACAACTTCCATACATAAAACTTCTGAAAAAAAAATGTATCGTTTAACAATTCGGAAAACGTGCGCGTGGAAAACGAGAAAGGTGAGTTAGAAACTTCAACTAAAGAACTCAAAGAGATCAGAGTTAACCTTTGATCCAAGTATAGTGATAGCACGGAAAACAATACATCGTATGCTTTTACGAGCCCACCGCGATGAGCTAGTAAGTGGTCTTGCTCTCCACGTTGTATGTTGGCCGTCAGCTCGAGCGGAGCAGTGACTTCATGGGGCCGCACATGCCTGATGACACAAGAAGGCGATCAGCGCACGAAACCACAGGCAAGGGACGACATTGGGCAAGCGTGATGCCACGCGTGTGGCTTAAGAGATAAAGGAGGGAACTGGAGTAACATACGAGGGTTTATCAAACAACGACCCAAGCAGATTTATTGCTGACAACCCCTCAACATCGTCAGGCTCCTCTACGCCACACCGTCTAGCTTCTCCAAGTCCCCTGATATGTGTGAGGAGGGGCCGCAAGCTCCTGATATCCGTGTTGTCAACTTGCCACCGAGCTTCACACGTAACCAAGGAAAGGGGTAGCAGATCTGGCGAGCTCAATGGGGTAGTGGGTGATGGAGATGGCAAGGTGGATGTGAGTCGAGCGAAGGAGGGAGCGATAACAATGATGGATTGGCTAGGAGTGATAGACTAGTTGTCAGCAGTGCCGATTCCATCGGAGAAGAAGAGAGGAGGATGTGGAATAGAAAGGGAAGAAATCATATACTAGATATTTGTGGGTGGACTCAAGGACGTGTTTGTAATTTGGTTTCTAGCAATGAGGTTCTCATTGTAAAATGTTTCAACAGAAGTATAAATTAAAATAGTTTAGGAGCTGATTTGAAAAATATATCTTTGAACTGGAGGCAAAAAATGGATTGTGAGCCACTAGAAATACTATGCATAGTGAAATGTGTATCCTTTCAGTGGCTCCATACCGAGATAATCCCTTATATACCACTGAAAATTGGTCGGATCCCTTACATGCCACTAAAAATTGGCTCTTCCCTTATATGCCATTGGTCTAAATTTGTGCACCCTCTTATGCCATTACCGTCAGTTGACCGTGTGTTGACCGTTAACTATCAAGTAAAAAAGACATATTTGTATGTCTAAGTTGTTAGGCATGCCATATACTCAGAAGGGTAAATACATCTTTTTTCCTTTAGAATTAACGGTCAACACACGGTCAACTGACGGGAGTGGCATGAGAGGGTGCACAAATTTGGATCAATGGTATATAAGGAAAGAGCCAATTTTCAGTGGCATATAAAGGATCTAACCAATTTTCAGTGGCATATAAAGGATTCTCTCATACCGATTGATATGTGAAATGGCTTTAATTAGTCCTTGGCCTCAACCACGATGACAACTTGACAAGGCTCCAATTAGTGAGGTTGAGCACTAGTGCATTACAAAGTGATAGTTGCTTACTTTCTTCACTTTAAAATAAAGCAACCTAGCTAGTACTATTTTTCTAATTTATTTTATTTTGAGATGAGAGGAGTGGATGCCAGAGGCTGCAGTGTGTAGGTTAGGAGAAAAAAGAGTACGATGGATCATAGGATTGAGGGTGTGTTTAGTTCACGTTAAAATTGGAAGTTTGGCTGAAATTGAAATGCTACGACGAAAAAGTTAGAAGTTTGTGTGTGTAGAAAAGTTTTGATGTGATGAAAAAATTGAAAGTTTGAAGAAAAAGTTTGAAACTAAACCAAGCCTGAAGTTAAATTGAAATCTAGATGTATGTACAAGAAAACCGCGTACATGTAATTTATTCATAAGATAGTCTTTTAAAGCCAATGGCAGATATGAGCAGTAAATTTGGACTAAATTTTAGTCCCTGTCACATCGGATGTTTGATAATAATTAGAAGTATTAAACGTAGACTAATGATAAAAACCCATTCCATAACCCTGGACTAATTCGCGTGTCGAGGAATGATCCTCTCTAGCGGGAGATCGTGAGATCCCCTTTTTTGGTTCGGCCGAGGGCAGCGGGTGAGATCCGAGGTTTTTGAGACAAAAGAGACGCAAGGGATTTATACAGGTTCGGGCCGCTATGAAGCGTAATACCCTACTCCTGTGTGCATAATGATTCTTCTGTGCTTGTAAAGCCTCTGAATCTCCGATGTACAAGCTAGGGTTAGAGAAGCTTTGGCTCGGGGATCCAGAGTTCGATCCATCCCCCTTCCCGCTAGGTATGGTCACTCTAAGGGGATACCACATGTGCTGCGAGTGCTACCTAGGGAGAAGAGAAAATATTCTCTATATTAATTACATGTCTTGTGCCTTAGCCCAGAAGCTATCTGCACGTCGACTGCTGCGCGGGGCCCATCAAATCATGCAGGGCACCCTTGTCATTCGCCATTCAATGGATGAGGACTTCCGGGTTCTCGTTCGCACCAGGAAATGGGAACCCGGGTCAGTTCAGAGTAATTGGACCAGCTCTGACCGGGGTAAGAGGCTGTGAAGCCCCTCATTATTATGATGGTATGGGACGAAGCACGCCGCACGCTGCCTGACAAACTGACAGGGCGAGGGTACACGGCTGCCATCCCATCGGTCATTCGACCGGTCACGGACCTGTCACAGATCGGTCACAGATCGGTTGAGTGCACTGCACGCCACATTAAATGCGGTGTGGTGCGACCGCATTTAATGTGTGACAGGTCGGTCACAGATCGGTCACGGACATATCACAGAGCGGTCACAGATCGGTCACGGACCTGTCACAGATCGGTCACAGATCGGTCAGGGATAGACCGCATTTAATGTGACCGGTCACGGACCTGTCACACCATAAATGCGGGTAGGTGGGCACCTGTAGGCGGACACCTAACCCACTAGGGGGAGCCCGACCCCTAGTCACGGGAGGGGGCGGTCGCCGCCCGACCTCGGGCCCGATCCCCCCTCGGGGGAGGGCCACGTGGCGCCTGGGGCAGCTTTCTCCCTCTAGTATCGGCCAAGGAGTAGCCGCCGCCCTACCTTTGGCCCGACCCCTCTCGGGGGAGGGCCATGTGGTATTGGGGGCATCCTCCTCCGTCCAATCTCTGGGAGGGAGTGGCCGCCACCCCACCTCGGGTCTCACTCCCCTCGGGGGAGGGCCGCGTGGCTTTGGGGGGCAGCCTCCTCCGACTAGTCTTTGGGAAGGAGTGGCTGCCACCCCACCTCGGGCCTCACTCCCCTCAGGGGAGGGCCACGTGGCTTTGGGGGGCAGCCTCCTCCAACTAGTCTTTGGGAAGGAGTGGCCGCCACCCCACCTCGGGCCTCACTCCCCTCGGGGGAGGGCCACGTGGCATTGGGGGGCAGCTTCCTCCGACTAGTCTTTGGGAAGGAGTGGCCGCCACCCCACCTCGGGCCTCACTCTCCTTGGGGTAGGGCCACGTGGCATTGGGGGCAGCCTCCTCCCTCTAAACATGATACCCCCGGGCCCATATCACCGACATTGCGAGACGAATCTATTGAGCCTAATTAATCCATGATTAGCCTATATAATGCTAAGTAAACCTGTGCTAATTATAGATTAATTAAACTTAAATAAATTGTTTCGCGAATTAACTCTTATTTATGCAATTAGTTTTATTATTAGTCTATTTTTATTACTTCTAATTAGTATCAAATATTCGATATGACGGGACTAAAATTTAATCCCGTATGCAAACCCCACCTGAACTTCACTCGTGCTGCTCAGTGCTGCTGCAAAAAGGCAATACGCGGATCTCGACGCCTAGTTGGCACGCTAGCAAGGACACCCTCAGCCCCCAAATAAATACAGTTTTGACAGGTCGTCTTATTTTAGAAAACTTTTATAGTATTTATTATTATTATTAGATGATAAAAAATAAATAGTACTTAATTTTTTTATTTTATTATATTTTTTTAAATAAGACGAACGGTCAAACGTTTAACACGAATACCCACGGCTACATTTATTTTAGGATGGAGGTAGTAACAACTTTAATATTCGTACTCGTAGTCGTACTTGAATCCCTCATCTCGTTAGTGATGTGTGAAAAATACTCGTACTCGCATCTCGCGTTACGATCCGTCATCGGTGGAGGAAAAGAATAGTACTGTCAATATTTTGATAGCAGTACTACTAAACAAGCACTACTAAATTTTTGATCAATATTGGCACTATCAATTGTGACAAATTTTATAATACAGTAAAAAGAATTTCTAGATCTACACTTCAATGAAGCATCAGCTTTACCAACCATGTAGGATCAAACTAAACTATCATATCTACTGTTTAAACTATAAAAAGTTAGTAAGATATTGTTTTAGCATCACTCCAATGCAAACCAGTACTCCTACTCTTAATTCTTAAAGGACACTAATTAATCACCATGTGGAAAATGACTACTCCTTGATTATTTCAGCAAATTTAATAGTAACTTTAAATTATTTATAGTTAATTTAATAACACATTCATATAATAGTTATCTACTACACCACTAATATATAGTCCCATATCCCACACTATATATGTAATATTTTGGAGTCTGTAGTTGGCTAACTTGTTTTTCTTCTCTTTTTTCTCCTATCTTCTTCACACGTGTTTATAGCTGATTTATAAACTGCTATTGTACTTGCTGTTATGGTTACAGAGAAAAGAGAAAGGAACAAAGCCCCGGAAGCATCTAGACTCGCGGGGCCATTTGACCAACCGAAACTCGACGGCCCACCCACCAACCACCACCACCACCACACCCGCTCCTCCTGCTCCACCGCACTCTGCAGTCCGCACCCGCGCGAGGCTTCCGCTCCGCTCCCCTCCGATCCGTGGCCTCCTCATCGCCCCTATTAAACGGGGACCCAGCCCGGCGTCCCCTTCTCGGCTTCCTCCTCCTCCATCCATCCATCCGCGCGCGGTGCGTACTAGCGAGAAGAGAAGGGCGGAGGGCAAAGCGATGGCTCCGATGAAGCTGTACGGGTCGACGCTGTCGTGGAACGTGACGAGGTGCGTGGCGGTGCTGGAGGAGGCCGGCGCCGAGTACGAGGTCGTGCCGCTCGATTTCTCCAAAGGCGAGCACAAGGCCCCCGACCACCTCGCCAGGAACGTACGTGCCCACCGCCCCCCTTCGCTCCGCTCGCTGTTGATTTCCCTCTTTTTGTTACGGTTTAACCCGCGCTAGGCTAGCCGTTCCCAATAGTCGCAGATTTAGGATCAGTCGACGACGAGTCGGGTTGTTTCCATGCCTCCCTCCCTTTCAGTCAACGGGAGCGATTTTACTGCGGCCGCTAATATCTTGGGACTTGGGAGTTATACCAAAAAAAAAAAAAGAATCTGGGAGTTCTACGATGAGGTGTTAAGGTTTAAGACGAAAATATAATCTGTTTAAGAAGTATTGTGTTCCAAGTAGACATATGAAGGTGTAAGATTTACGGAGGTATATATAGTTTCTTCCGGTAATCCTTCAATACCACGAATTTTGGGTTCTGTCATCCACAGCGTAGACGGTAGTAATCCTTGCTTTTTGCTACTTCAGCATCAAACCACCCTTTCTGGGGATGATTTAATTATTTGCCACTTTTAAGATGTGCCAATTAATAATTTGTCACTCGCTATCTATGACATATAGGTCCTCATGTGTCTATTACATGTAGGTACAGTGACAAATCCTTTAGAACCACTCGGAAGGGCGGCAAATAGTTAATTATTCCCCTTTCTCCCCACCACAAGGCTAACATCCCCACTTCCTGCAACCACCACCGACACTGCCACGTACACACCGCACTATGATATGTCATGATCATGCTATATTAGGCTACCACTTTGATGATGTCGTATTCGTATAGCCCTCAGGTGGAAGATCTAATCTGTCCATCTTAGATCGGATGGCTGATGTTGACCCAAAGAAATTATAGTGTGCTTCTCTGACTTGCTCCTGGGATTCAGACGATCTCCAGTTTTCTGTTCGAGATGTTAAATGTGCAGCTTAAATCCACAGATAAGAGATTATAAATGTGCGCATCTTAAGTTCAAGAGTATGTAGCAAGATTCGGGTGGATGAACTAGATCAAATGTGAAAAGGTTGATTGTTCATATCCGTTTGAAGAACAGAAATTTGTAGTTCTTCTAATAAACTGTTCGAGAGAATTGCTAATAAGAATCAATTTCCTGCCATGTTAATTTGTCAACTAGTTATTCCTGATGCCATGTTAATTTGTGAACTAGTTACTCTTGATCTCCGAATCCATTGAGAGAAAGGGAATGGGAAAAGTGACTGGAGTGAAGAAAGCTATAGGTAGGCAAAGAACAAACAAATGCCTCCATTTAATTTTCCGGGGAACAAAGGAGGTGCGATAATTAGGTGATGAGGTTTAGAATTTAAAAGGAGGTAGTAGATGACCACTTGTCGCTGCCAGGTGTTTCCTATAGTAAATATTGTCCGGTAGACCATACACTATTGTTTGAGGAGTTCTTTTTTTTAATCAACTCTGTATGCTTTCATCAGCCTTATCCTGACCAATATAAATTTGCTGGCTGTGCTCAAACATTTTCAGTGTCCAATTTATGGACTTTTTGCCTCTTCCGACCACTGAACAGAGGAATACATGGGAATGCCATCTTTTACACATTTGTTATACAATTAGCCAGATGCCCATGCGTTGTAGTAGTTTCTATTTCCTAATAAATATGTCGTATTTTTTAAATTTGAGAACTCCTAAAATAAATATAGTTCTCAACCAAACATCAATCCATAAAGGACATTATTAAAAGTCACATGCACAAATATCAACTTCTTAGATAATCCTGCCAACTCAAAGAGGTGGTAGGGGCTGGCACATTTCACCACCGGCACCACCATTAGCTTCTTTTAAATTAGAAACTGTCTACTCATGTTCGATGGTGATATATTTATGTGTATGCTTTTAGTTGGTTTGTGATGTAGCAATTTAATTTGTACGCTTGCTACCATATGTCACCTTTCTGGAATCTGTTATGTCGTGAGTGAAGGTCCCTATCCATAGGATTATCTTACCAGCATAACTTTGACAATCAATACATTTGTCACACTTGGGGGATAACTATGACATTTGTTTGCTAAACTCATTGTTTCTTGTGATATCCTCTGCAGCCCTTTGGCCAGGTGCCGGCTTTGCAAGATGGTGACTTGTTCCTCTGGGGTATGATGCTATCTCTTGGTGTTGTTTTATCCTTTTTTTTCCTCGTAAATAAAGGGAACTGATGCTTTAGCTGATTTTTCTTTCACTGTGGAAACTATCATGCCTCTTTTCCTAACATATACTAACAATGCTAGCACATCCTCACATGACCTTTTTTATGGAAGCACCTGATTCAGTGTTACGGAGGTTCTTTATTAAAGGATAAATGAGTCTTCTTTTTTTTTTTTGGCCGGGTTGGCCAAAAGAAGCGACCAACCAATTGTATTAAGATTAAAAGGAGGTATTTACAAAGATAAAAGAAGTCTATGAAGTTCATTAATACATTATGGTGAAAAATACAATTAATAAAAAAATAGGAATAGCCAGGATGAGGCTAGGTATCTTGGAATTAAGAAGAAAAGGTTCAAGAAATCCCCTATGAGAAAACTTGCCAGATTCAAGATTCAAACCCAGGCGAGCTGCGGGAACACCCCTGCAACAAACCACCTCATCCAATGAAAAGTACAATTCATTGCCATTGCAAACTGTCATTGTATTGTCGGGGTTAAGGTTTTTATTGGTTAAGTATTAAGAGTAACCAAACTGAGCCTTTTAGTCGTGCACCTCATGATTGGGATGGTCTGAAACTGATGAAGCAATACATTTCTTTTGAAGAATATGATGAAACAATACATTCTATTACTGCCAAATACGAGTTCAAGCCAATGCATATAAATCATGCTTATAATTTTAATTCCTACAACAGGCATAGTTTTGCAGTTTTGGGCCAGTTTCTTAGAGTAAGAGACCACTGTTGAGCATATGCCTGTGGAATCTTGGTCATTTACAAATGTTGTTTTTTTTATCATAACTGATAGCTCTGTCTAATTTCTTCTTGTTAGAATCACGTGCAATTTGCAAGTATGTATGCCGCAAGAACAAACCAGAGCTGTTGAAGGATGGCGACCTCAAGGAGTCAGCAATGGTGGATGTGTGGCTTGAAGTGGAGTCCAACCAGTACACTCCTGCACTGAACCCCATTCTTTTTCAGTGCCTAATCCGTCCGATGATGTTTGGGGCACCCCCCGACGAGAAAGTTGTTGAGGAGAACCTTGAGAAGCTGAAGAAGGTGTTGGAGGTGTACGAGGCACGCCTGACGAAGTGCAAGTACCTGGCTGGAGACTACATCAGTGTCGCGGACCTAAGCCATGTGGCTGGCACCGTGTGCTTGGGGGCTACTCCCCACGCATCCGTGTTGGACGCATACCCGCATGTGAAGGCCTGGTGGACTGACCTGATGGCAAGGCCGTCTTCCCAGAAGGTGGCTTCACTGATGAAGCCTCCTGCTTAAGGTAGTTGTTCTAGGCACAGGTTTGTCGTCCATGGTCCACAGAATAAGCTGAGGTGTGCCCAGTTGGTTGCTCGTTTAAGGATTTGTGTTATTATGTGTGTCCTGGATGTTGAATGTTCAAGTAATCAGGATTGTGTTGTTATGCTGCATATGATCCAACCTAAGTCTTGTACTGCTATGAGCATTCCTGTGCTCTGGCCTTCGCTCTTGAGAACCTTATAATAAATTCTGCTTTTAGTCACCTGGCCCTTGGTAATTTTTCATTTGTCGATTCGTTGATCATGTTTATGAAGTTAAAATTGATACAATTCTGGAGTTTACAGAATATCATCTTTGATACAATTCTGGAGTTTACAGAATATCATCGGGCTTTAACTTAACAAAGTGAAAGTGCAAGCAATTGTGTGCGTTTGTTTGTTGTGGAATTAATCTAGAATAAGGGGGAAGAGATTTTTCATGTGTTACAATATACTACATGATTCTTATGTTGGAGATATTTGCCACATGAACAGGCCTGGTGACTTCTGAGTTCTGACTTGGTTGAGAACTGATAAACCAATTAGTGTTCCTCCATCAATTTCTCGATCTTGGTTTTGTGCATCTGCTGGAAATTAGCAGTCCCCGAATGTAGTAGTGCAAAGCTGCCTGAGCTGAAAATACAGAGAGAACAGCTGATGAGTGATGATTGACAGGCATCACACGCGGACGTTCAATTTATCCCAGCATGTGCAGGATACATGTTAACTCCCTAACCTTTTCTTTTTTCTTCAAAAGAATGTGCTACTATACCATACTGTGTGTATACATAACTTTGCTTTTCGAAAAAAAAAAAGGAGAGGGGAAAAAGCTCAAGATTATCTGGTAAGCACTACCAGTCTACCACTCACTGTCCACCACGAAGAACACAAGTACAGCAAAGCTGCCCACGGCACAGCACACAGGTGACGGCTTTGCAGCTCGCGACTTTGCAATTGCATGCCTTTACTTTGGGCGACGCCGGCTCGCAAACCCGGCCTAAACAGCGCCGTTCGTCGCGCGGCCGGGGCAGCAGCTACGCCCAAAGGCGACAGCTCGCGGAATGGTCGGAAAGCGCGATAGAATCGGGCCAGCCCGTCGGTGAGTGGTGACTTGCCATTTTCGCCAATAAATAAAGAGAATGAGAAGCTAGCCAACTACTCAACTCCTACAACCAGCAGCGCCGTTACACCCAAACCAGCAGCATCGACGATTCGCCGAGCTAGGGGCAGAGGCAGAGGCAGAACGTACACGCGTGGTGAGCAGAGGAGCAATGGCGACTCGGCTTCTGCTGCTGCTGCTGCTCTTGCTCGGCATTTCGCTGAGAGGATCAGGTGAGCGAGATCGATGGCTAGCTACGTAAACTCCGTGCGACACTTTGGTTTCCAGCTGTGTCACGAGGCTCACACGCGACTAGCTTAACGTGCGCTGTGTGCAGAGGGGGCGTGGTGCGTGTGCAGGCCGGACGTGGCGGAGGCGGCGCTGCAGAAGGCGCTGGACTACGCGTGCGGGCACGGCGCGGACTGCGCCCCGGTGACGCCGAGCGGGTCGTGCTACAGCCCAAACAACGTGGCGGCGCACTGCTCCTACGCCGCCAACAGCTACTTCCAGAGGAACTCCCAGGCCAAGGGCGCCACCTGCGACTTTGGCGGCGCCGCCACCCTCTCCTCCACCGACCCCAGTACGTTTCTCACCTCAACTCTGCTAGTACCTTTGATCTTCGATGTGTTTATTCTGTTTCTCACCACACGTTATTCTGTTTATGCTGCAGGCTCAGGAACCTGCAAATACCCTGCAACTGCAAGGTGATTAACAACTTTCATATGGCCAAACTGAACAAAATTAGCATCTGTCCTTGGAAGATGAGCCCATAATTCATGAACTGAAGCATTTTCTTTTTCACATGTTTGTGTACAGTGCTGCAGGGACAAGCACCGGAACCGGCACGGCGGGTACAAGCACAGGCACCGGCACAAGCACGAGCACGAGCACTTCTTCCCCGGGCTCTGCAACTGCAGCCACGGGTACACCGATCATGGGAGGGACCTTCGCTACGCCGATCGGCGGCGGCGCGTCTGGGCCGACGACTAGCGCCATGAATCCTGACAGCAGCGAAGCACCGTCCCCGTCCCTTGCCCGTCATCTTCTCCTCACGTGCATTGCCTTCATGGTGCTCTCTAATTTTCTTTTGGCGTAGTAATTTGACCGGAAAGTATCGTGAACTGAAGCAGCATACTGTGGGAGAATGGAGATTTGGCTTTCCTTTTCTGCTTTGGAGCTTGTCGCGGCCTGTTCTTTTTCTTTACCAGAACTGCAGGTCCTGGGTGTTTTACACGTGTTGTACCAGTGCCTAGTGAACTGACCGTTTGCATCATGGCATGTTTAGCATCATGGAGTATATGTTACCGTGCTAGTGTCAGCACATTTTCACTGATATACTGAATTTCCTACTTCTGTACTAAAGTAAAAGACTTGAAATTACAGTGAAATCATTTCAATCGGAAGACTAGGCTCGCGCAGATTTGGTCCAGCCCACTTTCAGGGCAAAAGTTGGGCCGAACCACTGCCAGAGCCGAGCAAACAAGTCGTGGGCTTTTTTTGCTGGACCGGCCCATGTATCCAAGTCGTGTACTCGTCTGCTGGTGTTTTTCGCGCGATGAAAGAGGAAACCCCGGGTCGTCGCTGCCGGGTCGCCATGTCCGAGCTCCGCGTGTCGAGAGCACGAGCCACCTCCGGACTCGCCGCGATCCACTTATTCCTCGCTCCCAATGCATGCATGGCCGCATGCTTCTTCTTCTTCTCCACGTCCCCGGCCTCTCTTCTCGCTCTTTCTCTCCCCTCGTTTCTCTCTCCCTCTCTTGATCTGTGTGCGTCTTGCGCGCGTTGTTTGGGCGAGAGCTCCGGCGGCTGCGCGCGCGGGTGTTCTCTTCGTGGCGAGATCGGCGTTGATGCGCGGCGCGGCGTGGCGGTGGTGGGCGTGCGTGCGATGAGGAAGCTGTGCCCGAACCTGGACCGCGACGACTCGCTGGACACCGTGCTGGAGGTGCCCATCCCCGATGAGATGCTCATCAACGCGCCAGGCACCGACAAGCGCCGCGGCGCCGGCGGCGCCAACATGCGGGCGTGGCTCAAGAACCAGGCGTTCGACCGCGCCACCGTCGGCGGCCCCGCCAACGCCAACGCCGAGCTCCAGCTCTTCCTCAACGTCGTTGGCTCGCCGCTCATCCCCTGCCCCGTCCCCCACGACCGCGCCTTCAGTCGCTCCATCCGCGACTCCTCCATCGTAAGCCACCGCTCCCCTGCCCGCGTCGCGCGCGCGCGCGTCCATGCATGCACCGCTGCCGGTTGGTTCTTGACGCGTTCATCCCCCTCCTCGTGTGTGTGCGTGTGTGTGTGGTCAGCAAGCGTCGACGGCCAAGTACATCATGCAGCAGTACATCGCGGCGACGGGCGGGCAGGCGGCGCTGCAGGGGCTGCAGAGCATGTACGCCGTGGGGAAGGTGCGGATGTGCGCGTCGGAGTTCCACCTCGGCGACCAGAACGTCACCGCGGCGCAGGGCCGCGCCGAGGTCGGCGGCTTCGTGCTCTGGCAGAAGTGCCCCGAGATCTGGTACTTCGAGCTCATCATGGCCGGCCACAAGATGAGCGCCGGCAGCGACGGCAAGGTCGCCTGGCGCCAGTCCGCCGCCGAGAACTCCCACGCCTCCCGCGGCCCTCCCCGCCCCCTCCGCCGCTCCCTCCAGGTCGATCGCACTTGCTCGCCGCCGCGCCGCCGCTTCCCTCCCTCTCAACGAGCTTCGATCACGATGCAGGGGCTGGACCCGAGGTCGATCGCGAACCTGTTCTCCGACGCGGTGTGCATCGGCGAGAAGATCATCACCGGGGAGGAGTGCTTCATCCTGAGGCTGGAGGCGAGCGCGGCGACGCTGCGCGCCCGGAGCGCGGCGGCGTTCGACATCATCCACCACACGGTGTGGGGCTACTTCAGCCAGCGCACGGGCCTGCTCATCCAGCTGGAGGACTCGCACCTCCTCCGCATGAAGTCCGGCAAGGGCGCCCGCCGCAGCGAGAACATCTTCTGGGAGACCACCATGGAGTCCACCATCTCCGACTACCGCCACATCGACGGCATCAACATCGCCCACGGCGGCCACACCGCCGTCACGCTCTTCCGCTACGGCGAGGGCTCCGTCAACCACAAGCGGAAGCTGGAGGAGACGTGGACGGTGGAGGAGGCCGACTTCAACCTGTACGGCCTCACCACCGACTACTTCCTGCCGCCCTCCGACCTCAAGAAGGACACCGACGAGAAGCGCGCCGGCTGACCCGCCCGGCTAGAATAAGATCCCATGCAGGCCTGAATTTTGGTAGAGGTGGCCATAGGTGTATGGGGTTTGTTCTTGATTCCTTAACATTTTTTGTCTTCTTCTTTTCTTGTCTAATTGCAAAGTAATTAAGCCATGATCCAGGAATAGAATTACTTAAAGGGTTCATTTTTTTAGGACAAAGCATGGCTGCTGCAAAAATATAGGTGGATAGGAGCTTGACTGTTTCTGTTTTTAAAAGCTATTGTAAGAACTGTGATGCCATCGTTATCACTTGAATGATTCAAACGTTAAATTATGGACAGGTACAGAATTACATAAGCTTTAGTGCAGTGAAGAGTGCAGACAATCTGATCACCGGGTCAGCAGCAGCACATTAATGTTCAGAAAATTACACATTTTCTTATAAGATTGTTAAAAGAACAGTTGTAGCAAAAAAAAAAGAAACTCCATATTAGATTACTATGCATAATCATCCTCTGTAATTCAGATAGTTATGAAATACTTCAAGCAGCAGGGAAAATTGAAGTGGTTAACTTCAGGAAAACAACATATAAAAAATAATCACCAACTATACCATTTTACTTAATACAAACCAAATATTACAACTGCACATATCATCAAGAATAACTGTGTTTTTTAAGTTCTACACTCTGCAAGCTACAATGTTTTTTGAGCTCCTTCAAAAAGATCGAGCAAAAGTTTCTCCAAATCCTCAGGCTTATACTTTATGTATCGCTCTAGGTGCCTAGTGCCATCAAGGCGGCTATAGTATCGTCCCACGAAAGTACGATAGGCCTGTATAATTTTCAGGGATATCGAAATCCTGACATCTTCACGGAGTTGGTCATCTGGGATAGACCATCCTGTTTGAGTTCGATAAGCATCTTCAAATGACAGGTTGAAATTTTTGAATTTCTCTTTAATGATTTTACGAGAAGCACCATCCCCAGCAGCACACAAGCCATCATCACTCAGAAAAGAGAGAACTTGACTCCACGATGCCCTTTCGTAGCTCATCGCTTGCTGCTGAAACTTCCGATTGTGCACCCGGATCCAGTCATCACCAAGAAAGATTTTAAGCTCTGAGTTTTTCACTTTCTGGACCATGTAGTAGATGTTGTTCATCATAAAGATGTTTCGTAATCGATCATCTCTATATAATCTGGACCCAGCTTCAAGATTTTCTTCTAGAATTGCAGTAACTGACTGCAAATGCAGTGCACTGACAGTAAAATGAGGACATTGGTTTGCCATAGACTGAATGTCAGTGGAGAAATGCTGGCATCTTCGATCTGTGTCCTTTAGAAGCAAATCAAGAGTTTTGCTATAAGCTGTGAGAGCTTTTATATAGTTCATAACATACTTTGTAAGGGGATGCACTTCACCACGGGCCATTGCATTGGATGAAGTGTAGGACTGGACAGCATACTTGAATTCTGTAATTGTTTTTCTTACTGATTCTCCCAGCTGTAGCAGGACTTCATTATATTCAGTCAAAACTATATCATCACATCCTTCTTGAAACAAGAATTCTACTTCAGGGAGTAAATCATTTAAGACCTCATACATATCAAGCAGACGGAAAAGCTTTTCTGGTTTAGGAGGTCCAATTGCTACAGATTCATAAAAGGTCAGAAGTTGCATGACTGAGCTCAATGAAATCTCATAAAAACACAAGTCTGCGGTTGATTCTGAAAGTTCACCAAAGACATGATTGCTAAGGCGCTTCTCACTTGTAAGGTAGACTTGGACAAAGACCTTCATTGCACGATTCCACCTCTTTATCAATGAACTTAACTTGGTCCAGTTGGTGCTCAAAAGTTCTTCCATGCTGAGCTTGTCAATACGAAGAGACCCAAGGTACTCATCCACTGCACTCTGTCGTGTGCTTATGTAAGCCTGGGAACACTCCTTATCATATTCACTCAGAAACATGAAGTTGGCAATGGACTTGACAGCAGAGAGTGCACCATGTTGAATCAAATCAGTCACAAAATATTCTGATCCTCCAGTAGTTTCAGTCTGTGTTGTCTTACCGTCACATTGTTCCTCGTTGAATGAGCTACTTGAAAAATCATCCACACTGCCATCCTCTGTAGACCGGAAAGAAATAAGTCCTTGTTCTATTGGTTGTTTGTAATGCGTAAGAAGATAAACAAATTCCTCTTCAAGCCTTGCCATTGCCATATCAAAAAGGTCGCCAGCATATACTATGAGCTCATTATGCTCTTTGGCGGCACCAGGGTGTAAGCTCCCTAACCTTTCAGTCAGCTGCCGAATTTTGTACAGCACTTCCAAGTACTGAAATGAGTTTTGCGGATCATGAACACGCATGGAATTTTCAAAATCCAAAGTAAGAATCTTCTTCCGCAGTGCCTTGAGTGCATGCTCAATATCACATAACTCCTGTTCTTCTCCCAGGGCGATGTTTGAAAACTGCTTAATTAACTCAGCAGCCATCATTTTGTAGACTATATATTCAACGTCTTCTATAAAATCAGTGGAGGTGATTTTCTTCCCTGCTTCACATGTTCAAACAAAAGAGCAAGTCAACATCATTCCACTTTGGAGTTTGGAGATACGGAAAAGCTAACATTAAAAGATGAAGACAGCAATGATTCACGACTCACAAGAATATCTTGAGAATTTGAGATGCACATATAAAATAAAATCATGAAAATGAAACATGAGTTTCAAAAAACTAAGCATAACAATATACAAGCAAACGTGGAAACAGAAAGAAATACACTACGGAAGTCACATCATGGTTGAAGATCGATTCTCCTTTTCCCAAAGCTTTTCATTACCCAGCCAATTCTCCTTTTTCTTTGATTTTGTAGAAAAAAAAACAATAGAAAAGTTCCGGTATATATATCTTGGATTATGGAATAAATAAGCTCCAGTACATATGTTGAATGTCTGAACATGTATTATCTAGCTGGATTTGATTAGATAAGATACCACGAAGGCTCATAGTAAGAGCACATCTTGCCACTTCTTACACCAAAACCAAACAACTTCAAAGAGTAAAAACTTATTCGATAGACCTTGTTCAGCTGTTCCAATTGAATAACAAATACAGATGCAATTAGTCCTATATTTATTACAAAACAACTTCTTAAATCTCCGCAAGAGTTGAAGGTTACCACAAAATCAAGTCGCTATCGCCTTCTTTTCAATTTTTGTCCACAAAAGATTACTTTATATATATATTACAGTATATTTTTTACTCGATGGCTATTACACAGACTTGGTTCTTCCATGGTTCAGTAATTACTCGATTAGGCCCAAAAACAATAATAAAAAGAAACACCTCCACCATTCTTTGCACGTTTTTGCCTATCTCCAATAAAGAAATATCATACTCCCAAGAAAATTTTTAAACCCAGCTCATCATCTAACACATCAAGATCTCAGAACGAAAAAAAAAAAAACTCATGCCAGAAACAGCCCACCTCCATCAACAGAGCTCCAGTTCTAACCGGGCCAGAAATTAACAAACACAGAAATATACATACCAAGAAAGGTGCAAGCCCTGAAGCCGCTATACTAGTACTAAGCAAGAGCACAGTAAAGGGAGGAGAAGACGACTCACCGCACTCCCTCCGCAGATAAAAGCCGCTTCTTCGCCGGTCCCGACCGCCGCTGTGCTCGAGAGCCACCGGAACCCAGGATTGGGGAACCGATCAAACCGGCGGGGGAAAGAACCTGACAAATCCAAGAGGAGAGAGATAGAGAGGAGGAGGAAGAAGACGGAAATGGAGTGGTGAGGCGGAGGGCGGGGAGGTGTATGTACAACTACAGAGAGAGGAGGAGGAGGAGGAGTCAAGTCAACCCGAGGGTGAGCTGGGCGACGGCGACGGATGGTGTGGCAGCGTGGGGAGGAGGGGAGGAGGGGGGGATGTGGACGATCAATGGAACGGACGGGACTGAATAAAAGGGAACGGAACGGAACGGAACGGATGCCGTGCTGCCGGGGTCTCCCGTTGAAAGGGCGGCTGACCGTTCCGTTCCCGTTCAGACGGCCGGCGGCCTTCTCTTCCGTTCTTTCTTTCTTTCTTTCTTTTTTCCTTTTTTCTTGCAGTTGCAGCCTTCCACAGTTGCACTGCACTGCAGCTCGTTCGTTGCGAGTTGCGACCTGTGGAATTGTGAGACGGAGAGAGGAGAGCGTGCTTTCGTACAGGGGTACAGCACTTGGCTTGCGCTGACGGCTGACCGTGACTGCTTTAGCATGGCTAGACATTCCGTAGACTGCAGGTGTATAAACCAAACTAGCTTTTCAAACGGATGATTATCCTAGATTATCTATCTATTATAAAATAAATTAAATATAAAAAATAAATTTAGCAAATTAGTACTAACTCAGAGCAAGTGGAACGTGCTCCAATAAACTTATCGAAGTATTATATTGAAATTTTGATTATTTGTCTTTTTAAAATACTTTTTAAACTGGTAAATAGATGCTGTCTTATTTAAGTGTATTAGGTATATATTAAAATAAGTATTTAAGTTTCGTTCGTTATAATTTAAACATTTAAAAATTATAAAGGTCAAAATTAGAACAATTTTTGGTTGATGGTGATAATTATATGGTAATAGAGGGAGTATAAGAAATCGTATTTCTAGAAACGTAGAGCAGATTATATGAAGTAAACAGAAAAGAATTGTGACACGAGAGAACGACGAGAGGGACATCATTTACGCTACGAGGGACAATGACACAATGCGCCTTATTTTATTTTATTTTTCTGGACGAATGAATTCTACGGGAATTTCGCACGGGTTGAATTTTAGTCTCTGTAAAATTCTTACGTTTCAGAATAGAGTATCGGTTCCGTAGAATTCTAAATCTGAAAAGAAAAATGGTATCGCGTTGAAGATTACTACGTACGTGTATAAACTACCACTCCACGTCGATCGCGCGTTCATTCCATTCCACACAAGAACCACTCTACTCCAGCTGAACCTGGTACCACTGCACGGAGCCGACCTCGCCGTCGATCTCCAGCTCGCAGACGGACCGGACGAGGTACGACACAGCGTCGTCGACGGTGTCGAACCTCGCGAGGTCCGGCGGAAGCTCGCCGCCGGGCCACCGCTCCAGCCACCCCCTCAGCCTATCCTCCAGCTCCTCCTTGCTCACTAACTCCTCCTCCTCCCCTGGCTCCATCAGCACGTACGTCTCCGACTGGATGTCCGCCCTCCTCCGCCGCGCCGCGCCGACGACCACCACCTGAAAAACACACACACACACACACACACACAAAAACCAAGCAGTTCGCCGGTGAGATGAGCCCCCACGCTGACCGCTACGGTGGTTCACCGGCCGGCGGCCGGTAGCCGCAGTGAGACTGAGACTTTACCTGGATCACGTGGCGACTGAAAATGATGCGAGAGCCTGCAAATGCTGCGATTTTGTGCTGACGATGCACGCAGCAGCAGAGCGTGTCTCGCGATCGCCTTTTGTGGGGTAGAGGCGCTGTACTTTTGCCTGTATTGAAGGAACAAGCTTTTGACACTGAAATTCTTTTGCCTGTATTGGAGGGAACAGGCTTTTGACACTGAAAATTGCAAGATTTCGGTAGTGGTAGGCAGTGCAGGCGACTGAGCTGGAGTAGTAGTAGCAGCGACTGTAACAAGAAGACGCTTTTGACTGTTGGTGGAAAAGCTCGGGAGCATTTGATATGGAAGTCGTTATCAAAAATAATAAAAGAAGACATGGGAGTTGATTTTTTTTTCTTTTCAAAAGGTTGTTCGATTCAAAGATGGACTGATGCATGGGGCGCCGGTGCAAAAGTTGGGGAGAAAAGAGCAAGCTTTTTCCAAGATATTTCTGTATTTACTATTATACCGTGAGGTGTGCGCCCATGATATTTTTTAGTAAGAGTTTTTAGTAGTAGTAGTAGTTTGGTGAAGACTCTAGGACTGAACTTTAGTTAGTGGTTGCTGTTCCAAATTCCAAGACATGTAGTTTATGCAGTCATGTTCTACTTGAACTGCAGGACTGGAGCATATTGGTTTTGTTTAGCTAGATTGTCCTGGTCAAAGGGGGTGTGAGAAAGAAAAGAAATATTGGTTGCACTTGGCACGTTATCCTTCAAAGTCGTCGTCCCTAGAACTCAATATTCTATTGCCATGAACATATTCCTTCTCTAGAAGTTGATTAGATGACCAATTCAAGATACTAATAAAAAAATTCTCAGAAATCTTATCACCTAACACTGGAGCTCACAGCACAATCTACTAATCTAGTACTATCAAACTGACCCGGGTCACAACGAAGAAGATCAAAGTGTTGCATCATGGCATTCTCGTAGCTTTTGACAGAGGACAAGAGTGGGTAGAGCTGCGGTTACCTGTCAAAAGTTCGCCGGTGGAGGCAGCCGCCACCGCCGCCGCCGCCGCCTCCATCCTTCCTCTGCTCAAGTTGTGTGGCCTGAAATCTTCCCTTCAAAAGCTTTAGCTGAATGCCTTATCCTTCATGGCTCTTCTTTACTCACTATCATCTGCTTTGAGATTGGTGAGTTGTACCAGTTATCAAAAGGAGAAGACTTGGTTCCCTTCCAGTGAGAACAGAAAGGGACTTGAAATGGACTACCGACCACACATCGACTGCCTGATCACTCCGGTCTCCACCACTGCACAAGTGGCAGACCGGAGACGACTATTTATTATAGCAGAGGTCAGCTGTGTTAACTGTCATTACTGATTTCCAGTTTGCATTTCAACTCTCAATACCAATTCCAACTTCCTGTTGTTGTTTTTCACATCTGCACTGGTAGGTATGCACACATCCTGAGTTCCTGACAACTTGTCCAAACAGCTCCATCTCAATGTACCCATCAATGAACTTTGTTTCAAGGAACTAATCAGATACAACTGTTTTAAAGACGATTATTACAAATGTAGAAATTTCTCCCCGCAATTCAGGGGTTTATAGTTATAGAGGTGTCTACAATCCGTTCTAACTGCTAGCCACCAGAAAACAAGTAATTTTTTTCTTTTTTTTTTTTGTTCTGTAACATTCAAGGTCACCCTTGATCACTAATGCGTGTATATAAGCATGTCGGTTAATGGAAAAATGGAAAACATGATCAGAAACCTTCATATTGGGAGATCATTTGAGCAATTTTTACTAGGAGGCTGTTTGCAGTTTCATCCTTCGCATGTGGAGCTACCAGTTCCTGGTAACGGTGCAGGGATCCAGTGAAATCAGTGAACAATCCATCGACCCCCATGCTGTTTATCCAGAAATCATACTCAGCATAAGGGTCCTGATGGAAGTTGAGGTGCAGGAATTGGTTCTCGTTCCTGTATGTGTACGGGTGTACCTGCAATGACAACAAGAGTTTAATTATCTAGATACAAAATTACCTGCCAATTTTGTCATGAAGTATGCATGTTATGGGCCAACAAAAGGCAACATAAAGTAGGGCAACAAATCGATCTATCTGAACTATGTACAGCAGAAAATAATGCACCTTAATGATGTACAAAGAGTCATGTGAAATTTACAGACATGCCATGCATTTTGTTCAAATCATTCAGTTACTCAATGTGCAATACTCATTGCATGACACATGAGACCAAAAAGTAGACAATGACGATAATGTTTCCATTCTTCTTGTTATTCAAATCAACCGTAATAGATTTAAACATAAAATATGCTGAAGGTGTTATGAACCCTGAAGTATGGAAATTAATGCATAAAACTCATCGCATCTTGTACGGATTATATCACTAGTAGGCAATAGCTCATGGAAACATGCTATTCCAGGTAACTGTAAAGAATATAAACAAATACCATACCTGAAGATTATGAGCATGTGCTCTTGCAACAAGATCAGTCGGTGCCATCATATAGTTTTTGGCTGCTGGAACAACCGTATCTTTCCATGGACCAAGGCCAACAACATAGTTACTAATATATGCTAGGTATTCATCAGAAGTGATGTCCCAGTATGACTGCATGAGAAAAAAAACATATGTTATATGCATTCAGATGTAGATTATCCAGCCAGATTCATTATATTTTTGTAACATTGAAACCAATGGATATCAACCTTTTCCAGAATAAAGAAAGAAGTCAATGGATATGAAACATTTTATTAACAAGATTAGTACCTGGTTTGTATCTTGTGTTCTCACTGTGAAATCGTCAATCAGGAATATCTTGGGAGAGTCTGTCAACTTTGATGCATGTACAAGGGAAGTAGGAGCAAAAGATTGTATAAACAACGGCTGCTTCAGCCAATTTTCTGACATATATTGGCCTTTATATCCATACTTCAGTAAGGTATCCACAAATTTGTCCTCAAACTTCTTCCCACCATCCCACTTGACCTATCAAGAGTAGAATACAAAATTCCTCACTTATGGCATATCCGAAACTGGAAATTTGTTATGAATAAAGTTTTTTTTTGTGAATTGTAAACCTTATCTAAACCAAATTAAAGTATTTTGAGGTAAAAAGGCATATCAGCTGCTGCTGCATCATTATTCACATGCAATATATATTCTTGCAGACAGAAAAATAGCATTAAATATTAACTCGAGATTTATGACAAAAAGAAATTCTTGACAGAACTAAAACATGTTTTCTTTTGCTGTTCATGTGTAAAACACTATGTTTGTTCCTTTGGTTTTCTTGCAAAGCCGGGTAATGCAATTACCTATTCTCTTAAAAATAACAGAACTAAAACATGAAATTCAAAGCAATACATTAAAGTCCACATGAATCATATTATAATTATTTGATTAACCTGCAAAGGTATGCAGCTAGACATATTAAAATCATTTCACAGAAAATTTCTGCATAACATGTAAGCACAAATTTGTGCTGGAAAACACTTGACAATGATGTGAATTTTAAATGTTGCTTCTTGAGGATGGGGGACCTTACATGCTTGTTGATAAAAACTGGATCTTTCATCTCTGGGTATATTCCGACAGTTCTGCTTGCATCCAAGGCAATCGAAATGAATTCTTCAAATGTGATAATTGAAAACTTGCCTGCGCCATCAGATAGAAAAAAAAATAGTGTTAATCCTTTATTCACAATTATATGCCACCAGAATGTGCACTCTTACAAACATTGGCAGTTAACTTCCACATCTGTAGAAAGACTGGTAAAGATGAAGCCCAGCAGTATTGCATTATCGATAAAAAGAATGCACGTGAATGATCTTTAAAATTATAATAACATGACCTATAGAAGAGAGTAATGATATTGTGTCTTACAATCATGATAATACAAAGAGATACAAAAGAAAAAAGATACTCAAAGGGTATATGGCCGCATACCATTGTATTGTTGGTCTCTGAATGGGTATCGCTGATTGACTTTCAGTGTTTTAAGTTCCTCAAGTGTGAAGTCCACTGCATATCAACACATGTATATTTAGGATGAATAATCAAAAAGATATAGCTTCACAGGTTTATCATCCTCATCAGTCCCACCCTAGCAATATGCAGTTTAAAAACATATATCAACCAGTATAACCTTTAACTAATTTAGAAAAAGAAAAGGATATGACAAACATAAAATAAAGGGAGAAAAAGAAAGTGGAAGAAATAAATATGGATATATTCTCCCTTGCGAATCACAAAGATAAGATGATATACATGTTTCCTATGCCAATCATGCTACTCCCTAGTTGTCATTCTAACTTTGTCCTAAGTCAAACACTTCTATCTTTGACCATCAAATTTTAGAAATTCAACTAGTTTAACAACAAATAAATTATATATGAAAATATTTCTCATGGTGGATCTAAAAACACAAATCTTACGATGTTAAACTTACAAATTTTTAGAAATTGATGGTCAAAGATACAAATGTTTGACTTAGGACAAAGCTAAAAGCCTAAAACGACAAGTAATTTTAAAATGCAGGGAGTAGCAAACACCAGATAGTTTACGGCATTATCTGAAAATGGCACAATACCAGTTGCTAATGCAGGCATAACACTACAGGTAATGATTTTAAGAAAATCTTGCATGCACTACTTTCAACTGTAATAAGTTCAAGCTAAGGTCTCAAGAAATAATCAAATGGAATGCACAGTTAGTTCCTATTTCTGACTTTGGATGCTGCAAACATTTACAAGAACGAGGGATGGAATTAGGTTTGGTTGTAATGTGCAAACCTACAAACCAGCCAGTAACGTTGAACCATTCCACCTCGTAGGTTCTTCTTCTATTGGAAAACTCCTTGCGGCTGGCAACGTCAGTTGTAGCATCCAGTGTTACATCATGAAAGCAGATCAAGGCCCCATCTTTGCTAGCAAGGATGTCCGTTTCTATAAAATCCGCACCTTCTTCAATAGCCCTCTGCGAAAGATAAATATTATTTAGTGCTCTATTATTTATATGGTCCTATTCTTTTTCCAATGGTGAAATATAGCAGGATAGAAACATATTGGAATCAAATCCAATAAATTTGCAATCGTAAACATAGGCTATTGCATTCCATGCAAATAGAATAGCATGAAGTGTTTTGTATTACTAAATGCCTATACTTCTGCTATGAATAAAAATGAAGCAACATGGCCTAATATTGTTCAAAACAAATAATGCTTTTTTTTTATATATGCACCATTCAAATGTTTGTTACGACAAATAATTGACATTGTTCACACAATTATACTTGTAAAATTAGCTTGTATACTTAGTGTGAAAATTTAGTCATCTTAGACCTCTCGTGTTATATTGTGGAAGACCAAACAAAAGATAGGAATATGTTGATTTTTGAAGGACTATCAAGTAATATTGAAGAACTAGGAAGTTCATAAAAAATGGATGCGGAAGAGGTGGGGTATCTGATTCACCGCCACCGTTGTCTTCTTTTAAAAAGGAGTACATGTGGCATATCTCTGAGTTGTACCAGGTAAGCAGCAGCTGTTTCCTCAGGAATTTCCCCATTTGAGCCACGGTGAGCAATGTTATATGGTCGAAAAGTTTGTAAGGGTCTCTTCTCTATTCCATTACTCTTGCTTGGTAGTGGAAAGAGTGGTCTAGAAAAAACCACATGTGGGAGTAGCAAAAGAAGAAAATAGATAGTACCTGCCAATGATGACAAGACAAATAAATACAGGACCAAGCTCATGTGCAGAATGCAAATACAAACATATTAAAAAGGTCAACACAATAAGACTATAAATTCAACTAATTCCCAAACTTTTCATTAGTGACCATGTTTGGTTATCTCAGGAATATTTTTCAATGTGTATATGTGATACCATGCCTTAACATGTTATAAGAAAGTTATCTGGTCAAAGCAGAGATTCTATCCAGGAAAAGGTAAGTGTTCTCAATTTACCATCAGTGATAAGTACAAAAGTCACAGAGTCCTCTGAATACCAGTAATTAAATTATTAACCATTTAATTTTGTTTTAAGGGATCGTGTACTGCAGAAACCTGAACTCAAGGTTAAAAATGGATAGATTCAGACACATTACCAAATATAACTTTTTAAGACAAATACTTCTACAAAAATAGCTTACAGCGCAAAGATGTCATCATCTGCTCACGAATATGCTCTACTGCTGGAAACAAGTGCTGCAGTAATCGTATGGTTTTCAGGTTGGATGCTACATGGAGAATATAAGACGAACTAGAAAATTATTGAGCTGCTCTCACTGGTTTCTGTTTCTTCATTATATATCTAAGAACAATTGTACGTACACATCCAGGCTATGAATACGGCCAATGAAAGATTTCTTTTTTGGACAAAGGAAAAGGAAAGATTCCTTTTTGTCCAGAAGAAGAAAAATCATCGCCTTTTATTTTGTGTCAATTTCCATGCTATTGCATTGTGGGCCTGTTTAGATCCCCTGGCAAAATTTTTCACCCTGTCACATCGAATGTTTGGACACATGCATGGAGTATTAAATATAAACGAAAAAAAAAACTAGTTACACAGATTGCGTGTAAATTGCGAGACGAATCTTTTAAGCCTAACTGCTCCATGATTTGACAATGTGGTGCTACAGTAAACATTTGCTAATGACGGATTAATTAAGCTTAATAAATTCGTCTCGCAGTTTACAAGCGGAATCTGTAATTTGTTTTGTTATTAGACTACATTTAATACTTCAAATGTGTGTCTGTATATCCGATGTGACACGTCAAAACTTTACACCCATGGATCTAAACACCCCCTGTGTTCCAAGATTAGAATTCATGGGACTGAATCTGAAAGTTTCTAATACTCATTCAGAACAACATACGTCACACCTAAGTTGTTCTCTACTCCCTCATCCCACACCCATCCCACAAAAACTCAACCTAGTACTAGATAATGTAGAGCACATATCAAATGACAAAATTAGATAACAACTAACAACTCTTAAGAATTTCCCGCCTCCAGGGCTCCAGTATAAAAATAGCAGAATGTTGGTCAAATTTGCCTAACCAAGCCATCATTTACTCAGTTCCATGGCATACAATTGGTAATATATTGGTCTAGTTAGCCCGATCAATCCACAATTCCACTTGTAGGAGCAGCTGCGATAAATATAGAAGATATCTCAAGTCCTCAACTCCATGTTACTATAGTCCTTTCACCAGTCATAACCAAAAATAAATAAATATTCACACCCGGAAAAGTACTAGTAGTAGTCTACTACTCCGTACCAACTTGATCGGATCAACTGGCACAGAGATACAAAATCACTCGTAAGTCGTAAGAGCTACCGCTAAGCAATTCAGAAGCAAGTTCGTTGGTTACTACAGCTCACTTTTGCATAATTTCAAGGTTCTTGCCTCAACAAACAGCAACCATTGCCTCTAACTCCATGTCAAGAAGACAAACAACCCACCTGAAGAAGCGCCATTCTTGTGCCAGGCCTTTCGAATGCAACAGATCGAAAATTTTCACAACCAATCGCAAATGCAAAATCACCCAAGAGGCCGGCAAAATCACCAAAGAGAGACGATCTGTTTAGAAGAACCGGCGGATCGACTCGAGGAGGAGAGAGGAGGGGACACTTACGGAGCGAAGGCCGCATGCTGCCGCCCGCTGCTTCGGTGCTCCCTCTCCCTCTCAATCTCTCGTCCCTCTCCTCTCCACTTCGCTCCCCGCACCAGCGAGAGCTCGAGGAGGAAGGGGAGAAGGCCTGGGGGAGCTTGGCTTCAATGGAGAAGAAGAAGACGGCGCGGCGGCGGATTCTCCTCTCCACTCCCGCTTTTTTTTTTTTCTTTTCGTCACGCCATTATTTCCTCACCCTTACCAAGCACGCTACGCTATCCCAACCAATAATGACCTTCCACGACACGATAGCGACACCTATCCTTCACTGACAGGTAGGGACACACCTCCGCGATGCTGGCAATGGGCCCACCTGTCCGTGACACTGGAGGCGTTCCGCTTGTTATACCGATTCCAGCCTTGTGGACGGAATATTCGTGGGAATAGCGGCGGGTTTTCCGAGGATTTTGGGTGGGCAAACAATATTCGTGCTACACGCTGGCTGACATGTGGGGACCTGATGCAACTACCGAGCGTTGGATAGAGCGATGGCCGTTGCCGGTTTATTTCCTAGCGAATATGCTCGAACTACTGGATGGTCGACGATGGCCGTTGCCGGTGCTCGTTTTACATGCGGAAGGGATTAGTTTCTAAGATCAAAGAACAAACACGGTCTCGGTGGTATTCATTTCGATAGGAGAGATGGACAATAATAAGCTAGATGATGGAAAAGAAATATAAAGTAAAAAATGAAACTTTTTAAGAAATTTCGGTAATAATCAATAAACTTAGACCGAGACATCCATCGACTTATAAAATATACAACTAAATTTCTAACATTGATTTAATATGTCACATATGGTCCATCATAAATAGTCACTCTATGATGGTCGGAATTTTTGTATTTAGGTCTCTCCGCTACAATATGGCGTTTCCAGATCCACTCTCCGATTTACATCCTAGTTAAAGTTTATGGAACGACCATGTATTTTATTTGAAATATAATTATATTCATGAAAACATTAACAATGAGTTTTATTATATAAATCAAATTCTATTTAAAGCTTATTGGTTTTATAAAATTTCTTAGAGCTATTTTTGTTGAACCCACTCATGTTCGAGGGCTCATTTGAATTGAAGAAAATTCATGGGAATGTCAAATGATAGCAATTCATAGGAATTATCACTATATATGTTCTTTTTAACAAAGGATTGGAGCATTCCAAATTCTTTTTTTTAACTCATAAAGTTTTATTGCATATTAGAGTACATTGGAGGGAACGACATTCCCTGAAACATCGCCTTGCAAGAAATTGACAACAACAAACGTTAAGGACCATCTTCCTGAAAGAAGGTAAATATTGAATGATGAATGATTGAATGAAGGAGCATTCCAAATTCCTTTGAGATCAATTCATATACATATATTCCATAGGAAAAAAGCACATG
Organism: Oryza meridionalis; assembly: GCA_000338895.3. Taxonomy (NCBI): domain Eukaryota; kingdom Viridiplantae; phylum Streptophyta; class Magnoliopsida; order Poales; family Poaceae; genus Oryza; species Oryza meridionalis. The sequence goes on along the minus strand of CM002524.2, from coordinate 32,076,269 downwards.
AACTCAAACATCTTTTTATCTTTTCTTTGAGAAGTCCAATGCAACTTTTTTCCGTCTCTCTTCTCTATTAAAACACATCCAAAATCCTTTTGTTATTTTTCTGTGAACCATCCAAACACGTTACCTTTTGAATTCATGTGTTTTACGTTTCTATAGAGCTAGTTGATACCCCGTGTTTTTGTCGCGGAATGAGTGAATGCATATTATACATTATAGAAATAATAGATGTATATGTTTAAATGATGTGGGGATAATGATTTAACATTGATTGCGGTCCCGTTATTTTCTCCAATAAGAGTTGGATGAATATCAAGATTTTCGTGACACGCTTCTAAAACTGCTAAACGGTGCGTTTCATACGAAAACTTTCTATATGGAAGTTGCTATAAAATATCATATTAATTTATTTTTCAAGTTTATAATAATTAAAACTCAATAATCATACGTTAATATCACATCGTTTTGCGTAAAAAAACTTAATATTCATATTAATCTTCAGGAGAAAAAGAACACCACTGCATATTGAGTTCTAAAAACACAATAAAATTGTAAATGATATGTCATATTTGCATGATATTTAAAATACTCTAGATAATAATTGCTAGTGAATGATGATGTGGCACACTTGCATGTGATTTAAAATACTCTAGAGAAGTGGATGATGATGTGGCACACTTGCATGTTGAGCTTTAGAAGTTAGTGGACATCAACTTTATAGTAAAATAGAATTCGTACCTACGTGATATCCTAACCGGTCGTTCTTCTCATTCTTATGGATCAATCTTTTCGCTTTATGCTTATGCTTACTGGCCAAAATTTAAATTTTCAATATTAAATTTAGAGTTGATTTGGGTTTTTTTTTCATCGAAGTTTATTTTTTATCCTTTGCTTTTAAATCGCTAAGAACACGTATATAAAAGTTTTATTCACAAACTATTTTTAGTTTGCAAATATGCTATTTCACTTATCCCAAAAAAGCGAAATGATGGGGCCTTTATATTTTTGCAAAAAAAACCCGAGTGAATTTCATGAACGATTATGCTTTTTCTTTTGAGCCTTTCTCCATCGATCAGACGGTCCAGAACGCGCCACGTAGCGCATCGAAGAGATCCAGCATCTTCTCCACCTCGCTGTATCCATCGGCCGCGTTCTTCGCATCGGTCGATCTCCCTCCTCTCTCCTCCTCCTCCGTCGCGCCGCAGCCGCCAACCCCGATCCCGATGGCCGCCTCCGCCTCCGCCTCCGCCGCCGGCGCCGGCGCCGGCAAGTCGCTGTTCCAGACCTTCCGCAAGTTCTTCAAGAAGCCGTGGGAGATCACCGGCCCGTGCGCCTCCCCCGAGTACCGCAGCGCGCTCCCGGGCGCCCTGGAGTACCGCCAGCGCTGCCCGGCCACCCTGACGAAGGACACGATGGCCGTCGTGCCGACCTCCGAGCCCGAGACCGTCTACGACATCAAGTACTACACGCGCGACCGCCGCCGTGACCGCCCGCCCGTCCGCCGCACCCTCCTCCGCAAGCCCGACCTCGAGCGCTACATGGCCGCCAAGCAGTTCGACCCCGCCAAGGACTTCCCCGTGCCTTACGTGAACACCGCCGTGGAGGAGGACTACGACGCCGTCGGCGGCGGCTACCAGAAGTGATGGTCGAGGTGAGGAAATCCTTTGCTACTATACCTTTCTAGATCTAGGATTGGACGGACCTAGGGTTCCGTATCTCCTCGTTGTGTTGCCAAATTTGCCATACGAAAACAGTGGTGCGAAACGTTACCATACAGGCATTACTGTTTCAATCTCCCCGTTGAATCCATTTGTTTTCCTTTATGATTTAGAGTTGAGGATATGATTTAGATGCATGTAGACTGGAACGAAAATGCTGTGAAATGAGCTATTGCTAGATTGCAAAACAGTTACTCAAATGTAGCGGCTCTTGAATTTGCTTGCAAAACAGTGAGAATCGTAATAAAATCAGAATGAATGATTCTGCCGCTGATTTTGAATTCTAACATTTTGATTTATTAGGATTTTAATTTTATGGGCTTTCATTGTCAATTTATTATCTTGTTCTCTTTTCATGATTGCTAAGATGACAAGTAAAAAATCTACCTAAAATTATTCTTAAAATTCAAAATCACTTTGCATTAGTCCGTAGCAGAAACAAGAAGAGCCACCAAATGCTGACCTTGTTACTTTGCCTGTTGTTTTTATCTTTGGACTGGATTTGGTGGAATCTTCTTTTGAGTTTTTGATGTGTATAGTGCCTTCAAATGTTGTTACTACCTCTGGATGGAATAATTTGTCATTTCAGACAGTGAAAATGACTTGCACTTAGTAGTATTTGGCTGTCTGAAATCCTGACAGGAGGGAGTATGACTAACCAGTCAATTCTCAATGACATCTCAATTAAAATGAGACTTATCTGTCGGGTTGTTCTATTTTGTCGGATATTAGTACAGAATACCAGTTCTTTGCTAGAAATACAACTCCCTGCATTCTGAATATAGTAGCAACTTTTTCTTTCATTTTGTGATCTCATTTGGTTAGCTTCTTTAGAGATTATATTGATACAAATTTGATCTAGAGATAACAATTAAAATTGGTTTCATATTCATCAGCTTATTTTGGAAGTATTTTGTTTTCCACTTAACTGATAGCAACAACATCAGATGTCTGCTTGCAATAGCTAGTGTTTGCAAAGTGCAACGATCTGTGTTCTTAGGCCTTGTTTGTTTCAGCTTAAGATTATTGTAATCTAGATTGTTGAGCCAGATTACTATAAGCTGGATTATAATAAGCCGACATAGAATAAGCTGTTAGCTCTTTGTTTCTCTAGATTATTTGCTGTTTGTTAGCTGTTAGCAACCCAATAATCTAAAAAAAGCACCTTTAGAGTGGATTACTAGATTATAGTAATCTGGCTTATAGATTGTAATAATCTATTATAATAAGCTATCTGTTTGTTTCAGCTTACTACTAATAATCCAGATTATAATAATCCTAAGCTGAATCAAATAGTGCCTTAGTGTAGCTGCCGCTTAGCTAATCTGAATCAGGCACAGTGCACACAACTTAATTTGGCCATTTGACCTGACTCAAGGGTTCACTCACATTCTGCTGGACGCAACAGAGCCACAGAGGTGTGTGCCGCAGCAGGAAAAAAAAATTCTATAAAGATGTACACCTGTGATTCCATACCACATACAATGTGTTCTCATAGAAGTTTCTTTCCCTATCAAAAGCTTCGCGGTGCTGCTGCTCTATTTTCATGGTTAGGCCTTGTAATGTGAGATCTGGTTTAGGTTCTTCCCTCTAGTTGCAGATGCAAGCATATATTTTACTCTAAATTTCAATTGATCCTTTTTTACAATAAAACAATAGTTAGTCACCAAATATTCCGGGTAAGAAATGGATCATTTCCCGCTATTGAGTTCTATGACTTCTATCATCTATGCACGATCGACATTATAAGAAAATATATGCCATTGCTAGCTAAAATTGAAAAGAATTTCCAATAGCTAAAATTGAAAAGAATTTCCAACTTATTGGGATTTATGGACGATTAAACCGATTAAATTAATATTCAATTATGAGGCTAACACGGTGAAGATAGGTACCTGAAATGACTCTGGTTTAGAATGATTGGACCAGGGATATTGTGTTGCCTGAGCTGGTTAGGACTTAGGATTGGTTATGGAATTTGTACTTATTACGGTGACATGTTGTGATGTTTGCGAGCAGGGGGCCCTAGACTACCCTAGACTACGAAGGGCATAGGCGTGCTCGACGGGAGGGCGAGGCTGCTCACCTCGCCGCCTGGAGCCGTGATGGTGGCATCGAGCTAGGGTTAGTGATGGTGGTGATGGGTACCGTCGAGCAGGTGGTAGAACGCCAGCCACACTTTCTCTTCCTTCAGCGTACGCGGCCCCCTGTAAAATTGCTCGCAGCGGTTGAGAAAATGAATCGGGTCACCCTTACGATCGAACTTTGGAAAGTCAAGCTTGTGGTAGCATGGAGGGCAGTCGCCGTGGCATCCCTCACTTCCGTGCCCCCAGGGTGAAGCTGTCGCTATCTGCATCACAGCCACCGTGGTGTGGAGCGTTGTCGTTGCCAGCCTGTTCCAGGCGCTGGATTGCGACGTGGTGCGCTTGTTGTTGGTTGTTGAGGTCTGAGATCTGGCCGTGGATGGCATTGAGGCGCATTGAGGCGTTCGATCACCGCAGCAAGTCCTGTCTTCCAGTCGTCGGCCAGCGACGTTGGTGACGGTCGACATGGCGCAGCATCAGCGAGCATGATCGTGGTCTCTAGATACCAAGATGTTGCGAGCAGGAGGAGGCCCTAGACTACGAAAGGCGTAGGCATGCTCGGGGGGAGGTCAAGGCTGCTCACCTCACCGCCCTGGAGCCGTGATGGTGGTGTTGAGCTAGGGTTAGAGATAATTCTTGGCTTGCTTTATTGATTGAATGAACTGCCCATATATAGGCTTACAAATTGAACTAATCTGCTGATTGAAGGGAAATACTAACTACTAACAACTCATATCTTTAACTAACTGAAAACCTAATTTGGTTGCAAGCCGTAACAACCTTCCCACACGCATTCTGCTTCTTATCCTTCTGCCTTCACTGCTTCTGCCACAGGCTGCCTCCGTTGCATATACATACGTCCCACCATAACATGTGACCTGGGGTAGATTTTTTAAAATGCATTAACAAAAATGTTTATCCACTATTTTCTTGTAAAATCACGTTTCTAAGAGGGAAAAAGTTTTCTTGTGTAGAGAAAACTCAGTTGCATTTGGGTCACTATTATCTAGACCTTCCCTTACAGCTGCTTGGCTATTGTAGTTTTGAGTGTTGATACTATGTTGTATATCATGCATTAAAGAATAAAGATAATGCTGCCTTATATTTTCTGGCTAGGAAGTTTTAGATAACCTTGCCATACAACTAAGAACCCATGTTGCCTCTTTGTGCATGGAAGTTCGACATTTTAAACTGCCCCTAACTGATTTATTTTGTATGACTAATTCAGTATCCCATGTGGACTGCAAGTTTTCTGTTGCATTTCTGACTTGTCCAGAAGTACTGACGCTCTCCGGTGCTTTGCAGTATCTGTTTCACACTGTATTTATAATCTGACAGCTTTCATGAAAATAATCCTCCCAGTGCCTGTCCTTTTTGTTTGTCCAACAAGTGCATTGCAACCCCAATTAGTAGCATCTATTTCTGACTCTGTCATGCATTTTGTGTGGCAAATTGTGTCCAAGTTACTCCCCTCCAGTCAATATTAGGCTGTGTTTAGTTCAGTGCAAAATTTGGATTTTGGTTGAAATTGGAGATGATGTGACTGAAAAGTTGTGTGTGTATGACAGGTTGATGTGATGGAAAAGGACTGAAGTTTGGATTCAAACTTTGGATCTAAACACAGCCTTAGTTGACGTTGGGAGAACTGAGTTACGTCAAATATTTTTTACTGGAAGGAGTATATGCTAGTACTCCATTTATAGGCACTGGTGCACTACTACGTTTAGAATTGCATATACTATTTAGTCATCTCTAGATTTCTGGTACCTTCAGTTCAAAATGAGATGCAGCACTTGAAGCGACTAGTGGGGTTTGTGACTTTTAACTACCTAATTCCAGACGTGAATCTGAATTCTTGCTTAATTATTGCTGTCTTCATGAATCATCATTGTAAAAAAGGTTAATGATTCGACTATTCATCTTTTTTTTCAGGTATCTACCTTTCTTGTGCTTGCACTTCGTCAGAAGTTGCATTGTCTTCATTTGTGCCCTTGAAATCCATTTTGTATTTCAGAGGAAAAAAAATCTGGTTGTAAAAGATGATGGCGGCAATAATATGACACCTGTGAATTTTGCTGAACGCATCTTTCTTGTAAGTTGTATCCTAAAACTTGGAACTACCTGATGCTGATGCTTTGGTAGTATGTTTCAATGAAAGATGAAATGTTTCCTTCTGTAATGGCCGCATCATCTACTCTTTACTGCAAAATTATTTTGACTGAACGAATCGATTGAAAGGTTCTCTTAGGCTGTGTTTAGTTCCACGCCAAAATTGGAAGAAAATTGGAACGATGTGACGGAAAAGTTGGAAGTTTGTGTGTGTAGAAAAATTCGATGTGACGGAAAAGTTGAAAGTTTGAAGAAAAAAAGTTAGAATCTAAATAGGGCCTTAATTGAAAGTAGTAGAACTCTACTACTCAACATAGGCCGAGTTTAGTTCCAAACTATTTTTTCAAACTTCCAATTTTTCCATCACATTAAAACTTTTCTACACACACAAACTTTCAACTTTTCCATTATATCGTTCCAATTTTAACCAAATTTTTAATTTTGATGTGAACTAAACACACCCATCCATAGTATATCTGTAGTATGGCTAACAAGTTTTGGCATACGAAACTTTTTACACGGTTGGTTCAATCGTGGCGAAGAACCTGCCACATGACGAGCTAGCAGCTGGTAGGCCATTACTGAACCTGCACTTCGTGGAATTGTGCAGATAGCCGAAAAAAATTCTCTGCCGGCATGTGCTGAATTGTGTGTTCAGATTAATGAATCCAGTTAGGCTTAACTACTACTGATCAGGATAAAGGTGTCAGGGGTCTCACTGATTTCATGCCAGTAATAAGGCTGTCTAGTTTGACTATTGCTGCCAATGTTGCTTTGTGGAATGGCATGTGCACTCATGGTTGGTGCTGGAAATGCAAACTGTTTGCTGTTTGGTCTTGTTAATCAGCCCAGCATGTGGAAGAACATGACCACCATGTACTGTCTTGATGTTTTCCTCTTGGATCTACTCGTGGCAATGATTACTGAGCAAAGGTGGGAACCAACATGTGCCTTGATCTTTGCTTCTGCTTGCTTGTGGCCTTTAGATTTGCTGATCCTTGAAAGATTTCTTGTGACGATAGATTCTCGAGAAAGTGCTCCTTGATAAAGGTCTCCTTTAGAATGTACTCCCTCTGTTTCCTCTGTCCCATTTATTCTAATATTTATTTTAAAGTAAGTTTATTTTTATCATTTATCTACCATCGTTCGCAAATTGAGGAATTTGATTCCTTCAACACCTTTATCCATCTACCAATACTAATTTTCTTTTGGTCTTTTTTCCAGAAAAAAAAATAAATCTCAATTATAAGAAATGAACTTTATGTTTGGATAGATGAAGTAGTAATTTTACATGGTTTTCATAGGAATTAAACTTATTCATGTGAAAGTCCTCTTAAATTTCTCTTGTTCCAACTAAGAGATCTAAACAGGACCAGAAACTGCTATCATAATCCATCGGCCGACCTTTTTTTTTCTTGGATAAACTGGCACACGCATCGTATTTTGCGTGGACTTCCGACTTCTTACATGGACGGATGCATATGCAGAGTACTTCTCCGGCAGGCTAAAAATTGTCGCTCGATCTGTGTACGCAGAGCACGACGGTGAAGTAGTCGCTACTGGCATCGCTGTCTCGTGGAAAATGTCATTTGTTTTGTCTACAGATCGTTACGCATTAACTCATGGCCACTAGCAGTCAAACGACCCTCTCAAAATGGGCTGACAGAGGCAAGGGGACCCCCGGGGTTAACTTTGTCACGTTGCTTCTGCAACAGTAGTACACTCCAGTAGTCCACGGTACCACCACCACCACCACGCCAAAATTTCTTCGCATTGGAAGCAGAAATATCTTCACTTTCCAGGCTTAGCTACGTTTTTTCGTCGATCCCCTTTGAAAAACCGATCCGAACGTCTGTCTAGCGTATACCCTCGAGACCTTGAGTTTCCCGTTTTGACGGAGCACGGTACAGTGGCGAGGACTACGACCGTGCACCAGAAGGAAAAAGAAAAAGGAAAAAAAAACTTCGTCCGTATCGTGTCATCAGATGTGCTGTCAGCTTCGTGCGCCCTTGACCCATCTGTAGTTAAGCGTGTGCCGCAGCTTTCATGCTTTCATTCAAGCAGCATGCATGAATGCACTGCATGCAGCAGGCAGCAACATCAAAGAAAAAGACCGCGCGCGCGCGATGACGTCGAAACGCACAGGAGATGCATGTGTTGATGATTGGTGGAGACGGCTGAACTCTTCTCGTCTGGCCACCGGCCGCGGCCCGGGCCGCGACACATGCATGCAGTCAGCCACGGTCACACACACCTGATCGACCTGCCGCCTGCCGTCTGCCCGTCTGCCGCGCGCTGCTTCTCTCTCCGTCCGATGGCGCGTGCAGTGCGTCCCGTTGCCACCTCGTTAATTTTTTTTTCCCGCTCGTCTCGCGCGTGCTACAAACGCGAACAGTCCCACGGCGGCGCGCGTACAGGCGTGCTTAAGAGTATAATATTAGGCTAAAGCCGACTAAATGGGGAAGAGAGATGAGAAATCGACTCAAACTTAGAGCAGGGCTAATAGTACAGCTCGCTGTTGGCTGCAAAATAACCACATCATTCTACTAAAGCCAATGACAAAAGCTAATCAATACAATAATGAAAAATATATATCTCTACACACTTCCCATAGCTAGCTTTGATTTTTCTAATCTTCAATTGAATGCTGCAATTGGTTGAGAGCAGCAGCTTGAATGCATGCATGAGAAAAAGGAAGCAACAGAGCATTGGGAGCAGTGTATAGCCGGGCTGTAAATTAGTCGCCGAGCTGCTCTCTCTCTCTCTTCCCTTTATCCCTCCAGCTCACTTCTCGAATCTACGTGCAGTCAGTATCACCGGCTATTGTATCTGCTCTTACAACCGTTTTGGACATAAGAATTAAGAAACTTTGTGAGAGAGATAAGTGGGCCCTATATTAATTGTAAAGAGCTAACTATTATATGGGTAGGCTGAGATAAAGCTACAAAGAACCTTATAACCAACAAGTCGGCTGTATTATTAGCCTTGCTCTAATTCGCGCATGATTTGTACCGCAGCTTGACGGTTAGCCTTTGCCCATACTCGCTCTATCCCAAAACGGCACAACCTAATTTAATCTTAAGACAATTATTTTATTCGGATTAGTTGTACTAGAATAGATCACATTTTATTTTAGGTTAGGTTATTTTTTTTAAGACGAAGAGAATACAATTTTCTTCCAGATCGAGTATGGAGCTGCTTCTTTTGCTGCTATGTTAGTACTTTGGGTTAGAGACTAGCTAGAGGGTTCACAGTCGATCTGATCGTACTCCCTCCGTCCCATAAAAAACTAATCTAATACTGGATGTGACACATCTTAATACTATAAATTTAGACATACCTCTGTCTAGATTTATTATACTAGAATATGTCACATCTAGTTCTATATTCGTTTTTTAGGACGGAGGGAGTACGTAGTTAAAGGGGGATCAAGAAAGGTGTTAGGCTGATCATATGTATATATGTATACGTATGCCATGCTCTAAAAAGATGCATGGGTAGGTGTGCTTTTGTTTCAGAAGTACTCCCCCGTCTAAAGAAACCAACCTCGTACTACGATGTGATTAGGATGTGTCACATTCTAATACTAAGGTTGTATTTTTTTTAGGCAGAGGAACTATATGGTTTGATTAATTTCTGTGATAAGGTAGATATAGGAGTGCGATCTGATCAGGCGCAATGGTGCACACACAGTTGTTGCATACACATATGTGTACGATGGAGATGCCATGTAGTGCTGACGGCGATTCGTGTCTCGATCGATCTGTGCCATGGCCTGCATTGTGCCGGCCGGCCGGCTGCAGCGACGACCATGCGATGCAGGGCAGAATAAGCGCCTTTGGAGCATGCAACCTAACTCCAGCTTGCAAAAAGGGCGTGGCGACAAGCCGCTAGCGGAGATCGAACATGCAACATGAATGATCATGCGCGGGGGCCATTTCATTGTTTGATCGTGCGTGCATGCGCGCTCTTGCGCTTGACCGGCCGGCCGAGCGCCTCCTCCACCCATCGATGAATACAAATAATTTACTATCGAAATCAAAGCGAAAAACGAAAAAGAAAACGTTTATTTCCGTGTTTGTTAAAAACCCGGCTTTTTTCTTTCCCTTCCTGACCTTGGCTTTCTCTGCAGATTGAGCAGACTTTTAATTTGTTCCTCCAGAGACATCCCATCGTTTTATATATGGCGTTAAAAAAATAATTTTTTTCAAAAAAAATTTATCAAGATATATCAATATATGATATATATTTTCGCAAACATACAAGTTAGATTTTGACTTATACAGTTCAAAACAAAAATAACAAATTTGGCCGTGAATTACACGTTCTATTCGTAGTCAAATTTATTATTTTTGTTTCTACTTATATAAATTGAATTTGAATTTTCCATATTTATGAAGTGACATATAACATATTAATTTATCCTACTATATTTTTTCAAATTTTTTGATAACCTACAAATGACCCAACCATCATCACGCTCATCAGCTCATGCATTAATTGTCGCTCGATAGGTGCAGTTGGGAGACAGTAGTAGAGTCAGGGGAATCGAAACAACATTTACAAACAAATTAAGTGCTAACTCTAAATAATGTGATCTGCTTTAATTAACGAACTACTCCAGTATTTAACCGTATGACGTCATACAGTCGACTGTGCTAGCGATATTTTGCTAGCGGTGCTTCCATATTTAGCCATATGACTTTGTGCATAGTTAGGGCAACGCTCTAAACAGTTAATGGAGGTATGTATTATTCATGCCACGTTTTTAAAATTGCGCCTTTTGGGTCAAACAAAATTCCTACATCCACATTTGTTATATTTATAATATTTAGGACATCCCTGGTAAGTTTTATCACCTTGTCACATAGAATGTTTGAACACATACATAAAGTATTAAATATAGGAAAAAAAGAAAATTAATTATACAGATTGCGTGTAAATTGCGAGACGAATCTTTTAAGCCTAATTGCTCTATGATTTGACAATGTGGTGCTACAGTAAATATTTGCTAATGAGAGATTAATTAGGCTTAATAAATTCGTCTCGCAATTTACATGCGGATTCTGTAATTTGTTTTGTTATTAGACTACGTTTAATACTACAAATGTATGTCCGTATATCCGATGTGACACGGCAAAAATTTTTACCCCTAGATCCAAACACAGCCTTAATCTAATTTACCCGTATATGAGTAACTTTCATCCAGTCATAATTAATAAATCAATTCCCAGTTAGAAGAAGTTGGTAGAATAGTCGATCTTAGGGTAAATTTAAGATAAGCTGAATCTATCGTCATTTCTTTACTCATTTGGCATTCTAAGATTAGAACTTAACAAACAACCGTTTGAGATAACCTAGCTAATTACTTTCTCCGTTTTATAATGTAAGTCTTTCTAGCATTGCTTATATTTATATAAATATTAATGAATCTAAACATATATGTGTGTCTAAATTCATTAACATCTATATGAATATGGACAATGCTAAAAAGTCTTACATTATAAAACAGAGGAAGTATATGATTTCAAACGGTAATGCTACAGAATGTTATCTCATTCCAAGGCATGGAATGAGATGCTCTCATGCTCTTTCCTCCGCAAATGCGAGGGAGGGGCACACCTTGTCGCTGCATGGTTCAATCAGCGAAACCGCCTACCGCCAACACTATTGCCTCTTGCTCATGCGCAGTGGCCTCCCTATGTCCGCCTAGCACCGCCAAACAACGAGTAATACACAATGTGAATATGAGCCTGAGCAGCATCCTCTAGAGTCTAGACATTACGGAGCAGGACACCAAAATGCCTTGCTACAGTTAGAGAGCTTAATTTGCCAATGACTTGATGTCCTCCTCCTCTTCCACTTGAAAGAAGTTTGCGATGGACAGGAAGCTAGCCATGAGCCTCCTGGATTGATTTTGATCGAGTCGATGAATTTGCTACATCCTCTTGCTTCTAGAATCAATATACTTTTCCTAGCTAGATTCCGAGACAACTGTATGGGTACTTTGTCATTGTTGCAAAACTGGGCTAAGTATGCAAGGTGGCTATATCTTGATTCATCATGGGGTAGTGCTCTCTTGAGATTTGAGAATTTACACCTGATTCCGACATGTATTAGGCTTGATACACCTAGGTATCGATCGGCCTGTTACCGGATGATATCATTTTTGTACTGATGGGTATCACTTGGTACAAAGAGGGTAATAGATCGATCTGGTACCGGATTGGCGAGTAGTACTATTCAAGATGCTCTAGCCGTCCCCTGATTCAATTATGCAGTTAGCTTGTGGAAACACTACCAAACTCTCCTCTTTTAAACATGATCGATGAAGAAACACACGCATTATTATTTTTGAACAGTATTAGAGCATCTGAAGCTCTGAACATGTACGTATGGTTCATCTTCATCCGTAGCAAATGCATGCACAGGAGTTCAGCTACTTCCTTATTTACACCGTTCCTAGCTGTTTGAAGCTGCAAATCCGGGGCTGGCCTGTATAGTACTACACATATACTACTCCACTTGGTGTCCATAAATGTCGAAGCATGCGTGGCCCATTTGTCTCCGACCATGCATGGGTGCTAACCGTGCTAGCAGAGGTAGATTAATGGAAAGGCCAGTATATATAGCAGAGTGTGCGTACACATGATCAGACAGAATGAATGCGTGGTCGGTCTCGACGACGGAGCTTAATTTGCATGCTCTTCGCTGTCACACTACACGTACGACCTCGCTGAACAACCTTACAACTGTGATGAATATCTAGCGAGCCATCATGCCAGTACTGTGTAACGTAGCCTGAATATGCGTGCATGCCTGACGAGCTGAGTGATCGATCGATGGCAGCACGTTGCTGACAGCAAGCATGCATAGACGAGATGCATGCATGTGTGATCGATCGAGGCGCTAGCTGCCGCGGTGATAGCGTGCGTACATGCATGCAGAGTGCAGAGTGCATGATCGAGGTACTCACTCCGTTTCAAAGGCCAATATAAACATTTTCAGGATTTAAACTTTATTACCACACAATAGCATTTTCTAACACCTAAGACATTAATTCCAATATACAAGATGATAATCGAGGGAAACCAAGCAAATCAAAATTTAAATTTTAACAATTAAGATGACTAATAGTACATTTTAAGCTTTACCTACGCTAAACAATATAGAGGTGTTTATATTTAGAAACGGAGGGAGTATAAGCATTTATAGGATATATATAAATTTTGTAAATACTATTAAGTATTTTTGAAACATTAATTTCAATGCACGGGATTCTAAGAATTTTTTAACTAACAAAATACAAGTGTTCTTAGGGGTGTTTATGAGGGAACTTAGGCAATTCAACTTTCTTTAACGAATCGGCACATACCGTGCCAATTTCATTAAATATAGAGGGAGATCAACCGTGCCAATTTCATTAAATATAGTGGGAGTAAAAGTTTATGTACACGAAGTAAAAAAATATGAGTTGTACAAAGATATGCTAGGGCATCATTAATGATTAAGGTCGCTAAAGGAATAAGGTGGAACCAACAGTCTTTTCTTGATCTTGAGCTGCGACCCACTGATAAAAAAACTCTATTTAGTAGAAATAAAATAGCATCATACATGTTGCAAAGGCGTGAACTATCTTTTTTCTTATGATCTAGCCTTAAGCTTAAGATTGCCCATAGCAATATTCCTTGCTTTGCTACTCTCCTAATAATGCATAAAGGTAGAACAAAAATACTAATTTATTCCTTAAGGTTACTTTGCACCCAGTATTAGCATGCAACATTTATAGATGCCCCTATGACTCTTGCTTTATGGTATTAGCTGCGCTAGCCGATCTTTACACCAACGAGCACCCAAGTTTTCCCTTCTTCCTTGATTTTGGCTAGAAGCGATAGCACAAACAACTTCTTTTGCTAAAAAAATTCTCTTGTTTCGCTCTTTCTAGATTTTTAGCAACCTTATCATGTTTGTCCTTAAATTTGTTCAACACGGTGACTGAATATTTTCCTTTATCCTTAATTTTTGGCAACCTAAGGATGCTTTATGTTTTCAAACGTTGGAAGTAGTAGTTACTCCCTCCGTCGTATAAAAAACCAACCTAATATCGGATGTGACACATCCTAATATTACGAACCTAGACATACATATGTTCAGATTTATCGTACTATAATATGTCACGTCCAATTTATCGTACTATAATATGTCATATCCGGTTTTAGATTTGTTTTTATAGGACGGAAGGAGTACGTAGCATGCAGGATGCAGCCAAGAGAACCCATCCGTGGCCATCGCGAGATCTATCCATTAATCCATGCATGGATCGATCGATCGATCGATTGTGCAGAGGCTGCAGACACGCGTACGATGGCAGAAGGACACCCTAATTAATTAAGCTCGCGCGCGCGATCGATCGACGATCGATCGCTATAGCTAGTAGCTATGTGGATGAGAGCAGAAATCGATAATTAATTATGACAATTACTACTGGGCCGGCGACGAACAGACACAGAGAACCACGCATATCTGCAGCTCGATCGATCACACTGATCTGCATCTGCATCGATCGCGATCGATCGATCGATCGGCGGACGGCGTACTGCCACCTGCTGCTGATCGAACTGCTGATATATGCGAGGCCATTGCGCCTACGTACGCGACGGCATCTCATGCGTCGTCTCGGCTGGCCTCAGCTCAAATGGGGCGGGAGCTACTGTCTTGGCCTCAGGCCCTCAGCTGAAATGGGGCGGGAGCTACTGCTAGCTGTGAGGGTAGTAGCTTGATTGCTGCTACGGATAGTTAGATGATATTGAGACTGGCAGCCATGCATGCTGCTGCTCTGCTCCCTGCATGCATGCCCAAGGGCTGCATACCCCTGCATGCCTGGCCGGCCTGTATACATCGATCTATCCATATACTTCATGCATTTCCATTTCAGCTTGGTTTGCAGGGCAGCAGGCAGGAGAGGGAGGCTGCTGGCTGCTTCTGCAGCTAGCGCCACTGCACTGCACACACAAACTTAAAGGTGGCCTTTCATTCATTGCCCCTCGCTAGTGGCCGCTGTCCCCAACACTGCTCCTCTGCCTGCCTCCATCCTCCTCCCCCCCCCCCCCCCCCCCCCCCCACACACACACACACAACCACAGGACCACCTCTTCGATCTCTCTCCCTCCTTTTTCAGCTGCACCAGCTGCAACTCTCTCCCTCTCTCTCTCTCTCTCTCACACACACACACACTCTTTCACCGAGCTGCATTGCCGCAGTGGTCACTGCTCAGATCAGAGCGGTGAAGCATGCAATTACTGGCTGAGTAGCTAGCTGCTGAAACGAGCTCAAAAGGAAAGAGCTGAGCTGAGCTGAGCTGAGCCGGGCGCGCGGGCGAGGCAGCATATGCATGCATGTTTTGTATGATGGGCAATGAAACACTGCAGGGGCAGGCACTAGCTACTTGCTTGACTGTGCCTGCTCACAGGCAGCTAGCTGTGCGAGCCTGCATGTCTTCTAGTGTGCCTCAGCGAGGAACAGATCGATATGGATATTACTCGTAAAGAGATTGGTCCTAGAAACAGATCGATCTGCATGCATGCCTTTCAAACTCCAAAACATATGTTTGCTTGGGTTGCAACCATATGGTGGAAAGCTGTCATATAGTATGCTATTGCTCATGTATGTTTTTCTCACATTTGCAGCAGGATATCGCAGGTGTTTCCATGGCCAATTTCAGTGTGCTTCCTACAGCAATTATGGATTTACAGCAGGTATACATGTGCGTGACCCAGTTCTTTTTTAATTCCATCACCACCGCCCTCTTCTTATATTCATTCATCCATTCATTCCTGTGCTTGCTATCCATTGGGGACCTTCAGTTAGTTTGGGCCCTCTGAATGAGTTGTCCCAAGGAACAATCTATAATGATGTTCTGATGACTGCCACTGCATGTTGTGGTGTGTGTTTGTCGCCTTGATGTGTCTGTCTTTGCTTACTACTGCATGCTAGTAGTAGTAGTAGTATATTGCAATAAACCTTTTGCACACAAGAAAGGGGAGAACGCTTTGAGGCGAGACATAGATGATGCTCCTACCGAGGAGGATCATATTCATAGGTTTTGTGCGGTCAGTGTGTGCTAGCGCCTGCTGCAAGCAGGCATGTGTCAAGATTCAAGATATGGCAAGATGCTCTGCACTTTTTTACTGTATCTGGGATGATACTATATACTCGTACTATGCATGATCGATTCTCGCATCGCATGAATGCATGAGCATGACTTTGCCAATGGGATGTCAGTGATATATGCATGGCTAGCTCATCGCTTCTGGGTATTATGCTGCAGTGATGCAGCCTTGCTTGCATGGCCCAATGCAACGGAAAAATCGCTGCAGAATATGCTCTCTTCATCCTAAAAGAATCCCTATCCTAGCTACGAATCTGGACACACAATGTATCCAGGATTTTTAAGTTAAGATTGTTTTTTTATTGGATATATCTACTCCTGAACAGTCACAACTAAAAATGATGAGAAAGAAAGGGCAAGATCGCAAGAGGAAATGTCAATTGACTAAATAAATAAATATATAATCATCAGTGTCATATTGTGTGTGTATTTGTGTAAGAGAAAGATAAGGGGGAGCCGGGGAGGCACAGGTGAGAACTGAGAACCATGCTCGATCTTTGAGAACGTGAGAAACATTGCAGATGAGACACTACTGATTCTGATGGGTATCGTCACTGGGTGCTAGCTACTATTCATATGGCCACCGTATAAAGTAGCTAGCTAGGGAACATTGTTCTGATTTATGACATGCACCAGCTAGCTAGCTAGACTGATATTTACTCCATCCATATATATTTTCTTCGTCCATCCCAAGATATAAGCTGCTCCCTCTATCCGTGAATATAAGAGATTATACTTTTTTTTAAGAATTAAGGAAGTAGGAAAAGGACATGTGATGAGATAAAAGGTGATATGTGAAAAAATAAAGTAGTACTCCCTCTATCCCTTAATATAAAATCCCTCATATTATGGGACGGAGGGAGTATAAAAGTTAGTAGGTGGGAAAATAAATTAGTATAAAAGTAGATGTGGTAGATGAATAAATTAGTATAAAAGTTGGTATGTGGAGAACATAATACTGTCTTGGGATTCTAAAACCCCTTATATTTTGGGACAAATTTGATAAAAAAAAATCTCTTATATTCATGTACAGAGGGAGTATACCTCTGCAGCTCAATATACACATATATTTCGTAAGTACATATAACATCTCTCTAAAAGTGTTATATATAAAAGTTTGATTTATTTTAAATAAAGCAATAATAATATTGTACGCTTATTGAGGATCCATTCAAAATTCATCCTTTTGTGCCGAAATGACTTCAATTATATTTACTCCTCCGCTTCATATTATTTATTGTTTAATTTAGCTTTGTCCTAAGTCAAATATTCCTAACTTTAGCTATATATTAATTTTAGATATTCATATAGTTTATAATATGTGAATTATTTATGTTATGAAAGTATTTATCATGGTGAACCTAAAACAATACTAAATTTTATAAATGTTAAAGTATATAATTTTCTAAAAAAAAGGGGTCAAAGTTAGTAATATTTGGCATATAGAACAAAGCTAAAAACAACAAATAATTTGAAACGGATGGCATAAAGTATTTTTAAGGCAAATTATTGAGTAATTAAAAATAGTTTGACTTAACATAACGGGAGAGATATTAATTAGTAATTAGGATAGCTTGAGCCAGCATTATGTATTTGCTACTGCTAATTAGCTAGAGCAATGAACAATCAAAATCAAACAACTGAACGTAACTGACCTATTGCTGACAGTTTTCTGTGAGCATGAGAAGATGATACTAATCCCAAATCCTTTTCCTTTTCATAGAAATGATCTTATCTGATTATTTCTCCCTTTTTTGGGTCCAAATTTATGTCTTTACTGAGGATAAAAGTAGGTGTGGTCCTGCTAGCTACTAGTTGATGCTCAAAAGATGGATGGTCCCTAGACTAAACTAGCCTCCTAGATTTCGATGTTGAAAGATTTGTAAAGGTACTGTATTTTAGTGGGAATAAGAATAATATTCAACAATCTAACAAAAATTCAAAATCAAGTATACATACTACCTGCCACCAAATGTGTTGATTTTTTTTAGAGAAGGGTATTTTTACCCAGCCTCTAAATACAATCGGATATATGCAGTTTTTTTTAATTTAGAAACTTAGCTCTCAAATAACCCAATCTAAAATTCACTTCTATGAAAATTTAAACTCAGCACCTTGAAAGTGCTACTTAGGTCACTGCAACCACTAGATTACGTGTCCTTTCACACCAAATGTGTTGATATATAACATCTAAGGATCTTCCTTTTTGCAAACAACTCTCATCAGCTTTCAATACCATACTAATTCAAAGAAAAACAATTAAAATTCCAGCTGATATAGCTATACTCATGGAACACTAAAAATTCTTTAATTAGTTCAACCTAATTAATTCACCAGAAGTTAGTGTAATCCGAGGAATAGATGGTGTTCTATGAAATTAAGAAGCATATCTAGGCATTGGCATCCTTGTATCTTGCTAATCTAACCCATGTTAATGCTAGCACTTTGATTTGTTGTCCACTGCAAACAGGGGGTGCTAGTTGATTAATTAGGTCAAGCGTAGTTTATTTCATCGTTTGTTTGTTGGCTTATATATCAGATCAACCGCAATAAAATTTAAATTTTAAAAATTATTTTTAAGTTGATTTAAGTTTTTTTTATTATAGTTTATTTTCCAGCGTTGTCTTTCTAAATTGTTAATTAGGAAAGTTATAAAGAGTTTTCCCTAAAAAAATAGTTATAAATAGTTTTATCTATAAACTATTTTTTATTGCCTAGTCATAGAGCAAACGATGCATGAGAGGTTTAGCCAGGTCAAGTGTACATATGTAAATTTAGGAAAGCATGTATATGCCCGTATATACACTCCGCTAACATATGGCATTGAGCTTAATGAGCTTATCAGCTCGCCAGGTCAGCTCCGATCCTCTGCTGGCCAAATTGCCAATATACGATCTACGATCGATCGATCAGGGAGAGTGAAGTGAGCCGGGGGAGCAACAAGGGAGAGAGCATATGGTGGTAAAAGGACAGTGACGCGACAGCGACGACGCTGATCATTTATTCCTCAGTGTAAATACCCACCACCACAAGCTTCACAGGTCGTCTTCCACATATCCTTCTCTCCGACGACGCTACCTAGCTAAGCTGCTGCTCTGTAGCTGGCAGGCTAGGGTTTACGCTAGCTGATCGGAGCTACCACCAACGCCGGTGGTTGGTAGCTCGGCGGCGGCGGGATCTTCTTCTTGCTCGGGTTAATTGGCGAGCTATATATATATATCTAGCTCACCGGCGGGAAGGGGAAATCTCGGCTGACTTGAAGGGATCGGAGGAGGCCATATATATGCATGGCTGAGTTCTTGTAAGTGTTTCTCTCTCTGAATACATCTGGAGCCGGTTTGGGTGTTTGATTTGTTAATTCTTGGCGATTATTCTATGGATTTGGGGATCACAAAATTATGTGTGTGCCTTATGAGAGTTTTTAATCTCCCCAGCTTTCCGTGGTCCTTGTTGATTAGGATTTTATGCTGTGGATCTGAGCCCAGATTTGTTAATTCTTCTTCAATTATTTTCTGTGAGACTGTACAATTC
Organism: Oryza meridionalis; assembly: GCA_000338895.3. Classification (NCBI taxonomy): domain Eukaryota; kingdom Viridiplantae; phylum Streptophyta; class Magnoliopsida; order Poales; family Poaceae; genus Oryza; species Oryza meridionalis. Next base: position 32,056,662 of record CM002524.2, on the reverse strand, counting down.
CCTCTTGGATTTCTTTCGTACCTGAGCTCCATTTCTTTTTCCATGGAAGGTTTCTTCTCTGAACCTGCAGTACTGGGTCGCCAACCAAATAATCTTTGTTTCAATTGCACCGGATCGCCTCTCTCTGATCCTTTTGCTTCCGGAACGACCTGGTTGATCGATCTGTAAATTTAATTATCCATTTTGCCCACTGCTCTTCATTTTTTTCCTTTTTTTTCCTGAATATAGTGTTCAGTTCTAGGAATCCCCAACTGAGTAAATTAATCCTCTGTCAAGCCTCCAAAAAATTTCACCTTTTTCGCTCGCCACACAAATTTCCTCCCTCGATCGATTGGTTTCAAAGAGCACAATTTAAAAGCTAATGACTGCTACAGTTAAAGACTGGGTGCATGCTGCAGGCCCTGCAGGATTAGCTAGCAAAAGCTATTCGTCTCGGCATAAAGGCTAGCACTCAATACAAACCCCCCGACCCGGCCTTCTCCTGTTCCTCATTCCCATGGGCAAATAGTGATCCTTTGTACGATCCAATTCATAGCTCTTCTTCCCACCGGCGAGACGAATCATGCATGGCTGCTCGATTCAATCATGGAATCATATCATTCCCACACATAGTGCCACTGCTGATGGCTCGCATGCAGCTCACCCAGCTAGAGCTGCAAGCGCAGCAGGGAAGAGCCGGTCTTTCGATCTCGATCTCGCTACTAGCTACTACTTCACCTAGGTAGATCGATTGATAGGAGTAGAGATATAGCTAGCTGTTGCTCGCAAATACGCAGCGAATAAAGCTGGCTCGCTTTCCCCATTCCCCAATGGAACAGTGACACAAGCAGAGAGAGAGAGAGAGAGAGAGAATCCGTCGAGATCGGGTGGTAGACCCTTCCGTGCACAGGAGAGATTTATTTACCCCGGGTTAATTACTAGTAGTGCTGGTTGATTATGGCGCGAAATTTTATGCTAATCAGTCTGCATGCGATGTTACTCCTAATTAATTAGGTGGTGTTGTGTGTGTGCAATGATTGGGTAGCTAGCTAGGTGGATCGAGGACTGACGCGATATGGGAGGATGAGCTCGAGGTGTTGATAAGGATGATACTAGGCAGCAACCAAGCGGCCGCCGCTGCTGCGGCGGCGGCTGCGGCGGAGGAGGAGGCGGCGGAGCTAGCGAGGAAGCACACGGCTGCGGTGGCGACGTCGCGGCAATGGTCGGCGCAGACGGAGTCGCGGATCGTGCGCGTGTCGCGGGTGTTCGGCGGCAAGGACCGGCACAGCAAGGTGAAGACGGTGAAGGGGCTTCGCGACCGGCGGGTGCGGCTGTCGGTGCCGACGGCGATCCAGCTGTACGACCTGCAGGACCGGCTGGGGCTTAACCAGCCCAGCAAGGTGGTGGACTGGCTGCTCAACGCGGCGCGCCACGAGATCGACAAGCTGCCGCCGCTGCAGTTCCCGCCGCAGGACCACCTCTGCATGGGACACCACCACCACCTGCCGTCGGCCATGCCGCTGATGCACCACCACCACCACCACCACCACGCCGACGACGACAAGTACCACGTCGCGGCGGCGGCGGCCGCGCTGGCAGCGGAGAAGGAGGCAGCGGCGGCCGGCGGCGGAGGAGGAGGAGGGGGAGACGACGTCGACGGCGGCGGCGGGGGCGGAGCGGCGCACATGGTGGGGAGGTTCCACGCCGGCGGCTACCACCGGTTCATGGGGCTGAACAACCCGCTGGGGATGGTCAACAGCGCCGGCGCCGCCATGCCGTTCCACTACGCCGGTGAGTCATGGAATAATAATGGCACCGTGCAAGACAGCGGCGCCGGCTCGCCGCAGGTGGCCGCCGCGGCTCACCACACCTCGCCGTTCCCTTCACTGCTTTCCTTGGCTCCAGGGCCGCATCATCAGCTGGTGTTCTACTCCTCCGAGGCCGAGCAGTTCACAGTAGACAACCTTGGCTCGCAGGGCTTGTCCCTGAGCTCGGCGAGAGCTTTCCATGATCAGACAGGAAGCTAAGCAAGCTCGATCTACACAGTACACACACTGGAACAACACTCTTCGATCGTCGACAAGGTAAGGATCGATGAGCTGTACCAAAAGAACAAATCTAAGCTAGCTAGTGCAAGTGTGTGCATTGCTTTGATCTATGTATTAATTTCTTTCAAGGGAACAATTAAGCTTGTGGGTTAAGATTTAAAAAGGAAGATACTGCCAGCTAGCTGGCTGCTAATTTCTTTTGCTCTGAAACTAGGGCAAGAAATATGCAGGGCTTTGCTGCATATGCCTGTGTGCAATACGGATTTGTTACTTCTTTTTATATGCAAAGAAGTAATTGATGTATTGGCTTGTGTAATAATTAATAAGTTCTGAATTTTGAACCTTTCAGTTCTGCCTAGCCTTAATTTTCTTTATTTTTTTCAAAAGGGAAACTTCTTTGTGTGTGTATTCAGTTTTCTGACGCCGTTGCTGCATCCCAAGCTTCCTGGCTTTACACAAAACATTGGGCAATGAATATCTGGTTGACACACTGCATACTGAGGGAGTATGTCCCTTTTTCCAGTTCATTCCGTGAAATATAAATACACTCCCTGCAAAATACTAATTTCCTTCCAGGTATATGTAGACTGAACCCTGAAGTATACATTATTTATATTCTAAATGTGAAACAAAGAAACTTACAGTGGATATTTTTTAATGGTGGAAAAAATGCTGGTTTCTTATCTGAAGGAAGCATATATATACACATGATTATTTTTCTTAACTGTCCTAATAAATTAAAATGGTATTTTTAAATTATTTCAGAAACATGGAAATAGTGTGCTTTGATGTTTAACCCTATGCTTGAATGTTTTTTGAGGAATTAAAACTTATAAAGGGCTACAACTCAAACAAAGTAAACAATTTTTCACCTCATGCATATTTGAGAGCATGCATATATATATATATATATATATATATATATATATATATATATATATATATATATAACAAGAGCTTGGGTAATAGTCAATCCATGTGATTCCACGAGGCTATTAATTGCAGTCATAATATACACAATGCAATGAAATATCTATATATGGGTTAATGGATATGTATGAATAATACATACATGCGTCATTGTATTAATTTGAGATCTCTACCAGTACAATTAATCTTACGTGTACACAACTTGTTATTTTGAACGACACATGTGGTCACATATATATAGCTAGATATATACCGTGCCAAAGCAACAAGCTAGATAATGTTATATCTGCAGGTTAATGTTTATTAACACCCAAACATCTTTACAACTCCTACCTAGCTAAGTTTAACTAGAGCAGGAACCTCTTTACAACTCTTACCCTAGCTAGCTAGTTCAGTTTAGAGCTTAGGCCGCTTAATTAGGGACATGGATATATAGAGTTGTGTAAAATAGTAGGCATTCTTCCATGAAACACATTGATAGTACATGCCTACAATTATGAAAACGACAAGCAGCTCACTGAGCATGATAGGAAGATAAACATAATCTAGCTAAGCATCATCTTATTGTTGTACGTACGTGCAAGTATAGCATTATATTGCCTAGTCACAGATAAATTAAGAACTTAATTTAGAAGCTAGTAGCAAAGTAAATTCGAAGAGGATGCTCTGAAGTACCCAGGAAAAAGTATATTGAGGCTAGGAAAGGATCAGCACAACGTTGCAATTAATGGTGAAATTGTAAAAATGCAGCAAAATGATTTTCGATCCATTTGATAATTAGGTCAAAGATACATATAACCGTACCAACTGATCAAACTGATGATCAGATTGACATGTGAAAAAGGAGGATCAATTAATTATACTCCTAGTATATGTATTGGGGCATATATGTTTTCACTTGATTGATAAGCCGGCTAATCCTATATAGCTTAAGAAATCTTCAATTACTATGTTTTTTCATACGTATTATTGTCAAATGAATATATATGTCGATTAAGTTCCGAAATTAACTTTCTCAGTCAAATTGATCTGCCCCTCACTAATTAATTTGCCAATTTGTTATGAAAAGATGCATATGCTTTACACTTTTCATTTAGTATATAACATGATTAAAGGCATATTTTACCGAAGTAATAAATTAAACTAGGTACAGGAAATCGTATGACTTACTTGAGTTAATATAAATTCAAATAAGGAAATATTGGTCATGTTTATTTCTTAAAATATGGACATGTTTAAGCAAAGATTGTGCTTATCACATGGAAGATGGAACTTCCTTCAAGCAAAAATAATTAAACCAAATTAATGGTAGAGCTGAAAATGCTTTTGAAGTTTTATGCGGCTAGCTTGATCGATCCCATAGAAAAAAAAGAAAATAATATGATTATATATATATATATTTGTATATGTATATACATATATATATATATATATATATATATATATATATATATATATATACACACCATTCTTTCATTAGTCTATATACTATATATTGTTTCAAATAATTGTCACTGTTAACTATAGGTTAATTTTAACTTTGAGTCTTTGATCATTAATAAATTTAAATTAATTGTTAGATTATGATGTACAAAAGTTTCATGAATATATTTAGGATGCAACACACTTTGTTCATATGGAATACTTCTAAGCATTTAAAAATTTTCTTAACAAAAGATGAATGGTCAAAGTTTGAAAATGAATAGTATCCAATGACAAGTATTTGAATACTCATGAAGTATATATATGGCAAATACTCCCTCCGTCCTAAAATAAGCGTAGTCATAAGTTTCCATGTCCAACTTTAATCGTCCGTCTTATTTAACTTTTTTTTGAAAAAATAAAATACATAAGTCAAGCATAAAGTACTATTCATATTTTATAATCTAATAATAATAAAAATACTAATTATAAAAAAATATAAATAAGACGAATGATTAAAATTGGACACGAAAATTTATGGTTGCGCTTATTTTGGGATGGAGGTAGTATATACATTCTTCATATAAATAGATATGTGCACTTATGGAAAGTTAAAATGACCTCAGATCCACACCAATTCTACAAATATAAGGTGGTGTTCTTTTCTCCTAAAGATGAAGATAAGGATGAAAATTAAGTTTTTTACGTAAAATGAGGTGATACTAATTGAGTTTTAATTATTACAAACTTAAAAAATAGATTAATATGATATTTTAAAGGAACTTTCATATAGAAAATTTTTACATGAAACGTACCATTTAGTAGTTTGAAAAATATGCCATGAGTATCCAAAATGTTATCCAACTTTTATTGAAGAAAAAAGAACGGGACCTAAATATACACACACACGTACTTGTTTTTCACAATCCGGTTTTCAGAGCCAGGTACAAATTATTTCAGAAGTCAAGACCTGTCCTCAGACGACTACACTCATTATATATTTGGTTCGTGCATGCAATGCATTTAATTCTAGACGATTGTTGGCGAAAGAAAGACAAACTGAGCAGCTCAAATACTGTTCACACCATACACTCCTACCTGTTGGGACTAGCTAGATAGATGGTCACAGCTCACAAAACATAATGGTAAAGTAGCGATGTAAAGAGAGCAGTATTACCGACCAGCTTGCTAGCACATTCAACTCGACCCTGTACTGATCTGTCCTCTATCTCTCTCTGGTAGATCTCTGACCCATAAACATCATCCTGCGTCACCCCCACCAGCAACGGGATACCCAAAGAAAACAACAAAATAAGACACGGTGGACACACTTTGTTGGCGCAGACCCACCAACTAACGCACAGCCAGCTAGCTGCTAGCTTAGCACAAACCTAATTAAGCTAGAGGCTAGTATAGACAACATGCATGCATCAACATAATATGCATATCACTTTTGTAAATGGTAACATGCCTAGATAGCTAGCTTACCTAGCTAGCTAAAAGTATCAATCGTGTAAAAGGAAGATCATCAGCAGAAAGGCATGCACAGTTACACGCAAGAAATTATCTGTTAATCAAATCACGGGTACTGCATATGCATGACAATTACTACACAACCACCTAACATTCTGAACTAAGAATTATCCGCAGCAGCAGAAGCAGTGGTAATATCCTAATTAACTAGTACCATGGATATTCCACAACGATCTGGAGTAGTTGTTTTAGACATATATAGGCTGCTCCAGTCTATATAGGGCCCATTTGGAATGCAATGTATTATATATACAAGAATTTGGATGCATGTCATATGCATGGCTAGTTTAATCATACAAGAATTAAACATGAAGAATCGTTTAGGCACTGAAATTTGCAGAAATTATTAAAGAAAAAGTCTGCACAATTTATCTTAGACACACACAGTACACACACACAGAGAGAGAGAGAGAGAGAGAGAGAGAGAGAAAGATCAGAATGCTTTGAAACATCTCAAAGGAAATGAAAATATGAGGTCTCAGCATATGTTTGAAGTCATCCAAAATATGGAGGAAGGAAAGGGATTCTATGGTAATTTTCAATCTAAAAAAAATCCTATAATTCAAAAAGGTTCTACAGGAAATATTCTATATAGTTAGCCTATGAAAAAAACTACACATGCATCTCTTAACAAGTCCTAAGTTTTAGAAATATAATGTTCCTCATTGTTGGATTACTACTGTGTAATAATGTTAAGTTTTCTAAGAAAAGCTTCTACACACCATTCATTAAATTGAGTGGGTAATACACAAAGACCAACAGTGTGGTGTTAAGAAGCAATGGCAACCCAACAGACCACAAATAAATTAAAGGAGAAGAGAACAAACCGAACAAGTGAACAACAGCTACAAGATCTCGAGGCACACATCAAAGATCTCCATACTGACTATATATACTCCCTCCGTTTCACAATGTAAACCATTTTAGTATTTCCCATATTTATTTTGGTGTTAATGAATTTAAATAGATATATATGTCTAGATTCATTAGCATCAATATAAATATGAGAAATGATAGAATGACTTACATTGTGAAAGAGGGGAAGTATATGTAGCCAAAAATGGAGGCAATGAACAACTCCCGCTGTACTCCAAATTAACACCGGAGCAGATCAACATTCTCGACAACTTTGGAGGATTGATTGGTACGACCAGTAAATTATGGTGAAGACATCCTCTCATGCTTTAAGATAATCGGTCCCATATTTGCCAAGCAACCTTGGTGAAAATCATAATTAAGACGTACTATCAACTCGCACTGAAGTTCTTCTTTGAAAATTCTGTCTTACATGTTGAGCCACCAATATCCATGAATGGAGAATCACCATGCGGCATAAGAAAATCATTCCTGAGACAAGAAAGCTAGCCACTGAGGGCAATCCCAACCCATAACACTAGACATATTTTCTATAAACTCCACATCATCAAAAAACTAGTACTAGACACTACTCTTCCAATGCAAACATCACTATTCCATACTTCAATTTAATGCTACTTATCTCACATGATGTCTTGGATGTTGTGTAGAAACCATATCTCATGCAAGACATGGTTTTCTTCTCTTTCCTCATTTATTCACTTGCCACATCATTTTTTGTTCTATGTGACAACTTATTTAATGTTATGGACACCATCCTAATCATTGGGTTGGGAATGCCCTGAGATACTAGACTACATTGACAATGTGTACTAGATTAATATTATTCGAGCAAACTTAATTAACCCAACATGACAGTTATTCTTCTTGTTGTCAGTCACCACCAATATTTGACCGATCATTAATTGGTAATTAAGTGAGATAATTAATTAGCAGACCAAACAGCAGCTAAGACCTGCATATCAGCGGTTCATTCTGCGTGCCATCCTACCCATTTGACCAAGAGGAAAGCGAGCATTGCGTACGTGGGGGTCACTATCTCATCTTGCGTGCCGGATCGATTGAGAGCAATATATCAGGGCTAGGTAGATCTTTTTCCCTCCACGTACGCACCTTTGCCAAAGCTGAACCCAAATCCCAAAGCGACCTTTCTTTTGTGCACTGATCTAACAAGCTATAGCTACTCGATCATCTGCACATATATGTGGCTTCTCTGCTTATTTGGGAAAAAAGACGATGTTCCCCTGCCTTAGCTGCCACTACTAGCTAGTATAGCCGAAAACATTTCCTGACAAAAACCCTTCCAAACAACTCCTGCTGTCTACCGTGGACAAGACCCTGCAGGGTCAAAGACAAGCTAAGAGTAATTAGGACTTATTTTCAAAAAGAAAGCCAGGGTTTTGAAGATACTACTTCGTAATTAGGACTTGAGCCTTAGGAGTTAGGCTTTAGCTCCATAATCCTATTTGCAAAAATTAAGTAGTAGCTACCAAGGGCACATTAGCTCTGCTCTAGGTTCAGCTCTACCCCTGAATAAAACATGAATATTTGCAAAGACATTGCCCAGCTGAGAAAAGACACAGCCTTTTGGTTGATTTGTATATGTACACATGTATATACAGAGGCATATATATATACACACAATTCCATGTCTTATCTTTGAATGGCATACCTAAAACAAAAGGACAAGCATCTTAAGTTTGCAAAAATTTTGTCTCCGTGACCACCAACCATCTAGCCTAGAAGTTCCCAAGAGAAAAAGAAAAATCAAGCTGCTATAGCTAGCAAGCAGCAAGCGAAGGGAAGTGACCAGTGAGTGGGGTTGATGAGTAGTAAAAGACCAGCAGTGGGGCTGGCTCTCTGGCTGGCCTGGCCTGGCCGGGGGGCTGGTCTTTGGAGGCGAGCTGAGCAAGGCCCCCTACGGTTAAAGCTCTCTCTCTGCGTGCACTGTGTCTGCATAGCCCTGTAGCTAGGGTTTGCATGCATGCAGCAAGCAGCTAGCTAAGCAGATGTACCCTTCGTATCTTTTGCCACGGAGAGACGTGGATGGTCCCCTGAGGCTACCACGATTCCTCCCCACATTTTCCTATCAAACTCATCTTCCTTTCATCTTTAGTTTCATCCGTTAGTTAACTTTGTGTATAGCTAGCTAGCTTAGCAACAAACCGGTAATTAGCTAGACTAGCTGTTCTCATACTGGAAAAGTAACCTAGCCTACAAATCTAGTAATTATGTAATTATATGCATGCACACACATGAACCGATTTCGATCGACAATGTAGCCAACTAGCTAGAGCAATAGATTGCACGCTGGCTATCCTTAGGTGTGATTATATGGTGTATGGCAGTTAAGGTTGATTATTATTAAGGGAGATGATGATGAACTGTGTAGTGTGGGCTGTGGCAAATGGATGTGTCTTGCATGGTACGTGACAGACGAGCAAATTGGACACACACGAGCAATGATACTCGTAAGATTATGTGCTTTGGAGAGCAGTATAGGGGAGTGGCCTACCAAATGCATAGCCTGTACCATTATCCTCATTTCGTTGATCACTCTTTCGTTTTTCTCTTCTGTAGCATGACTAATTCGATAGTAGGTACGTGCGCTAGGTACAGATCGAACCGTGAGTTTCTTAACTAGAAATGGGGAGAAAAGAAAATCAGCTACCTTAACTAGCTGCTACCAACCTAAATTCTGTAAGCAGATGCATGCATTTCATTAATTAACAGAATGCGATCGATGCATGCAAAGGGCGGTTGCTCCTCGTGGTATTTTAGTCGTCAAACTGATTCTCCCCATGATCTATTGTATATTTTGAGCTATTTTTCAAAAAAAAAAAGAATCACAAAAGCTTAATTAAGTGTAACACAAAAGGCAAACATATTGCAACTGCGTCAATTCGTTTTTTATTAAGAAGGAGAAATATTCACCTGAATGTCTTCGGAAGGCCGTCGTCCATATCGCGAAAAATCAGTGTGTAACCGACGGTCCTGACGAATTCTACCTGTGAAAAAAATGGTTCCAATGTAGTGATTGCACGTGTACGTATAAGTAGTTAAGTACTGCAGCATACAGCAGACCCATTGCATTTGCATATGTACAATTCACCTGGCGCTACAGTATGCACACATATTACCTGGTGGAGGATTAATTGGACCTTGTTCCTTTGCAGCTGACGCATGTGTGTACAGTCAACCTGTCGCCGGCCCTTAAGAGGCTGGTACATCTGTGTTTGCAGTGGACTTCGAGCTGGGCCTGCAGCCTGATGGGCCGACTTGTAGGCTCATCAAGAGACAACATGCATCGATGGTTCCATCCATGCCAGGCGAGGCGACTGGCACATCCTATCTTAATATAAAGTTATCCCCACTAACTCTTTAAGCTTTATCGGTGATATGGGTCCGGGGGTATCATGTTTAGAGGGAGGAGGCTGCCCGCAAATGCCACGTGGCCCTCCCCCGAGGGGAGTGAGGCCCAAGGTGGGGAGGCGGCCACTTCTTCCCAAAGACTAATCGGAGGAGGCTGCCCCCCAATGCCACGTGGCCCTCCCCCGAGGGGAGTGAGGCCCGAGGTGGGGTGGCGGCCACTCCTTCCCAAAGACTAGTCGGAGGAGGATGCCCCCAATGCCACATGGCCCTCCCCCGAGGGGAGTGAAGCCCGAGGTGGGGTGGCGGCCACTCCTTCCCAAAGACTAGTCGAAGGAGGCTGCCCCCCAATGCCACGTGGCCCTCCTCCGAGGGGAGTGAGCCCGAGGTGGGGTGGCGGCCACTCCTTCCCAAAGACTAGTTGGAGGAGGCTGCCCCCCAATGCCACGTGGCCCTCCCCCGAGAGGGGTCGGGCCCGAGGTAGGGCGGCGGCCACTCCCTGGCCGAGACTAGAGGGAGGAGGCTGCCCCAAGTGCCACGTGGCCCTCCCCCGAGGGGGGATCGGGCCCGAGGTAGGGCGGCGGCGGCCTCCTCCTATGACTAGGGGTCGGGTTCCCCTGACCACCTCTCTAGGTCGCCACATGCGATGGGTTAGATAGCCGTCTCCAAGCGCTCACCTACCCGCTTTTATGGCGACCTAATGGTTGCGCCACGCCGCATTTAATGTGGCATGCAGTGCACTTAACCGATCTGTGACCGATTTGTGACAGGTCCGTGACCGGTCGAATGACCGATGGGACGGCGGCTGTGTACCCTCGCCCTGTCAGTTTGTCAGGCGGCGTGCGGCGTGCTCCGTCCCATCCCATCATAATAATGAGGGGCTTCACAGCCTCTTACCCTGGTCAGAGCTGCTCCAACCACTCTGAACTGACCCGGGTTCCCGTTTCCTGGTGCAAACGAGAACCCGGAAGTCTTCACCCATTAAATGGTGAATGACATGGGCGCCCCTCGTGTCAGGCGGCATGGTGTGGTAGGCCCCACGACTGAGACGACGTGTATGCGGCTTCCAAGGTAAGGCACAAGACATGTGATTAATATAGAGAATATTTTCCCTTCTCCCTAGGTAGCAGACGCAGCACATGTAGTATCCCCTTAGAGTATAAAAGGAGGACCATACCTAGCGGGAAGGGGATCGAACTCTGGATCCCCGAGCCAAAGCTTCTCTAACCCTAGCTTGTACGTCGGAGATTCAGAGGATTCACAAGCACAGAAGAATCATCATACAAATAGGAGTAGGGTATTACGCTTCATAGCGGCCCGAACCTGTATAAATCCCTTGTGTCTCTTTTGTCTCAAAAACCTCGGATCTCACCCGCTGCCCCCGGCCGAACTCACGAAAGGGGGATCCCACGATCTCCCGCTAGAGAGGATCACTCCTCCACAAGCTTAATATGCAAAAATGCCACATCATCATCCACTAACAAGATGCCACATCATCATCCACTAATCAACAAGATGCCACATCATCATCTACTAACAATCATCACATTTAAACATTATGCAAACATGCTATATCTTTATAGTTTTTATAATTTAAGAGCTTTTTAGATACAAACATGTTAAATTATCATCCAACATAATTCACATAATGTTTCAATGTATATCTTTATTATGTTTTATAATATCCTATATACTTATATAGTTCATCCTCACTTAGTTAGTGATTAAATGATTAATCTATGGTCTAAATTATCTTTATCCTTTTTTCCTCTAATTAAGTCATACCACATCAATTGTTTTTAGCCTTTAGATGATTAATCTACGATCAAAACTATCTCCCTACTTTTCTTCTTCCATAAAGTCATACCACCTTACTTTTTACGTTTAAATCATTATTCTACATACTATTTAAATTTAAATTATCATAAACCACATTAATTTACTTAATATGATGTTACCTAGCTATTTTACACGCTATTTTTTTCATTGTTATTATACTAAATTCCCACAGCAATACGCGTGGTTTCACCTAGTGGTAATACTGATGCGTGACACAGCCGGCCGCACAGCACAGGTGTACATCGTGTAGCAGCTAGCATCGCATTATCATTGCAGGATAGAGCAGTAGTGGCGAGCTAAACCCTCTCCTAGGTTTTCCAACGCAGTCGGGCCATAATAAACCAACTGGCTTGGAACCTTGGATCCCGACCCGACCTCCCGTTCGGCAGCTTATTTTTTTTAAAAAAAAAAATTACGCAGTACAACACAGACACTTATAACAGACACTTATAACGCACGTGCACTCACCCCTATAAACGCACGCACGCACGTAAACCCTACCCCTATGAGCATCTTCAAAGACTAGGCAGACAAATCCTAGAGATTGACGAAGTCACCATAGGAACCCTCGAAAATTCGCTCCCATGGAGAGTCGAACCCAAGACTGGGCAGGCAAATCCTAGAGATTGACGAAGTCGCCACAGGAATCCTGGAAAATTCACGTGCTACTGAGACTCTTGTAACCACTAGGCTACCGACCCTTTCGCCGTTCGGCAGCTTCTGAGCTTAATTACTACAGTACCATCTGTCCAGCCAATTATAGCACCCGCTTGCACGCGAGCAGAGACATTTCTGCATCACACATGTTAGTATGTTATTGACAAACTGTGATGACCAGCCATGAAAATGCACTTGCAATCCACCACAGGGATAAATGTTATTATGTTAAGGATGCCATGAAAATGCACTTGCAATCCACCACAGGGATAAATGTTATTATGTTAAGGATGGTTTCCTGCCAATCAGTCAACAATATCTACGATGCTACCGAGATATTCTCCAGGGCAAGTTTTTAAGCATTCCTACATCAGAACTTGGACGAGTAACTCGTCAAATAACATGTTGCAACTATCAGCCCACCAGACGGAGTACATGATCAGATCCAGCCCTTCCTGATTCGAGCCCATGCAAGGGCAGCTATTAGGGCACCCCCTAAATGAGAAGTACCTGATACCTGACCTTGCCCCTAAAATATAAACAGATATCAGCCTCTGTACAATTTTTTTTTGGGGAAAAGGAAGTATATATAAAAAACATAAATTAGATAAATGTTATCATCAAGAAGAAAGATGTAAAACATAGAATTTCAATTAGCCAGGAAAGGGTACATTCTAGAAACAGAAACATCACATGGAAAAATCAGTAAAATATTCCTAGCCACCCTAAATGTGAATATCAACTTTTTAAAAAATATCAGGTTAATTTAAGACCAGAGCTACTGCAGGCAGGAACTTCACAGAGTAAGCGATTCACAAAAATCCCAAAATTGAAATAAAAATGAAAGTAGCAGTGTCCAACAGCTGTACTGTAATGCATCTGCTGAACCAGCACACTACCACAGTCAAAACTCATGGAAAAGCAACAGGGTAGCACCAAAAAACCAAAAGGAGCACTTATTACATTAGCAAATCCACATGAAAAGAAGTCACATTTTAATTTACTGCATACCTTCACCCTCAGCAAATCAGCACCGATCAAAATAGCCCCCTGAAAAGTCAAAGAGTTTTTGTTTTACATCATAGCAACCATGCTTAACAGAAAGTTTTGAAGAAAACAAGCTTCTCACCATAATTGCAGCTGGAATCGGAATGAAGAAGTAAAGATAGACTAGTTTCTTTGGATACAAAAAGATGTCAAGAAGGATAACTGCATTAACAGCAGCACTTGCACCCTGATTCACATGAATAGAGTGGGTTATGTTTTGGGTGTAACAAGTAATAACTTAGTACTAGTACATAGAGATGGCAACGGGGAATCCCCGCTGGGGAATACATCCCATCCCTGTCCCTGCGGGCCACAAATTTCCCCACCCCCGTAAACTGCAATCAGGAACAATTTTCCCATCACACCCCACGCGGGGATTTCCTCATGGAGGGCCCGTTTAAAACAACATATAAATCTCAAATCGAAATGTAGTTAACAAATAATATCCACACTTTATATAAATATACTAGCATATATCCACTAATCCACATGACAACAACACAAGATCTTCATCCACTAATTATGGCTCAATTGGACCTTTAGGCATACATAATTTGCAATGGACTTGGATCCCTATCTCGATTTTTAATCGGGTCTCCTCACGAAGGATGGAGATGGGAAACGGAAGATCATCCCTGCCCCTGCTAGACCCAAGGGGGCATAAGTTTTTCCACATTTAATTTCCCATGGAGAATCAGTTGCAACCATCCCTGTCCCCTGTGGGGGAACAGGGAACGAGGCTCCATTGACATCTCTGAGTACAGTAGCAAACAGGACATCCCTTTGTTGGCTATATATACATTAAATTAAACTATCATAGCGATTCAAATTTGCAGTATTGTTTTTTAATTAATTATTTGGGTGTATAAGATGAAAACATTAGTAGGTGGGAAAAAATCGCTGCCATCAGACTACTGATGTGATTATGTCATAATAATGCTTGTTTTCTGAATATCAGCGTAAAGTGAACTGCAAGAACAAGAAATCAATAAATCACATACAAGCGCAGGAGTTCTTGAATTGTCCCATCCGCCATAAAACTGCAAAATAAATATTACATATTAGATTAGGGAGATTATTGCAAAATCATAAATATTGAACCCTTTTCATGCAGGATATGTCCCACACGAGTGCCAATACCAAGAGGCTGGTTGGCATCTAGTAGCTAGCAGCGAACTACCAGGTACTAGCATTTTCACAGGTTAGCTTTTTCTTAACAAGAAATCACGTTGACATAGGATTTTGTTTCAGAATTGGATGACATAGGACATCCTGGTCCAGGATTAGAAATCCTGGTTCCCTGATGCATAAGAATTCACATCATATCCAGGCTTACCTGTCTTCGTGGAGCTAGGAAGGCTTTCTCTAGCAAGAAGAATGCAGATCCAGCAAGTGCTCCTGCTACGTACAACTTCAGTAGAAAAGCAGGACCAAACATGTTGGAAATCTGATTCACAAAGGCAAAAAAAAAAGCAATTCAGCACATGCAATATAAGTAATAAATGGCCAATAGAAAATCAGAGTATGATATATATATATACTAGTCCCTTCATTTGGAGAACGAATCTTAACTCCACTAAACATGATAAATAGAAATACTAAAATTAGAAGGGAATGGTTAAATGCTATTGATTTTTTTTTTATAAAATGGATAAACCGTATCTATTACATTCAAGTCATGGTAGACATCGAATTCCCATGGCAAATCATTGCAGGATCTCTCTACCAAGCTGGCTATTCATCAGACCTGAAAAACAGCCTCACATCTTCTCCTGCATGGTGCCTTCATCAGTCATCAATGCATACAACTCTGATTGGCTCGGTTGAATAACTAGCACAGGAAATGCCAATAACCTCTCTGTGTGTCTCTGGACTGATGGAGGGGGACTTGCTAATGAAGTATTATAACTCTTCATTACATGTGACATCTCTGTGAATTGATTGGAGTTGCAGAAAACTAATGATAACAAAGAATTGTTTTACAAACTTCAAGCCAATTTTTATTTTTTTTACAAGAGAAAAAATATAGATCAAAATTTGATTGGTCAAATTCAATTATGTCAAAAAAAATTTGCTAGATCAAATTCAATACTCCACTACCAAATATATTACTCTTTCTTAATTTTACATGGTCAAGTTCACCCAGCATGAATCATGCCGACGAGTTGGTGATAATTCAGACTTGCTTGAAATATTCAACAAAAGATGCTGGTATTCAGATGAGCATATATTATAGCAACAAGATCATGTCTTGGATCAAGTGTTAGATGATGTTTTTAGTCTACACTCAACTTATGATTCTTTGACTGATTTGATAATTCAAAACAGCTATAATTCAGGTGTTTCAGAAAGCAAACTAGGAATAGTAATGATTTCCACTATATTGACAAGTCACCATATCAATTCCTTTGTTTCTATTTAGGATTTGAGAATGCATAAAATTGCACATAGGTGCATAGAAGGACAAACTAATCCTTTTTACTTGTCGTTTAGGACATCAACATAGTCACCAATGCACTTGTTTGATCATTGTTTTTTTTTTTCTAATCATATATCTATAAAGATTACTGAAGATATAACTACATGAAAATGTATTTTTCATGAAAATCTGCTGATTTCATTTGCACACATCAAATCTTAATATTTTGATATTAAAATGTTATCTATTTGATAATGGAGGGAGTACAGACTTCTGCATTGTAATAACAAGAGAGAATGGTGAGCAGCTGAACATCTTACACTTGATCCGAAGAAGTAGAGACCGATCATATTGCTGATGAGGTGACCACTCTCTGCGTGGCTGAAGGCATTCGTGAGCAACGTGTGTAACCTCCCGCTTTTGAAGTTATCAAGAGAAATCTGCTCATCAAACAATAATCAAGCCACACTTAATGAACCACTTCTGAAACAAAAGCAGAAGCTCTTCGACTGATCACTAACCATAAAATGCCTCCTCATGAAGCTAGGATCAGCCAGGTGCCATAGCATGAACACGCCCACATTGGCGCCCACGAGCATCAACACTGCCCCATCGGCGGACGGCAACCACTTCGCCCTTCATTGAACATCAAAACCAAACCAAAAAAAAATCACTAAACCACCACGAAAATCCCCCATTTCAGATCATACCAACCGAAACCTCACCAGGACACGCCGCTAAGGAACATGGACGAGGAGGGGAACCACCCCGAGGACCTGCGCCGCTGCAGCGAGAATAGCTCGAGCGAGCCAGCCTCGCGCGCGGCCATCAGCCACCGCGCCGCGGCGGCCCGGGCGGCTGCCGCGGCCGCGGCCGCCGCCGCGCTCACCGGCAGGAGCGAGCCAGTGCTGCGCCATAGGGGGAGGCGGGAGGGCGAGGCGGCCGCGGGACTGGATGGGGCGTGGAGGAATCGGTGGTGGGGGTTTGGTTGGGGTTTAGGTCTCGGGGCGGCGCGGAGGCGTAGGGCTTGCTGCGCGAGGAGCGACTGGAACTGCAGCAACCTCCTCCCCGTCGCCATTCCCGCCGCCTACTCTTCGCTCCGCCGCCGTCTCCTCCGCCTCGGGCTTTCCCGGCGGCGCGGCCGGTGGCTTTGCGCTCTCCGGTTGATCAGCTCCAATTTCTCAACTTCCGGCTTCGGGAAGGACACAGAAGGGGGAATCGCTGGGCCTACTGCTTGGGCCGCGGCCCATCAAACGTCCACGACCGCTTTCCCCGCACGTAGGCCGTTGATTTCTCGATCGAACGGCTGCTGCTGTCGCGATAGCGTAGCCGACGCAGAGAGAAGGTTTTAAGGGTAGGCGGCGCCGCGGCGGAGTGGGGCTCAGCTCGAGGACGACGATGGAAACCTTCCCGGCGGCGCGAGAGCGGGGGAGGAGAGCGATGTCGAAGCGGCAGGGTCCCCCGAAGCATCAGAACCGCTACGCGTGGAAGCCCAACCTCGGGCAGAAGATCAACGAGACCGTGAGTCCTCGAGCCGCCTCCCTCTCCTTCTTTATCCTCTTTTTTTTCCACTCCTGAGTCTCAAAGCTGGAATCCTCGCCGTTGCAGGAGCCCGGCGGCAGGTTCCGGCCTTTGTCGGAGATCACTGGCGTCTGCCAGCGCTGCAAGGACCAAATCGACTGGAAGAGAAGGTCGGGAGTCCCCTTCTGTAGTCGTCGTTAATCTTAGCTCGTAATTTTAGCTTCTTGGCCTCTCGGTCCGATCTGTTTGTCTCTTCTTGGCAGATACGGGAAGTACAAGCCTATCGTTGAGCCGGCAAAATGGTACCTTCTCTTGGCCCTTTTTCGTAATTATCACACTCACTCGATTGATGGAACTATGGAGGAGTGGGCAGTGATGGATGCTGATAGTTCTCGTTTGGTTTTTGCAGTCAGAAGTGTGGGAAACGGAACGTCCGACAGGCGTATCACAACGTCTGCACGGGTGAATTTCGGCTACTCCACCATGTCGACTTTTGCTATGATGGTGTTGATGTTGTCACTGATTTCTCTGTTGCATATGCTCAATGCAGCTTGCTCCAAGGACCTTGGGATTTGCGCCAAGTGCTGCACTTGTGTTAAAGCGCTTGTCGGAAGGTGATCCCTGCTTGTTTACTATGTTGTGGTACTAGTGTTAGCATAACCAAATGATATCCTAACTTTGAAACTTAGGTGGCTAACAATTTTCTACCATTTTCTAGGGATCTTAGTGAACAGGAGAGTGAGCGCAAGGAACTAGAGGAGGTTCGGTTGTGTTATATTTGAATGGAGATGGTTGTGAACGTTTTCTTTTGTGCTGACTAGTAAATTATTTTGTAGGCCATAAGAGGTGCTAGGGAGAGGGAGAGGCGCACACTTCTTCGCCTTGTGAGTACTTACTATGGCATATTTTTAATGATATATCTTTATCTGATTAGGTATAGCGAATGTTTGTCTTCAAGGGATGCCTAATCACAATATATGTTTCCCATGATATCTGTAGGCAGCACTGCAAGAAATTAGAACAAAGATTTTGTCATAATTGTGTTGTTTGATTTATCATTTGAAAATAATCCCCAGTTCACCACAGTACTTCGCATATACCCTTGAATTTTTCCCTTTTATGTGTTTCTTTGGACGCATCGTTATTTTGGACAACTTAAATTATGGAGATCTCTAAATTATGTGTATTCTAGTATTAAGGTGCCACTGCCTTTGTTTCGATGTCCAAGTTGAATGAATTAATATTATGCACCTTCTCTTCTTGTGCTATTCATGGTTTTTGTTGTTCCAATATGTAGCATTAAATGTGAATAGAACTTTGATTGTTTTAAATTCTTGTACACAATTGTTTGCTCTGGCATCAGTGGTTCGTTTAACTGTAAGGATTCTTTACAGGTCTTTATCTGGAGTTCTATTATATTGCTATACATTAAATCTGAGCATGTGAATATAAATGGCTGGTCCATGTTCTAAAGTTTCACCTGTCTTGAAACATTTTGACCTGTAATTACTAATTAGTAGTATCAGTTAAGATTGTTTTATACCCCGCTCCCTGTAGAATGTAAATATGATCTGTTAATTTAGCTTTTCAGGTATGGAAAAAGAAAAACATAGCATGCTTGCTTAGAATGGTTGCAATATCAAGATCCATCGTACATGAGATGTACTATTATTATTATTATTCAGCTTTGGAACATCAATTCTTAAACAAACTGGTTGCCAAACTTTTGACTTGAAATTGTCGAGATGAAAGTGCATTAAGATTCCAAATTATCATGGTACCTTATTGGAACTGAAGCCTTAGCTTATTATTCTAATTTTCATTTCGGTAACCAAATTGAAATCATTTTTTTTAGAATTGCTGGTCCATTTAGTTATTTGCGTGAACTAGTAATTCCATGCATATTTATTAACATCAACATTTTGTTGCAGATGAACAAAGGTGGCGGGGAGAGCGGACCGTCGGTTCCAAAGATTGCTGACAGAAGTCGTGAAGGGGACATTTTCCCTGCTGCATCCCTTGACGAATATGCTGAACAAGCTAGACAGCAAGATGATTCAGATGAAGAAGAAGCGAGGGATTTTGTAAAAGATTAATTTTAGAACTCAGAAACCTTTTCTGTTGCAAAAGGATTTATATAGCCTTATGTGGTGATTTACATTACATGGTGGGTAATCCCACCCACTGCGGAAAACAAGTGTATTAGTTTTGGCAGATATATTTCCGTCTATCAGATGTTTATCAGTGTGTGCTCCCATTCCGTCTGTGCTTGTTCAAACTGAAGAATTGGAAAGTAGCATATATTGCGGTTTTTCCGGTTTACATGTCTTTTCCCCATAATGCAGCTTATCGGTGTGTCCGGAACTCCGGATCAGCTTTTTTATTATTATTATTATTCGGAGGAAAAGCTCTTCTGTTCTTCTCTCTTTTTTACCAACTTATTGCGTGCATGATGCCCTTGAAGATGTTCTCTGTTCTGTTTTCCCCCATGCCAAGCGAGGTTGTTTTATTCATGTTTACGGTTTCATTAAGCGGGCTGCCAAAGTTTTCGTATACATTGAAACGTAAGAATAAGTACTACTATTATTACTAGCAGGGTCTTCCTTCTTGTAGCTCGGGTTCAGTACCCAAAATCTTGCCCACGTTTGCTACTGTCATGTCAGAGCATGGCCAAGACATCAAAACCTTCCATAACAAAACACGCAAAAACAGTAAACAAGTGTCTCGGCATCGTCCGCCGCCCGGTGCCGTTGTGTGCATTCGTCTCCCATGATCCCATCCCGTCAGCGTCGAGACATGGACCAGACTCTCTCCGCTAGTGCATCACCTGTTCCTCCTCTCCCCTTTCAAACAAAAGAAAACAAACGAGATCTCATCCGAACAGTAGAACCCACCACGTAACGTTACTCTCATCTCGTGCCAAATCAAAGCAAGGCAGGCAAGCAAGAGGCCGTTCGAGCGGCGGGGACGATATGCAACGGCCGGCCCAATCGAGATCGGGAGCGGGGAGGGGGAGTGGTGCGGCCGGCGGGTGCCCTGCACGTGAGCGACGCAGCCGCTGCGTCCGGATGCGCGGCGCCCGTCACGCGCGCTCCCGCACGTTCCCGACGTCGCGCCCTCTGCCTGCGGCCGCGTGTCTCGCCAAATGGGCCCCGACAAATCCAAGCCGCTGATACACACCGATCGCTTTCCCCGAAATGCCCTCCCCAAAGTTGGAACCCTTTTTGGTTGCCGGCACACTGCCCGCACCACCGGTGGTTGGCACGGGTTGGATTTGGACCAGCTGTGACTATTCCGGCGATCGAGTGGTGTTCTTGATTATAAACCTTTGAGTTTCAAGAACCTTTTCTTTTAGTTTATAAACCCCTTAGTACATGACTGAAGTTTTATGATGCTAAGCAATATGACTCCACTAGCATACGTGTTGATTTAATTTTAAATAATATAGTTAACACTTAAGATCTTAACGAGAAAGAAAGGGACTATTCAGCAGGCGGACAACCATGGCTATGGGCCTATGGCTATGCTGCCGCTGTGGGCGCGCACGGCAATGTTGATGTCGAGTATAGCACACGCACAAATCTAACAGCCGAACAAACCAAAATGGTAAATATGCATCCGTGCATTACGACGTAATCTTTTAAAAAATTAAAACACATCTAAAAACCTAAAACTATTTAATTATCAAACTATTCACGTGATGAGATGGAAAGCGCTCGAGTAATAGAGAGCAATCAACTATATCGATTCTAGACTTTAAGTTTTGCATGGATTATTGCCCCATGAACAGTGATGGCCCACCACCGTCCAAAAAAAGTTTTTAAAGTGGTGATATATAGGTTTCTAGTTAGAGAAAACGACAAAGGTTATGGTCACATCGTTAAAAATTTCATAACGATATCTTTATTTTTTCGGGCAATAGATATAACGGTTACATTGTCATTTAATAAACATTTTAGTGGTAACATGGTTCACGTCATCTTATTTTGCACTTCAATTTAGCGCGCAAATAATAGACGTGGATCAAATTACTTGGCAACCAGGGGCAGCATAAACAAAGCTGACTCCAGAGTGAGGGCATTTTGGTAAACTCCGGACAGAAAGGCAGGCGGAGTCATCCACAGTCCGCACCATTCCCCCGGCGCTGCAAGCAATAACATGCCCAAAAGAGCACACAACCTTGGCTGGAGGCGGCGGCAGGGCGAATCTCCTTATCAGTCCGGGATAACCCCAAGCTCTCTCTCCCCCTCTCCCCCTCTCCCCCATCCCTTTCCCCACTCACCAGTATCCACCACCACATCTCGCAAGGCCAAAAGCCCTAGCCACCGTAGTAGTAGCTAGTAGCTATAGCGAGGTAGAGAGAGCGCTCTAGATCTCTCTCTCGCGGGGCGCTGGGGAGATCGATTCGGCGATGGCGACCAAGGGGAATAAGCTCGGGGAGGTAATGTGGGAGCACCGGCTGCAGGCGGCGGCCGTGGTGGCGCTGGTGGCGGCCACGGTGGTGTCGATCTCGGCCATCGGGCCCAGGCTCGGCGCCGTGGTCTCCTTCTTCTGGCCGCTGCTCGTCTCCACGGGGTTCTTCCTCGTGGCCGTGGCCGTCCTGCTCCGGATCTCGCCGCCCCCCTCCAGCACCATCGACGAGTCCGGCAAGGAGCTCATCGACTTCGTCGCCGGGTGCCGCCCGGAGCACCACCCCCCGGAGGCGGCGGAGGCCGCCGTGGACGTGCCTCCGGAGCCGGAGATCTAGAAAATCGAGGGTGGCGGGCGTGGCGCGGGCGGGCGGCGGAATCAGCGGCGCCTCGTCGCCGGGCGGCGGTGGGGTTGTGTGGGGTAATCGCCAGCACGGGCCCACCTGGAAGTGCGTGCCACCCCCGGTGTACGGTGCGGCCGTGGGCTCTGTGTTAGCGTAGGATTCCGCCTCCGTTGTGGTCCGGGGTGTACAATACCATTCTCAATAAAAACATGGCATAAATTCGTCCTAGTACTTATTACTACTCGGTGTCGACTTCCATTATTGATCGCGTCTTGCTTTGAGTTGATGCAACGCAGCTTCGCCGTAACGCCATGAAGAGTATGCGAGTCTGCCAATCTTCCTCGAGCCTCAAAATTCTCCTCTTCATCCCGCTTTAGAAAGCTAGATTCACTCATCGAGAGCTAAAAGCAAAAGAAATGGTGCAATTGTAAATCTCATTTCGCATCATTGATGTTCCGTGAGAAAAAGCTATAAAGACGGAAAAGAGAAATGGACCGGTAATAGGCCCTTTCGGCGTAATCGGAGACCGACACTCTTTCGGTGTTGAGTTACTAAACCGGTCACTCAGCCGTCCAGTTTTGCTCGTACGCGACGCCGGTTCGGACGGTCACGGACGCACGTTTCTCCCATCGTTGTCGCCGTAGTAGGACCCCGTCTTACTAAATTCTCATCTGTTATCGAGCGGACGCAGGCCTGATGGTCACTGTCACGAGGCTGAACTTGATACGGTTTTTATAAAGGAAGACGAGGCCGTCATGCTATATTCTCTGGTGCATAGGTCAATGCGTCTGACGTGGCCACCGCGTGCTCTGGTCGGGTGCTTCCGTGGTGCTGACGTAATGGTCTCTTTGAGCTTTGGATTCCATGGTGACATTTCTTGGCAAAATGAATTTAGTTGGGGCATTTCTTTTCTTGAATATTTTTTTCTTGAACAGGTTGAAGCAGGTTTTACTAGCTACGTAGTTATATGCTAATGAGCCAATTTTATTGATTAACTGACACCGAGAGGACGATAGGAGAAGGTGACCGGACACCGAAAAATGCACAAACATTTTTCGTCTCGAATGGATTTGAATATGGTCACGATGGATGTGAAGTTCTGTAGTTAGTAAATACTCCATCCGTCCTAAAAAAACGAATCTAGAACTGTCCAGATTCATCATATCCTAGTACGATGTTTGGTTATTCTTTTGGAACGGAAAAAGTATGTATTTTCCAGTAACTTGAAAGACACACATGCACACACGTCACCGCGCACGCACATCACAGTCACACATCCTGGTGAACACGCTAACACACGCTCAAACAGAAGAGGCGCGTAACTATGACATCAATAATAAATTCTAATTGATAAAGCTATAACTCGTGCACAATATCTATAGACGTTAGGATTTAAAACCTTAGCAGACAAGATTATGCACCTATGACATCACTAACACATCATCGATGGTTCCTGGTTAGAAAACTATCAACAACATAACAAACATATTTTTGTCTCGAATGGATTTGAATATGGTCATGCTGGATGTGGAGTAGTTAGTAAATACTCCATCCTTAAAAAAAACGAATCTAGAACTGCATATGTCCAGATTCGTCATATCCTAGTACGATGTTTGGTTTTTCTTTTGGAATGGAAGAAGTATGTCTTTTCCAATAACTTGAAAGACACACATGCACACACGTCATCACGTACGCACATCACAATCACACATCCTCGTGAACACGCTAACACACGCTCAAACAGAAGAGGCTATCGGCGTAACTGCTACAACTTTTACGCAATATCTATGGACATTAGGATTTAAAACCTTAGAATACAAGATTATGCACCTATGACATCACTAACACATCATCGATGGTTTCTAGTTAGAAAACTATCAATAACATAGCAAACATATTTTTGACAATGTTATCCTACTAAATTTTGGTGTTACTTGTGGTGCTTCACAGTTAGCCAAATGCCACCTAAATTTCCAAGACCACCAAATGTATTTTATACAGTGATATCTTAAAAAAATGATAATTTTGAAAATGTCCACCACTAAATATAGTACCGCAATTATTAAATGTTCTGACTAGGTATAGGTACTACTTGTTGTAGCAGTGAGGACTAGGTGTCATACCTCCTATTCGACCAAGACACAACTTCAGGCCTTGATGGGCATATTCCGGAGTTTCAAAGCAGGTGACAAAAAAAGAGTTCAAGTTGCTATGGACGGAAACATGTTAATTGGGCAAATAGTATTCAAGCTTGTTATAGAAAGGCAAGCGGTGCGTGGAGGATGGAGAAGAAGCTTGGTGGCTACGTTACCCAGCAAGAATATTCTCTTACAAGTTCCCTAGGGTTTCTAGTCCTTTGGATTATCCATGTAACTTCGCATGTAACTACCATGGCTATATAAGCCGATCTGATTATATAGCAACACGATTTATACTTTACTGAAATAGCGACCGTGAGTGTCATTTGACTCATATCAAGCTCATCTCGTTACAAGGATAGGCGGGGGAAACACTTCCTCATCTATCCCCATTATGTTCATGACGTTGGGTCACAACTCGGAGAAGACTACGCGTCGGATGTCTGGAGAATAAAAAAAACTGGACACACCCCAGTACCTACCATTGTTGCATGCACCGAACGAATCTGCCCTATCGATTTCATCAGTGCTTATTCCTACATGATTACTCTCACCACTCTCTCTCCTCTATGACCACTTTATCAACAACCTATAAACAATTTTTCCTCTTAAATTCTTTATCTGATCTACCATCTAATTATGTCGTTATACTTATAGCAATTAAATCTTTACAATAAGATGTCACATGAATATATTTTGATGAAAAATATATATATGTTCCAACTAGTGAAATTTGATGTTTCATACGAGGGAAGCAAATGTTTCACATGAAATTCGAGTTTGTTGCAGATTTTAAGTTTTCTTTGTTGCGGTATTTGTTTAATTTTAATGTTGCACATGGTGTTGTTTTGATGGTTTAATAACTATTTTCTTGTGTTTCACTTATTCATTTGAAATGTTCCACATGGTATTCTTGGGATATTTCAGCAAATGTTTTATAATGTTTCAACAGTTATAAGTTGATGTCATGTATAATGTAAAACTATTTTAGTTAGGATTTAACAATATTATTTTCCTTATTTATTTGCTCTTCTACATGTGTAGGAACATGTATACGTAAATATCTAGATCATTCAATTCTATCGGCTAAATAGTGTCGATACGTGCAACACAGTAAAATGCTTGTTGAAACATTTTGCTCCTATGTATAAAACATCAAATCTAAACAATTGAAACATATACATACTTTTTATTAGAATATAGTCAAATGATATGTCATTGTAAAGATTTAATCATAAGAAACATAATTGTATAATAAAATTATAGATTAGATAAATTGTTTAGAAGAAAAATTATTTTAAACAAGGAGGTGGGAGAGATAAAAAGCTAATAGTTGGTTACGTCATATCCATTGCATGCTGCAGCTCATCACGTCACATCCTTCCATGCTTTGTTGCATGCTGCCATTATCTCCACCATAAATAATCCATTGTCGTGCTACGTTTTGCTCGCTCCGATGGAATGTTCGATTTTTTGTCGGGCGTCGGATTTCTGATAAGAAGCATTTTCGTCACAACTCACAACACAACCTAAAAAAAATAGCAGTCCAAAAGTGTACCATAATTTAGAAATACAAAATTTGGTAGGGCTGGCTTAGGCAACCAACCAACCCAAGCCAACCAAAGAAGCCCTCAAATCTTTGTCTCGGCCCATAATGGCCAGCGTTTATGGCTCACTTCTAATGGGCTGTGGCCCACCTGAAACAGAAGAGTATCGTGTAGGCGTATATGCCCACTCGTTAAAAAGTGGCCACTCTCTGACAAGTGGGCCACATCGGAACACTCTTGACTCCCCTCCACCTCCTTCCGCTTTCGCCTAT
Organism: Oryza meridionalis; assembly: GCA_000338895.3. Taxonomy (NCBI): domain Eukaryota; kingdom Viridiplantae; phylum Streptophyta; class Magnoliopsida; order Poales; family Poaceae; genus Oryza; species Oryza meridionalis. Next base: position 32,030,312 of record CM002524.2, on the reverse strand, counting down.
CCGCCGTCTCCCCCCTCCCCCTTCCTCGGCTCCTCGCCATCTCGCGCTCGGCCGCCTCTCTCCCTGCTTAAACCCTCTCTTCGTCTTCTCCAAGCAAAACCAAAACCGAGCCCACTCACCGAGGTCCTCTCCCCCTCCTCTCGCGGGGCCACCACGCCATGGACGGCGTCGCGAGGTCGCGCCTCGTCGTCCCGCTCCTCCCCAGGATCTCCGCCCGCTCCTTCTCCGCCGCCTCCCCCGCGTCAGAGCCAGCGGCGGCTGCGGCCGCCGTCGCCGCCTCCGACGCGGCCGCCGCCACGGACTACTCGTCCTCCGCGGGCGATCCCTCCTCCGCGCCGCCCCCGCCGACCCGCAAGCCGCTGGGCCTGCTCAAGGGCGGCGTCCTCGCGGTTGTCGCCGCCGCGTTCGGCGCCACAGGCTACGTCAGCTATGGTGCGATCTCTGATCCCTAAAACTCCTAGATACCTCTCAGCCCTGCTACTTCGCATTGCAGTGTTTCTACTACCATTCTCGATTTTAAAGTGGGCGGGGTTCGGTTTGGTGCTGTGCGTCTGATTCGTGCTCGTGTTTTTGTCTTGTGTAGCTTATTCTCTGGATGAAATTGATCAGAGGACGCGGGAGTTCCGGAAGAACTCGAAGCAGCCCATCCGTGATGACCTGTCCGGTTTTGAGGTAATATGGTAGCATGTCAATATGTCATGTTTGGGTGTGTGATAACTTGTCGCTAGTTGGTTAGTAGCGTGACTGCATAAGTAAGCAGTGATGCCCTTGGAAATATGACCGCATAATTCTGATTTCCTGTGTAAAAAAACTTGGTTTCATGGGGTGAATATTTGTACACAGCTATAGGATAGTTGAGATTTGGGCATCTGAAACTAAAAGTTATTCTAGTACGACACAAATATGTTTTATTGTAGACCTGCATTCTGAGAGTCTGGGTAAAAGCTAAATTTCTGAACTGGGTTAAAGAATTTGGATTTCAACCATGTCTAATAGACGATTTGCTTCCTCTCTGCAGAAGTTTCAGGCTATGGCTTATTCAGCAGCTATGAAAGGTTCTGACCACATGACTCCTTCATTATCTTACCATATTACCTCGGGATTCTAGAGTTTCAACATGTCATGCATACCTTTCTTCATCCACATCAGGAGCAATTTACCATTACATGTTATTTTTTCTTTGTAAAATACTTGTTTGCAGCCAACCTTAGGGAAATTTTACCCTGCTTCACAGTGAATAACTAAGCCTTGTCACTCTGAAATATAATTTTGTATGCACTAAAGTAATGGTAGTCAGAAAGATCTACTTTACTGTATGCATGGTGCAGTTGTTAAGCTGACAATAAATTCCAAATATGTAACCCAAACTTCACAACTGGAAAAAAAAACTAGGGGTACTATAATCTCGTGTAAAATAGCTAGGGAATACTCACTTTGTGTAACAATCAGTTAGCTAGAGCAACTGTGATCTAACCATTATACTATTTACATGCGCTGCACCTAGTTGCTACGGAGGGCATGTGTCTTTGGTACAAAGCTGTTTGTTAAATATCTAGTAAATTGATGCATTGTCTAGAGCGCTCTATGGCTCTAGACAAACATACACCACAGGGAAGAAGCATAGTATGAGTGCCCTAGATAGCAGGGGTTCGTCATTTAACCCTTTCATGTACTATAAATTGTTTGTTATCCTCCTGTTTGCATGGCATAATTATTGTTGTTCCTTTTCTTTGCGCCTCAATTCTTAAACACATATGTTTTGTTTTGCAGTTCCTGTTGCTGCTATTGAGTTCTATTTGGATACCAGGAGCCAAATAGAAGATCAAATTCGGGTCAGTAAAAAATATTAAATCTTTTGTTCTCCATTATCCATGTTGGCTATTGTGAACAGACGTGCAGATCATGCTAATACTCATTTTTATTAAAGGGCTTTAGTGAACCATCATCAGATAAACTTCTTCCGGATCTACTTCCTCAAGAGCAGCATGTCTTCACCCTAGTTCTGGATCTGAATGAGACTCTTGTATACTCAGATTGGAAGGTGAACATTTATGTTTTCTACGAAGTTACTTATCTTGGTATTTGATATGTAGTCCTTATGTAGTATGCAATATGACCCAATCCTAACAGTTACGCAAACTCTTAACGCTCTGGCTTCCCCGTCTCTCCACAAATTTGCACTTGAACTTTACCATCTGTGCTGTATGGCATAACTCGAAAGTGCTCATGCTGATTTTGTTTTGGATCTCTGATTCTCTGGTTTTACCAGAACTGTTTTGTTACACGGATTTGAGAACCTAATACCTTATTAAGTTTCGTTTGGGACACATAATAAATATGTTATGTGATCCAAACAAAGTTTTAGGTTGTTAGCCTCTAAAATCTTTTTTTAACAAGATCTAGTCTTGGACTCTTGGTACAACCAGAGATCCAAACAGGTCCTAAGTATCGTAATCCCCATTCAGATTGATCTAAAAAGGGATGGTTATTTAAAATGGTTTTACTTATTTGCTTGTTCGATTGGAAGCTTGTGATCATTTTTCTTCAGTTCACTCATCTATCAATTGTATCTCTGTTCTCCTATATCAACTTCGATCTAAATTTAAACTTCCTAAGAAACAATATATACCGTCTTTTTGTGCTCTCTCTCTAGAGAAGGGTAATCACTTTCTGTATGTCTACTGCAAAATTGCCAAACTATTGTGGAAGTCCTTATGTTTTCTAGTTAAGTTTTCAAGCATGCATATCATATAGTATAAAATGTTTATGACCCTTGGGAGGCTGCTTGACCCATAATTTCTTTTATGTATGTATAGCGTGAGCGAGGATGGAGAACTTTTAAGAGGCCAGGAGTGGATGCCTTTTTGGAACATCTTGGAAAATTCTATGAAATTGTTGTGTACTCTGATCAGCTGAGTATGGTAGGTTTACCAGAATTTCCTCAACAATTTGGTTGTTTCTGAAAAATATATAAACCCAGATGAACTTTTTTTTACATGGACAGTATGTTGATCCTGTTATTGAAAGACTGGATCCAAAGGGCTGTGTTCGGCACAGGTTATCAAGAGTTGCAACTAAATATGAAAATGGAAAACACTATCGGGTATGGTAGTCTTATGCTCTTATCATCTGTTCTCTTAGTTGTATTATACACTGGTTGAAACAGTTTCATATATTTATCCTTTAAGCACCCTTTTGGTAAGCTAAGTTGCACACTAGCTTGTTCTATGTTTTTTTGGATAGTATTGTGATTATTGAGTAACTAACTGTATGCTACGCATATGTATGCATGAGATGGATTAGAATGTGTTTTATGTTCTTCAAATAACTGGCAGGAGTGAAAATTGATGTTATGACAAAGTTGTTTCTGTCCATGCATTAAGCATATACCACTTTGTCCACTTTGCTCTCTGGGATCTGGCTTTCATGACCGAGAGAACACATCATGTTTTATCTTGTATAGTTTCCTCTTATACAGTAAAAATGTCTACAAATCATATCAATCCAACATGATGGGTTTATATTGTATTGTAAATAATTCTGTTTTTTTTTTCATACTCCTATTAAATATTTCCTTCCAATGTTCATTGAATGTAATAAAATTTTTGAATTGGAGTAGTCATTTCTTATCTGCATCTTGGCCAAGGCCTTTGCCCTTCTCCTGTGAAGTAAGGAGACCAGTGCGGTGAGCTTCCCTAAATGCCTCGGTGCAGTGGAACCTTGATAGCCGTGGCATGTGTATTAATTTTATGGCGGGTCATTCAAATAACTACTTAAAGGGGTGTTATATTTTTATGGATTACAGAACAAAACAATTGCTTATTTTCGAACATTACTGTAAAGGAAAGAACAAACATAAGGATAAAGAGAGGTTTTATCATCATTAGTCGAAAGACTGGATAGTACATAGCAGCAAAACAATTGCTTGCAATTTATTTATTTAGTTATTCTTTATCCGCAAGCCGACCTAAGAGGATTCCGCCACATTATAAACGTCTTGGTAGCTCTTGTATTGGATTGGAGTGAATGCACCGAACTCATCTCCTCTGTTATGCTTGAGCCTCTGAGCCTCTTCTCGTGAGATGCGATATGCATTTGCTAGAACATCATTTGGGAGAGCACGGAAGATGGAACTCTTTCCTGCAATGTGGCTTACCATAGAGTTAGGATTGGTCTTGAATGCAATGTAAGCACATCCTTCTCTTTGTGCCTTCTTTACAACTGCATAGTGTTGTGGTATAATAAGCAGCTGTCCGCGGCGAAGCTCGCCGTTGAACACTGTCTTTCCATTGTTGTTCACAACTTGAACCCGGGCACGGCCTTGAGTAATATACACGACGCTGTGAGCGTTGATGTTCCAAAACGGTGAAAGGAGTGCGTTCTGCAATAGAAAAGGTGCACATCATTAGCATATTGTGTGCATTAAAGCTTTTACCAAGAAAAAAAATGTGCTGTTCATTTTACCTGGTATAGATTTACTTTGACTGCACTCATCTGTACAAGATTAAGAATGGGGAAATTCTGGGTGTTGAGATTTGTAACCCTTCCAGCTCTTGGATTGTATGTATCAGCACGGTTGGGATTATCGATGTTTTGCCTTACCCTCATGGTGCAAAAGGTCTCATCCAAACCGTTAGAGCAGCCACTTCCATATTGACTTTGCTGATATTGTCCTTCTTGATAACGCTCTCTTGATTGCACTTGTCCTTGTTCCTGCTCCTGCAATGATGCATATGGCTGCAGCAAACTGAGTCCGTGTTCGACACGAACAATTTCTCCTCTTTGGTCATTTTGACATTGGAGCTGCCTTGCCACTTGGCTGCTTACGCCAAGAGCCTCGCTAAGTAGTTCAGTGCTAAAGCCACTAAATATGTTCTGTGACCGCTCCTCAACCTCACGCCTGTATGCTTGAGGGTTTCTCTTATTTCCAGCTAACAAGAAATCCTAACAGTTGATTAAGAGGCTAAATCATCATCTAAGATAAGTGGAATAAAAATATCAAAATAGTAGTAAAAATGTTTAGCTTTGGAAAAGTTCTGCTTAATTACCCTTTGCCTAGGGTCAAGTTGATTAGCACCGTTGTTGAGATCAGTGACATATATGGCAACAACTGGCACTTCACCATCATTGTAGCACCAATGAGCTACACCAGCAGGCAATGCAATTACATCTCCTTGTCTGAAACGGTGGATCTTTTGATGTTCATCCTTGAACTTATGACTTTGGCTTTGACTTTCGGTCAATTGGGCTTGGCCTGATTGTTGGAACTGTTGTTGGTAGGACTCAGGACAGCCTGGGAAAGTTGGCCCTGTTATACCTCTCCCTGAAAGTATGGCATGCATGTTAATTACAAGCAATATAAACATGGAAGCTGATCATTAATTCATTATGCACTTAAATTGTTGCACGGACCTTGGATGATATATACTAGAGATGCACCATTAGTGTAATGGGGTAGTAGAAGGCCTCTAGGTTCAATAACTCGACGGACAACAGATACTCCGGTACATTGAAATTGCTCATTAGAGACATCGAAGAACTCAGTTGTGCCAGCTTGAGACCTCACACTCCGAATTGGCTCAAATGCTTGCAACCTATCGAACCTGCATTCTCTTGGACTTCCACGACGAGAACTTTGCCATTGACTAGTGCTCTGGCCTAATAGCTGCTGGGCTAGAGAGCCATTGCACAAGAGGAACAAGCAAACTGTGAAGAAAACTATGGGGCGATTTATGGATGCCATGTTGTTGTAGTACTAATGAACTTGAATGGTTTTGTGAGAAACAATGCTAAATCATTGTGCATTTATAGTGAGATAAAGTCTCATGCATTTGAATGTTAAGATAGAGTTTGTTAATGTCCAGACATGAAGTGACTCATGATATATGAAGTGTGGTACACGGAAGGTGGATGGATAATGATGGATGTGTAATTGACACATCATTTGTATTGTTCTCTCTTTCTTTCTTTTGCAATATGACATGGATGATGTTAAAGATTATATCCATGCATGCTTTTGCTTTTTGTTGCTGTGCCATAGCTTTCTATTTCTTTTTGAACATGGTTGTTGGTGATCATGACTTATATCTTGAAGCTCTGTTCTAGCAATACTTTAATATTTAGTGAAGAGTTTTTAGGGTGGTCACATGTTGACACAATCAACATCGAGACCTGTGAGTTTTTGGGTTGTTGCATGATATATGGGCCACAGTAGGCATGTGAATTTTTTTTGAGTCATGGCTTGTCTTATAAGCTCTCCTCTTTTCGCAACATGACATATAGCTCTGGAGTTTTATGTACACATCCTTTTGCTTTATCTTGCTTGACTCTCTGGTTTGTCATGTGTTACACCCAATTGTCATCAGTTATGACTTATGTATGGGAAGTTCTAACACTTTAGCTTAAGATACTTACCTAGATGACTAGAAATGAATAGGTTGACAGAGGCATGAAATGGTGCATGACTTGCTATGTCATAGATTATATCTTCTTTTGCATTATGTCGTGGAGAATGCCAACTTTGCACATTAAACGCTTGCATGTTTCATTGCTTAAGGGTTTCTTATCCTGGGTGAGATAACATTCGAGGCTCATTGAGAACACACTGCTCATAAAAATGTTCTTTTTTTTATTTCGTGGTCCCATAATGCTCACACATTACTCATAATATTGTTTCATTTTCTAACACCATCTTCTTTCATTACTTTAGTTTTGTCTGTACTACAGAATACAACAAACTGTCTTGTGCATATTTTGGTGTTTCATTTGGGTTGCCTACACCATAATTAACTTCTCATTGCCATGTGCAAAAATCTCCATCCTACTGCTAACTAACTCTTTGAACTGCACGGCACCTTTCGAAAAGCTCCCTCTCCTTATGACATCGTCAGTTGTTCTTCTCAGCAGGTTGCTGTCATCTTAGACTTTTCTTGCAACAAATACTTTACATAAGGTGTGAACTAGTAGCTGGTAGCATTATTTGGCTGGGGTAAATATCATTGCATGTTCTATTGCTCATGACTGTTACTTAAAGTTAACAGTGTAAGTCCAAAGTCTGGATCACCCTGTATCTACAATTTCTTCAATGGCCTTTAATGCTTTTAAACTTTTGGAAATTTGCCGTATAAGGTTTCCTTCCTTGAGCTTGACATGTATTGGTCATTGTTAGCTATTACACAGGCATTTATTTTCTAAGCTGTTTAACTATTTCCATTTATGATGGGCACGGTGAATAGGATCAGCTTGCAGCCTACTCTTGATTATGGTGCTTTTGTTTTGCGCTTATTTCCACCATAGAAATCAACCATGGACCATGTTGTTTATCTAAGTGCTGATAAGCTGCTCACTGAACAGTTTGCTGACAGTTAGGTGTTCTTTTTTCCTTGACAAATCCTACTTTGAATTCGAACTTGGATTTGTTTTCTTAAAACTAAAGTATCATAACCAAGAAGACTATCTTTTAGGGATGTAGGTAGTATAATCTACTTCCTCCGTTTCACAATGTAAGTCATTCTAACATTTCCTACATTCATATTGATGTTAATGAATGTGGGAAATGTTAAGAATGACTTACATTGTGAAACGGAGGGAGTACGAGGCAATATTATTCTTTTGTAATTAAAACACCTGGGCAGCTGTATTTTTGCAGCATATAACTTTTTTTTTGTGTCTTTTATGTTACGTTGTCATTTACAGGATTTATCAAAGCTAAACAGAAATCCCGCACAAGTCATTTATATCAGTGGGCATGCTCTGGAATCATGCCTGCAGCCTGAAAATTGTGTTGAGATCAAACCTTGGAAGCTTGAAAATGATGACACTCAACTGCTTGATCTTATTCCCTTTCTTGAATGTAAGACTTTTAATACATTTCTCTTATTATCCTGTCATCCAGTTATTTTTTTTCCATTTTTGTGGTTCTTAGGAATGCAAGTGCATTAGCCAACTAACCCCTCATATTATTTCATTCCTGTGGTTTTTGAAGCATGCTTGATTGCCCCACTTGCATCCTTGGTATTTCTGTTTTTGATTCTTGTCAATCTGTGCGGCAGATGTTGCTATGGCAAGACCTTCGGATATCAGGGCTGTTCTTGCGTCCTATCAAGGCCGTGATATACCTGCTGAGTTTATTGAGCGTTCAAAGGAGCACCAGAGGTAAGCAGATGCTTTCCATAATCTTCAAATAGTTGTAGCTGATGCTAATCTTCTCAAGTGAAAGTAAATCCATGGATTGCACCAGAATAAGCCACGCCATCAAACAAGTATGACTCATCAGATGCACAATTGAAATGAAAAAAGACCGTTGGATCGAAGAGAGCAGGAGCAGTCAAAAAGCAAACATTACCGTTAAAACTCTGGACCCTTCCAACACTCTTTGAGAATGAGAATAGCAAGAAGAGTACAGAAAGAACTATATGTACCCGTACCCTTTTCAATTTTTGCCGTATCCTATTCCCTCCATTCCAAAATATGTCATAACCACCCCTAACCCAAAGACCAAGAAAATAATTATTATCATTTTGTAGTTTGGATCATCCTAATAAATACAATGCATGCATCCAATAGAATTAGAGAACATGAGAGTGGAGGATTTAAAAAAGTAATAATTTAATGGAGAAGGGGTCATAATTAATTGCCTACATGCATGCATGCCTTATATTATGGAACATCTATAAAAAAAGTGGTTGTGTCTTATATTATGGAATGGAGGGAGTATCTTAGTATAAAGTTGATATCCACTAACTCCTAAAGCTCAACACGCAACCATGTCACATCATCACCCACTAACAATAGGATTTGTGCCTAAATAAACTATTTTTATACATTATTCGTAATCTATATCCATATTAATATAAAAAAATATTTATTTATTTTATGCATATAAATCTCAACATAGGTTATGTCTACATTTATGTATAAAAGTAGGTTTATTTTACGATGAATGTACTACTTAGCTTGCCAGCTCGATTCACCTGCAAACCAAATAAAATTAAAAAGGAAGAGAACAGAAAATTAATTTTTATGTTGATTTATGTAGTTATATTTAGTTAGCAAATATCAAATAGATCCCCTACATTGAATAAAAAAAATTCTTATGCTCTGCTTTTACATTAAAATATTTATTAAACTGACCTTCCATTTAAATTCATATCGTACTATCCCAAAATGTTAGCCTTTATATTTTTTTTCTCATGCTAATACTCAAAATTTTGAAAATATTAATTAAAATCACCATATATTTTATATGTTTTTCACATGATATTATTCTTCAATATTGTTAATATATAGTTATAGTCGTGCGAATGCGCGAATATAGGAAATGCTGTTATGCTTGTAACTACAAGACATTTTTCTTTCTTGTTTGGCAACGAGCATTTCGTTGTGGATTCTGTGATGTAAACGAACAAACTATCTGTTTCACATTAACCTGGACATGGAAAAAAAATGTGTGGCAAGCCACATTTTTACCACAACCTAACGAACATAATCTGCCATTTTTGTAGGCGCATGCAGGAGCAAAAGCATCAGGGCCGCTTATGGCGGAGATGATTATAGATCTTTTGGAAGGAAATCTGAGTAATCTACATCACTTTACAGGCACGACACCTCTGTTCTGAGTTCTGGGTGAGCCTTTTAATTTCGGAATTGTAATTTTGTCAACTTGGGTCCCAGAGATACCTTTTACTTTGATAGTTATTGCACGTTTCCCCCCTTTTTCTTATTCGTACCGAGGGATAGATATCTAACAAAATTACGCTGGAATTTTATGATCAAAGCACATTTGATCAAGTGAGGAACATGTCATTAAAAGAATTTTGTTTGGTATTCGCTCACATGAGTTCCGGGTGTAATAATATTTTGTTGATTGCTGCAATCTCGTGCGGCGTAACAAGGTGAACTCTACAACTCGGGAATTTTTAATTTTATCTGGAATTGTGAATACTCCTATGTAGTTATGGACTTGTGAGTAAGCAAAGTGTTGGCAAAAAGAATTTTTTTGAAAAATCCTCACCCCTCGCTAAGCCTCACAATGTGGATAAATTTGATGTTGGAAACTCGGAGTATTTATCGTGGATAGAGTATTTATCGTGGAAAGAAGCATCGTGTGGTAGAGGCCGTGGAGCCTCGCTCCCCGGCTCGCACCGCCAGAACGAATACAAGTGGACGCTCGCCCGACCAACCAGAAGCAGAGCCCGTGCAGATTGTGGCGGCGATGCGGCCTCGCGCTTTTGCTCCCCCGTGCCTGCCGGGCAGTGGCCCGCTGCCTGGCCTGGCGGTCCCCGGGCGCGGCGACCTCTTCCCGGCTGCCGGCAGCGTCGTCGGCAGGAGGGCCGCTCCCGCTCCCGCCGGCCGGGGCGCCGTCGCTCGCGCAGTGGACGGGCCGTCCGCCGCTGCGGCCGTTGCCGCCGCGGCGGACGTCCCGCCCCCGCAGATCACGTGGCAGATCGTCGTCGGCGCTGTAGGTGCGTCCATGTTGTCGTACGCTTCGGCTTCGCTTCCTCATCACTTCCCACAAATTGTAATGTGCTTGATCATGGTATGGTATTGACCGGGTTTTGTGCAGCTGGAGTGACTCCCTTCGTCGTCGCCGGGGTCGAGTTCGGCAAGAGAATTGTGAGTGTTGGTCTACTGTTTCCTTGCTCGCTAGTCGCTAGCTGCATGAAATCTGCTGAGTAGAATTGCACCCTCCAGACTCCAGTCCTCTTTGCTGCCCCTCTAAACTGAACGCAAAAATACTACTCCCTCAGTCCCAAAATATAGCAACTTTTAGTTGGATGGGACATAGAGGTCTGTCCAGATTCGTAGTACTAGGATTTATCCCATCCAACCAAAAGTTGCTATATTTTGGGACGGAGGGAGTACCTATCATGAAAGTGAGTGTTATGCAATAGTGACAAACATTTGGGAACGGATGGAGCAGCTAGTTGTTAGTACTAATGTTCATTAAACAGTTCTTATTGACAGTTTGACACTGAAATACGAGTGTGAAGAGGATAGTGCTTATCGATCAGACATTCAGAGTTTCAGACCATTCCTTACCAAGTTTTACTGTCCTTCACTTGATTATTGTCTTCTCCTATATTTCAGATTGCACAGAAGAAATGTGAAATCTGTGGAGGCTCTGGGCTTGTGATGAAGAAGGATTACTACGTTCGCTGCCAAGGGTGTGGTACGTACTGAATCCTCTGTTTCAGTATGTTTGCAGTAGCAATTTTTCAGGACTTGAACTGTGTGGTGCGCTGACAGTATGATAACTGACAATGTGTGTCGCCGTGCTTCATTGACAGGCGGTTTTCTTCCGTGGCAGTCATGGAGAAGATTCTTCACAGGCTGAAAATCGTTAATTTGAATCGTGTTGATTAACACTAGCACTGCAGTTAGAGTTGGACAAGGAGGATATGGCATGACCAGACCAGGTCAATATTGTGTTTATAGTTGTTGCCTATAACATATCTCCACTACAAATGGCCAAATAGGTTCATCGAGATGTATCACAATAGTACACTGTAATCATGGTTATGGTTATTCTGTCTATACCATGCATATGACGCAGCATATGACCATCCTCTGAGAGTCTATCAGCCCTAAATCTCATGGGACGTGCGGTCACGACAACTACTTGTGGTCTTCTGGAGCTGTAAACAAGAATTATCTAGCCATCGTCTTGGAAAAGCTAAACTATAACCTTCCAAAAGCGGCATAAACGTTTCGTTCGTCATGTATGCAAGATCTACTTCGTGATGCCTCAGTTTCTTCGTTCGTCATTGCAAGCGTTTTGATCACCGAACAAACCCATGTATGCAATATGAGCAAGCAACTGGAGTAATTAAGTTTATGTTTAGTTCAACTTGTCCTTCAGCCCAGAAGATCTGCTATCGTCCCCACGTGTGCGTCTGGTTTGACTCGAGGACCACGATACAAGATGTTACTAGCTCTGTCCGATTTTGAGTTTTTATTTGGACTGTTTGACCACTCGTCTTATTCAAAAAATTTGAAATTATTATTTATTTTTTATGTGACTTATTTTATTATGCAAAGTACTTTAAGCATAATTTTTTGTTTTTTATATTTGTACAAATTTTTTGAATAAGACGAGTGGTCTAACAATACAAGAAAAACTCAAAATCTCTTATAATATGGAACGGAGGGAGTAACTTTTAAATGGGTCACTTCCTCGTCTCTCCTAGGCTAATGTAAAATGGTATGAGGCTGACACCAAAATCCAACTAAATCATCGGATGATCTCACAGAGCCCCATGATGAGCCTTTTCTGATTACAAATTGTAAGTTGGTGTTACCAACACAGCAACACTTGTCAATTTATCATCCACGCCGCCAAGAACCATGGTGTGTTCTGCCATCTACTCCTGGCAAGATCTACCTCGTGATGCCTCACTTGATCTCGTCCCCAAGCTGCTGGTCGCACCATCCATTTGACCAAACCGCTTACAAGCGGCGGCGAAAAGCTCAGCACCTCAGGTCCTCAGCAACCGCCCGTCGCTTCGCTCGATCGGTTTAGATCGGCGCGCGCCGGACGCGCGGTTCTCTTCGGTTCCAGGCAGCCGGCGCGCCCATCCCGACTGGGCGTGATTGCCGCGGATGCAGTTTAGTTGGTTCCGTCGCGTAACCTCCCTTATCTCCTCGCTTCCCATTCCTGGGCTCTGACTCGGACGCCCTTTTGTCCCCACCCGCCGATCCGCAGCCGCGACCCGCGAGACGAGACGAAACCAACTCGTCCCCCTCTTTGATCCCCCGTCTCGCTTCGCTCGGCGGCCGCGCCCCCTCCAAATCTCCAAGCTCCCCGACTCGGCGACTCCCACACGCCATGCCCATCGCGCCTGCGGCTTGCAGCCATCAAACCCCCCCGCGCTCTTTCGCCTCCTGAGCCCGCCCGCTCGCCCGTGGCCATGGACGCGATCAGCAGCGAGGCGCCGGTGGGGGTGTTCGCGATCGGCCCGTCCACGGCGCTGGGCCGCGCGTTGGCGCTGCGGGTGCTGCTCTGCGGCTCCCTGGGGCGGCTGCGCCACCGCGTCGCCGCCGCGCTGCGGGCCGCGCTCCCCGTGGCGGCGGGCTGGCTGCACCCGCGGGACAACACCCGCGGGATCCTGCTCGCCGTCTGCGCCGTCGCGCTCCTGCTGCGGGTGCGGGGGCGGGGCGGCGGGCGCGCCGGGGTCCGGGCGCGGGTGCAATCCGCGTACCGGCGCAAGTTCTGGCGGAACATGATGCGCGCCGCGCTCACCTACGAGGAGTGGGCGCACGCCGCGCGGATGCTGGACCGCGAGACCCCGCGCCGCGCCACCGACGCCGACCTCTACGACGAGGAGCTCGTGCGCAACAAGCTCCGCGAGCTCAGGCACCGCCGCCAGGAGGGCTCGCTCAGGGACATCGTCTTCTGCATGCGCGCCGACCTGCTCAGGAATCTCGGCAACATGTGCAACTCCGAGCTCCACAAGGGGAGGCTGCAGGTAACTGCTCTAATCTTAACCTGTATTATGCCCGCAAATTTGATGCAATTAGATTGTTGTTAGGAGTTAGGATAGCTAATTCTCAGAACTTTAGCAATGCTTCTACTTTCCCTTTGTTACAACTGAAGTAAAGTAATTCCATTACACTAAATCTGCGAAGTGGATCCACTTCCATTACACACACCAAGATGGTCTTGGAAATTTTTTTCACTTTGTTCGGATGATTTGTTTGTGTTATGTCAGTACGGCAACAAATTATACGAAGTACTCATATTGATAGTGATAGGATCCCCTTTTGATTTCCCCATTGGAGCATCTACTCAAATGTCTATTCTTATATATCACTATGTCATATTGCCAGGTGCCGAAACTCATAAAGGAGTACATTGAGGAGGTATCTACTCAGCTGAAAATGGTATGTAATTCTGATTCAGACGACTTGCCTCTCGAAGAGAAACTTGCATTTATGCATGAGACAAGACATGCCTTCGGTAGAACAGCCTTGCTGCTAAGCGGAGGTGCTTCTCTAGGTTGTTTCCATGTGGGTGTTGTGAAAACATTGGTAGAACATAAGCTTCTGCCGAGGATAATTTCAGGATCTAGCGTTGGTTCTATAATGTGCTCCATAGTAGCAACAAGGTCATGGCCAGAGCTGGAGAGCTTTTTCGAGGAGTGGCATTCCTTGAAGTTCTTTGACCAGATGGGCGGGATCTTTCCCGTAGTTAAAAGGATTTTGACGCATGGAGCTGTTCATGACATTAGACATTTGCAGACGCTTTTGAGAAATCTTACCAGCAATTTGACATTCCAAGAGGCCTATGACATGACGGGCCGGATTCTTGTTGTCACCGTGTGTTCTCCAAGGAAGCATGAGCCACCTCGATGCCTGAACTATTTGACATCACCTCATGTTCTCATCTGGAGTGCAGTAACTGCTTCCTGTGCTTTTCCTGGTCTTTTTGAGGCCCAAGAGTTGATGGCAAAAGACAGATTTGGAGAAACAGTTCCTTTTCATGCTCCTTTCCTGTTGGGCTTGGAAGAAAGAGTTGGTGCTACAACTCGGCGTTGGAGAGATGGGAGCTTAGAAAGTGATTTGCCAATGAAGCAATTGAAGGAATTATTCAATGTGAATCATTTCATAGTAAGCCAAGCCAATCCTCACATAGCTCCACTGTTGAGACTCAAGGAAATTATCAGGGCTTATGGAGGCAGTTTTGCTGCCAAGGTGCGTGTCAAAAACATTCCATATTGCATTCTTTATTTTTGATTGTTTATTTACTTGAGCTGTCTGTGATATAACTTGATATCGATTTCATGGTGGGAAGGAAGATTTTTATTTTCACTTGGATTGCTACATGATATAACTTTCAGTATTTCAGGCATGTTTGTGGCTTAGTAGCCTAGTGTAGAACTATGCTCAGCAAGGTTTAGTTCACTGCAGATATTAGTTGAATTTTATGTCTGATGAATAATTCAATATACTAAAACTGCTATGGGCAAGCAGGGGAGGAGACAAGCCTAGGGCAATTAGGGTTTGAACTCTAGGCTTGTCTCCTTAATCTCTTCGAAATCTATTAAAAAAGTGAAGAAACTATGTAAAAGTTTGAAATTTAACAAATCAGATTAGTTGAGCCCTAGGCTTATGAATTTCCTTGCTTTGCCCCTGTGGGCAACCATGTATTTAAGTGCTTTGTTGTATGATCTCATAGGTTCTTCAATACTGTCTGTATGTAGTTGGCTGAACTTGCTGAGATGGAAGTTAAGCATAGGTGCAACCAAATTCTCGAACTTGGATTTCCTTTAGGAGGAATAGCCAAGTTGTTTGCTCAAGATTGGGAAGGTGATATCACAGTTGTTATGCCAGCCACGCTTGCTCAGGTCTTTAATATTTCCCATTCCTCTTTCACAAATATCTTTGGCATTAACTGGTAAACTTACAAATGAATTCTTTCTTGTTATCATCAGTATTCCAAGATCATACAGAATCCATCTTACGCTGAGCTTCAGAAGGCTGCAAATCAGGGTAGGCGATGCACCTGGGAGAAGTTATCAGCCATTAGGGCAAATTGTGCTATTGAGCTGGTACTAGATGAATGTGTTGCCCTGTTGAACCATATGCGTAGGCTAAAGAGAAGCGCGGAAAGAGCAGCAGCTTCACAAGGACATGGTCCTACAATCAGACTCTGCCCATCTAGAAGGATTCCATCATGGAATCTCATAGCAAGAGAAAATTCATCTGGTTCCCTTGAAGAAGAATTCCTTATATCTCCTCGTACAAAACATCATGCAGATGGAGGAATTGCTGGACCATCTAACAAAAACCATCATGTCCAACAAAATGTACATGATGGCAGTGACAGTGAATCTGAGAGTATAGACTTAAACTCATGGACAAGAAGTGGTGGCCCTCTTATGAGGACAGCCTCAGCCAACAAATTCGTCAGTTTTGTTCAGAATCTTGAGATTGACACAGAGTTCAGAACAATTTCATCGAGGGAAGACAGAACTGATGTTGTAACACCAAATGCTAATTTCTTGGTTTCTCAGGCAATTGGTAGAGAATCTGTTGACAACATTTCAATGCCTATTACTCCTGATAGGAGCTTGGGCAATTCAGGTTATGATCCTCATGATAGTAATGTCCCTAGATCTTCATTTGGTTGTTCAACAAGTATCATGGTTTCTGAAGGCGACTTACTGCAACCCGAAAAGATTGAAAATGGTATTCTGTTTAATGTTGTGAGAAGGGATACTCTTCTAACACCTACTGGTGGAGTTGAGCTTCAGGGAACATCGCAGGAACCAGACGTGGAAACAATTCAGACAGAGTGCCTTGATGATGCTTCGGATGACGACGATGTGGGATTAAATGCTGGTGATGAAGCAGCAATTGACCCTAGAGCAAACATGAGCAGCCAAAATACACAACACCAGGGGTCTTCACTAGAAAATATAAATCTGTCCTCTTCAGTAGATTGTGAAGCTGAAACAAATAGTAAATCAGAGGGTTCATCTCTTTTTGATATTGGTATGGAGATTCGTCCAGCAATCTTGAGCACGGAAAGTAGTCTGTACGACAGGTCTTCTGCAAAAATAGGACTGAGGACATTGCATGCAGAATTTATCAGCAATCCAGGTGCTGGGAAGGGAGAAGTTGACTCAGGGGCTGCTAATAAAGAATCTTCCTATTTTTCTCAAACAGCAGATACTGTTATATTTTCAGAAAGCT
Organism: Oryza meridionalis; assembly: GCA_000338895.3. NCBI lineage: Eukaryota > Viridiplantae > Streptophyta > Magnoliopsida > Poales > Poaceae > Oryza > Oryza meridionalis. The sequence goes on along the minus strand of CM002524.2, from coordinate 32,013,617 downwards.
GTGAAACAGGGCAACATCATGAAGTGAATGTAGAAGCTTTAACCTCATACCCTGTTTCAGTTCCGGAAGATGATAGCTTCAATTTGAGTGAAAAAATGGCTACAACTTTCATTGGCGAAGCTGATGCTCCAGTATCTAGAAGAGATGAAGTTGAGCAGCATAACGGATCTCCAGTGGAAACATGCCTAGACACAGCAACGGTACAAGCTGGGCCTTGCAGTTCTACTTTGGAGGGCAACAACACCAACAATTCCGAGGAAATGCAAGTTATTTGCACCTCAGGAACCAATTAGAAGTCAAGACAAGAAGGGAAGTTTTGGATTTATCATATGAAAAAACAAGTTCAGTGCTCGTTGTAAATCATATGCAGATGTGCGCCATGTTCTGTTGTCGATTTAAATTGGAAATTCGCACTTTACGGAATATCTTCTTGTGTGTTGTAGGTTAGTGAACTGGGGAAATAGGTCGCTGAACTTGATGAAATTCCTTGTAAATAGGAAAAGAATGTCAATGGTTTTGTTGAAGCTGCTGCTTGACAAAAGCAAAACAAATTCCACTTCTGCGCAGTACTCGCTCACCTTATCACTAGGGTGATGATTAGTTCGTACAATTGTGGAAGATTAAGCATCATCAGGGTGATGATTAGTTGGTACATTGTACTAGAGGGAGTAGGAGTACTAGGATTAGAGATACAAAAACTAATTAGTTGACCCGGGACTTCAGGTGTTACCGAATGTCACCGTTGCGTGGTTGTTTCTTGGAGACGTCGTGGACGGACACGATGATGCTGGCGGTGGCGGGCGAATGAGCAACCCTGGGCACGACGAACGCGTAGCAGTCGGCCGGCAACGACCCACCGGAGAGGGCCGTGCTCCTCACCGGGAACTCCGACGACGACCGCCACCCCGTGGCGCGGCAGTGGAACGCGACGTGGCACTCGAACTTGGGCTTCGCCTTCGCGCCGGCATGGGAATCCAGGAGGAGCACGGCGCCGGCGAGGCCGGCGGGTCCGGCCGGCGCGATGTCGACCAGGAACAGGTGGCCGCCGTCCACGTCGCGGAGGACCCGCTTGCCCTCCTGGACCTGCAGGTCGAACGCCCTGGAGGGCCTGAACTCGGTGGCGGGCGGCCAGCCGTGGCCGCCGGTGAAGTGCGCGGGCAGCGACGAGGTCGCGCCGGCGAAGCCGCACCCGGGCTCCGGGCAGAAGCACGGCGCGTGCGGGCACCCGTCCTCGTGGCTGTCGCTGTCGTGGTAGGCCGTCTTGGCGTCGCACCCGTAGCCGGCGTTGCGGCAAGGCACCAGGATGGACCTCAGGATTTGCTCCACGGCGAAGCAGCGGTTGTACGCGGTGTCCATGGCGCAGAGGTGGCACCTGTTCTTGTCCGGGAGCTTGCCATGGCAGGACGAACAAATGACATGCCCAACTCCACACTACAAAAAAAAAAAAGGACCCGAAAAACAGGTTAATCAAGATCAACACATGGTAGAAACACAGAAAAGGAACCAATTTTACAAGATAAGAGACCAGGATGATTGAGTACCTGCAAGACTGGAGGCTTGAGGGGATGACAGCAGACGGTGCAGTCGAGTACCTCCAGATCGACGGTGGCATTGGTGGCGACGGAGCTCCTCTGCCCGGCGCTCTGCTCCATTGCTATTCGCTCCCTCTCTTCTTCTCGATTGCAAATTTGCTGCGCAACGGCTAAAAACTCAAAACTTTCTTTGCAACCTTTTCATTTCGTCAGGCTAGGTGCAGTAGGAGTGTGGTAGTACTAACTGGTAAGCCTGACGGATTTGACGCTTGACAAGAAGCCAACGGCTTTGGCTCGGAGGGAGCCGCATTTTGATTTTTGAAAACGTCTTTCATTTACACCCTCCATCCCATAATATCCATAATATAAGAGATTTTGATTTTTTACATGCGACCATTCGTCTTATTAAAAAAATTAGAATTATTATTTATTTTATTTGTAACTAACTTTATTATCCAAAGTATTTTAAGCACAACTTTTCGTTTTTTATATTTGCACAAATTTTTTGAATAAGACGAGTGGTCAAACAGCGTAAACAAAAAGTCAAAATCCCTTATATTACGGGACAGAGGGAGTACCTTTTTTTGAAGTACATTGGAACACATGTACTAGGTTAAATCAATATTTTCACTTAGCACTATACTCTCTCCGTCCAAAAAAAAAAACCAACCTACGAAACCAAATGGGGCCTAGGAAGTATGGGATGAGATATAATCTAGTACAACAAATCTGGAAAGAAGTCTAACCAAATTTTGTTGTGACGGAGGGAATACATCTTTACATAAGTTTCCAGTTTAGACTCCGGGTGATCAAAACAAGCAAATATGTGAGAGAACTTCGTATGACTTACACACGTATAATTATAAAAGGCAAAACATTTTATATTTTCTTCCTTCTTTTTGGTGTGAGCGGTAATTAACTAGTTTTACCTTTTCTTAAGTAAATTTTACATTGGGCCACATGTTTTGATCAATATTTTGTTATAAACTAGGGTTAAATCAATATTTTCACTTAACACTATACTCAGTTTAGACTAGGGTCTAGGGGTAATCGAAACAAGGGAATATGTGAGAGAACTTCATATGATTTGCATACGGATAATTATAAAAGGCAAAACATTTTATGCTTTCTTCCTTCTTTTCAGTGTGAGTGGTAATTAACTAGTTTTATTTTATATTTTTATTTAAATTCAAAAAACAACTAGTTTTATTTTCTATTTTATTTTTGTTCATTTGCCCCTACGTATAGATCATTTTGTGCCACTTTTAAACATGTTCACATCGTTATTTTAGTGTGATTTGCTAAAAAAAAGTTGTTTTGTGATTTGCAAATATTCTTTTAAAGATATTTATCTTAATACTATGGCACTACGGATGATGATTTAAACTAGCTTTTCTCTGACAACTTCCTTTGATGTGCTCATCCCAAGTCCAAAGTGCCAACTAGTGCAAAGATATGTGATGTTAAGTGAAAAGGTTGATTTGGCCATTTCCCATTGTGAAACTTTGTTAAAAATATATGGTGCAATGTGAAATTTACTTCTTGGTTTAGGACTTTTTCCTTCCCAGTGTCTTATTGCCACTTTATCCACCAAAGGTTGGAAGTGAATCATGTGAAGCAATTTATCCTACTAGTGTTCACCCGAGAAGAGAACAGAAGGTGCGTCCCTTGTTGCCTTGGCACGTAATTTAGCCTCTGCTAACCAATGACCTAGAGCAAAGGTATAAAACAAAAGGCGATACAATGGCATTGCCTTACTTACTAGGTGCAACTAATTTGAATTCAAATATGCGTAGCGGTTTCTACCTGTTCGAGATTATTGACTGGATTATTGTTGCGGGCTATCTACTTTATTCTGGGATAAATTAAATATTTTGAATCTAAACTTATAAATGGCTTAGAATAAGTGGTCTAAGCAATGCATTAGAAGAAAGTTTTTTTTAAAAAAAAACATATTCTCAAAGGTGTGGAACAAATAATCCACATCAAAAATCCAGTGAAGTAGAAATGAACATGTTTTATACCACTTATTTCTCTGTCGTCCAAACACCCAAAGATAATAATACCCTTGCTATAGGAAATCAATGTGTATTTTGTCTAGAAGTCCAATTCTTCTCAGCTAAATGGATGATTGATTATCTAAATTTATGATGATATTCCAAGATATAAAGGATGAATTAACTATTACCAAGTTGAAAAGTTGTTTCTAAAAAAGTATTATAAGAAACTTATAGATAGAAAACTTTTGTAAAAAATGCACTGTTGGAGAGCTTGGGAAGCATGCTCGTGATAATCAATAATCCAAGGAACAAGATCGATCGTGTGTTTATTGGCTTATCAACTGCAACCAAAATTTGAATGTTTGAAACTTAGTTTTAGATTTTAGAGTTTATTTTCGGATTTATTCATCATAGTTTATTTTGTAGTATTGACTTTTAAACTGGTAATAACCCATAAATTGTTTTGGATTACTTCATTCTTTTTTGGAGTAAAATATGGGTACTACAATACATGATGTAAACTACGCATAGTGAGTCAACTTATTTGATTGGTTTGTGCATGCTCAAATCCAAAATTTTGGATACGTGTTGTTGCTTTTGACATGCTGAACTCTTGTGCCACAAGCAGTCAAAGCCACAGTTTTTGTGGTGCTCAAAAGACTCGCCAAACTTTTAATGGAAGTCCAACTAGTGATTTGAGTGCCTAGCCAACTTTTAATGTATATAATAGATAGGTGATATTTTTTTTCATATGATCTACAAACAAGCTAACACGTTTCAATATTTGAAAGGTTTCAAAGTTGTTTGCATCTCAAAACTTTAACCGCGTTCATAGAAGTGATGGAAAATATTCCTCACATGTTCATTATGACATATATGCAAGTCACTCTATCTCTTACACTCCTTTTTATGCTCCTTTTTATGGATCACAAATTAATATTTCTTGAAGCCACATGGTTATATATGTATTGATTGTTAATTAGATAAATGGAACTTGTGTACTCATAATATTTAATATAGCTATTTAGACGGGAAACAAAATTATTATTGTTCTTGTAGATCGAATCATAATAACTAAGCCAACTAGAGGGGGGTGAATGGTTGGTATACTCAAAAACCAAAAACTTTTAGCGGAAATAAAAGTTACCCTCGAAGTCGATGGAGATCGGTCTGACCGAGATTGATCTGTCGGTCTGACCGAGTGGATGCTGTCGGTCTGACCGGTGTTGAATCTCCGGTCTGACCGCCGAAGTAGCCTGTCGCGCCTGTCGCCACCACCGGTCTGACCGCCCTTATGCCGCCGGTCTGACCGTCGGTGTGTCGCTGGTTAGACCGCCGAAACCCGGTAAACACAGATCGAAGAACTCTTAAAGTAGATGACGACTTTATTGATTCTCTCTGTGTTTACAAAGTGCACCAACAGCACTCCTTACAAAAATCTCGACTAAACTCGAAACCCTAACTCAAAACTCAACTCAATTGCTCTCAAAAACGATACCGGGAAGCCTCACGCTCCCCCTCTATTTATACATGAGGTAGGCAGCCTAAAGCCACGAACCAAACTCATACTAAGAGTCCTAAACACCTTAGAAAACCCTCTAGTACAAGAAACAAACTTTACATAACCAATCATACCAAATTTGGACTCCTTCCAAATTCGACTCCGCATCCCATACGCACACAATAACTCCATCGTATGCCATATGGAATCTCCATCAACCACGTGCATCAACTCTAGCCTAAGTATCCCGCATGATCTCTGACCACCACGGACGTCGTCTTATCCCCAAGCCGACTCCCGGTCCATCACCGCAAATACTCTCCCGAGGCATCGAGTCACCTACACATGAAATAAACAAAGAAACCATATTCCGAGACCAAGCTATCTCCAACTTAACTCATTAGTAGCAAACAACAGTAATACATATGTATAGTATCCATCTAGAAGCCATAATCATGAAATAATCACGGATATCCAAACAAACAACCCGAAACTGAAACCGACACAGAGTCGGCCGGTCAGACCGCGGGCTGGCCGGTCAGACCGCGCGCATACCGCCGGTCTGACCGGCAACCACTGCCCGGTCTGACCGGTCACATAAAATGATAGCACCTGTAATTCACCTGTAAATCCAATCATCTCCAAAACCACTTCATGAATAAATTCCAAATAACAAAACCAATAATCTCCAATGCCGATTGTTCATCACAGAATAATAATCAAAAACACATTTGATTTTACAGTTCTTATTCCGACCATCCAATATTACATAGCTACAATCAGCATGCAGTCTTTTATTTCTTGTAATTTATTTGGAAACCATCCCTAGCAATCCAAGCCTATAATGATGCAGCCATGATATCTTGGAAGCTCCTGTAGGCATGACTAGGAGTGAACACGCCTGACTTCACTCCCCTGTTGTGCTTGAGTCTCCTAGCTTCTTCTCTTGAGATACGATATACATTTGCCAAAACATCGTTAGGAAGCGCACGGAAGATGGAATTCTTCCCCGCGATTTGGCTAACAATGGAATTAGGGTTGGTTTTGAATGCAATATATGAGCATCCTTCTCTTTGTGCTTTTTTCGCAACTACATGGTGTTGTGGTATAATTAGCAGCTGCCCAGGACGAACCTCTCCATCAAACACTGTCTTTCCATTGTTGTTGACAACTTGAACCCGGCACGACCTTGAGTAATATAGACAATGCTATGAGCATTGATGTTCCAAAAAGGTGAAAGGAGCGCGTTCTACAACAAAAATATTATAAAAAGTTGTCAGCATATTTTTTTAAAGCTTTTCTTTGCTAAGATAATATATCTTGTGATTTTATCTGGTACAAATTTACTTTCACGGCACTCATTTGTTAAGAATTGGAAACTTCTGCACATTTAGATATGTGATCCTTCCTGCTCTAGGGTTGTATGTATCAGCGAGGTTCGGGTTGTCGATATTCTATCTTACCCTCATGGTACAAAAGGTCTCATCCAAACCATTGGAGTAACCACCTTGAAATTGTTTTTGTTGATATTCTGTTTGTCTATACTCACTTGGTTGCACCTGTTCTTGTTGTTGCTCTTGCACTGATGCATATGGTTTTAGAAATGCAAGCCCATGCTCGACAAGAACAATTTCTCCGCGTTGGTCATTTTGACATTGGAGTTGCCTTGCTACTCCACTGCTAATGCCAAGAGCCTCACTAAGTAGTTCAACACTAAATCCACCAAAGATGTTCTTCGAACTCTCCCTTGCCTCGGATCTATACAATTGTTGACCAATCTTATTGTTGCTAGCTAAAAAGAAATCCTATCAATCCATAAACAAAATAAATCAACATGTCAAAGAGAGAAGTGCAATAAATCAAATGAATTCAAAGAATGCTTGGGTTGTTGGCAATAAATAAGCTATGATTAATTACCTTTTTTCTAGGATCAAGTTGGTTAGCACTGTTGTATATATCAGTGACGTATATGGCAACAATTGGTACATCACCATCATTGTAGCACCAATGAGCTACACTAGTAGGCAATGCAACAACATCTCCCTGTCTGAAACGATGGATCCGTTGATGTTCATCTATGAATTTATAATTTTGGCTTTGTCCCTCGAATGATTGTTCTTGCCCAGATTGTTGAAACTGTTGTTGGTAAGCCTCAAGACATCCTGGGAAAGTTGGTCCTGTTACACCTCTACCTACAAATCCAAGATTCCACATTAATAAAAGGATATAAAAGCAACAATTATCCAATATATACTTAAATAGATGCACGAACCTTGGATGATATACACTAGAGTTGCTCCATTGGAGTAATGAGGTAGTAGAAGACCTCTAGGTTCAATAACTCGACGGACAACAAATACTCCGGTACATTGAAATAACTTATTAGAGATATCGTAAACCTCGGTTGTATCAGCTTGGGACCTTACGGTGCGAATCGGCTTGAATGCCTGCAAATGATCAGATCTGTACTCTCTTGGATTTCCACGGCGAGAACTCTGCCATTGACTAGTACTTTGACTAAGAAATTGGGCTAACGAGCCATGACACAAGAGGAACAAGCAAATGGCAGAGAAAACTACTGGGAATTTGATGGTTGCCATTTTTCTTGTGGACTAAACTCAATGCTTTGTGTGAAACGGTAATATATTTTGGTCTTTTTATACTGATGTGAAGTATCTTCGTTCAAAAGTTAAGATAGAGTTTGTTAATGTCCAGATGTGGAATGACTCATTAGATAGTAAGGTACACGGAAGGTGGATAGATGAGTGTGGACTCACAAACATGCATGAGCGGCACATTGTTATTTTCAATTTTCTTTTCTTTTCCTTTTATTTTATAGGGATCCTTCTTGTCATGTTCTACAATTAAAATATTGTTTTTAATCTGGACCGCATGTTGTGTATTGCTTTTGTGATGAAATGTTTTGGTTGAGCATATTATTTAAAATAATCGGTTGGATTTATTAGTATGTTTTGGAGTTACGAAAGATAAATAAGTCGTAATCTCATTATGTGATGTAAAACAATCAGTTGTGACTGCTATGTTTTGGGGTCACGGAAGGTGGATAAGTCATAGCCACGTCATATTACCTCTTGTATTGCTACATGACAAACACATTGTTGTTTGTTTATGAAAATATATATATGCTTTTGGTTTTGGTTTCTTCTAACCTAATATATTATTTCTATGTATGGTTGTTGACTTGTCACAAATTTATCTCATAATAAATATATTTTACATGTACGGCACCTTTTGACTGTGACATGGTAGTCACATTTTTGTGAGACTTAACTTTAAACTGCAGCACTGGCGTCCCATTAAACTTTTGCAAACATGTATGATAGCTGACAAAACCATCGGAAAAAATGCTAGACGTGGGCCCGTCCATGTCTACTTAAAAACCATTGGCCCCTGCTATCTGTAGCCTGTAGGAGTCGTCCTGATCAGAATAAAAAACAAAGGGAGCCTTCTGCAGTTTGGACCGATATCAAGCAAAATCATTTAGGAAAAGGTACAAATTAGCCAACTATTCCGGTCGACCGAATTAACTCTCTAAACCCGAAAATCAGACATCACTCATCCTAAACTTTTAATACCGGACGAATTACCCCCTTGACCCAATTCAGGACGGTTTTGTCCTACGTGGTGTAAGCGTGGCACTCCAGTCATCATTTTCTTTTTTTTTAATGGTGGGCCCACTAGTCATATATAATCTCTCACCTCCTCTTTCTCCTCTTCCCCCTCTCTCTCGGGCGTTCTCGCCTTCTCAGCGAGCAAGGCAGCGCGCGGCGGCGGGCGGCACCGCGGATGGGGAGGCGGCAGCGACACGGCAGCGTCGGGCATGGGTGGGCAGCGGGCCCCACTGTTGAAAAAAGAAAATGCTGACCGGAGTGCTATGCGTACGCCACGTAGGATAAAACCGTTCTGGATTGGGTTGAGGACGATAATTCGTCCGGTATTAAAAGTTTAAAGTGAGCGATTCTAATTTTCGCGTTTAGGGGGTAATTCGGTCGACCGTAATAGTTATCGGGATAATTAGTACTTTTCCAATCATTTATGATCCGTCTAAACCTGAGCACGAAACCGTGCCTGATTCCGTGGTTGCATGATGGAAACGTGTAACACCAAAGGTAGTAATCTCAGTGCAGATTGCGACACAAAACGCCCGGCGCGTCGACGGCCGGACCGCGTCGATCGATGACGGTTACTGCACACGCACGCATGCCCGATCCCTGGAACCCAACCGCGCGCGCGCGCCGTGTTCCGCCGGCACGGCGACACGTACCACGGCTGGCCGTTCCCCTGTCTGTCAACCACCACCAGCCGAGATGGAGGCGACGGCGTACGTCACGCGCCGCGGAAGACGGACACGCGGTTGCGCTCGCGTAGTCACGCCTTCCGCGCGCGCGCGCGCAGCGCAGCCCGGCCGCCTCCTCCACTCACGCAAGCAAAGAGAGGAGTCCACGAATATCTGACTTGCTAGCTCCCTCTCCCTGCAGCGAGGGTGGTTTGTACGCGATGCGATGTATCGCTGCCCGGACGGCAGCTGTGATAGGCGTCCCCGTTGGCCCGGCATGTGCAAGCTGATCGGTGGTGAGGGCGTGAGGCCGTGGCCTCTCGCACGACGACGGGGCACGTACGCGCGCAGGTACTAGTCAACGGGACCGATCTGGTAACAAGCCGGCCACCGATCGGGGCTCGGTTGTTGCTCACCTTTCCGCGCTACGGGAAATGCTCATAGCTAGAAAGAGTTATAGACCAGCCAAATTTGATTCTGCGTATTTCCATTTGAATATTCTTTTTACTCCAACAGATCATCCATATACGTCTTTCATATTACATCGTTCTATATCCATTTAGTATTATAAGTTATTTTGATTTTTCCCTAATTATTTTTTAGTGAGTTTATAAACAAATTAGTAACATCTATAATACCAAATTAGTTTCATTAATCTAACATTAAATATATATTTCAATAAATATATATATTAATAGTATATTTGTTTTGTGTTGAAAAAAATGTTACTATATTTTTCTATAAACTTAGTCAAACTTAAAAAAATTCAAAGCAACTTATAATATAAAATAGGGGAAGTATTTTCTAACTTTCATAATACCAATATTTTGAATGACTAAATTATATTTGTACTGAATAGATTTTTTAAAACAACTATATTTGTACGGATATAATATTTTAGGATGGATAGGTTTTTTATGACTCTTAATTATGTATGCAAATTAAGCAATCTAAATTATGTATGCAATTGAGGTCACCGTGGCCAGCTTGAATCAAGGATCGAGGAGGGCGGGGCAGCAAGGACACAGTAGTATTCTGCTGTACTTGAAGCAAGGAGCGCGGAACAGAACCATAGTTGGCTATTGATATATGGGTCCTGTATTTTTTTTTTCATTGACCGAACTACCACAGTAGATGCCACAGAGGAAAAAAAATAGTGGGTTTGTAATGAGGTAGTAAGTTGAACGATTTTGATGGTTGAGGGGTGTTCGATTGTTGGTTTTGAAGTTAAATGGTGTATTTTTGACACGTAATAGCTGAGAGGTGTAAAATGGACTTATCCTTTTTTTCGTAATCGCTACATTTTGAAAGACTAAATTTTAACAACTACGTTGGTAATGGATAAATTTTTTAAACAACTATATTTGAACAGATATATTTTAGAATGGATATTATTTTAGTGGTTCTCAATTATATATGCAATCTCAATTATGTATCCAGTCTCAATATGTATGCAAATCTCAATTGAGTAAGCAATCTAAATGAGGTATGCAATCGAGGTCACTGTGGCCACTTCAAATCAAGGAGGAGTGCGAGGCAGCAAGGACATGGTGGTATTCATCGGTGCCATACTCGAAGCAGAGAGGCGCATGACAGAACCGTAGTGGAATCCAGCCTCTCTCCTCTGGCCATTGTTGCTGGTCGAACTTGAGTGGTTTACCTCGATGTAGCTCTGGAGGACTCCGGTGGCAGCAGTCCTCGGGGAGGATCTCGGCAACAACACTCCACATGGAGGACTCCGATGGTGGCGGTGATCCTGTTTCGCTATGCATCGCAGCTCGCGTGAAAGGGGAGAGATGAGATTGAGAGAGAAGAGAGAGAGGATAGATTAAAGAGATATTGTTAGCAACTGACAGATGGCCCCTGTAGTTTCTTTACATTTTTTTTTCGCCTACCGAATTGCCATATTGGAAGCAACACAGATGAAAACCGCTTGATTTGGAATGAGGGGGTAAGCTGAACGGTTCTGATACTTAAGGGCTATGGACACCGGTTTTTAAGTTGGAGGTGTATTATAGACAAACATAATAGTTGAGGGGTGTAAAATAAATTTATTCTTTTTTTATATCAAAATGGCTATAATTCAACGACTAAATTTTAACGGCTATAATTGTAACACACCTATATTTGAACGGAATATTTTGGAATGGATAGTTTTTTTAATGGCTCTCAATTATGTATGTAATCTCAATTATATATGTAATCTTAATTATGTATCTAATCTCAATTATATATGCAATCTTAATTATGTAAGGAATCTAAATTATGTATACAATTTACAAACACAAGTAATCTAGCCCCACCGATCAGCCACAGCCACCTAGGCATCCCCACCTCAACCGCAAACACCTAGGGCAAGGATGGCGCAGCTGGGGTCCGTGTGGGCGGCGCATGGCCGGAGGTGCTGTGGGCAGAGTGGGTATGCCGCCGCCGACCACATCCACCACCCTACAATCCATCCCTACCTACAGATCTGGTATGCTCCTTCCTCTCCATCTTCACTCCTCTGTGATTCCACTCGCCGGTGCCCCGTTGTTGCCATTGCCGCCAAAAAAAAGTAGAGGGGGGAGGGGGGGGCTCAGCTGCACCGAGCAGTGATGACAACAACAATAGACAAGGTGTCATTCGATCAATCCGAATATGGGCATGAGCTCGGTGCAAAAAAAAAAAACGGTTGTAATATGGCGTGAGGAGAGAATTAGAAATGCTAAATTTATCGCTTCTTTCTCCAGGATATAGCAGATGCGCTAATTTGGAGGACCGGATGGTATATGTGCTCGAGACACTATTTTGTTGATAGAGGACGTGATAGATGAGCTGCTGCTGGGAATGCTCTAAGGACACACGATAGCATCGATCTCAGTTGATCTGATAGCACAGAAACGATAACATATGTTATAGTACTACTGAATTATTTTTAGGCAGACATCTATTTTATCCCAGCTGCTCCAGTGCGCGGTGCGCCGTCTAAGTAAAATTAGACATCATTCCAAATGTCTCGACGATTGTGAATGCCTCAAATCAGCTATATAAGCAGTGTTTTACTCCAACGAACGCTATCGACGACAAATCACGCAGCAAAAACGTACGACGTGTAAGTGGATCGATCAAACGTCTGGTCGATCGTTTAAGTGGGCCGGATCTTTTCTTCTCCGATCGATCTCATGATCTTCCCTTTAGTAGCGCATATGTACCTATTCTCGGCTTTATCTTTACGTGCCTATCGCTCAATGCGGTTCAGGAGGGGACAACAACGTATCGTCCTGGCTCCTGTGCACATCTTTTTTCTCCTGTTGATACAGCTTTAATCAATTTTGGTGTAAACTGGTACCCCTTGGTGGAATCCACGGCATGACGGGTCGATGCTTCTGCAGTTCTCTGTGCTGTGCGTTTCACATGACATGGTAATACGTCCAACGGAGAGAGACATGGAATTCTGCGTTCTTTTAAGTGGGTTGGGAACTCCATCTCCTTACACAGAAAACGAAGCGGTCTATTAGCGCATGATTAATTAAGTATTAGCTTTTTTAAAAAAATGAATCAATATGATTTTTTAAACAAAACTTTTTTAAAAAAACGTACCGTTTAGCAATTTGAAAAATGTGCGTGCGGAATACGAGGGAGATGGGTTGGGAACATTGAGAAAAAAATACAACCTAATCCTGCAGGCTTCAGGTTGGGCGTTCCTTATTTCAGCGAGGGACAACTCTCATGAGGTGATGTATCCAATGTTTGTCATGTGCAGTGCGTGGTATATACTCACTAATTTTGACAAATTAACTCTTTTATAAAATTTATTTCAAGAATAAGTCGTGTCAAAAACTTATTGCAAAAATAGGCCGTCGGCTCAATGCCATAGATATTGGTGCTGAGGTATAACACTTTAGCACCATGTATATTAGCGCTGACATTTCATATGAGGGGCAAAAAAATTGCCAGCTTATTACCACCATTAAAAAATCTCTGGATCATTCTGTTATGCATGCGCGAAGCTAGTGGGATGGTCGTCTGCTCTTGCTCTGAGTGCACTGACCACCACGGTTCGAACCCTGGCATGCACATCTTTAGAATTATTTTTTTTATCAATTTCTATTTTCTTTGCAAACTACACATTTTGCTTGCATTCAATGCTATATACTAGTACATTTTTTTATCAATTTTAAGTATGAAATGCTATATGCTACATGTTCTCATATTTTTATTATGGTTTTTTTACTCATAACTATAAAAATAAATACTATGTAATTTATGTTAACACTTACCTCCTAATTTTTATTTTAAAGTTACATTTCTTACATTTATGTGTAATGATCTTGTTCTAAACATAAAACATATGAAATGTTAAATGCTGCGTACTTTCAAAATTTTATCAAGATCTTTTCCTTTTATGAATATAAGTATTAATGCTATAAAATTTATGTTCTCAAATTTAGTTGTTCCTAATTTATAAGACAATAATAAAAAAATATGCTATAAAAATAAAAAAAAACATCCAAAGGATGTAAAACCTAGGATTTGAACCGTGGTCTTACATTTATGTGTAATGATCTTGTTCTAAACATAAAACATATGAAATGTTAAATGCTGCGTACTTTCAAAATTTTATCAAGATCTTTTCCTTTTATGAATATAAGTATTAATGCTATAAAATTTATGTTCTCAAATTTAGTTGTTCCTAATTTATAAGACAATAATAAAAAAATATGCTATAAAAATAAAAAAAAACATCCAAAGGATGTAAAACCTAGGATTTGAACCGTGGTCTTACATTTATGTGTAATGATCTTGTTCTAAACATAAAACATATGAAATGTTAAATGCTGCGTACTTTCAAAATTTTATCAAGATCTTTTCCTTTTATGAATATAAGTATTAATGCTATAAAATTTATATTCTCAAATTTAGTTGTTCCTAATTTATAAGACAATAATAAAAAAATATGCTATAAAAATAAAAAAAAACATCGAAAGGATGTAAAACCTAGGATTTGAACCGTGGTCAATAAGGTAAGAGGCAAAGTCTCTTGCCACCACACTACACGAGCACATGCAATTAAGGAAGTCCAGAAGCTCTTTTTTTTTACGTCAATATCTCAGCGCCATTTGCTATGGCGCTAACCCCTAGTGACTTGGCAATTTTTTTTGTCACCTCAGATAAAATGTCAGCGCTAATATACATGGCGCTAAAGCATTAAACCTCAGCGCTAATATGTTTGGCGTTGAGCCGACGGCCTATTTCTACAATAAGTTTTTGGCACGGTTTATTTTTAAAATAAATTTTCTTAAAGGGTCAATTTGTCAAAATTACGGGTATATACTAGCATGATGAATCGCCCATCGACCTAGTCTTAGGCACGACAAGCCGATGCTGCGACGAAAGTGGAAAGAATCATACATGTACAAACAGGACAATCACATGCATGTAAAAAAGAGAACAATTAGGACATGTACAAAGACAATAATTAGTAGGCTCTCTTTATTGCCATGTAAGTATATTTAATGATGTGGAAGAGAGTGAAAAGAGAAAGGAGATGCACGGATGTTTTGCATGCCATCGGCTCTCATCGAGATAAACAACGACCGTTGTATGGTCCATCTTCAAGAAAAGTCGCTTATTTAGATTCAAAGTGCAGAAAATCACGTAATCATTGCTACTAGAATTTAATTAATGCATATAAGTGGAGAGACGATAAAAAAAGTCAGCCTTCGTAGAACTACTGTTTTATTCTGACATGGCCTATCTACGAGCCCATAGCGGGCTCAACCGTTGAACGTGCCCTTATACTTCTATCCATCGAGCTGGCTCTGGCTAAAGCTATATAGCTCGCCAGTTTCGGCAGTGCGGGGAAGTGTTTTCCTTGCTTAAAGGGTATTTTCTAATTTCTTGTGTACCATTTAAACAGTAAAATAAATTTTAAAAAATTAACAAGATACTTTCTTAAAAAAAAAAACTTAACCAAGGACCCCTCCTAATACAATGAGTCTGAACTATATTTGAGATTTTTGGGACGGAGAGAGTACATTAATATGAGATATATCAATCCATAAAC
Organism: Oryza meridionalis; assembly: GCA_000338895.3. NCBI lineage: Eukaryota > Viridiplantae > Streptophyta > Magnoliopsida > Poales > Poaceae > Oryza > Oryza meridionalis. Next base: position 31,998,238 of record CM002524.2, on the reverse strand, counting down.
ATGTAAGTTCAAATTCTAGATAGATTTTTTTTATTTGTATAAATCAAATTTGACATTGCATGTTTGAGTGATATATTTATATTATATATTGTTAATTGTTTTTTAATTTTTTTATAACTACTTAGATGATATAAAAAAAAGAGATAAAAATCCATCTCCCAATATGTTCTCTTGATGTTGATGCACTACTACAGAAAGACATGTACAGATCGATACTATAGGTGTTGGAACAGGTAAAACCGGCACCTATAGTGTTTTCCCACCTACAAAGGCTAAAAATATAAAAAGCGGCACTTTTAAGCGATTATAGGTGTTGGTTCTATAGAAAAATGACACCAATACTATAATTGTTGTTTTTTAAAAAATCCGACACCTATAATTTATCATAGGTGCCGGTTAATTAAAAACCGACATATAATATATGATAGTGCCCCTAAAAACCAAGCCGAGCCGACCGCTCGTTCTTATCCTCCCGAGCGCCCGAGTGGATCAGGAGAGGAGGACCGCGTCTCTCTCTCTCTCTCTCTCTCTCTCTCTCTCTCTCTCTCTCTCTCGCGGCGCCCTCCCCTCCACCAGATCTGGCGGGAGGAGAGGCGGCCGTAGCGGCGTGCGACAGCTGCGGCGAGTGACGGTGGAAGGGGAGGTGGCAGCAAGGGCGACACCCTCCCCTCCGCCAAATCCAGCGGGAAGGGAGGTGGCGGCGCCCTCCCCAACATCAGCTCAATCTTGGTGTTTTTAGTGTTCTTAGTGTTCTTGGATGTTCTTAATTGGTCAGGGTGAAGGGGAACTTCTCGATGGATCGGGTCGAGGTTTTGTTTTATTCATGGAACCTTAAAGGTGCCGGTTTTACTAGAACCGACACCTATTTCCCCTCCACATCAGTGTCGTCTTTTAGGTGTTGATTGGGAAATCCGACATTTTTGTAGGGTTCTCAACCGGTATCAATTAAGGTTTTCGTGGTTGTGATGCTTTGTAGCTACCAAAGTTATGCTTTTGGCGAGTCTATTGAGCTATGATATAATATACAATGGCGTACGATCAAATCATGTTATCATTAAGCTAGGTTTTTAATTACTTAGTCTGGCGCTTATACGGTTGCTTCGTATGTAGATTCCAAATGGAGACAGGGCTTTCATGCTGAATTAAGAAAGGATAGTAGCAGGTTTCATAAGACTAACTATAGAAAATTAGGGGGATTCTGTTGATTTAATTAATCTTGTCAATATATGCAGAAGATCTTTTCTACGAACTTCCCCCATAAAGCCATGACCTGTTCATACTTCATGTACACATCAACGCGCGCGCTGTGCCACACACGTGCCCACAAGTGTTCCCACTACCACTAACATACGGAGTACACTCCACCCATTCCAGCTAAAGCCTTAAAGGCTTCATCGTCATCACATTCGTCCCAGTCTCGAAAAGACGCCTCCGGCCTAGCCCAGACTCCGCCGGAGACGGGGAGCCGGTGCACCTAACAAAAAGATCGATCGGCGCGCGATACCCCTCCTGCTACACTGTGCTACTTCGTACGTTCGCGCAGTAACTGGTCATGTCGATATCCCCTGTACGTGCTGTTAACGTTGATCGTTTGCCGCGAACACCCTGCCAGAATTTAGGATCTTGTCAAGCTCCGATCGAGCGGCCACCGTCGCGTCTTTGTTTGCTTCTAGCTACGTCTTTGTTTGTTTCTAGCTACGGAGAGTCTCGGAAAAGTGTTTTCATGTCTTGAAGAAGATATTCTCTTGTTTCTTACAATGTCTAAAATATTTATATATTTTATAAAAATAATAATTAACAATATATATTATTATAAAAATATCACTTCACAAATATGCAAATTCAAATTTGATTTCTACGAGTTATATTAAAATAACAAATATAAATTTAAATATACGTTAACTATTTTTTTAATGAGTTCCTTTTGTTACCATTTGTACAGTTTGACCACTCATGTTTGTAAAGTGTTATATCTCTTATTAATTAATCTTATCAATTTTTTTAAAAAAATACTAATTATTTAGATGGTCCGAGAGAAACGAGGAGATGTGTCACATCTCTTAGGATGAAAATCCTTCTCCAAATGTATCTGAGAGTTTCAGTAGCCTCGCCGATCGACTTGCCACACCGCCGTACTACATGCTTTGTCGTCTGTTCGTGGCAGTATATATATTATCCCCTTGTGTGTCCGTCGACATAAGTGGAGTGTACTAGGTAGACACACTAGCTAGCTAGAGTGATCCAGCTAGCATGGAGGCCTCAGCCATGGAGGAGGCCCTCTCGAAGAAGACGACGAGCAAGGGAGGCCTCAGGACCATACCATTCATCATCTGTAAGCGAAGCGAGCCTGCCTGCCTGCATGCATTCCATCCATCTTTCACCCTGATTTTGCCGGTATCATCTGCACGCCGGCTTTGCACGAGACATATGTACGAGGCTGGCTGGCCGGGATCGAGATGCAAGTTTGGTTTACTTTGTGTTGTTGGTGTCAGCGAACGAGGTGTTCGAGAAGGTGGCCACGTTCGGGCTGCACGCCAACATGATCCTCTACCTCACCGAGAGGTACCACATGACGGCGGCCACCGGCACCGTCGTGCTCTACTTCTGGAACGCGCTCTCCAACTTCCTCCCCATCTTCGGCGCCGTCCTCTCCGACTCCTGCCTCGGCCGCTTCCGCGTCATCGCCCTCGGCTCCGTCGTCAGCCTCGCCGTAAGCACAAACACCAACCAAACCGTCCATCCATCGGTCGGAGTTTCTTGCGCAATGACACGTTAGACGTGCGTGTGGTGTGCGTGCAGGGGATGTGCCTGCTGTGGCTGACGGCGATACTGCCGGCGGACAGGAGGACGCCGGAGTGCGAGGCGAGGCGGGGCGACTGCGAGCTGGTGCCGTGGCAGCTGCCGCTGCTGTTCGCGTCGTTCGTTCTCATGTCGGTCGGGTCGGGCGGCATCCGGCCGTGCGCGCTGGCGTTCGGGGCGGACCAGCTGGACCGGCGCGACAACAGCGCCCGGAACGTGCGCACGCTGCAGACCTTCTTCAACTGGTACTACACCGTGCTGGGCCTCTCCATCGTGCTCGCCTCCACCGTCATCGTGTACATCCAGCAGGCCAAGGGGTGGGTCATCGGCTTCGCCGTGCCCGTCGTGCTCATGCTCACCGCGCTCACGCTGCTCCTCCTCGGCTCGCCCTTCTACCTCAAGGCGGAGGCCGACAGGAGCGTGCTCGTCGGCCTCGTGCAGGTGATCGTCGCCAGCTACAGGAAGAGGAGGGGTCCCTTGCCGCCGGAGACGGCCGACGCGTCGCGCTTCCACAACCGGGCCGGGCACAAGCCGAGGACTCCGTCGAACAGGTTGAGGTGGTTGAACCGGGCGTGCGCTCTGGGGGACAACCCGGACAAGGAGGTGAACCCCGACGACGGGTCGGCGCGCGACCCGTGGACGCTGTGCACGGTGCAGCAGGTGGAGGACGTCAAGGCCGCCGTCCGCGTGCTGCCGATATGGTCGACGGGGATCATGCCAGGCGTGATCATCGGCCAGCAGATGTTCCCGGTGCTGCAGGCGAAGACGATGGAGCGGCGGGTGGGCGGGCTGGAGATCCCCGCGGCGTCGTTCGGCGTCTTCAGCATCCTCACGCTCACCGTCTGGGTGGCCGTCTACGACCGCGCGCTCGTCCGCCCGCTGTCGCGGCTCACCGGCCACGCGCGCGGCGTCACCCTGAGGCAGCGGATGGGCATCGGCCTGGCGCTCTTCGCCGTGGCCATGGCCGTGGCCGCGCGCACCGAGGCCGCCCGCCGCGCCGAGGCGCTGGCCGAGGGTCTCCGCGACTACGGCCCGCAGTCGGGCCGCGCCGTGCGCATGTCCGCCATGCGGCTGGTGCCGCAGCACTGCATCACGGGACTCGCCGAGGCGCTGAACCTGATCGGCCAGATCGAGTTCTACTACTCGGAGTTCCCCAAGACCATGTCCAGCATCGGCGTCTCGCTGCTGGCGCTCGGCATGGGGTTCGGCAGCGTGGCCGGGAGCGCCATCGTCGGGGCCATCAACGCCGGCACCAGGAGCGGCGGCGGCGGCGACAGCTGGCTCTCCAGCAACCTCAACAGGGGGCACTACGACTACTACTACCTCGTCCTCGCCGCGCTGTGCGTTGCCAACCTCGCCTACTTCGTGTGGTGCGGATGGGCGTACGGCGAGGAGGGCCAGAACCGGGTGACCGCGGAGGAGGAAGCGGTGGAAGACACCAAGACCAAGGAAGACCAGCAGCAGAAACTGTAAAACCTTTTTAGTGAGGCAGGCTGCTGCTGTTGTTCTGCTTCAGCTTTCTATACTTATCTCTCTTGTGAAAATTGTAATATGTACATGTATATGTTGGTGCGAAAATGGATGGTTCGACCTCGAATCCTATCAGATATCCGGATCCAAGTATCCCACAGGGCACAGGCTGCAACCCGCGACGTTAAAATGCTGTAGTAGCAGCAGCAGCAGCAGCAGCAGTATTTTTCTGTTGCTCGGATGGGTTACATGTAAGTAGGGATAAAAACGGTGACAGAAATTTTGCGCCGACCGAACATCGTTTGGGTAAAAGTAGTACGGTTTGATTCTAGTAAATATAAAATTTGACTTTTCAATTTCTTTTAATGTGATATTACAATGGTCACTAGATAGTTAAATTGACAAGTGCTAATTTTCGACGAATCGTTTACATAGAGATGCTACCATTTTCGATCCTCCGTAGACCTACTCGTCAGCAGTCGTCAGCATTCGCCAGCATCAAACGGACATGATAAGATGATCACCGCTTCTCTTGCAGCCTTAAGCATTAATGCTGCTTGAGTGCTTGTTGCTGGCGCCAAAATGCTGATGAACCAACAGACAAGATAGCTCCCGCTAAAACCAGTTACGCACTGCAATCAATATGCAGTTTTGCTCGACGTAGCGCATGGATCATTCAGTGGTTGAATACGATGTAGACAAAATTCAACGAGGCCTCCTTGTTTCCCAATTCTCATCATGGTCTTCATCAGTCCAACTGTTGCTGACCATCATAGGCATTAAACACTTAAATGCTGGCGTTACATTTTGTTTGCTTGCCACTATTTCTGCCGATTTCCCGATAAGAAAGCCATAACCTTGGAGACTTCGGATATAAATCTCTTCTCCCTCAGGTGCTATAGCACATTGTTGCTTCTCTGTGTGCTCCGGGTAAACTAAGATAACTGCTCGATTCCCTATCCTTTTCCTTAGCTTATCTTCTCTTCTCTTCCTCTTAGCGCTATCTTGTGTCACGCCAACTGCAATAGTAGTATAGTACTCCACCATTTGCATCGGTAAAGGATTTTATAGCTTGTTCCTAATTTCAAGAATACGTTTTCTTTGATCTCTATGGGAAAACCATGTGTTGAGCTCGGTGGTTGGGGTCACGAGTTTGATCACTATCTCCTACCTTGGATCAAAGAGGTGCAGTGGTTTCTCTGTTGCAAGATCCTTTATGCAATTTTCCTGGAAAAAAACAGGTCCCAGAAAGAGTGCCCTTTTTCTTTGCTGTTCCTCAAAGTTACATTTTCCTGCTAGGCAACAGACATAACTTGTACATTATAGCCTCTAAGGTAAACAGTAACGGAAACAAGCACATAAGAAATACTGTTCACTGATAGATGCATCTGTATAAAGCGTTGCCCATGGTTAATCACCTCCACCCACTTACCAGCTACTGCCCTTTTAGCTTTGCAGAAGATGGAAGCTCAAGAAGGTGATGTGAAAAGCTGTGAGGCCTCCAAAGTGAAATGGAAAGGTGGATTTGTAGCCCTACCGTTCATCATAGGTATGTTACCATTTTTTTTCGTCTTTTATGTTTTACTTCAAGGGTATCGTTGGATGGCAGAATTTTCAAAGGAATTTTGGAGGATTCTGATACTAAGATTTTTTTTTTCCTGCAATAGTTGTTTGGAACATACAAACGAAGCAATTATATTCTGATGAATTGGTTTCATATGCCCTAAATTTAAAAGCAAATATTGTACAGTTTTCCCCCTTCTACAATACAAATACACCCCGTGGGGTTTCAAAAAAAAATAAATTTAAAAGCAAATAAATATGAGCTCAAACACCCATGTTTTTACTTTCTAAAGTTCAGTGCATTCTATCTTCCTCTCTTTTAACTCTCTATTGAAAAAACAAATATACTTTCTTATGGATTCATTATCATTTGCTTGTTGGCTTATCTAGTGTAACCAAAATTTGAATTTTCAAACTTATGTTCAAAATTGATTTGGGGGCTTTTTCGTCATAGACTATTTTCTAGCCAAGGCTTTTAGACTGCTAATAATAGAGATATAAAAGTTTTAATTATAAATTATTTTTTGTTTTTGTTTATTTTTCTACAACATATCAATCGTAGCTCAACCGATCAGGGCCAGCCAAATGACTCCCATATTCATGTGTCCTGAAATCTTGTGGGATAAGGAAGCATGTCCAAATTTATTCATGGGTTTTCCCTTTTCTTGCGGTTTTAGAACCGTGCATTCCAGTGAGGCCCTTATCTTTCTTGTTATAGTTAGATCACCTCAAATTGCACGCTTGAAGCTGTTAGATTTAGTACCTTCATTTTATACATTCGTTAATTTACTAGTGACTTCAAATGGTTTACGCTACGCGCTTTACTTTCCAGTAATTAATGTACTCGCATTATGTATTTCCTATCTTTGAATGTATTGAGCACTGCATAGCTTGCCATGTCCTCCTACAAGGAACAAAACTGAACCAAGCGCCTTGGACACACCGAGCATTTCCAAATGGACCACAGGTAGAACTGTCTTGATTATCGGTGTGGCAGTGGCAGTTCAGTGGCACTGCGTAGAATGACAAACCTAGAACGATCGCTGGCGATAAAGCTGACACTTTGAGGGCAAATCAAGGGAAAATGGTAATGTTCAGTTGGGAATTCTAGAAAGCAAAGCCACCGATGGAGTACTACAGAGATGTTTTGGACTGGCAGGGTACATTGTGAGCTGCCGAAGATTGCAGGAGAGATACATATGTGAGCTCATCTGTATTTCAGAAATAGCTAAAGCATATCACCTAAGTTATTTTCAGCATAAGTGCTCCAACTTAGTCAAGTATCAGGTAAACTGAAGATTACAGTGACGCATATTCACATGCTGTGTTCCGGAAGAGGCGTTTCCCTCCCTACTAGGATTCCTACTTGCTACTGCTTTGCCTAGATTAAGAACTAGTAGTAGTTGTCCACCTTATGACCTAACAACCGTCTACCGGTTGATATAATTTAACGAGGTTATGCACCGTGGTACAAGATCCTGGCACTCTTTGCTAAATCCTGTAGGCGTAGCAATTAGCATTTCATTTCTACTGCACCATGGAGCATTCTCTTGTTGCTGAGGCTGAAGCACAAGGGTTCTTCAAGGCCAAGGGTGGTTTCAGAGCCCTCCCTTTTATCATCTGTAAGTTCGAACTGAAATTCATGCAAATGGATTTCAGAAACCACTGATCAGAGTATTTATGCAAATGGATTTATGAAATCCTTCGTTTCTTTCTTGTTTTCTTTGAGATGACATTTACATGAGTCATGTTCTACAATCTAGATGCATGCATACGATTGGCCTATGATATTCATATGTGAACCTTTTTAGGATAGAGATTCCCATCAATGGTGACTGTGCCCTTCAATTGAGGAAATTCAATCTGACGGAGTTTCCTGTTTCCTTTGCATCTCTTTAGCAAACGAGATACTGGAGAAGGTTGCTGGATTCGGGCTCAACATAAACTTCATCACGTACCTCAACATGCAGTACCACCTGAGCCATGCCAACGCCGGAAGCCTCCTCTTCGTGTGGGGCGCAGTATCAAACTTCGCGCCCATCCCCGGCGCCGTCATTGCCGACATGTACCTCGGCCGCTTCATCGTCGTCGCGATCGGCTCCATCGCCTGCTTCGTTGTGAGTGCAAAAAGAAGATGAGATTTCCATTGACACCGGAGGAGATCGAACACCGAGCTGATGTGTGCTTTGCTGCGCTTGTTTCAGGGGATGGTTTTCCTGTGGCTGAGCGCCATGATACCCGGAGCGAGGCCGCCACCGTGCGACATGAGGGCCTCGCCTGAGCTGTGCGCGCCGCCGGAGGCGAGGCACATGGCCTGGCTGCTGGCCGGCTTCGTGTTCCTGTCCGTCGGCGCCGGCGGCGTCCGGCCGTGCTCGATGGCGTTCGGGGCCGACCAGTTCTCCAGGCACCCCAAGGAGAGGAGGTCCAGGATCCTGCAGGTGTACTTCAACGCCTACTACGGCTCCATCGGCGTGGCGTTCATGGTCGCCGTCACGGTGGTCGTGTACGTGCAGGACAACCTCGGGTGGAAGGTGGGGCTCGCCGTGCCGACGTGCCTCATGCTGCTCTCCGCGGCGAGCTTCCTCCTCGGCTCCGGCCTATACATCAAGGACAGGGGCTCCAAGCGAATGTTCGCCGGGATAGGCGCCGCCGTCGCCGCGGCGGTCAGGAACCGCAGGGCGTGGCTGCCGGCGAAGACCGAGGACGGCGTGTACCATCACCTCAAGGACTGCAAGCTCACCGTTCCGACGGACAGGCTGAGGTAAGCGACGATCGATCAGCAATGCAGCTTGACAATGGTGCGAATTGCTGTTCAAAGATGCATAATTCGAAGTTCATGTGGTGTGATCGATCTGTTCAGGTTCTTGAACAAGGCGTGCATGATCAGCAACACGAAGGAGGACAAGTCCGGCAGTGGCGGCGCGGACAGCATCAGCGACAGGGGGCGGCTGTGCACGGTGGACCAGGTGGAGCAGCTCAAGTCGGCGATCCGCGTGATGCCGATCTGGTCGTCCACCATCTTCCTCGCGCAGGCCATGAATCAGTACTTCGCGGTGCCGCAGGCCGACGCGATGGACCGGCGCGTCGGCGCCGGCGGGTTCCGCGTGCCCAGCGGCACGTTCGCCGTGTTCAACATGCTCACCATGTCGCTCTGGTCGGGCTGCTACGACCGGTGGACCGCGCCGGCGCTGCGGCGGCTGACAGGCAACCCGCGGGGGCTGACCATGAAGCAGCGGATCGGCGGGGGCCTGGTGTTCGGCACCGCGGCGATGGCCGCGGCCGCCGTGGTGGAGGCCGCACGGCGCAGGCAGGCTCTGGGCGGGGGCGGCGGGGCCGGCGGCAGCGCCATGTCGGCGTTCTGGCTCGTGCCGCAGTACGCGCTGGCGGGGCTCGCCGAGGCGTTCGGCGTGATCGGGGTGATCGAGTTCTTCTACACCGAGCTGCCCAAGAGCATGGCCAGCTTCAGCATGGCGCTGCTCTACATGGCCTTGGGGGCGGGGAGCCTGGTGGGGAGCTTGATCATCAAGGTGGTCCACGAGGCGAGCGGGCGGGGAGGGAGGACGAGCTGGCTGGCGGAGGACTTGAACGCCGGCCGCTACGATTACTACTACTGGCTTCTCGCCGGCCTTGGCGCTGTCAACTTTGTCTACTTCCTCTGGTGCGGCTGGGCGTACGGCGAGGAGGGACAGAACGTGGAGTGGGAAGACGAAGGTGAGGGAGAGACGACTATAGCTTAGTAGTTTTGTGCTGAAGCATGCATGTGGATTGCTGGGAACTTGTGACAATGTGGAACCTTCCCTATGGTTATGCTAATATGAAGCCTATGGTTTGGTTGCCCCATGAAAATAGCAGTTTGCTGGGTTGATTCTCTGACCATACGCAATATCGTCACGTTGATCATCTTTGTCCATTGCAGTGGCATTGGCCAAGGAAAAATATCGGCAACTCAGTTGGCCATTTATTAGAAAACACTATATCTATGAATCTCTTATTTGGAAAATAAAAAACCAAATCTATGAATATATCTCTAGTGTTTTGCTAGAAGTGACTTCCTTTTGGTTTTGGTTATTCAGCAAAATTATCAATGCGAAAAATATTTATTAGCTAACCATTACAATGTCTGCCTTCCTGGAACCACAGCTAAGCTCCTAATAATTTCTTCAGCTCCTTCTTGTTGACCTGATAAAAGCAATAGGTAAGTAACAAACTCAACACAACTGCAAAGAAGAAAAAATTTTCAGCCGGCACCTTTCCCATGGCATTCCGAGGAAGCGAATCCCATAAGTACAACCTCGTAGGAATCTATCATGCATAGAAAAAGAATTAACTCCAGCGGGGAAAAAGATTTCAGTTCGGGATCAGATAAAAGCTAAGCTGTACGTGTTAATATAAGCAAAGGATATGTAAACTTAACCAGACGTGGTTGAGAAAAACATGAGTCAGGAACCATCCCTTGCGCACGCAAAATATAAATTGAGAACTTCATAGTATCACGCAACAGTCAAAAGAGAACACTAAAAAAGGCAACCTCACAAATAAGGCCATACTGTAAAGTTGCTAGGGAAAGGGGGAAAACATGTAGAAAATCAAACCTTGTATGGAGCAAGCTTATCTTTTGACCAACTTGTCAGTGCTTCCAAGGTCAGTGCTGGTTTCGAGTCCAGTTCAGCTCTTTTCTTTGAGTCCTCCTTAGGCACAATTATTGCACAGATAATCTCTCCATAAGCTTCGTCAGGTAAGCCGAGAACAGCACATTCCAGGACAATTTCATGCTAAACAAGAAATCAAACCAGAGTAAACAAGATGAGTAACCTTCAACTAAACCATTGGGCTGTCTTCAATTAGATAGGTTTACAAAGTGACTATTGGAAACTATTCAAGTGAAATGGAGATTTTAAGTTTTTACCTTTGTTATTGTCTACCTTTATTCTTACCACAAGGAAAGTACTACGTATCAGCAAGTTCTTTCAAGGCAGTACGTTTGCTAATAATGTCTAGTGTGGGGATATTTACCTGTAACAGCACTGACTCAATTTCTAATGCAGACAGCTTATAACCACCAACTTTCATGATGTCAGCATTTGTGCCTACACAGGATAATACAAATGAGACAGATAACCCAAAATGATTACAAATAGACAGTAGCACCACAACTTAAACAAAAAAACACAACTAGTGGAAAACGATGAAGTGGTCCTTACGCCCTAAAATTATGAAATATCCTTCATCGTCTACAGTTACTGTATCACCAGTCTTGAAGAACCCACCATCAATAAATGATTCTGCAGTAACCTGCAATACAAATTAACCGTGCTGAACAAAAACAAAGACATTTGATTCTCAACATGCACCCTTCATTTGGTTCCTTAGTGGTTAGCAAATTCTGCTAAGTTTGTATGGTGCAGCTTAGAAGTCATGTCAATCACAACGCCCACAAAAGGAATGCACCACACTGGTTTCTTATTAAGACACAAATAACAGGAACGAGCATACCAACAAGTATAGTCCATATTAACAAATAACAGGCTACAGAGTTGGGTGAAAAAAATATGAAGCAACAATACCCTTTAATTAGTAATCTACAATTATCAGAGAAACTATGCCTAACATTAGTAAAAGCCCTGCCCATGGGTTGGTGAACAAATGGGTTTTGGTAAAATAAGGATGCAACTCATGGAGATTATTACAAATAAATAATGTACGCAATCAAAATGAAATGTATAAGTTTATTTCTTGTGCATCATTCACAATAGATAAAGGTTGACTGTTGGGAGATTTAGCAAATGATTGTTTTAATTGACGAGGAAAATACAATCAATCATAGACTTCATATTTTTAAGTTTATGAAAACACAACCATACCTCTGGTTTTCTCCAATATTCCTTAAAAAGGGATGGACTTCTTATACAAAGTTCGCCAACTTCAGATGTAGTTTCAGTCCCATCCTCCATAATGATCTTGGCCTGGGAAAGAAAGGTTCTGTAAGTGCCATGAGGCAATACAGAATAAATTGGTTTGATGTTATTCTAACTTCCATGGAATCGTTTAGCATACCTCAACACGCGGAAGCGGTTTGCCAACTGTACCTTCTTTACGTGCACCATGCAATGGGTTAGACAGTGCCATGACAAACTACAACCAATAAGACTGTCAAAACATGAAAAAATGATATCATATTTATGAAATGTAAGTCCAGAGAAAAGGAAGAGTTCGTGTTTTTAACCTCAGTCATGCCGTATCGTTCCAAAAGACGGTGACCTGTCACTTCCTCCCACCGTTTCATAAGTGGGGAAGGAAGGGCCGATGATCCACACATCTGCACCAGTTCATATAATGTTGATAACAAAAATTTAGATAATAATTACATCAGTCCACATTATGATAGTGCTTAATAAAGCATACAAGCCAAAGAATACTATACATCATTACCTAGAGCTCGAAAAGTTGAATACAAACAAAGTCATTTGGCTTCAGTGCCCAGCAGAATCAAATAAAACACCTAAAATAAATATAGATGCATATTGCAAGCTCACAAAGGCATCATGCAAGAAACTTCATCTGCTTTTCAAGTTATCGTGGTGTTAGAAACCTAAAGTCAGTGAGACCACAGTTATCCGATATATTGAGTCCTGAGGTGCTTAATTAAGTACTTTAGTGATTGATCGAGCAAGCATGGCCAATGAACCAGTTGGACTTTGCAAGTTGAACAGCAGGATTGAAGGGTTCATGACCCTTGATCTATCTATCGTACTACCATATAACATACATATATTTGCACATTTTCAACAGATAGTAATCAGATTTTGTCCATAGTAACTATCTACTAGTCTTTTCAGGAACATAGTACGGACTGAAACACATGAGTTGTAATTTTGCCTGACGCGTGAAGTTTAGTCTAACCAAGGTCCAAGAATCAATACAATTACTTGCAAGATGGAGTATATATACAACTGACCATTAGCCTCAATTGCTTTGCAGCAAAGGAAGATGCAGACTGTTGTTCAGGATCCATACCATCATACCCTTGCAATAGCCGTGTGTACATTGTTGGAACCTGGTAGTCCAAAAGTATCAAATAACCATAATGCCTCGAGCAATTTAAGGACAGGTAATAGTTTAGCATAAATCTAAAAAACCAAAAATATATGGCATAGAACCATACTCCAGTAAATACTGTAATTGCTTCATCATTTTTACTGCCATTGTTGGGATATGACTCACGCCACCTCTGCCATATTCCCCTCACACTAAATTTCGGCATGAACTCAACCTGCAACCTCAGAGAATATATATTAGCATGGAAGAAATTTTGACACAAGATGCATTGTATGTGACTCCTAAAACAAAATTAAAGGCTTAAAGTAACACATCATACGACCAGAAAGGAAACCCAAGTGCTACAAAAGACTGGTTCATTTAAACAAAATCACAACATCAATCGATCAAGTGAAGCACTATGCACATGCTGAATAAAGCGTTTGAGATATTAGTAAAAGTAAGGTCAATTACCACTGATCCAGAATAGAGGGGTGCAAATAGAGCATTGAACAGGCCATGCACATGTAAATTTGGAGTTAAGGACCTTAATAAATCTCGCAAAAGAAGGCATGGTTCCTCCAAAAACAATCATAGGGAAATCTAATGCAATCCATTACTATAAAACATTGTGCTAAGTACTTAAAATAGCATTTAGCATTAGCTTTTTGTGGATATGGTGCAGTGGGAGACAGTGCAGAAATTGATCTTCACTTCGATATCCCCATGCCTCTGACAGAATTTGAACCTGCCAAACCGCATGAACCACAAATACCTTTAGATCAGTCAAAAGTAGATAAGCAGTATCATGAAAGGTGGTAAAATATAGAAATAACATCAGTAAAGTGAAAATTGCTAACTTCAGTCAGACTGTCCCATGAGGCATAATCTATTAAAAGTTAGAAAAAAAATGCACCTGAGAGACTATCCCCTTATGAGTGTGGACCACTCCTTTTGGTTTACCGGTTGTCCCACTTGTGTAAAGGATGAGAGCAGGATCATCTCCTGTAGTATCAAACCCCAGCATGGTTAGGCAGCTTTGGAATTAATATTGATTATTGAGAAAATCAATGATTGAAAATGACACAAAATACAGTATAGAAAAGTAGCAGCAGAAATCAATAGGTATGACTGCCACGAAAAACAGAATCACTCACCTCTGATTTCCTTTGAACTGTCAATCTCAGCTATTAAGCTAGAAATAGACGAAGTCACTTCAGTACTTGATGGTTCTTGGCAATCTATATTTACTGGTATACTTGTCACAGATGGAAGAAGAGAACAGTGAGCAGAACATTTGGTAGAGATATTCTCCATGATGTCTTGATGCTCCTTGGTGCTTAAAATCATTGAAATGTCCTATAGGTTTCAGCAGTTATAATAAAAGGGACATATTTCAAAATTTATAGTAAATTGTAAATGTATGGCCCTGTACAAAAAAATGTTGACTTTGTATTTGTGTAAGGTGTCTAGACTGTCCCCCAGTGGCCCATTGAAGAAATGCTGCTTGCTACGTGGCCCTTTTTAAACATCTATTTATAATTTTGGCTCAGTTTACAATATTAAGATGAAAAGAAGTGCATAGCAAGAGAAGTAAACTCGTGATGTGTTTTCCTGGTGTTGCCCCTCCCTTTTTTTTTCTTACCTTGCTGCTTTCTCATTGAAACTGGGGGGTTTTTTCAGGAGAGAGAGAGAGAGAGGTGCGTAGTATGATAGTAGAATGGCATCTTTCTTGTGTAAGTACATCTATTGCAAAAATAAATCACTGCAACAAGTTTTAGAACAAACCGAGTCATTCATGACATGAAGGAGTTCAGCTTCAGGATAGCTAAGTGCTAGAGGCACTGCAACTCCACCAGAAAGCCAGGTTCCAAATATCCCAGCAACAAATTCAGGAGAAGGTTTAGCCACTATGCCAATACGAGCTCCACCAAGGAATCCAGTTCCATTTATTCCTTTGACAGATGAACCTGTACTTCCATTCTGTGTCATCTACAAGAAAAACAGCAGAAGAGGTGATCAGGCATCATCAACAGCCATTGATCAGGTTAAGATAAGATCGTGATAAACATATTATAATCACATAACAGGAAATCTCAAGTGAACGAAGATAAAACAACATACAGAGAAGGAGAGCGGTGGTACATTTTTATTGCGCAGAATATTGTAGACATCCAGTGCAGATGCAATGAGCTGGACAAGGTTATAACTCTTTTGGTCAGATCTGATGGCTGCACGGACACCTTGTGTCGAACCATGCTTAAGGACTTCCTGAACAACCTCCATGAACGTACTAGTAGTATTTTGTGTGGTGTTGTAAGCTAAAACACAAGATGAAAGATTCAATATCAGAAAATATAAATGCACTAGAATTTACAGTAAAATAGTAATTGCTAATTAATTCATATGGTTCACCGTTCTGGCCTTGCATACCCAATCGGCAGTAGCTCCTCGCGGAACAGACCGAATCAATATAGACCACTAGGTAATCCATAACACCTCTATGAGGCACAACCTTACCGGTGAACTCAATTAAGCACAAACCAGGAAGGAGTGGTTATGAATCGTGACGTATCAATGTCGATGTGATTATCAATGACTAGTTGGAAGTGGCTCGGCTGTTCAACAATAGCAATTCACTAATCAGTAACCACCGACCAACCCATGCGTGCTGTACCTACTAGGAATATTGGATATAGAGCTAACTGCATTCTGCGTACGTAGCATCGTAGGACCCAACAGACAGGTTTAGAAGCAAATTCGGACCACTCCTCCATGATAACGCAGAATTGTACCACTGATCATCGTTGCAGTAGACTCATCAGGTAGCCCTTTAGAAACCCACTAGGACCACTCCTCCATCTCCATGAGGAGAGGACGCAAGTTATTCACTGATCAACTCGAGCTCGACCACTTGCACACCGAATCCCTCATCAAAACAACGAAAACGAAGCATGACGGGGCACACCCCGAGAGAACCCACGGCTGGATACTGCTACTAGGCGAGACACCCCGCCACTGAAGCAAAACAGCGAACACCTCCCGATCGTGAACCCAGAGCACGGAGGAGCAACAGAGTCCCCCCTGAACGAAAACAAAACGCGGGTGCGGCAAAACGACGAACACCTGGCGCGGCAGAAAAAAAGAGGAGAGGAAACGGGGAGACTGACCTGGCGAGGAGGAGCGGGAGGAGGAGGAGGAAGCGAAGTGGCGTCGGAGGCGAGAGAGGAGGGAATAAGAGGAGGAGGGGAGGAGGAGCAGGTGGTAGGGGGAGGAGGCGTGGGCCGCGGGGCAATTGAATGGCGTCATCAAGCGCGCCACCGCCCCGCGCACCCACGCCTGTGCGCGCATTTACGGGCAGGCTGTGCCGGGTAGGTGAACTCCCCCGGCAGCGGCACTGTTCCGTGCTCGTACTCGTACCACAGCAGCGGACTGGCGGTAGGTTGCTCGCTCGCTGGTGGCCGCGGGCCGGTGGCGCCCCGCGTGTTCGCGCGAAGGGGGAAAGAGGAAGAGCCGGACGGACGGGGGCACGGGGCCGTCAGTTTGCTGGGTTTTCTCGGTTTTTCCTTTCTTTTCTTTTCTTTTTTCCTTCTCCGGCTGTACTGGTTTGGCCGTCGACGGCGTACGTTGGTACGGCTTGTCAATCGACTGCTATCGGCGCCACAGCGTCGTCAACGAGGGTATGTTTGGTTGTTGCCTAATATTGTCACAACTCAATTTGTCATAGGTGTGGCATGGTAAATAAAGTGTGGCCAACAATTTATTAGCCATAAGTGTGATAATGTTTGGCTAGAAATTAAGTATATGACATGTAGACCCATGTAACAAGAAAGTGTGGCTCGCCACAACTGAAACAAGCAACCAAACGCTAAGTTAACAATCTGTGGCATGCCTAACATAAAGTGTGGTAATATGTGGCAACTAACCAAACAGCCCCAAATGCCTGCTGAAGATTATCAATGTGAGACATACCTCTGTTCAGATTTATTATACTAAAATATATCATAGCTAGTCCTAGATTCGTTTTTTTTACGGAGGGAGTATCTTCTTTCCTTGTTTATCCATATCTCTAATAAAGCGTTCCATTTTATTTGGGTATAAGTTTATTAGTTTAAATTTTTAAGCTGTTTTTTAATGATTTTATACTATAATTCAAATGTACAGTTCTACTCTAATTCACATAAGAAAAAAAAACATTTAAACATACATATCATTATCCCTAGTAAGATGTTTTTTAAAATCCTCACCGCTATGCTGGGAGGCATGACGTTGGCCCATTCATCTCGCCCAATAGGATACGTGTAGCAAAGACCTATGTAGGAAGCCATTGAAGATTGGTGATGGCCTGTACTATCTAAAACTACATACGTGGTTGTACCCCTGACTCGAGGTTGTCTAGGACCTACACATAGTTGGGTAGTCGGCGGAACCGTTTGCACGAAGACATTCTGCAAGGTGACACATAGTGCTTAGGGAAGTCCAAAAGTACCTACGAGAAGACTATTTAAGAGATGACACGTGGCAGTGATTGAGATAGCCCAAAGGCGCCCACGAGGAAATTGTCCTAGGGACAACACGTGGCGAATGCTCAGGGCAACTCGGGAGCACTCGTAAGGAGATTACCCCAAGAAGCGACGCATGGCGATGCCCGAGCCAACAGGTACGTTGTGTCGGTATTCTTGACACTCACACATGGTGTGCCCTCGCACTAGGGGGTGGGCTCATGCACGAGAACCCCAATAGGGGAACCACACATGCCTATGTCCTGACACCAAGGCTCGCATGTCCTATCATTCCGTATTAATAAGTACACCCAAAGTCGGTTGAGGACATTAAATATGGGTGATTCAGTGAATCGCACCTCCCCAAACCATCTTTTCTTTAACCGATCCATTATGTTAAGAGGGAGGCACGATCAATAGCATGTTTGAGACGGGGCTGTGTAGCATGACATGGAAGAATGAACAAGGGATAGACGGTATGACAACAGGTACAATGTAGATCATGATGTATATCTACAGTACCTTAGCAACGCACCCCCCTCTCCCCGAGTTAGGTAGACCTTGAAAGGTGTATAAATTGACAAGGGATTGCCAAGAAGAAGGTTGAACACAGTTAGATACACGATAATACACAAAAGCTCTAGGTGCCCCAGATTTAGCCGAACTTCCACATATTAATCAAGAGAACGGGACTACGGGAGTAGATTTATTGTTCTCCGGAGGCCCAAACCTATGTTATTCGTTCGTGTTTGTCAAATCTTGTTCTATCTGCTATTACACGTTGACAATAGCGTTTGACTTAATAGTACAAGGGTGACATGTACTTTAAAAAAAATCGTTGGGTCTCTAACACAGAGCTAAGGACATATTTGGTAGAGCTCCAACTCCTAAATTTAGCTCAGGAGCTGAGTCTGGAGTAGGGTTGTGGAGCTGCGTAAACCTAGCTCCACCTATCTAGTTTATTTTGTGATAGAGCTCCACCCAAACCTGCTCCCAATTTAGGTGGAGCTGAAACTATTTGGCTGGGCTCCAGTTTCAGGAGAGGTGGAGCTAAAGCTAGAGCTGTGCCAAACAAGCCCTAAAATCATTAGGGTTGTTTGGCAGTGTTATTTGTAGCCGTCCTGCAACAACTAACCAACTAAATGCATTGAAGATAACCATGCTACACGGCAATAATGCGGCGCGGCGCTATTGCAGCCAGTGTTCTCGAATAGCCCCATTGTAAATGAATGGATAAGCTTAAAAAAAACTCGTGCCTTTGAAATGCACAAGTCAGCGCCCTTGGCTGTCAACTCAAAACCTTGGTTGAATTATGCCTCTTCGTAGTTGCCACTTTACCAATCACCTCACTTGTTTGTTCGATTATCAAACGTAAACGGAATTTTAAATTCTAAAACTTAATTTTAAGTATACTGGGGATTTTGTTTATTGCAGTCTACTTTCAATCTTAGCGTTTAAACTGCTAATAAAAGTTTCACTTATAAACTATTTTGGTTATTTTGTTAATTTTTAAGCTCATCAACTGTAGGTGTCTTTACTGTGAAACTTTGTGTGTTTCGTATCATACATCTATTCCAAAATACCTTTTTCATATGCGATATCTGAATACATCACATAGTGCTATCCTAGAAACTACCAGTAGCATTTTTGAAAAGCAAAATATGTGTCCCAAGGCTCAAAATATGCAAGCCTAGCCCATCCAAAGAAAGCCTGAAAACCTAATACGGCGTCACCTCGACGGAATCATCAAGTGGGCCTCAAATGGGCCTTACTGAAACTGACAGAACTGCAAGTCACATCTTTCAAACCCGCCACAAGAGATTCAGCATAACGCACGGTGCACATCACTTTCATCTATTTACACCAATGACAGGTGGGACACCATCCGCGTCTGGTCCCACCCGTCAAGTGGAGAATAACAAACCCACCAGCACTTTCCAGAGAAACAACTCCACGTATGACAGGACGGATCACATCAAACGACGCCGACGCCGACGCCGTAAGGAGCCCCGATCTCCGCTACACCCACGTCACCCCCACCCACTGGCTGCGCGGCCCCACCGAAAGCTCCAGCGCCCGTGACCCCACGCGTCAGCCGCGGTGGACTCGGCGAGCGACGCGTAACGCGCCCACCTCATCGCGAAGGGCGGAAGCATTCAGCCATCCCCCTACCCCGTCGAATCGAACGGCGAGCGGCCCAACAACCTCACGTCTATGAATTCGAGCCGCAGGATGTGGCCCGGCCGCGCTCCACCGTCCGATCCCCGCACGCCCCCAGGATCCGGCCGTAGAATATGAATTTGATTTCGAAAGCGAAGAGTGGGAGGAGAAAGAAAGGGGTGGAGAAAGAAAGAGAGAGAAGAGGGGGAGGAGAGAAGCTGCAGCAAGAGGGAAAATCCACTAATCCCCAACTCGGAGACTCCTCTCCTCTCGAAATCCGCCATTCCCTACCCCTCCGCCGCAAACACGCGCGCGTGGGGAGCTCGCGGCGAATCCAACCTCGCCCGCCCCGGCCGCACGGGACGCCTTGCCCCCGATCTGGCGACGGCGGCCGCGATCTTGCCGCGCGCCTCGGCTGCGGCGAATTGGGGGTGGGGGTGGGGTGGAGTGGAGTTTCGATAGGTGTGGAGGGGAGGGAGGGAGGGAGAAGGGGCGGCGTGTTGATCTGGTAGCTTCGTGGGGGTTGGGTGGATTAGATAGATGGCGGGGAAGGAGCAGCAGGGGGGAGGAGGGCAGCCGCCGCCGCCGCCGCCGCGGGCGCCGGTGCCCGCGGCGTCGTCGCAGCCGCCGATTAAGAAGCTGGTGAGGCAGCTTGACTTCACCTCGGCGGCGTTGGCGGGTAACCCCGCGATGGCGGCGGCCGCGGCCGCCGTGTCCAGGGCGCTGCAGCCGAGGGCGGTCCCGGTGGGGTTCCCGCAGCCGCAGCAACTTAGGGCGCACCTGCCGGTGGGGGTGCCGCAGCAGCTGCATCCACGGGGCCTGCCGGTGATGCGGTCGCACCACGTGGTGCATGTGCCGCTGCCGCGGCCGGCGGTGGCCGTGGCGGTGCCCGTGCCACAGGTTCGGCCGGCGCAGCCGCAGCCAGTGCCGCGGCCACCGGTCGCCGTTCCATTGTGAGTGTGCCAGTACCTAGATTTATGTTTAGCGTCAAGCTTTGTCATTTTTCACTTCTCAATTGGGTAATTTCTCTCTTCTAACTGTCTTTTGGATGATTCATTTCATCGGAGGAAGACTGTTTTTTCCTTTTATTTTTGTTGTAAGCCAAGTCTTACTAGTTTCAAACTTGGTTTTGATTTTACTTTGCCCTTATCTTTCCCTGGAAATGGAAGGATGGTCCTTTTGTTTTTTTTTTCGCTGGCATCTTTGATATTACCCTCGTTCCTATCACGAGCTTAGTTGATGCAAATTCCCTATTTCTAGTTTTCTCTTGTTATTTTGCGTCATGCTCCAGGATGTTTTATTGTGCTTTGAATCTGTATTGTAGGAAACCAGAGTCACCAAAGCCACCACGGGCACGGCTTTATGAAGGGAAAGATGGCACCCCGACAAAGAAGAAGTGCTGCAACTGCAAGCACTCCAAATGTTTGAAGTTGTAAGTCAGATTACATGTCTTAGATTGAAAACGGTGCAATGTTGCAACTGGAGTACCCTTCTGAGTAACTCTGAGTCTGGATAACGTTGGATCCAAAAGAGTTTATTTTATTTGCTACAGATGCTAGGACATATGTAAACTAGTAAAGTGAAACTGTCTTGAGTTTCTTTTCATCCAAAAGCTTATAATAGCACATAGATGGATGCTCAATCCTTTTTTTTAAAATAAAAAGCTGGATGATAATAGCATGGTCCCAAACTTGACCAATAGCATTCACAGTGTGACCAAATACTTGATCTTATGGTATTGTAAGATTTCTCTATTATATACTTGTTGCAAGTTGGCTGGTCTGGATAATTATAAAATGTTATATTATATATGTATCCGGAAAAACTTATGGGTTAGCTCTGGGCTCTGGCTTTACCATCTAAGTTCCAATATGCATCCAAAACGATGTATACTAGAAATGTGGTTCATCTGATTCACGGTACATGAACATGATTTGGTTCTGCAGTTTAATGCATTTCTGTTCGATTTCCACTGTAGACTCAAAACCCATACCTCTGTTGTCTTTGGTACCTCTTTCACTATGCTTGTAAGGTTTTGTGTACTGATAGTTGATATTATCAATCTGGATCTCATGGTTTTCTATGTTTAGGTACTGTGAATGCTTTGCATCGGGTGTTTACTGCGATGGATGCAACTGTTCCAATTGTTTTAATAATGTTAAGAACGAGGCTGCTAGGCGTGAAGCTATTGATGCTACGTTGGAGCGCAACCCTGATGCATTCAGGCCTAAGATTGGGAGTAGCCCACATGCTAACCGGAATAATATGGTATGTTTTGAGTTCCATGTCTTAAATGAGTAGTTAGATATACATGCTAAGGGTGTTCAATAATTGATGTCCGTTCCTTCTGGAGTATTAATGATTAATACAAGGAATGTCCGTGCATATGGTGCAATCACATGTAATTCTCATTTGAAAATCGAAATGAAGCTATACATTAATTGAATGCAAATGTAGAACAGGGGAAGGCTTGGGAAATTACACAAGTTCAATGAGGAACTAAATTGCTACTCTCTACAACTAAGAAATTTACAGTTTGGATGCCATATTTCAGTAAAAGGGCATGCAGCCTAGTAGTTACAGTGCTCAAGTAGCACCTCTAGGTCCTGGATGGGAGTCGAATTTCAAGCTTAGTTAGAAAAGGTCACTCATTGGCCCCTCATAAAAACGTGTTAAGAATTGACCTATGGAGGACGAGCATGGGTTAAGGACCAATCCATAGGGAGCGAGTCCGCATGTGGGGGGCTGGGTTTAGTGGCCTTTCTCGGTCAGATTGGTTGAAGCCTCTTCTTAATGAAAAGCTGTGAACATGGTCTTTCCCCAACTGGTCGAGTTTTTTTTGGATGCCATGTTTCATTTTTGTACATCTCATTATCTGATTTGCCCTGCTATGATGCGTGCACTTAATGTTAGTCCCTGAAATTGCCAGGAGGCGGCTGGTGATCTTCCATTAGTTGGGAAGCATAATAAAGGGTGCCACTGCAAGAAGTCAGGTTGTCTCAAGAAGTATTGTGAATGCTTCCAAGCTAACATACTTTGCTCTGAGAATTGCAAGTGTATGGATTGCAAGAATTTCGAAGGGAGTGAAGAAAGAAAAGCTCTTTTCCAAGGGGATCATAAAAATTCCATTCACATGCAGCAAGCAGCAAATGCAGCAGTAAATGGTGCTATTGGAGCAGCCGCCTTTTCTTCTCCTTCCACATCCAGGAAGAGAAAGCACATAGATCCTTCCCTTGACCACTCGGCCGCCAAGGAAAACGGAGCTCACAGGACTAATCATATACCTCAGGTAATGACAATTTCTAGATTTCAGCAGGCAGTTCAGTTTTTCCCTAATACCTCCGTCTGTGCATACTGCATAGCTTTGTGTTTTTGAGGTATTGACTTCAGTGATGGGTGGAAGTGCTCTGCTCCATCAAAAAAAATATTTATACCATGCATACAAGTCATCTGATGAACGGTGTTTCAGATTTGTGGTTCTGAGGGATAGGATAGTTATTGACTAGCACTATTGCTTTTTTGATCAGAAAGGAAAAGGACTTTCCGTTTGTATCAGTGCCACATGTTTACAACGACCCACCTGTTACACTGCATACTCTTCTAATTGACATCCCCATCAGTTTAGCACAACTAACACAATATCTACCTCACTCTTGGGTTTGCACCAGCAATTTATGCACTGGACTGCTCTTTTGAGGGGCCTACAACTGTACTATAGATAAATTTTGAGTTATTAGTTCTCCATGATACAGAAGTGGTAACTCCTCATATACTGCTACCTATAAATGAGTATGCAAATATTTTCTTGAGGGATACAAATTCCTCTACAACAGATTCACCAAAAAATTGGACTAACCCAGATAATCATAAGCTGCTAATAGCAAGAGTTATTTCAGGGTTCTGGTAGGGTTTTTTGTACACTCTTTGTGATTTAATTAGGTTTTTTATCAGAAGAATGGAATGCCATCTGATGGCCCGCTTCCAATAAACCAGCCTGTGCATCCTCCAACATTGGGGCCCTTTAAGGTCACCTACAGGTAACTGTCAACTTCTATCACTTTTCCTTGAGAAGATCAATCATACCTGTTTTTGTTGATGGCTTTGTACCCTTCCATTATAGGCCCCTTTTAGCGGATATTGTCCAACCAGGAGACGTAAAGGAACTTTGCAAGCTTTTGGTGGTTGTATCTGGAAATGCTGCAAAGGCATACGCTGGTATTGCTGGTCTTACATTTTGGGATTTTAATAATTTGCTTGAGAAAGTATTCATGGGCATCCTGTACTGCACAAAACTTAATCTTTGTTAGAGGCTTAGAGCCATTCAATCAACTTGCATTAATCTGCACATCCTTGTTTCATTTTACCATTCCAGGTTCAAACTATGTTTTACTTTTCTTGAAAACTAAGTTGCACTAGCACATAAGCTTTTAGTTCAACTCTCATCTTTTCTTGGGCTTGGATTTTGGATACCTACGCAGTGGAGATATTTAACTATTTGCCACTCTTAGATGCAGCGTTTAACAATTTGCCACATGGGCCCACATATCTTAGACAAATGAGGGCCCACATATCATAGACACGTGAGTGGCAAATTGTTAAACGGCACATCTAAAAGTGGCAAATAGTTAAATGCCCCACAGTGGTCACTTTGAAGAGAGAAAAAACCCAACACTATAGGGTTCCAAGTGCTGCTTCCTCTCCATTTTTTTTATTTCAAATAAATGGTTTTATAAGATTTCTTTTGGAACCCTAAATGAATATGAAGCTATTCCAGGCTTGATTTGGTGCATGATGCATCCCATTAACACCATTCTGTAACTTCCAATGTTATCAGGGTTAATGTCTTTTCCCTGTTGAAACCATGCTGTAATGGGCGTGATGGTTTTATCATAGTTATGCTTGATGTTTTTAAATGATAACCAAGTCTTTATTAGCATGTTTTATGTTTGTTAATATAAGGCATGACCACATTCATACATTGGGAACTGTCTCATTGGGAAACAGGTAAGAAATCCCAGGAAGATAAGGTGGTAGAGAAGGAAGATGAGATGGGAGGGAAGAGGGAAGATGAGATTGGAGGTTCCCTAGCATCGACAAACCATGACAGAGAAGAAAACAATAAAGATCCAAATAATCAAAAGGCATCAGCTGATGACCCATCAACTGGAGGAACTCGTGCAGGCAAAGCTTCTCTAGAAGAGTCTAAACATGATTGCAATGATGATCAGAAATCCAATAGGCCAATGTCTCCAGGAACACTAGCATTGATGTGTGATGAACAAGACACAATGTTTATGACTTCCCAAAATGTAGTTCCGCAGCAGGCAGCACCTGTCAACCAGAACCAGTCTGAATTGTATGCAGAACAAGAAAGGTGTGTGCTTACAGAATTCCGTGATTGTCTCCATAAGCTTGTGACATTCGGAAGAATGAAAGGTACATCGAAATTTTCCATTTGTCATGCTAATACAGAATTATTGAACTTCTCCATTTTTTGCTTTGTAAAACGTGTACAGTTTGATCCTGATGGTTCTTCCTTGCAGAGGAGAAGTTTTCCATGGCAATCAAATCTGAAGTGCCTGCCCATCCCATGCAGGCGAATGGTGTTTCACGAATACCTTATTCAAAAGAAGTAGATGTACCTGTTGTAAAAACATTTCTACAGAGTTCCAGTAGACATCCTGCTGCTGGAAACTCCGCAACTGGGCATTTGGACAAAAAACCCAAGCATGAAAATACATAGGTGTCCGGGGTTTGTATTTTGGGTAGCATGGTCAAGAGAATCATGTTTTCTCCCTCTAACATGTTGATCAGAAGCTTGTATCAGTCTTCATTCTTGTCTTAGGTTCAAGAAAGCTCCAATTTGTTCTCATTGGTAAAAATAAGTGTAATGTTGGATAGTTAGCTTAGTCATAAATATGCATTTAGCCTTTATCTTAGTGTCTACATTGTTTGTTCCTTTACCTTTACCATTTCCCTCGTGAAATTTTACCAATCACCATGCTAGTATTTTAGATGAGATTATTCCACTTTACGCGATTAATTCATTTTGGTTTGTGGCTGGTTGTAAGTGGTAATAGTTCCAGACTGGTTCACCTACGCTTCAAACGTTTTTGTGAAAGGGTGAAGCCATACTTCAACCTATTGGCAACCAGCAGAATTGCAGAACCATCTAATCTCCAAATATGCCTTTCAGTTCATACTGTAACACTCGGACAAATATGCCTTTTCAGTTCATACTGTAACACTCTTTTCCGATGAAGTTATTCCGCTGCAATGTGCCGCAAAACATGGATGCATATGAGTACTGGAAAGTGGAGACGTCTATTTCATGGATTTATCCTTCAATATCATATCGATCAGCCGCAATTTTCCGTTGAAAATTGAATGCAGAGAGCAGGGATCAAGAAAGACATTTTTTTTCTATTAATAGAACACTTGATATCACTCTATCCTGTACATGAAATGCACATTGCTTCTTGAGTTGACAATGGCAAAAACAAGCTTCTCACATTTTGCACATACAGTTAAATAATTCTCCAGGCCTGAAGAAAGCGAATCACGATGGCAAGAGTCAAGGCTGCTTGTGCTCCATTTTCGCCTCAAAATTACTGCCCCAAGACTCGAGATACGGAACTCTTGATGTTGTTCAGAAACTTTTCCCTGCAGAAAAACAATTGGGCTAGTAAAGAAAGTGCAACAAAAGAAACTCTTCAACTGTGGTGCTCAGAACGATAAAGTGTCAGTACGGTGCCAGTTCAATATATATCCAGTATTCTCAATGATACAGGTATGCAGCAAACCAAAAAGAAATTGACGTCATGTTGTGTGTAAATGTGATAGTTCCATAAAACTTCATCGTAAAGTATATCAAACTATCAGTATCTTCTCATCAATGATTCAAAGCAAGTAAGATCTCTAAGGGCTTGTTAATGATACAAAGCAAGTTAGATCTTTCAAGCTTGGAAGCAACTGCTATGTAATTATACAGAAATGGGGCCATTTCTCAAACAGATCCATGTAAACTTTTGCAAGTGTGATATATGGCGATTACAAAGTTACCTGTCTGGCTTGAATAGTAGGTTTTGATATATGAACAACTGCAAAGAGTTGAACAGTGAAGATTCATAAGATTAGAAAATATAATTCATAAAAGGAGAATTGTCGCTGCCTAAAACTTACCCATGCAACCAATATGCCAATTAATTCAAAGAGTAGAGGGAGAACAGGAAGCTTGTCGATGACCTGAAGTTGATTTATTGTATTATCATGAAAACGCTCTTATTCCAACAGTCGAAAAACTGCACATTTGAAGCTAGATCATCTGGAAGTTACCTCTACAAGATTTATAGAAGCCCATAATGCGGCAATCCCTGCAAATCCTATACCAGCTAGAGCAAAGAGGTCTTCAGGAGTGCTGAACTGTTTCAGTTTTTTTTCAGGAAACAAAAGTATGATGAGAACCTCCATACATAATCAGGTGCCTCAAACACAATTCAGAACAATTTATGGTATCAAGTTGTCTTCAGCGCATAATTACTCCAGCTAAAATAGCAGACTGTGAAAGCTGATCAGAAGCGTAAGTGCGTACAACGAAGCTTTCTGAACTTATGCATTGGGCGTCAGAAAAAAAAAATTGCCAATGTCATCAGGGTTCCTGAACTTATTATCTACCTCAAAGCTCAAATTGATTAGTAAAGATAAAAAAAAAAACTCACCGAACTCTGGACATACTTCACAACGCTCCCGGATGACGGTTCTGAACTGTCCTGCGCAGCCTTTGCAGCGACGACATTGCGACTCCTCATCCTCCCTGCATACGAGCAAATTAGAGCACATGATACTCAATGGCTCGTTTGCAAAGAAACAAAAAAAAAAGTGCAAGAGAAGGTTGAGATTGATTGGGAGCCTTGGAGGAAATTAAAAAAAAAAATCACCTGAAACAAGTCTGGTGCTTGGCACTGCAGGCAGCATGGGGAGATTCCCGGTGATGCTCTTGCTGCCGCCGCGCGGACTGAGAGCCGCAGGCCGAGCAACGGCGAGAGCAGAGGCCATCGCGGTTAGCTTCCCCCGAGAATACGGTGGAATTGCGGAGGTCGCGAGCGGTGGATATTGGGAAGAACTACTGTTTGGCCTTCGTCTGCTGCAGCGGATGCGAGTGGAAGGCTCCTCGTCCACGAAAGCACCATCGGTTGGCAGGTTTGCAGATTGCCCCTTGCCTTCTGCAGCTATTCTGATTAAGGCCCTGTTTAGTTCACACCAAACTTCCCCCAAACTCTAACTTTCCATCACATCACATCACATTTAAAACTTTCTTACTCACATAAACTCCCAACTTTTTTTCTATACTACCAACTTTACCTAAACTTTTTCCCAATTTCAGGAACTAAACATAGCCTAGTTCCTGAAAAAAGTTAGAAGTTTAGAGAAAGTTGGAAGTTTGGAAAAAAAAATTGAAAGTTTATGTGTGTAGAAAAGTTTCGAAAATGCTTTGTATCAGACGTCTGACGCAACGAGAAAAATCAGACAAGCAAACAACTATGTACCTCCCTGTCCACTCCACACATTCACACGCTATAATGATTTTCAAAATAATTTTTCTTCTGAACTACTTATCCAATCTATGATATGATCACATCATTATATTTGTTATAATTAAATCTTTACAACAAGATATCACACCATTACATTCCGATTAAAGAAAAACATATTTTTCAATCCGTTAAATTTAATGTTTCAGACGTGATAGCAATATGTTTCAACATGTGTCTTCATTATGTTTCATAAAAAATTTTAAATGTTTCAATAAATGAATTTTGTGTTTCACCACGTATAACTCAATGTTTCACTAATGACAGAAAAAGTGTGGGACGCTCACGCCCCTACTCTCTCTTCTACCATTCTATTGGCTCTCTCACCATACATGCATATGTTAATGACCTTAAAAATATTTTTTTCTTGTAAACTACTTGTCCGATGAACGATTCGATCACACCATTGAATTCGTTATAATTAAATCTTTACAACAAGATATCGTATGATTATATTCTGATGAAAGAAAAATATATGTTTCAAACAATATAAACTTATTGTTTCATACGCGATAGCAATATGTTTCACCATATATTCCCTTTGTGTTTCACAAAATTTCTAAATGTTTCAAAGGCTGATTTTTCTGTTTCACCATGTATAATTTAATTTTGCACCAACAATTAACTGAAACATTTGACCGTTCGATTTTTTTATACCATCGGACGTTCGATTTGTAGCTCTCCCCGGAAAGTTTTGGATGTGATATGATGCGATAGAAAGTTAGAAGTTAGAGTGAACTAAACACGGCCTAATTTCCATTCTACGAGTATTACTGTACCGTCTGCCTGTCCGGGAGACCGGGGAAGTTCACGCTGGGATACAGCTTCAGATTTCGCTAGGTTTATAGTGACTGACTAGTGTCACACAGATGTTTCAGTTTGTATCTTTTTTGGAGTATATTAAAAAACTAAACCGTCACAAGTTTTTTAGTCAAAAAACATTTAAATGTACTTTAACTAGTTGGCTTAGCTTTGTTTTTTGTTTCACACTTGTAAAGTTTACTTCTCTTCTATTCAATGAAATTGACAGCTTGCCGATTTGTTAAAAAAAAATTAACAACAATATAATTAAAGTATAACTACGTTGCAACTGTATTGTAAATACGATATAACTTATAAAACTCGCATTCAACTATGGTTTGATTAGCTAACACTGAGATTTCACGCGTGATATGTTTGAAAATTTCTTTCTAGTAAATCCATATTTTTTTCCTTTATTTATACTACGAGCGCTACGTAACTGGAATCTGTACGATAATGACAAACCAGCACTGCTGCAAGCTCCCCTGTAACTCGGCATATACTGTAGAAACTAAACGAGCAGTAAACAAACATCGGATTCCTTAACTTACATCGCGGCCGTACAATCGACGGCGAGCTTTAACCAAAATTCTCGCGGAAGAGAGAATCTGTCTGTCCGAGACCACCTGCGACTGAGGCTGTGATCCCTGTGGCACCGGCAGGACGGCAGTACACGCCCCCCCGTGACCCCGCCCGCGCACAGGCGCAGCGTGGCGCCGTCCAAGCGTTCGAGTCTCACCTCCACCACCTCTCGCGCCCCCACGTTCCTCGGACTAGCCGCGGTGTCGCCTCTCTGTCCAGCTCGGTTACTACGCTACGCGTCGCGCTCGCGGCTGCCACCGCGCCCCGCTCGATAGATTCGAGCACGCACGCCGGGTTGGCGCTCGGCGCCGCGCCACGCCACGGAGGGTGTCACGAGACCGCCTGGCGCGCGCAGCCCCCCGTGTCGTCTTCCTCCCTGGTTCCTTCTTGTCACCGGGACGGGCCGAACCTCTTTCCCGCGCGTCTGCACATGCCATTTTCAGCTTCCATCATCACCATCACTACTATTCACTACTTAGCCTAGTAGCGACCGAGCAGTGCCCACTCCGTTGCTGCCTGCCTGCCTGTCCGTCCTAGCTAGCATCCTACGCTCGCGTGTAGAGAGGGTGAACTGGCGAAGGGCTGAGCAGAGAGATGGAGGTAGTAGAGGCCGGCGACGGCGTGGCGGGGAGGCGGCAGCAGGAGGAGGCGTCCGGCGCGGCGCCGTTCGGCAGGTCCTCGTCGCTCCTCGGCTCCGCGGGATTCGACGGCGCGCTGAGAGTTGAGCACTTGTTTGGCTTCCTGCCTTCTTCCCCGATCGTGCCTCCCGCGTGCGTTGTGTCTCTGACCTTGAACATTTGGGCTGGTCTTGTGATCCGCAGGAGCTCAAGGACCTTCGCTCCCAGCTGCACCAGGCGGCGGACTGCTGCGAGAAGGCGTTCCTCGACACCGAGAAGAAGAAGCTGTCAGTGCAAAGCTTCAGCTATCACATTTGATTACACTTCTCCCGCCGCTGTTTGTTTCTCTCGTGCCTAACATGTCCTCTCACTTGCCACTGTTTTGCTTGAAGAATTCTGGAGAGCACGAAAGGTTACATCTGCGACGCGATTGTAGCGGTGATTGATCATTTGGGGACCGTCTCATCCAAGCTCGAGCAACAGCTGCAGGAGAAAATTGAGATCACACAAACAGAGAAAAAGCTCAACTTCTTGAAGCAGGTCAGGATATCCGTCGACTGAACCTATTTTCCGTGAATTTCGCATGACAATAAGAGTCAGTGTAGTTACAGAAAATAGCACTAGTAGCTCGCAACATGACTAGTAGCTTGAGCCATTTCAATGATGAAGAAGTAGTTGAAAGAAACAGAGTACTCACTGCTTAAATGCTTAGTACTTTAATATGATTAGGTAACTTAGCTCATTATCTAAAAAAGGCAAGTGAAGATCCTGTACTCCTTCAACTTTTTCCGTTCTTTGATTCAGGGATAACTTTTCCGTTCCAATTTCAAGAAGTTAGTGTAATAGATTTTGAAAGTGAACGGTTCATGGTTACTGCTGATGAACATCGATCAAACGACACTTTAGTACTGCCACTTATTTTAATTTTTAGTCTCTTCATGTTCATGGTACCAGAGGCTCCTGACATGTGAACAGTATGCAATTACTATCAAACTATTGACCGTACGTGGGGACAATGATGCCATTCAGTATCATCGCCGTTACCTCTCGCAATGTAAATTCTCTAACTCATTTGATTTTGTGTTGTCGCCATTACTTCTTATAAAAAAAAGGGTTGCTGATATGAGGTCATTTGGACAGCTTCAACTCTGTTATCATTGACTAACTATATTATTCACTACAGCTACTGGAGGAACCAAAGAGGAAAATGGTGCTAACTCCAGGTTTATGCCAACTAAAATTTTCCTTTGACCATTTTACTATTATAGCATGTGACCTGCATCATATCGATTTATAACATTAGTAGTTCTGCACACAGGAAAGATGATGTAAAACTTGTGGAGTACAACAGCCCAACCATACCTGGAGCAATTCGTACTTTCAAGCCATATGATATTCAGTCAACCATTGGTAAATTCGGTATCTTGCTCATGTTATGAAGATATGTATGCTTATTATTGTTTTCAGTGTATGGTATACATTTCTCATTGATTAATATTCCTTTACTATCTTCAATTTAAGAACTAGGAAGTAGTAACTATGTAAATCTGTTTTTTTTTACAAGTAACTATGTAAATCTTAGAAGAAATGTTATATGAAATTCTGATATGTTTCTGATGAGATCATAACTGTCTAGTTTCCTTGTGTTATGAACTTGAAGAAAATTGTGAAGATCCCTAATCAACATGTATTACGTAATGACACAAACTAACTGATAGAGGAATCTGTACATTTTTTTTCTCCTAAGTGTGTATGTTTTATGCATGGAATAGATTTGTCATCAACCTTCTATAGACTATAGCTTACCACAGTTATAGTTTTGTTTTCCGTATAATAATAGCATTTGCATGTTATCCCGAGTTATGTGTTAAGCTTTCTCTCTTGATATTTGTGGTAGATTGACTGTTTGTTTATTTTCATGATGTTGTTTGTCTTTAGGGAGAGAACGTTCGGTGGCAACTACAGACTCTGAAAGCCCAACAACGGATGCAAAGAGTTCATTCTCTTTCAGAGCAGAGGTATTCTCTTTAAGAGCAAAGAGCTCTTTTTTTTTCAAATTGAAAATTATATTTTTAAACATTATTTACTTTACCAAATCAAAACGCTGGCGAATAGTTTCATACTAGCCAGTTAGCGTGCTACCCTTTTTGTGACAATTTAGCATAACAAGATGCCCGTTTGCAGGACGTTCCCATTGTTCTAGCTGAACACAGGAAGAAGGCAAATCATGGCAGCAATATCTTGTCATTTCTCAGGAAAGGTAGACGGCATGCGTAAGAGCCAAAAGCGCCACCGGAATAGCTCAAGACTGGATATATGCACGCATACTTTAATGAATTCAGTATTGATTGGCAACAATGTATAACCTAATATCACTGAATCCCCAATTTCTGTCAAAACCAATGTCCATTGACCATCATGTATGTTTAGCCTTGCATTTGTGCCAGCAGTAAATTCGGCCCGATCATCCTGAACATGTAACAAACTTGAAGGATCGAGCAGTAATATCTGCTTGGAAAGCTAGTTTTTCTTCCCCTCTACAAACTCTCAATATCATGTAACAAACTTTAATCTGTCTCCTTATTATCAATGACAAATATTCAGGTGAGGAATCTCTCCCCTCCTATGACTTCGTAAAAAGGAAACCTGAACACGAATTCAGCATATTCTGCATCATCAAGGAAAAATACATGTACGTTCAGTACTTCAGGGCATCTTTTCCTTTGTGCTTGAGAAATCAACTCCCGAATCCCGATATATCATATATACATGCAGTAATTCTCATAACGGTGTGAATCAACTCTCGTACTGTACTGTGGCGTGCTACTACTAGTAGTAGTATAAAGGAATTTCGCTTTTTACGCGACATTCTTGAGGGTAGCTGGCCCATCATATGACTAATTAAAAGCACTCGCATAACTACTAATTAAGTAGTAAGCTCCTGCCACAAGCTTTGCCAATTCGATGAGCCCGCTCAACATCATATCGATCGACCGGCTCACGCATTTCATTCAAGAAGCACCGTCCGGTTGCATGCACGCCCCGCGCCGCGCGTACGTAGATAACTACCATTCAAATCCCTAACTGCCTGTCTGCCATTTCTCTCCATCTCGGTCTGTAAAATGCCATGTATCTAGTACCAGTAGAACAGTTGTACTACCTCCTGATGATCTCACGTAACTTCTTTGTTCCCTTTCTCTTCAATTACGCCATTGCCGTCTTGCCCGGTCGATCAACCCTAGCTTTCTAAGCCCTACAAAAGACAGCATCCATCTGCTAGTGTTAGCTTAGCCTTCAGAGTTCAGAGAGAGATGGGGACCAACCGGCCGCGGCCACGAACCAAGGACTTCTTCGCAGCTCCGGCGCTCTCCCTCACACTGGTTCGTCACATCGTTCTATCGACGGCCCGATCTTTATGTAGATCATTTTGTCTGAAATTTTCACCTAATCACCTGTGTGCTTGTTTGTGTTTATGTACGTGGGTAGGCAGGTGTGTTCGGCCGGAAAAATGGACCTGCGGCGTCGGGTGGAGACGGGGTGGAGGAAGGCGACGAGGAGGTGCAGGCTGCAGGCGAGGCGGCGGTGGAGATCAGCAGCGAGAACGCGGGGCCGGGGTGTAGCCAGTCCCAGTCCGGCGGTGGCTCCGGGGAAGACGGCGGCCATGACGACGACGACGGAGAGGGTAGTAATAAGAAGAGGAGGAGGAAGAACTACCACAGGCACACCGCCGAACAAATCAGGATCATGGAAGCGTGAGAATTTCCTCCATTTCTGTTGCGTGAATATCAGCGTCAGGTGTTTCCTGTCCCCTGGGCCGCGGGTGAAAGGGGTGCTTCACCAGGCCCATGGATCAGATAGGGCCAGGCCCAGAAAGGATGAACTTGCATGAGAGGGAGATTTTTTTAGTTTAAGCAAGCGTTCCAGTAGTTTCCTCAATGATCTGACATGAAAATATTTTTCAAAACGGAAATTTGTTCTGAATCGATTGAAATGAGCAGGCTATTCAAAGAATCCCCACATCCGGATGAGAGGCAGCGGCAGCAGGTCAGTAAGCAGCTCGGCCTCTCTGCACGCCAGGTCAAGTTCTGGTTTCAGAACCGACGAACTCAGATCAAGGTTAATTACTAGCGCTCAGTCTTAACTATACCAGTGTGCTCGTCCCACCGATCAACAGCAAACAGCAAATGAATGCATGGGGATTTTGATCTGCGCAGGCGGTTCAGGAGCGACACGAGAACTCGCTGCTCAAGTCCGAGCTGGAGAAGCTCCAGGACGAGCACCGCGCGATGAGAGAGCTCGCCAAGAAGCCATCTCGCTGCCCAAACTGCGGCGTCGTGGCAGCCTCCAGCGCCGCCGCCGCCGACGCCGCCACGGCGGCGGACACCCGTGAACAGCGGCTGCGACTCGAGAACGCCAAGCTCAAAGCTGAGGTTTGCATGCATGCGCCGCCGCGCGGCCGCGCCCGTCCTTTCCGGTGTGCTACACTGCAAGACACTGACTCCGGCGAACTGGCGATGTTGAACTTGTTTCAGATAGAGAGGCTGCGAGGGACGCCAGGAAAGTCCGCCGCCGATGGAGTCGCCTCGCCGCCGTGCTCCGCGTCCGCGGGCGCCATGCAGACGAACAGCAGGAGCCCGCCGTTGCACGACCACGACGGCGGCTTCTTACGCCACGACGACGACAAGCCGAGGATCTTGGAGCTGGCCACCCGTGCGCTGGACGAGCTGGTTGGGATGTGCTCCTCCGGCGAGCCTGTGTGGGTGCGGGGCGTCGAGACCGGCAGGGACATTCTGAACTACGACGAGTACGTGCGCTTGTTCCGCCGCGACCACGGCGGTTCCGGCGATCAGATGGCCGGCTGGTCAGTTGAGGCTTCCAGGGAATGTGGACTAGTATACCTTGACACGATGCAGCTTGTGCACGCTTTCATGGACGTGGTATGTGCATAGCGATATGCCGATATTGTGAACACACGGACACTAGCTCATACATGCATACACCTTGCATGAATTTTTTTTTGTGCAGGACAAGTGGAAGGACCTATTCCCTACCATGATCTCAAAGGCAGCGACGCTGGAAATGATCAGCAACCGCGAAGACGATGGCCGAGACGGCGTCCTGCAACTGGTGACCCGTCTTGTGTCTCTCTGCTTCTGACCGACGAAATTCATAGTGCTAAACGTGTCATACCTTGCCCGATATGGTTTCCAGATGTATGCAGAGCTTCAGACACTGACACCAATGGTGCCCACGAGGGAGTTGTACTTCGCCCGCTACTGCAAGAAGCTGGCCGCGGAGAGATGGGCGATCGTCGACGTGTCCTTCGACGAGTCTGAAACTGGCGTCCACGCGTCGTCGGCGGTCAGGTGCTGGAAGAACCCATCCGGCTGCCTCATCGAAGAGCAGAACAACGGCCGGTGCAAGGTATATACGTAGAACACAGTATGGTTCAAGCTGGCGTACGGCCGTTTCAACTTTCAACCAAATCTCTGCACCGTGGTTTGACTAGATGACCTGGGTGGAGCACACCAGATGCCGCCGGTGCACGGTCGCGCCGTTGTACCGGGCGGTCACCGCGAGCGGCGTGGCGTTCGGCGCGAGACGCTGGGTGGCCGCGCTCCAGCTCCAGTGCGAGAGGATGGTCTTCGCCGTGGCGACCAACGTTCCAACGAGGGACTCGACCGGTAAAACCATTACTGACACGTCGCATGCAGCGCCGCGTGATCCATCATCATCCATGGCCGTCTCACGGATCTCTCCCGTACACAGGGGTCTCCACGCTCGCGGGCAGGAGGAGCGTTCTGAAACTGGCGCACCGGATGACGTCGAGCCTCTGCCGCACCACCGGCGGATCGCGTGACATGGCGTGGCGCAGGGCGCCGAAAGGAGGCAGCGGCGGCGGTGGCGACGACGACATCTGGCTGACGTCCCGGGAGAACGCCGGCGACGACCCTGGCGAGCCGCAGGGGCTGATCGCGTGCGCCGCGGCGTCGACGTGGCTGCCGGTGAATCCGACGGCTCTCCTCGACTTACTGAGGGATGAATCACGGCGACCAGAGGTGAGCCGCCACTGCGCGCATTTCAACTTACCCTGCATGCACATTATGCACACTCTGACTCACTAATCAAATTATTGTAGTGGGACGTGATGGTACCCGGAAAATCTGTTCAGAGCAGCGTGAATCTTGCAAAGGGGAAGGACCGTACCAACTGCGTCACCGCCTACGTAAGCTAACCTTCCCTGGCAGCTACATGTGCATCTCGTCGACACGTACATTATTGCTTTCCTTCGGATGGATGAACTGCAGGTCGCTCGACCGGAAGAAGAAGAAGAGAGCGGCGGCAAGTGGGTCCTCCAGGACGTCTGCACCAACCCCTGCGAGTCGACGATCGCGTACGCGGCGATCGACGCCGCAGCGCTGCAGCCGGTCATCGCCGGGCACGACTCGAGCGGCGTGCACCTCCTGCCGTGCGGATTCATCTCGGTGATGCCGGACGGGCTCGAGTCCAAGCCGGCGGTGATCACGGCGTCGAGGAGTACTGGAGGCGAGGCTTCGGGGGCCGGGTCGCTGGTTACCGTGGCGTTCCAGGTCCCGGCCAGCTCGGCGGCTAAGGCCACGCTCTCGGCGGACTCGGTGGAGGCCGTGACGGGCCTGGTCTCCTCCACTCTGCGTAACATCAGGAAAGCCTTGTGGTGCGACTCGTGCGAGGAGGAATTATAGTCCACGGGACGCGCAAATCTTCTACTCCTACCTCGGATTCGTATGACTCCACGACTCCACGTGACCACGTTTGCAATGTAAATTTGCATCGTGACTTACCATGAACATAAGTGTACAGCTAAAGGGATACTATAGAACTACACCGTACTGTAAAATCATCAACAATTAAGCGTTAAAAATCCCCCGTCTTGCAGACTTCTTTATGGTCACCGCAACTAGCAGAGAGCCGTGCCATGGGTGGTTTCTTGGAACTCGATCATATCCGTTGCAATGGAGCGCAACAAAACGTAAAGACCAACCCAATCGTCTGGATAACATTATGACATCGCGTCTCCACACCGATGACGTTGGGCCGCTGCGTCGGTGAGCCCGTATCATCTTCTACAAATCCGACCACCGCGTTGCTCGTGCTCGGCACGTCGTCGCCACTTCCGTGCAGCGCTAGTAGCAACAGTGCGGCTGGTCAAAGGTGTGCATATACGAAAAAAAAACCTTAAACACAATAAAAATCCGTATAAATGAAGCACTCCAATTTGTCGTAAAATTTCGGGCCTTACCTCGTGGAGGCGTGGAGCTGGCCCTTGCCGCCACGGTACGCTTTCCGTGACGGATCGGGCCAAGCTGCCTATATAAAAAGTCGTCGTGCCACGCTGCCACGGGCCACGGCACCACCGCCGAACAAAGAATAGCGCGCACGCATTCGCGTCGCAAGCGTCCTCGCGTCCACGAGCCCCGCGAGAAACAGCTATCCACGTCATCCGCGGCGGCCGCCCGCCGTTTTCCCTTTTCCAGGCGCGACTCGGCGGCCGCACCCGGTTGCGCACGCCGCTCCCCCCCCCCACGCCACGCTCCCCCGCCTCGTTTCCCCCGCGCGGCCGCGCCAGAAAGGGGAGAAACGCTTCACGCGCGCGGCGCACCCTAGCTGGGCCACGATGCCATCCGCTAACGTGCGCGGGGCGCAGCCTAGCGCCGACCGCAGGTTAAGTACGCTGGTGCGTCACCTACTGCCTTCCTCCGCACGAACAGCAACCACCTCCACCACCACCTCCTCCGCCGCCGACGCCGACTCCTCCCTCCAAGCTTTCCCCACCATGGCGTCGTCGTCCGTCTTCGCTGGCCTCGCGCAGGCGCCGGAGGACCCCATCCTCGGGGTAAGATCCCCCTCTCGTCTCCCGATCTCTCTCCCGCTCCCCATCGCTGTCTTCACCGGTTTCGGCCGTGATCGCGCGGTTTTTTGGGTTTGCTCGACCTGATCGGTGCTCCCGTTGGTGTTGTGGTAGGTGACGGTCGCGTACAACAAGGATCCCAGCCCCGTGAAGGTCAATCTCGGCGTCGGCGCCTACCGGACCGAGGTAAGGTGTTTTGGGGGAATTTCTATTGAATTTTCGCTCCTTCGTATTTTGGATTGGATTGCTGGTGGATTTGACTTTGATTTTGTGGTCTGATCGGAGTAGGAAGGGAAGCCCCTGGTGCTGAATGTGGTCAGGCGCGCTGAGCAGATGCTGATCAACAACCCGTAAGTCTGACTTGAAAACCAGATGATCCGCATGATTTGGTGCCGCATGATTTCGGACCGGGGAATTTTTTTAGGCTGGCTGAGTGTACAGATTCCGTGTTCAACTTGCCTCTAGATCTAACCTGTAGATAATACGGTATACCTAGCTTGCAGGTTATGTACTAATAATATATTACTAGTATTTGGCACCATTCTTGCTTTGAATCGTCCGGCTGACTTATTTTATTCTACGAAAATAATTGTTGACCTTTGGTCTTTTAGTGATCTTTCCTGCTCTACCTACCTGTTTTTATAATATTTCAGGTCATTTTTTTGCTTTGCTTTTGTTATACTAGCGTGTAGAATTGATTGATGTTGTTGCAGCGCTGGGTATCCAACTGGGTTTGCCTTATCAGTGCCACACTGCCACTAGTTTGTTTGGCCCATTATTACCACGTAGATATATATTTTTAGGGAGGGGCACAGTATGTTAATTTACGAGTACTGCAGGTCTGCAGCTTTGTGTGTGTACACAGTATACATTTTTTTTTTATGTATAGACAATTTCTTGGATGGGTTTACAGGAAGATTAAACCATTGACTATTTTTTACAGCAAACTTATGATGATATTCCCAGTTGTATTTTACCTGTGATTATTTGCTTTGACTAGGTCACGTGTTAAGGAGTATTTGCCGATCACTGGACTGGCCGATTTCAATAAGCTGAGTGCTAAGCTTATTTTTGGTGCTGACAGGTGCGTTCCTGCTCTCAAGAATATATATGGTCATATGGTTTCCTCATCTGTTACCTTTGACCAATTGTAACAAACAGTAAAATTATCTCACTAAGATAACTTCTTCAGATCCTTTGCTACTTTTGGCTTATTCTTGTATTAGGTAATTCACAAAACTGATTATACTATTTATTGGAACAGTCCTGCCATTCAAGAGAATAGGGTGGCTACAGTTCAGTGCTTGTCAGGAACTGGTTCTTTAAGGGTGGGAGGTGAATTTCTTGCAAGGCATTATCATGAAGTAAGGAATCTGCCTTGGCTCCTTCATAGATACTGATATGGTTCTACATTACAATGCAAAGTATGATCGCTAAATTATAAACGTGTTCTCCAGCGCACTATATACATCCCACAGCCAACCTGGGGGAATCACCCCAAAGTGTTCACTTTAGCTGGCCTGACTGTTAGGAGTTACCGCTACTATGATCCTGCAACCCGTGGACTGGATTTCCAAGGTACCAATTTCAATTTTCCATGGAGGAACTTGTTCTTATGAAGAAGATTAATTGCAAGATTGTTTGCACCTGTCTGACTTGATCAAGGATGTGTTTTCGTGTTACAGGGCTGTTAGAAGATCTCGGTTCAGCTCCTTCAGGTGCAATTGTACTGCTTCATGCTTGTGCCCACAACCCTACTGGAGTAGACCCAACTTTGGACCAGTGGGAACAGATCAGGCAGTTGATGAGATCAAAAGCATTGCTGCCATTCTTTGATAGCGCTTATCAGGTAAATAATTGGCATCCTTAATACTTATACTTCTAGTTCTTAGGAAGCATGACATTGGTTAATACTTATACTTCTAGTTCTTATACTTAATACTTATACTAATTTTTCTTTCTGTAGCCGTAAATTCCATTGGTTTTTGTCCATACGACATTTTATTTCAAAATAGACTTTGACTTCATTATTGTGCCCGCTATGCTTTATTTGTTCAGGGATTTGCAAGTGGAAGTCTTGACCAAGATGCTCAATCAGTGCGCATGTTTGTTGCTGATGGTGGTGAATTGCTGATGGCTCAGAGCTACGCTAAGAACATGGGATTGTATGGAGAGCGTGTTGGTGCTTTAAGCATAGTAAGATATTTTCACTCTAATATTTGTCAAGTTCAGCTTTGTGGCTTGCCCATACTTTGTCCTTAGTCTTGACCGAGGTTGCTGTCATCTTCATGCTGTTCATAGTAGCAACTGATGTACCTGTCATGCATGGAAATTTGTGTGTCTATTTTATTTCATCTCACACTGGCTATTTTACCACTAGTAAGAGATATAATCACTATGAGCCATTGATGGCTACAATTCGAGTATTATAATTGTTTTTTTGTCTTGTCTCCAAAAAATATTGGAGATGTTTAATGAGGTTGAGAGTCTTTCAAGGTGGGGGAAGTTCCAAACGAAAGTAGGACAGTGAATTTTTATTCTTTCCAGCTCCAAATATCTCTTTCAATTTTGTGAATCACATGCCACCAATGCTTTAATTGTTGAAATTAAATTTTGATTCTAAGTTGATGCCGACCCAGATAATAATATCCTATTTAGTTGCATAGAAAAACTGAACGGAATGTAACTTTGTATTTCAGGTTTGTGGAAGTGCTGATGTAGCTGTCAGGGTTGAAAGTCAACTTAAGCTTGTAATTAGGCCTATGTATTCAAACCCTCCTATTCATGGTGCATCTATCGTGGCTACCATACTTAAGGACAGGTAACATTGATGTCATAATAATTCTAGTCAACCATAGAAAGTGAGCTATGTTGAGAAAGGCATGCCTAGAGGCAGATTCAGGGAATAAAAGTGTTTGCTGAGTTCTTTTTGATTATATTTTTACTAGTGCAATGTTCAATGAATGGACTGTGGAGCTGAAGGGCATGGCTGATAGGATTATTAGCATGAGGCAACAGCTTTTTGATGCTCTGAAAACGAGAGGTAAGAGTTTCTGTCAACTCCTCTATATCGTCCTTGCTGGAAGTACATAACTAATGCTATGTACAAAGAAATTTGATCATTGGCCTTTTAGTCTTTACGTTTCTTTCAAGTTCTGTTTT
The DNA here is from genome assembly GCA_000338895.3 of Oryza meridionalis. Taxonomy (NCBI): domain Eukaryota; kingdom Viridiplantae; phylum Streptophyta; class Magnoliopsida; order Poales; family Poaceae; genus Oryza; species Oryza meridionalis. The sequence continues at coordinate 31,957,068 of CM002524.2, read as the reverse complement.
GACAGCAATTTTGACTAATTCTGTTTATGTTTAGTCTTTACGTTTATTTGATCTGGAGGCGTCATTTCCCTTTTTTCTGTGAATGCTACAATTGAATTTTGACTAATGTTTCTTACTGTCAAAGCAGTAATGTTGTTTTAAACTAGATTTTCTTTGGCTATGAGAAAATTTTATATTCTATTTTTTTCGAGTTGATTAATCAAGCTCCTGAGACAAGTTCCCTGAATTCCAAATAGTGCACTAAACCAATAGTATATTTTTAAAGCATTTATATGATTCTACTTGGCTTGCACTTATAACCTTAATGATAGAAGGACATTGTTTTACATGGAAAAGCTGCAATGCGTATTTGGCTCGTTGATCTGGGTTTTATGATTGCTCAATATTTTTGTTTTAAAAAGGAGTTTTTCTTCCCTTTTTCTGAATCCATTCTCTATGGCTAAAAGTAAGGTACATTGTCAGAAATATTAATCATTGTTGACATGATAACATCATGCAGAAACTCCTGGAGACTGGAGTCACATCATTAAGCAGATCGGAATGTTCACTTTCACTGGGCTCAACAGTGATCAAGTGGCTTTCATGAGGCAGGAATACCACATTTACATGACATCTGATGGGTAATTGTCTAATTTAGCTATTGTGCAACACTCGCAATTATGTTTGTATGATCTAAGTCTGCAGTTGTACAAACTATATAATTTTTAGTTCTATAACAGTCGATGATCTATCTTACTGTTTCTATGGTAGCTTCCTTTGCTAAATGTTCCTTTTTAGCTCATCTTTACAAGCCAAATATTTCTCTTGCAGGAGGATCAGTATGGCTGGTTTGAGCGGGAGGACCATTCCGCATCTTGCAGATGCAATCCATGCCGCAGTCACAAAACTGAAGTGAAGATGGTAGCATAGCAACTCCCTCCAAGAATAACATCTTAAAACCATCCGCAGCAGTGTTCTGAGGATTCAGACAGTGATGTTTGCTGGCTGAGCACATCCTGGAAGTTTCCTTGTAATAGACTCGTGTGACTTGCTTTTGGGAGCAGTTTTGTACCAGTGGATTCAGAAAAGTGGTGATTTCGAATCACCTAATAAGCTCCATCGGTGATGCTTTTACCATATGCAGCGTTATATAATCTTAGAATTCTAGGAAGCTAGTGCTTGTTTTATGCGAACAAATGCTTCCATTGGCGGACAGGGTATACGACATACGCTGATACAGAGCATCAGTGCCATTCAGATGCATTTTTTTTTTCGCGGAGTTGGTCACATGTGGATTTGGTGGAACCTGGTCTGTGATGCACAAGTAACTCAGTATTGATTACTCCTATTTAAGTCGGGTTATGTAGGGCATGCCATGTTCTTCCCTTTAATATGAAATGAAACATGCGTTTTGCCCTCTGCTCTATAAATGTACACAAGGCAAAGCTCTTGCCTTTGTTTAAAAAGGGGAAAAATAAAGAAAGAATGAGGGGGTGTTTAGTTTCAGGCCGTAATAACGTAATAAAAGAACTAATTACAATATCCTTCAGTAAACCGTGAGACGAATTTATTAAGCCTAATTAATCTGATATTAGCACATGTTTACGGTAGCACCACATTATAAAATTATAGAGCGATTAAGCTTAAAAGATTTATCTCGTACAGTAGTTGCAACGTGTTTAAACGTTTGATGTGATATGGTGTAAAGCCATGAATGAAACATGCGTTTTGCTGTGGCCACGCTTCCAGTCTTCTATACCATACCGTCCATTGTTGAAGACTCTGGATCTTTACTATTAAGAGGAAACTAAAGAGCTATTTTCTTCGTCCCATGACACATTTTAATATTATAAATCTGGATATATAAGTAATAAGCTACCACTTTCGTTTAGAGGGCCTGCAAAAGTGCAAATTACTTCGTTATAGAAAAAGAGATGCACATGTCCACCCGCGACGGCCTAGAAACTACAATGTTAATAATAAATAAAATTAAAGAACCAAATCACCTTCACTTCCACATCCAGAAGTTAATCGTCTTGATCAGATCATGGTGGCTCCATATATCATGTAGATTAATAGATATAATTGTATATAAAAATATTTCTAGAAATGGCTTCAAATATATAAATAAAACAGGTTATATAAGTAAATATTTTTGCGAGGATATATAGCATGTACTCAAACTTCAGTTCAAACAGCCTTACAATTGCGTAGGAAATTTAACTAGTTTTAGTTTTAAACTCTGATGAATCTCTACATATTTCTAAACCCGCGCGTCGCAACAGAAATTATAGAGTTTCTAACATATTAAATCAATCAATAACCAAATAAGTCTAAGTAATACTATGGTTTTTTCTTATTGAACAGGTAGGTGAATCAAAAATTTGGTGGAGCCAATAGTGAAATAGGGGAGTAATTTTTGAAATGTGGGTTAATATTATAGATTTGTGGAGCCCAAATGTTAGTGACAAGGGTGGTGTGGGAATGGATATCACAACTACTAAAACTTTTAACTATAGATATAGAGCACATGTGGTAGTCCTAACTTTTAATCAATATATGTCTATCATCCCCTAGTCTATGGCTGATAAACCACGAAAAATATTGAAGAAAACAACAAAATAAATTATTAGTAAAACTGAACAAACTTGTCTTAGGAATTTTCCTAGATAAAATTCAAACCGAAGAAATACCCCGAGTAAGACAAAGCCAAGTTTCGAGGAACTTTTAACAGCGGTAGAGGTACTCCCAGAATCTCTAGCTCTAAAGGTTGCGTTCGAATGTGGTTTTGGTTAGCTAAATGTGAAATGGGGCAAATCATCATTATCGCATGAGTAATTAAATATTATAAACTTAAAAAATAATTTGTTTTTATAAGAATATATATAGAAAACTTTTATAGAAAAAAATATATTGTTTAGTAGTTTGAGAATGCATGCTCCAAAAAAGAACAATGAAGTAGCTAAGTCAAGTATTTGATTCAAATGAAGCATAAGGGGCTGTTTGGATCCATGCCACACAATGCCGCACCTCATGTTAGCCAGCCACAACTGCTTAGCCCTTGTTTATTTTGCTTCCATAGTTTAGCCTGCCAAAGAAAGTTAGGCAGCTTCTTGCTGCTTTGCCACACATTTTTGAGCCAAAGCTATGGCGAGAATTTCGTTCGCCACACTTTTGGCATATGCTAACTTAAGGTGTGGTAAGTTGAAATACCCAACCAAACAGGCCCTAAGTATCTAATTATAGAAACTACAAATAGAAACTTAGTACCCACAAACTGAATAGGCTCTCACCGTATACCCAGTGCCGTCAGGAGGATGTTGAATTGGAGTATATTTGTTCAACTCTATGCTGATTAATTTTTTCTTGTTCTGTCCCTATTAACTCATAATAAATGAGTTCCTCTTGAAAAAATGTCCCCTTAAAATGAGTGGATACTAGCAAATGTTTGTTCCCAACTTTTTATGGCGTGATTTGATTAATAGCGGAAAGAGATTCCACATTCCAGCATATTTTAATTTTTTTTATCGGATCCCTGGAAAAGGTTCCCGGCCCAATACCAACCCGTTTACACTCCTAAGTCCTACTAAGTCCTAATAACCGAGTGGTTTCAGATCTCGTTTACATGAAAAGTTGGTTCCTCCTCCAGCCACCAGCTCGATCCTTTCTTCCTCGTTCTCGCGATCTGATCTCCCCATCTCTTCCCACTCGATTTCCCGGCGGCTAGCGACGCGGGAGGAGGCGCCCGGCCGGCCGGCGAGCACGTGCTGATAGCGGCCGAGGAGGCGTTGCGGCTGGACGAGGAGCGCCGCGTGCAGCGAAGCGGCAGTCCGGCGAGCAGGAGGTGGATCTGGACGGCGTCGTCTTCGCCTGAGCCAGCCTCACCACGCGTCGGCCTCCCGAGGCCGGGGAGTTCATCCGCGCGAACGGCCCCGGTAGCGGGGCGAGGCGTTCCGAATCTGGCGGCATCCTCGGAGGCACACGGCAACATCTCGGTCTGCTTGTTCTTCACTCTGCGCCACAAGCTCAACTGCAATGGCCGCCGCCGCGGCGTCAAGCTCGTCGCCGGAGGTCTCGTAGTAGCCGAGGTGCCTTGCTCCTTCCATTTCCTCCATCTCCGTCCTGTCGTTCTCCACTGCTCTAGCTAGCAGGATATACTTCACGAATCGCAGAAATGGTATTCAATGCCTTGTAATCGTTCAGAAAACCAAAAAAAATATTCCGCAATCACCCACTTCAACACCAAATCCCCTGTTTCCCAATCCCCTTCACCTTTTCGCTTACAATGCCTATACCGAACTCCATGCTATTTTCCGCTCCACCCATGTTGATTAGCACGGTAAAGAGCACAGCTCATATCAACTTTTTTTTTTGTTTTCTTTCTTGCCGGCATCTCAGATCAACATATCAACGTCCTGAACTGTTCTATTTGTCTGCAAGTACCTGCCGAGTTGTTATGGTTATTTTTCCTTGGACAGTACGATGCGCTTTTCAATTTCTCATTCAGTTTTTCTTTTCCTGTTTCTCCGATTTTCACTCTTCCTGATTTTCTATTTAAACGGTAGGAAGGTAGCTGTCCTTGCCTGAAATAGAAATGTTTAGTACTGCTCACCTTTTGGCCGTTTCTGCATCATGAAGGTCATTGAAATCTGGCATTTAAGTTGTAATGCTCATGCGTCATGTTGATCAGTAAAAAGTGTTGCTATTCTCAAAGTTCTAGTTTCAGTTTATGAAAATTTATTCTAGAAGTTCAAATTATGGAGGGAATCTTTTGTGTCTTCTGCAGATACTGATTTTCACGGGGATGCATTAAGCTACGGTCTAACTTGTGGGAGCTGGATACTGCTGAAAAGGGGACCAAATGGAGCTTCAGCAGGAAAGCTCGGATGCGGGGACTTTGTTCTCGGCGCCATCAAGGAACCTATCATCCTCTTCATCAGCATTTGTTTCTGCTAACCAATCCCCTTTCTTCACGCCACGATGTCTATCTGCCCGTGTCTCAGATCACGCACATCCTGAGAACAATAGTTCCTTGAGTGGTACTGTGCTGAAAATCAGTGATATTCTTTCCAGCGACACTCTGTTAAAGCGGGAGCAATTACCATCAGCCACTGTGGGGTTATTGCCATCGGATGCTTCTCCTCCTCCTAGTATTTGCACTTCAAGCAATTTTGACACTCCAGCAATTGTCTATAACAATCCTAGCTTCATTTCCACCTTCAGTGACCCATGTCAAGGCAGTTCATCAGCAACTAGCACTGGTGTCCGTTCAACTCGGAAGGAGAAGCATAAGAGACAGTGGGGATTATATCGGAAATCTTCATCCTCTCAACCTACGACATCAGCTACCTCTGTCAATAGACTTCGGAGCTTTGATGTGTACATAGGATTTCATGGCCGTAAGGCTTCACTACTGAGGTTCACTAATTGGCTTCGTGCAGAGCTTGAGATCCATGGAATCAGCTGCTTTGCTTCTGACAGGTCTAGATGCCGGAGTTCTCACAGCCATGATACTATTGAGAGGATTATGAATGCTTCCACATATGGAGTTGTCATCCTTACAAGAAAATCATTTGGCAATCCTTATACCATCGAGGAGCTGAGGAACTTCTTTGGCAAGAAAAATCTGATCCCTATATTCTTTGACTTGGGTGCTGCTGATTGCCTTGCCAGAGATATTATTGAGAAGAGAGGAGAACTGTGGGAGAGACATGGCGGTGAGCTTTGGATGTTATATGGTGGAATGGAACAGGAATGGAGGGAATCAGTTGATGCTCTTTCTCGGGTGTCAGATGTGCAGTTAGAAGCAAATGATGGCAATTGGAGACATTGCATACTGCAAACTATCGTTGTTTTGGCCACAAAATTGGGCAGGAGAAGTGTGGTTGATCGGGTGAATAGGTGGAGAGGAAGGGTGGAGAAGGAGGAATTCCCTTTCCCTCGTAATGCTGATTTTGTTGGTAGGAAAAAAGAGCTCTCAGAGTTGGAGCTCATTTTATTTGGAGATGTCAGCGGAGATGGGGAAAGAGAGTATTTTGAGATCAAGACAAAGCAGAGAAGAAAGGGCCTCGTAATTGGACGGTCTGTTAACAATTATGAGCAAGTAAATACTGATGATGGTAAAGGAAAGGAGCCGGTTTTGTGGAAGGAAACCAAGGAAAACATTGAGATGCAGAGACTGGGGAGTCCACCACGACATGGAAGGCCATCGAGAACAAAGAATGATGGCAGGTATGGGAGGAAAAGAAGATGTAGGAAGATACTCTATGGAAAGGGTATTGCTTGCATTTCAGGGGAATCTGGAATTGGCAAGACAGACTTGGTTTTGGAGTATGCATACAGGTTCTCCCAGAGATATAAGATGGTCTTATGGGTCAGAGGGGAAAGCAGGTACATTCGACAAAACTACTTAGCTTTGCGGACTTTTCTGGAAGTAGATTTAAGTGTTGATAGTCACTTGCATGAGAAAGGAAGTGACCGATGCTTTGAAGAGCAGGAAGAGGAAGCCATTGCCAAAATACGGCAAGAGCTGATGCGGGACATACCGTTTTTAGTAATCATTGATAATCTTGAGAGTGAGAAAGACTGGTGGGATAAGAGAGTCATAACAGACCTTCTTCCACATTTTGGTGGAGAGACCCACTTCATCATAACAACACGCCTTCCACGTGTGATGAACTTGGAGCCAATGAAGCTTTCTTATTTGTCTGGTGCCGAGGCAATGTCTTTGATGAAGGGAGGCGTCAAGGATTATCCACTGGTGGAAATTGATGCACTAAAGGCCATTGAAGAAAAGCTTGGAAGACTCACTCTTGGCCTTGGTATTGTGGGATCTATACTCTCAGAGCTTCCAATCACTCCGAGTAGGCTTCTTGATACGTTGAGTCGGACACTGCCCATAAGAGATTGTTCTTGGAACGAGAGAGATGCTATCAGTTTGAAAAATCATGAAATCCTTGTCCGGCTCCTGGATGTCTGCCTATCAATATTTGACCATGCCGATGGTCCTAGGAGTCTGGCAACCCGGATGGTTCAAGTGTGTGGTTGGTTTGCACCTTCTGCGGTTCCAATACATATGTTGGCGTTGGCTGCACATAAAGTCCCAAAGAAGCATCGGAGGGGTCCAAGGTGGAGGAAGTGGTGGCGAACGCTGACTTGTGGCTTGGCTACATCTAGGATGAAGAGATCTGAAGCTGAAGCAGCTGCAATGCTGATGAGGTTTGGATTTGCTAGATGCAGCACAAAGCCTGAATATGTACAATTCCATGATCTGATCAGGCTATATGCTCGAAAGCGAGGAGGCACACGAACGGCACAAGCTGTGGTCCAATCGATCTACCTCCGAGGCTCAATTAAACATTCTTCTGAACATCTGTGGGCTGCCTGCTTCATGTTTTTTGGATTTGGTTCTGATCCTTTCCTGGTAGAACCGAGGCCATCAGAGTTGATTTTCTTTGTGAAGCAGATCGTCGTGCCACTTGCAATCAACACATTCATCACATATTCCCGATGTAATGCAGCACTGGAGCTGCTGCGTCTATGCACTGAGGCATTGGAGCGGGCAGCTGACTCAATGCTTTCTCATGCTGGCAAATGGAGAGAAACACCATTGTCCTGTTTCAGGCCAACTCAGTCAGAAGCCCAATACACCTACCTTTGGCAGGAGCTGGCTCTTCTGAAAGCATCTGTATTGGAAACAAGGGCCAAGCTGATGCTTCGAGGTGGACAGTATGACACTGGAGATGACCTAATAAGGAAGGCCATATTCATCCTGACTTCCATTTGTGGCGAGCACCATCCTAACACGGTTTCTGCTCGAGAAACCCTCAGTAAACTCACAAGGCTTCTTACAAATGTTCAGCTTAGTTGATTCATATAGCTTAGGACTTCACCAATATATTCTTTTCAGTGTGGCTTTTCATAAACACTGTACAAAATGCCCCAGATCATCAAATAACAAAAGAAAATTTGTCTACACAATTTGCACAGGTTTGCTTCTTTGGTTAAAGCACTCTCTTGTTACTTTCACCTTTGTGATGTGATCCTAGTCTTAACACGCACAAGGTTTCAGGCATCTTCCTCTGGTGTTGATCTTAGTAATTAATAACTGTCAAACATATACATTTCTCTCCTTTTCATTTTTTATCTTATTGGTCATTTTATTTTGGGATGTCTTCCCCCTGGCTCAACTGTTCTTTTTATTAGTCATTCTATTAAAAGTATCAGCTCAGATAGTTCTGAAGTGACCTAGTCAGATGCCTGAATTGTATATCTCAATTTTGTCAAGATGAATAAAAAGAGGAATATTCTATCAGGCAAAAGAAACTAGTCGTCTCCAGCAGCCACTGATCCCTACAGTTTTAGTCTCTAGCTAGAGGTGATTTCTTCTATCATATAATTAGAGATGTTTTCACGATGTTGGATGGAAGTCTTGCATTATGGTAACTGCCAGATGAAAGTTGGTGAACAATTATTTATTTCTGTCAGCTCCAAAGATCATAGTACAAATTAACAACCATGTGATGCTGATACTTCGATGTTGAAGTAAGGTAATGTTCTGCATTGATTCCCATTCAATTTAATTGTTTGTAGCGATTTATTTTTGATAAAAAGATACGAGGTACTAGGCATTTGCATTGAGAAACTAAAACTGCAATTTTGTGCTTATTAAGGTCTGTGGAAGTGTTGTATAGCTGTTATTGGGGTTGAAACTCAACTCAAGCTTGTAACTGTTCTAATTCTTATATACACAAACTCTCCTATTCATGGTGCCTCTCATGCCTACCATAGTTAAGGACAAGCAACACTCATATTACAGTTCTGGTTGAAATGCATGCTTATTGGTTATTGCAGATTCAGGAAATATTAAAGAAAAACAGTGCTTAGTTCTTGCTGTTGATTGTGTCTACTAGTGAGGCATTCAACGAATGGACCGTGGAGCTGTAGTCATAGCTTTTGGAGAATGGAAGTATAAGTTATGGTCTCTTCTTGCAGCCTTGCACAGAACCATATTTGTGGACACCAAGATCTGAGGCAACAGCTATACGCAGAAAACCATGGTTGAAGTTTCAACCAACTCCATTTCGTTCTTTATGGCAATTTAATTAAAGTTATATGTAAACTTGGAAAGGCTTGATCATTGCCCTTTTAGTCTATGCTTTTTTCTCAAGATCTTTTATTATAACTTTGAGTTGCTTGCCCCATTTTCTAGAATTTATACAACTGCTGTGAACTAATGGTTCTTCAGCAACTGCGTTGACAGATTTTACATCAATTTATTTGAATGGGAAAGCTCAGAGCAGTTCTGGCCTATTGATATGTTATTTTATGATTATTAATTCTACCTTTTCTATTTTTTTCCAGTGCTTTTTAATCCTGCCGCCAATGTTCTGAACATTACCTTTGTTAGCTTCATGAAGAAACACCTGGAATTGGAGCCACACTATTAAGCAAATTGGAATGTTTACTTTCACTGGACTCAGCAGTGATCAAACGACCTCCATGAGGCAGGAATGCCTCATCTACATGGCATCTAATGGGTAAGTCGATCTACTTCAGGAATTTTATGTTGCTATCATAAAAACCATTGGGCGTGTCAAGTTTACGGTTTCACAGTATATAATATAAAGCGACTGAGTGAAATATGTCAGCGGTCCTTAAAACTTGTAAGCAGGTGCCTTTTAGATCCACAAACTTGTATAAAGCAAATCTAGGTCCTTGAATTTGCTTAAGTATGTTGTCTCGATCCAAAATCACCATATATACCTTTCTAGTGCTGATGTGGATGTTGAGGTGACACACTATGCATGTGATGTGGCACATAAATAAGAAAAAAAGAATAAAAATGGTGAGACGGGAGAGGTGCGTAAGGCGTTAGGTACATCAGTGCCACATAGTCTCCTAGTCCTAGAAGGACACATGGCAGGCAGCTCTAGACTTATATGCTATTGGAGTACTGTAATAAGTGGGATTTGGATCTGTCTTTTACAAGTTCGTGAACCTAAATGTTTATCTATTTACAAGTTTAAAGACCACTGGTGAATTTTACTCTATAATATAACACTCTCCGTTTCATAATACTTGGTAATTTTGACTTGGCATTGTTTTAGCTTGACCACTAATATTTTATAGATAAACCTACAAGAGTATTGAAAAATAAAACATATTATTATGATCACAGTAAATATGAACATATAAATCCCGTTCATCGTAGTTAAACAATTTGAAAGATATCAATGCTCAAACTAGAGCAAGTGCCAGTCAAAATTGCCAAATATTATGAAATGGAGGGAGTAGTTCTGGGAATTGGTGTTTGTGTTCGTTCTGTGTTCTTGCCCTCAGATTACGATTTCTGTTGCATCCAGGAAATGTTATATCTTAAGTTTTTCGGTTGTTGACACATCTGGGGATTGTCCTTTTCTTGCACACCTGCATGAACGTCAGTAGATGTCTCTGTCGTATACATTGGTCAACCCCTCAACCCCTTGAAATGGTACAGAAGATTCTCAGCTCTACAAACCCAGAAGCCGAAAACGGCGGGCTACTCAAGCGAGAGCCCAGTTTGATCAAAATATATATGTACACTATGTGATAGTACATGCAAAATCTCGTGCCACTTTTTAATGGCGACCTGGTGGGCTTCTATGCGCCCCGAACAGGTTGTCCATGTACGTCTGCTTCAGGTTCGTCATGATGTTGGGCAGCTTCATCAGCCTCCCGTCCTCCTGTGCGGTCGGCTCAGGCACCGGCGCCGTCGGCGAGGGCCTATCGGCGTCACCGTTCCAGTCATCCATGAAGTCGAGCAGCGTCCTGCCGTTGGGTGACCCTGTCATTTTGCAGGGGGCATCCACCTCGCCAGCCTGCTGGTGGTGGTGCTCCGCGGCGTCGTTGGCCATAGCCGGCGCGGGCGGCGCCTCCTTCTTGGCTTTCTCCCTGGCGTGGTCGTCGGCGCTGAGGACGTCCTCTATCCGGGACATGACGTTGAAGGCCAAGCTCTCCAGCACCCTGGAGTAGCTCTCCAGGATGGCGAACCCGACGTCCTGGCATCCCAAAGGCGAAAAGTGCGTGTCATCAAGCTGGACACTACCCCGACATTGGTCGGACGGCTCACACTGGAGTAAAATCGTGTGTGATTTTACCCTGTTTTCCTGTATCTTGGCGATGTCGAGGGTGGACTGGGGGATGCCAGGGTACCGGTGCTTGATGATGAGCAGGAGCGTCTGCGCACGCTCCTCGAACTGCTCCCTCTTCTCCTGGCTGACGGCCGATCCCCACGCCGACTTGCCGTCCTTGTTGTGCACCTTCCTGTTCCAGATGATCACCGACGCCTCGATCCGGTCCTTGAGGTCCAGGATCTTGTGCTCCGACGTAAGGTCCACCGTCGACAGGAACACGTCCGGGTCGAACTCCACGTCGGTGATGATCCGGTACAGCGCGTCGCCGAGGCTCGCCCTCCCGTTCTGCAGCCAGCCACATTCTTGCCATTGTCAACAAATGTCTTCTTGCACGGTGGATGGATGGATCGTGTGAGCTGCCAGTTCTCACCTTGGGGAGGGATTCGAGGTAGGATTCCGGGATGGCCATCTCCATGAGGCAGTTCGCGTTGATGGCCATGGCCGCCTTGAGCACCTGGTTCACCAGCTCCTTCTGGTGCTGGAGCCACCCTCTGGACGCCGGCGAGAGCCCGCCAGGCGGGACCTTCACGATCGGGATCCACCATTTCTCGTCTGATCTCTGCTCCTCGCTATCCGAGCACGAGTCGCGCTTCACGTACCAGAACTCGTTCCAATCCTTGAAGTTGTCCAGGTAATCCTGCCACGCAACGCAATGGGGGAATATCACGCTGTTCGTCTCGGTAGCTTTGCGAGTTCTAGCGATGGTGAGATCGATGTATGTCGCGCTTTTACCAGGAGCATCGTGTCGATCTTGCGCAACGCCGGTATGTTCGCCTGGAGATCTCTCCGCTGCTGCGTGCCCATCACCTGAGACGAGCAGAGACAGAAAGATAGCAGGTTACTTGATGGAGCTGCACACCTGTGACTTGTGTGAGCTGTGATCTATCCTGAGCTACAAGCGGCTGCTGCTGCTGCATGGCTGACCTCCATCTCAACGCCGTTGTCCAAGACTTGTTTCTTGGCGACGAACTCGACGATGTGATCGGCGACGGATAGAAGCCAGCCGACCTCTTTCTTCCACCTCCCCTTCCTGTCCGGCGCCATGGGCTCCAGCTTCCGTTGCTCACCAAACACAGAAGCTGATGACAAAAGAAGTTGCTCTCACCACTGCTACATTTCTTGCGTGTGCCCCCCAAGATAGAGATGGAATCTGGGCAGGCAGTCACCTTACCTGCAAGATTGGTGATGGCGTTGGACACGGCCAGCGCCGACGGCACGCCCTTCCCGGACCCCGACATGTCCTCCCCGAGCAGCAGCTTGGCGAACTTCTCCTTCATCAGCTCCATCTCTGCACGCAAGCGTCTAGCGTCGCTTCAAAACCAAAGCCGTTCTGTCCATGCGCGGCGGCGGGCCGTGTTCGATCATGGCGACGACTTACCGGAAGGTCCTCCGCCGCCGTGTTCGCCGGTGTCCTTGGCGAGCCGCGACTTGGGCGCCGCGCTGTCCTTGTCGAGCACGGCGCCAATCTTGAGCGTGCCGCCGCCGCCGCCGAGATCCTCATCGGCCGGCGTGCCCCGGCCCTCCTCGCTCACCATACTCTGCGACCGTCGCACCGAGCTTCGTCTCTCTAGCAGCGACCCACCGCCGCTCGCTGCCATCAACCGATCAACTCCACCGTGGCCAGCTTCTCGGCAACCAACCAAACAACAACAACAACGGCAACAAAGAAATGGATCCGGTGACACGACACGTCGAAAAGACTGGAAATCCCACCATGATACTACCCAAAGTGTATATACCTGTAAAGGACGCAGCTTTCTGCGGCCTCGAGCGACGTGTGCAGAAGCAAACGATGATGATCCAGGATTGGCGCTGCAGAGCACCCACGCAGAGAGAGCCACGAGAAGGAACAAAAAGGGGAGGGTTGAAATGATTAATCTCGAGGTGATGATGATTGTTGTTTGTCCCGGTAATCCAAGAACCGGGTGGTTCGATCGATCGTCCGCATTGTCGCGGTAAGAAGAAGCCCCGGGGAAGAGGGGGAGCATAATTAGGGAGCGGCACATGCTTTATTATTAGAAAGTGCCTTGCCTGCCATAGCGCCATTCTTAGCCACCCTGCTTTCCTGGGAGCTACCTAGCTGGAGGAAGAAGACGAACACAACACATGGAGAATTCGTCGGGGTCAATTTACTGAACAAAGTTTGTTGTCCTACTTAAATAGTTAAATACTTCAAGCATGTTCAGTAGACTTCCGTTCCACCTCTTATAGAACTGAAGTCAACTAAACAGTTTTAGCTCCACCCTTTTATTACGTGAAATTCGTCACGACACATGAAGACTTGAGAGATCTGAATAAATCCAGTGCAGGTCCTATCAATCAGGTTTAGGACGTGTCAATTTGTTTGATCCTGCAACTAACAAGATAAATAGGCAGGTCGTATCGGATCAAGGAGCCGATCAGCCAATGGGCTGATGTGAAGTCGAGTGACCAGCCAATGTCGATAAGGTTTAGATCAACGGTTATGGGTTCAATATAGATTCAAATGATCAGATAAACAATGTGATTCTTACTATCATCGGCTAGAACTAAACTTCACATAATTATCAATAAACCATTCTTTATCAAATACAATTTTGATAGATCAGATCGAACCGAGACAATATAAGATTGAAGTTAATAAAGAGAGATTTAACTAGGGAGTATACGAGTTTGAGTATAAGCCAATACATCACTTAGAAATAGTAGTAAGATAACTCATCACCTAGAACTCCGATGAAACGTTGCATAAAAACCTATCGGTTTACTAGAATCAGACTTACTAGCAACAATCTAATAGATCGGAGCTGACCGAGATAGTATAAGATTGAAGATAATAAGAAAACCCTATTTAGCCGATAGATCTACAGAACTGTGATGGATATATTGAATCAATCTAAAACAACAATGTGATTGGAGAAATATTTACTTAATTAGAATATTGGACCTAACCGAGGAAGATCTAACTAAGCCAATACGACTCTAAACAACGGTGCAGTTAAAAATAGGATCGATATATCAGATAGGCAACGCTTGCTTCAACTTGAATATAATATTGAACTTAACTGGGAAGTTCTAGCCACACCGATACAAAGCTTGACAAAACTTACTTTTCACCGGAGATCGAACTTAACCGATGCAGCCCTGCTCGAAAATAAGAACTCGCCGGAATAAAAGGCGGCGATGCGCTGAAGGTAATTGTATTAATATATGAAGATGTCTTACAAAGATCCTAGGTGTACATATTTATACCCTCGGATTGATACAAGTTCTAATTGAATACGATACAAGACTTCCTAATAAATGAAACTGTCTTATCATAGTCTTCACAATTTCTCTTTAAATTCAGCTTGATCTGGATAAATTTTCTTCTACCAATTGGCTTATTTTCTTTAACTGAATCCACTAGTGAATCTTAACGTTAACGTCTTTATAGTGGAGCGGGATAGAATGATCTGAAGATGGGGTGGAATTGTTGAGACGCTTCACAACTCTACTCCGCTCCAGACTTGGTTACTGGATTTAGACCTCTGGGTTGATATCGCTCTCATTATGTATCATGAAATCTGTTGCGAGGTTTGGGGTTGCTAGTGTGTATAGAACGTACAAAATTTTATTTAGACGAATACATGCAGAAACCGACCTTAGCTCAGTTGGTAGAGCGGAGGACTGTAGTATGTGCAGATTAATCCTTAGGTCGCTGGTTCGAATCCGGCAGGTCGGAATTTTTTTTCTTTTTAGGCCTTCCAAGTGAAACTTAAGTTCCCCTCCTCTCTGTTGTCTTCATTTGAGATGTGTTATTATTATTATTATTCATGAGACCTTTATTTTTCCTATTCTTTTTGGAGGAGGAGAACAATGACTTCGATGAGAGTTACGATTTGAACTCGTCCTAGGCTCCTAGCGCATGTTGCTAAAAAAAAAGATTTAAAGACGCGAATTTGATTCCAGCAACTCCAGCAATTCGTAAGTTCCTCTTCTCTGTTGTCTTCAATTTGAGATGTGTTATTATTATTATTTTTCCTGAGACCTTTATTGGAGAAGGAGAACAATGACTTCGATGAGAGTTACGATGATTTGAACTCGTCCTAGCGCATGTTGCTAAAAAAAAGCTTTAAAGACGCGAATTTGATTCCAGCAACTCCAGCAATTCGTAGACCGATTCTGAATAAACTCGAGCCCTGTTGCTCTCGATCCAATTATGTACTACAAGGGAAACCAAGTCATTCTAGAAAAACATTACACAACACCAAGTGGAATCGCATGTTTGACCAGCAATTCCAATCTTTTGCACACCCTACTTCCATTTTTCTACTGTGCTATCGTGCGAGTACAATTCACGCTCCATGTATCGTGCCAGCCGACGCTGCCTCGTCGTCGTCATCAAAAACCGGGAGAGTAAACTTGTAGCGCCCGCTGGTTATTCTGATTGATTATTCCGAATCAGATGCATGCTAGCTTCTCGACTCGTGGATGTCGCTTTCAGCTCATCTGCTACGATGCTGCGCCTTTGAAGACGAGGAACCTGAGCGCCCCCAGCTTGAAGTAGATGAAGCTTCCCTTGCTGTGCGTGAAGTAGCAGCCGAAGCTGGCGCCCACCACGCACTGCCATCCCGGCCCGTGGATCATGTCAAACTCCTGCGCGTATGCAGCAAAGCCATTTAATCCAAGTGTTGCCAGGGGTGAAATTCAGGTTGATTGATCTACGGTCTCAGATTTCAGTCTTTTCAGATGAATGCAGAAAACTGAAAACAAGAACTTTGCTCTTGGATTGACCAATTAAAGTAGCTAAGGATTGATGCGAATGGTAGTGATTACCGACCTTCTTGATGTGAGCGGCGATGCTCCGGCAGTCGAGGACGTCGAAGCGGTCGAGGGCCTTGTACGCCGCCGACATCGCCTGCAGCTGCATCTTCACCGGCATGTCGGTGTCCTCCACCATTGCCTTCCCTTCCAACATGGTGGTCGTCTCTTGTGACTCCTTCCTGCCCAACCTTCTCTATTGCAATGCTCGAAATGAACGCACAGAGATGCGAGCAAAATGCTGCGTCTCTCGTCCCCTTTTATAGGACGGATGGATGCGTGAATGCGTCCATGTCGACGTGACGTGCGAACGACCCAGCCTGGACGAGTTCCCGGAATCCGGATGGATCGGGCACTAGAGGCACAGATTCAATTGCTGGGTGCTCCCGTCCGGTTGTGAAACTGGAAACAGTGGGTGTTTCCGTGTTGGATATTTTTCCGCTACCAGTTTTTTTTTTCCATCTCGTTTTTTTCATTCTTTTTATCGTAGTGGGGCTCTTTGTTTTTTTGGATGAGCTGGTCGTGTGGATTTCGGTGTCTGGGTTTAATATGGAGAACATGGTATGTGATTGGAACTTGAAATGGGGAACTCAGCAGATAGGAGAAGTTCGATAAGTTAATTGCTTGCTTTTTGGTTCCTCTCGTCCTATCCGTGTTGAGTTCTCCACGTAAGCGTGACTGCGTGAGCGTGGAGAAGTCTTCCGGCTGATCTGATCTGGGAAGTACTAGTATTAAATAGATATATGTGCTTGGCTTAATCGTAACATGTGATAATTATGCGTTGTAGGATACTGATCCACGGGGTACAGATATGTGCAGGATTATTTCTATTCATCTATCGTTGATCTTGCAGTTCGAATTGATCCATTTAATCCTACTTGGCAGATTGTAGTGTTGGTCTAACTGCCTTATCAGGGCATCTACAGTCAACCTGCAATGCGGGCAATTGTTATCTTGTTCGGATAAGGGCACCGCGTTGTCTTCTTTTTCTTTTACTAGCCGAATGCCCGCACGTTGCAACAGATTTTTTTTTAAAAAAAATCTTATCATACACATTTTAGATGTCCTAAACAAATTATCTCTAATCATCTAAGCTGCTTTTGCCATCACTTTTATATGAGAATTTAGAAGGCACATACACCCTGACAACAAGGACAAACTGTGGACCCCCGTTTTTATAACAGGAATCAATCGTGTAAACAGTACTAGGATCAAGTAGTCTGGTACACACGAGTTCATATCTGAAATACCAAATGCACATACACGAAAGTCTAGTGCGAATTATTACATCAAAAGCCCGCAGGCATAATCTTAGATCATCGGACCGAGCGGTCCGGAATACATTCCAAAAACAGAAGTAGATAAGGCAGCAGAGTTAAGGCAGCGGCACGCCATTGCCACAGGCAACGACCGTAACTAAGACCTACTGAGCGCCATCGTCTTCATCACCCTCCTGGTAGTAAGCGTAGGGATCCTCCGAAGCTTCATCTCTGACCTCTGGTTAAGTTCGTATATTGCAAGGGTGAGTACCAACCGTACTCAGCAAGCCACCACAGCAACAATGCACATGATAGGGGTATTCAAAGGATGGCTATGGTTCTTTTTCACAAAGCAAGTTTTGTAATTCTTTTCACAAGCCTAAGACCTAGCACAGACCGAACAAATTTTAGTACCAGTGTTTATATTAAACAATGACGGTTCTGTCCACCATCCATTGTGATCTCAAGGATAGCTTCCCGCCATTGAGTCGTCATGGTTTTCTGAGGACGTCCACCTTCCCTCCTCTCAGGAAGTGGCTCCATCAGCATAAAAATCATCATGCAATATCCCATCCCATACAAGTTAAGAATTTTGAGTCTAGCCAAGTGTAATACATGTCCCGATGCTCAATAACCGCGAGCACGGCTATTCGAATAGATTGGGTTTACTCACACTGCAGTGGATGTACACTTTACCCGCACTCCGCGACTGCCCAACACATGAGCCTCGTCCCAACACATGAGACGCGTCACGGCAAAGCTTTTCGATAACCTCGCATTGGCAGTACCCGCTCCATGAACTTTACGTCCTCATGCACTCTAGGCGTACACGGTTTCTAGCAGCGAGAGGAGTTCTGGCGCACCCGGGAAGGGAAGACTTACACATGCATTAAGTTATAGTTACGTTTAGATTCTCACATGGCAGTCCTACCGATGGCGACACCACTGTAGACACCCGCCTCGCGGTCCTACCAATGGCTGTCCCACCGTAGAGCCCCTGCCTCACACATCAAGAAACCACTATGCATGGATACTGCCTCCGCTCAGCTATCTACTCCGCTAGGTCTATACCCATACGAGAAGTGCGGTTGTACGGGGGACGTTTCATGCTTAGCTTCATGGCTCGGTCCTTAATTGACCGGGGACGGCACTAGCCTTTTCTGGATACCGCCCAAATCCTCCATCCGCCCCAGTCGAAAACATTTGTTTAGTTTTATTTTTCCTTTCACAAATCATGTCATCGATATCATGGCAATGTGGCGCTCATGTCTCCACATGCCGCATCTCAATTACCTTCCTAAAGGTAATTGCCCAAGCATATAGCATTTGACAAATATGAGTATGCATGATTCTAGAATAGCATTTCTAAGCAATTGTCATAATTGACTAGGGACTCATACGTAAACATGGTTACAAGGATTTAAGGGTAAACAATAATCAAGGCATGGCATAATCACAAGTAGGATGTTCATCATTGCATGCAATTTATTTGTAAACAAAATAATTTCGCAATTGGGATCAACATGTTCAAAGAATAGTGATGACTTGCCTTGCTCAAAGTCTTGCGGGTCTTGGCCTTCACTTGGATCCGCAACTCCCTCGGGCTCTATAGTTACGTGCGAAGGAACAATTTGAATTCAATTAGAATTCAAATAAAATCCAAATAATTCACACAAAAGTCGAACGCGAATCAATCATTTTAAACTGACAACAAAGTTCGCGGAACCGCTTAACGAATTGTTGGGTCATTTTAACCTAAATCATTTTGTGATTTGAAATTACGTTTAAGAATTCACCTAATTGTTTAGTTCTTAAATACATCTAAATTACTACCGCGAATTGATTACTTATAGAGATTACCAAAAATAATCTATAATAACCTATAATTATAGTATTATTTTGTAAATACTACATTTTAGTTCATCCTATAATCAAATTCTAATATTTTAGATATCCTAAATCTCCCTCTAGTTTCCTATTTATTTTCCTTGTCTTTTTCTCCCTTTCTTTTTCTTTTTCCTTCTTTTCTTTTTCTTTTCTTTTTTTTTCCTTCCTCCCATCTCTCTCTCGGCTCATGCCCACCCGGGCGGCGAAGGCGGCGGAACGAGGGGAGGGGTGGCGGCTTACCGACGGCGGTGGCGGCGACGGCGGCGCAAGGCGACGGCAACACCCGGCGCGGCACACGGTGCGGCGCGGCGGCATCGAGGGCGGCGGCGCGGTGGAGGGAAAGAGGGGAGGAAGAGGAAAATGGAGTGGGGAATAATGGGAGGGGTGGGGGTATTTATAGGGAAGAGGGGAAAGAGGGAGAGAAGGAGGGGGGTGACGCGACGGCGGACTGGACGGCAACGGCGACGGCGCGGCAGGGGTGGCGCGCGGCGCGAGGCGGGATGCGACGGCGACGGCGACAGCGCGGTAGCGGCGGCACGGGGTGCAAGGCGACGCGACGGGCGGCAGCGGCGATGCGACAGCGGGCGTCGCGGCGCAGGGCGCGATGACGCGACAGCGACGGCGACGCGACAGCGATGGCGACGGTGCGCGGCAGCACGGGGCGCAAGGCGACGGCGACGGCGATGCGGCAGCAACGGCGACGGCGCGTGGCGGCACGGGGCGCAAGGCGACGGCGACGGCGACGACGACGCGACGGAGGCGACGGTGACGGTAGCGCGGGGCTCGGGACGGCCGGGCACGAGATGACGGGGCGCTCGTGCGGCGACGGGACGGCACGCGGCGCGGGGCGCGAGGCGCGACGGCGACGGCCAAGCGGCGCGCGGCGCGGCAGGCGACAGCGGCAAGCGGCGACAGGCGGCGATGGCGACGGCGACGGCAGAGGGGAGGCGGAGCGGCGTGCGGCGCGCGAGGCAGCGCGGCAGAGGAGGGGCTAGGGCTAGGGAACGCGATCGAACACTTAGGGTGCAATGAACAGTGTATTTTCCTATTTTTCCCATTTTAGTCTATTTCTTGTATAAATTTGATTCCAAAATTCCTAATTTTTGCATATATGAATTTTACTCAATATTTGTGTTATCCCAACCAATGGATCCACTCTTGATTAATTTTACCCATATTTTATTCTTATATAATTTATTTGAATTTAATTAGAGTTAATTCTTGTCCCATTGCATTTAAATCTAATTGATACAAATATGGCCGCGATGATATTTTATTTATTTCTATCCTTACATAATCTTTATTTTAAATTATAATTTATTTATTTCTTTAACCAAATCTAATTTCAGGGTTAATTCCTAATTAATTTTCCTCTATTTGTGATCGATGAATTCCGAAATCAAAATCCAATAAAATCATCGAACAAAATCGGCATGATGCAATTTATTCAAAAAAATTTTTATAGGCCCATATTTTTAGAGTTTTGATTTTTGTTGGTGGTGTTACACAAACCCACTTGTCAAGGAGTTGGTGATGGTGGGTGATAGATTTACCACTCACCACCACCATTGGAGTCTTTTAAAATTGTATAGATTATTTATATTATTAGATATTTAGCTTTTTATATTTTATTTTAAGTCCATAGTTTTGTAATAAAATTGATATTTAATTTAGTTTTATGACATACCATCTTAAATAATTTTTGTGCGAAAACTTGATCAAAATATCCCTAATTTTACGAAATTTACATATTTTTTCTTTCCTTCGATTTTCCTGAGATCCGACAGGCAGTGGTCTCCCTCTCACAGGAGACAGTACTCACAGCGCGTCCCGAGGCTACAACGGCTGAGACGATCCGCCAACTAACGATTAATTACAGCAGCCCAGGAGCCCTGCCCAGCCGCTAGCCTGACCACACGCCGAAACCCGACGGCTGCCCCGGCGGCACCTCATGTCCAGGAGGCAGAAACCGCCCGATGCCACCGATCTCCTGTCAACTAGGCTCAACGCGTCGCGCCCGCAGATCTATGGGCCGCCCCCACCCACACCGTATCGAAGAGGTGCAGCGCCAGCCGGACGCCGCCGGCGCAACACCACACGGGCACGCGCCGCACGGCGAAAGCCGGGTTCTCCACGACGCCGTCCCCCACAACACACCACGCCGCGCACCAAGCCTTCCGGTGCGCTTCTCGTGGTCAGGACTCAGGACTAGTCAGGCACCGCGCTCTCTCTGTGCCGGGCGCACAGCACAGGGAGGGGGGCACTGCGCCGCTCGCGCTCTTGGAGTGTAGCGGAGGCGTGCGCGTTCAAGGACGGACGGCTTCGTTCCCTCTCCCTTTGTAGAAGCAGAGCATTTCTGCTACGGGACAGAGTGCACGGCTACTTTCACCTCATCAGCATAAGCACAATAAAATCAACGAATGAAATAATGGCCAACTAGAAGAACATCTACATTGCCTCTGCTCAGCATTCTGAGTTCTTTCTGACACAGACACAAACGATTCGATCGCGCATCAGCGACGAAATCCCCGTTTCCCTCAAACTTCTCCCCGTGGTGGTTTCAAGACGGAGGGAAGAAGCGGTTGAGGTTGAAGGGCAGGCTGTAGAACTCCTCGCTCCTGGCGTCCCCCTTGAACGACCGGAACGGTACCCACCATGGCATCCCCCGGTCCTTGGCCGCGTTTTTCACCTCCAGCGTGTTGTCCAGGAAGACGGCCACGATTAGTCCGACCGTCGGAGGCGATGAGAAGATAGTGTTGATGTAGTCGTTGAACTGCATTATACAGCACACAAAAGTTAGTACCTGTAATTCCTAACTACGCTTCAGAAGAATCTCCACTGCAACTAGTATTATTGTAAGTAGAAATAATCTTAAACGTTAGATTTATGAGTTTTACTACCAGTGAAAAAAAAAACATTTTAGTAGAAATAATCTTAACCGTTCATGTGTCCATTGAATTAAAAAAGATAAACGGTCTAAATATATTTTACTGACAGTTGTAAAACATCTCATTTATCTAATATCAAGCTGTCAACATGTTACTGTTGAATTTAGAAACGCAGAACAATTTGCTACATAGGTGAGCCATGAGGAAGGTGATAAAGAGGGACAAACCCATCCAGCTTTTGTGTGCGCAGGGCCACGCTGAGCGGCCATGCTGTACCGGAAAAAGTATTCGGGAACAGATAGGCCAAGGAAGATGGAGACACCGACGATAAAGAGGTTGCGCATGGAGTTCATGTTAGTAAACTGCAAGAAGGAGAGCCCCACTGCCGCTGAAAGTCAAACAAAGCAAATGTGTGAGACAAGAACAAAAACAGTGGCGTATTTACTCGCATCAGATGGCGCAGGGTAACCAACCAACTAGTCCAAACAAGACGCAGTACACGGCCGCAAATATGGTAAATGGGATGGAAGCAAACAATGCTCCAAATTTTCCTGCGCCAGATGGAAAAAGGAGAATTCAGGAAAATTGTGCTAACATTGGCATGATCTGCACACAGTTAAATTACTGTCCTATCAACAAATTACTCACCTAGCATGGAGAAGAAGATCATGAAGCCGGCAGAGATCTGTATAACTCGTCGGCTCCCGATCCTCGTCGATCCTAACAACCCGACATTCTCCCTGCATTGATCTTAACGTTATCAAGCTGGAAGTAAGAAAACTCTTTGATAAAAAAAAGAATTCTGAAGTTTACTCACACTGACACGGTGGAGCCAGTACCCGTTCCAAATAGCCCATCAAGAAGGATACCAATTCCCTGTTGTTTATGGAGTATCAACTTAATTACAGCTCTGAACAACATTCAGGAGTAACAAGAAACAATAGGATGACTTAAATATCCACCTGCCACCCAATGCCTCTACTGAGGATATGTGCTGGAGGTGGAGTAGCACTTGCAAGCCGAGCCGCAGCTTTGTAAGAAGCCGTGGACTGTCCAAGACAGGCTTTGAGTTAAGTTCAAGGCTGCCACGCAAAGAAATGGCTCCTGAAGACGAGTTATGAGGGGCATTACCTCTACTAGCGATACCAGAACAGCAGATACCATACCAAAGGATTGACCGGCACTGAAAGTTGGTGCGCCCCATTGTAGTGGAAAAGGGATCTTAATCCTGGAGCAAGTCCCTATTGTTAGCACACACACACTAACTGAAGAATAAAATTATCGAAAAGGATCAACTGAAGAACTATCTTTCAGTAGGACAAATAAACTTTTCTGTGGGACCCATTTGTCACTGTTTGCGAGTTCTGTGACCCATCCAATGCAAAATGTACAAGGCTGTTGAGGCCCCAAAGGTTGAGCTTAGGCCTTTAGTCTTTTCTTTTTTATCTATTGATCATAACTTTAAAATCACGATCAAGTCTCACTTTTAGGTGACTGAACACCTATACAATCAACTAAATCTGGTTAAACTAAGAAACTTTGACATAGAGCATGTAGTGCAAAGAAGAGCTTAGCAACCAAAGTCCCATACTAAGGATAGCATAAAGCACATTAACACCGTAACCATTTTAGTTTACTTGGCACATTAAAGATATCACAAATTCGATGGGAAAATAAGCAGAGAAACAAACCATGGCGCGGAAGAGATGAGATTGGCACGGTCAGTGCGGCAGTTGATCTGAGTGACCTCAGGGCTATGCTTATACGCGCCACCTGCAGTGAGGATTTGAGCATAGGCCCAAACCAACGCGATGCAGATGAACAGGGAGAATCTCTCCAGTATTGGAATATCTCTTATCTGTACATTCTTCAGATACTGAAAAACATAATTGACAATGCACGAGTTAGACTCAACTTCAAATATGATCACTAGCAAAAGAATTCGATCGTTGGAGTTGCTTGCCAAACCTGAGAAAGCACGACAAACAGAATTAACATTGGAAGTCCAACCTCAACGCATCTCCCAACCTGACAGTAAAATCAAACAACAATGCAATGCAATGAACAATCATTCCTGTCTGAAAAGAAAAAATACTGCATTGTATGTTCTGCTTGCGTGTCGAAAATGTGAGGCGTCAAATGAACAGCTCGTACCACAGGGAATCCTCTTTCGAAAAGGCCAAACCCGAGCAATGCAACCACTGGCGCCATCCCCAACGGGCTGAAGAATCTGAAAGGCAAAAGCAGCAACACCGCATGAGACCATGACTCATCAGTATGGGAGCGTAGGCACTGTCGAAACTGAATCTGACATGCACACGCACGCAACCAGCAGCATCCATCCATGTGTTGTTCTAACGTAGTACTAGGAGGAGTTGAAAGGCAAACCTGGAGAAAATGCCCCACAGCTGGCTGTAACCAAGGATGATCTGAATGCTGGAGGACACGATGAGTGCCCCCTGTATCGCCCTCATGGTCTGGAGAAACCTCTGCACAGAGAGGGAGAGAGAGAGAGATGAACAGCAGATGATTGTGATCAGACACGCCTAATCTAAAACAGTAGAGGCGATTGGACGGATGGATGGACAGAAAGAAGAGCGTCCGCCTGCTCTGCTCACCTCGTGGTCGTCGGGTATGGCGGCGAGCGACGAATCCTGTATGATGGCCATTATCGGGACCACGAACGCGTAGGATCCGCCGATCACCGTGGGCAGGCGCGTCCCGAATAGCGACTGCAGCAGCGTGTTGATGCCGGTGACGAACAGCAGCGTCTGCACCACCCTCACCCTGTCCCCCTGCGACAGCAGAAAGCAGAAAAGTGAGTTCTCAAACCATGGGTGGTGACGAATGGATTGGGGGAAATCAAGAAGAGTGCGGCGGCGGCGGCGCTCACGTCGCTCCCGCCCATCATGGGCACCAGCACCGCCGGGATCATCACCGCCGTGCCCAGCGCCAGGATGTAGTGCTGGAATCCCAGTATGATCGCCTCCCCTGAAACAGCAAAAATCCAAGACGGGATTCAGAATGCGAAATCCCGAGCAGGAAAAATGCAATGCAGCCGCCGCCGCCGCTTCGGCTCTCACGCACCCCAGGGAGGGTTGGAGTCGATGCAGTACTCGAACCCCTGCAGCTGCTCCATGGGCGGGTGGCTGATCTCCTCCGGCTTCACCTCAGCCATCGTCGCCGCACCACCACCCTCTTCCTTGCCCGTCAGGATCCCGCCGCCGAGCAATGAAAACACACGGGAACAGGAAAACACACGGGTTCCTCGCTTATGCAGTCCTTGGCCTCTCTCTCTCGAGAAGGCTTCTGGAGCCAGCCAGGTGGGGGCTTATTCAGCGTACGCGCTCCGGCACGGCACACGGCAGCGTCCCCCTTCCGCAGGGGGGGAGATCAGGACGAAATCTGTTGGAGAAAAAGCCGCGAGAGAGGATGGCTCGTCTGCGTGAGAGGGAGGCAGCGCAAAGAGCAAATTCGCACTCTCGCCGGCGCGGCTACTGCTCACTCTCACACTCGTTCGTCAGCCTTGGTCCTCACACTCGCTCACTGGGGCCGTTTGTCGTGGTGCTTTCTTCTTCTCTCCCTTTTGCTTCTCCATTTTTTCCCCCTTTTATCCGTGTTTCGAGTGCTTCTTCCCTCCTTCCGGGGAACTGAACTGGCCGTTGGCTTTTTTTGGTGTGACCGAATTGCCCCTCCGCCACTCACCAGTTTCCCCTTCGTGCATTAACTACTCCCTACGACTAGCCGTTCTTTTTTTTTTCTAATCCTGCGAGTAAAACACGCTGTTGTTTCTTCGTTTTGTTTTAGTTTACCGAAGATGCTACACTTTCTTACTCTAATAATCCTAGGACAAATTGCAAATCTGGAACATCTTTCTTTCACCTGATTTTTTAGTAGAAGTCCAAAAATATGTTCATCTCCACCCACTTGACCTGTTTAGTTCCAAAAACATCATATTAAATTTTTAAATACATGTATAAAGTATTAAATATAGATAAAAAGAAAAACTAATTGTACAATTTGTATGTAAATCGCGAGACGAATCTTTTGAGCCTAATTAGTCCATGATTAGCCATAAGTGCTACAGTAACCTACATGTACTAATGACGGATTAATTAGGCTCAGAAGATTCGACTCGCGGTTTCCAGGTGAGTTATGAAATTAGTTTTTCTTTCGTGTCTAAAAACCCCTTCCGATATCCGGTCAAACGTTCAACGTGACACCTGAAAATTTCCGTTTCACCAACTTAAACGGGCCCTTACTTGGACGCTGATTACACACTACAGTGAACGTTTTCTACCGTACCATAAACCCGATGTGACATGACAGAGTCCTTCGGACCAAGGGCAACATCCTTTCGTGATCATTGAGGCGGCAAAGGCAAATGGCAAAGACTCACCAGAACCACCAGAAGACCATTGCGGGTTTTGCATTGCGAGTAGTGCAGGTAGCGGTCGGAAAATGTTGCTGGTTTCCGATTTAACGGACGGGACGAATGCCCAATTAGATACCCACACCACCACCTGACAAGTCTGGTCCAAGTACAGGGGATGTTTGTAGTTTTCCGCTTCTGAAAAATGGTTGCCTCGTCAGCCTGCCTGCCCTGCCTCGTGCCCCGCTTGACTCGCAGTCGCCATAGGCAACAGATTATTGAGGAGAGCGCAAGAGTTGAGAACTTGAGATGTGGGGGGTGGGGGGCAAGGAAAGTTACCGTTGGGTGCCGTTCAGTTCTGCCTGCGTCTGCGTGCGAGGCGATGATTGCATCGGACGGTGAGAGAGAGGGGGGCGCGAGGACCGGCGGCTCCGGCTGGGCCCCGCGAGCCAGTCCGT
Source organism: Oryza meridionalis (assembly GCA_000338895.3). Lineage (NCBI taxonomy): Eukaryota > Viridiplantae > Streptophyta > Magnoliopsida > Poales > Poaceae > Oryza > Oryza meridionalis. Next base: position 31,930,269 of record CM002524.2, on the reverse strand, counting down.
AGGAAAGCGATCAGAGATGATGCCCCTGCGCGACCCCTGCACGGACTCCGACGCGGTGCATCGCGACGCTGCTGCTGCTGCTCCTACTAGCTGCTTGTGCTACCCACCGGTGGTACTGGTACGTGCTACTACTCCCAAGTAAAAACACGCACCTGCCTGCAGTGGCAATGCGGCATGGGCGCACGGCCACCGGAGCGAAGCCGAGAGGGCTACTGCTCCCAATCAGCGGGTAATTTACTCCATTTTATTGCAGTAACTCTCGCCTCTGCTGGGGCCGGGCCAACGGGCTCCGCCACCGCTGCGACGATGCGTCGTCCCTCTCCTCCTGCCAGATCTCTACGGATGGCGTGGTGTGGGGTGGCGTACTCCTACATGTTGTTGTGCTGTGGACTGTGGTGAATTCATGGTCATGGACATGCATGTCAGGTTGGTTAGCAGTGGTAATTAAGGCCAGTCCAAATTCATAATATTAGATATGGTTTTCATAAACTCCACATCATCAAGAAACTAGTACTAGACACTACTCTTCTAATGCAAACATCACTATTCCACACTTCAATTTAATACTACTTAGCTCACATGATGTCTTGGATGTTGTTTAGAAACCATGTCTCATGCAAGACATGGTTTCCTTCTCTTTCCTCATTTATTCACTTGCCACATCATTTTTTGTTTTAGGTAGCAAATTATTTAATGTTATAGACACTATTCTAGTTATTGGGTTAGGAATGCCCTCTAATGGTAGGGGGCGACGGTTGCCGTTCCCTTCCGGCCGGTTGGTGTGTTCGCCCCTTGTCTGCGGTGTTACTACTGCCAGTTCGAAGCGTGGTGGGGCCGTGGGGATGTGCTGCTGCGGTTGTTGCGGTGTTGATCACCGATAGACCGTTTGGGTCGCAAAGAGGATTACTAGCGTTAAACTGTTAAAAACTGCCGTAATGCGCCGTGAAAACTGATCTCTTGGTTGGTTGGGCTATTCAGTAAACTGTACTGGTACATTGGTGTACTGTACCATACTGTTTGGAGCAGATCCACAGCACTGTTGACAGCAGGGCCGCCCATCCGTGCCGTCCAGAGTCCAGACCGCACGGCTTCGGTCCTGAAAGGACAAGCATGGAAGTTGGAAGGCTGGCATATTATAGTATGATGAGCAATTTTAGGCCCTAAATCGTAGGAATGAAAAAACAAAGAAATAGAAAAAACATAAGATTCTGACAGAAATATAAGTGTAAAACAGAGAAATGCAAAACACAGAAAAAACATAGGAATGACCGTTTGATTGAGCCGCAGGAAAAACACAGGAATTTGAGAAGAGATAAAGACTCAAAGGATTCTTAACATAAGGTTCTATCTCATGTTAAATTTCCTCCAAAACTTACATATGAAGAGGCATTCCATAGAATTCATTCCTTTGATTCAAAGGGCTATATAGGAAAAATTTCCATAGGAATGAAATCCTTTAAAATTCCTATGAATTTTCTTTGAATTAAAGGGGGCCTTAACACATACGGAGTACTTTGCATAAATAAGATACTATACTAGTACATGTAGGAGTATTTAATACAACACCTTGAATACCGACGGGAAAGCAGAAATTTAGGCCCCCTTTGAATTGGAGGGAAAATGGAGGAAAAACAAAGGAATTGAAATCCTACACTATTCATGCCTTTAATTCGTAGGAATGAGAAAAGGAAAAACGTAGGAAACTTTCCTATTCCTACAATTCTAGAGCAAAAACATAGAAAATTTAACATCCACTCTAACCTCTTGGAAAACTTTCCAGGAGTCTATCTCTCTCATCTAATTCCTGCATTTTTCCTGCGGTCTAATCAAACGGTCATTCCTATATTTTTCCTGTGTTTTGCAATCATCTGTTTTACACTTGCATTCCTACTAGGGCCCCTTTGAATCGTAGGAATGAAAAAAATGGAGAAATAGGAAAAACGTAGGATTCTAACAGGAATGTAAATACAAAAGCAAAGCTAAAGAGGATTTCGAGTCCTCTGCTCTAACCAGCCAGAACCTAGAATACATGGATTGTGATACTAAACACCCACACAATATCGATTTGACATGACAGAGAGAGACTGTCATCGCCATCTCTTTGGACATGCATTGTTAAGCAAATGGACTGAACTGAATGAAGAGTGATGTGACATCGCATTTTCGATCTTAGGCGAACGATGGGTTACCGGGTCTACGACCTCGCAAGGCACTACTGTAGACCTCTTTGGGCCAGACGCTTTCTCAATCAAAAATGGAAAGAAAGACGGAGTCTATCACCTATGTCATTTCTCCTGATTTTGAGGCTTCGTTGTCCGGCTCCTCAAAAATGCCGCAAACGTAAGTTGGTTGTTAGCGCCAACTGAACTGCGTCCCATTCGGTGACTTTCGCAGTCGCCCTCACTGAACAGCTGTTAATGGCATAGACCTTGCAACAAGAGTAAGCACTGCCTGATTGATCGGACTTTGCCAGGCCTGGAGTTGCGGTTGCCACTGACCATCCGCCATTCGCCCCTCGAGGATTAATAAAAGTACTGATGCTATAAGTTAATCTTCACATCAATAGGCTATCCCTAGTCGATTTGATAGATTTGATAACTGAAAAAGGTAGACTCTATTTTCCGGTGAGGATAAAGGTATTCAGGCAACCGATTCTGGCAGGAAAGTAGGGGAGTCTAATCACACAAGTGTACAGGTGAGGACGGACAAAAGGCACATAGCCATTCTGCTCCTCCCGGGATCAAAAGCCGCAGCTCTTAGTTCCCATTCTGGCATGAAGACAATACGGATGGGCTCACTCACTGACTTTCAAACAAAGGACTGTGGCAAGTAGTACGTTGGTCATCAAACATTAAAACATTATCAAAGTTTGAATCTCTTGGCTTGGAATAGCTTAAACTCGATGTCATCAAGTACATTCCTCGCGGCTACCCGCCAAAAGGAAAGGTAGGCAGCTTCAGGAGCCCGCCCGCCCAGACGCGGCGCCCTTTCGCATTATCATCTACTGCCCTTTCTTTCCTCCCGTCCCTTCACGCAAATCCTGATGTTGGTAAAATATACGTGTTGATCAAGGGCTCGAATCATTCTCAGATGCCACGAGAGGCATCTTTCCTTATGATCTGGTGGTTCACACGCGCTTCCTTTTGAAGGGGTTGTGCAGAACACTTACTTTTGGTTTATGAGCAAGTTCAGTACTTGCTTACTAGCTTTCTACTTGGCAGGTCTTCGGCCGATCAATTGGAGACGTAACCCTAACGACTCCTGTTTAACCCCAACCCCTCGACTAGTTGAGAACAAAGTGGCGAATGGGTGCGTAACGCATGGGAATCTGCCGAACAGTTCGGGCCAAATCCTGAAGAAAGCTGAAAAGCACTTAGATTTAGATATGCAAGCACGAGATTCCCTACTTCCGGATATAGAAACATTAAAGCCCGCGGGTCTGACACAAGGTTAGAATCCGAGCTCTTCCAGAGTAGTATCTCACTGATGGCTCGGGCCCCCCCGGAAGGGGGCCTTCTTCGCCTTCCACCGTACTCCTATTCCACGCCCCCACCCCCCTGGGTGAGGATTAGCTAAGCCTATTTCCCTCGATTTCTCTATTGCAATAGCTCTGTTGCCAAAGAAGCTCAAACCCTTTTTGCTTTGACCTTAGACCGTGTTAACTCTTCTTTTAGAGGCTCGAGAATATGACTTGCATTAATTTCCGTACAGAAAAAACAAATTTCCGGAATTGCTTTCTTCAAGCCATCCAGGTTCGGCAGACTCATACGAGTATTCCGCGATGAAGCCAACCTCCGTAGAATACGTGATTTTCGATTCCATAATTGCTAGATCGATCTGTAGGGATTGATGAAGAGTGAGCTGATAATGGAATTTTTCTTCGATAAACAGGAAACTTAAGATTAAGATGCTCCGGAATGGAAATGAGCCACATGGATAGTTCAATGTGCTCATCAGCGCCTGACCCGAAGATGTGGATCATCCAAGGCACATTAGCATGGCGTACTCCTCCTGTTTGAATTGGAGTTTGAAACCAAACAAACTTCTCCTCAGGAGGATAGATGAGGCGATTCAGGTGAGATCCCATGTAGATCTAACTTTCTATTCACTCGTGGGATCAAAAGAAGGTTCCTGACTATCTAATAAATGAGTGCACGAAGAAAGGGAATTTCATGTGTGAGCACCAAGTGAGTCTGTGCTGCATGCTACGAAACATAAGAATCATTTTGAATCCCACCCGGATTCAGAGCTCTTCGCAGCTGTCAGTGGAAAGATGGAAATGGGTTCTAAAAGAGCCGAGCTAGGGATAAGAGATACGGTTGGTTGGCTGAATGGAAGTTTGTGGATCAGTCGGATAAACGCAGCAACGCGGCATTTTTTATCAGACCAATAGAAAAAACTGTTAGACCAAACAAAAAACCCCTTCCCAAACTGTACAAGCTTCTTCCAAAGCATACGGCTTTCTAGATGTATATGACGATCTCTAGACATTCTGTAATATTCCAGTGGTTGCCGCAAGGAATGACGTCATAGCTCCTACAAAAGTAATAACAATCAAAGGACCTGGTATTTTCGGAATCCTTATATGAGGAATTACAAAAGAATTTTTTTCAACAAAAATGTGAATTAGGAAGGATTGGTCGACGAAATATGAGTCGAAGACTGAATCTTGATATACCTCAGAACAAGGCCTGAAAGAAAACGTAGTTCTGGGGGGGATTATACCTGTTGGTACCGGATTCCAAAAATTTGTGCACCGTTACCCACAAGACAAGAACCTTTATTTCGAAATTCAAAAAAAAACATTAGTGATAAATTCATATGAATTTATGGAAGAATTAGAACTTTCTTGGAAAAAGTTGATTGAGGGAGTTAGCCACTTTGATAATACGGTTAATTCCCCTATTTCATTATCAAAATGGATTCCTATAGATCCAATAAACAAAGTACAAAGCAGTAATATAAGAAGAGGCCCAGGATCAGCAGATTCGAGATGCTATCTTAGACTCCCCTACTTTCCTGCCAGAATCGGTTGCCTGAATACCTTTATCCTCACCAGAAAATAGAGTCTACCTTTTTCAGTTATCAAATCGAATAGGGATAGCCTATTGATAATGCAGGAGAGAGATGATGGCTGGCCTATGCACTGAATGTGCTGTGTTCTAAGATATCTTGAATCAGATCAACTTATCCGGTATCCAAGCTAAAGCAAGAAGAACTATCGGGTGAGGGCATCTTTCTTTTCAATGAGGGAAGGGCCGTGATTGACTAATAGGAAACTGATAGGAGTTGTGATCGGGTTTCTTTCTTTTTTTGCCAAGGATATTCTTATTCATTGCTCCTTCTAGGGATAAGAGACATAGGGCTAAAGAGAGAGCCAAAAAAGGATCTTTCGTGTATAATCCTGCATAATCTTGAATGTTATCAGTTCCGGTACTAGGCCGATCCAACTCAATTAGAAGATCGGGGAATTAGAAGATCCGCAAAGGAGAAGCAGACGAGATAGGGGCAGGTAGATACCTTCAGCCATCTTGTAGTGCGTGACTCAACCGCTCATCGCACCTTTGGCTCACTGCTCAATGACCAAGCGGGAGATTAGGCTCTCTCTGCTCTATCCTATTTTCTTAGCCAAGTGCAGTTGCGTTAAGTAGCACGCCCCCCCCCCCCCTCTACTCTACCCTGACTATTGAATTGAATTCAAGCTTTAATTGCCCTGCTTCATTCTCGCCATATTGAGATTCTATGGAAGAAATCCCATCCCATCTTTACTTTCTTTTATAGATACTAGATTGGAAGGATTGACTGAATCAAACTTCATCTTTTGGTTAAAACGACAGACTACAGACCCGACCCGGTGCGGGAGCCGCTCGCACCCACTAGAGACTTTAAAGAAAAGTATGGATTAGACCAGATATGGGGAGAAGTCTCCATTTCTCCTCACGTCTCGTCTGTTGGCGCAAATACCTTCCGCGCTTTTAACCCAACTCAAGCTGAAGAAACTTATTCCATGGTCACCGCTAATCGCTTTTGGTCCCAAATCTTTGGTGTTCCACTTCTCAAGTTTGCAGCCACTAAAGAATTTTCTGCCTCTAGATCCGGGTCATTGAATTAGAGCCATTGGAGCCTTTTCTTGTCTCACCGGATATGAAATGCAACCTTCCTAGCTTGAGAGAGATCGATCACAGGCATGTGGTGAACCATACCGGGAGAAAGAGCACTGATATTCACTATATCGAGCTGCTGTGCTTGGGGACGAGGGACTCACTCAATTGCAAAACGCAGGAAAAACACAGGAATGACCGTTTGATTGAACCACAGGAAAAACACAGGAATCAGATGAGAGAGATAGACTCAAAGGAATGTTTCCAAGAGGTTAGAGCTCTTGCTAAATTTCCTCCAAAATCTCTATAGGATTATCCATTCCATAGGAATTTTAAAGGATATGATAGGATTCAATCCTTTGTTTCAAAGGGCTTCATAGGAAATTTTCCTATATGGTTCAAATCCTCTAAAAATCCTATATTTTTCCTTCAAAACAAAGGGTCCCTAAAATCCCATGTTTTTTTATTCCTCCGTTTTTTCAATCATGCGATTCAAAAGGGCCCTTATTGAGTTTAAATGCGCCCAAAATCAAGAAAATGTCCTAAACATGGCAAGATGAGGTTAGTATGTCACCCTTGAGAAATGCCAATACGCCCAAAAAGCAGCTTATAGTAAAAATAGTAACACATAGGGAACACATCGTGTAAGCATGTTTTTTTGGCCAATTCTTGAAGGGTTTTTTTTTCACATTATAAGGCTATGTAATTGAAAACCTCCAAATAGTACATCCTTAACTCAAAAGAAAAGGAGAGAAGCACTACGATCTTCTGTCTGACTTATGATCGCTTGTTTTCTTTTCTTCAGCTTCTTTCCTCTTTTGTTGCCTGAAAGTAAAATGATCAATGTTACGAACAACACAGAGGGGTGCTGGAATTTATCAAGATAAAAGCTGCTCAAACAACTAACATAAAACCAATGTATAACAAATCTTCATATAGTTATCCTGTTGTTTTAATGGTTAAAAGTAAGATATTTAAGTTACACAGAGTAACTGACGCATCAACCATACATTTTATGCACTGTAATTGATATTACCACTGTATCATAACAGTATGACAAGCATCTGCAAGTAGTTCTCTGAGACAAAATATTCATAGGATAAACAATGGCACAACTATGAACAGTTCAATTAGCTTTGGATTGCACTTCTGATTGGCACCAACAGCAAGATAATACAAAAAGGAATTGTACGCTAATAGACCGTGAGCATAGAGGCAAACCATTTGTTCCAAGTTCTGACAGCTGAAACAAGAGAACTTACGCAAAAGCAGCATATCCAGCACCAACATTTGCTGAAGTTAGAAGTGCGGCTGCTGACAAATTATCAAGTCCACTTGGAGCCACAGGGTTCTTAATATCCCCATCAACCTAGTAATAAATAACACAAAGCAACAGTCAGTCCTGATGATAAACACTGCAGTATGTAAATATGTTGGTTCAGGTTTAAAAACCTTATCCCATTTTGACTTCTTGTTTGGCCTAGCCTCTTTTTGTATGCCTTCTCCCGATATCGAAACCAATGGTGCACCAGCAGCAGCTGCTGCTGATACAGCAGCTGTAAAACATGCAATGAGCACCGAAATATCCAAAATACAAAATTGACAGATTGGTATCATAATTTCATTTGTATGTACTATACCTGCAATTTTCGGTATTGCCGCACTAATTGGAGCTTGTACTCCTCCAGTGATAAAGTCAACCTTTCCACTCTTTTTCTTCTCCAGTTCCTTTCTCTCAACTTCACGCTTCATATCAGCTTCTGTAGAAAATAGGAGGCACATCATGCTTAGGATATATTCTTGCACAAGTCCAAGAAGAAATTTCTCAAGAAAGAACTAAAACATTCACTATTGACTCCACAGGCATAATATATGTATAAATAACTAATCTCCAGGTTCAGTTTATGAGGAAGAACCACTTCACGAGGTTGTCCTAGATCAACAATTCCCATCTCAACATAAGAGCAACCATTCACCAAATCATTTCAGAATTGTCCAATCATCTACTAGTTTATTTTGTATGCACATGTTGCTAACACAGCAAATCAAGCACATTGCAAGAATTCCCCCCCTACCCCTAGAATAGACGCAAGCTGCAGGTTTACAAGCACATCATAAAGAAGATTGGAAGTTACTTTGAGGTTTAAAAACACATTCTACATTCTTTGCTTTCAAGTGAAGCTGTATTCTAACGTTCAATTGTTTGTCAAAATTGCACTACATAATCCATGAGTACAGCATAATGGATAAACCTCGACTATAACATACCGATCTCATCATAGTAATCGCTTCTATCGTACCCATAAGGATCAAAAACATCTTTACTGAAGCAGGTCCCTATCTGGTCAATTTCTTGGTACCGCACAGCATGCTGCAAAAAGTCTGGATTTCTGTAGTCCTTTCTATTGCGCACTTCAGAATTGAAGCTCTTTCCAGCCCTTTTGTACGCAAGGAACTTGTTGATCTTTTGCTGCATCCAAAGCATTGGAACATAAATAAATGTTTAATGCAATAGCCAAAAAAATAGATTGTATGGATGTGCATTCTAATTTCTAAGCAGTATGCATGTCATGTGAAAGGCCATGCTGTTGCAGTGTGTTTACAGGACTTGAAAAGAGAAGCATATGTCAAACTAAAAACAACAGAAGGGCTTCAAAATATCGACCTTTTGTTCAGAAATAATAATTACAAATGAGCAAGAGTCATTAGCTAGATAAACAAATTTACAAGCATGTAATAAATCAAAAGGAGAACAACACATACAGCTATGGCACAGCCAGATCTCAATAATACCATGAAAAATGTATGAAATGGTTTCTGGGGTATGCCTTATGTGAGCAGGAGAACAATTTTATTCTAGATAATGGAGTTTATTAAATCCATAGGATAGTAATATGGTCTGAAGGGAGCACATATTCTGCATAAAAATGTGATAAAATTTTTACATGGAAGTAGAACATGTATGAAATATTATTTTGTTAAGAAGGAAACCTGTAGTGCTGCAGAACATTTTGCAGTCACAGGAAGAGGAAGGAAATGACTCAGTGGATCATCATTCTGCATGTTATCAGCAGCTTCTTCCACCTGAACATCTTCCATTTCTGCTCCAGTTACACTCATTGCTGCAGCTGCCCCTACTTGATTCTGTTCAGGTGCATCGTTCTGCTGAGACATTTCTGATCGTATATTTGGGGTCAGTATGTGAACAATACCTGAGAGAGTTTTTTCTTCATAATTCCCTATAGGAGAGGGATGTAATATAAATTAGATTATATCTAGATTGCAAATTTAGAGGTTGTAATAATTCAGTTTCATCGAAAAGGTAAAACGAGACCAGTAACTCACTAAAATGTTTTCTAGAATGGCCAGAAACATAATATATAATCACCAAAGGAAATAAATCTGTCATGATATTAAGAGTTTCATCCATGGATGAACAAAAGAAATGCATGCATTCTTGTTCTGCACATTACATTTTGGTACTGACTACTAACACACGACTACAATTGCAAAAGCTCTTGAGGCATGTTATTGTGGTATATCTGTAAAACAAGGTTCATTCTTTGCATTTTGGAACCTACATGTTTCTGGCTGAGGTAATTAGCAAATAATGCATAGCCTGATTATGTGAAAACAAAATATCTCAAACATTTATTATTTTCAAGTGTTTGTCTATGTTTTCAGCTCTCCACCTTTCTAGGATATGGTTGTAAACACAAATGCTTTGCGCAGGAGCTAAGCATCTCAAAACTTCAATTTTGAATATTTTGTTAAAAAAAAAACTACAAGTAAACAAACCATTTGAACAGGAGCACAAACATGTTTTCTGATATGTGCTCTGTCATTGATGACATATCCTAAATAGTGCTCACGTTGTGATAAATCTCTATCTCTACTATTATAAAAATTGAAGATGTTTTTGCTGGTACTTTGGTACGTCATCCGTGTACGAGTCGTTTTTAAGTTCATTCGCTTTTGGAAATACAAATCCGTATTTGAGTCGGTTTTTAAGTTTGTTCGCTTTTGGAAATACAAAAGGAATTGTATAGGAAATCTCTTTAAAAAACTCGTATGCTAACTTGAGACGATCAGATTCCTAATTGCAGCTCATGATTTTCTAACAAAATATATATCCAAGTGAATTTAACAGTGAATTTCATCTTATATAAACCATATACAATAATAAGATTAAAATAGCTTTCACCTGTTGCAACGCATGGGCATTTTTTCTAGTTGATACTAAATTGCATAACCGTCAATACCGAGTATGCCACTGATCATAAATCCTTAAAATCACAATTTCTGCATACTAGCTGGACATCTCGATTTGCACTAGATATTAGCACTGTATGCTGAACATAGCACAAGACAACAAATACAGCAGGCTAGGAGCTTACCCTCAGCAACCTGAGCATCCAAACCCGATCTGTCTATGCCATTGATCTCCCCATCCTGCAACCAGACCATAACAACATCAATTCAGGAAAGTTGGAAACTCCAAGCAGCATCACTAAACATATACGTTGCCAGCTCTACCTCCTGCTCCGGCGACATGGCCGTTTCGTCATGAGCGTAGTCCACGATAGCAAGCGGGCCACGCCGAGGGGGGCGCGGCAGGTCGGCCGGCGGCATGGCCGCGGCGGGGCGGAGCGGGGAGGGGGACGAAATCGCGAAGGGCGAGGACGAGCGGCGCGAAGGCAGCGGCGGGAGCCCCGGCGAGGGGTAGGGGCTGGCTAGGGTTCTGCGGCCGGCCGGATCCTCGGCGAGGGGAGGGGATGGGGGCGCCGAAGAAGCGGCAGCGTTGGGGTTAGGGTTTGAGCCCTCGCCTTCGGTCTGAGGTGACGGCGACGAGGAGGTTGCGGCGGCGGGCGGGGAATGGGGTCTGGGCTCGTCGCCGTCATCCTCTTCCTCGTCGTCGTTGTACATGGAGAAGAGAGCGGCTACTGCCTTGGTGTCGGACGCCATGGCGAGGCGTAGAGGGGGTGGGGGGTCGAGGTGAGAGGTTAGATTTGGGGAGACCGGAGAAGACCGTGAAGGATTCGCGAATGAAACAGCCGCCGTATGGGTTCTCTTACAGGAGCTTCAAGTTGGTGATTTGTGGGTTCGAACAGAACGGGCCGGTTGATGACGATGGATGGGCCTTGAATCTTCATGGCGTCATGGCGCCAAGTTACACTGCAACTCTCTCCGTTTCACGGGATTTTAGACCATTTGCCATCCTCTTCAACAACGTATTCTCAAATGACATCTTCTTCAACAATTTTAACTATTTGCCATCCAGTCCCACCGATTTGTTTCTATTTTATCACTTTTGATTGCCAACTCAGCAACCTGAGTATCAAATGACCTTGCTACCCCTCATCTCTTCTCTCCCACCTCTTTCCTCCTCTTATTCTGTCGCTTGGAGTCAGCTCACCACCGGCGAGCGTGTTCTAGCAATGTCGCTAACAACAAAATTGAGTTTTTTCCTCCGTGAGTAGGAGCCAGCATTGACGGGTATTACTACTCGACGAGCTTGTCAGTGGCCACGTTAGCTAGCATCAACGTTCTCACTATAGGAGCCGTGTGTTGCTGGCCTACTGCTGCTCAACGAGCTTGCTGGTGGCGTCGTCCTCCACATCGGCTGCCGCCGGCTGCAGCAGCCGTTGGAGTATTGCCTCACGGAACTGCTGGTGTCGCACCCTCGAACCCTTCCCCATCGTCCCCACCTCGTCTGCACGCCGTTTAGTCGGTCCCCGGTTTCGCATCTCGAAATTGCTGTTGTCGCGCCGTCCTCAACGACGACCATACCGTCGGACCCTTCACATCACCCCCACCTCGTCCTCGTGTGTCGTCCCGTTGCTCCCCCTCCCGATTACCTCGACAAGGTGGAGGAGGGAACAGGGTTCGTGAGCCGGCGAGCGGCAAGGCGAGAGATGCTCTCTCCTCTGCGACGGGGAGAGGAAGAAGATAAGGGGCAAGAGAGTCAATTTCTCCTCCAAATTGCTACCATATGAGTAAAAGTGGTAAAATAGAAATAATCATGTGGGTCCGAATGGCAAATAATCTAAGTTGTTCAAGAAAGTGGCATCTGAGAGTGCGTTGTTGAAGAGGATGGCAAATAGTCTAAAATCCCCCGTTTCACAATGTAAGTCATTCTAACATTTCTCACATTCATATTAATGTTAATGAATCTAGACATATACATCAATATGAATGTGGGAATTGCTAAAAGAGTAAAGTCCATCACCGGTCCCTAAACTTGTACCGTTGTGTCATCCCGGTCCCTAAACTCGCAAATCGACCGTTTAGGTCCTCAAACTTGTTCGACTGTGTCATCCCGGTCCCTAAACTTGCAGATCACTCGTTTAGGTCCTCCAACTTGTTCGGTTGTGTCACCCTGGTCCCTAAACAGGACGGTCTAAAAACTTTATATCAAAAAATAATTCATAACTTTTTCATGTGAACTCTAATGAAGACAAAATTTATATCAAAATTGTAGCCCTTGACGCGACCTACAACTTTGTAGTTGAAATTTTTTTGAATTAAAACTGTTTAGGGTCCCAAAATATTGTTGCATGTTTATAGATTTTGAAATTTTAATTTTAAAATTACATTTTGGGACAAAAAATGACTTAAAATAAAAAAAATCAACTACAAAATCGCGTCGAGGGCTACAAGTTTGATATAAAGTTTGCCTTCATTAGAGTTCACATGAAAAAGTAATGAATTATTTTTAAATATAAAGTCTTTAGACCGTCCTATTTGACCCAGATGATATTCAAATCCAAGTTTAGGGACCGGGGTGATACAATTGAATAAGTTGGAGGACCTAAATGAGCGATCTGCAAGTTTAGGGACCGGAATGACACAGACGAACAAGTTTGAGAACCTGAACAGTCAATTTACGAGTTTAGGGACCAGTATGACACAATGGTACAAGTTTAGAGACCGGTGATGGACTTTACTCATGCTAAAATGACTTACATTGTGAAACGGAGGAAGTATGTCGTTTTGATGGTACGATCCAATGGAATGAACCAAAACTTGATAAATTTTAGAGGAATTTTGGAGGACTTTGATTCCTATGAGACACATTTCTATATAGTTATTTGGGATAAAGGAATGATCCTCCAGGGTTTCATTGAAATTTCTATGGAATGAACCATTTTATAGGAATTTTGGAGAAAAAAAATAGCATGAGGTTTCTTCCCATGATATAAAGTTCCTGTCCATACTTTTTTAGTTTGTGTTCGGTAGCCTATGTTCCCAACTCATCTCTCTCGTTTTTCGCGTGATGCTTTTCAAACTCCTAAATGACTTTTTTTCAATAAAGAATTATATAGGAAAGTTGCTTAAAAAATCATATTATTCCATTTTTCAAGTTAGTTTTAGCTAATATTTAATTAATTATACGATAACAGGTCATTTCGTTTTCCTTGCTAGAGGGATAGGCTCCCTACCAGCACAAACGAACGCATATTATGGTTTCTTCACAATCCTACGTTCCAAAGCAGCCTTAAAGTTTTCATTCAGTTTCATGAGTAGCCAAATAAGCCTCCTTGTTTGGAATTTGGTTCCAAATCTATATAACTTGGAGGTAAAATGAGGGCCATGTTATTCAATTAAATCTAAGATATCTCGTTAAACACCAATATGTTGAGAGGTTTTATTTGCACAAATCTTATGCATTGTAGTGAACGCTCTATACATGTATATTAGTTTGGCATTGTGTGTACATTGTTTGTACAATAGTAGCTTTAGGCTGCGTTCGAATCTTCTATAGATGAAGACTAAAAGTGGGTACGCAAAACGAGAAATCCATTAGCACGTGATTAATTAAGTTTTAATTATTACAAACTTAAAAAATAGATTTATCTGATATTTTAAAGCAATTTCTATATAAAAAAATTTCGCATAAAATACACCGTTTAGCAGTTTGAAAAGTGTGCTAACGGAAAACGAGGAAAAATCCGTATCTTTATGAAGTTAGAACAGGGCCATGGTGCTCTGTATAATTAACCATGCAAAAAAAAATAACGACTCTGTAAATAGCTTAGACAAATTGTTAAATGCATCAACTTTAAAATTTAGATATTTTAGACTGTCCTTTGATTACAATTAATTAAACTTGACTTGAAAAACCAATGTGGTATGATTGAAATGCATGATCTTCACAGGTAATTGATATTTAAATTGTGCAATAAGAGTTTACAAGTCATTCCTAACAAAGGAATGGTTCACATTGAAAGGATTCCATATCTAACTACTGAATATAAACAAAAAAAAATACAAATTCAATGCTTATGACCAGAAAATACAACTTTACATGTTTTCTTTTACAATTGGCATAGCTCTAGTACATAATTGTTAATACGAATCATTTTGAAATGTGGACCCAACACAATTTGTGTAGGCATTTATCTTTTGCCACGACTTAACAGTTTTACAGCTCAGATAGAGAACGTTGTAGCTTCTTCCAAGATGATAACTCGTGTAAGGAAAAATAGAAGTAGATTGCTAAATAGCAAAGTTGATAGGATGAAAAGTGAGGCGAGTAGATGGGGAGCTTAATGCAAATTAAAACAATACAGTAAAACACATGATTAAAGGAATAACACTGGCGTTGCTATGAGCCCACGAGTAAAATGAGTGTCTATTGCTATGGTAGCATGTTCTCTCGACTTAAGTGCTATACTTCTTGGTATAAATAACTCATAAAAATAAAGTCATAACCTTGCAAAAAGTAACAGTTTGACATCTTCATAAACAAGGGATTAAGAGAGTCGAATCCACGAGAGTGGAGCATAACAACCCTAGTATATAGGAGATATCAATTGCATTACTCAATACTCATGCCTCTGATTTTACTAAAAATATATTTTTTTAGAAAAAAAACGCACTAGAGGATATGAGGTTTCATATTAATAGAGCAGAAAAAGTTACGAGATCACAACTCTGAAAACCTATAATCAGGGAAAAAAACACACCAACACGTCCTGATGATTCCTACCCACCAACTTGAGGAAAAAAAACTAACACCGAGCTGGACCTCGCATCAAATAGTGCAAAATGTATGTGATTTTTTTACATGCCTTTTGACTTTTCTTTTCTAAAAAGGTACATCAAATATGATTATACCAATATAATAGGAGAAGCTTTGCTACATAAAATTAACTTGGTGCACTCCCATGGCATTATCAGAGCAATGTGAAAAATGAACACGCTATAACTCAACATCGATCAATTTAATCTAAAAATTAACGAGTTACCTGAAAAAATCAAAAGAAATTGTTCAATTCTTCCTTTGCATACAAGTTACGAAGCGAGCTTCGTTTGATAATTTCTTTTTAGGTTAAACAGAGTAAATTTCATAATACGACATATATTTTGATCAAAATATCGTAAAATTGCATTATTTTTAAAACATCGTATCATAAGACTACACATATAGTGAAGATTTTAGAGTTTATATTCATAGCGCTATTGAGGTTACAAAAATTGTAGTTTTGTGATATGTTAAATCTATAGTTTGTCCTATGATACGTTAAATTTGTAGTTTTGTAAAAAAACATGGCGTTAAATCTATAGTTATATGATACACGTTTTTAAATATGTAGTTTTATGATAGATTAATCAAACTACCTGTAATTACTCACAACTTGTACACCAAGATCCACGGATTACCCTCTTGAAACTATTGCTCTTACTAGTACACAGCAAGTCATCATATGACTATTACATGTCAATGTCATTGCCTCTGTTGGAGGGTAACCTTGGGCTTCGTTCTTTTGTTGTCTAGCATATGGTTTAGGAACAATAACAGGATATATATATATATATATATATATATATATATAGTTTTGTTTTCCTTACAAAATGGACGGATTCCCTTTAAAAAAACCTATGTGTTTTATGTGGTCAAATTTTATAGAGTAAATTTCAAAAAAACTACGAGTATTTTAGTTAAATTATCAAAAAACTATATTTTTAACATGATGTATCACAAAACTATAGATTTAACACTAACTAGTATGGTGGCCCACGCAGATTGCGTGGCTAGCATCATTATATTTTCTGTCATATAATAGCATATATGTTTTATCATTATATTATTCAAATATATTAAAATGACACCATAATTTTAAGTTTTGCAATAACTTTACGAAACTACAAATGTGTAATATTCATATTGTATTTTATATATGTATTAGTTATTAATTATTTTTAATATCAAATTTTAGTTATTTGTAAATTATATATATTCCTATATGTACTCTAGACTCATCTTTTAATATTTTTTTTATTCCGAATTTTCTGTAAATTGTATTTCTATATAGACTCTAGGCTCTTCTTCCAATATTATTTATTTTTATTTCTGAATTTTTATTATTTCTAATTGTATTTCTATGTGGACTCTAAACTCGTCTTTCAATATTCTTTAATTTTTAATTTCAAATTTCAGTTAGTTCTAAATTGTATTTCTATATTGACTTTAAACTCTTATTCTCATGTTTTTCTTAATTTTGAATTTTAGTTATTTGTAAATTGTATTTTTATACGGACTCAAAATTCTACTTTTAATTTTATTATATTTATTCCGAATTTTAGTTAGTTTTGAATTCCTATATGGACTCTATACTCTACTTCTTATATTCCTTATTTTTAATTCTGAATTTCTATTATTTCCTAATTGTATTTCTATATGGACTCTATACTCTACTTCTAATATTCCTTATTTTTAATTCCGAATTTCTATTATTTCCTAATTGTATTTCTATATAGACTCTATACTCTACTCTAATATTCCTTATTTTTAATTCTGAATTTTAGTTATTTCCTAATTGTATTTCTATATGGACTCTAGTCTCCTCTTCTAATATTCCTTATTTTATAATTCCGAATTTCAACTATTTCTAAATTGTATTTCTATATGGACTCTAGTCTCCTCTTCTAATATTTCTTATTTTTTAATTCTGAATTTCAGCTATTTCTAAATTGTATTTCTATATTGGCTCTGCTTTTTCTTTTTTTCCGATTAATGTGAGAATTTCTAGGCCATGAGAGCGAACGTGGAGGCTCTTTTTTCTATTCCTTTAATAATATAACTAACTGGGTGGCCCGCGCAATTGCGCGGCTAGCACCCAAACAAAATCATATATTTTTTAGTATGATTTTACTTAAAATTTATTAAATAGCTATCTCATTGTCTTAAGACTTTGAAAGACCAAACATTATCATCTCCGTGTTTCTAATTATAATGTTTTTCAAAATTCACACCAGTTGCTACCCCTTATGTCACCTCCTTCTTTATTTGCTTGCTCGATCTACCACTATTTCTATTCATTCTCCTTGGGACCTTTAAAAATTGGATCTTATAGTTTTTAGAGTTTATTGTCACGTTGGGTTTCGTTTTTATAATTTTTAGACGTCCTGTCAGACCTTGTCATTATACTCCTCTATGGCCCGTCCATTGTCTGTTTTCTTTATTATCATTGAGATTTTAAAATCGAATATAATTATCGTTTAGGTTCATTTTTACTTTCTAGAAGCCCCACCAAACCGTCAATGGCTTTGCCATTGTACTTCTCTACGGATCAACCGCTACCTTCCTTCTTTATTGTTATTGAGATTTTAAAATCGAACATGATTATCATTGTTTTTTTTACTTTTTAGAAGTTCCGAACCTTTAAAAGTTGGACGTTGTAGTTTTTAGAGTTCATTGTCTTGTTGGGTTTCATTTTTTATAATTTTTAGAAGTCTCGTCAAACAATGCCACTATGCTCCTCTATGGCCTATCCGTCGCCTACTCTTTATTGTCATTGTGATTCTAAAAATCGAACATAACTATCATTGGAATTCATTTTTTATTTTCTATAAGTCCCATCAATCGTCGGCGGCTCTGCAACTATACTCCTATACACCCCGCCCGCTCCTTCTCCTTTTTATTGTCATTGAGATTTTAAAAATCGAATATGATTATCAATGGGGTTTATTTTTTTTTACTTCATAGAAGTCCCGGCAACCACCTTGCTCGTTTGCTTCACGACTTGCATGTCATCCCTTCTTTTAATCGTCATTAGCATTCTATTTGGTGTTTTATTAGCAGTTTTTGTATGTCGTATGAACCGCCACTACTCTACTCCTTTATAGGCCTGTTACTTAATTTATCTCATCATATGTTTTAGATGATCTTTTCTTTCAATAGTCTTTTTTTTATCATAAATTTTAGTTATTTATAAATTGTATTCCTAATTGAAATCTTATTTTTCTTTTTCTAATTTCAGAATTTACTTTTTTTTCAATTTTAATTAATATCGTATTGTGTTCTTTTAATATTTTTATTTTTTATTTTCAGTTTCAGTTGTTTCAAAATTGTATTCCTACTTAAACTCTCTTTTAATTTTTCTAATTTTGTATATTATTTTATTTTTTATTCTGAACTTTAATTAATCTCGTATTGGGTTCTTATATGAATTCTTCTTTCAATATTGCTTATTTTTAATTCCGAATTTCAGCTAATTTTAAATTGTATTCCTACTTGAACTCTTCTTTTATTATTTTTTCTATTTTCGGATTTTATTTTTATTTTTATTCTCAATTTAATTAATCTCGTATTGGGTTCTTATATGGACTCGTCTTTTAATATTCCTTATTTTTAATTCCGAATTTCAGTTATTTTAAAACTGTATTCCTACTTGACTATTCTTTTCTTTTATAATTTTGGATTTTATTTTATTTTTATTTCGAATTTTGATTAATCTCGTATTGGGTTCTTATATGGAAACTTCTTTCAATATTATTTATTTTTAATTCCAAATTTCAGGTATTTTTAAATTGTATTCCTACTTGGACTCTCCTTTTTTGTATAATTTTAGATTTTATTTTATTTTTATTTCGAATTTTGATTAATCTCATATTGGGTTCTTATATGAAAACTTCTTTCAATATTGCTTATTTTTAATTCCGAATTTTAGCTATTTTTAGATTGTATTTCTACTTGGCTCTTCTTTTCCTTTTTTTTTCTTTTCTCCGATTAATGTGGGAATTTCTAGCCCCCACAGCGAACGTGGTGCCTCCTTTCAAACCTGTTTTAATAATAAAATAGATAGATTTTATCATAGAACAATAGACTTAAGGTGGAATGTCGCAAAACTGCAGATTCAGTAACAAAAATATCACAAAACTACATGTTTATTATTAATTTAATCACAAAACATGGACATATATAACTCAAATATAGTAGGAATGCTAAAGGTTTAAACCCCAAAATCTGAAATTTTGTGATAATTTCATTAGTAAATCTATAGCTATGCGATATTTAGCATTAAACATGTAGTTTTGTGAAAATTAATTGTTAAATATATAGTTTTGTGATACATCACTTTAAATCTATATATATAGTTTTTGTGATAATTTAGCCAAAGTATCTGTAGTTTTTTTAAATTTACTCAATTTCATAAAATTTAGATTCAATGAATATTCTAGGTTGGAAAAGTGCAGTCAGTCCTATAGTAGTACTGTGATTTTGCCAAATTTTATAGTCAAAGTTCCTCATCACTACTTCGAGAAAAGTTCCTCCATGGCTCCATGTCAATGTTCAGAACATCGCACCAAATGAAGCATTTCCTACTCTGTCTGTAGAAAAAAAACGAATATATGACAGGATATAATACATTCTAGTACAATAAATTTAGATAAATATATGTCTAAATTCGTAATACTAGGATGTCTCACATCCAGTCCTAGATTGGTTTTTTATGGGACGGAAGAAGTAGCCATAATCTGTCCATCAATCATTTGCATAAAAATGGTTTGATTGTAGTGACTGCAAAATGGAATCTGGTTCAGGTCTCCAAAAGTCGAAGTACCTTCGCAATCAATCATGTGAGTTGCTAAAACAACCCATCCAAATTTCCCAGTTAGTGTCACTTCTGACTTATTATCCGAATATGGGTGTGTCTAGTTCACGTTAAAATTAAAAGTTTAGTTAAAATTGAAACGATGTGATGAAAAAGTTAAAAGTCATATAAGTTTTGATGTGATGAAAAGTTAAAAGTTTGAAAAAAAAGTTTAGAACTAAACAAGGCCTATAGTTGCTGGACTAACTGCGGCCGTTCCAAATCCAATGCTCTTGATATTTCTGCAGAGTCCCTGTCATGCGTGGCTATATACTCCTATTAGGCAGGTCAATTCGTAGCCGGGAAGAAAATGACGAGGATTCCCGATACTGCTTGTCCCGTTGCGGAAGCCACAGGACTGACGCCGACGTCCGTGCCGTAGTTAGACCGTGCCACCACGTCCCTTTCGGCTTATCGGCCCATTCCGGTGCCCGTCCCTGTCGCTGCGTATCTACCAGAACTCCAGAGCCGCAGGTGCTTTGCTCGAGTCATGTACCTAATCCTAAATGGTCTAATGGCGTGTGCTTGTCTTGGCTCGTACTCCAGCCTGCATCTGCACGCGTAATTTGCTGCTAGTGTTACAGTGCTCCTGCAGCTTGGGTTTTCAGATAAAACGGTTTAACACTCCACGTACTTGCCAGCGCAGGATGATGCTCCAAGTGTTGGCAAAGTGGCAACGGTTTTGCCGTGACGGTGAGCTAGTGGGAGACCCCAGGATTTCAGGTTCCGTCTCCTCGCGACCGCGCCGCGCGTCGGTGCACGCCACCGACCGCCTTCGGTCGAGCGCGGCGCGCGTCTCCCGGGCGAGGGCGAGGCCACGGCCACGCGCCGCCTCCACTCCACACTTCCACAGGTCCGGGTTCCCCTTCCTTCCCGGGGATGGCGCCGCGCCGCGCGACGCCGGCATTTTCCGTTTTGTTTATGCTATCTGAACTGGAGCATCAAGTACGGCCAAGTGTGTGGAAAAATCGCGGCCAAACCTTGGGCACGCCTCGCGCCCGCGCACCCAGCCGGGACGCTCCACCTGTCCGCTCGGGGCATCGCCCGTGCACCACGTCGCCACAGCGCGGTCTATCCGATTCAAAACCCTCGCGTCTAGAAAAAAAAGCGATATGCGGGGACGCTGCGCTTTATTTTAAGCAAAGAAAATTTATTGTACTGGTGCTTTTATTAGTGCTAGTATTACTCGTACTACTGTATTTTCTTGTGTATAGTACATGTACAGCAGCGGTAGTACTGCTGCTGCTGCTAGTATTGTACTGTAGTTTTTTTTTTCTCAGAGAAAAGAACAGAAAAGAAGAGAATGGAGGAGAAGTAGAGAGGCTGAAACGGCTCAATTAAGCACGCTTTTCCGAGACACCGTGGCTGACAATGCGGTTCGGGCATGTTAAGTCGCGTTTTGTAAGGTACGCCCTTGGAGAACTGGGTATTCACATAATCACGTGAAGAACCATCAAGCATACAACGGCTCTGGCCTGGCTAGTGCAGTTGCTCATTTATGAAGGTGAATCTGGTACTCTTACACAATCATCGAAGGATTTTACATGTTCAAAAAGGAGCATCATTTAACGTTGTTCGGCATTGTTATCTTGTTATAGGCATTCAGCATTGTACTATCATGTTATAGACATTCAGTATTTGCCAAAATGGACGGAAGAAATAAGTGGAGTTCGAAACAGTTTTGGGAATTTATGAGGAACGCCATGCTTTGTGTACACAAATAAGATACAACAGCGGAGTAATAATCCTGCTAATAATAATCAAAAGGGATCAAATTGCATGGATGATGTAAGTCTAGATTTTGATCGGACAATGAGCACGTACGAGTGGTTGATTGCGAGGAAAAATAGGAGCTCAAACGGTTGGAACTATATCGATTGGTTCGACGACGATGATGTTAGCATTCATTTTCGTTACTGGGAGAGGATGATGTGTATACGAATACAACAACATAGGTAGCCGATTAGGTATTGAAACCTAACAGTCTAGCTAAATACTTGATCAAACAAAAAAGTTGTATCTGCATTGCACGGTATGGCTTGAATGGAACATCACAAGTTATGAACTTACAAATTTTGACTACTCTCGAATCAAAACCGCAACAAATGTATGAAAATCTGAAAGATCCGCATTGAAGAGGAAATCATTATGATATTTAATACTGGCTGAGTAATCCCTACACGATGAACACACACAATCCCTACACTCTACCTAGCTAACCAACAAATTCCAGTACCAAAGTAATCAAGCCAAGCCAGCTAGTATTGCACCTGGGTGTAGCGTGAGCCGTGGCCAGTCCCTCAGCAACAAATGGAAGCCACCTTGGAAGTTTGCTTATAATGGCCACTAATTTACTGGACAGCTGTTATACTTCAATACCTCCCCGCACTTTCTGTTTAAGGTTAGCTTGATAATTTGTACTCACACCGAGTGCCAGCAAAGAAAAACGTAACTCACTGGCGCGCCCGGAGTTAAAACACGAAGATCACTCGCAAAAGCCGGTCGAGATGAGGCCTCATCCCACCAATACAGGGAACGGCGAGGAAAAATCTCCCCCCCCCCCCCCCCCCCCCCCCCCAACGCGACCCGTGCGGCGCTGTGCGGAGAATAACCCGGCGGCGGCCTACGGCGATATAAACCGTGTGTTGAGAGAGCAAGCCGTGGTACAGTGCAGAGGAGGAGAGGAGAGGAGAGAGAGAGAGTCGTGCGTGCGTGTGTCCCCGGGGTTCTAGCTTTGGGATGCTGAGGGCGACCGTCTCGCCGGCGCGGAGGGAGCCGACGCCGCAGGCGGTGCGGGCGTCCCCGATGCCATCGGCGGGGGCGGCGTTGGTGAGGAGAGGCGGTGGTGGTAGCGGGGGGACGGTGCTGGGGAAGTACGAGCTGGGGCGCGTCCTGGGACAGGGCTCGTTCGCGAAGGTGTACCAGGCGAGGCACCTGGAGACCGACGAGTGCGTGGCAATCAAGGTGCTCGACAAGGAGAAGGCCGTGAAGGGCGGGATGGTCCACCTCGTCAAGCGCGAGATCAACGTGCTCCGCCGGGTGCGCCACCCGAACATCGTGCAGCTGTTCGAGGTAATGGCCAGCAAGACCAAGATCTACTTCGTGATGGAGTATGTCCGCCGCGGCGAGCTCTTCTCCCGCGTCTCCAAGGGACGCCTCAGGGAGGACACCGCGCGGCGCTACTTCCAGCAGCTTGTCTCCGCCGTCGATTTCTGCCACGCCCGCGGCGTGTTCCACCGTGACCTCAAGCCCGAGAACCTCCTCGTGGATGAGTACGGGGACTTGAAGGTCTCGGACTTCGGCCTCGCCGCCGGCCCCGACCAGTTCGACCCCGACGGTCTGCTCCACACGTTCTGCGGCACGCCGGCCTACGTCGCCCCCGAGGTGCTCAGGCGCCGCGGATACGACGGCGCCAAGGCGGACATATGGTCATGCGGTGTCATCCTCTTTGCGCTCATGGCCGGGTACCTCCCTTTCCACGACCACAATATCATGGTTCTGTACCGGAAGATCTACAAGGGGGAGTTCAGGTGTCCAAGGTGGTTCTCCAAGGATTTTACTAGATTGATAACGCGCCTTCTTGACGCAAACCCCAAAACTAGGATCACCGTGCCAGAGATCATTGAGAGCGATTGGTTCAAGAAAGGATACAAGCCAGTCAAGTTTTACATTGAGGATGACAAGCTCTACAACCTGTCTGATGACGTGCTGAACTTGGAGCCTGCTGATCTTGTTCCCCCACCATTGCATTTGGCACCTCCTGTTCCTCCACCTCGACAAGGGGATGATCCTGATGGTTCAGGGTCTGAGTCAGATTCATCAGTCGTATCCTGCCCAGCCACATTGTCAACTGGGGAGAGCCAGAGAGTCCGTGGGTCACTACCACGCCCAGCAAGCCTTAATGCATTTGATATCATATCATTCTCAAAAGGATTCAACTTGTCTGGGCTGTTTGAGGAGAGGGGGAAGGAGATCAGGTTTGTATCTGGTGAGCCCATGTCTGACATTGTAAAAAAGCTGGAGGAGATTGCAAAGGTCAAGAGCTTCACAGTGCGGAGGAAGGACTGGCGAGTGAGCATAGAGGGTACGCGCGAAGGAGTTAAGGGGCCTCTAACCATAGGCGCAGAGATATTTGAGCTTACACCCTCCCTTGTAGTAGTGGAAGTAAAAAGGAAGGCAGGTGATAATGAAGAGTATGAGGATTTCTGCAACATGGAGTTGAAGCCAGGAATGCAGCACCTTGTGCACCAGATGCTCCCAGCTCCAAATGGAACTCCTGTGATTGAGAAGGTTGAAAGGTAATGATTCTCTCCTGATTTTACTTATATGCATTGTAGCTAAATAGGGAAGTAAGGATTTAACATGCGCAACTGGGCAGAAAGTTGAATTGATTGATGCTTCAGTTCCAATAATTACATAACAATGTTTCACTTCTTGACTATACATCCTGTATTTCAAATTGAGTGTTCAAGAATTTGTTTGCTAAAAGTTAATTGATTTTTATTCATGCTATTTGTTTTTGTTGACATATGTTTAATTCACAATCATGCCTATTGCCTAATACCAGTATGTAGAAGGAATTAGATTTCCTTGCACGGACACAATTTAAAGTAGGAAAGCCTTGCAATTGAAAACCTCGAACAACTGGAACTTTTATTATTTCTAGTGTGGTGAAAGAATGCTACAGGTTTTGCTGTTAGATTTTGCCAGCCATTAACTAGCTTGCCTCCAGCAATCCAATTTCACAGATGTCTGCTTGGATCATGCGTATGTCTGGAAATTTGCTGCCACTTGACCATTGCAAGTGTGCTTCGTGAAAAGAAGCAAATTTGAATGGTTCTAATCACCCTAGTTTGTGGCTGTTAAACTGATTATAGATTGGTTTGTTTCATTCTAGAGCATGATTTGGTTTATCTAACATCTGTGCTCTTTTAATCTATGCTACGAACTCAATTTTTCGTAAAATCTTTCCCGCACCCTATTCTTATGGACTTTTTAGCTTGTGATAGATTATATAAGATAAATGTCTTTTCTAGTCATCAGTTAATGAAAACATTTTCGCTTATCTCATCTATCTTTTGGAGTTACTTTAGAAAGTGATTATGCACTGTTCTACTGCAGCTTAGCTTGTAAACTTCCTGCTCTTATTTATTTTTCTTTATGTTTCCATTTTTTTTTTGGATAATGGAATTCAATCCAGTATTTATGATGATTCCATGTTACCGCAGCATTTATTGGTGTTGAATGTTTACATGTGTCATAATTCATATTGAAAAAACTTTTGAAAACAAATATAGAAAGGAACCGCCAATATCATGTCCCTTTGGTTTCCCCATTGTTGTTATCACCAACTTCCATGGATTGGCATTGTGCTGCACATCAGCATATGGGATAGAATGGGAGCTTGAAGGGAATGCTTGGCAGTACCTCCAAGTACCGAAATGTCATTTTTACAAAGAACCTGTGCTTCACTAGATTTTCAGCATGCTAGGTAAATGTTGAAAGTGCTGTATAGGTTTATTATCTGGTGTAGCTCCCTCTGACATAGTAATAACTGGTTGCTTTATGGGAAACCTGGTAGATTTTATCTATTTAATTTGGTGAAACCATGAAAATGCAAATATCATGGCTGAGGCGTTGAAAATTACAAAACAGAAAGGGTGCATAGAAACACCATATACTATTCATGCAAACCATTTCTACTATTTTAACCTGTGAATTTTTGATGGTTTCTAGTTTCTTTTTACATTCAAATGGGCTCCAATTCCTGATTTTAGGAGGTTCTTTCTTTTCAGTTTCATTGCTGTTATTGATAAATTATCTTTTTTGCCATTAATGATAACTTTATACTTTGATGAATCTTTGTTGAACACTTAATCTGGTGAACATGTTAGCCACCCACCATTATAGGAGTACACATGGGACACATTTACCTTTAGAGGTAAGGAGGGTTATGTGTGTAAGCTGTGCCTCGGAGGTAGATAGGTGTGTTTCCAGAAGACTTTTTGCTACATTTGCCAACCTAATTTTCCTCCATTGGAGTAGTATATTTTACTACCATCAGTTAGGAAAGTTGGTTCAAATATGCTCCATCGTACTTGGGTGTACCTGGAGCTGTTCTGTAGCCTTGTTTTGAATCTTCATTTTACCTTGAAGAATTTTGCTTTTGCCAGTGAACTATTATAGTCCATTTGAATTGTTTGAAATGCTACTACAACCGGAAACTATTGCTTTGGTTCTCATAGTTCAGAACTCAATAGGAAATAGAAGTCTATTGCTGTTATTACATACAAGTGTGATAAGAGTATAAGACTAACAGACTGACATTTGATTATTTCCTTGTTGTCCTGCAGGTCTTCAAGCTTACAGGCTCCCCTCACCCTGAAGTTGATAGGAACAGAAGACAGCATGAGCTAGAGACAGGAGCTTCCATACAGTTGACAGGGAGATCTCTTTTACCCGGACCAAACCTGACTGGTCTGGTTCCCGTTGATGAGCTCGTGGTTTTGATAACTCGCAAGAGTTCTCTTTCTCTGGATGGCCTAAGATCGTTTTTAGGCAATGGATCGAGACAGTGGATGTAGATACTCCGGTTGTGGATGGTGCCCAGCTGGGCGTTTAAAGTGGATGTAGATACCCTGGTTGTGGTGGTGCCCAGGTGGGCGTTTAAAGTGGATTGTACTGGCCAGTTTTCTCTCGACTTAGCGGCTGTGTGCATCTGCGGTTTGGTTTCTTTGGCAGCATCGAATAATTTTGTGGTAACCATGATTCTGGTCGGGGGACAGTTGATTGAGGTATGGGAGGGATATGCATGAGCCGGGCATGTGCCGACCGATTGGATTCCGAATCTTCCATTCCTGATGCCATTAGCTGATTAGCCCATTATTGGATGCGAGGTGACAGATTTGGGCACTGCAGTGCGGTTGGTTGGTTGGGGCCTGTGGGGACTGGGGATCGAGATTACTTGGACCTGTGCTGCTGTGCTGCAGCGGCTTTGGCTGAGGTCACCGAGCACGTGAGAGCATCGGTGGGTGGCATGGTTGGCCTACCCTGGCGGCCGGCTCGGGCCACGAGAGCGCCGTTTTGTGGTGGCGCGCGGCTCTGCAGTCGGCGGCGGGCCCGTTGTTGCGCATTTCCGTGATAAAGATCACCGTGGTATGTCGTATTCTGTTATACAATGCTCTTTTTGTGGATTCGAACTTCGAATATGGAGTTATGGACACGGGTGGTCATCGATGGAGACAACAGTGGCGAACCGAAGATTTCATATGGCTCGGTGAGATGCTTTAAGGTACATAACAATTTGAGGTATGCATTCATTTAATCATGACATGGCATGATTAACCTTGGATTTGTGTGAAAGCTATCACTATAACGACCTGTACTCTTGGTGATATTCCCCACCGTGGCAATTTCCTGGTATCTACACTCCTCAACGGATATGTCGTGGAAATGCAGCATTTCTAGCCCAACAGATACAGGGATCATATTTCATCCTACAAAGATTATATGAAAGAGATCAGCATAATAATGGAAATACGCTTAAAAAGTAAAATCATGAAAATTCCATGTGATAGTTAGGATCGACAATGACAATGATTATAATCATATCATAATATAAGATATAGCCTATTGTAATATAAGAATTTGATGCTCTGTTTTATAATGTTACTACCTCTTTACTTCTTGTTTTTGAATTATTCTGCCTCCACTTTTCTTTCTAAGAGTAAATTGTATTTTATACTAGCTAAAGCGTAGCATGTTTCGCTTTGCACTGGGTTTAGCATATACTTTCACTTTACACCATGTTGTATTGAAATAAGGTTCACTTAACACTACGATACATCATGAAAAACAATTTCATGAACTTTACAAAATATGGAAGAAACGTTTGTGTAACATGGTTTCATAAATTTTATTCATACTTTACAGAATTTCCTTGTAAATATATGACAACTTGTTTAGATGTACTCTGGTATAAAGAGAATATGTTTACCCATTACAAAGTGAAATAAGGTACAATCTACCAAGTGCAATTTATTCTTCTTTTAACAGTCAGGTTAAAAAAAGAGAGAGCATATATCACTTATGCTTGGGGTGAATAAACATAATGGTCCTGTCATTTCATTTTGTCGAATTTTGTGCTCGTTTGGTTCTCTGCCATTGGTAACCTTGCCATTTTTTTCTGCAACGGCAAGAATTGGCATAGCCAAAAAAAAAAAAAAATGGGTTGGCTTTTGTTTGGTCTGGTACCAAAGTTGCATTTAGGTAGTGAACTAAGCCAAATAATTTGGCAATGCTAATTTCTTTTTGCTACAAATCAAACAGTAGATGATAGTAGTTTTTTTTTTTTTGGTTGGGTTTGGCCACAAGCCAAAAGAGCCTACTACTATTTATTATCCTTTAGTTCAAACAATATTTTCCTCCTCTTGTAGCAACACCCTTGTGATTTATGAGGGTCGTGTCTCACATAAAAAACTCTCGGCTCACACACACACAAGAAAAGAAAATAACATGGCCTTTTAACGAACTACACTCAATTTTTTTGGTTCGTACTTCATCACATAAGATTTACGAGTTGCAAAAGGCTCGAAAAGCCAAACGAAAAACACTAAATATTTTCAATACCAACGGTAACTCCAGCTTAAGCAATTGTATAGCTCAGGCACTTTCGTTAATAGCATTTTAAATGAGTCAGGCATAGAAGGCACAGTGACGCCATAAAATGAGATGGAACGGAAGTGAAATATTCGAACATTGTATTTTCTTACCCCGGTACACTAGTCTAGTTTGCCCTTCTAAGCCCTCTTCTATATTAAGAGAACTATCCTCTTAATACGCTAATGCCTACATGGATAAGGACCAAACCAGTCTCACGACATTATGAACCTAGCTCACATACCACATTAATAGACCAATAGCCCTCTTAATTTTTCATTTAGCCATAAATACTACTATTAAATTCAGTGTTTTAAAATAAGGTGATTTTAAGAAAGAGATACGAACCTACAAAGTTACTCCCGCTATCTTAGAAAATAGAATCTAGCTAACGCCTTCTAAAATTAACAAAGTTTTTGTCTGTTTTTTTTTCTTCCAACACCGTTAGAAAAGAATCCAACATCGATTCATAGCCTCGGAACTCGCTGAACAACAATATTAACTTTAATCTAACTTTACACCAGAAATTCAGCTACAAAGTATACAAGCCTACCACTAAAAAAGTAACACCTTCTGACTTTTAAAATTAGCCACACTACTGCTTGCACGACATGCTTGCCTGCTACGTCGCATGTGTTTAGGCTAGTGCGCTCTCTTTATCTCTCTCACACACACATTCATGCACGTATTGCCATCTCTGTCTCTCTCTACTCCTCTAATTACTTAATCAGCAAATTTCAAATCTTATTTTGATTATATTTGATTTGTGACGATTGCATCATTATATTTAGTGCAATTAAATCCTTATAATAAAATCTCATATGATTACATTCTGATGAAAAGTATATATGTTTTAACGATGAAATTCAATGTTTCATGTGTGGGATGCGAATGTTTCAACTGAAATCCCACCATGTTACTAATTTTGACTTGATTTAATGAGGTTTTTTTAATGTTTCACTTCTTGGGACTTAATGTTTCATGTAATAGTTTTTCAGTCTTGCAACCGGTATTTTTTTGAATGTTGAATCTCTTCAAAACATAGCTAAAATATTTAACTCGGTGATAAAACAATTTTCTGTATGTGTTGAAGGCTTGAAGCTGCCCCAACGCCTATCTTTGTTGAGTGTTCTTTGTTTCCTTCCTATGCAACAGCTTAGCCATTTACCTCAAGAACCACCTAGCAATTCAATTCAATTCCATTAGTCAACAATCACTAGCATATTCACCTAAGTGACTTCGTTAATCTCAAAATATACTGGTACACTCGTTGGATGTGCTTATAGGAATAGAGTGTGTGCACATGTCTATGAGCGTTTGTGTCGATACCACGTTTCAAAGAAAAAAAATCATCCAACAACATTTGTACTTCTAAATAAACTTTAGTCTCACTTTGATGGATCACATAGGAATATTTTGGCTAGTTTACCAAAAGAATATTGACTTGCAATTTACTATGTTTATTACAAGCCTATCCACTAAGAACTAACACATCCTAAAATTAGCCAAAGACGCCTCGTTTCCTTCCTCTCCAACACCATTGGCCAACAATCTCCTAGCAATTCCTAGCCTCAGAACTCACCGAACAAATCAAACCCCAAAACCAATTTGCAATGGTCGATCATCCACCGTCTCCATCCGTGCACGGAGGGCTTCATTGTCCCTCCGGCCAGTTTCCCGGCCGGCCGGAACGGCGGAACCTCGCCCATGATCACTTGAAACACCTCCCTTGCTCTTCATGGCCATGGAGACGACGAGCCAAGATTCCCAGGTTATCATGGGCCGGTACAGGCTCGGCCGGCTCCTCGGCCGTGGCACGTTCGCCAAGGTCTACAAGGCCTATAAGTTGGCCACCGGCGAGGCCGTCGCCATCAAGGTGTTCGACAAGGAGGCGGTGCAGCGGTCCGGCACGGTGGAGCAGGTGAAGCGCGAGGTGGACGTCATGCGGCGTGTGCACCACCGCCACGTCATCCGCCTCCACGAGGTGATGGCCACGCGGTCCAGGATCTACTTCGTCATGGAGTACGCGAGCGGCGGCGAGCTCTTCACCCGCCTCTCCCGGAGCCCGCGGTTCCCGGAGCCCGTCGCGCGCCGCTACTTCCAGCAGCTGATCACCGCCGTGGAGTTCTGCCACAGCCGCGGCGTGTACCACCGCGACCTTAAGCCCGAGAACCTCCTCCTCGACGCCCGCGGCGACCTCAAGGTCACCGACTTCGGCCTCAGCGCGCTGGACGGCGGCCTCCGCGGCGACGGCCTCTTGCACACCACGTGCGGCACGCCGGCGTACGTCGCTCCCGAGGTGCTCCTGAAGCGTGGCTACGACGGCGCCAAGGCGGACATCTGGTCGTGCGGCGTGATCCTCTTCGTCCTCCTCACCGGCTACCTCCCCTTCAACGAAACCAACCTCGTGATCCTGTACCGGAATATCACGGAGAGCAACTACAGGTGCCCGCCGTGGTTCTCCGTCGAGGCGCGCAAGCTCCTCGCCAGGCTGCTCGACCCGAACCCCAAGACCCGGATCACCATCTCCAAGATCATGGACAGGCCATGGTTCCAGCAGGCAACGTGCCCGCTCGGCGACATGCCCCTCGTCGCGAGCGCGCCCTCGGTGCTGCTTGCCAGAAGGGAAGCCAGCCAGCAGCACGACGACGACGAGGACGATGGGTTTGCCCGGGAGAAGAAGAAGCGGTCCAAGGTGACCATGTCGTCGCCGGTGATCGATGTGAGGCCCTCGAGAATGAACGCCTTCGACATCATCTCGCGGTCGAGAGGGCTGGACCTGTCCAAGATGTTCGACGCGGAGGAGCGCAGGTCGGAGGCGCGGTTCTCCACCAGGGAGACCACGACGGCGATCGTCTCCAAGCTGGAGGAGATCGCGGAGGCGGGGAGGTTCAGCTTCAAGCTGAAGGAGAAAGGGAGGGTCGAGCTGGAGGGGAGCCAGGACGGGCGGAAGGGCGCGCTGGCCATCGAGGCGGAGATCTTCAAGGTGGCGCCGGAGGTGCACGTGGTGGAGGTGAGGAAGACCGGCGGCGACTCACCGGATTTCCGGGACTTCTACAAGCAGGAGCTTAAGCCGTCGCTTGGCGACATGGTGTGGGCGTGGCAGGGAGGTGACTCGCCGCCGCCGCCGCCGCTCGTCCCGGCGGCAGGGAGGAGGCCGATCACGAAGCGCTCTTGATATGTCGACTCGATATCGAATTATCACGTTGTAATTGATATGCTCTCTGCTTATTGATCTCTCGTACGTGTTTGTGAAGGGTGATGGGTGAACCACCGTCCAGCTGATCTGTGAGTTTTTAAAAGCACGAGTTACATTTACGTTGGCATTCCGCTGTCAGATTAAACTAATCAGAGTTTCGTAGGACGTGATATTCCAATTCTTTTTTTTAAAGAAAAAACATGATATTCCATATCCTCTTTTTTAGCTGATACTGATATCTCGTTGATCAAAACTTTAAAGTAGTGCATAGAAATATTCCGTAGAACACAGCTAACGCAAATGTCATTTTTATTTCTAAAAAAAGCCCATCTCGGCAAAAATAGGATTCTTCCCGGCTAACTGTTGGTTCATTTTGTTGTTAGATTCTAGGGCTCCCTCATGTGCGGATCTAGGGGTGATATGCTCATAGGAATAATGGTGGTTGTCTTAGAGAGTGAACAGGAGAGAGAGAGGGAGAGAGGAACCCATACTGGCGTCTGTCTTGGAGCTTAATGTGGTCATGTCAACGGTGTGGCGGTGTGAGGGCGTCGCTGAGGACGGTAGTGTCGGTGTGGGCGACGGCGGCGGCGAGACTGCGAGCAGTCCCCTCACTTCAGCGCGCCCCAGATCGAAGGGTATTCTATGAGGAGTGCGTGTACACGGCGAACCTTGGATCGCGTGCCCAGGTAGCTCCCTCTTTTATTGTGTGCTACGTGAGAGGAGCCCACAGCCACGAAACGGCTAGCGCCCCCGATCACCCCCGGAGTTCGCAACTAATATTTGTGTCCTTCATGAAAATTATGCACCCACGTTAATATATCAACGTTTCTGTTTTAATCACGTGAATCATTTCTATTTTAGTCAAAACATGGTTTGGCCATTTTATCGGAAAAAGATTTGTGTACAGAAAAATATTACTGAAATCAAACGTAGACTGAAATCCTAGTATATTTTAAGGTGGCCGTTAGTGTCTAAAACGGTATAACCTGTCCTTTGAGGTTAAAAGTTCTAAGCATGCACTGTCAATTTTTTCTTTCCCGGTTTCAGTACGAGCAATGATGGATTTTTTAAAATATATTTTAAACCTTTTAAAAATTTATTTTATGAATAAATCCTTCAAAAAACTTATTCCACAAATGTGCCCATTTTCTTGGCACCAGGGTCATTGGCGCCGAGATTATTGTCTCAGCGTTAATGTCCTAGCACCCCATGATAAATAAGTTGCTTATACGAAGGAGATCAGTGTCAAAAGACTCTCATCCCTATTTTTAATAACAAATATTTATATTTTGAACTTTCTAGAAAATTTATTTCACAAATAGGTTCTCGGTATCCTTCTCTTTAATATCGATCCTCTACATCTCGGCAGTTAGGACGACGAGGATGTCAAGATGTAAGTGTATCCTTTTTGAAATAAGTTTTTCTTATACAACTATTGATGAGGACATTCTCTACTATTACCCGCTGGCAAAGACGCAAAAGTCGGGTGGCGACCGTGTGAGCATTTGAATAATCCCACCTTGATTAGATTGGGAGGAGGAAACCACCTTAAAAGGGAGAGCCACCCTTTCTCTATTGGACTAGTCTTTTAGGGAGATTGGGCCTTTCCCCGAGTGGGTGTGCCTAAGAACTGTTGGGGTTGGGGCAACCTTAAGTTATTGGGCCTCGGCCGACGTCTTTTACTTGCTTAGCTTGGGAGGAGGAAGCCACCTTAAAGGGAGGCAAGACGTCTTTTACTTGCTTAGCTTGGGAGGAGAAAGCCACCTTAAAGGGAGGCAACCTTAAGTTATTGGGCCTCGGCCGACATCTTTTACTTGCTTAGCTTGGGAGGAGGAAGCCACCTTAAAGGGAGAGCCGCCCTTTCCCTATTGGACTGTCTTTTAGGGAGATTGAGCCTTTTTCCCGAGTGGGTGTGCCTAAGAACTATTGGGGTCTGGGTGGGTGTGCTCCCGAGTGGGTGTGCCTAAGAACTATTGGGGTCTGGGTGGGTGTGCCTAAGAATTGTTGGGGTCTGGGTCTATTGGACTAGTCTTTTAGGGAGATTGGGCTTTTTTCCGAGTGGGTGTGTGTCACACTCTGAAGTTCTTTCCCAAGCCTAAAAGAAAATTTTAAATGGTCTCAAGAAAATAGCAGTGTAAAGCAGGAGAAAACCTTAATAAAATAATGCAAATAATAATCGAATCTGGCATGTGGAATTTTTCTTGAGTTCTACATGTCGAAATTCACTAACAGGATTTTTAGTGGAATTTTCAGAGCCCTAGAAATAATCTTAACCAATTAAAATTGAGCATGCAATATTTTAATTCCAGGGAAAATCCTTTTCCTTTTTCCTTTTTCCTTTTTCCTTTTTCTTTTTTTTCCTTTTCCCTCCTTTTTCCCCCTTCTTGGGCCGCCGGCCCATTCCCTTTTCTCCCCCTCTCTCCCGCTGGGCCAGCCGAAGGCCAAGGCCCAGCCCAGCCCAGCTCGTCGCGCCCGCCTCCTCTCCCGGGGTCGCCGACAGGTGGGGCCCACCTGTTGGGTCCTCCCCCAACCTCCCGCCGCCCGCGCCGGCCACCTCCCGAAACCGCCGCCGCCGCGCCCACCTCCTCCGCGTCACCCGGGCCACGCCGCCCACGTCGCCTCGCGCCCGCACCTCCCGCGCCCACTTTCCCCCTCTCTCCCGCTCGCCCGCGCTCCCGAGATGGCCGGGATTCGATTTTCGAATCCCGCCTCTCTCTCCTCCCCGCTCCCCCACGTCGCCGGCGATCCCCCGCCTTTCTCGGCCACGTCCGGCCCCCTCTCGCTCTATTTAAGCACCGCCGCCACCTCTTCTCCCTTTTTCCCCATTCCACCGAGCTCCCTCGTGCTCCCTATCGCTCCCGCGCCGTGCATCCACCCGCCGTCGCTTCTTCCGCCGCTCCGGCCGCCGCTAGCCGCCGCTAGGCTCGCCGCCGCACCGCGCCGTCGACGCCGTCGCATTCGCCGTCGTGCGGGCCGCCCCGTCCACCCCTCCTCCGTCGGATTCCGTCGCCGTGCCCCCTCCGCACCGCGCGCCGGTGGCCCCGAAGCTCGTCCCGTCGCCGTCGCCTCGCTCCGTCGCTCGCCGTCGCCGATCGCCGTCGGTGAGGCATTCCCTCCCCTTTCTCCCTCTCTCTCCCGCGCCGCCTAGTCGCCGCGTCGCCGCTAGCGCCGCTCGCGCCGCCGCCGCCGCCGCCGGCCGGTCGCCGCCGTCGGTCTGTGCGCCGCTCGCCGCCGCCGCTCGCGCCGCCGCTTGCCGCCGCCGATGGTCGTGCGCGCCGCCGCCGCACCCCTCGGCCGCTCGGCCGGCCTTGTGCCGAGTCGGGCCGAGCTCGGCTGCCTCCGCGCCGTCCGATCGGCCCGAGCCGATCCGGGCCGTCGGTCCCGTGGACCGGCGGTGGACCACCCGCGTGGTCCCGGTCCACGGTGGACCGCGCCCCCTTGTGCCGCTGACCGGTGGGTCCCGCGTGCCGGCGCCCTTTCTTGTGCTGAATGGTAATGTTGGATTAGTATCACCGTTTGGTGTTGGTTAATTAAAATGAATCACATGGTGGGCTGTGGGTGCTTGGTTTTGTTGGTCGCACCCATGGCAGTTAAGGACCGGTTCGCGGGAAACCCTGGAAGAATTTATCGTGCTTACCACAAGCCAGCGTGGGCAACGGATGGGCTTGTAGTGTAGCTTTCCTCTAGCTGACGCATCCAGGCAAGGGTGGGCGTGATGGAGCGGGGCGGGCCCTGCGACGGCCTCTGTCGCTTCCGGATTCACCTAGGCACGAGAGGGGACTGCCCGTTGCCCGCTGGGGACGGGGGTGAAACCTGAGGTGTGGTGTGCTTGGTTAGAGGGGGTTATGCGAAGGGTCCTGTCACGGCCTCTTTCCGGTATGTCGTGGTGGCATGTCGGCGCACGGTAACGTGTCGTGGGGCTGTGTCTTGTGGGTACAGTTGTACACCTCTGATCAGAGTAAAACTATTCGAATAGCCGTGCCCGCGGTTATGGGCGGTCAACCAGATTCAGCGTGATTAGTTTCACCCTAGTTTAGTCTAATGAAATTGGATAGACTAGGTGGATGGTTGGGCCTGTTGCAACGTGGGATAGCGTTGGACAGTGGATGATTAATATTGAGTAATTATTACACCTGTTTTCTTCTTTCAACTCCTGTTTATAAATGCTCGCTTTATGCAAATGAACCAGTCTAGCTCTCCGTTGATAATTCCCTGCATCATACCCCTATTCCGGTATGACTTGCTGAGTACAGTGGGTAGTACTCAGTCTTGCTCTATTTTCCCCAACCCCAGAGTGCGAGTATGTGTCAGATGGTGGTTTCTCCGAGGAGTAGGTTTCGTCCGTGCCGTCGAGGATGCCTGTGGAGTGGTGTTCCCGCTGCAGTTCGAGTCAAGGCCTAGCTTCTTTTATTCTTACGTTTTTCCGCTGCATTTATGTAAGACTTTTATGATGTTTGTAAGACGTGGATCTGAATGTCAACATTGTCGTTTTTGTACCCCGGCTGGTCCTGGACGGGGATTTTAATGCACATTCTGCTTGGAATTCTATTCGGGAATTTCTGGGCGTGACAAGTTGGTATCAGAGCCGACCTTGACCGTAGGACAAGCCAAATGGAAAACCCTAAGAGCCCTCTGAATCCTTTTTATTGCATATGTTCTTTGCAATTGGATTTGTTCCGGGAAAATTGGGATCTGTTCTTGTGGTTCAAGGGGAAAAATCTTGGTCGCTCATTTAAGTGAGATTTGTCGAAACAAGTCGGTCTAGGGTTTTAGTAAAATTATTTGAGATTTATTCATCAGACAGTCGGGTTTTGGTGGGTGAAATGCATTAGGTCCTAGATCTGGAATATGGGTTGCAAGGTATTTCTGCTCTCATGGTTATTATTAGTATGTATCTATTTTCCTCATTATTTTATCGCTAGGTAAGTCCGTCTTATTTATTCGCTCTCATGCAAAATGATCTATGCATAAAATTCTGCTTTTATTCGTTTCTCTTATTTGAGTCCTTTCCTGTTTTATTTAAACTTGGATTTGAGCATGCATTGATCCTACCCCTTTGTCTTCTCTAGATGGCTGACCACCCACCCAACCACCGCGGAGAAGGCATGGATGACTTTGTGGCAGAATTGGCTCGCATGACTCTGGTGGTGGGCTACCCCAATGCGCCGGAGTACACGACTGTTCCGCCGCTCAGTGGCGAGCTTCCTCACCGTGTCCGCTTGGAGGTTCATGGTTATTTGGGCACCTGCCTCGCTAATATGATGGTTGAGGCGTCCGGAGGCACAGCAGATCACGCCTGTCAGGAGGCAGCATACCTGATGATGGCCAGACTACGGGAGCGCCACAACTACATCTTCCATGACACGGCGTACCGGTTCCACCCTCGTCGAGCAGGTGGCGATGATGTCAGTGCTTTCCGTTCGATAGCTGGCGAGAACGACACCACATTTGGGCACATGTGCGCCGTGATGAAGGGGATGGACAGGATGCACTCGGATCTGCACAAGGCGGCCAAGGCCTTGAATGATGGGAAGCTCGTGAGGATCGTGGCTCTGAAGGACGAGATAGCACGTCTGAAGAGGGCGAACGCTCAGCTGAAGGGTCTCCCAGCTCCAGGAGGAGTCCGGATCCGCACCACGCCCCGCAAGACGACGACTGCACCCGTGCGCATTCAGCTTGCGCCCAGGAACCCACCTCCTCCCGCAGCTCCCGCGTCCGCTCTCTCCTTCGCTCCAGCGTCAGCCGCCAGGGGTCCAGCCAGTGGCAGTGGGGGTTGGTTGTCTGCAATTCCCAGTGGCAGCCGCGACCACGGCAGCAGCAGCTCCAGTAGCGCAGAGCCGGGCAGTGGCGAGGAGTATTTATCAGATTCCAGGAGCCGCTCAGAGGGACCTGGTGATGAGCAGGAGGACGCCTTCGACTCCACCGACCGCAGGAGCCGTTCCGAGCATTAGGCTCGCTTTCCATTAGCTTATCGACTGCTTAGCTTTTGCTTGTTAGTTTGTGTGTTTAGGTCTGCTCGCTTGTGGGTCAGTTGACGGTCGATATCATGTGCCTATGATATGGCTGTCTTAATAAGGATTTTTGCCTGTTGTTTTAAGTGTTTTAATTCAGATCAGAACAATCGCAGTTTAAAGTCCTATATAATAAAGCTTAGTTCTTGAGCATCTGTTTTTCTTCTTTTCCCCGTCTGTTTTTCCTCCAGATGGTCTACACCAGGAATGGTAGCCGCGCAGCAGGCGAGGGCAGCAACGGCGAAGAGCGCATTGACGAAGTGCATCCCAACAGCAATTCCGGCAATGGTCCGCCACCGCTCCCCGAGAATCCGACCCTTGCCCAAGTAATGGCTCATCAGACGCAGATGATGACAGCCATGATGCAGCAGATGCAGCAGCAGCACCAACAGATGTACTAGAGGATGCAGCAGCAGCAGCAGCAGCAGCAGCAGTTTGGTCCCCCTCCCCCTCAGTCCAAGCTGCCGGAGTTTCTACGCGTCAGACCACCCACCTTTTCTAGCACCACCAACCCTATGGAGGCAAATGACTGGCTCCATGCCATAGAGAAGAAGCTAAATCTCCTGCAGTGCAACGATCAGGAGAAGGTCGCTTTCGCCACACACCAGCTCCAAGGTCCCGCGTCAGCTTGGTGGGACAATCACATGGCTACCCACCCGCCAGGCACGGAAGTCACTTGGGCGGAGTTCTGCCGCAGCTTCAGGAAGGCGCAGGTGCCAGATGGGGTCGTGGCACAAAAGAAGAGGGAATTCCGAGCACTGCACCAGGGCAACAGGACAGTGACAGAGTATCTCCATGAGTTCAATCGCCTCGCGCGATATGCCCCGGAGGATGTCTGTACTGACGCCGAGAAGCAGGAGAAATTCCTAGCAGGCCTAGACGATGAACTAACCAACCAGTTGATATCTGGAGATTACGCCGACTTTGAGAGGCTGGTTGACAAGGCAATTCGTCAGGAGGATCAGCGCAACAAAATGGATAGAAAGAGGAAGGCGGCGCAGTTCCAGTCCAACCAAGGGAGCCACCAGCATCCGCGCTTCACTCCCGGGCAGTAGGGTGGACCTACCACCCTGATCGTCCGCCAGCACCGCCCTTTCAATGCCAGCAACTTCCATCAGGGCGCCAGTGGCAGCCAGAACTACCATGGCAGTCAGTCCAACTGCAGTGCAGCTCCGCGCCCACCAATGGCACCAGCGCAGTCAGCTCCATCCGCGCAAGCCAAGAAGGAGGTTGGGACAAAGCCGGGGTCCTGCTTCAACTGTGGCGAGCTTGGCCATTTCGCTGACAAATGTCCGAAGCCTAGGCGTGCCGGGCCAAGGTTTGTCCAGGCCCGTGTTAACCACGTGTCTGCAGAGGAGGCACAAGCAGCACCAGAGGTCGTACTGGGTACGTTTCCTGTTAACTCAATCCCTGCAACAGTACTTTTTGATTCTGGTGCAACGCATTCATTCATTTCAAAGAAGTTTGTCAGGATGCATGGGTTAATAAGAGAGGAACTTAGCACACCAATGCGGGTTCATACCCTAGGGAATAGTTCCACTTCGGTACAATTCAGCCCTTCCCTAACAATAGAAATCCAAAGAACCCCATTTCTAGCCAACCTCATTCTTCTGGAATCCAAGGACCTAGATGTCATTCTTGGGATGGATTGGCTGACCAAGTTCAAGGGAGTCATTGATTGTGCGAATCGCACAGTCACCTTGACCAACAAGAAGGGAGAAACAGTAGTGTACAAATCACTGGTCTCACCAAAGCAAGGGGTCTCTTTGAATCAGACTGAGGTGGAAATCCCAGTGGTCACCAAGGAGAAGAATTCAAGGAAATTGGAAGAGATTCCCATAGTTTGCGAGTACCCAGAAGTATTTCCCGAAGACCTCACTACCATGCCACCTAAGAGAGAGATTGAATTCCGGATTGATTTGGCACCGGGAACCGCTCCAATTTACAAGAGACCGTACAGAATGGCAGCCAACGAGCTAGCAGAGGTCAAGAAGCAGGTCGATGAGCAGCTGCAGAAAGGGTACATTCGACCGAGTACTTCACCTTGGGGTGCTCCGGTCATTTTTGTGGAGAAGAAGGATAAGACGAAAAGAATGTGTGTCGATTATCGTGCACTCATGAGGTCACCATCAAGAATAAATATCCTTTGCCGCGGATTGATGATTTGTTTGACCAGCTGAAAGGAGCCAGGGTATTTTCCAAGATAGACCTGCGATCAGGCTATCACCAGCTGAGAATTCGGGAAGAGGATATTCCCAAGACAGCCTTCACCACTCGGTATGGGTTGTATGAGTGCACGGTTATGTCTTTTGGACTCACCAATGCACCTGCATTCTTCATGAATCTGATGAACAAAGTGTTCATGGAATTTCTGGATAGGTTTGTTGTGGTATTCATTGATGACATCCTTATCTATTCCAAGTCAGAAGAAGAGCATGAGCAACATCTTCGTCAGGTACTCGAGAAGTTGCAAGAGCACCAGCTTTATGCCAAGTTCAGCAAGTGTGACTTTTGGTTATCAGAGGTCAAATTCTTGGGCCACGTCATTACAGCTTAGAGAGTGGCCGTTGACCCGTCAAATGTGGAGTCAGTCACCAAGTGGACCCCACCTAAGACAGTGTCACAAATTCGGAGTTTTCTTGGACTTGCGGGTTATTACCGTCGGTTCATTGAAAATTTCTCCAGGATCGCTAGACCCATGACTCAGTTGCTTAAGAAGGATGAGAAATTCAAATGGACAGCCGAGTGTGACAAGAGTTTTGAGGAACTCAAGAAGAAATTAGTGTCTGCCCCAGTCCTAATTCTGCCCGACCAGACAAAAGACTTCCAAGTTTATTGCGACGTGTCCCGCCACGGGCTTGGATGTGTCCTAATGCAAGATGGCAGAGTGGTCGCTTATGCCTCGCGGCAGTTGCGCCCACATGAAGGAAACTACCCAACGCATGACCTGGAATTGGCAGCAGTGGTTCATGCTCTGAAAATCTGGTGTCATTATCTTATTGGCAACCGCTGCGAAGTCTATACGGATCACAAGAGTTTGGAATATATCTTCACCCAACCTGATCTGAACCTCCGACAGCGAAGATGGTTGGAGTTAATCAAAGATTACGACATGAGCATCCATTACCATCCAGGTAAAGCCAATGTGGTGGCAGATGCCTTGAGCAGGAAAAGCTACTGCAATGCTTTGTGCACCGAAGGCGTGTGTAAGGAATTGCAGCATGAGCTTGAGCATCTCAACTTGGGGTTGGTGGAACACGGGTACGTGGCTGCCCTAGAGGCACGGCCTACGCTCGTGGATCAAGTCAGAGCAGCTCAAGTAAGTGATCCTGAAATAGCCGAGCTGAAGAAGAATATGAGGGTCGGAAAAGACCAGGAGTTCCACGAAGATGAACATGGCACAATCTGGTTGGGAGAGAGATTGTGCGTACCTGACGACAAGGAACTGAAGGATTTGATACTCACTGAGGCGCATCAGACTCAGTACTCAATTCATCCAGGCAGCACCAAAATGTATCAAGACCTCAAAGAAAAGTTTTGGTGGGTCAGCATGAGAAGGGAAATAGCAGAATTCGTCGCACTCTGCGACGTTTGCCAACGAGTGAAGGCAGAGCACCAAAGGCCAGCAGGTTTACTCCAACCTCTTCAGATCCCGGAATGGAAATGGGAGGAGATTGGAATGGACTTTATAACAGGACTGCCCCGGGCATCATCGGGTCACGATTCAATCTGGGTAGTCGTGGATCGACTCACTAAGGTTGCCCACTTCATACCAGTACATACCACCTATACGGGGAAGAAATTGGCAGAGCTGTACTTGGCAAGGATCATGTGTCTACATGGAGTACCCAAAAAGATAGTATCTGATCGAGGGAGCCAATTCACTTCAAAGTTTTGGCAGAAATTGCAAGAGGAATTGGGAACCTGGTTGAATTTCAGCACAGCCTACCATCCGCAGACCGATGGTCAAACCGAGCGAGTTAATCAAATATTGGAGGACATGTTAAGGGCTTGTGCACTTGATTTTGGTGGAGCTTGGGATAAAAGCTTGCCTTATGCGGAATTCTCTTACAACAACAGTTATCAGGCCAGTCTCTAAATGGCACCATTCGAAGCTTTATATGGACAGAAGTGCCGCACACCTCTCTTCTGGGATCAGACAGGCGAACGTCAACTGTTCGGAACAGAAGTGTTAACGGAAGCAGAAGAGAAAGTCAGGACTGTCAGAGAGAGACTGAGGATTGCCCAGTCTCGACAGAAAAGCTACGCGGACAACCGCCGACGAGAGATCATATTTGAAGCAGGGGACTACGTGTACCTTCGTGTTACTCTGCTCCGGGGAGTACACC
This sequence comes from Oryza meridionalis, assembly GCA_000338895.3. Lineage (NCBI taxonomy): Eukaryota > Viridiplantae > Streptophyta > Magnoliopsida > Poales > Poaceae > Oryza > Oryza meridionalis. The sequence goes on along the minus strand of CM002524.2, from coordinate 31,888,071 downwards.
GTTTCCAAACCAAAGGCAAGTTGGCACCACGCTTCGTGGGACCATACAAAATCTTGGAACGGAGGGGAGAAGTTGCTTATCAGCTAGAGCTTCCTTCCAACATGATCGGCATCCATGACGTGTTCCACGTGTCCCAATTAAAGAAGTGCTTGAGGGTACCCGAAGAACAGGCCGACTCGGAGCACATCGATCTCCAGGAGGATCTAACCTACGTGGAGAAGCCAGTTCGCATCCTTGAGACCAGCGAAAGGAGGACTAGAAACAAGGTCACCAGGTTTTGCCGGGTTCAGTGGAGCCACCATTCTGAGGAGGAAGCAACCTGGGAAAGGGAAGATGAGTTGAAGGCCGCCCATCCGCACCTCTTCGCCAGCTCTTCCGAATCTCGGGGTCGAGATTCCGTTTAAGGGGGTAGGTTTGTCACACCCTGAAGTTCTTTCCCAAGCCTAAAAGGAAATTTTAAATGGTCTCAAGAAAATAGCAGTGTAAAGCAGGAGAAAACCTTAATAAAATAATGCAAATAATAATCGAATCTGGCATGTGGAATTTTTCTTGAGTTCTACATGTCGAAATTCACTAACAGGATTTTTAGTGGAATTTTCAGAGCCCTAGAAATAATCTTAACCAATTAAAATTGAGCATGCAATATTTTAATTCCAGGGAAAATCCTTTTCCTTTTTCCTTTTTCCTTTTTCTTTTTTTTCCTTTTCCCTCCTTTTTCCCCCTTCTTGGGCCGCCGGCCCATTCCCTTTTCTCCCCCTCTCTCCCGCTGGGCCGGCCGAAGGCCGAGGCCCAGCCCAGCCCAGCTCGTCGCGCCCGTCTCCTCTCCCGGGGTCGCCGACAGGTGGGGCCCACCTGTCGGGTCCTCCCCCAACCTCCCGCCGCCCGCGCCGGCCACCTCCCGAAACCGCCGCCACCGCGCCCACCTCCTCCGCGTCTCCCGGGCCACGCCGCCCACGTCGCCTCGCGCCCGCACCTCCCGCGCCCACTTTCCCCCTCTCTCCCGCTCGCCCGCGCTCCCGAGATGGCCGGGATTCGATTTTCGAATCCCGCCTCTCTCTCCTCCCCGCTCCCCCACGTCGCCGGCGATCCCCCGCCTTTCTCGGCCACGTCCGGCCCCCTCTCGCTCTATTTAAGCACCGCCGCCACCTCTTCTCCCTTTTTCCCCATTCCACCGAGCTCCCTCGTGCTCCCTATCGCTCCCGCGCCGTGCATCCACCCGCCGTCGCTTCTTCCGCCGCTCCGGCCGCCGCTAGCCGCCGCTAGGCTCGCCGCCGCACCGCGCCGTCGACGCCGTCGCATTCGCCGTCGTGCGGGCCGCCCCGTCGACCCCTCCTCCGTCGGATTCCGTCGCCGTGCCCCCTCCGCACCGCGCGCCGGTGGCCCCGAAGCTCGTCCCGTCGCCGTCGCCTCGCTCCGTCGCTCGCCGTCGCCGATCGCCGTCGGTGAGGCATTCCCTCCCCTTTCTCCCTCTCTCTCCCGCGCCGCCTAGTCGCCGCGTCGCCGCTAGCGCCGCTCGCGCCGCCGCCGCCGCCGCCGGCCGGTCGCCGCCGTCGGTCTGTGCGCCGCTCGCCGCCGCCGCTCGCGCCGCCGCTTGCCGCCGCCGATGGTCGTGCGCGCCGCCGCCGCACCCCTCGGCCGCTCGGCCGGCCTTGTGCCGAGTCGGGCCGAGCTCGGCTGCCTCCGCGCCGTCCGATCGGCCCGAGCCGATCCGGGCCGTCGGTCCCGTGGACCGGCGGTGGACCACCCGCGTGGTCCCGGTCCACGGTGGACCGCGCCCCCTTGTGCCGCTGACCGGTGGGTCCCGCGTGCCGGCGCCCTTTCTCTCTCTCCCGAGCCGCTGACCGGTGGGCCCCGCGTGTCGGCACCGCACCCCCCCCCCCCCCCCCGTGATGACGTCAGCCCTGGGAATTATTGCGCAATAAATGATTTAAGGATTTTTGTTATAGTAATAAACATAGTGAATCTTCTAAAATTCATATCTAATTCATCCGTGCTCTGTTTAAGCCCATTCAAGTCTCAGTAAATCAAGAAAAATGTGTAGAATCCATTAAAAATGGTTTTGTTCTCTGTTTCAGTAGTCTTATAGCCTGTTTGCATTGTTTGCCTTGTATGTCGTTTAGATTCCGGTTCTTCCGACGCTCCGGTGTACTTCGAGATTGTCGCCGAGGTTCCTCCAGTAGCAGAGCAAGGCAAGTCATGCTTGTCACTTGATCATATTGAACCTATATTGCAAATGCTCTCTCGTTTTCTCCTAAATATTGCATTGTTTTATAATATCACGTGGGATGGTTACCTACTGTTATAGCCGTACTATTCTGTACCATGTTCCTTTGTTAGCTTAGGATATAACTTGACTAGAGATTGGACTAGGGAATGCTTAGCCATGCTTAGTTCAACTAGCACACAACCAGGGAAATCCTATTAATGTTTAGACTGTAAGCCCTAATGGTAATGTTGGATTAGTATCACCGTTTGGTGTTGGTTAATTAAAATGAATCACATGGTGGGCTGTGGGTGCATGGTTTTGTTGGTCGCACCCATGGCAGTTAAGGACCGGTTCGCGGGAAACCCTGGAAGAATTTATCGTGCTTACCACAAGCCAGCGTGGGCAACGGATGGGCTTGTAGTGTAGCTTTCCTCTAGCTGACGCATCCAGGCAAGGGTGGGCGTGATGGAGCGGGGCGGGCCCTGCGACGGCCTCTGTCGCTTCCGGATTCACCTAGGCACGAGAGGGGACTGCCCGTTGCCCGCTGGGGACGGGGGTGAAACCTGAGGTGTGGTGTGCTTGGTTAGAGGGGGTTATGCGAAGGGTCCTGTCACGGCCTCTTTCCGGTATGTCGTGGTGGCATGTCGGCGCACGGTAACGTGTCGTGGGGCTGTGTCTTGTGGGTACAGTTGTACACCTCTGATCAGAGTAAAACTATTCGAATAGCCGTGCCCGCGGTTATGGGCGGTCAACCAGATTCACCGTGATTAGTTTCACCCTAGTTTAGTCTAATGAAATTGGATAGACTAGGTGGATGGTTGGGCCTGTTGCAACGTGGGATAGCGTTGGACAGTGGATGATTAATATTGAGTAATTATTACACCTGTTTTCTTCTTTCAACTCCTGTTTATAAATGCTCGCTTTATGCAAATGAACCAGTCTAGCTCTCCGTTGATAATTCCCTGCATCATACCCCTATTCCGGTATGACTTGCTGAGTACAGTGGGTAGTACTCAGTCTTGCTCTATTTTCCCCAACCCCAGAGTGCGAGTATGTGTCAGATGGTGGTTTCTCCGAGGAGTAGGTTTCGTCCGTGCCATCGAGGATGCCTGTGGAGTGGTGTTCCCGCTGCAGTTCGAGTCAAGGCCTAGCTTCTTTTATTCTTACGTTTTTCCGCTGCATTTATGTAAGACTTTTATGATGTTTGTAAGACGTGGATCTGAATGTCAACATTGTCGTTTGTGTACCCCGGCTGGTCCTGGACGGGGATTTTAATGCACATTCTGCTTGGAATTCTATTCGGGAATTTCTGGGCGTGACAGTGTGTCTAATAACTGTTGGGGGTCTGGGCAACCTTAAGTTATTAGAGCCGCATTTTCTCTTCCGCTATTGGACTAGTCTTTTAAGGAGATTAGGCATTTCCCCGAGTGGGTGTGCCTAAGAACTGTTGGGATCCGGACAACCTTAAGTTATTGGGCCTCGGCCGATCCCACCTAAGCCGGATTGTTATCAACTATTTATAAAATAAGTTTTAGAAAACCAAAACATAAAAAATCCAGCGAGGTAATATATGTGTGTGTGTGAGGATATGACTTGTGCTTTTCTCTACTACTTAAAAATTCTAAAGTGTTTCCGTTGTCCCTAATCTCTATCTCTATCTCTATCTCTACTACTTAGAAAATAAAAGATGTTTCCACCGTCCGTATAAAATAAAAAAAAGGGCGACAAAAAAAATTTTGTCATAAAAAAAGGAAAAAAAAAAAGAATCTCCGACTCCCCTAATAAAAGAAAGCGCTGGACTCTGGGAAAAAAGGACTTCTCGTACGTGGAAAAAAAGATGTCCGACTCCACTAACAAAAAAAACGCCCGACTCCATGGAAAAAAAGGACTTCTCGTCCGTTAAAAAGAAGTCCGTCCAGAAAAACGTCCACCCTAAATTCTATAAATATCCATATATTTTCTCCTCTAATTAATTAAAAAATCGATTCTCTGTTCCTTCCACATCCTTTGCCGCATGATTTCCCTGTTCAATTTGGCTTTAATTTGCCGGCCGTTTAACTGTTATCAATGATGGCCGACCGATGATTTTTTTTTTCTTTTTTATCCTATTGCAGATTCGCTCTGATTTTGGAAAAAAAATGAAAATAGGAGATCAAGTGGATCAAAACACCTCAATAAATTTTTAGAGAATGGGTATATTTAATAGGGATGATCGGCTATGCCATCATATGGACACAAGACTGTATTTGGAAGCTAGGAGAGGCATGCCAGGTGAAGGGTCCTCAACTCCTAATAGTTTTTATACTACTAAAAAACACCTTTACCCATGCGTTCTTTACCCATTGCAACGCACGGGTAAGTTTCCATCATCTATAAAAAAAGGAAAAAAAAGATCCAAAAGCGAGAAAAACGCCATTTATAAGAAAATCGGTTCGGAAAAATCACCTGACACAACACGAGAAGAAAAAACACCATTTATAAAAACACCGGTCCGAAAAAAATGTCTGACTCAACGTGATAAAAATAGTTTTATATAAAAACAAATAAAAAAAAGTCTGAATCCACATGAGAAAAAGCGGATCGAAGAAACTGTCCGACTCCACGTGAGAAAAAAAAATTGTTTATAAAAAACCGCTCTAAAAAGAATTATCCGACCCAACGCGAAAAAAAGCCTGCGCTTATAAATAAAATCTGATTCGGCACTGTGCAATGCGAAAAAACTATCTGATTTAAGGAAAAGGAAACATCCGACTCCATGAAAAATAATCATATCGTATATATTGTTTTATGTGCGTCTTGATAGCTAATATCTGTTTTGTCTAGAGTTGATCATACGAGACAGTGTAGGATTTGATTAATCCTATTATTAGTTGCAAGAATGAGATTAAAATAGTATTTCAGATTATACGTGTAAAACCACATAAATAATCAAATTCTTTTGGATAAAAGAGGCATAGGTAATGTAATGATGGGCTATTACATTGAAGATGTTTCAATTTTTCTTATAATATGTATTAGGTACAACGATCAATACAAATATTATTATTGACATGGTTATACATGTGAAACGTGTATTGGCATTGAATTTTTTTCACCCGTTGCAACGCACGGACAGTTTTGCTAGTAAAAGTAAAAACCAGAGAAAAATTTTTTCGTTCGAGATTAAAAAAAAATGCCCGTATATGATTTTCTTATCTGTTGTACTCGCGCAAAAAACCGTCCGTTCACGCGCACACGCGCTCGCTCAGGCCTCAGAGTAGGACCCGTGTTGCACGTATCCTGATCTCCTCTCTGGGCCAGCTGGGACATCTACCCACAGCCCTCAACTACAAGTCTAAAACAGGTCCTCCTGCGCCGACCTGAGCCAAATGGGCCTGTTGCCCCTCACCACACCACACAGCTTGTGCAGGACGCAATTATCAGTTCATGTGCATGCGTGAATGCGGTGAAATGATATTCTTTAGATGATTTCAAAAATAAATTATTCTATATTCTTTCTATTTTTATTTTTTTCATAATTTAATATAAATCTTTTCACCCAATATCTCAGACTATATGGAAATTGACTCTTCTCTGAGCATAGTCCCGATTCCCCCTGTTCATCAAGATTGACTTTAAATCCTCTTCTTCATTCATAGTCACCAGGCAATCGGATCTAACCACCTGGCGCCGGTGAGCCACAAGAGGCGAGTAACGAGTCAAGGTGAGCAGCTCAGCCGAGGCGATGCTACCTAGTTTGTTTTAACTTTTCTTTCTTTTATATACTCTGGTTTTACCATTTATCACGGTAAAACAAATTCAATGAGATATTTTACATGATGTATAAGGAGATTTTATTAATTCTTATTGACCCGTGCATTTTTTCATATGTCGTTTGTTTTTTCATTCTTTTCCTGGAGCACTTTTAGCTATTAATTGATTGTTTCTTCACGATTCACTGGTTGTGTATGTAATTGATTTTATTAAAATTTAGAAAATCAAATACTACACATCTTTTTATTGAAATGAGCAGGGGGTGGGGCTTGATTCACCATATCAGGCTTGTTAGGTCCATGGAGTGGTTTCAGCAACAATACGAATCATTAGGCCTAGCAACAATACGTAAAAGGGACGATTTTGTTTTTCCCCTACTTTCATCTCTAATATTGATTTTGCCCCTACTTTTTAGGGTTTTCATTTTTTCCCCACTTTTTTGAATTGAAAGAGGCGTTTACCCCTAGTTTGGATAGAAGTTAGTGGGACTGGATTTATGGAAGAAAATAAAGAATTTTTGAATTAGTGATTTACCTTTTTACCCCTATGAAATGTTAACCATACAGAGATTCTTCCTCCTCTCTCTCAGTGAGACCACGAGAGACAGCCCGTGTCGAAAAAAAAAAAGGCAGCGCAGGCGGCGGCGAGCGGGCAGCGGCGGCGGCGAAGGAGAGCGGGCGTCGGCCAGGCGCCGCTCCTCCCGGCGCGTGCAGGAGAGCGGCCAGGGAGCGGGCGGCTGTAACATACTGAAAATTAGCTATTTTCTAATTATGCATCATGCCGGTTCTTATGTTCTTATTAACCTTCTAAACCTAGGAAAATATAATTAGAGAGACCTCCTAAAACTAACTTGCATAAAATCCCTCTTTGATATTTAAAAGCTTTTGTGATTTTCATTTAAAATTATCTTGGGATATTTCTTGATTTGGTTTTAATTTAAAACCTTCTTTTGACAAAATTCCTTTTATTCAAATTTAGTTTAAAAACCCTTTCCACTTTTATGAATTATGGTCCAAGAAATTCTCCACTATTGTCCTAGAACCTAAACCAAGTGATTCCAATTTTATTGGAATTAATTGTCGACCCATCCTTTGATTCGAAACTTATCCTTTAACTTTCTTCCAAATCCAAATTCCTTCCTTTCGATCTAGCCACTAATTTAATTCATGTGGCTTGATACCCTCTTTGGCACAAGAATAATATTTTTAGAATAATTGCTCTTATGCTAAGAAGGACATATTTTTATTTTCCAAATTAATCTCCTTTTAGCCTCAAATAATTTTCTAAATCCATGTCAGGTAGTTTGTGGCTAAAAATCCTATTTATTTCCTCTCGCTGCCTCTCTTGGGCCGGCTGGGCCGATCTGGGTCGAGAGAAGAAAAGGGAGTTCCGGCCCAATTTGAAAAGAAGATTTTTAGAATTTTGCAGATAATTAAGGGATGGAGTTTGAATTCAAATTAATATTTGGAAGGAATTTAGGTGGCTAACTTTTGAAATGAATCTATTTTTGGAGATAACTTTCAAAAGAGATATTTCCTAAATATTTGAGTGCAATAATGTGGTCTAAATATTAAAGCACTCAAATGGGAGGGAATTAATATAATTCCTGAAATAATTTTATAAATGCATGTCAGGTAGTTTGTGGCCAAAAATCCTATTTATTTCCTCTCTTTGTTTTCTTACCTCATGCCCAAAAATATTTTGAGGAATTATATTAATTCCCTCCCATTTGAGTGCTTTAATATTTAGACCACATTATTGCACTCAAATATTTAGGAAATATCTCTTTTGAAAGTTATCTCCAAAAATAGATTCATTTCAAAAGTTAGCCACCTAAATTCCTTCCAAATATTAATTTGAATTCAAACTCCATCCCTTAATTATCTGCAAAATTCTAAAAATCTTCTTTTAAAATTGGGCCGAAACTCCCTTTTCTTCTCTGGAAAAAGTCCACTTTGACTCCCTTAAATGTCGGCCGAATCTAATACATGACCCTAAATCGCAAAACCGGATAGAACGACTCCCCGAACTATTAAAACCGGTGCAATTTGACTTCCTCGGCGGTTTTGGAGGGCGGTTTCGCTGACATGGTGCATACGTGGCTGTATTGACCCAGTCTTCCTTCCACGTGGCGCTGACGTGGCAGTTAGGTGGCACTCAAATTTAAAAAATATGTGTGGGACCCATTTGTCATTCACACAAAAAAAGGAGCCCCTACTCCACCTCGCCACTATCGGTGCCTCGGCGTCGTCCACCACCGTCTCCATCCGCCCAAGCCGTCGTCATCACCACACCCGAGCCCAGCTTGAGTTCGCCGTTGAACCGCCGCCGCCACGCATAGCCAAGTCGGCTGCACGGGCGCCGCCTCCGTGCACGGCCGAGCCGGCCACCTCCCCGTGTTGCCTCTTCCCCTCCCGTCGTGCGACACCCGGTCGAGCCACCCAACGCCGCCCGGGCCACCTCCAGAGCGCCGCCGCGCTGCGCCGTCGCCGGCGAAGGAGGCGGATGAGGGGCGGAGGGGCGCCCTCTCTCTCCCTTTTCTATCTCTCTTTCTCCTCACTTTCTCTTCTTCTGCGGGGAGGGCCGGAGAAGGGGGTGGTGGAAAGGGAGGCGCCGACGGGGGGGAGGGAGGCAGCGCTGAGGCTGGGCGGTGGTTGGCCCTGCGCGGCGGCGCCCTAGAGGCGGCCTGGGCGGCGTCGGGTGGAGGCGGTCCGCCACCACGATTCACGTACACCTCAGCCTTAACCGCCGAGCTCTCTGTCTCGCCCCCACTGAACTCCCCATCTCGCCCCCACCGAGCTCCATCCCTCCTCTTCGTCCGTCCCCTCTTATCCTCCAGATCCGGTGATGACAACAGCGGTGGGGAAGGTTGGGCAAGGCGGTGGGGTTCTCGGCCCTTTCCGGCCGGCGCTGGCGACAGCGGTGTCCGGCAGCAAGGGCGTAGCGGCAAGGGCCCGACGGCGAGGGCATTGGCTCTCGGGCCACCGCCTCCATCGCCGGCGCCAACATCATATAAGTTAGTTTCATTTCAACCTAGTTCTCAAGTCTAGATTAGTTAGATGGTTTAACTCTATAGCAAAACATTAGGGTTGAGTTATTCTATAGCTTCCAGTGTAATAGTTAGCCACAAGCTTGAAAATACCCTAATATTATTCTGTAATAATATCTCCTTCGAAACCTTGTCCAAATGTATGCAATGAAGAACCAGATTGTTGAACCTGTATCAATCTACTGATCCAGGGCTTGATACAGTCTAAACATGTCAATTTTCGAATCATTAGTTTTGGGGCCCGACAGCGACGCGGCATCGGCCAGGGGCCCTAGCGGCGGCCCAGCGGCGCGCTAGGCGGCGACGAGCGGGCGGCGTCGGCGTCGGCCAGGGACCGCTCCTCCTGGCGCGTGAAGGAGAGTAGCCGGGGAGAGGGAGGTGGCCAAGCGGCGCGCTAGGTGGCGGCGGGGAGAGGGGTAGGCAGTGGGGTGGAGGGGGCTAGGCGGCGGCGGTGGGAAGAGGGCTAGGCAGCGGGGTGGAGGGGGCTAGGCGGCGACGTTGAGGTGGCTAGGCGGCGGTGGTCAGAGGAGTAGGCAGCGGGGGAGGGGGCTAGTGGCAGCGTTGAGGTGGCTGGGCGGCGCCGAACAGCAGGGGGCTAGGATGCGGCTGGCGTCAGCCCTGTGATGTGAGCTATTGGTGAATCATGGAGGAAATCTTTCAAATGGAGGAGATTTTCATGGTAGAGGTTAACAGGTAACCCTTTGTGCTATTCTTGTGAGTGTAGTAGTTCATACCTTTGTGCTATTCTTGTGAGTGTAGTTGTTCTCAGTTTGGTTTGTACAACGAATAAGCTAGCAGTAATACAATTCAATGTGGTTGAGATAATTTACCAATGTGGTTGAGATCATCCTTGTTCTGTTGGGAACCATTTTATATGTTTTCTTATTTCAATGATGGTGCCAAATTAGGAAAAATATTGGGATTTAATCCAAAGAATGGTGTGAAATGTGAATGTTATTTGCGCTGACTTGGGGTAGCTAGATGATTTGCAATGTTGAAATCTCTGAACCTCCCCCTCAAACAAACTTATATATTTTGAATTGTATTTTTTTGTGGCTATTGGTACCATGCAACAATTAGCTAAATGTATATTTTTGTTGCTGTGATTTGTAGGACAAGTCACAGTGAGTTGAAATTAGTTCTTAGAGTTGGGTCGTTTTTCAGCTTACTAGATGAAGGGCCAAAGACCTATATGGAGGGTAAAACATTGCCAACCCAACTTGTTGACATGTATAACTATGGCTTGCTAGAATTAGTAAATTTCATAGCTGAACACTTCATATGAGGTATTGATATGTGGATCTGGAACTACTGAAGTAACTGTGGGCACCATTACACATGCAGTAAATTTGGAGGAAATGACATGTACTTGTAGGGCTTGGGAAGTGACTGGAAAGCCTTGTGATGGCTTTCATTGCAAAGCTTAATAGGAAGGTACAAATGGATGATTTTGTGGATAAGTGCTTCTCTGTGGAGATGTTGAAAATGGCTTATGCAGGACAGTTCAATCCAAAGGCATCTAAGGATGAGTGGGCACATATTGATGTAGGCTATAAAATCAAGAAGCCTAGGTTGAGAAGGAAACCTGAAAGACCAAAAGTGGCTAAGATAAGAGCTTCTGATGAGGCTAGCACTAGTAAAAGGAAAAAATGCAGTGAATGTCATGAGCTTGGCCATACAGCCAAGCATTACCAGGGAGGTCTCGCAGCAAGTCAAAAGAGGAAGCTCTCATCTTCACAAAGTGGAACAGGAGAGGGGATCAATGACCCAAGTGATGCACCCACATCAGTGTGAGTCATTCATTGCTACTAGCATTTTTCCTTGTTTTTAACCAATCCAATGCTGATTTTGTTTATTTTGTCATTGCTAATTTTTTACATTACTTAGTGCTAGTGCAAGTAGAACTACAAGGGGAAGGGGAAGTGCAGGTGTAGGTGCTGCTACTGCCCCTGATGGAGGTGGAGGTGGAGGTGGAGGTGGTGCTGCTGGTGGTGGTGGTGAGAGGGGAAGAGTAGGTGCAGGTGCTGCCCCTGGTGGAGGTGGAGGTGGTGGTGTTGCTAGTGGTGGTGGTGGTGGAAGGGGAAGGGGAGGAAGAGGAGGGAGGCTAGCTCAATGGTTTGGGCCTCATATGTAATAGCACTATTGGTGCTTTTGTTTGAATGCATGATCTGGACAACTACTTGTTACTATGTTGGCTATGATTTGAACCTGTAATATGTGATACTATGTTGGTTATGATGAGAACTTGTCTATGTTGGTGCTATGAACTGAACTTTGCTATTTTGGTGTTGGCTATTATGTTGTGATGCTTTGTGATACTTGTGAGGTAGAATTTGACTTCATATGATTGTATAAAATTTTGTTGAAATTTTGTCAATTTTTGTTCAATTTCTGTTAAAATGCTGCCGAAATTTTGCCAAAATTCCTTCAAATTCAATTTTTGTCCAAACTGTAATGTCCAAATCTGTCATTTAATTTTAAACATATTCACAAAATTTTTTTTCCAAAGTCATTGCATAATGGGGGCAAAAACACAATTAATGAATACATTTGGGAGAGGGCATAAATGTCATATTTAACACCGTTAACTCCTCCATCCAAAACAGGGGCAAAAGTATCTTTCAGTTCAAAAAAGTGGGGGCAAAAACAACAACCCTAAAAAGTAGGGGCAAAATCAATATTAGAGATGAAAGTGGGGGTAAAAACGAAATTGTTCCTACGTAAATTGACCTTCAGGACCTATTGCCATCTCTAGGTAAGACCCATATCTCTATTATATGTTTCATCTATCAAGCATACACGCCAAACATTTTAAAAACAAATCTCTCCAAATCCCATGTCAATCATTCATCTCTCCGCTATCGTACAAGAGAAGAAAAAATACACAATAAAATAGGAATAATACACATAATTTAGATAATCCGTTGCAACCCTTGAGCATATCTATTAACTTATTAAAGGAATAGGAATTCATATAGAAATAGAAAAACAGAAATACAATTTAGAAATTGTTGAAATTCGGAATTAAAAATAAGAAATATTGGAAGAGGAGACTAGAGTCCATATAGAAATACAATTTATAAATAACAGAAATTCGGAATTAAAAATAAAGAATATTAGAAGAAGAGTATAGAGTCCATATAGAAATACAACTAAGAAATAATAGAAATTCGGAATTAAAAATAAGAAATATTAGAAGTAGAGTATAGAGTCCATATAGGAATTTAAAACTAACTAAAATTCGGAATAAACATAATAAAATTAATAGTAGAGTTTAGAGTCCGTATACAAATAACTAAAATTCAGAATTTAAACAAAACATAGGAAGAAGAGTCTAATGACAATATAGGAATACAATTTAGAAGTAATTGAAATTTGAAATTAAAAATTAAAGAATATTGAAAGAGTCCACATAGAAATACAATTAGAAATAATGAAAATTTCAGAATTAAAAATAAATAATATTGGAAGAAGAGACGGAGTCTATATAGAAATACAATTTACAGATAACGAAAATTCGGAATTAAAAATATATTGAAAGACGAGCCTAGAGTCCATATAGGAATATAATTTACAAATAACTAAAATTTGATATTAAAAATAATTAATAACTAACACGTATATAAAATTCAATATGAATATTACACATTTGTAGTTTCGTAAAGTTAGTATAAAATTTAAAATTATGTTGTCATTTTACTATATTTGAATAATACACTAAGAAAACATATATGATATTATATGAGAGAAAATATAATGATGCTAGCCGCGTAATCTGCGCGGGCCATCATGCTAGTTTGCTAGTAAAAAAATAGCAAACATTGTCGATCCTGAATTTGAACTTTCGAAGTGCGCTGTGTGCATATACGCACTCTGAATCGTGTACTTTGTCCCCTCTACGGGTTACTTCATTAAGGGCGTTCACAGTGCGTCACTAATTTTTGCCGTTCTCATGTACCATGTAGACGAAAAACCTCATAAGCTTTATACTCTACAGTGCAAGTGCTAGTAGTAGGCCCCACCGGTACTTCTTTTCACTTTTCATCTCAGTCTATCTGCATTGTTTCTTTTCTCACTCAGTTCTCTCACTCAAGTACTAGTAGCCGTGGAGCGACCGGTGGAGCAGCCCGAGCAGCGACGACCGGCGGGGTGGTCAAGCAGCGGCCCGAGCTGCGCGGCACCGGGCGGCGGGTTGGTTGATAGGATGGCGCTGGGCGGCGGGGCGGTCGAGAGGATGGTGCGGCGGGAGCGACGGAGGGCAAGTTCAGCGGCGGGAGCGACGGAGGGAGTCGGCACGGGAGCAGGGGAAGGCGAGGTCGGCGGCGCGGATCTGGCAGCGGGGGGCGACGAGGTTGGTGGCGTGGACTCCGCACAGGAGTGAGGACGGATCGACCTCAGCCGCTGCGGTGGAGGAGGCGGTGCTGGGTCCCCTCTCCTCTCCGGTGGATGACGATGGCGGTGCCGTCGAGCTCGCCATATCCGCCCTCGGACGGCGGTGACGACGATGGTTCCTTCCTCCCTTCTCCCTATCTTCGTCTCTCCCAGGCCGCTGACGCCGCCCCGTTGAGCTCGGGTGACCTCACCGGTGACGACCGCCGCCCCCTTGCATGGGGTGTGTGGGGGCATCGCACGGGGCCATGCCCTCTCCGGCGATGCTCTCCTCTATCCGGTAGCGTCGGGCGGTGGAAGCGAGGCGGGATCGGGGGACAGTAGGACGATGTGTCGCATAAGTGTGGGCCTACCTGCAAAACTGACAAGGAACCTATGGCTAAAGTTGGACACGCGGTCTTGAGGAGGCCGAGCGGTTTGAGAACGTGGCCACGAATATTTGATTTTTGGGGTGAGGCTAAACACCACGACGACTCACTGTGAACGCCCTAACAACTTACAGTGCTACAGACTGAGCTTAACTTGCAGGGCTACATGACGAGGCTACAGCAAATCTGGCATCACTCGGCGGTCAGCCAGCCCGTGCCCCGGGCCGCCTGGCGCCGCGCCGCGCGGCGCGACTGCCTAGTGGCCAGGGCCAACTATTAAACGAGCACAAGACTACGCAAGCCACGCTCCCCCCGGGCGGCCGGGCCACACGCGTCCCGCATGCAAGCACCCGCGCGCCAGCGTCCTAGCCCAGGCGCCGGCCACGCCGAACGCTGCCAAACTGATGCGCAGGCGCAGTGCCACTGTGCCAGCCGCCAGGGACGCCGGGCCATCCGGACGGGAGTGGATTGTCATCCTCGAGGCAATATTCCCTCGTTATTTATATATCACTTAAATAATTATAAAAAAATTTAAAAAATATTGAGAAGATGTATTATTATATGATATATCACTCTACAAATATGCAAGTTCAAATTCAACTTCTACATCTCGCAACAAAAAAACAAATTAAACTATATCTAGTTAACACATATTCACAATTAAATTTATTTTTTTAGTTGTGAAATGTAGAAGTTGAATTTAAATTTGCATGTTTGCAGAGTGATATTTTATATGTTAATATATTTTCTCAATTTTTTTAAAATAATATTATAACCATTTAAGTGATATATAAACATCTAGCGATATCACTGGAGGAATGAAAATAGTTTGCCCCATCCGGACCCTGCCGCGCCCACCACCATGCATGCATGCATGCATGTACAGCAGTTATCCTCGCTCGGCGCGCCGTGAGAAAAGCGACGGGAAACCGAAGTCACGCAAAGAGATGGGAGACCGTCGGCCTGGACACATCGATGCGAATTACAAAGCGAAAAAAAGGGTGAAGCGCGGTGTCGATCGACCACGCCACCGGCCAGCCGCCCACCGTCATGCATATGCACCACTCCGACCTCCCAAAAAGCCAACGCGGCGCCGGCGCGACCGCGTGTCTCTCATATTTCTGCCGTAAAAACCGGACAAAGACGAGACGTCTACGGCACCATCCGATCAGTGCCCGTCCGTTTCCCGGGAGAATAAGAGCACCGATCATCTATATATATAAGCTCCGCGCGGTGCACGGAAGAACAGAGAACAGTAAAGACAAAACGAACCAGGCTGGGGAGAGCGCATCAGCAAGAGCAAACCAAGCTAGCTGGAGTACAGCTGTTTGTACAGATTAACGAACACGAGCCACGACGGTATAATATTATGTACACAGCAATATAGAGCATATATACTAGCTAGTACTACGAAGGAAGATAGTGAGGGGAGTTGGCGAGCCTGTCACGGGTTTGAAGAGGGGGCCGGCGGCAAGGTGACCGGCGACCGCGCGGGCTGCGTGACCGCCGCCTCCCCACGTCGGCTCCAGTTGCGTACCGTGAGGTGCAGCTGCTTGGCCGCCACCAGCGTCTCCACCGCCTGCCGGGGAGTCAGGATCTCCGTCACCAGCGTCCGCGCCGTCGACATGCGAAGCTCGTCGGCTTCCTCCAGCAGTCTGCCCAGCCCGGCCTTGTAACTCCCAATCGCCGCATCCACCTCGTGGTCCACGGCTCCTGCTGGTGTGGCGACCACGAGCCGCGCGCGCATGCCCAAGCCGTCGCAGCTGGCGCCTGCACCCAGTGCCGCGGCCGCGGCCGTGGCGCGCTCCCGGACGATCGGCAGCAGAGGTCGGTCGGCGACGTCCTCCTGCAAGGTGGCCAGCCGATCCGAGAGCGCGTCCTCGTCGCGCAGCGTCCGGCGGTGGAGGTCGTTGACGAGCTCCAGCTGCCTGGCCGTGATCCCGAGGAGGCCCATCCCCCTAGCGGCGCCGAGCGCGCCGCGGCCGCTGATGAACTCCTCGATGTGCTCCTCCAGGCCCTCGCCGGAGAGGGAGTACAGCAGCCGGATGGTCAGCGACGGCCGGCACCCGCCGAGCCAGAGCACGGAGTTCTCGAAGGACGTGCACCAGGGCGGCGCGAACAGCGCCGCGCCGTCCTCCCGCGCCAGCGCGCGCCGGGTGGCGACGTACTCCGCGTACCCGCGCATGCACCGCTCCACCACCGCCCTCAGCTCGCCGTCGGTGGCGCGGCCCGCGGCCGCATTGGCCGACGACGCCTCGAGCTCCCCGAGGCCCGCCTCCTGGCCGGCGATCCACCGCTGGTAGCACGCGACGTGCCGTGCCGCGCCCATCGCTTGCATGCAGCTGGTAACCCCTCCGCCCCGGCCCGTGTGCCAAGCGACTGACGAGTAAGCAAAGCTAGCTACCACTAACTACATATACACAAGCCGGTCCGTTTCGTTCGCTTGGATTTTGTCTCGGTCTCCATATCGTGACCCTTCTACATAGCTCATCCGTTTTTGTTTGTTTCTCGTGGCATATGCAAAGAAGAGAGGGAAGCACCGAGCACGCTGATGCTGGCGACCTCCTCTACACGTCAGAGGGGGAGAGTTAACCAGCTATCGATGTGGCGTGCGTGTAGATCGAACTGGAGCCTACGTGGATGTATCTCTATCCGATAATGACGGCGTGAAAGGGATGACGCCGCCTAGCCGCTAGGGTAACGGATGACTTTTTTCTCCTTATGCTCCCCTTTTCGTTGATTTTTCTTCACTGTTGCGGGAGAGAGGAGCAATTGAGCGTGCACCGGAGAAGATAAGCAAATGCAGGAGGGATGGAGCGAGGGTTTCATGCAATCAGGTGCGCACTTTTATGTATTTAATTTTTTTGTCAGTGCCTTCCACCTGGCTTGCAGACTCATGGTTCCCGTGTGGCTCGTGGCTTTCTCCGGTTAAGTTTCCTCGCTTTCTCCGGTTAAGTTTTCTCCTGATCGAATAGTGTGCACATTTTGCTAGATTCTGTATGTTTATTTTTCTTAGTTCGCATGCTTGCTTTCTCTCTATCTCCTTTGGAGATGGGGAGATTCAGTTGAGAGCATTCGGACCGATATATATGCACATGCAACGGCATTTTGCAATTCGCAATGGTACTTTCTTATTTTTTTTGTTTGGATTTACGGGGTATCTATGTAGCTATTTGCAAGATTTCAGCTGCGTGAATATTTTATCTTTTCAGTCCCCCAAACTATATGTTGATAAAAAAAAGTCCAAAATTACTGTGTTACGTAGTATGGGATTTTATAATAAGACATGTTTTGAAATCGAGATATATGCCGTGTATGAAATCAGTAGTGTAAAATGATTGTTTTAGATAGGATTAAATCAACCGGCATATGTCTATATAGCATGGGAAAGAAAATAAAAAGAAAAACACTGAGTTTGTTTTACTGTGGCTGAGTCAAACGAAATAGCTCATTGGCTAATGATTTTAAGTATTAATTATTATAAGTTTGATAAATGAAGTATTTAGTATTTTTTAGAGAATCGTTGATATATAAAGTTCTCACAGAACATATACTTTTAGCCGTTCGGAAAAATGTGTTTACGTTAAACGAGAAAGTAGCTTTCCTATAAGCAAATTAGAACGACAACAAATATACCCTGCGGAAGCTTACTCTAATTATCGAAGGAAGAAGTATATATAGAGAGGTTATTAGACACGGCAGTTTCTTTCACTGAAAAAAAATAGTAATGATGATATAATTGTTGAATGAAAAAGTAGATAGAGTACGCCGTATAGACATGGAAATCTATTCGCACATGTAGAGTTGGCGGCCGGGGGCTGGTGCAGTCACGTACATGGTACGTTCATCGCACGTTCTGAGATCTGAACAGATCGGACAACCACGCAAGATATATAGGGCTCGTCTAGTTCGCGAAAAGAAAATTTTTGGGTGTCATATCAGATGTTTGACCGAATGTTGGAAAGGGTTTTCGGACACGAATGAAAAAACTAATTTCATAACTCGCCTGGAAACCGCGATACGAATCTTTTGAGCCTAATTAATCCGTCATTAGCACATGTGGGTTACTGTAGCACTTATGACTAATCATGGACTAATTAGGCTCAAAAGATTCGTCTCGTAATTTCTCCCATAACTATGCAATTAGTTTTTAAATTTATCTATATTTAATACTTCATGTATGTGTTCACTGGTGGAGAAATCGTTTGTAGTCCCAGTTCATAACCCCCCTTTAGTCCCGGTTGTCCAACCGGGACTACGAATCCGGGACTAAAGATAGCGATCTTTAGTCCCGGGTGAAATAACCGGGACTAAAGATCGATCTTTAGTCCCGGTTGGTAACACGAACCGGGACTTATCGGTCAGCCACGTGGCCGGCTGATCCATCTTTAGTCCTGGTTGGTGTTACCAACCGGGACTAAAGATCCATGTACCATTTTTTTTATTTGCATGGCCTTGTTTGCTGCATGGTTGATTTTATATATCTATATATATATATATATCTATATATATATATATATTACAATACATATATATGCATTGTAATATATATATTATGCATGTATACGAGATTGTCCTCTGTGTCTTTCTCGTACATGTCGAGTATTTTGGTGTTGATTTTCCGAGGGTCGATGAACCCAGTATTGTAAACCCCTCGCCGTCGGGCCCTTGAATCTCCATTCTACAACAATGAAAGGAAATTATTATTGCTTACATATATGCCAGGAGCTAATTATTGAACGAAACAAATCGAACTCAAAGATACTTACAAAATCCATGCGCTTAGAAGAGAGACGTCGAGGGCGTCCCGATGGTACAGATCGAAGACATCCTTGAAATGGATCCATAGAACATCTTCTCCTTGCAAGAAGTCGGGGTTTCTGATCCTCGCTCCGAACATCTCTCTACCATTGGCGCTCATTTCCATGTACCGTTCATGGAATTTGTACATTTGTGTCGGTAGAGACTGCAGCTGCTCAGGCCTGACAAGCGGTTTACCGAGTTCAAACTTGTATGCCACTTCCGCCTTCGGGATTGGTGCGCCTCCAACCAACTGAGCCATGGTTAGACCGGTGTCCGAAATGAAATCCGTTATGCCAAAGTCTTCGCCGGTCACCAACGGCTCGACCACTTGGTGTGGTTGTTCTCCAAGTTGAGGAACTGGTTTGGACTTCTTGTAATAGGCTTTCCTAAGTGTTCGGTCATAGTCCGATAGCTTTAAGGCCTCCTTGTTTGCGGTGGACATTCCCTTGAAGAAATTCTTCACGCTCGGGTCAATAGCTATCTTCTTTTCAGGACTCCGAGGCTTGAGTTGCCTCTTCACTTCTCCTGCCACATAAGCATTAAGCTCCTCTTGACTGCAATCGTACGGCGGCTCCTTGTTTTTGGTGGTGTCAATTTTGGCCTTCTTCGTTGCCCTTGTGCTAGCAGGAGGTGGAGCTTGGCGAGACCTTGTCTTGGGAGGTGCAGGCGGACACGGTGGAGGAGGAGGCGGAGGAGCCGGAGGAGATGGTGCAGGAGGAGGTGGCGGAGGAGCCAGAGGAGATGGTGCAGGAGGAGGCGGAGGAGCCGGAGGAACCGGAGGAGATGGTGCAGGAGGAGGTGGCGGAGGAGCCGGGGGAGATGGTGCAGGAGGAGATGATGCACGAGACACCGCTTGTCGCCCAGGGAGGATGATGTACCGCTTGCGCCATAGTATAATGGCGTGGCTTGTGTCTCGTAGATGCGTCTCACCGTCTCCTCCTGGGTAGTCCAACTCGAGGTCCTCGTACACGGCTTCCACCAGCTCAACTTCGACCCTCGAGTATCCTGCTGGAATCGGCCTGCAGTGGTAAGTCCCTGGAATGTCTGTTGGGATGGCCATTCCCGACGCCACCTTCACGTGATGAGAGGTTATCTATTAGTAATCAACCTAAACAGCAACTTGCGAAACGTACGAGTCAAAAATCATGTATTACATCGAGCATACCTTGATTGATAAGTTCTTGAAAGGAATATGCAGCTCACATGGTGTCCGATGCGTGATCTCATCAACGGGGCAGGTGGTTTCGTCCCGGGTTTGCATGGCGTCCATGCTATGTGATACTAGCTGCCCCGTTGAGGCGCAGCTGCTACGATTGCCTGATGGGCTGACCATTGGAGGAGGTATGTACGGCTGGGGATCGTGTGATCGATGTGCTGCCATGCGTTCATCCACCTTCCGGGCCACCTCCTCTTGCATGCTGAGCTCGTAGCTCGATATCCTGTACTCGAGATCTGCAATCTTCGCCTCGGTATCTCTCTTGCTCCTCATCCGACTCCTGTACGTGTGGATGTCCTCCTTGAATCCCATCTTCCAGGGAATCACGCCTTTCCCTCGTGTTCGTCCTGGATGCTCGGGAGTCTGTAGGGCGAGTGACAGCTCGTCCTTCTCTCTGTCGGGTCGGAACGTGCCCTGAAAAGAGGCTTTCACTACGTCCGTTAGTCGATTCGCAGCCTCGCGTATCTGATCGCTGAAGACCAAGGAGCCATCACCTGGGTTGAGCGTTCCACCGTGAGCATAGAACCAGAACTTCGATCGATCAGGCCATTTAGCGGTGGCAGGTTCGATACCCCTCTCAAGCAAGCTTGCCTCCATCTCCTCCCACTTCGGCATCGCGACGCTATAGCCGCCTGATCCCAAGTGGTGATGGTACTTCTTCTTGGCGGCATTTTCTTTGTTTCTTTCCATCATCGCCTGCCCTTGTTGACCTGTCTTGTAAGCAACGAACTCCTCCCAGTGATCCCTTAGCTTCGGGAATACGTCGAAGTTCAGTGTCTGCCCCTTCAGGATGTATTTCCGGTACAGATCTCCCTTGAAGGTCTGGAACTGTTCTGCCATTTTCTTAAGAGTCCAGTGTTTCACTATGTTCTCTATACCCGCAGGGAGCGTGAACGTCTCGAGCATTGTGGTCCACAGCATCTCTTTCTCTGATTCCGGGACAAAGCTGTCATCACCCCCGCGTGCCCTTGTTCTGCGCCAGCACACCTTGCTGACAGGCACGTTATCCCTCACAACCCAACCACTATGGCGTACAAAATTCTTGGCTGCTTGTGCCAGGGCACTAGGTCGGCCGTCTACGTCCACCTCAGTTATGATGTGCCGACCCTCTATCTTCTTCGCGGCACCTCGTTGTCCGCGTGCCCTCTTCTGTCCAGCGGAGGGATGACTTCCACTAGCCTCCTCCTCATCGTTCCCCTCCTCGTTCCCTTCCGCATCCCTCTCCACATTCCCCTCCACGTTAGAGTACTGGTTTGGATCCTCGTTCCCCTCTTCTTCGTTCCAGTACTGGCTGCTTCCCTCTGCGATTGTATCATACAGTATCTGTTCCTCATCGCGATCAGCCATCTGTGCATACAAAAAATATATGTTATGTCTATAGGATGTATTTGCTAACCGTAATATTAAAACTCTAATAATCTTATATTAAATCTCTAATAATCTCATATTAAATCGCTACTAATCTTATATTAAAATTGTAATAATCATATATATATATATATATATATATATATATATATATGCTAAGTCTAACAATCTTATATTAAATCTCTAACAATCTTATATTAAAATTGTAATAATCATATATGCTAAGTCTAACAATCTTATATTAAATCGCTACTAATCTTATATTAAAATTATAATAATCATATATATATATGCTAAGTATAACAATCTCCTCACTATCTCGTATATTAAACCTCTAATAATCTTATATTAAATCTCTAACTATCTCTAACACTCAAATATACTAAGTCTAAGTGTCGTGTATTTGTACGGTAGATAATCATATATGCTAAGTCTAATTAAGTTTCGAATATTACATCTCTAATAATCTTATATTAAATCTCTAACAATCAAATATGTTTCGAATATTACATCTCAAATAATCTTATATTAAATCTCTAACACTCACATATGCTAAGTCTAATTAAGTTTCGTATATTAAACCTCTAATAATCTTATATTAAATCTCTAACTATCTCTAACACTCAAATATGCTAAGTCTAATAATCTAATAATCTCTAACACTCACATATGCTAACTCTAATAATCTAATAATCTTATATTAGAAATCTAACAATCTTATATTATATCTCTAACAATCACATCTTTACATCACTTGCCTGCGCGAATTCCCTCGAGGGCTAGCTACCACTTCGGCTTGACGGACGACGACGACGACGTCTTCTCTGCAACATGCAAAAAAAAATGTATTAGTCTAAATGCAAAGGAACATATAATGTATTTCACGTTTTCAAGTATATATAATCATATATATATGCTAAGTTCGTACACATTTCGCTCGCGTTCGTTCTCACACTTTTAGTTCAAGTGCATTCGCGTTCGTTAACGTTTCAATCACGTTCTTTCGCGTTTCATTCACGTTCATTCGCGTTCGTTCACGTTTCAGTCACGTTCGTTCGCGTTCGTTCACGTTTCTTTAACGTTTCGTTCGCGTTCGTTCACGTTCGTATGACTGATATATGTTCGATTGTTAGTATGACTGAGATATATGTTCGATTGTTAGTATGACTGAGATATATGTTCGATTGTTAGTATGACTGAGATATACTATGCTTAATTGCTTATTGGAGCCACATTTTATAATTAAGAAGAAATAAATAATTAATTGTTAAGGTTCCTATACCATTTTAGTTAGTAGACTACAAGTCACTAATACAATTGTAACCAAGGTCAGCTCTGAAACCAAATAGCCTACGGCATGTGTAGAGAAAAAAAAAATAAATCAATTGCCGATGGTTCCATGTGAACTGTAGACCATTCACGTAAATGGCCTACGAGTATTTAGTACATCAATGCATATGCCGACAGTTTTATGTAGACGGTATGGTATTAACATACAGGTTTCATGTTTAATAGGTTAGTCATCGACAATATTCCAAGACCAAGGGGGTCACATTTCTTTTTTTGAAAAAAAAACAATGTAGGTTACTACAAGCAAGCTACGTGCATACTACATGTCTTTCAATTCGTTCGCGTTTCTTTAACGTTTCGTTCGCGTTCGTTAATCGTTCATGTTCGTTCGCGTTCGTTCACGTTTCCTTTGCCGACAGTTCACGTTCGCTACTAATCGTTCGCCTTCGTTCACGTTTCGTTCGCGTTCGTTCACGTTCGTTCGCGTTTGGTCACGTTCGTTAAGCGTTCGTTAAGCGTTAGTTCGCGGCGGCGGCGTCTCGCGGCGGTGGAGACGCGGTCCGGCGCCGTGGGCCGGCCCGGCGGCGTGGGGGCGGCGGTGGCATCGTGGCGGCGGCGGCGGCGTGGGGGCGGCGTGCGGGTGGCGGCGGCGTGGCGGCGGCGGCATCGTGGCATCGTGGCGGCGGCGTCGTCGGCGTTCGTCGGCGTCGTCGGTGTAAGAGAGAGAGAGAGAGGGCGTCGTCGACGTCGTCGGCGTAAGAGAGAGAGAAGGCGTCGTCGGCGTCGTCGGCGTTCGTCGGCGTCGTCGGTGAAAGAGAGAGAGAGAGACAAAGAGCTACATCGAGAGAGAGAGGGCGGGGGCTCTCACCCAAGAGACGTGGCGGCGGCATCTGCGGCGGAGGCGGCGAAGACCGCCAGGTCACGGCGCGGGGTTGCCCTAGGCAGTGGCGGCAAAGGAGAAGCCGATGCTCGATCTCGATGGAAAAACGTCTAAGTGCTGGTGGAGAAGACGAGGGCACACCGGGAATATATATACCCCCGGATCTTTACTCCCGGTTGGTGAGAAGAACCGGGAGTAAAGTCTTTACTCCCGGTTCCTAACAACAACCGGGATTAAAGAGAGTTCCTAACAACAACCGGGATTAAAGATAGATCTTAAAGGTAGATCTTTAATTCTGGTTGTTGTTAGGAACCGGGAGTAAAGATATCTTTATTCCCGGTTCTTCTCACCAACCGGGAGTAATGATATTTTCCCGCTATTTCCAAATTTTTTTTTAAACCCGGTTAGGGTTAAGAACCGGGACTAAAGTTAATAGCACTGAATATTGAATTTCGTTGCATATATGTTTCTAAAATAGTAAATAATGCATTATAAATTCTAATTAACATATGTAAATCCCACATGCATGATTTAAAACTTTTAAAAATTCTAATAATCATATATAATTAGCATATGCATGATATTAAATTGTTAAAAATTGTAACTAACATATGTAAATCCCACATGCATGAATTAAAACTTTTAAAAATTCTAATAATCGTATATAATTAGCATATGCATGATATTAAATTGTTAAAAATTATAACTAACATATGTAAATCCCACATGCATGATTTAAAACTTTTAAAAATGCTAATAATCGTATATAATTAGCATGTGCATGATATTAAATTGTTAAAAATTATAACTAACATATGTAAATCCCACATGCATGATTTAAAACTTTTAAAAATTCTAATAATCGTATATAATTAGCATATGCATGATATTAAATTGTTAAAAATTGTAACTAACATATGCAAATCCCACATGCATGATTTAAAACTTTTAAAAATGCTAATAATCGTATATAATTAGCATATGTATGATATTAAATTGTTAAAAATTGTAACTAACATATGTAAATCCCACATGCATGATTTAAAACTTTTAAAAATTCTAATAATCGTATATAATTAGCATATGCATGATATTAAATTGTTAAAAATTGTAATTAATCATATATAACTAGCATATTCAATACATCCAAAATAGTTTACAACAATTACGGCAATAGATCGGCGGTGACGGTTGTCCGCACGTACTTTCTCCTCACTATTGTTCCTTCCTTGTGATCGCTACGTGAGTAAGGGGTGTCTTCGTTTGATAGGAGGATGCTAGGGTCAACCGTCACCGTGAAAGGGGGTTGCCCATCAAACTGATCGTAATCCTCGTCAGTCTTGTCCTCTACTCCGACGATTTTTCTTTTGCCTGGGAGAACCACGTGGCGCTTCGACTCGTCAGGCCTTTTGCCCTTCTTTCCTTTGCTAGACATGTCCTTCACGTAAAAAACTTGCGTTACATCATTGGCAAGTACGAAAGGTTCGTCCGAGTATCCAACCTTGTTAAGGTCAACCGTTGTCATCCCACTGTCATCAATCGTTACGCCTCCACCAGTCAACCTAACCCACTGGCACCGGAACAGAGGGACCTTGAGAGGTCAATAGTCAAGTTCCCATATCTTCTCGATGGCACCGTAATACATGCCAGTTGTACCATCGTGTCCCATGGCATCGATACGAACAGCACTATTCTGGTTCGTGCTCTTCTTGTCTTGGGCTCTTGTGTAGAATGTGTACCCATTGATCTCATGTCCCTGGAATGTCGCGATCGAGCCAGATGGACCCATCGCCAGGAAGGCCAGTTGCTGGTTAATCGTCTCGTTACCCATGAGATGTTGTCGCAGCCATGCGGGGAAAGTATCAATGTGATGCCGTGTAATCGATGCATCGGACTTACCGATGTTTCTGGCGCGAACTAGAGCCAAGTGCTCCTCGATGTAAGGAGCCACCAATGAAGATTGTTGTAAAACCGTGAAATGGGCTCTACGGAATAAATTGTTGTCTACCATCATTATAGCTTTCCTTCCGAGAGCCCCCTTTCCCCGTAGTCTCCCTTCATGGCGTGATTCAGGTACCCCGATTGGGCGAAGGTCTTCAATAATTTCAACGCAGAATTCAATGACCTCCTCTGTTCCATACCCCTTGGCGATGCTTGCCTCTGGACGAGCACGGTTACGAACATACTTCTTCAGAACGCCCATGTACCTTTCGAAAGGAAACATGTTGTGTACGAACACAGGCCCGAGAATACCGATCTCTTTCACTAGGTGACAAAGCAGATGCGTCATTATATTGAAAAATGAAGGTGGAAATATCAACTCAAAGCTGACAAGACATTGCACCACATCATTCTGAAGGGCTTCTAACCTATCCGGATCGATGACCTTCTGCGAAATTGCGTTCATGAAAGAACATAGTTTTGTTATTGTTGCCCGGACATTGTCTGGGAGGATACCCCTTATTATAACTGGTAGCAGCTGTGTCATCAACACGTGACAGTCATGAGACTTTAGGTTTGTGAACTTCTTCTCCTTCGTGCTTATTATTCGCTTTATATTCGTGGAGTATCCAGACGGTACCTTAATGCTCTCCAAGCATTGAAACATACTTTTCTTCTCTGCCTTGCTAAGAGTGTAGCTGGCTAGACTCAAGTAATGGCTGCCTTTCTCCTTTGGTTCCGGGTGAAGGTTGCCGCGTTGTTCCATATGCTTCAGATCATTACGCGCTTCCAGTGTATCTTTCGACTTTCCATATACACCTAGAAAGCCAAGAAGGTTTACGCAAAGGTTCTTAGCGAGGTGCATCACGTCGATTGCGTGGCGGACGTCCAAGAATTCCCAATAGGGTAACTCCCAAAATATGGAGTTTTTTTTCCACATCGCCGCGTGACCATCTTCGCTCTCTATAGGCTGGCTGCCAGGCCCCTTTCCAAACACTACTTTAAGATCTTTAACCATAGCAAACACTGTTTTCCCGCTGCGATGTTTAGGCTTCGTACGGTGGTCCACCGTATGTTCAAAGTGCTTGCCTCTCTTCCGTACCGGGTGGTTTGCTGCAAGGAATCGACGATGACCCATGTACACAACCTTCCTACAGTGCTTAAGATACGTACTTTCTGTTTCATCCATACAGTGAGTGCAAGCCTTGTACCCCTTGTTGGACTGCCCGGATAGGTTGCTAAGTGCAGGCCAATCGTTGATGGTTACGAACAGCAGCGCTCGTAGGTTAAACTCCTCCTGTTTGTCCTCGTCCCACACGGGGACACCTTCCTTCTTCCACAACAGTTTAAGATCTTCGACCAGTGGTCTTAGGAACACATCGATGTCGTTACCAGGTTGCTTGGGGCCTTGAATAATAATCGGCATCATTATGTACTTCCTCTTCATGCATAGCCAAGGGGGGAGGTTGTAGATATACATCGTAACGGGCCAAGTGCTATGGCCGATGCTCATCTCTCCAAAAGCATTCATGCCATCCGTACTTAAACCAAACCGTATGTTTCGTGCGTCCTTTCCAAAGTCTTTAAATTTTCTGTCGATGTTTCGCTACTGCGAACCATCTGCGGGTTGTCTCAGCATCCCGTCCTGTTGACGTTCTTCAGCGTGCCAACGCATCATTCTAGCATTCCCCTTGTTCCTGAACAAACGCCTTAGCCATGGTATTATAGGGAAATACCACATCACCTTAGCAGGAATTCTCTTCTTCGTTAGCTGCCCGTCAACCTCACCTGGATCATCTCGTCTAATCTTGTATCGTAGTGCTTTACAAACAGGGCATGCTTCTAGGTTCTCGTACTCCTCACCGTGATATAGGATACAATCATTCGGACATGCGTGAATCTTCTGAACTTCCAGTCCTAGAGGGCAGACTATCTTCTTAGCCTCGTACGTTGTCTCGGGCAATTTGTTTCCCTCCAGAAGAATGTTCTTGACGAGTTTCAATAAATCGCCAAATGCCTTGTCACTAACACCATTTTTTGCCTTCCATTGCAAGAACTCCAGAGTGGTATCCAACTTTTTGTGCCCCTGCTCGCAACCTGGGTACAATGACGTTCTGTGGTCCTTTAACATCTTGTCCAATTTATGGGCCCCCTTTTCACTTTCGCAGTCCTCCTTGGCATCCTGCAACATCTGACCAAGATCATCCGCAACGTCGTTATAATCAGCATCTATGTCCTCCTCGCCCGTTTGATTTCCTTCAAATCCAGCGTACTGAGCAAAGTCTGGAATATTGTCGTCTTCCACTTCATCTTCTTCCATTTCAACCCCTTCCTCTCCGTGGGATGTCCAACAATTATAGCTTGGCATGAACCCCGACTCAAACAAGTGGAAATGAATAGTCCTGAATGCAGAATACTTCTTCTGATTCTTACACTTATAGCATGGACAACAAATAAAACCCTTCTGCTTGTTAGCCTTGGCCACTCTCAAAAAATAATGCACGCCGTCAATAAACTCTTTGAACCGCCGGTCAGCGTACATCCATTGCCGATCCATCTACATGAAATGAAAAAAAAATCGTACACAAATAATCATTCGTACAATAATGACAGTCATACAATAATGATAAAATAATCACAAACTCTTTCAACAGTCATTCAATAATAACATATCATTATTCATACAAAAATTATAAAATATTCCACCAAATAATTCTTATTTATTATTTTTTTAAGTTTTAAATTCTTTTAATTTTCAATTTAGTTTGTTTTCTTTTATTTAAGATTAACTTTCACTATGTTTTCCTACTCAACTATTTTATAAAACCTTATTTAGCAAATAAACAAAATTTCTATATACTCTTTCTTTTCCCACACAAATTTTCTCTCTCATTAACTTACAACAAAATTTTGGAGACAAAAAAGTGTGCAAAACATAGCTCCAAATGTAATATGACCAAAAAAAAACATTGGAGGATGAAGTTGCTAACCTTTTAGGCACCTCCGATTCGTATATAATCACCAAAGTAAATTCACTATAAATTTTGGCATGACCTCCCCTCTTTTTTGAAGAAATTTTGAAGCTTGCTCGGGCTGGAGGAGGAAGAAGACATATATAAAGGGGTACCAACCGGGACTAAAGATCCCACACCAACCGGGACTAAAGATCCCCGGGGGGGCTGACAAGTCCTGACAGCATTTGAACCGGGACTAAAGATCAAATATGCCCGTTACCCTTTTTAACCGGGGACTATCGTGGAATTCGGCCGAGCGACGAAAGATGGTTTCTCCACCAGTGGTTCAAAGATTCGATGTGATGTTTTTGGGAAAAAGTTTTTGGAACTAAACAGGGCCTATAGTCGAGCGAACGGTATTCGCAATGGCTCAACTTCTCCAGGGATTCAAACAAGTCGAGAGGAACAATTAATTAATTCCTCGGAAAAACTCGAGAGGAATAATTTTTTACGCACAGCCGCAGGAGTAAGGAGGGGTATGTCGTCTGTTTGGTACAGCTCCATCTTCTAAATTTAGTTTTAGGAGTTAAGTTTGTAGTGAAGTTGTAGAGCTGCCTAAAGCTAGCTCCACAATTATAGTTTATTTTATGATAGAGCTCTATCCAGCTCCACTTCAAGTTTTAGTGGAGCTGAAACTGATTGGCTGAGCTCCAGCTCTAGGAGGGGTGGAGCTGAAGCTGTAGCTATGCCAAGCAGGCTCTAGCATGTTGCCGACGCAAACGCTCGCGTCTTAGCGTTCGAGTGCCGCACATACCGCCCCCGGCGCTCGCCGTGGCATGGGCATGGGCGTCGTCACGCCGGGCGCGCCGGCTCCGCCACGCGTCGCCGCGTGCACGCGAGCGGAGGGCGCATCGCGCCGCGCGCGCCGTCGTGCCAAGAAAAACCCAACCCGGAGACGCGCGCGCGCCGCTCGGGTCCAGCTCCAAAGTCCAATGGCGCGCGCGGCTTGGCCGTTTTCTGATCAATCGCGGCTGGCACCTCGCCGGGGCGCACGGCGCCACAGCCCGGATCAGGATACAGAGCGAGAGGCGAGAGCCCTCGACCTCGTAGAAGGGTCGAGCAGCTGTCGCGGCGAGACCCGCCAACCATAGGCACGCGCCTATACCTACGTGACGGTTCATTGGACAGTGTCCTTTTGTGGCAAAACTAGGGTTGTGACTGGAACTATTCTAAAACTCTCTAGATATTCTAAAACTCTCTAGAAAATATGGGAAACTGTTTTAATAACTCGAGTGGACGTTCATCCGTTTATTGTATGTGATCTAAATAGGTATGAAAAAAATTGAAAAAATATGTACAAGATAGATCAATATATAATATATCAATTCACAAATATATAAGTTAAAATTCAACCTTTACAAAGTATAACAAACAAAACTCAAATTACTATATGTATATTTGAATTTGAACTTGCATGTTTGTGGAGTAATATATTACATATTGATCTATCTCGTCAATTTTTTTGAAAATTTTTCGTAACAATCTAATGACATGCAATAAATGGGTGGACGTCCACTCGAGTTATTAGAATTCATCTCCTAGAAAATATCTCTCCTTCTTTGCATGTCACTTAAAATATTATGAAAAATTTAACAAAATGTATTAATATAATATATCATAGTTCGATTTAACTTCGACAAAATAAATTAAATTATAGTTAGTTAACATATATTTATACTTAAATTTGTTTTTTTATAACATGTAGAAGTCGAATTAACTTGTATGTTTGTGGAGTGATATATCACATGTCAATATATTTTCTTAATGTTTTTTTCATAATTGTTTGAATGGCTTATTTGTATGACGTACAAATAAAGAGGGAGTTCTGGGAGTTCTTTGGAGAGTTCAAAATCCCCTCTCGATGGGTCTGGGAGAAATCAACATGGAGATTTTTCATATAAACTGTTCATTGGAGAAGACGGTCATCTGCTATTTAGGACATGACAAGATAAATGAAGAAAGAGGAGAGAAGCCAAGTTTAAATGGGACAAAATATCCAAAATATGATAAAACATGCTAATATTTTAGCTAGAAACCTTAAGTAGCAAACAGTTAGCGGGTGATTTGATTTTGATCTATACTTCAAAACGAAGCATCGAATCCACTCGTTGATGTAGATTGAATCTATACGTACAGCGCGATTTATTTTTATTTTATTTTAAGGAACTCGGTTTTATTTGTCCCCCGATTATTCGCACCGACTCTGTTTCTGTTGCATTCGATCTCCCGCGGGCCGTTGCCGCGAAGCTAGGTCTCCAGGAAGAGATCGCCGGCGATTTCTCGATGGCTCCGTGGCGCCGCTCCTCCTCCTCCGCCCCTTCCTCGCGGCCCGCGCGGCGTCCCGCCCGCACCAATGCGAGGGTCTCCCCAGACGTCTCGTCGGAATTGTCGCCGTTGGCGGGGGAGGAGGGGGCCGGCGAGGAGAGGTGGTCGGCGCTGGTGCCCGACCTTCTCGCAGATATCCTGCGGCGCGTGGAGGCCGGCTCAGAGAAGTGGCCGCCCCGGCGCGACGTGGTGGCCTGCGCCAGCGTCTGCCGCCGGTGGCGCGACGTCGCCGTCGCCGTCGTGCAGCCGCCGCTCGAGTCCGGGAAGATCACGTTCCCCTCCTCATTGAAGCAGGTGACGACTGATCAATACCCTAACTTCAACCTGTATTGGATTGCCGTCTCGTTAAACTTGGTGGATGCATAGACAATGGTCCGTTACTTTTGATTCCTGAACTCGGGAATCCATGCTTCTCCCATTGACCCCATCCAATGGATCCTAAATCCCTAATGCATTAGTTCTAGTATAACTCAATATGAGTAATTGGATGGTATTTTGTCTATTAATTCTCAAATAATCTAAGAATTTTTTTACTTTGTACCTTGGGGAGCAAAAGGTCAGTTTCTCTGGACAGCATGAGTAAAGCAGCTTCCAGCTTGTGTGTTCCAATTTATCAGAGGATCGGTTAAAACCTCAACCTTTCATCATTCAAATGTAAAGTGCATACGGTCTCTCTTTGTAATATCTATTTATTTAGTTGTTTGCTATGTTCAGTTTGGGAAACTATTGTTGCTATTCTGATAAGGTGTATATTTATACCAATGCTATCGCTGCAGCCTGGACCAAGGGACGCACCAATGCAGTGTTTCATCAAGAGGAACAAGAAAAACTCTACCTTTTTCCTATATCTTGGATTAACACAAGGTAAGCCTGCATGCAGTTTTGTTATCTGTTACTTAAACACTATGCAGAAAATATTAACTCTTGGCCATGTTTTTGCTCTATCTTTGACAAATGGTGCCACAATGGTTATAATTTTTGAAAAGAAAATGTTAGTAGATCTTGTTTCAGAAGAAAGGATTTAATGTTTTATTTTCTTTACTGTGATCATTGGCGAAGGTGTCATGCATCTATGCTGAAGGTTATTTGTGTTCGAATAAGAATGACAAGGAAACTTTCTATTCCCTGAGGCTTTTAGACTGAACTGAAATACGGTGAGGGTTACGAAGACTCTGCTTTAACAACCTTTTAGTGTTATGGACCGTTTCAGGGAGGAGTTTCATACCTGCATGTTTATGTTTTACAATGGCCATCATGGTGAGATAGTTACAAATGGACATTTTGTTCTGACGCTTGAATAAATTGACATGCATTGTTGTCTAAACTGTATCATCTTTTTTCACGTCCAATTTCTTTATGGGTGGTTTTCCTGTTCTAGCAGAACTAACAGATGATGGGAAATTTCTGTTGGCGGCTCGGAGGTGCAGGCGTGGGTTGCATAAGGAATATGCCATCACCATTAACTCTGATGGTCTCTTCCATGGAAGCCATTCATGCGTTGGAAATCTAAAGTGAGGCCTAGCCGCTAGTAATTCAGTAACTTCTATTCTCAATTTGTTTGGTCAGTTTTATATGGCAAATAAATTGATAACAATTTTCCTGGGAATTCCACGATGCTAATAATGACTTTGCAATTTTTGTATTTAGGTCTAATTTCACGGGAACAAAGTTCACCATTCATGATTGGCAACCACCATATGAAGGTGCTAAGGCGTTCAGCAGCAGATCCGGTTGCTGGTTTGGAAACAAACACAGATGCCCACTGGTTTCCACGGGTGATGTAGAAGTTGGAGAGGTATCCTATAAATACAGTTTACTCAGATCAAGAGGTCCAAGAAGAATGAGCTGCAGTGTTCAGTGTCCCGTCCTCGAGGGTACTGCAGTAGATCCACAAGATGGAAAACGACTTAGCAATAGCATCCCTAGTTCATTGGTTCTGAACAGTAAAGTACCAAGTTGGCATGAGCATCTTCAGTGCTGGTGCTTGAATTTTCACGGCCGGGTTATGGTTGCATCTGTGAAGAACTTCCAGCTTATTGCTCCAGTCGAACCAGGGGAGCCGTCGGATGAGACAGTAGTACTGCAGTTTGGAAAAATTGACGACGACGTTTTTACAATGGACTACCGGCAGCCTCTGTCGGCATTCCAGGCATTTGCTATCTGCCTCTCCAACTTTGGCACAAAGCTTGCTTAACTTTGGCACAAAGCTTGCTTGTGAATAGGTAGCTCCGTGCACTTATTATTGTTGTAGTATGATTTTATTGTTTTCCTTACCAGTAACAGAATTTATTTATAATACTGGCTAGGAGGATGTCTAAAATGAGGCTAACATCCTACATTACAGTCTTTGTTGCCCATTCTGACCATTTTGTTCTCGTCTCTAGCCATGTCGTCTAACAACTCCTCCGACAAAAGATATAGCTTGTGCATGGTTACGGGAGTTCATCAGCACTTTGGAGCTAATGCGGTCAAGATCGTTGATGTGCTGAAAAGAATAGTTTGAGTAGTCCAGAGTGAAAAGATGGGATAAAGGGTTTTCAAAGTGAAACAGGCCGAAAGTGTAATTCTATATGTGAGGTGTTGCCGTATTATCATGTCATAATGCAACGTTGTGCTTGTGTGTTTGGGATCCTATTAAATCTGTATATGTATCCAGGATGAGGAAGACTTGTAAATCTGCAGTCCTCAGTGTAGTCCTGTATGACTGCAGAATCTTTAGGTGCAATAAGACTGTTACTACAATCTTTTGAGTGACATTCTGTAGAGTGGAACATTTCCTTTTCGCCAATGACAGATATATAATTTGTGCCTAACGGATATCGACTCATCAAGAAGCCATTTCCTTTTAGTGCCAATACACTTATACACGTCATGGGGTTCAAATAGTTAATCTTCCCAATTCGCAGCATAGAACGTTCAGAGAACCCAAACTTTCTGACAAAAGAAAAACGACCTTCAGATTAGCAAAGCTTTCTGAACAAAAGAGGACTCTCTTCCGGAGGGAAATTAGCTGTTAAATAGGCTACTGGGTTCTTGTACACCGATCACTGATCAGGACACATCTCCATTTCTGCGCTTTGTGGAACATCCTCGCGGTGAATATCTTCATCGCTCATGCCATCATTGTCAGAATCTGTCTGCATCTCGTTTAACAGAAACAAACATTCAGCAATGCGATATGGTTAACACTTAACACTGGCGCGGAAGACATGTTTACCGGCAAAGCTTTGGTCCGGCCAGCGCTCCAGCCCAGCAGCCGGCCGACGGCGTCCGCGAACGCCCGGTGCGCCATCCTCCTCCCGGCCCGGGCGACCGATCCGGCGTGCTGCACGAGCGCAGCGCAGCCGGAGAATCTCTTGCCCGCCCTGGCGCCGGTCCCCTCGCACACGAGGCATAGGAACCGGCCCGTCTCCCGCTCCGCCTCGTAGAACCCCCTCAGGCCCGCGTCATTCTCCAGTAGCTCCTGGAAGAACCGGGCCACATTGCCTTCCTCCTCTTCCTCATCTTCGTCGTCGCCGTCGTCGTGGTCGACGTGCTCACCGAAGAAGGCGCGGCAAGCCTCCACGGCGGCGGCCTGCGGGGACACGGCCGCCGGCACCGGCGGCTCCCGAGGGGGTTCCGCCGCGGGCGGGCCCCAGCCACAGCCCCAGGCCGCGGAGGGCTCGGGTTCCGGGGGCGTGTCGCACACCCACGGCGTGTCGGGTAGCGCGCCGCGGGATGGGGAGGCCGCAGCGGCGGCGGGGCGGGGCGGGGCGCCGAGGGGCTCCCACCGCTCGAGCTCGAGGGCGAGGCGCTCCTGCCGCTTTCGCTCCTTGCGCTTGCGGCGCTCCTCGCGCTTGAAGGCCGTCGACTTGCCCGGCCGGAGGAGTGGCTGGCGGCGGCTAGGGTTTGGAGCGAGGGAGGCGTCGACGCGGTGGGGCTCGGGCTCCATGGCCGTCGCGCCGCGATGCCGCCTGCCGCCTGCGGCTGCGGGTGTCGCGGGCTCGCGGCTTACGCCTTATGGGCCAAGTGGACAACCTGGGCCTCGGCCTTTTTCCCATGGGGGACCAAATCCAAATCGAGCGAAGCGTGGAGAGCGTGGTCGAGTCCGTGACAGTGTCACTGCTTCGATGCTGTGGAGCTATCAGATGTTCTGTTCTTGAAACGTGACGGAACGGATGTGTCAACTTCTGCGTATGCACGCCCTGTCACGTCATTTAGGATACCCATTTTGCTTGGCTATGCAACAACTAAACGTTGGGCACATGAGCTCACCTAATAAAGAAACTTTACTCGAAACTATATAGATTGAACATCGAAAAAAGAAAGGCACGACCGTGCAACAAAAGAACAACGGGTAATAATATGGCAGCACTGAGTTCCAATGGTGCAATGTGTAGAGAAGGCTAGCAACAGCAGAAAATCAACATCATTGCGTCCTTGACAACATGAATTTAGGTAAATCTCGCCATAGATCATTGGATGGGCGTTGATACATTCACCATTTCAAACACTTGCATTATCATCTATTGTTGGTTACATTGAAAATGACTTGTAATTGTATTTTTTTTATTTCTTTTTATGTTTGAACTCGACAAGATTCACACATACTGCTCCATTGTGTCTCATAATTCATTATTTTTTTAGTCCCTCGTCCATTAATATTATACCGATGCCATCCCTTGTTGAACTTACACCACCAACTACGATTTTCGGTCAATTGCGTTCTCTCTAATTATAGATGGAGGAGATGTTCACGTTGCTTTTCTCTTTTAAAAAAAGAAAGTTCAAAGTTAAAGAAAAATGTCACATAATAGGCTATTTCATATGTTATTATGCCAGATTTGCCAGTATACCATTTCA
Organism: Oryza meridionalis; assembly: GCA_000338895.3. Lineage (NCBI taxonomy): Eukaryota > Viridiplantae > Streptophyta > Magnoliopsida > Poales > Poaceae > Oryza > Oryza meridionalis. Next base: position 31,852,627 of record CM002524.2, on the reverse strand, counting down.
TCATTAGGCATTCATATGTTGCACTATATCATTTCTAGCAAACATGTTTCAATGCACAAGCCTTACCATTGAAAATTCTAACCCTATTTTCTATATCCTGTTCGATTTTTATTTGAAAAATAGCTTGGTTCCTTTAATATTTTCTCATAATTAACCTGTTTGTTTGACTACTTCCCAAAACGTTTTTTTTGCAGCTGGCGGAGCAAGAAATTATCAAAGCCTAAGGCTGAATAGGGCTCAACTAATGGAGTATTAATTTTCTTGAAAAATTACATGGTGAATTAAGATAATTTAAGCATGATCACAGAGGCAAACTAGGGCTGCCTCTGCCCCTGGCGGCAACTACTCATTTCTGCTCACTCTCTTCTGCTTCAACTTCCTTCGTCCCAAAAAATCAGAGATAGTTTGGGGGCAATATCAGAGATTCAGAACTGTTCGAACTGAACTTAACTTTATATCTGTTGATGAAAGAAAAAAGAAGCATGCAGGGACATTGAAATTCAAATTATTTTGATGATTTTACCTACTCCTACTTGTCTGGACATGTAAACTGAAGTTCAGAATAGTTCACTTAATCCACTTAATTTGTAGGCTTGCTAATGGAGCATGATCTTCCCGAACTGCCAAAGGCCATCTCACTTGGCAATATCTCCTAAAAGGCCAGTTGTACAGGATTGTTAAATGGATAATAAGAGTATCGCAAATGGCAAAACATGATGTGCCATTATTAGCGAGTAGAACACGTTGCATCCGTCTACGGTGCAGTCAGGATGAAGTGCAGAAAATATCTATCACTAACTAAAATAGCACTAGTAGTGTCCTAAGGTGAACCGCACATATTCAGAGCAGTAGATGACTACCATCTAATATTGTGCTCAGTGCCATGGCTACTTTAATCCCTGAAATCAGATACACAAGTATGCACCCTGTCAGGACCAAACGAGAGTGACGATGATTAGCACTTAAATCACTTTGGTGAACAGGTGTGCATTCCACCTGTAGTTCCCCCTTTTCAACAAGAGGGCATCTTGGTCCAGATCATGTGTCAAGCATCGAAGGTCAAGGAGTTTCCGGTCAAGCATCTAGGTTGCTTCGTTCATCCGAGGGTACCACTTACTACAACACCTCGAAAGCTTGACAGGTTTTCAAGCTTCCTGCTAAATGCTAATGATAAGTAGTATGATCCATGCGAAAGAGTCACAAGCAACGTGGCAAATGGAATAGCCGGCATTCCGGCAACAATGTACCAAATAAAACTGCTGTCTATCATGGCATGGCAATCTGTACAGGAACCAGACAAGACAAATGAGAGTATTATTGGAATCACATGAGAAAAAGCTCAGGGAGGATATACATTTGAGCTGACAAATATCAGGCATGGAAGCCTGACTTCTTGTGCCATTTTATTCTATGATACATGCAATTACATTTGATGATCAACTCAACCTTTTATGGACTAAAGAGTACTACATGATGTATGGACTGTAAGGAAGCAAACAGAAGCTATGCTGTATAGATATGTGATTTACAACAGATTTAAGCCAACGCCAACTTACCTTGAGTTCACAGAGTACGCAAATATGGCATGCACAACGACAATTACCTATGTACTGGTATACAAAAAAGCTGCTAATAGCCAAGATTGCGACAGCAAACTGAGGGGGCAATCCAGGGAAAATTTGGGCGCTGGCAGATACATGGCCGTGTTGTCCTTCAAGGCATTATGAACAGATATTGGTCTTGAGGGAAGACATCATATCTCAGCATCCAATGAATTAGGCCTTTCTACCACCTAAAACAAGCAGCCAAAATGAATGTTCAGCAATGGCTCTGTGACAATTGGAAATATAAGCAAAACAGAAGAAAATTAAGTATTACATCTGCAAATCTTATCTGTCGTGGCCTAGGAGGTTTAACATTATTCTCCTTTGGCTGAATTGAGGCCCAGGGAGTTTGTTTCTTCGACTGCAATTGAATTCCAAGAAAAGATGGCACTGGTGGTTTGCTTGTTACAGATGGTAAAGTGCGAGAAAGCCAAGATTCTGAAGGTGATCTTGGGACTGGTAATGGGAGTAGAGATTGCAAAGGCATATCCCATTTGGAAACACTACTATCTTCCAGATGACCAGAAGTTTTCCCATCATCCAAATTCACTGATCTTAACTTTTCAGAAGGTGCTAACAACGTGCGTTCTGTAGCTTCAGAGACCCTTTCTGTCAATGGATCATTATCTTCACCTTTCCCAATAGGGTTTTTCCCGACAATCTGTTCTCCAAGCTGAGAGCCACACCCACCAGCATCCAGTGATGCCCTTGAATCCAGTAACAGAACCGAGTGACTAGTTTCTGAGTCAATATCTCCACAGTGATCCATTGATTCTACATGCACTGGTCTATCCAGCCCTGAGCTAATGGAGCTTGACCCCTTTAAACTACTGCGGTCTGATCCAAGCAATGAACCACGATCATGGTCTCTTCCAAGTGAGCTGGAACCATTACTACTACTCATTTTATCTTCTTTTACCCCTGTTCCAAAAGACTCATCTGCCTTACTCGATGATGACAGGACAGCATCCCTGTAATAGGGAGACATACCACCACCTGCGGAATGATGGAATGGTGAAGACCCATTGCCCGTCTGCGAGTCACTCCAGAACGTCAGCTGGTTTGATTCACTTGTCAGCTTGCTCCTCCCATCCTCTCCTGGACGAACATACTTCTGCTCTAATTTGTGCTTGTATACATCCTCCCAGGACTGCTGCAACACAACATACAGTGAGATGTTACTCATCCCTAGCACTAATAACAAGTAGCATAAATTCTGAACTCATGAAATGGACTGTGTAACATGTATCTGCATCAGTACCCCGTTGGAAGCACACCCAAGATGCTTGTTTTGTGAGCTCCGGGCAAGCGGACTCGGCGCCCCTCGCCCCCTGCCTTTGGATGCGAACCCCCGGACTCTCCCATTCCCCCGCGGCTTGCCACGCTTCATCGCAGGCATTGGATTCAGAAGTAACAATGAACTCTTCACACAGAGACTAGGGAGCAAGCCACATCCCTTGGAGGCAAAACCCCGGGTGCTATGCACATCATAGTCATCGTCGTCGTCTTCATCTTCCTGCTCCTCACGTCTGGGATAGCTGCAAGACAAATAATTGGGAGGCAAATGCTGGTAGGGGAGCTGGACGGGCGTCCTCCTCCCGGGATCATCGCCACTGCTTCCACTCGCGTTAGACCCAGCTGCACGCGCAAGCTCGCGGCCAGAATTGCTCGTGGCGCTGGCTGCCCCGGCCTTCCGGAAGGTGTACTGCGGGGAGCCTATGGCCACCGCCTGCGCAGCCGGGAGGAATCTATCCATCATGATGCCGCGTGCGCCTGCCTCGGCGCCGGCGCCGGCACGGGAGGTGGGCTCTGGCATGCCGCTGAGGCCGCTGACGCTGCAGTTCACGGTGAAGGACTCCGTCCTGGAGAGCGTGTCGAGCGCGTCCGAGAACCTCTCCTCGTCGTCGTCGTCGTCGTCATCTCCCTTCCGCAGTACCGCCGCCACGGACACCACCTGCTTCTCCGTCATTTCCTTCTTCGCCGGTAGCACCGCCGCCGCCGCCGCCACCTGCGCCCTCTTCTCATCACGCGCCGGCGCCGGCGCGCCAGTCCGGGAACCGGCGGGGGACGCGTCCACGCCATGGAGCGCCCCCACATAGCGCTTCCCGAGGGCGTCGTGGTAGGGGCTCCCGTCGATCTCATCCTCCACGCCGTGCTCCAGCGGCCGAGGATGGGACGCGGTCGTGGGCGACGGCGGCGCGCGGCGGGTGCGGACGCTCTTTGGCTGCCCGGGCCGCTGCTCCCAGACAAAGGGCACCGCGCCGGGGTGGCGGACGGGGCCGGAGTTGAGGTTGGCCTTGTAGTAGGGCAGCGCGTCGGCGTGGCGCACCGACCGGAGCGGCGCCCCCAGGTCGATCTGCTTGCCCCCCTCGGCCATCAGACGATCCGCTCGCATCGCTCACAAACTACACAACGAAGAGGAGGCGAAGCAGGGTGGACGGATTCGTCCGATTGCTTCGGCCGCCGCGGACGAGAGAAAGGATCTGCGGCACGGCGTGTGGATGGCGGCGGGCGAACACTAGAAAAGGAGAACGCACTGCGGTTTCGGTGCGGTGCGGTGCGAGCTTACTTGCTCTACTCGCGGCGGTCGTGGGGCAAGCAGATCAGCCGCCAGCGAAGCCGCCTCCTCCACTCCACTATAGCGAGTGCGAGTGCGAGCGCGAGTGCGGAGTGACTCGGCGCGGCGCGGTGCGGGGGTGTGGCGGTGCTCGCGCGTGACCGCGTGAGTGTGCGATGTTATTGCTACGCGTGCGACGAGGGACGGTGACCTGGGGGCGCGGGCGGGCGGGTGACGACTAAAAATTGTAGACTTTCTGCGCGATCTGCCTAAAAAGTTGATGCGAGCATGGCAGGAGGCAGCTACGAGTATTTTTCTACTACTACCATCACTGTGGCTGCCGGAACATGCACGGGGACGGGGGCCAGGGCTGAGCTGCCTCGGTGCGAAGCCCGTGGCATTACTGCGACGGACATGGACGTGGCCAGATCCGCGTACACGCTTGGCAGAAACTGGCTGCCATCTTGGATGCCTGCGTGTGAATTGGTCAATTGGGTTAGATCTCGCTTTGTTTGGTCAGTTGGAGCAAGGAACTAGATTCGGTTATGATGCTACGTGGTCGGGATCCTGTTGATTATAAGGACCCCGATAATAATTGGTTTGTTGGTTGTGGATTGATTCATGTTTGTAATTAATTTAGCCTTTAAATTTCAAATCAATCTAGCATAGAATGATGACATGTACTGCTAATCCGTCAGGCAAACGCATAGTCGTTCTACTGCTAAAATCATGCCTTGTTTAGTTTCATCAATAAAAAAACGGTGTTTCGTCGCTGATTCAATATTTCATTGAGATGTACTAACATTTAAAAAGTTTCGCAACATGGACAAACCAACTACATTAATTATTAACTTCCAACAACTTAAACATTAAAAAATTATAAAATCAAAACTTACCATGTGCAAGGGAGAAAACATTGATTTTTTTAAGATAATGAAAAGAATCTCAGTCTTACATTAAAGAAGCTACAACCGAAGAAAAAAAAACAGTGATAGGGGTTCATAATGTCAATTACCAGAATTACTCCTTAGCGGTTTTCTCTATTTTCTCAAAATAAAACACTCATATCTGACTAAAAACGATGAAATTTGAATAGGTTTTATAAAAAAAAACTGAAATTCAATTTGTTATTTTTAGTTTAACTGATACCGAGTAGTTTGTCAATTCGAACAGGGTTGAAATCTCAAAATTTGGCGAAAAACGACTGGTTTTTTCTTTTTTTTTCAAGGGAACGACCGGTTTTCGTTGGTTTTATAGTCTCTGCCCTGGATGCACATGGTGATATATTCTATGATAGTGGTGATGAGTTACCGCGTCAGTGCGAGGAAGAAAAAGTATTGATATGAGCAGCTACTCGGCTACTGCACGTAAGATTGTTATTTCAAACCATAGGAGGACAAAACTGCTTGTTCTGTTTGGAATTACTCCCTCTGTTATAAAATAGTTATTACTTTAGAATTTAAATTTTGTTCAAAAATGCTTGTTACTTTGAAGCATTTTTTGTCTCGTCAATTATTTCCAATTTAAATTTTTTTCTCGATCCTGTCTCTAACTACCTTCTCACTCTCATCCAGACACTATTTCATTGGGGCACTATAATCATTTATCGTAAACCTTAAATTTTACAAATAACGTAGAACGGCAATAATTCTAGAACAGATATTGTACTACTTGTCAAAACTCAAGTCGATACGCCGTGTAGGACTGTCCACCGCATCAGGAAAACGGCTGTCATGGCACTGTTTCTAACCTACAACGGCCTAACTATACGCTGGTAGGTACTGCGTCGCAACATTTTTCGTTATCGCCTAGTATGAGTAGATACAATGTCATCTTCGTCATTTTCATCAGCACGTGCAGGTCACTTCAGAGCAAAACCCCTTCCATTGACAGCATGGAGTGAGGACCAAGGGTGACGAGAGCGATGAATTTTGTGGCGATCGATCGACGACACTACTGAACTAGGGCTGGAGAGATTAATAAAGAATCAGAATTTAGAAATGCCCATTAGTCCATTACGTTGTACATCAAGGTGCATGTGGTTCGTTTGAAAAATGAAAATCGCGCTGGACAAGACGAGGCGTTGTGGATCGATCGCTTGCATCGTCGACGACTCCGGCCTAAGCAACCAGATGAAAAGTGGTGCGTTGACCACTAATAACCAGTAGTTGACTAAAAAAATAGAGAAACCATATGCATCTCTCCCTCATCCATCGGTTGCACAGTTGGAGGCTTGCAGCATATTAATACCGAGACTGTCTATATATTTACCGATAAATTATTTTTTTCAAATATAATTATAGTGTAATCTATCTATTATATTATTAAAACAGTTTTAAAAGTAAGCACCACGTTCGCTGTGGAGGCTAGAAATTTCCATATTAATCGGAGAAAAAAAATATTTAAACCATTAGATCATAATAGATTTAGATTATAACGGTTGAGATTGATCGTATATATATAAATCTTATTCAGCCTTTATAAATTATATAAATCATGTTAGGACTCCTATTCAGAGTCGGATTCCCAGCCGGACAAAGTAGAAAGGTTCTTTTGAGCTCCTGGCCTATCAACCGGACACGTTCTTGGTTTTCTTTGAACATATAATTAGTAGTCATCGATGCCAGATAATTATACTCCTTAATTACAACAAGTTCTTAATGACTAGCACATGCTAATTTTAAAAATATACTTGCAAGTTATATGAGTTCTCTTTTGCTTTCAAGTTTCTAAACTTAAATACTACCAAGCACCTTTTAGATATTCAAACAAATAAGAACTAAGATGTACACGTCAAATTAAATTTCTACAGACATCCTCCCTACATTTTTATATGAGCATCGTTGCAAAGTACATTATTAAGATAATTTTAAAATGAGACATCGCGTTTGCCCTAGAGGTCTAAATTTTCACGAAAATCAGAGAGAAATAAAAAGTCTACACCATTAGATCATAATAGATCTAGACTATAAGAGTTGAGATTTAATCGAAATAGGTGTAAAAGCTTGACCATGTTTTCATGAAAGAGCGCGAAAATAGCATTTGACATGTGCTCAATAGCCTCTGAAATCAAAATCAGATTAGCAAACTTAATTTGCTGACACGAGACAATCACGTCCTATCCGCATAGCTAAATTAGAAATTGTATATACGCACAAATGACACGTCCTGTACAAAATCATGTGCAGGAAGGCAAACCAGCTGGGCAGCCAAACTACTTCAACCATATTCAAGTTTTGCACGAAGCCACTGACAGTTTGGCAGGACTTTTAGAAAGTAAAAAAGAATACAAATAATAATTATGATCGATTTTTAAAATGTCAATGACAATAAATAGATGAGGCTGCGGACGGATCAAAGAGGAGTACATTGACGACGTTTGACTAGACTTCTAAAAATTATGAAAACGAAACTCAACGAGACAATGAACTCTAAGAACCACAAGGTCTAATTTTTAAAGTTCTAAAAGAGAATGAATAGAAATATTGGTAGATCGAAAAATCAAATGAAGGGTGACGAAGGAGTAAGGGTAGCAACTGAAAAATATAAAATTAGAAACACAAGAATGATATTTTTAAATAAAATCAGAGCACTATACGAGATTAACTAAAGTTCTAAATAAAAAATAAACTAAATCCTAAAATTAGAAAAAGAAAAAATAAGAGTTAAACTAGAATACATTTTATAAATAAATAAAATTCATAATAAAAATAAACACTATTGAAAAATATAATCCCAATAACGATTAAGAGGAGGGACGACGGGCACGCTGTTAAGCAGCACGGTTATGGTGGTTGGCGGGACTTATAGAAAGTAAAAAAAATAAACCTCAATGATAATTATATTCGATTTTTAAAATCTCAATGACAAAAAGGATGGGAGGTAGCGGACGGGCCGTAGAGAAGTATAGTGATGAAACCGCTAATAGTTTGGTGGGACTTTCAGAAAGTAAAAAAAAAAGAACACAAACAATAATTATGTTCGATTTTTAAAATCCCAAGGATAATAAAGAGATGAGACAGTAAATGAGCCATAGAGAAGTACATTGGCGATGTTTGATGGGACTTCTAAAAAATTATGAAAACGAAAGTCAACGAGATAATGAACTGTAAAAACTACAAGGTCTAATTTTTAAAATTCTATAGAGAATGAATAGGAGTAGTGGTAGATCGAGCAAACAAATAAAGGGGTAACAAAGAAGTAAGGTGTAGCGACTGAGGTGACTTTTTAAAAACTATAAAATTTGAAATACGGGAATGATAATTTTAGATAAAATTATATGAAGAAAATAGGTAATTTTATATGGGTGCTAGCCGCGCAATTGCGCGGGCCACTCAACTAGTTATATTGTATATTATATTTTTTGTGAACGATATGGTATATGATATGTAATTACAATATAATATACGTGTAACTACGCTATAACGGGATGCAATTTTGAAAAAATCGCGTTAGCACAACGATAATAGCACGCTGCTCGCACGGAGCGAAGTATGTGGGATCTGTCTCTCACACGTGTTAAGGTGGAGTTATTATTCAATCACTCTGTTGAGAACAAGCCCGCAAGATCGTTGCCTCCCGAATCTGCCGCCAAAGCATGAGTCATTGGCCCATTGCACGTTGCATCTGTCGCCTGCGAACGTCAAACAAACAAAATCACGTATCCGGAGGTTAATCCAACGGTTAAAAAAATCGATAAATTTCGAGGAGGAAATTTGTCGACACACATCTATCGAAACCGATCGGCAACACGCGTCACCTGTGTTCATGCCCGGCGGTTCACTCGAGCGGCATTGCAATTATATTGCAGCAAGCTAGGCCGGCAGGAAAAGGGCCAGGCACACCTTGCATGAGTGCCCCGCGGGTCACCGCGGTCTCGCCCATGTGTGACGGTGTGACTGTGTGAGCCGATCGATTCGGCACGTACGTACGCTGTACGCCCGCGCGCACGGGACGGGAGAAGGACCATGAGGAGATCGACCGATCGAGGTAGCGTGCGCTTGAATCAACCGGCAACCATTCGTTCGCTCGTTAAACCTGTCGGGCCACGCGGTCCCGGCCGCCGGGCGCCGGCCACCACCACGCATGCATCCCGTCCCGGCGTCCCGCCCCCGCCCCGTGAGCCCACCCACTGTCCGTTCCACCTCTCGTCGCAGCGCCGGACGCCTCCGTCTTCTGTTCTACTGCCAGGTCTGGGTTCTTCTTCAGCAGTGTCCGGTAGTTTCGGTTGCCCCAACCGTCGGGTACGTACGTCTGTGAGTTGTCATGGGAATGAACAGCTCTGCGCCTAGTCTGCCTAGTGGTGCACCGTACTACTGGTACCACACGGAGAGAGAGAGAGAGAATTTACTCTGCTTTTCTCAAGGAGCACGGACCGGGCGAAACCGATCCGTGCATGCGAAGTGTGAACTCCTCCCCCGAGTTCAAGTCACCCTGTATTTTTATCCTCAAGTCACCGTGTATTTCACCGGGGCGAAACCGATCCGTCGATCCGTGCGTGTGAACTCTCCTCTCTTGAAGTCATCGTGTACGCTACATCACGGTCGTTGTACAAAACGTAGTCTTTCTACAAGGAGTTTGCTCGAGTTTCACGAGAGGGAAAAGAAATTGGTCGACATGCTTCGTTTTTTGCCTTGATTATCAGGTACTGTTCGTGTTCCCTAATCTCGAGGAAGAAAGTTTTATGATACCCCCTGTCTCTTAGGTTCGAAGCAATATGAGGCCCGGCAACTGCTGGGGCTCTAGATCTCTCCAGCCTGTGATCATGCTGCAATTAAAAGGGTCATAGACTCTTCCTTGTCACGAAATAAGTATTTCATTTTTCCTTTTTTTTTTCCTAATTTTTGTTTGCAGACGCCGCATGTGCCAACTTAGCAAATACTACTTCCTCGACCCAATGTAGTCTGTAGTACTGCTTCCTCGACCCAATGTTGTTTAGGCCCCATTTAGTTCCCTAAATTTTTTTTTCCAAAAATATTATATCGAATCTTTGGATACATATATGAAACATTAAATATAGATAAATAAAAAAACTAATTATACAGTTAGGAAGGAAATCGCGAGACGAATCTTTTGAGCCTAATTAGTCCATGATTAGCCATAAGTGCTACAGTAATCCACATGTACTAACGATGGATTAATTAGACTGAAAAGATTCGTCTCACGGTTTCCAGGCGAGTTATGAAATTAGTTTTTTTATTCGTGTCCGAAAAGCCCTTCCGACATCCGATCAAACATCTGATGTGACACCCAAAAATTTTCTTTTCGCGAATTAAACAAGCCCAAATTGTATTAGACAACAAATTCATTACTAAATCACTAACCAATTTTGCGTTGTACAATGTCATTTAAAAGTGACAGGAACATGCCCATTCAGATTTCTTGTACTTGAACCTGCCTATTCGGGTTCAAGTCCCTGACTCGAGACGTGTGTGTTTGATATTCTCTGAGTGAAAAGCGATACAGTGTCGACATAAAGGTGTTTTCACTATCTTAAGACATGCCAATCTATGTCTTATATGAATAGAGCATGAGTGCGTGCGTGCAAGGAAACAGATGACATGATCCATGATGCATTGTTGGCTGTATCAGCCCATATGGAATAAGTCTACTATTCCTCCCTCAATTTATGCCCTGGTTGAATTGGATCCCTCAACTGCAAAATTGGGTATAGCCCATCCTCCAACTCATAAAACCATTGCAAATCAACTCTTCGGATGGTTTAAGAGACGGTTTCGTCCGACGTGGCATCCTTAACCCCTTGACTAGTTGAGGCAGCACATGGGCCACAATGTTAGTGCCTTGTAGTACCCAAAGTCTACTTTAACTCCCCAGCATTCTTCCTTCTCCAGCCGATCTCATATTCGTGCCTATGCACTGTAGTGCCGCCTCTCCTTCCAAATTAGTTGCAGAAATAGATTCCTCTCGATCTCCTATCCTTTCCCTCACCAAGAAAACCCCATCAATATTTGTGTTAAATCCTGCGAATTTGGCTCGTTCTTATCCCAACAAACTCAAGATTAAGCCTAGCTTCCTATCGTCAAATCCCATTTCTAGCCTGGTCTCCCTCTCCTCCACCTATATATAGCTTGCCCAAGTCCCTCTTCCAATTCCAACAACCCTAGTCCAAGTTCTTCCCATGCCCTAGCTGCCTTCCTGCGCTTGCTCTCTCTTCACCGAAGGCCACCGCTCCAGTCGAGCCGCGTCGCCACGTCCGTCGTTGTCTAAGGTGGCTATCGCCACTGTCGGGTTCGCAAGACGAAGGAGAAGCTTGGCTGCACCTTCGCTTCACTTGGACATCGCCGAAGCACCGCCGTCGACATCAACCCGAGGGCGCTGCCTTTTCAAGCTTGTTGTCGGCCAGACGGCCGCTCTTGTCGCCGCTCGTCGTCGTAATTGCGTCGATAAGGATCGTCGTATTCCCCTCTTCTCACATGTGCCCTCGATTTTCTCCACCGCACCTTTGTTCACTGTCGCGCCATGGCCACCGCCGCGCACCACCACCGCCTCTACAAGGCATTGACATATGGGGTCCACGTGCTGACTTAGCAAGTCAACGGGGTCACATGCCACGTCGGACGTAATCATCCCCCAAACCGTCCGACGAGTTGATTTGCAATGGTTTTATGAGTTGGAGGATGGGTTATACACGGTTTTGTGGTTGAGGGACACGACTTAAACAAGGGCATGAGTGAAGGAAGTAAAATTAGACTTATTCCATTCCATAGAGCTAAATACACCGATGTCTGTCGGCCTCAAGCCCACAGCGAGTAATACCTACTGCCACGCCTTTCATTTTCAGCCCAGAATCTGGGTCACGAATCTAGTTTGGCCCTGATACTTCAACTCGACTGAAAATCCCCTGCTCTTTTGTTCTCTATCGTCCAACCTCGCAATCATCGTTCTGGTCCCAGCCCAAACTGATTGCCAAATATCCTCTGCACTCTGCAGAAAGACAACAAGCATACCCTGATACCAGCTGGTGCTTTCACCTCGTGCTATTTAATTAGGAGAAGAGTTAGCTATATCGCTGTACTGTAGGAGACAGAGAGGAACCCATTTGGAATTTCCCTATTTAGCTACACAGGATAGGTTAGGGGAAATACACGATTGGACATGAAGATTCTCGTCAGAAATAAGCAATATATTTAACATCAGGTGCCACACGATCATATGCTTAATTTCTTTCTCACTGTTACTAAACCAGTACTTATCGACGCATTATCCTGTGGGCTCGCAAGTGACTGGAGAAGAATCCAAGAATACAAACAAACGTCGTGCTGAAAACACATGAATAGTTGACACTTCACTATTTCAGGCACATAATCCCCAATATCCTGATTCTTGTGGAGTACTGACTAAGCAAGAAAGGGTATTATCGTTCTTGATTGAACAACTGAACATGGCTGATTGAAATAAAACCTTCAGTTTTAGCATCCATGCCAACACTACATGCACATCTTCTTTGGTTGAGCATCTGAACATCCTAGCTAGGATGCTGGAAACAGCAACAGATTTTCTCAACTGGGATGGCTCAAGTAGCTTGCTACATGAATTCAGAATTCTATCCTGACAAACAGTGAAAAGATGACATGATCTCACATGAGAGGCTGCACTATTGCTGGTGACGGAATAAATAAAGCTGATCTCCAGGTATAGGCAGACAACAGGGACAACCCAACAACGAGACGGTAGCAAAGATCTAACCTGTAGATCGAGCATGAAGATACAATGCACAGTGTATCTTTAGATGGAGACCGATGTGTTGGTCTTCTAGTAAAGGACTAAAAGGTGGGTACATGACTCACTGAAGAAATGATCTTCAGGAGCTAGCTCTTTGACGTGAAAGCAATTCTGTAAAGCTCAACCCAAGCTTTACAAAGGCACGGATATATTCCTACCCCCGGTGGAAATTATTCGAACGAACTGTTCGTCATCGCTAGTGGCGCACTCACCAGCTTAGTCGTACACGCACACATACTATGGTCCTATGCACATTGCAGTCAGGCAGAGGTCTCTGCAAACAACCAATTCACCAATCCGTGCAACCCCTGACAAACGACCACATAATTCAGCAAAGCATATATGCATGTCATGACCTGGCATGATGACAATCGTACAGCAACATCTAACAAATCTGCACTTAGCAGCAGCGATCGATTGGTGCAGTTATTGTCCGGCCCACAAGCATTCTATCCTCAGTATGCATCAACATTGGGCGGTTCTTCCTGCTCCTGCATCTCCATATATAGCTGCACGCCTGCATGCACAGTCTGTACCAGACGATGGCTACAGGGCCCATCGGAATAACCGGAAAGCCAAAACTCGCGCTGCTGATTGTGCCCGGGACACGTAGATTCTCCATCGATCAAACTCCTACGCGCCCGGGTAGCCACACGCATGCAGCGAACCGCGGGCGCACTGCACGTACTACGCGCTCCCCACCACCACGATCGATGTAATCCTCTCATCTCATCAGGGCGGAATAATTCACAGCCTTTAGCTACAGATCACGGAGAAAGCCGACCACCCTATCTAAATCTGGATACCGAAAGATAAGAGAAAAAAAGATGAGAACTCGAGTTCCATCGATCGCTCTCGGCAAAAAGCGGCAGCTCAGGCAGCAGCGGCGAGGTGAGGCGTGTGAGAGAGTAAATACTCTCCGGTCCCCGGCCATCATCCTCAAAAGGAGATCGATATGCAGCTAGTGCGCTGGATCATCGATCGTCGTAGGCCATGCACACCACCGGCGATACAAATATTCCGATCGATCGGTGAATTGAACGTACTGTGATCGATGAGAATTAAAGCTAGGCACTCCCTTCGATTGCGTCGCGTTGGTGTGGCGTGTCCGGCCGGGCCAGTAGTAGTAGCGTTTGGCTGTGACATGGGAGCACTAGCTAAGCTCGCGGGCAGGTAGGTGCGTGCATGGCCGCTGTAAAGATTGGCCATTGTTTAGGCATTGACTTTTGCCGGGGCAACCCGTCGCCGCCGATCCAGCCCCATGATCAACCGCACTAACGGTCTCTCTCTCTCTCTCTCTAGATCTCTCGCTCTGTGTGTAGGCCTACTTTTGCATCTCTGCAGGTATTTGAGCCGGTTAAAATTGGGCTCAGGATAAGATCAGAGGTGTGCATAGCCAGCCAGAGATCGATCATGAGTGTTCTGACCCTGACCGACCCGGTTGGTGCATGTGGAATCCATAATTGGCGCGTCATGAGCGGATCAGCGGTCAGGAACAAGCTAGCAGCCCATGGGAATATGGGATGCATGTCTCGCTTGGCCATGCATGCGTCGCAAGCCTTGGACGTATAGTACATTAGTACGTACACACGCTCGCACGCGGCATCGTTCATGCGTTAATTTATGGCGATCTCCAGCCTTTTGGTGAAAGCGATGGCGCGCGCGTCGATCCGGGGAGTAATCATCGGATGGAGCGCGAAATCGTTTTGGTGTTTTGCCATAGCAGCAGTGGAATTTCCAGCAGCAGTAGTAGTATGCGCGTTGGATTCCTGTAGGGCTGGGAATTTTAATTGGCTCGAATCGTTGGCTGCTGCTGCTGCCGTCGGCTCTGATTAGTCGCAACCTGACGGTGCCGCTACTGTGTCACGGACGTGACAATTTCGGATCGTCAATCACGTCGGCGCCGGTGTAATCTCGCAGGCACGCGTAGCAGGTTTTGCATCACATATATTCATATGGTTCCCATTAGCTGAACCACTAACGATGAAGCTTGTCCTCCTTGACCACTCTCTCTTTCGCTAACCTATTTTTGAGTTTTTTTTTTCAAAGAGCACCTATTTTTAGATTTGGATTGCTATATCATCGAAGAGTTTTTATTCCAAAAGGAGTGAATGTATTTCCATCTTTAGTCGATGTCAGGAAAAGAAGCATATCCAGGATGGAAGATTTAGAAGCTTTTAATTCGTTTTCGCCGAAAAGCTTTACAAGAGACGTGCGTTTCGCCAGTTGCCACACGCTCAAAGTTTCAGGTTCAGGTAAATTCAAGTGGGGTTTCCATGGCCAGATATTTTTTATCCATGGGGCCGAGAAGAGCACTCGGTGTCCTGTTGCATATTCCGGTAGCACATCAACCGACTGGGCTAGTTCGAGATGACGAGAGGACAGCTTATCGTAGCCAAAGCAAAGCTGACCGATGGGTCGAATGCAACCAATCTGTCAGTATAGAAGTTGGGGCCTGTGACCACAGACACCTAACTGACTGATTGAGCTAACTGCAAACGCTCGGTCCCCTTCTCAAGGCAGACGTCGCACTGTAACGCCTGACTCCAACACAGTACTGTTCTCTTGATCTTGATGGGTGCATTCTTTAATTACTGTCCCAGTTATGCTAAATACATCCGTGTTATTGTCACACTAATCCCTGTCAAGTACTCCTACTGTTTTTCTAATAATGGATTAAATAAAACCTGGCATTTACATCCCGAATGATGTACACAGCCACACTCCTACTGGTTAGCTTGGTTTAAGCAGAGAAATCCTCTGTTTCCATTGTTTGAGTTGAGCACATTAGGATCGATGGCTTTAGCTATCGTGGATGATCCAAGGATCCACAAATGGCCAAAGCGATTCGACATGGACAACACGAATGGATGACACATTATATGGCCTGAAGCGTAGGGGCCGACCTCCAAAATAATAGAGCCTTGTTTGCATCTGCTTTCAGAAAATTAAAGAAAAGCGAGGAAACTGATCAGCATATAGACAACTTGCAAAAAAAGAAAAGAAGAAAAATCATATGTACTGTCAAGCGAAGAAACCTGGCTGCCTTGTCAGCTTGCATGCATGAACAGTCCAGTCTGCAGCTTGCATCCGCTTATTAGCGTGTGTGTGCCCGGTCATACATCGTCTACGCGAGGACACGGTCGAGAGCTAACCAAGAGCAACTCTGCTAGTGTGCCTCTGCTTTTAGCCTTTTACCACTACTGAAATTTTCAGTTTCCAGAGGAAAGGCGGAGAGAGAGAGGGGCTCCCTCACTTTTTTTTTAGAGAATGGTATTTTTTACCCGGTCTCTATATCCAACCGAATATTATAACCACTAAGTTCCATGCCCTCTCTATAAATCCCTATCACAAGATGAACATACGCGTAGACGCCACGGTGGGGATCAGCGAGGAATTGCGATTCGCCACGGCAGATCCCGAGGATGGCAGGAAAGGCGAATCATGCATGCACGCGAAAGGAATCGATCCACACACACTGATCAGTTCGGATCCTGTCATTTCAGCTTTGTCTCGAGACGGCTAGCTGGAGTAGGAGTACTCCTAGCTAGCTAAGGCGAACTGCGTCAATGATCGATCGCGGATCAAGATCAACGGGCGGTCCGTGCAATATGGCATGATGAATGACCGGTTGCATGCATGATTGGCCGACGTTTACAACGTGCAGTTTTTAGCGGTACGATCGATCCTCCACGTACTCCTGCTTTTGTCTTCGATCGATCGCGGCTCGCGTTTTGGTCTCCGTGTTCACCGCGATTCGACCTATATGTGTGTTTTTGTTGACCACAATTAGTCGTCCCACGTGTAATCACGATCTTTGGCGATCTTGACCGTATTTAGCCGCAACTGTTAACTGTACCACCGGCGCAACAGCGCGCCTTAGCTAGCTAGGGGCTTATGCCACGAAGGATATATACCTTTTGTATCGAGGTGTTTTAGGTGTATGCGAGGTACGCAGATCTATTAAAAGGTGGAGCAATATGAACTGTTGATCAAAAGAAGATAAGGTATGAAATGAAATTATTGTAACCGATAGTATTGGAGTACTTAACTAATAAATTAGAGGTAATTTTGTTTTATGTGGATACCTTTCTTGGTTGAATCGGTACATTTCCCATCTATTCAGTAATCTGATCATGGCTATAGAAAAATATCAAGATCTACTTTTTTTCTCCCTGTTCAATTTTTTTAGTGTTTAAACTATTGCACTAGAAATAGATAAAGGGAGAAGAGCCACCATGGTCGAGTGATTGAAGTGGAGACAAAAGATAGAGTTGACGCCTATAGGCTCAAATGCGTGGGTAGGATCTCACCTGCCTATTTACATGATTGATTGTTTATTTACTTAGTTTGTGAATATCTCAGATTGAATATTTTAACCAACCGCAAAGTTCATGAAGCACACAATAATTTGGTGATACTTTAATCGATCATGTTCTTAGAAACAATATGTAAATCACAAAAAAAATACAAATAGCATAGTGGAGAATTAGAGCATCCGATGGTAATGACTACCGATGCGGTATCAATGTACCTCCAGCTAATATTATGACAATTATACCATTTTTCATCTCTAAAGAAAATTATCGTTTTACCCTTCCTACCTAAGTATTTATAGCAATACTTAAATACCCTTTAATTGTGGAGTGTCGGATCTGTACTATTTTTTGAATGTAAACAACGTAAAACTTCTCGTTTGTATCTTTAGCTGTTTAGGACTCGGGAGGAGTTGACATATTCGTTTTGTCTTGCGTGCGGAGGGGAGAGGTTTCTAAAAGAAACACAGCCCTGTGTAGATGTTTGAGAGAAACCGTACATAACTAGTTGGGTGGCCCGCGCAATTACGCGGCTAGCACCGATATAAAATTATCTATTTTTTAATATAGTTTTACTTAGAATTTTGTTAAATAGATATCTCGTTGTCTTAAAACTTTGAAAAACCAAACCTTATCATCCCTGTGTTTCTAATTTTATATTTTCTAAAAGTTATGTCAGTTGCTACTCCTAAATATTTTGTCACCCCTCATTTATTTGCTTCCTCGATCTACCACTACTTCTATTTGTTCTCACTAAAACCTCTAAAATTTAGACCTTATAGTTTTTAGAGTTTATTGTCTCGTTTGGGTTTTATTTTTATAATTTTCAGAAGTCTCGTCAAATGCTGCCACCATACTCCTCTACGATCAATCCACTGCCTCTTCTCTTTATTTTTATTGGGATTTTAAAAATCAAACGTAATTACCATTTAGGTTCTTTTTTTACTCTCTAAAAGTTCCACCAAACTGTCAGTGACTTTACCACTGTACTCATGTACAGCTCACCCGCTGCCCCCTCTTAATTGTCTTTGAGATTTTAAAATTCGAACATGATTATTATTGGGTTTTTTTTTTACTTTTTAAGAAGTCCCGCCAACCGTTGTGACCATGCTGCTTAATGACTCGTTCATCGTCCCTCCTTTTAATCATTATTGGGATTCTATTTGGGGTTTTGTTTATAGTTTTTAGATATTCCATCAACCGCCATCACTCTAATCCTTTACATACATGTTGCTTCTCCTATATTTGTTGTCATTTGTCATCTTTTTATAATTTTTAGAAGTCATGTCAAACCCTGTCACCATACTTCTCTTCGGCCTGTCCACTGCCTCTTCTCTTTATTGTCATTAGGATTTTCAAAATTGAACATAATTATTATTTTGGTTCATATTTTACTTTCTATAAGTCCCGCCAACCGTCATGACCGGGCTGCTTAACGGCCCATCCGTCGTCCCTCCTTTTAATCGTCATTGGGATTCTATTTGAGGTTTTGTTAATAGTTTTTAGATGTCCTATCAACCGCCACCATTCTACTTCTTTATAAACCTGTTGCTTCTCCCCCCTCTTTATTGTTATTTGTCATCATTTGTGTTCTAGATGGAGTTTTTTTAGAAGTCCATATTTTTCATTCCGATATTTTTATTTATAAATTATATTTCTACTTGAACTCTTATAATTATTTTTATATTTACAGAATTTATTTTTTTGTTATTCCAAATTTTAGTTAATCTCGTCATATGTTCTAGATGGTCTTTTATTTCAATAGTTTTTACTTTTTATGACGAATTTAAGTTATTTATAAATTTTATTCCTAGTTGAACTATTATTTTTTCTTTTTCTATTTTTGGAATTTATTTTAATTTTTATTTAGAATTTTAGTTAATATCGTATTATGTCTTATATGAATTATTTTTAATGTTTTTTATTTTCAATTTTATAGTTGTTTCATCCTACTCGAACTATCTTTTTTATTTACCCAATTTCAGATTTTATTTTATTTTTATTCCGAATTTTAGTTAATCTCGTATTGGATTTTTATATGGACTCTTTTTTTAATATTCCTTATTTTTAATTCCGAATTCCAGTTATTTCTAGATTGTATTCCTACATGGGCTCTTTTTTTTCCAATTTCAGATTTTATTTTATTTTTATTCCGAATTTTAATTAATCTCGTATTGGATTCTTATATGAACTCTTCTTTCAATATTGCTTATTTGTAATTCCGAATTTCAGCTATTTTTAAATTTTATTTCTACTTGGACTTTTTTTTTCTTTTTCTCCGAATAATGTGGGAATTTCTAGCCCCCACAACGAACGTGGTGCCTTCTTTTCGATAGATAGATAAGAGTCCTAATGATCGATATTACACGAAAATTATATAGCGTTACCAAATACTACTGTTTGTGCACGTAATGTTCTAATAGCAAACGCCGATGAGTTTTCCAACAGGCTACTCAGGAAGATGCATACGCGGATTATAACTTTCAATCGATCCACACCTAATTGCTTTCGGTTTTTGTCGTGGAACTGGCTGCATGGATCTCTATCCCTTTTAATATTTCTTTTCTTGTTAGCTACCAGTATAGATCAATTATATATGTTTATTTTCTGTCATCAATCGTAGCGGTATTATCCATGCTGAATGTGCATGATGTCAAGCAAGTGCCATCCTCCCGGTGTTCGTAGGGACCGAAATGTTCTCCTGGAATTATTAAAGCTCAAACCCCGCAACTGTTTGCAAAAGGACAAACAGGGCCATACTACCAGTTGTTTCCTGATCGACTCCTGAGATGACAAGCTAGTACGAGTAGTAGTTGCTGCTGCTTTGCATTACTGTGGAGTTGACAGCACAACGTGCCTGACAAAACATGTGGAACGTACTTTGGACGATAAAGAGGTGCCATTGATGGGCTACGAGTTAATCCGTCGATCCTCTTTGCAGGACCGATCGATGAAGTTGTCACGTATCCAACCATCCATCGCTATCGTGCAGCACATGGTCACATGGAAGCTATATGGCAGGCATATGTGACACCGTCTATAAGCAGGAGTAGCTAGCAACCTGTAGTAAAATCGATTTGCTGCCGTGCGCCGACCACGTACGCGAGCTTAGAAACACCGGCCACTCGCTCGCCGCGGAGCGATCGACGCGCGTGCACGCGGCCCCAATCGCCGTAGCTGCGCAGGGGCTTTCTTCCCAATCTATGCCGCGTGCCGTAATACCAGTGTCACATCTCAGGTCGGCGCACGTCGCGCCGCGCCGCGATGCGCGAACCGCAGGCCGCGATGGCGGCTAGCGAGCCCCGGCCGCGGGCCGCGGAAGCCACACAGCCACCGCGCACGCGATGCGGCAGAGGCCGGCGAATTGAACTCGCGGCGCCGCCCGCGGCCGGCAAGCTCGAGCTCCGCACATCTAGCGTGCGCGCGGAAATTAACCACGCGGGGCTGGGCCACTGACGCTGTTCGTGACACGTCCGGCCGGCCACTGGCCTCGCTCCACGTGTTGCGACCGACCCATGCCCTCCATGGGTAACCTGGAGCAGATTCAGTGCACTCCGTTTTATCTGTTCGTTTGCTCTGCATTTTGTTTATTTATTTGATTCGCAGAGACCAGTGCAAGTGTCCAACCAGCAGTTGCATGGCTGCACGTCCGTCCCGTCGCGTGGACTGCTCCGATCCTGTGGCTCCCAGCCGGGATGCGAGCGTTGGTGGCGTTGCGTGCGTTGTGCAATGTGCTCCAACGTGCCTGTTCGTGTGCGTTTATTGTGCCTCGCGTGTATATATGGCTTTGAATCATACACCTCATATGGACGGATGCATCCGCTAATGGATGGATCATATGGACGCGAAGGATATAGCGTTCTTCATGCTTCTGTAGTTTAGGCCCATGCTTGCTATAATGTCGTGAATGATTTCTTCATATACCACCTCCCGTTTCATATTAAATATAAGTCGCTCTGTTAAATTTAATTAAATTTACAAAAATATAATAATATTTTTAACACAAAACAAACATAGTATCAAAATATATTCAATGTATATTTAATGAAACTAATGTGTTGTTTTAGTTTATATAATTGGTCAATAAAAAAAGTTTGACTAGGAAAAGAAAATCAAAACGATTAATAATATGAAATGGATAGGTATAGTCATACCAAAATTGTAACAATTGCGATTTTAGAGATGCCCTAGTCAATACCTACACATATGCTTTAGGTCGGCCCTGACAGGCACGCACTGCCTATTTGATTGAATAGATGGAAATAGTAATACTTGGAACAGATTTATGCATCTTGTTGAGTTCAGATTGAAATATACTATCCAAAATGATTGATACATGTTCCTTCAAAAATGGTACATTTAATAGCACGGGAAGATCACTCTTAGCTAAGATTTATACCATCTCATTTACCGTTTTTAGGGATAACGACCGAAGGAGATCATCTGAAATAGGGAAAAAAATTACAAGAAAATCTTTCATCGACAGCTGGCTATTGAGAAAGGATGTACACCAAAAGTGCAAGCTCCAAAGCCGCACGCCAACCGCTCAAATACAAACTATAGAGAGAGGAGCCAAGCACCAAACCGGCCGCTGCTACCTCCTACCGTTAATTGGCTCCATTCTTACCCTTTCCTTGTTCAGTTTCTCCATTCCCTTTGCCGTCATGGCTCAGATGCACATTGCACCACCAACCATTAGCTCAGCAATGTTAAGGTCTGCAATTAAACGTGCTGCAGACCGACTAGCTTGATCCCTCGGTGAACGGGTGAACAGTAAATTTGGATGGTAATAAAATTTACCGATGTTTTTGGATGATATATATTTCAAAACTCCGCATCTTTCGATGTCATGAACCCCAATTTCCCCCGTTTTGGACGTCGGTTCAAACCTTCAGAATCAGATAGACATACTCATGGATGTGAGACACAAGTTCTTGTTTGATGGTATATTTGCCCCCTAATTAAATGCATGCTTGTCCATTAGAGGTCCCTAAATGAGAAACATATTCAACTAGTCCTTAATCATGACAACAGTGACATCACAAGCTAATATGCGCTATCCGGTCCATTCCCCCCAAGACCACATCTACTAATATGCATGCATGGTACCACAGTACCACACACAGATCACCACCTTTCATCAGTTTCTCTCTTTTCCATCCCATCGGTGTGCACTAATCCGAAATTTTACAGACCATCCCCCAGTCCCCCACACATGATGAGGCCATGAAAACTAGTCCCCTAGCTAACCCTAACCAAAGTACAATGGTTGTGGAGTAGCAATGATTTAGGCCAGGGGTTCCACTCAAAGGCCCAATAGGATAGATAAAAGGAAAAGAAGAAAAGATGAATGTATCCACAATTCACACAGTCCCATCTCATTTCTATATATCCCTTGATATTTCAATCTGTTGGAGTGTATAAAGTGAATTGCCCACCTTTCCCTATTAGCTTAGGCTTTCAGGTGTAACTGGCTGGTGCATGCAACTTAATATGGTATCAGAGCCAGAGGTCTCGAGTTCGAATCCTGACTGGCGTGCAATTAAATAAAATAATTGCAGCCCACTCCAATATTCTACGCTTGAGACTTGAGGGGGTCTCGCGTGAGGGGGCGTGAGGGGGAGTGTTGGAGTGTATAAAGTGAATTGCCCACTTTTTCCTATCAGCTTGGGCTTTTAGGTACAACTGGCTGGTGCATGCAACTTAATACAATCTACTACGTAAAGCCAACAAGTTGAGTTCCAGCTGGTGGTAGAAAAATAGAGGAGAGGTCCTGAGGCATAGTAGTACAGTGATCAGCTGCTTGCTTGCTCACACCCGAGCTAGAAAGAAACAAGAACCAATTCTGCATCCCTAAGCTAAGCTTAGCTAGTATCCTAAGGTGACACTATATATATGTGGTATATATCTAGATATATTATATATATACACACAAAAGCGCGAACCATTCCCGCAGCAAAAAGACCCAAGGACAGGTGAGCTCTCTCGCTCGCCCGCTCGCACGTGTAGCGGACAAACTGATCGCTCGGTTGAGTTCTTCTCCTCCTCCTCCTCCTCCTCCTCCTCGTGCGCGCTCTGCAAGCCTGCAACCCCCATGAGCTAGCTAGCTCGGCGAAGCGGCCGGCGGCGAGAGAGGGGAGAGTGCCGGTGGGGGCGGAGGAGCGAGATCGGTCCGTACGTGCTGCCGGCCGGCGAGCCGTCGGGCATGGACACCATACGGTGCTGCATCGCGTGCATCCTGCCGTGCGGCGCGCTGGACGTGGTGCGCATCGTGCACTCCAACGGCCGCGTGGAGGAGATCAGCGGGCCGGTGCTCGCCGGCGAGATCATGAAGGCGTACCCCAAGCACGTCCTCCGGAAGCCGCCGTCCACGTGCCCCGCCGACGGCGGGGGAGGCGGGATCGTCGTCCAGAAGCCCGTCATCCTGCCGCCCAATGCCGAGCTGCAGAAGGGCAAGATCTACTTCCTCATGCCGGTGATGGCCCCACCGGAGAAGGAGAAGGAGAAGGCGAAGGCGGCCCAAGCGCAGGCGCCCGCGGCGGCGAGGAGGCGGCGGAGGAGGAAAGAAACCGCTGATGAGGCAGCCGGCGGCCGCGCTGCCAGCAACGCAGCGGCCGCGCCGCCCACCCGCGTCGGCTCGGAGGGCGAGAAGGAGCGGCTGCTGGCCAACGAGAGGTACCTGACGGAGATCATGAAGGAGAAGGCGTCGACGGCGAGAGACCGGCGGCGCGGGCGCGTCGCCGTGTGGCGGCCTCACCTGGAGAGCATCACCGAGGATGACTTGTAATCAAACGAGGTGTTCGTTTTTTTTTCTTCTTCTTCTCTATTTTTTCCCATTGGGTTCTTGTTTTTTTTTTTTTTACTTAGTTTCTTTTGCCAATTCCTTCTGTTTGCCCTCCGGGTTTTTATTTTTTATTTTTACTTTTGCCACTCTTTCCCCGGCCCGTCTCCTTTATTAGAGCATCATCCTCTTCCCTGCTCCTTTACAGGGTGAAATGATGTCTTTGTGAAGAAAAAGATACAATTTTTGCTATGCCCCTCTATCTTTACAGCACCTATGATCTAGTTATGGGCTCAACTAGTAACTAGTTGCTACAGCAGTTTGCATTGTTCTGTAAATACATATTAAAATCGTGTAAACAATATCTCTCTAGCATCCTTCTAGCAAAGGTGCAATTATATATTTTTTTTCTGAAAGGTATGAGGTGCAAATCACACCAGCAATAGATGGATCTTGATCTTCCCCTCAATTTTCTGCTACTGTACTGCTAGCCCGCTACACATTCCACGCTCACACCAGCAAGCTACTCCTAGCTAGGAGCCCCATCTATTTGCCCTTTCACTATTTTTCTTCTCCAAAAGCGCTATACCACTAAACCAACTGTCACTTTGATATTGGTGCGAACTTGTAAATTCCTCTGGAAATTTTAGTATTCCGTGCTGCGCCCTACATTCCATATTTCACTCTCTCTTTTGTCCTGCAAGATGGCAGAGTGTGAGAAGGAAAGAACGAAAGAAAGAGCAGGCCCCTCGGTGCATATTGTTCTGATCATCATGAGTATGCGAAAGTTCTGAACGCTTAAGCAATCAATGAGTAGGCCAATGATTGCCAGTGAGGCCCCGGGCCATGGCCATGGCCATCCCTCCCTCCACTAGCAGCTGCAGCTTTAAGCCATATGACACATATTGATCACCCAACAACCGTTGCAACTACTGAAGCTAAAGAAGCAGAGCTGCAGGATTAAGGATAAACCCTCCCCCGGTTTTCCCTCTGTTGGAGGCTGGAGCTAGCTGATTATGCCTCTAAATTGATGCGTTAGGAGCTCCGCTAGCTTTTGCTTTAAGATTTCCGTGTAGGTTATGGTTTGTTTGTTGCTGGTTAATTTAGTACTACTGGTAGCTAGTACAGAGGACTATATTACTCTTTCTTTTCTGTTGTTTTCGCTAAAAAAAAGTTGCAAACTAAAGCTTCCTCTTTGTAAGCATTATGGATTTGACATAAAGATGGGTACGTACAATTTGTTCCTTCTCATTCTTTATTTTCTTTCTTTCATTCAATCAAGAGGGAGGAAGACCACTCGCAGCTGCTGCCTTATCTAAGGATGTCTCATTTGTTATTCCTCCCACAAATCAGTGAAGTACACGTGAACAGTAGTGGGACAGATGTTTGTTAAGTTACTACGGCTGGGAGCTTTGGCAACGCTGTAATCTACAAAGAATACGGTTGATCTTCTCCATAAATTTGTTCATGGAATTATTTTTTTTAAAGAGGATGGTCATGGATTAGTTAGAAGGTCGGAGTATATATGTATGTATGGTGCTGATGAATCATCACTGGACACTAGCAGTATAGTATTAGAGTATGGATACCACATGCAAAGATATACTTAATCTATACTGCTCCACTGATCTTGCCTGGGGCTCAAATGGAGTTTTGTTTTTGTTGGGGATGTCCACTACATGATTATCTTTCAACCATCTCCACGCACTCCGTTTGTTTAATCGTTCTTCCCCATGAGAATGCTGCTCGAGATTTTACTAGTTGATTCTTAAGCTAACTTGCTTCCCTAATGGGGCGCATAATTAGTAGTTTAGCCCCTCCAAAAATTCAGCCGTACCACGCCGTCAACTGGGGAGCGCCGCTAGGCCCCCATGTACTCCAATAACCAAATTCTCAGAAATCCTGCATAATCATTGGCCTGGAATTCTCTGAATGATTGTACAGTTAATAAACTCTCGGCACATTCTTCAGCAGCCACAAGGCAACGGAGTACGTACCTAGCTTTAAATTGCTGTAACAGCAAGGGAGGTCCATTTCTTTCTGCCGGTTAAATCCTCGACCAGCTAGCTCTCCCATGATCAGCTCAGGTGTTGAGGTGAACTAGTAGTATTGTATATTGATTTAGTTTATTCTTTCCTAAAACCACTTAGAGCTAGCTGTCATGAAAACTGCTAAACCATCTACCCATGATGAGAGGGGAAGGCAATTGGCACTTCCATAATGACTTCATCTAGGCTTGTGAAGTTGCAACGTCTAAAATTGTAATGGCAACTGGTGTGGTGCAGCAGAGCTTGATGCAGATATAAGAGAACTTTAAGCATATGCCAATGTTTAAATATAAAATAGAGCTGATTGAGTGCATGTGTTCATGTGTCGCCGAGCTCTTTTGGAGTAGGAATTCATAGCTGTTTTTATCTCAACAGTACGTAGTCCATCAGTAGCACCACACCCGTCTCTCGTGGCAGCGACATGTACCGCAACGTGAAGGTGTCGACCTAATTAGTTGGCTTCCAAGTGATGGACCCCTGATCAGGCTAACTAATCAAATGAACTTTAATTAGGGCGCTTGCCAACTTAAAAGCTTGTGCTTATGCATGTGTGGGCAAGTGATTCGTACATGGTTGTGCAGTTTTCTTGCTTTTGTTTTTTGGAGGGATACAAACATGTTGTGTAGTTGTGCCCTTGTGCGTGTAATGTTGAGATAGATAAGAGCGGAAGAGTGTTGGTTCGTGTGGGCCTTGGGTGAAGGACCCAGAGAAAGTATATTTTGTTGATCTAGGCTTTGAGTGGACCAAATGCATCTTTATATATGTGCTATATGTATATGCAAAGCCAATGGCATGGACCACAAGCACCATGATGGCCATTCTTCCATTAAGCACAAGCTCACACAAGTCACTGCTCCTCCTCTCTCACGGCCACCTTTTGATGTCAATTCTCAAATTGGCGCTCATGTGCCTGGATGGCCTTTTGGCAAAAAGCTGGAGGGGCTCAACTGCTTCCAGGTAAAAGTGGCCACCAAATCAATCTCAAATAGCTAGCAGCTAGCTAGCAACTGGATGAGATGAGCCATTGAGCCTTATACCTGCTAGCTTAGCTTGAGCGATATGACATGACATGACACTGCCGCTAATCAGCGTACGTGATCCTCGTTTCTACTACGTTGTTTGTTTTTGTCCTCTATGCAAGTTCGTCTTCTATTTTAAGTATTTATCATGCTTGGTTTCTACGTCAGTTCTTCGATTCACTGGCACACGCCTGAAGTTATGGGGAGTGCTTTTGTAAAGCCCAGTTTAATTTCCGGGCGCACATGCTATGGAACCTAGAACCAAACTACTTGCTACATAAACTCTGATCATTCTTCCCATGTGGAGTCTCTGAACCGAATCGGATCGAGTCAAATTTCAAGCTGAATTATTCTGTGCGATATCAAAGACAGTTTTGGTCTTTGACGACATCAAAGCTGAGTTCCGAGTTCAGAGAAGTCTCGGACGAAACTCGAAAGAGCCAAAGAGGCCACTCTATGCAGCACTGATTCAGAATGAGAACTAGAAACCATTGAGCATTTTCTTATGTCTCAACTTTTTTACAAACTTGCAAAAGCTTTACACACGTCAGTATATTAAGAGGAAAAATATCACATCTGCAACCCGTCTAGATTGTCGCCGAGGGATATATACATGGGGAACAAAGCCGAAAAAATCTATTACATACAACATGAACTCCTATAGAACGGGAAAAGCTAGTAGCAAAAAGTACTAGGAGTAGACGGTAAACAGGACTTCTAACGGGCTAGCATTCGCTTCCATCCACTGCCACCCACCCAATCGATCGATCACTTGCAGCACTTTCGAGAGAACGTCGTCGAAGATACGAGCGCTTCTCTCTAACCAAAGATACCAAGAGACGAGGGCGACGAGAGTATCAAAACCTCGTTTGGGCTGCTTTTCTTATGTATCAACTTGTTATCTTACGTGCAAATCGATCCAATCATCCGCTTCTTGTAGGGACTAATGGACTATGTTGGTGTGAGAAGCAACAGTACGTCTTGCTCTTGCATTTCTCTGCAAGCATCATCGTCGGCCTCTCCAAAGTCGTTTGGTCAGTTATGTGTGGCTTAGTATGCATCCACTATAGCATTGCTGGCGAAAATGGCTATCTTTGTAATAGTTTTGATTGGGCCAGCTGGACAGAAACGCGCTTATATCATCATCGCATCCCAATTCCGTTACCCGTTGGATCTGTTATTTTCAGCGAACTGTGTACCTCGTGGTTTGGTGCCCTCTTGCCTGAACAGATCTTCGTCGCCAATAATCCAGACTTTATAATATCTACCAGAGGAACTCCAACCATCGATCTTTGCTGTTATACGATATCAATATGCCCATGTCGGCATAACACTAAAAGAAAAAAATCAGAGTAGAAAACTAAAAATGACTAAAAAAATCTTCTTTCTGAGACAAAACAGGAAGATCAAATGAGGCCTGCATTTATTATGCAAAATATATCACTAGTCCAGTACCTTTCTAGCCCAAGTCTGCACTCTGCAACGCTTAGCCAGGCCGACCCAACATGGAACCGGACTACTGGAGCAGAGATCCCCTTTCGAGGATGGGAGTAGGGATTCGAGGAAGAAGGAACATGTTCACTTTAGATCCCTCGAATTGTCGCCAAGTCTGAAATTCATCCGAAATATTAGGTATAGCCCATCTTTAACTCATAATATCGCAATATGGTGGTAACTTTTGGTTGACGCGGTGAGTGGGACCTATATGGGCCCCACACGGTGAGTTGGCCACTAACATGTGGGGCCCACATGGGTCCCACTCACCACGTCAGTCAAAACCGACCACTATGCTACCGAAGGATCAAAGTTGACATGTGTCGATGAGTGATACTCATAAACCGAATGATTAGGGTATTGGGGTATGTTGGAACGAGGATCTACGTAGTACGACATCAGGCAAACAGAAGACAAGGATTATACTGGTTCAGGCCCCTTATCATGTAATAGCCTTAGTCCAGTTTATATGGGATTGATGATAAAAAACCATAGAGTATGGTGGAAGTAGACGAATTCGATGATACCGACAAGATCATAGTCGATTTATTCGACGAGATTTCCCGGCGGCTTGGCTCCGCGTACTCCGGCTTTGTAAACTATGACGGGTGTGTTGGCGATGAATTTCAATGCCTTGCGCCCCTCCACGGGGGTTTCTTTTATACCGTGGATCATCTTGATCTCTAAGTAAGACTCGGAGACATCGGATCCCGTATGATATAATAGAAACTTTATCCCCTCCGAGTAGGACTTTGAAAATCACTTGGCTATTAGAGATATTTTTCATAATTTGTAACGGATTCCTACAACGTATACGGAAACAACCGGTGTACGTGAAGGTATACTATACTCATATATTCTATAAGTCGTCGGATATAAGATATGTCTTATCCGTAAACATTACAACATTCTATTGTTAGTTGGAGGATGAGTATTTATACCTGGTATTTCTGTTCATGAATAAATTTTAGACTTGGCGATAAATTTAGGGACCAAAAGTGAACTTAAAGCAAGTAAGAAATGGAAGATCCCATATTCCGCAACGTGGGCTGAAATTCCCCTTCCCTTTTCTTGTCGTCTTTTTATGCCCCCACTACCTCGGCACCCAACCCACGTGGGCCGGCGATGGAAAAGCAAAGGCGACGGATACCACACTTCCACCGAAAAGCGGATGCGATGCGAGGTGAACCGAGAGGAGCCGCGCGCGGTCGCGGGCACTTTCCGGTGGTGCCGAACATGCGACCACACGCTTCACAATTTCTTTCTCGTCGTCTTTGAAGTTTGAACTTGCTCGCTTCCGTCTTGACGCGGCTACACGCCGTCGCGATCGCACTGGACCGGATCGTTCTGCATTGTCGGTTTTCTTGTAGACGGCGCGCGGGCGACGACTGGAAGGGTCGGGTGACTCGGGTCGGCTGCTTCAACTTTGAGGTGCGGAGACGGTTTCTGACCGCGTAGCATCTGGACGGCGAATGTATCCCACACGAGTCATCTTGATACACGGGGACTGGGACGGCTACTACGCTAGTCTTACTCAAAGGCTGTGTTCTTTTATTTGGTATTACAAACTAATTTCTCGTGAAAAAATGATGATTCATTAGCACATAATAAAGTATTAAAATATTAACTAGTATTCCTTAAAAATTGATTTTTTAAAACAACTTCCATATAGATTTTTTGAAAAAAGACGCATTCCCTCCGTCTCAAAATATGTAACCTAGAACACATTTTCAGATTTGTAGTGTTGGATATATTCCATCTAGTTATAGATTGCTATATTTCAAGACGAAGAAAGTACTGTTTAGTATGAAAACATGCGTAAAAAAAACAACAATCTTAAAAAGAACACAATCGCAATTATAAATCTGTACACATCTCCCAAGTTTATTGTTAGAATTGATATATTTTTTTGACAGAGTATAGGAAATTCATCAAACAAACTCGAAGTCGTTTTGGCTAGTACTCCGTACTGAAACTCAGTCGAGAGCGTACTATAAGCGTATAGTGCGTGCGCTCGTGCAACAAACGCACGTACGCAAGTACTAGTACTACTTGATGTTATTTTCTCCTTGGCCTTTCGTGTGCCTGGCGCGCTCAGTTTCCAGCCGAGCCAGCCAGAAATAACTGTCACGCGACTCACGCGTTTCGTTTGCGGGGACGAAAGAAAATGCTCCCGGGTTATAGAAAGGACACACGGACACGATATATTCTTGAGGGAGGGAGTCCCTGGGCGAGCCGCATCCCAGGTGGGCCCCTAGCCTACTTGTAGCACACCCGGTGAGCCCCGCTCGGTGTACTTGGGTGAATTGCTTCCACCCATTTTCTCATTCCATTCTCCCCCGACCGACCGAACCGACCCGAGCCGAGCCTTGTTTCGGAAGCCGAGCTATTTAAGCCCGCAAAGCCAAGCAAGGAATTGGAATTTCCCCACGATAATTACGAAGCAGAGCCAGCCACCACGCACAGCTCCGCAAGTCCACAACTCCCTCTCCCTCTCTAGTCTCTCTCTCCTCCCCCTTCTCGAAGCACGCTGCCGCCGCCTCCTCTCCCCGCCGCGCGCCTCGCCGAGTTAGGGTTCCGGCGAGCTCGGGGCCTTTCTCCGGCGACGGCGCCCTCCTCCGGCCAGAGGGCTCGCTTCGCGGTGAGGTCTCAATCTCACCCGCCCGTCCCTTTCGCTTACTTTGCTTGTTGCTGGTTGGATTGCAAGCAGTTCCGTGCTAGTTTTAGGGGTGGGCTTGTTTGATGTTTGTGTTGATGAGGGATTCGTTATCAGGTGTTCGTGCGTGACTCTGGGGTTGTATTGATGCGGCACAGTGGGCTAGTGATTGCTTTTCGTTTTAAAAACGAATTCCGGGGGGAATATTATGCCCTGGCTTTTTAGCTGGCCATGGAATGCTGCTGTTGCGAATGATTTTTAGTTGGTTAGCTGGAGGTATTCTCTCGAACCAAATTGTTATTAAGAGGGATGAGTTGGGGAACGGCCTGCAGATGGGCGGCTGCGAGCAGGAATCAATAATCGTGACAGCGATGTGTTTAGTTTATTGCGTGGACGTTGGATATTCAGTGTTGTAGGTGTGGGGCAAGGGGGGGGGGGGGGGGGCGCTTGCCGTGCCACAGCAAGGAAGTTTGCATGGTTGGCTTCTTGTCATCTAATCATTTCACACGCACGAACTGCTAGTTTGCCGAGTTACTTGTTGTTATGGCAGCTTAGTGTTAGAGCGAGCTTTGTACTGTGATCTCCAATTGTTGCACATTCTACTTATCAGAACCATCTATAAATTGTAAAGTTCTGTTTACTGTGTATTCTATGTGTTTCTCGCTATAGTCAGTATGTGTTCTTATTGAATCTGGTCTGATTGACTACTATGATTTTATATAGATCAAATAGCAGCGATGGAAAGGGACACAAGCTCTAGTGATGTTTCTGCTTCTCATGTAGGACGTGCCAGGCAGCGAAGACGTCCTACTGAGGTAGGCTATTTCACTATGACAAATTTTAGCAAACAGAAAGGCCCCTTGGTTTTTCAGTATGCATTGCATTCATATATCCATGTTTATTTATTTTTGTGGTTGGGCAGACCCTTGTGGTTGGGAAGAGTGGTTCATTTATTTTGTTTGTATAGTGAGATTGCTGTGCTATTGTGTAACCAAAATGCCTATCTTTTAACTTTACTTTCTCGATTATTTTGGACTTCTCCATAACCATACCTGTAGGGTGAGTTGTTGATGTGAATAAAAAATGTTTGCTCTGTTGTTACTACATTTATTTACTCTTCCATCTCTTCATTCTTCCTTTTTATTATTTTTTGAGTTTTCCGAGTCACTGAAACAGGAGCACGATGCAAAGCTAAAGCAGCAACTTGTTTTGTGTTACACCTGGCACACATTTTTTGGAGCTTATTGATACCTTTTTGTTCAGGCTACTGCAGATGGGAATAGAACCAATGGACCAGCTTTGCTTGTCAATGATCAGAATAAGTATAAGTCAATGCTTATCCGTACATATTCTACAGTATGGATGATTGGAGGATTTGTGTTGATAGTTTATATGGGTCACCTCTATATCTGGGCCATGGTGGTTGTTATTCAAATATTCATGGCCAAAGAGCTTTTTAACCTACTCAGAAAATCCAGTGAAGAGAAACAACTACCAGGTTTCAGGCTACTGAATTGGTAGGTCATTTAAATTGCACTATGATTTGAGCTGGAATTTTTTTTTAATCTCGTAGATGCCATCAATGCAATGCTTTTCAAAAGTATGCCTATTCTGTTCAAGTTCTTTATGTAAGGGACTTTTTTTTTGCAGGCACTTTTTTTTCACAGCAATGTTGTTTACTTATGGGCGTTTTCTTAGTCGACAGCTTGTTAACACAGTAACTTCAGATCACTTATTGTATAAGGTTGTCAGTGGTCTAATAAAGTATCAGATGTTCATTTGCTATTTTCTTTACATTGCTGGTAAGTACAGTGTGCAATTAATTTCAAACAATAACTATTCATTAAGAATTTCATTGTGTTTAAAAAGACTCAAGAATAGTTATGTGTTTCTTACATGATCATAGCTTTAAAGAGCTTATCCAAACTAACTACATTGTACCCATATCATCTATGGCCCCCTGCGCTGCTAAAGAATCCCACAGCCAACTTCCGCAGTCATTATTTAATTTTTCATGATTTCAGTTGTCTTGAGTGGTATCATTTCATCTATAGCACTGGCATTAAAACACCAATTGAATATTATCTAGAGAACAGTTTCTGCATTCATTATTTAGTTTTCATCTTTTTAGTTGTCTTGAGTATAGTTTTAGCTCTGGCATTAAAACAAGTATTCATGTGAACCTCTTGGTTCCTCTTTGTTTTATTGATTTGAACCGGTTGGCAGAGAATCCACTTCATTTCAATTGTTTTGGACTCGGCATCATCCCATGAGCCCTTTTCAAATGTTCAGAGCTCAGTGCTTGTATAACATTGCAGACCTGCCTAAGTGTTCAAAAAGGATCTAATGTGCACATGCTTGTTTCTTTGACAATTTTTTCCATTCACTCGATTGGATTAGTTATGCTATATACAGTTCTACTTTGGTAATCTGTCATCTTGGCGATATCTAGTTCTTGTCTGGAAAAAAGTATAATGTAAACTGCTATGATCCAGGATTTGTCTGGTTTATTTTGACTCTGAAGAAAAAGACATACAAGTATCAGTTCAAACAATATGCCTGGACGCACATGATCCTTTTAACGGTTTTTGCACAATCTTCTTTTACCGTGGCAAATATATTTGAAGGGATGTTCTGGTAAGCCATATATTTCCTTGCTAACACCTCCGTGTTAAAAAAAATTTAGATGCATGATTTCTTGTAGCAATTTTAATTTAGTAGTGACTTTAACATGTTTTTTATTAGGTAATTAATCATTCAGAAATTTCCTCATGTATAGAAGTTAAAGAAAAAACACCATAAAAATTTCTGAGACTCTAAATCCTCTGTGCTCTATGCTTAACTTTGCAGAATTCTACAGTAGTAACATCATGCTGCCCAACTTGTATTGCAGCTGCAAAAAACAATTTACCCTGATCCTCAACTTAAAAGGAATATTAGTTGAATATTAAGTGTAACAATGATATAGTCACTGGGCTAGCCATATTTGACCTATTTATATATCTGTTTGCACCATGGACCTACCAATTTTGGGATGTTCAGTACTCCATCAGGGAAAAGGCAGAAAATCTTAGGAGCACCATTTGCAAAAATGAAACAGTCATACACAGTATGTTGTTTGATTTTTGTGCCTTGCTATTTTGCACCATACCAATTAAGAGCAGGTAGAGTTCTTTTTTTGGGTCGAACTATCCAATGTCATCCACACATCAGTAAATGATGTACTGTAGATTGTAGAGAACTTGTCATATTTATGTGCATGCTATTTATCTAGAAACAGATTACATTATAGACACCATTTGACAAACTCCATATAATTCCTTTGTAATGCTACTTAACAGGTTTCTGTTGCCTGCTTCTCTCATTGTGATTAACGACATTGCTGCCTATCTATTTGGGTTCTTTCTTGGGAGAACACCTCTGATCAAGTTATCTCCAAAGAAAACTTGGGAAGGTTTTATTGGTGCATCTGTGACAACTATCATATCTGCTTTTGTGGTGAGATGAAAGCTTCTGTTAATTGTTGTTGTAGTTCTCTAACTATGCTAGTCTATGTCAGTTAGCATGGTTTATTTTCACGCAAGACTACTATGCCACTTCAAGGGGTAGCTTTAAATAATAATTCATTTCAGTTTTTCATGCAAAAGATGATATCTGGACATTATATTTCTAGTTATATTTGACACTGTTTTTCACTCCCTTTTTTTTGGCAGTTAGCAAATGTAATGGGCCGTTTCCAATGGTTGACATGCCCAAGAAAAGTGAGATATCATTTCCTTTGGAATGTGATTGTGAGTTGTCTAGACAATTTTCTACTGTGATTCTTTTCTTATATTTATCACGCAAATGATTTCAGGACCTGTCGACAGGGTGGCTTCGTTGTGACCCTGGTCCTATGTTTAAGCCAGAACATTATTCTTTGGGAGAATGGGTGCCAAAGGGGGTAAGAACATTGAAAATTATTCTGTTCAATTTATTTATTTCACTTTCGCTGTTATAGGTTGTTTACGTTACCCCTCTAGGTTAAGTTCCTAAGGTAAAGCTTAACCATGAATATTATCAATGTGGCCACAGGAAAGTTTTCAGTTCTCATACCCATTATCATACTGATATTTTATTGGGTTATAGACCGGAAAACTTGGGAACATGGAACCTCTTTGAGTTAGTTGATTTGTTTATAATTCCGTTGAAATCACAAGAGGAGCAAAGTTCCTTGTTCCAAGTCAAGATGCTGCGTCCTGTTATACTTGAAAAAGCACCAACCTTTGTATTCTAAGTTTTAGGAATAAGAATTATTGGGATATTTTTTGTTCTTTCAAAAAAGTAATGGGCTTTCTATCTAATACTATTTTGTGCACTAGTTATCACACTGTAAATTCGTAATATCATTTGACAGAATAATTACCGCTTTCTCGCTATACAAGAAGAATGATGTAGAACAAGTAGAAAGCCTATAAAAGACCAAAAAGATGCCAGGTGATCACATGAATGCTTGAATGAGTAATGCAGTTTATCCCCTTTTTAGTCCTTGAAAAAGGCGAGATAACCATAATCATGTCCTTTGCATGAACTCTACTTAAGCAACACATTTACTTTCTTTGAAACTCCATTCAATTTCCTTGTTTTATGAATTAATGCTACCTGACCATGATAGTCATCTGTTTTAGTTGTTCTTTTTTCCACTGGAAAACAGTAGGGGAGCCCCCTACTGTATATATTAATCTGTTTTAGTTTTTCGTTTGAATTTTGTTTTTTTTATCATGTTTTCCAAGCAATGGATGTTTTTGGCTAAAGTTAATAAGTTATTACATGTATTGTTGACAGTTCCCTTGGAAGGAAGTTGTTCTTTTGCCTGTGCAGTGGCATGCTTTAGCACTAGGTTTGTTTGCATCAATAATAGCACCTTTTGGAGGTTTCTTTGCAAGTGGCTTCAAGAGGGCCTTTAAAATAAAGGTAAGCAGTGCCTCCTTTTGCTTCCTCGGGATTACTTCTTGAAGTATGGAAACTGTACTGTTTTTATTTCTGTTGATCAATCTTTTGATGTGGTAGGATTTTGGAGACAGCATACCTGGGCATGGTGGGATTACTGACCGAATGGATTGTCAGGTAAGTAATCTCGAAGAATATTCTAATTATAAGAACATGTCACTGCCCATATAATATACATACATATGAAAGCGATATGTGTTTCTATATACATATTTTAGCTATATGAAATTTGTAAGGGGCCTGTTGTCAAGTTATTTGCCTGTGGCAAGTTGTTTTTGGCTAGCTTTCTTGTATTTCCCTGTGTTACGAATTTCCCCTCTGAGCTAGCTAGATGTGCCAAAGTTTTAAGCCCTATTATCCTTCACTTTACTGTTATTCTGACTAATGTTAATAGAAAGCAAGTAAATAGCAAATAAGTCCTTTATACCGAGTATTAACAACAGAATTTAAAAATAGCTTCTGCAGAATCTTTACTCCTTTTAAAAGAAATACTAGTGATGGTGCTGGTTGTGAATCTGCACTCGCCCACTTCAACTTCTCTACATTGCACTTATGATTGCCCTTTAATTTCTCTCTCATTTTTTTAATATTACACAATATTCTTCCACATGTAGTTTTCTTATTCTGGCTTTAGAAAATTCAAATTTAACATGGAAATGTTCAAGATGACAAAGTTGTCACTTATATACATAGAAAAGCCGAAATAGATGTTTGATGCTAACATCACATTCATTTATTATGGTCAGTATTAGACATGCATGATTGTTTTTTTATCATCTAACAAGCTTTCATGTTGCAAGTTGCTAAAATTGTTCCTGTTCATTTCCCCAGATGGTTATGGCAGTTTTTGCATACATATATCACCAATCATTCATATCGCCCCAGAACTACTCTGTTGAGCTAATCTTGGAACAGGTCAGGACCATGCTTCATTTGAGCCTGTTTACTACTGTCTTGTGTGATCCTTATGCATTTCCGATCTTTTGTCATCCAGATTCTAAGAAATCTAACCTTTGAGGAGCAGAAATTCTTATATCAGCAGCTTGGGGAAATCTTCCATGAAAGTCAATTAATGCAGAGCTGAGGACTAGTTTGCTTATGATGAAGCATACAGTATGTTGTTTTTGAGCGCTCGGTTCCATGTATAGCAGCATAGCTTCTCTGTACGGCGATAGAGCAACGTCCCTTTCCAAACCATTGTACAGAATAGAGTGTGGATGGGGTTTAGCGATTTAGGTACTTGATTCGCTCTCCACTTACGTTGCCTTCTCTGGCGATCGGTTTATCCTTTTACGCTAATTCTCATCATTTCTGCCCTTGTAACAAGGGAACCGGAAAAGGTTGTATTCGTGTATATCACTTCGTGTGTTGGCCTCACATCAAATATGTGCATCCCAGGATGCACAAGATAACACAGGAAATGAGGAAAAATTATTCCCCTTTTAAAAGATATTTTCATGGTATGGGTCATTTCTTATCGTTTATTCATCTGCAATATGCATAATTTTTATGATAAACACTCGTGCGCGTGCCAAAGCACATAAAAGCCCAAGGTCAGCACATTGCACATTTGCACGCTTGTTGATCCTTATTCGAGCTTGTATTTAGGGGCAATTGCGGTTATTCATGTGCTGCACGCATGCACGCTTGTTGATTCTTATTCCAGCTTGTATTTAATGTTCTCTTGTTTGGTTATTCATGTGCTGGTGTGTTGGATAGTCATTGAGGATTGGAGTACCTGAAAATGTTAAGTCTCTTGCATGTTTGTCGTCCTGATAGATACAATCCAGGCCTATTTCATGATCCTGTATTGGCGACTGTCTACGTGGAGTTTACGGGCGCGACGATATGGAAGCAGGAAACTGATCTCTAGGATGGGGTTGATACCAACGCGTAAATGATTCGTCCGTGATCTCTCCTGTGTAATTGGAAACATTAGCAAATTCAGTATTAGTATATACTATAATGACATGGATTTGCTGCATGTGTAAGCTTGAGGACTGGCAACATATTGCATGCATTCAACCTTTATGGTGCACACGGAAATGTTTTCACTCGTGCACGTTTTGAATTTGGGAGTTTATTTTTTTTAAAGGGGTACTGTGAGCCAATTTGGAATTTATTTCACTCGTACACGTTGATTTCGTATTTGCCCATATACCAACTTCTTTTCATATTTGTTTTTTTTTAAAAAAAACGCAGGCGCTCGTAATGTGCCCATACTCACCCTTATAAACGCACACCCTATCCTTGTAAATATCTTAAAAAGATTTGGCCGACGTATCTTAAAATTGACATAATTACCACAGGCACGTCTTGCGGGTAAGCTAATTCCACCATAAGAAATCTAAACTACGCTTACATCACTTTTTATATTTGATTTGATCTCAATCAGGGCCGGCCCTGGGGCAGTGCGACCGCACTGGGCCTCTAAAAATTAGGGGCCTCCAAAATATGTATACTATGGTACCAAGCCTGATAAGGTACTTTGTGTATTGAGAAGATGCTGCTAGATGAGATTGTTATTAACACTATCATCACTGATTTTGCATCTAGAACTGTTAGAAGAAATTGTTAATTATTTTAAATGATCTAGAGATATTTCTTTTTGGTATTTTAAACTTATTAATGTGAAATTCGTTAATGACAATGAGTTTTTAAATATTATATTGTATTTTTATGGTGAATGGGGGCCTTCATTTTTTTTCCGCGCTGGGCCACCGAAAAGTCAGGACCGGTCCTGATCTCAATGTAAAATTGATATTAGTCAATTGCATAAGTGCAAGAGACATATGATGGTTGATGGGAATACTTTTGCGTAGTGGTAGAGCTGTGAATATATAACTTTGTTTTCTTTTCACGACGATGCTTAACTCTACTTTTAGTGTTTAGGTCATGGATTTATCTTAAGCACATGTCAAAAGTATACTTCTGCGTGTGCACGTATTTTATGAGTACGTACGTACGTACGTAGTGGTGTATGTGCTAGTGTGTTCATGTAACAAAAAAAAATGGCATAAGCAATTTTTTTTTTGCCGGATCAGCATTTTTTTTTCACAATTCTATTCGCCTTATTTGGCAAGTCCAACAATTTTTAAGGTCTAGAACTGTAGAACATATCATTATCTCACTCACTTGCGAATATAGAAGGACTAGAATAAATCGTAGCAGTAACGATTATACCCTCGGAATATCCGCTCCGGACAAAACTCTTTTGTGGAGCCCCTAGCATACCGGTTGTTTCTATCTTGAGCTCCTTATCGACGCATTTGTTCGCTTCTCCAAGAATTTCGTGCAGCTATACTAATGCTAATGCCTAGACGCTAAGTAGTATCTAATCTTCTTTTAATTCAACGAGCTGTCCCTTTTTTAAGGTTAATTGAATCAAGCTTACAAATATATCATATTATATAAATATCATTACTATTCATCTATTCGTATACATGTTATTCGAATTCGTTCTAAACATAGAACCAACATGTCAGTTCCATCTTCTTCCTCCATCCTCCCCTATTATTTCTTCCCCATCTCTCTCCACCTCATTTTCAAATGCGGTTGCTGGTGAGGAGGGCGTCCGTGCGGGAGGCAGCGACCAGCACGGCAGCAAAGCGTCGTCCCCGCTAGCCTGAGAAGGAACGAGGGAGCTCCTCGCATAGCCACCGCATCACATCCCCGACCACCATCCTCCTCCTCCTCCCTCTGTGGAAACCCTAGCTCCTTTCCCGGAGGCCCATCGTCGCCAGAGTAAAGAAGAAGAAAAGAAAGGGAAGACCAAGCAGCAAAGAATTCTCCTCTCTCCTCCTCCCCTAGGCGCTGCGGCCGCTGGCGCACCTAGCCTACTTTGCCTAAAGCCCACCGGGCTCCTCGCTAGAATCCTAATCCCGCCATCACCCTTCGCTGCCACACAAGCCGAGATCCATCAGAGGGCCCACCGGTCTCCATCCAGCCTCCACAAAACAACCGCAAAACCACTGAACTCATCACTGCTCTCAGTCAGCTCAGATTTGGGCAGCCTCGTCGAACTCTCTCTCGGTCGGTCTGCTCGCCACTGTTTCTTGCTCGCTTCCTGTCCTCAAGAGAGAGAAGAATAAATTGGGGAACAAAACGAAAAACATGACAATGATGGTGTGCTTTTAATTTTGTGTGAATTCTAGCGTGGATACGAATAGACAAATAATAGTGATATTTATCTAAAGTGACATATTTGTAATAGCATGAAATCAATTAACCTTATCTATTGGATACTGTTCAATCACCTCTTTGGACTCTACTCATAATCAGATAATGAAATCTTGTTCCTCACCAAAGAAAAGAAAGAAATCTTGTTGAGCCTCCTCTCCACCCTAGTTTGCACGTCCAATTACAAATGCTGGATGATTTTCCCTACTAGTACAGTATAAGAGGAGTCATCCTCCTCTCCACCCTGCATTTCACTTCCCCCGTCCACATGTTTGTGAAAAAATTGGTAAAGAAAACCGATCACGTGTCCCATCCTCTCTAGAAAACCAACCAATTAGGAGAAATTAAACAAAAAGATTAGAACAAAAAACAAAATACTGCCTACTAGAAACACAGCAAAACTGTTTCATTTATTATCCTGCGCCGTGGCATGAGTAATTTGCTAGTGATCCCTAGTTAAAAACGTCACATATGACATTTAACCGACACATAACTGCTCATACGTGCACCGAAGTCGAACCAAAATATCGGTCAACCTTCTTCCTATCATGGGTTCTTTAATTTTCTAAACAACCAACTCTGTCTTTGTTAGGTAAAAATGTTGCATTTTTTATTAGTAATATGTCCATGCCTTACATCGGATCATATATTTACTGGATAGATAAATTGAGAATATATAGTTAGTGATTGGCTGGGTGGATAGAATGGATCGAGAAGAAAGTAGTAGTAGCAGCGCACGACCTCCTACGTACGAAGAGAGTGAAAGGACGATTGTGCAGTAGTAGTAGTAGAGAAACAGGGAGGAGTGAGCGGTTAATTATTGAACATCATGCGTAAGTCATGCAACTTAATCGTATCCGCCATCTATTAACCAACACATCCTAGTAGCAATAGTAGTAGAAAACATCAAATCGATCCGGAATATCACCCCGTACATAACCTGTTGAATAGCGATGGATGGTAGAGTTTGTTTCAAGCTTTTACAGCAAAATATCAATTTTCGATGAGTTCTTTTAAACTTGTTCAACAGAATATCAAATCGGTCAGGAAAATCACTCCGTATACATCACCTGTTAGTTGCAAATCGGGGGGCACTCGAGTCGGATCACGCGAGTTCAGGTGCAGAAGCGACAACGGCGTCTTGTCCTATAAATAGTCCACCAAGGGGTGTGTGCGTCTCTCTCTCTCTCACACACAGGAAATCGTCGAAAGCGCAAAAGCAAAGCCACGCTTTTCGTCAGGTTGATCTCTCCCCGCATTGGCCCTGGTACACTTGTTCTAGGCGGAGGTATTCCCAATCCCTTTTCTGAAAGTTGTTCTTTCTTTCTCAGATTTTCCTTAGGCATTGTTCTCCTTGTTCTTATTGGAGTATGTAGTTGATCGATGCATTGGGGGTAAGGCAGTGTTTGCGGTGTTTGATCGGAACCTGTTGCGTTTGGGAGGGGGGAAAATCGATTTTTTTTTTGTTCTTAGGTTTATGTGTGATTAGGGCTAGGTGGTGGGCAAAGGATTTCGCATTGGCCGTTCGGATCGCGGTGGCGCTTCGTGAAGGTGTTGGGTTTCGCCGGATTGGAGGCTGAATTGGTGTACGCTTGCTCCTCGTGGGGTATTAATCTGCGGTTTTGGTGTTGCAGGCGGGGGAGAAGGGGGGAAAAGGAGTCGGCTTTGGGGGAGATGGCGCGCAATGCGGCGGACAAGGGGACGTCCATCGACGCGCAGCTGCGGATCCTGGCGCCTAAGAAGCTCTCGGAGGACGACAAGCTTGTGGAGTACGACGCGCTGCTCCTCGATCGCTTCCTCGACATCCTCCAGGATCTGCATGGGGAGGACATCAGGGAGACGGTAAATGATCCCCCGATCGCTCCATGCTATAATGCATTTTGGTTTCTCCTTATTTTTCTCTTGTTGATCTGGGTGGGGTGAGTACTGCATGTTCGAAGATCGGTTTGTGCGCAAATCGGAGGTGGTTTGGCCACTTATCTTAAGGCATTTTGGATTTGTGTGTTTCACTGATTTTATTCTCTGCATGTTATATTATTTGCATGTTTTATGCGCTTTGGTAGTGGAAATGTTATAGTTAAAAAAAAACATAGTGTCAAATCCTTACTTCTGTTGTCATCTCCGTTCTCCTGGAATTGTACTCTCGTATGCAACTCATGTTTTAGCCAGGGAGTAGATTGCCATGCTGTTCAAAGTAGTAGCTATGCAAGGATGGGCGGATCGCTTGCTGTCATTGCGACTTTCCGATGGTCCAGTGGAATTACGCCCCTTTATTTGAGGAATGGAGTCTTGTTATAACCTTTTGTTATTGTTGATATGTTGCAGTCTGTGAACAAATGTGTCACGATTTGTTAATGGTGTATAGTTTTCCATACTTCTACCTTCATCTTGTTTCTGTATGTTGTTCTACATGATTTCACTGTGCAGTTTCGACATCATTGAGTTGTCTGGACACGTGTTGGCTAATCCAGTCAAGCAATCTATAAAGCTATGAGGCCTGCGAGTGTTCTGCTAGTATCATTGAGTTTTTGTGTCATCTGTTTGCTATACCGTTGCGCTGATTTTTTTTTAATGAATAGCTTGATTCTTTCTATTTCTGCAATATAATGAGCTTTCTTCAATTAAACATCTATAATGTGTTCAAAATTTTGCACTTCTGTTGGTATATGTAGGTTCAAGAATGCTACGAATTAGCTGCTGAGTATGAAAGTAAGGTTGACCCCAAACAGCTGGATGCAATTGGGAATGTGTTAACTCGTTTAGATCCTGGGGACTCCATTGTGATAACGAAGTCATTCTCACACATGCTTATCCTGGCAAACTTGGCTGAGGAGGTCCAGATTGCGTTTCGTAGGAGGATAAAACTGAAGAAGGGTGATTTTGCTGATGAAAACTCTGCTACAACTGAATCAAACTTTGAGGAGACCCTAAAAAGGCTTGTTGGTGAGCTTAAGAAGTCCCCTCATGAGGTATTTGATGCTCTCAAGAATCAAACAATCGACCTGGTCCTGACAGCACATCCAACTCAGTCAGTCAGGAGGTCGCTGCTACAAAAGCATGGCAGGTTAGTTTCAATTTTTGCACAACCAAAATAAATATAGCCAATAAAAGGGCATTTGAAATGAGTGGAATGCAACTGCATTGCATCCTGCATTGTCTTTAGTTGTTAAGTATAATATTTGTGCAATGCACTAGAGAAGTTCAGTTCACTAAGAATGCTTGCTAGATGCAAGGTTTGTCAGATTCGACAAATCTATCTTTCAAGTGTTGAACAAAATATAAGGTTTTCACTTTCCTATATGCAGGATAAGAAGTTGTTTAACAAAACTTTATGCAAAAGACATCACTCCAGATGAGAAGCAGGAACTCGATG
The DNA here is from genome assembly GCA_000338895.3 of Oryza meridionalis. Taxonomy (NCBI): domain Eukaryota; kingdom Viridiplantae; phylum Streptophyta; class Magnoliopsida; order Poales; family Poaceae; genus Oryza; species Oryza meridionalis. The sequence continues at coordinate 31,808,869 of CM002524.2, read as the reverse complement.
AAGCACTTCAGAGAGAGGTGATTTCCTTTTTGTAGGAGCTTGGATTATGAGTGGCACAAGACCACTATAGTGATTATTCAACAATCAGCAAGATTTGTCATACATCAAAAATATATTTATATGATTCTAATTCCTTATATATTTTCTTATGTTCAGATCCAAGCCGCCTTTAGAACAGATGAAATTCGGCGAGCACCTCCTACACCACAGGATGAAATGCGTGCTGGAATGAGTTATTTTCACGAGACAATATGGAAGGGTGTACCCAAGTTTTTACGTAGGGTTGATACTGCCCTTAAGAACATTGGCATAAACGAGCGAGTGCCCTATAATGCTCCTCTTATTCAATTTTCTTCTTGGATGGGTGGAGACCGTGATGGTATGTTACATCTATCATATCATGTTTGCAACATAGTTAATTAATTGTGAAATTATGGTTTTAATATTGATGTGGACTACAGGAAATCCAAGAGTCACACCAGAGGTTACAAGGGACGTATGCCTGTTAGCTAGAATGATGGCTGCTAACTTATACTATGCACAGATAGAAGATCTGATGTTTGAGGTAAAATTAATAGGTTGTACTATTTAAAGGATATATGCTGTATTGATGTTTAATCTCACACAAAATTTTGACCACCTGCAGCTATCTATGTGGCGCTGTAGTGATGAACTACGTGTAAAAGCTGATCAGTTACACCGTTCCGCAAAGAAAAACACGACAAAGCACTATATAGGTATGTATCACATATGGAATCATTACAGTTTAGTTCTGCACACCTTATTTCTATTATAAGTGGCCTTATTTATCATCCCCTTCCAAATAGGTTTACCAAATTAGTCTTCACCCCATAATTAATATATTTATTACGTATGTTACCGATAATCATCATGAGGATTCTCGAAGGATTAAACTTTAATGAAAATTCATCATCTAAATCATTTAATAAGAAAAACATAAAAGGATAAGTCCCAAATGATTACCGTGGCAGTTTCTTGCCTCTTTTTTTTTTCATTTTCTTTCATGTGGTTAATTTTTGGAGTCTTACATGTGAACTTTAGAACATACCACTAGCATTGGTCCCAAATTGTTCCACGTTAGCTTTACTGTGTTTTTTCCTTTCCTTTTTTTACAACTGTGATATATTAGGTGGAGTGAAATGCATGCTGATATGCTTCTCTTGAATGCAGAGTTCTGGAAACAAGTTCCTCCGAGTGAACCCTATCGTGTAATACTGAGCAATGTCAGAGATAAGTTGTACAATACACGCGAGCGAGCACGCCATTTATTAGCCAGTGGATTTTCTGAAATTCCTGACGAAGCAACATTCACTGATGTTGAGCAGGTACATAGGCTAAGATACAAAAAACTTGCTTACTATGCTATACGTTTTGGTTGTCCTTCTGGTTGAAGGTTTCTTCTTTTGCAGTTCTTGGAGCCTCTTGAGCTCTGTTACAGGTCTCTCTGTGCCTGTGGTGATAATTCTATTGCAGATGGCAGTCTTCTTGACTTTCTACGGCAAGTGTCCACATTTGGACTATCCCTTGTTAGACTTGATATTAGGCAAGAATCTGACCGACATACTGGTGTTATGGATGCCATAACTCAATACCTTGGAATTGGATCCTATCGTGAATGGTCAGAGCAGAAACGCCAAGAATGGCTTCTGTCAGAACTCAATGGAAAGAGGCCGTTATTTGGTCCTGACCTTCCCCAGACGGATGAAATTGCTGATGTTCTAGATACTTTTCATGTGATAGCAGAACTACCCTATGATAGCTTTGGTGCATATGTAATATCCATGGCAACAGCTCCTTCAGATGTTCTAGCAGTTGAGCTTCTGCAACGTGAATGTCATGTGAAGAAGCCACTGAGAGTTGTGCCATTGTTTGAAAAACTAGCAGATCTGGAAGCAGCACCAGCAGCTCTTGCCCGACTTTTCTCTGTTGACTGGTACAGAAATAGGATCGACGGAAAGCAGGAAGTAATGATTGGGTATTCAGATTCTGGAAAAGATGCTGGCCGTTTCTCTGCAGCTTGGGAACTGTATAAAGCTCAAGAGGAGCTTATTAAAGTTGCTAAGCAGTTTGGGGTTAAGTTGACTATGTTTCATGGGCGAGGTGGAACCGTTGGAAGAGGTGGGGGTCCTACACACCTTGCTATACTGTCACAACCTCCAGATACCATTCATGGATCACTTCGTGTGACTGTTCAAGGTGAAGTCATTGAGCAATCTTTTGGAGAGGAGCATTTGTGTTTTAGGACACTTCAACGTTTTACATCTGCTACTCTTGAGCATGGTATGCATCCACCAATTTCACCAAAGCCAGAATGGCGTGCTTTGATGGATGAAATGGCCGCTGTTGCTACAAAAGAATACCGGTCCATTGTCTTCCAAGAGGCACGATTTGTTGAATATTTCCGCCTTGTAAGTATTCTTTTTTTTAATAACTTCAGTTTTTGTTTTATGCTTATAAAAATACTGTTCATTTTAAACCTTTTATGCTGTCTTGAAATTGCAATTTCACTCTGTAGTCACCTTCATAAATTTGTTATTTTGCTAATGATTATTCTAATTGTCTGTATAAATAATCTCAATTTTGCTTCTTTGCTGTCAAATAGGCAACACCAGAGTTGGAATATGGTAGGATGAATATTGGAAGTAGGCCATCAAAACGAAAGCCTAGTGGAGGCATTGAATCACTACGTGCAATTCCTTGGATCTTTGCTTGGACACAAACTCGATTCCACCTACCAGTGTGGCTTGGTTTTGGCGCAGCGTTCAAGCATGTCTTGCAGAAGGACATACGCAATCTTCAGATCCTTCAGGAGATGTACAACGAATGGCCATTTTTCAGGGTTACAATAGACTTGGTTGAGATGGTGTTTGCTAAGGGTGATCCTGGTATAGCAGCTCTGTATGACAAGTTGCTAGTTTCTGAGGATTTGTGGCCATTTGGTGCTCGTCTTAGAGCAAACTATGAAGAAACAAAGCAACTTCTTCTACAGGTGATTTTCTAAGACGTTTTATCCATTTATATACCGCTAGATAGTATAATTGCCTCCAATTGCAGGTGTTTTTGCTGGCAACTGGTTGGTAATGTTCTCCTTCAATTCACCAAGCTGTATATCCTGCATTTGTCTGACTAAATGATCAAGCATCTTTTATATATTGGCAATAATTAAGCTCCAGATACTTCTAGAAAATGCTGCACAGAAATGTATCTCCAAATTAGTGTCTAAAAAACATATTTATCACTAGTCCCGAACTACTGATCTTTTTTTTTAACTATATCTGCCCACTCACTGCTATGTGAACTCAGGTTGCTGGACACAAAGACCTTCTGGAGGGAGATCCTTACTTGAGGCAGAGACTGCGTATCCGTGATTCCTACATCACAGCGCTGAATGTTTGCCAAGCTTGCACGCTAAAGCGTATCAGGGACCCTGGCTTCCATGTAAGCCCCCGAGCTCATCTCTCCAAGGACATAATGGACTCAGGGAAGCCAGCTGCTGAGCTTGTGAAGCTGAACACAACAAGCGAGTACGGCCCAGGCCTCGAGGACACTCTCATCCTGACCATGAAGGGCATAGCTGCTGGTATGCAGAACACTGGGTGAAGTAGAACTGGTTCGTTCTGATGGTGTGTTATGGTGTCATGAATTAGTGTAGTTTGCACCTCTACGTAATCACTATTTGCATTTGCACCTCTGAACTCTATATGTAAATAAGGGGATGCTAAGCAACGTATAACTAAGACTGGTTATATCCATGGATATTGCCTGTTTGGCATGTTATATATCGAACTCTTATGCTGTTCACCGACGAGTCCTGTATGTGCCCCCCAGGCTGCATTTTCACGTCATTGTGTCGAGTGGCGTTTGCATATACTATTTTCGGGAATACACAACAAGCGCATTTTTGAGAAATAAAAATTATTTATAAGCAAGGGCCATACAAACCAAAAGAGGAAGGGGACGGGAATCGGAAGTGAGTAAAAAAACTAAGTCTATTCTCGCAGCATATGTTGATGATCTCTATAGAAGCTACTTCATCCGTCCCAAAATTATTCATCCGTCCCAAAATTATACAGTTTTGATGGGATATATTTTAGTAAATCTAACCAAAACATCTTATATTTTGGGACGGAGGGAGTAGATATTGATAGCCGGTATCAATGCACTGGCGAGCGTTTGCATATTTACTTTTACTGCTGGATGTTATTTTATTGTCTCAGAAGACAGGGTACTGAATTAGGGTACTTTTACTAGCAGAACGTTCCCATTTTCGATGTTCACTCCCGGCCCCGGCCAACCTGCCTCCCTCCCGGCAGCCCCAGCACGCACTCGCAGAGTCGCAGTGTGACCAACCTATTGGATCCGAGGGGCTAGCCTAGCAACTAACGGTGTTTGTTCCCAGTGGCGTTTGCCGTTCAGCCACCGCCATCGGTGCGGTTGTTGTGCCGGCCGACAGGCGAGGACGTCGCACGCGCTGCAGCTGCTGCTGCGCACTGCCCGCGGCTGCGGCCGCTCGTGTTCTCCTGTGCTCGGGTTTGCTCCCGCGCAGAAATGTAGTACTCCGTATCAATAAAGATTGCAGAAACCTCTGTAGTAGTAGCAAGACTTTGGTGTTTGGAAACATCACGTACACGCGGCAAAGTACTTCCTAAATATTTTTTTTTTTTGATGTCGTTGACTTTTTAAAATATATTTGACCGTTCGTCTTATTAAAAATTTTTATGAAATATATAAAACTATATGTATATATAAAAGTATATTTAACCAAGAATCAAATGATAAGAAAAGAATTAATAATTATTTAAATTTTTTAAATAAGATAAATAGTCAAATATATTTAAAAAAATCAACGACGTTAAATATTTAGAGACAGAGGGAGTATTATTCCCGCCCCCATTCTTTTCCTTTGTTTCCGCGAATTTATTCGTCCTGACCCCGGCCCGACCTAGCTGCAGGCCGCAATATTCGGTTCAGGAGTCCCCAAAATCCTGTTTTCAGTTCACCGGTACTACTAGCACTTATAATTTCGGTGCACTTTTCGATTTTTTTGCTATCCACGGTGATGATCGGCCTCTTAGGCACCCGCAATGGTTATCTATAAACTCTCTATAAGAGATTCATGTCAGCATAGTTTTCTATTTAGAAAAGATTAAATGAAGAGAGAGAACAAAGCTATCTACTAATCTGGAGATAATCTATAGAGAAAAACGAGGCAATGGATTAGAGAGCTATAGATACCCATATAGACATACTATTGAGGTAGATTACTACTGAGATGTACATATTTTATAGAGAGCAATTTACTTTACTATTGCAGGTGCTCTTAGATTAGTTAATTTGCTGCGTACAGGCAACAGGGCTCGTTGGATCCGATGGTAGGTGCGGATGGATGCACGCATTCCTATGCTTCCGGGTGCGACGGAGCTCATGATCCCAGCCAGCCATCAATGCCTAATGCGAGGAACATCGATCATCGTAGTTGACCCAACAACGGTAGTACAGTAGTTGTTGTCTTCTTGATGAACAAACCCCTCTCAATCGAGGACCATTCAATCATCCATTCTCACGCACGTACTGCCCTGCCCTGCCGCGCCTCGCCTCGCCTGCAGCTGCCCCGGTGTTGGCAGGCGGCCCCCCCCCCCCCCCCCCCCCCCCTAATTGATGGCCATCTCACGGCGGCAGGCCACGCCTAGCGATGCGTGGTCCGCCACGCCGCGCGAGCGCGGCACGCACAGGCGAGGAGGACCCAGCAGCTTAGCCATACGGGGCGGGCGGCCGACCCTGGCCTGCCTATGCGCGCGCGCGGCGAGGGACGCGACCGGATGCTGACCGAGACCGTGCATGTGCGTCCCCCGCTGAGGCTGATCCGTGAGAGCGCGGGAGGGGGAGGGGACCGGACCGGACCGGCGCCCGCGTCTCCCACGCATCGCCGGCAAACCACCAATCAATCCTCCCGCGATGCGCGAGGGAGAGAGATCATCAGATCACACACACCCCGATCGATTTTATTGCCCGGCGCGCGACGAGACCCACGTTCTCTTGCCCCCCCCCCCCCCCCCCCTCCGCGCCGAGCGTCGGAGGGAATAGTGTGCGAGCGAGGGAGTAATCAGTGCCGAGGCATGACGACGTACGGCCACATTCAAGTTATGGCCCTGTTGATTCATACCAACTTGCTTGTTGCTGCCCACCACCGCCCCCCCCCCCCCCCCCCCCCCCCCCCCCCCCCCCAAAAACGGGAGAAGAACGATATGATTCAGCCGTGGATTCGAGCTCGGCGCTAGAGATTGGTGATACGAATACGAGTAGTTTTCGCGGCCTGGAATTGACCTCCCGGCCGATACACTAGCGGTAGCAGCTCTTGCGACCAGCTAAAAAATGGTGATCATTTTCATAGCCGTGGAATGAATTGCAACGGCAGCAATGCAGCATGCTGATCTTTTGTCCTCCACTGGCGGCAATGGGCCTCTGGGCCGGCCCACCATGATTGGAAAAGTTAAAGACAAAATCTTTCTGAAAGGCCACATGCTGCATTGATACGGCTGCGTACTGATTGGTGTTCTTTCACGTGTTCTTTTTTTCCCCCTTCTTATCTCAATTCATAAGGACGACATACACCACTGTAGTCTGTACACCACAGTGAACCACGGTGATTCAACGGTGCTCGCGTATCATGAGCTCATAACACGATAAGGGTTTGTTAAAAGCTCATAATCAATCGTGCTCAGAAGTCATGTACCGTGTGTGATTTTGATCCATCTAGATACAATCCGTCCAGTCCAGTGCTGAGAAAAAATTGGAAGCGAATGTGACGCGCGCATATTTTAATCGAAGTGCAAAACTGCAAAGCATCGCCTTTGGATTAGTAGCAAGAAAGAGCAGCATGGTTTGGCTTTTCCAACCTAAGCAATTCCTACTTTTGTCCTCCTCAAAAGCAACTAGTACAGTACTACTCTATTATACGGGAAAAGAAAGGTACAAATGCACTAAAAGCGTATCTCTTTCCGGGATAAAGAAAGGGATAGATTCTTGTTTTGGATTGTTTTATGACCCCAAAAGTAATCAGTTGATTGGAAAGCATGGAAGGTGCCTTTTGAATTTCTTTTTAGTAGGTTGGTTTCTTACTAAACAAGTCAGGCTCGCCGTTGACACTTCTGGCTAAGAGACTTGGCCGGGAAAATGGAATGGAAAAAATAAGAATTACCTCTTAAACTATAACGGTCGGCCGAATTTTTCCCCTAAACCTAAAAATTAGACATCACTCACACTAAACTTTTCATACCGGACGAATTACCTCCCTCGACCCAATTCAGAGCAGTTTTGTCCTACGTGGCGTACGCGTGGCAACCCAGTCAGCATTTCCTTTTTTTAACATGGTGGGGCCCACCTGTCATTCTCTCCCATCTCCTCCTTTTCTTCTTCCCCTCCCCCCTCCTCTCTCGATCGATGTCAGGCGCAGCCGCGCGGGCGGTCGGCAAGCGAGGGCGGTGGTGGGTGGTCGGCGCGGGGAACATCACGAGCTCCCGCGGTGGTGGCGGCGGCCTTCGTGGCAGGGCAATGTCTGCCGACCGCTTCGCCGGTATCCCTCTACGCCCCAGGACGAGCCTCCTCTTCCGGCGCTGACGCCCGAGCAGGTCGGTCTTTGCAGGAAGGCGGTGGAGTACTTCGATTGGATGTGCCGTGTGCGGCCGGCCTGACGCCATGTCCGACGTGTTCAGGAGACTGTAGGTGTTCTTCCGATTTCCTCGTCGTTGTGATGTGAATGTTTTCTTGATAATGTGTTGTTGTTTCCTCCCTAGTTTGGCTAACTACTAGATTGCCCATACTAATTCTGTAATTGAATACCCGCGCCGCCGCCCACCGCCCGTGCGGCAGCGCCTGACGACGCGCTGCCGCCCACCACGCCCTCGCGTGCCGACCGCCCGCGCGGCCGCGCCTGAAGTCGCGAGAGGGAGGAAAAAGGAGATGGGAGAGAATGACAGGTTGTCCCCACCATGTTAAAAAAAAGAAAATTGCTGACTGGGTTGCCACGCGTACGCCACGTAGAATAAAATTGCTCTGGATTTGGTAAAGGGGGTAATTCGTCCGGTATTGAAAGTTCAGGGTGAGTAATGTCTGGGTTTTAGCTTTAGGGGGGAAATTCGGCCGACCGTGATAGTTCAGGGGTGTAATTCGTACTTGTTCCAAATGGAATTAGTCTTAGGTTATGGAGGAAACCAAATTTCAACATAATGATGTCTTGAGAACTTTGCAAGAATGATGCTAGTACATCGCATTTAACAACAATATTTTCAGGGATACATTGTGCTTCATATTTTAATTATATTTTCAGAAAAGATATCATCATATAATCTTTAATAGTCTTTTACTTCTTTTAATAAGGAAGATTGAGAGCACAAATATCTGTCAATTCATTCATGAAGTAGATGGAGTAGAGCTTCTCTGGTGCCCGTACATGGAGTAGAGCTTTAACAGTTCTAGACATTAATCCCAAAACTGAACATGCACCCACATTGAGCTCGTTCCCAAAGGCTTAAAGAAGATCAAGGTTGGATGGGAATCCATGGACTTTTGTGTAAAATAACGGCGTATGCTTGGAAGTGGGATCGACGAACCCTAGAAAAGAAAAAGGAAAAGGAAAAAGGAGAAAAGAAAAGCCCACCGTTGTGCTTGCTCTTTTGCTTTATTCTAACCAAGATTATTTACCAGCAGATTAGTTGTTGGTAATCGACGTCAGCTCGGATTTCCTGAGCAAGCAAACAGCCATACCCTGCTTTTCTCCGGCATGGTGCGGCTTTTTTATTCCGGGCCAAACGCGTACGAGTACTGTTCAGGATCATCTCCTGGACAGAATGGCCACCAATCCTGTGGTAGAGTACATGTGTTGCCGCCTTCCGCCGACTATACATGCACTTCCCAGTATATATCATACTGGCACATTCAAAATACTGAAGTATACATGGTTATTTCGAAAAGTATTTTAATCTGTGACACGGTGATATGATCTCTCAACCATAATTCTATGGGTATCTTGTGCAGATTCTATATATGGACAGTTCAGAATAGATAAATGAATGTGCTACTAGTAGTAGCTAGTATGCGGGGGAAATGGAAGTATGCTACTCCTACTGTATTGTACTCCCTCTATTCATAAAAATTCTAATCTTGAGAATATACTATATTTATATTTATTTTTAGAATTGGATTCTATTTTACGAAAGGAGTGGAAAAAAATGATTTAGTACTGCGAGAACAACTTGTAATTATCTGTTATCTCAACAGAACTGACATGATCTGCTGATGATTTACTACGCAAGAAGTTCAGTAAAGAAAGGGCTGCACGTACCTAGATTGGCTGTTGCCGTTACCAAATAGAAGAGGTAACCATGTGTGGTGCCTGCTGTAGAAGTGTAGAGAATCTATGCTCCTTCTACCTTTTGAGCTAAAAAGAGCCGATGCGTAGCCTTTTGAAGTTGCCATTTAGTTTAGACTTTTACAGGTCCTTTTTTTCCAGAACAAGACTTTCTCTAAAGCACCTTTTTCGATGCCTTTTCTGCATGGTTTTCTCTGTAGATTTGTGTATCATCACTGGCTGCCTTTTGCATGATCACTGGAAGATCAGAGTCCGAAAAAGTCTTTGTTAAAAGAGAGCAAACAGCTATCCATCGGCCGCTCTCTTTTCTTATTTGAAAAAAAAACATTATTGGCAATTCACTTTATCTGGTCATAAATCAGCAAAATTTCACTTAAATAGTATAGAAATCATATACGTAGATTTATATTTTAAAGGCGCTTTTAAAAATGTTTGTTTTATAATCAGGGAATGGTCAAGTTGTAATTATGAATGCTTTTTTCAAAATAAAATATATGCCCTATAAAAATCAACAGATGTGGTAGGAAAGTATAGGAGACAGTTTAGAACTCTCTTTTTTTTTTCATTCAACAGCAACACTATGCAAGCAGTACTACATAAGAGTGGGCAGCCGTTTATGAATAGGTAGAAACTTGCATTATTTAGAATCTCCGAGTACATGTTTCCTGTGTGCACGTATACAATGTACTTATTCAATACCCTACACACATTTGCTATACTAGTTGGCTGCCAGCATCAGCATGTTAGTAGCACTCCGTTCTTTTGTTGGTCGAAAGGAACATCATTTCTTACCTTAAAGGGCATGTGCATTAGTGGATGTGTTCGAGCAGTCATGTGCTTGAAATTCTGGCTCGGCTAGACTGCCATTTTGAAAGTAACTCCTATTTCTACTTAGGGGGTCCTTAGATCTAGGGGTGTAAAATTTTGGCGTGTCACATCCGGTATTATATAGGGTGTCGCAGGTAAAATTCTGATTCGGGCACTAATAAAAAAACTAATTACATAATTCGTTAGTAAACCGCGAGATGAATTTATTAAGTCTAATTAATCAGTCATTAGCAAATATTTACTGTAGCATCACATTGTCAAATTATGCAGCAATTAGGTGCCTTAAAAGATTCGTCTCACAAATTAGTTGCAATCCGTGTAATTAATTATTTTTTAACCTATATTTTTTAGCACTTCATGCAGGTGTTCAAACGTTCGATGTGATAGAGTGAAAAATTTTAGGGTGAGATCTAAAGAGTGCCTTGTTTTTTTTTAGTCCTTGCCAAGTAGGCCCTCCTACGTCCTGGCTTCACACTAAATTCCATGCCACACTTCTAATCTCAGTCATTCTAGCAGCTCCGACACTTATTTGCCGCCTATGGCTGTCACCCATATCGTCCCTCATGTTCACGTCCGATCCAATCTCTAACTCAAAAACCTATTTTAGGTTTTGGTTCAAGAAATCGTTGGCAATCATCAATTGTGTCGGAGAGAAAGAGCTCGCCGACTTTGGAAGGTGGTGATGCTTATGATCTCAGCATCTCTCCTCCTCCCCCTCGTCCAGACCTTGAAGATGATGCCCTAATAACAGCTAAGCCTAGATAGTTTTTTTTTTCTAATTTTAGTCATATGATTGGATACCTAGCAAATACCTCAAAGAGAAAAATGATACTAAAACACATGACCCAAATGGTATACTGTGTATTTTCTCAATAGTAGGTGTGAATAATTTTTTTTTCCCAATAGCATGTGCGAATGATAGTTCAAAAAAGTACAATGGTCACATGTGGATTTAGTTGTGTTCCTCAGGCTCCTACTCCTTCCATTCCACACTAGAAGTAGTTTCGATTTTTTTTTGTAGTCAAACTTTTCTAAGTTTGATCAGGTTTATAGGAAAATATAATAATATTTTTAACACAATATAAATATATCAATATAAATACATTAACAAAACATATTTAAAGTTGTATTTAATGAAACTAGTTTAGTATTATAAATGTTATTATTTTTTCTATAAACTCAGATAAATATATAAACTCAGATAAATATAAAGAAGTTTGGCTCGAAAAAAGTCTAAGCAATTTATAATATGGAATGGAGGGTACCTGTAACAGTGATTATCTATCTCTCCAGTGCAATCATTTTTAACATGCAGTTGCCGCGTAGATACCACAGCAACTGTGCAACACCACCTTGGATGTAGCACAAAGCGTAAAGCCGCGGAATACACACATCCATGGCGTAGAAGATCGAGGCAGGCAGTCGCCAGCCACACACCCGGATCGGAGGGCGCGCCCATCCCTTCGCTTTTCCGCAACAGAAGTTACCAGGTCCACCACCCCAAAGCCTCTCCCGCCGCCCCGCGCGCGCACACGACCCGCGAGTCCGCGACGCACCATCGGCGAGCAGCTGGAGCTCGCTTTATATTAACCCGGAGATTCCCCTCGAATCACAATCCCCCACATGCAAACCAAATCATCCATCCGCGAACTCACCGGTCTCGCCCCCGCTTTCGCATCACACCGGTGTAAAGTACGTTCCCCCCGCGCGCGGGACGAAACGAACTCAACGAAATATTCATCCGGGGGCACTGTGCTAGCTGTGCGCGTCAGCGCGTAACGTTTTCTTTGCGCTTTTTCTGCTGCGCCCCAAACCCATTCTCCTCTCCGGTCTCGCTACTCCTCGGCTTGATGGCATTTAAGTAGCAGCGACCCCGGCCCTCGCACCCCCTCGTTCATTCCCCCTGCCTGCCTGCCTGCCTGCTGCCTCTCTCGTCGTCTGCTTGCCTACCTTCCTCTCCTTTCTCTTGCCCGCTCCGGTTCTTGGTCCGCAGGCAGGGCGCGTTCGGATGCTGTCCCACGTCGAGATGGCCCCGGCGGCCGGCGGGTTCAAGCTGTTCGGCAAGGTCATCATGCAGTGCGGCGTTTCCGAGGGGACACAGGACAAGGCGCAGGGCTTCGTCGTGGCCCGGGAGAAGGTTGAACCGGAGGAGGAGGAGGAGGAGCAGCGTGCCCCGGCTGCTGCTACGTCGGCGCAGCGCGCGTCGATCAAGCGGGAGGCCGCGAACCGCGACGAGGAGCAACGGCAGGGGGGCGGGGACGCGGCGGGGCAGCCGACGCAGCGGCGGTTGCAGGACTCGGCCGAGGCGCGTGCGGCCGCCGCGGCGCCGCTGCCGTGCCCGCGGTGCCGGAGCCGTGACACCAAGTTCTGCTACTTCAACAACTACAACGTCAACCAGCCGCGCCACTTCTGCAAGGCCTGCCACCGCTACTGGACGGCCGGCGGCGCGCTCCGCAACGTCCCCGTCGGCGCCGGCCGCCGCAAGAACCGTCCCCTGGGCCCCCTCGCGGTCGCCCACCATCACCACCACCACCGCGCGGCCGCCGGCTTCGTCCTCGGCTTCCCCAACCCGTCCTCCCCAACCTCCCCGTCGCCGGTCTACACCGACCGGTGGCCGGTCACCCCGGACCGCCCGTTTTGATCCCGCCATGCATCCAGTCGAACCAACCGGCTTGGATATAGCTTCCCTTTGACTTGCTGCAGCTGGGTTGCGGAGGCTAGCTTGGCTTGCTTGTACGTGGGGCTTACACAAACACATGGGAGATGGAGATATCGAATGGGCTTTTCTTTCTTTTTTCTTTTCTCCTCTTGCTAGTACCACCATCATAGCATGCAGCTTCTCTCTCGTTACTACTACTCTCCTGCTAGTAGTTTGTTTCTTCCTCTTTCTCCTTTTGTTGTTTTCTAAGGTTGCGGGTGTAATGTAAGAATGGAAGTGATGAGGTTGCGGAGGCAAGTTGCGAACTCCGTGGAAAATCTGTCCGTCCAACGTGTGTCACTATGCTATGCGCGCTGCCATACGCTTTCTCGGCTTGGCGGAATGCGACGCGGCCCCATGCCTGTCCTTATTCGGATCTCGCAAGTCACCGCGCGAGAGTTTTGTGTCCTCTTCTTTTCTGGGAACTGGTGGCATGAGATCGATCGATCGATCCAACGCTAATTTGCTTATCGCTGAATTTGTTCTTCTGGTGGTACACCGTGTGCACTGCAGAGCCTAGCTGCACTTTCTTGGCATGTAGAGTAGGTAGAGCCTGCTCAGTAAACGCCACGGATAAGATTTTACTTTCTCTGCTGCTGAGGTCAAATAAGCACCAGGACTTGGTTTTCTTTGCTGCTGTTATATCCTTTTGCTTGGTTGCTTGCTTGTTCATGCAAAGGATTTTTAATCTTTGATTGATGGAGCATGCCAAGTTGGTGGCGGATTTATAATTACCGTGCTCATTTCATTTTTTTTAATCTTTCTCGGCTTTGACTGCACAGTGGATGGATGGCCCAAAAGTGGGTGTTTCTACAATCACGTTTCGGTAAACCTTCGTGGCACTTTTTCACCACTTCCTTTTGGGAAGTTTCTCTCGCAACACCAAGAGAGAGCTGGACGGCATGGGGACAGGCACCTGACTGGTGACTTACTGGTCATCAATGCACAGCAAAAGAGCCATAATGGAAGCTTTTCCAAAAGGGCCAGGAGATAAATATTCCAACCGTCAACTTGTCAGGGTCAAGCCCCGGGGATCCTTTTGAACAGTCTTCTTTCTTTCCCCTTCTTTCCTCCCCCCGGCTTTAATACTCGCAAAGTTACTTTATGTAGGCGCGCACGAAAGCGCCGCTGGCCTTTTGCGCAGATTTCACTGCCCTTTTGCGCAGATTTCACTGCTCGCTCGCTCGCATGGTTGGGAGTTGGGACGGACGGACGGACGGACTGCGGCGCCGGGACCTTTTCGCTGCTGGGCCGGAGTCGAGGTCATCCCCACAGGCCACAGCCACAGGTCCACTGCTGGGTGACGTGTGTATACCTAGCTAACTTCTGGCTTTCCATTTCATCAGAGCGGCTAATTAAACCGTTGATGTGCTTCATCTTTAAAACGGAGTTAAGCCGTGATGTGCCCGTGGCTGCGGCCGTGCAAGTGGCCTATGGCGCCAATGCGACACGTCGAGCTTGTAGTACCAGCAGGTGTAGCTTCCGAATGCAACTCTCTTTCTCCCACTGCACGTACCAAAGAGGGAGCTGATGCATGGTCCAAGTTTCGCCCGTACCGATACGGAGTGCTTATCTGCAGCAAATAGGTGTCACGTTGTAACGTCAGCGCCGGCCGGAGAAAGCTAACGCTATCCCGCCCGCCCAAAAGTGCACCGGCCGCCACGACGTGCAGTTTCGTTCCCCGGCCCCCGGTAAAGGAATCTGCAACAGAAGTAGGCGAAACTGACGGTAAACTTACCGTGTGGATAGAGTACTACTGGTGTGGATAGAGTATATCTCTACTCGACTACTGCTAGCTTGGTACACGTTCTCCTCCTGTCGAACTGCCGATTCGGTCGCTTTCGCCGGTAAAGTGGTAAACCTCACGGCGGCTTGCATGCGTCCTTTCACCGCCTTCGTTTTCTCGGCAACGATAACGCAAAAAGGACCGGAACAACCGAACAACCCACACCGTGCGCGCCGCGTCTAAAAACGACCTGCGGATCGCGTAGCCACACATGTTACGGAATACGTACATGCCGCGCCGGTTTTGGAACCACACGTCGGTGGATGGGAACGAATGATGGATGGGTACGTGACCGATCGATGCGGATGGAGGATTTGGCCGGCTTGCTGCGCTCTGGTCGTTAACTCGGATATGGACCTGATCTGATGCTGCTACGAGGAACTAATGGGTCATTATTTGTTAATCAATGCGAGAACGGGCCATGCAGGGGGTTGCGTTCATCTGCAATTAAGGCAGCTATTAGAGAGAGCCCCAGAAAAACGGATACATGTAGGCATCAGAGGAGCTATTGTTGTGCTGAGCTAATGGTGTTTTGACAACACCCGGGATACATGTCAAGTAAGAGCAGGTACAATAGCAGGCTATAAGTCAGCTGCAAACATATTTTAAGAAGATAAATGAGGAGAGAGAAGGGCAGCAGGCTACAGATTTGTAGCCAGCTGTAGCACGGACTCTAAGAGACCGTATACATGACAGGTGGGACCAGATATTAATAGTGTAGTATGTAACTATTGTATGAATAAGTTATTAGATTAGCTATAGATAAATTGAAGCTAGCAGTTGGCTATACTATTGAACTTGCTCTAAGTAGTACCACTTGATTGTGTTCCTGTGCAATAATTAAGCATGATGTAAGGTGAAACTACTAAACTGGCAGTTCATTCAAAGAGTGAAACCTACCGTTGCACGTACTAAATATTACGAAGTGTACTGCTCAATGGTAATTAAGCAAGACTGCAGTGATTGCTACTACAAGCTACAGTATCAGTTGCGAACAGTACCAACTAGGTACCTTCTGTTGGAACGTGATTTTGACTTTTGTACGAGAAGATATAAATGGCCCAGAAAGTTTTGCTTTTCTTCAACCGGCAGTATTCCAGCTTTTCTGAAAAGAAAAAGGACAAAAACATGGACTAAAGCTGAAAAAGATAACCCGGTACATTTCTTCGAAAAGATACCCCAGCACATATGAATACTTTGATCCATGTATACACGAAAAGCTTCAACTTTTCCATTCTCATTTGTCCATTAGCTTGAAACTGTCAAAGGTGCCACTGTCAATATGACAAGGAAGCGATCATCTTTTCACACGATAATTATTGTTTGGCCAAATCAAGCTTAGGTTTGAAGGTAGAATTGTATTAGTATTCTTCTCATTTTACACAGTCAACTAGCTAGAAATATCCTGAGAACGGCGACACATTAAGGACTCCATCGGTTGGCCTAATAAATTAAAGCCAAAGTCAAAAATTTTTAAACTTAATTTTTAAAGTTAATTTTAAGATGTTTTTAGCGTAGTTTTTTATGGGTTAATTGTATCTACGCCATTGTAAATTTATCTATTAAAAAAATATCATTACAATTCGTCAATTCGTAGCTATGCCACTAGAATTTTATAAAATTAGAACCGTGATACTGCCGTCACGTTTTCCGTCTATCGCCTTCATATTTCGTATCCTTCCTTCTTTCTCCCATCTTCTTCCGGGAGTCAAGCTGGTGAACCAATGCGGTGGTTTCTTGCCACGATGTGTCGTTCAATCTTCTGTTACTTGTTTCACGATGACCTCGGAGTCCATGGCCAGCTTGGAACAGGAGGCCACCGACTCGTCTGAATCAGGAGCCCGGCGCGGCGGCGACATGCCGGCCACCGTGCAGGAGAGCGTGCAGTCCTTCCTCGGTGCTGTCCGCGACAAGATCACCGGGCCTAGTGGCGGCGGCGCAACTGCGAAGGCAAAGGGCTTCGCGGCGGACAAGACGGGAGGGCATGCTGTGCGCGCTCGCCGGCTTGGCGACGGCGAGGAAAGGCGAGAGGAACGAATCCACGTGACAGCAAGGAGATGACGCACGGCGGCATGCCGCAGAGAAGGCTGAGGAGGCGCGGTGACAAAAGCGCGCAACACGAGCCGTTGTCAAAGGAAAAGTAGCCGTCACCACCACTCTTTGTTCTTGAAAGGTTATCCTATTCGGCTGACCTGACAGGACGTGTCATGCGCAGGGGGAGGTCCTGGAAGACACGCCGGACTCCATGTCACGAAGCAGGTCCTGAAAGCTCATCGCATCGCGTGCTGCATCACCAATCCTTGGAGCTCGAAGGAGGAGAGGGAGCACTCATTGGAGTCGAAACCGAACACCTCCACGGCATGCGCCGCCGCCACCCCGCCTCTTGACCCCGCCTGCCCGTACGCCATGAAGACCCGTGTCGCCTTCTCCTCCCAGCGCCGGATACACGCCGTGCACGCCACCTTCCCCTTGCCACCGCCGCCTGCCATGGTTGAGTTCGTTCACCTCGCCAGCGAGCTCGCTCGCTCTCCTCCTCCGAGCTCCAAGGATTCCGAGGACTGGTTCACTGGCTTGACTTCAGGAAGAAGATGGGAGAAAGAAGAAAGAAGACAGAAAAGGAAGGAGATGGACTGGCTTGACTTCAGGAAGAAGATGGGAGAAAGAAGAAAGAAGACAGAAAAGGAAGGAGATGGATAGAAAACATGTGTTAAGCCCGGAACAGTTATCGGCTTAGAGTCAGCATCGGCTTCGAAGTTCTGAGATTAGCCGATGAGAGTGGGTACGCCTAATGGGCGATCGATCACCGTGGGGATGAGGTAGCGATCTGATTTGCTCCCCACCTTCCCCCTCACTCCCTCTACTGGTTTCCTTTTTTTCCACCGTATTACTTTCCAATTTTAGTAAATTTATACACCTAAAGTTTATACACCTAAAGTTTACACATCTAAAGTTTTGAGACTAAAAGTTTATAAGTCAAAAGTATATATCCGATTCAAATTTGAATTTGAATTCAAATATTTTTATATATAGTATTTCTATACATCTAAAGTTTATACACCTAAAGTTTATAAGTCAAAAGTTTACATACCCGTTTCAAATTTGAATTTGAATTATATCCGATTTAAATTTGAATTTGAATTCAAATATTATATATATATATAGTATTTTTATGCATCTAAAGTTTACATACCCGATTCAAATTTGAATTTGAATTTGAATTAAAATTTTTTATATATAGTATTTCTATACATAAATTTTTCTAACTTTTTGTTTTTTTAAAAAAATTTGTGGAGATGTGTAAACTTGAGGTGTACAAACTTTAGGTGCATAAATTTACTAAAATAAGAAAGTAATGCGGTGCCAAAAAAAGAAATCAGGTGGAGGGAGGAAATCAGAAATCCGATCGCCCCTAGCGATCCCTAGCGATCGATCGCTAGGTAGCATTCTCGGATGAGAGTTGTCAAGTCGTCAGTTGTCGGATTCTTGCTATATTCGGTTAAGGAAATTGATCTACTAAGGAAGTTTATCTAGAAGAGACCAAGTTCAAAGAGAATGCGGCATGGCAAGTTATCTATTACTTAGGAACAGTTTGTTAGTTTCCTTTTATCTTTAGGAAAGTGTGTTTAGTGTCCTATAAGGACTTTATCTTTTCCTTTTATCTTTAGGAAGGTTTCTTTCTTATCCAACAAGGACTTGTATCAACCCATGGGTATAAATATGTACACCCGAGGTCTATGTAATATATCTTCACGATCAATACAATTCGGCGCATCGCCACCTTTTACCTTTTCTACTTTATTTTATCGTCCGGCGGGATTTGGCACCTGATGCGGGGCTGCATTGGTGTTCGATCTCCGGCTAAGGGGTAAGTCCATCGTTTACGTCGGCGTCATTCAAGGCTACATCAATACATTCGACCTCTTGGATTGCTCTGGTTTGGATGATATATTTGCCTACCTATTTATCATATGTCTCTGTTAATCTAGTTTTAGCATATCAATTTAGCTCTATCGGCTGCTTGTCGTTTTAGGGTTTTTGCCGGTATCGGCTAAATCGCGTTGCTAGATTAGATTAGCTTAGACATCTATCACCCTGAAAACTCAGTCAACAGCTTGATTGTCTAGATATTATGTTTCTTTTTATACTTAGTTCTGTATCAGTTAAGTTTGATCTACTAAGTCGTGCTTAGAACCATAATCTCTAGCCTGCTTCTTGATTGGCAATAAGGGTTTCATTGGGGTTTCAGCCGGTGAGTTATCTGGACATTGCATCGGCTCATAAGGATTGCATATACATATAAGTTGGATTTAGCCAATGACAACAAATGTTTCACTGTTTAATCTAATCTTGTGGATTTCATGACATCGGACCTCTAGCCGATGTGTGCTTTAACCTTCGGATCGATGCTTATTTATCATATCATTATTTGCCGATTGGTTTATACTGGATTGTATTGTTATTTTATTACATCATCATCAGCCGATTGCCTTTATATCATTATCTACATTGAACATATAGCCGATTGCTTAAACCCTATCGCTATCGGCTGGTATCGGCATTGGCTATTATCGGCTGGAACTACTCCATCGGCTTGTCAGCCGATCGGCTGTTTTGATGTGCTATTTGCATATCTTGTCAGTTGCAGGATCAAACTGACTGGCACGCCCGCATCTCATCAAGATTTGGACCTGCACAGGAGCTAAACAGATCTCCCAGGCCAGTGTGTTCGATTTTTTCGTCAACAACGTGATAGCGGTGACACGGTTCTAATTTTATAAAATTCCAATGGCACGGCTACAAATATACGAATTGTAATGATATTTTTCTGAATAGGCAAATTTGCAATGGTATGGATTCAATTAATTTTTTTATATTGACTTCTAAGTTGCTAAATGCATACTCCCTCCGTTCCAAAAAAACCAACCTCGTATTAGGATGGGACACCTTATAGTATAATGAATCTGTACATAGAGTATGTGCAGAATCATTGTACGAGATTGGCTTTTTTTTTATGGACGGAGGGAGTATACAAAAGTTTTACTTATAAATTATTATTTTTATTTCATAATAAACTGTTTTAACGTATACATCTATGTTCAGCAAGCCAAACACATTTGCGTAGCGAGTACTCACTCCTTCCCAAATAAACCAATTTATGAGAATTTATCCAGATTTAGTTTACCAGAAAATATTCCATCCAATTTTTCGCTGGTTTATTTTTTTTCTACGAATGGAGTACTTGTAGTTGCACATTGAAATGTTTAGAGGGAGGCAGTAAACATTTCAATCTTGTACTCATACATTTCAACTGTGTTGGCCAGGTATGAGTACTGTACAAGATGATGTCAGCTGCTCGGATCGGACATCTGACATCTAAAAGCTGTAGTAAAGCGTAAATAGCGGTACTATCAACCACTTGTCAAAAAGGAGCAAAACAGCTGTCGAAATATCTGAGGCACCAAGTCCATCTGCTTCTACACCCTCCGTCTAAGAGCGAGGGTATTCTAATCCTTTTATTTTTATTGATACTAGCAAAAATGACTGGGTGTTGCAACAGGTGAAAATAATTTTCGCGATTGATAAAAATTCTGTCAATTTAAGACAAAAAGAATAATGGCAAAACAAAGTCAAAATCATACTATATAGCATTAAACCTGGTTGCGCTCGTTTCATGCGTCATCACACGAAAATTCCCATCGATTAGGTGACTGTTCTATAAGTTGACGCATGGTTTTTTTTTTCTATACATTGTTGACCAAATATTGAAATTTTGATTATTCAAATTATTGGGAGAAAGAAAAGAAGAAAAAGAAAACAAAAAAGAGAGAAAAGAGACATCGATCGGGAGAGGGGCACGCAGGACGGGGCGGCGGGATGGTGTGGGGCGGTTTGGTTGGGCTAGGATGCGGAGGGGTTGGACTAGGCAGGGGTATATATAATAGTTATTCTAACTCATGTCGAATTGGATATGAACATTGAAAATCTGACACAAATACGGATGACGTGCCAAAATTTTGACGGAAAACATCTTTAATTTTTATAATAATAGAAATGTATCAGATGATCAAAAAATGAACTTATTTTGCGACGATAAGCATATTTAGTGAGTGTGTTGTTAGTGTTCTAAATATTTGATACCCAATACTTGTGTACTAACCTCGACATGACCTACTATATATCAAATCTTACACGGAATGAAGCCTCATACTATGATGATAGTCTTGAGTATATAAGAAAAGAGTCTCGGATAAGAATATAGAAACATAGTCCTATTCAGGTCCAATGAGGTTTACTCGGATCGTATCCATACGTGCCTTCTTAATTCTACTTGGATAATCTAAATTAATAACAAGGTTTCTAAGTTAATAATTATATATCAAATTTAGTTACAATGTCATAATATATTATATATAAAATACAACTGTATCTATGGAAACATAAGCTATAATTTATATAGCAAATCAAATTCCACTATTAAAACTTAAGGCAAACAAAACAAAATTGTAGTTAAATAGGAAGTTAAAAGATATATACTCCCTTCATCCCATAAAAAATCAACTTCTGGCTAAGAATCTGGATGTAGACTATGTCTAGATTTATAGTCAGAAGTTAACTTTTTTTTTTACGGAGGGAGTACGTATTAGTCTAATTATTTTGAAGCTTTGTAAAATTTTGCTAAAAATTGGGTGGTAGAAGTAAGTGTCCCTCGCTAGCAACAAGAAGGAAGCATCCCAATACTCACTTCTTTTTCTATCAACATATATCACTATATCTTGTCATGGGAGTACAGAATAGATAGAAAACACTAATGAGCCAGCTCGTTGTCCATATGATCTGTTAAAAGATATAGCTCAATATCTGGAGATAATTTTTGGGCCTTCTGATTCACTCCAATATTCGTGCAGCAGGTTGGGATGGAAACCTCCCCCCCCCCCCCCCCCCCCTCTTCCCCCTCCCTTCTCTTGTGATTTTGGCCCAGGGAGCAGGAGTGCAGGATAGGAGATGTTGCGGTAGTAAATGAGGCTTAATCGGTTATATAGGTGCAGACCGCGTAGAGCTCAATACCCTACTCCTACAGTGTTCTTTGTTTGATCTTTCATTCATCGTCTAACTTACAATGACGTTGCGAAGTCTTGCCACTTGTAGACAAATGGACCCAAACGTTGGCCCATTATGGGCCCCCATGGATCCAAGCTTGCGAAGAGGCTGTGTTGATTTGCCATGCGTCTCGCGTAGTTGGAGAAAGCTTGGGATAGAAGGCTGGAGCCCTGAAGACCAATGAAGGGGACCGTTTGTCAGCATCAGGTGGAGAGATGTAGAGAAAGGTGGTGGAACCTGTCGGGTGGCACGTTAGTCAACCATGTAGCCTCACAACCCACGCCCCATCCCCATAGGGGTGATGATGGTGTATAGGATGGCTGTGCAGGAACCATCCTATCGTCCCAGTCGCACATGAGTGGATAATTTTCTCATTGTATTTAATACAAAGCTTGCATACATAAGAGCACAACAACGCGCCTGTCTCATTGCCATTAGCACGTTGTTGATGTCTCCGAGCAGCACAAGACGCCGACCTTAGGGGCAAGGGATGAACAAGCCCCGAGCTCGAATCCGAGCTTGCAACAACCTGAGGAGAGACCCCGAGCTTAACCCTGTTCACGGCAACCCAGGCTTCCAACCTGCCTCCTTTCAGGTGTATCACAGCCTCACAGATGTTGCATTACGGTAGATTGTCGATTACTTGGGTCGTTCGGCCGTGATGATGTGTCACTGGAGGCCCGAGCAGCCGATGGTGGGATGTCGGTTCCCACTTCACGGATAGGCTCGTTAGCCACTTAAACCATGATTGTTAATGTTGGATCCCGTGGATGAAAAATTCGAGTGTTTTGGCCCCAAAAAAGTATTAAATGCCCTATAGAAAGTCCCATAAAAAATGGTTGAGGTAAAACAATGGAGTCGAAAAACAGAAACTGTAAGAGATTGTTTTTTTTTTTCGGGGAAAGAGATGAATTACTCAGCTATAGAGTCGTTACAGACAAGGAGCGAAATGAAATTACAAGAATCATCCAGCCAAAAGGCCGTTAAAGACTCTCGACGACCTCTAATAGCTAAAACATGACTGACATTATTTTGCTCGCGATAAAATTTTATCAGTACAATCTCTCTGTTTCCAATCAAGAGAAACCGTAAGAGAATGTTTGATAGGGCCCTAACTCATAAATGTAACTCTAGGGGTGTAATCCAGAGTGGTGCTGTGAGATGACCCGAACCCCACTCCACTCTTTTAGTTCGCATCTGTGCCTGCTCCGCTCCCATCCGCTCCTTTTTTAGATGGAGCGTTGCCAAACCGGCTCTAAGTTCCTTCACACGGTCCACAGCCCAAACTTGGTTGATTCATGTGAAGTATCCAGACCAGGAAAAGGCAAAGGGCTGGTGATCTCCACATAGGAGTACAAGTCTACTTGTCGTCTTGGCCCGTGCTTGCTTGCAGCCCAGCCCATAGTTACTTATCCCAAATGCTCCTTCTGAACCCTCCGAGTTCTGACCTTTCACTTTGTCAACGCGCCATCACCCGACGGGCTGTCTGCCTGTCTGGGCATTGGTTGGATCATGATATGCAGCGAGAGTATTTTAGCAAGGGGGACAGGATCCAGCGCGGGCGGCGCCAGCCACCGTACTCCCCCGCGTGTAGGCGGATCCGAGACGTGCAGCAGCAGCAGTGCAGCACCGGCGTGCGTGAACGCACCGTGCGCTTGCGGTTGCCGCTCCAGTGAGCTGGACGACGTCGCGGACCACGCGCGCAACGGCTCGTCTCTCCCCTCCGTCCCCGCCGCCCCGCGCCCGCGCTTCGCTCCGACGAAACGCGCTGACGCTGACGGGGACAGGGCCGCGCGCGGAATATGTGGGGAGAAGAACGTAGTCGGTGCAGTTTACCGTAAAATAAGCTCGTCAACTGATTCTCCTTCACGCCGACCTCTGGCGGTTGAACCGCCCTTCCCTTGCTTTCCGGACAGGGTAGTCGTTGCTGCATCACATGGCCATGGCAAAGCGTCGCGTCGTGTATATATAGGGGCGATACACTAGCTAGCTAGAGGATTGAAGAAAGAATCCCATAGTGATCGATCGAGACTTAGTAGTTGATCTTCAGAAAGAGCAAAAAGAGGAAGCATAAAACTAGCGAAGGAATATGACGGTAAGTTGATTTCCCCTTTCATGCATTGTTCATCTGATTATCTCTGTACATTCTTTTTTGGTTTATTTTTCTGATCTCTGACGCCGTGTCGATCTATCATGGAAAGATCGTGGAGATGAGCGTGCATATGGACTGCGCCGGGTGTGAGAAGAAGATAAGGAAAGCAATCCAAAGAATGGAAGGTACGCAATCGAACTGAGTTACCCGACTAAAGTACACAGTACTGTACTACTACTGTGCTTGATCTCTGATATGAATGTTGGTTGATCGATTTCAGGAGTCGCTGACGTGGAGATCGACATGGAGAGGCAGAAGGTGACGGTGAACGGGAACGTGGAGCAGAAGAAGGTGCTCAAGGCGGTGCGAAGGACGGGGAGGCGCGCCGTGCTGTGGCCGCACCCGTACACCGGCGGCGGCGTCGTCGCGGGCGGCGCCGTGCACGTGCTCGCGCAGCAGCAGAACTACCACCAGTACCACCCCGGCGCGGGGGTGCAGGCGCACGCGGCACACGCGGCGCGCCCGACGTCCTCGTACAACTACTACAAGCACGGCTACGACGACTCGCGCCTCTACGGCGGCTACTACCACCATGGCGCCAACTCCGCCGTCGTCGGCACCAGGGCCACGGATTACTTCAGCGACGAGAACCCGCAGAGCTGCTCTGTCATGTGATTGGCACCATCGATCGCACATGCGTGGAGCAATTTTGTTGCTGTGCTTGTGGCATATGACCGTATCACAAAAGGTGACAATATTATTCGTACAATTCCCTGATCTGGATAAAAAGAAAGGTTCGTCTCGACAATCCAAACTAGGACAATGTCACAATGCGCAGTGACATATACAATTTGGCCGTTGCATCGGAATGAATCCGCTTGCCATTATTCCGTTTAGCACGCCACTACACGATCAACTTAAGCAAGATGCGGTACAGTGGGACACAACATGTGTGTAATATTCCTTGTTGCAATAGTTTATTCCGCCTGTCTAATAACCGGTGGGTGAGCTTATGAGCCATCGGGGTCAACTTACCGGTCCGAACCTACAACGTTTTTCTAATTTTCTTATAGCAGGTACAATAGTAGGCTATAAACCATCTATAAATATATTTTAAGTAAATAAAAGAGGAGAGAGAATAGCAGCGGGCTACAGATTTATAGCTAGCTGTAGCACGGACTCCAAGACACATTGTATATATAACAGGTGGGACCAGATATTAATAGTATAGTATGTACTCCCTCCGTCCCATAATATAAGGGACTTTGAGTTTTTGTTTGTATTGTTTGACCACTCGTCTTATTCAAAAAATTTGTGCAAATATAAGAAACAAAAAGTTGTGCTTAAAGTACTTTAGATAATAAAGTAAGTCATAAAAAAAATAATAATTCCAAATTTTTTTGAATAAGACGAGTGGTCAAACAGTGCAAGCAAAAACTCAAAAATCCCTTATGTTATGGGACAGATGGAGTAAATTAACTATAGATTATTTGGAGTTAGTAGTTGGCTATACTATTAAACTTGCGGGTTCACATTGTCTGCCTTTGGAGCAAACGGCAAACATTGCCGTTGCACTCATAGATGCCACACATTTTTTATCAACGGATGTATGGAGTGACCCCACCACAGTGATTAATTAGGGGCATCTAATCAATAGAATTAGTTGTTTCTCTCCTAAAAAAAATCAACGATATAATTAGTTATTTCTCTCCCGGAAAAATTCAACGAATACGTCGTGGCTAAGCATGTGAAAACATTAGCAAAAGCTTTAATAAATCATGTTTCTCTTTGTTTGATCTCTCGATGGAGCAGCAAAATGATTCTACCGTCACATCGAATAAGTAAGCGATACAGACAAGTTTATATTCGTTTGATTTCTCATACAGGGTCTTCCACTTCTTTTTAAACCAATAAATTTGTATTCGTTAATCCAGACCCATATAGTACTCTATGCCATTGTTAAAAAAAGACACGAATATTAATAAATGACCTAATACCAAATAATTAGAAGGGGTGAGGCTTCGAATCCAAGTCATCTAACCCACCATCCTGTGGAGCTAGTCGGAAAACCTCTGGGTGTTTCTCCTATACCATTGTTCATATATTTAATCTATTTTACCAGCTTCTTCAACAATATGATTTATCGAAGTTTTTGCTAATATTCCCATGCACTTAGCCGCAACGTATCTGCTGATTTATTTCCAGGAGAGAAACAACTAATTCGATTAGATGCCCCTAATTAATCATTGTGGTGGGGTCACTCCATGTAGCCGTTGATAGGATGATTTGTGGCATGGATGAGTGCAACGGCAATGTTTGCCGTTTGCTCTAAAGATAAAGACAGACGATGTGAACCCTAAACTTGCTCTTAGAACTACTACTGTAAAACGCTCGAGCTTGTTAATTCCAACGCTTTGTTGAGGCAGAACTAGGCACGTGACCCAGGTGAGTTCGATTCAGGATCCAGTAATAAAGGAAGTTCCAACGCTTTGTTGAAGGAAAGGAAGTTCAGATCGTCGAGTAGCACTCGTGGTCTCGGAAACCTGAATGCCGCTAGGCGCTAGCGTAGCCACAGACGGCAGCCGGCAGGTGGTTCGGCTGCAACAACCGCGCGCGCGCGCGCAGAGGCCCTAGGCATGCAGGCAATCGCAGCGAGCGGCCGCGGCGCGCGGTGACCAGAGCGCGCGTGCGCCGCTGCCGCGTCACGCGCCAATCGGCACGGAACCGCGACGCAGGGGGTGCACCCGCAAATCAACCGACCCACAAGCTCGCCAAATGGCCTCCGATTCCCGTCCCCTTGCTCTTCCTCCCGCCCTTAAATCTGACGCGCCGCACTCGCTCCCTCCCCGACACGCCCCCGCCGCCCACAGACTACTCCGCGCCGCGCCCCGCCCCGCCCCCGCGATCGCCTCCCCCGCCTCCGCCGGCCATGGCGGCAACGACGCCCAGGGTCTCGGCCGTGATCTTCGACCTCGACGGCACGCTCCTCGACACAGGTACGCCGACCCGATCGATCTCCCTCGCGCCGTCCTGTCCGATTCCCCCAGCGGCCCCCTGTTTCGTGCGAATCGTTTGCGGCCTTTGACGCCCCGGGTTCCCAATGTTGTTTTGTTGGTGCAGAGAGGGCAACGAGGGACGTCCTGAACGAGTTCCTGGCGGCGTACGGGAAGGTCCCGGACAAGGAGAAGGAGGAGAGGAGGCTGGGGCAGATGTACAGGGAGTCCACCACCGGGATCATCGCCGATTATGGGCTACCGCTCACCGTAGAAGAGTACGCGGTGGCGATATACCCGTTGTACCTGAAAAGGTTCGTTTCATGTTAGTGTGCTAAGCATGTGCTGACCACCGTCGCAAATTCAGAAAAGCGCTTAGCATGGCTTCACTGTTCTTTAGGTGGCAAAAGGCAAAGCCACTCCCTGGAGTCGAGAGGCTTGTCAAGCATCTTCATAGGAACGGAGTGCCTCTAGCACTTGCTTCAAATTCCGTCAGGAGAAACATCGATCACAAACTGTTAAAATTAGAAGGTTTGTATGTTTGCTTCAATCTACAGTACACCATGCGGCTAGTTTTTCCTTTTAAAGGTTCTGTAGTATGGCACATGAAATCACTTTATAGTTCTTTGTTCGTTCCATAAATACCATTTGGAATACAACAGGCAATTTTTTTTAACTAAAGAAACCAAAAATCCTCCAATACGTTACAAAGGGAACCTTTTGGTGTAATATTATATGTTTGGGTTCTTGGATTGATCTTTCTTTCATATTAGTTCAAGTAAGAAAGTAAACCTATACGGCTTTGTTTAGTTCCAAAGTTTTTTTTTCCAAACTTCCAACTTTCCATCACATCAAACCTTTCATACACACAACTTTTCTATCACATCGTACCAATTTCAACCAAACTTCCAAACTTCAGTGTGAACTAAACACAGCAAGATAGTAGTAAAAGCAGTCGGTTTCTCATTTATTAAAAGCTTTCTTTTTATTTTTTTCAGATTGGAAAGACTGTTTTTCTGTGATTCTTGGTGGAGACCAGGTCCCTCGTGGAAAACCTTCCCCTGATATGTGGGTGGCCTTTAGAATCACTGTGTTGCTTCCATCCAACAAAACAATCTGCAAGTTTGCAATACATTATACATCTGATATATTAGTCGTACGATTTACACTTCTAAAGCATCTGCGATGGTCAATCACAACTTGATAGATCTTTAGCTCTGTTCATACAATGTTATTGTTGATTCTGTAATCTGTTGGTTCCCCTAGATTTCTGGAGGCCGCAAAAGGACTTGGTGTAAATCCATCATCATGTTTGGTCATAGAAGATTCTCTGTGAGTGAATTAAACACTGCTTCCGGACAAGTCCTTTTTGCTTTTTTTTTCTCGATACACAAGAGAGCTGCGTATAATTGCATTAATAGAAAACCATGTTTATGTTTATTGCACGATAACAAAACTGTTTATAGTTCTGATCCAACAGTAGACAACTTCGTGGTTGGATGAATAACAAACGGAGCAGCTATAAACATGAAAGATTCTATGTAACAGAGCCAAAGAAGAAACAAAGTTATTGTCTTGCCTATGATTAATAATTTATAAATAGATCCCTTGCTAATTTTATTAATTTGTATGGCATTTGTAATTACCTATTTTGTGTGTCATTTTAGAGCTCATTTAATAGACAATGAAAATTAGCAATTAGTAATTCAACATATTAGTTATATTTTACACATGACGGATGGGATGTAAAGATGTGCCTTCTTCTGTGGTTAGTTGTCTTGATTTGCCAATTTCCGATGATATTGCATAACAGATAATCAGTACTTAATTTAGTTATACTTTATATTTTTGTTGCAAAATTCTCCTAGCGTCGGAGTTCAGGGTGCCAGGGCTTCTGGGGCAAAAGTAGTTGCTGTCCCATCACTCCAAAGTCAAAGGCAGCACTACTCAATTGCTGATTCTATCCTCTACTCACTGCTGGACTTTCAACCTGAGTTGTGGGGTCTTCCTCCTTTTGAAGATCGTAACTCTTTCTCCATTAATCCCTGTCCACTGCATTCAATTTAATTTTCATTAGTCCAATTCTGAAGTGGGGCATTCATATTTTAGGCATTCAGGGTGCTTTACCAATCGAACAATTATTCTTGAATGCCCAGATAAGCCATGCAATTTCAAAGAGTCTTCATATGGTAATAGCAGGTCAGACACCTTACTATCACTCTTCTAATGCGTCAATAGCCATCAAAACTGAACTTCTCAATCACATAGTAGTTTTTAAAGTACCCTAAGCACACACGTTTTTACTTACTGGTAGTTTTTAAAGTACCCTAAGCACACACGTTTTTACTTACTGGTTACTGCATGTATATGCAAACAGGTGATTGTACCTATGAATATGTTCCTGACCAAATATCAGGAATTTTCTTTGGTTGGGCCAAGCCAGAAGCAGGCGGGGTATCTAGGTCGGTGATAAGCATTGGATGGGACTTTTCGCTGCGGACAGTTGAAAGAGTGATGGTTTGTATCTTAGGTTTAGGTGGTCTTAAGGTCTCATCATAGTTGCCTTTTTTTAGAGTTATAAGTGCATGTTTACTATTCAAAGGTTTTTTATTTGCAAGACCAACTGTTCGAATGTTCCTCCTTGTTTCTAATCCAAGACCTTTTATACATTTCAAACTAAACTTTTACTAGTAGTATTAGCACATAGTAAAACTTCGTTCATTTTTGTATGCCCCTGTGTAAGAATTGGGAATAAGAATATACCTACGACTGTCCTTTTGCAGCACATATATTTCCTTGATTCCTGTTGTAAGATAACAACGGAGGAGCCCCTGAAGCTGCAGTTAGTTGGGTACATCCGGAAGCTCCAAAGCACGGTTATGACTTTCTCCTAAACCTAATCATGAATTAAAGAATCGTAGTCCACGGAACCATTCACAACGTATGTATTTGGCTATTTACTATGTTATATGGACATTCCATGGCAAGCAAGGTAGAAACCTGTTAGATATCAGTAAGCATATCTTATTACAGTTCTGCTTATATCCACAGTTTATAAATCTTGTATGCAAGTTCAAGCATGCTTAGCAGCTTCCGTATTTTCTCTATGCAGGAAAATATATCACAAGCATTGGCCATAACTGTCGAAGATCAAGCCATTGCAAGGGATGCATTGGACCTCCCAGTTTTCTCTGAACACGCGAAGTTATAAAATGGCCTTCTGCTCTCTTGACATGATCTCAGAAGTTATATGCTCCGATTATTGCTTAATTAGCAAGCGAAAACGCTGGCAGCATCTGTTTTCCTTGAATTACAGCAGTATAGGAATCGCTTGCAGAGAATAGCTGCAGGAACGAAGTTTAGATCTTATTTGAACCGCTCGAAATTGTCATTGAAAATATTTATACAGGGATAGAATAAACAGGTGTCAGGTAGGGATTGAGGCCACTGAGGAGATACGTTATTGTAACAGGCAGGGATTGGGAATACTGTGAGGATACGTTATACAGGGATAGAATTTTTTTGGTTCTGTTCCGCCTAAGCTCATAGGTACAAGCAGTACTACAAGGCTATGTAATGATTGTTCACGAAGAAATACAGTTTAATACTATCTCCGTCCCATAATAGATGTCGCTTCGACGTTTTCTTTCAACGTTTGACTACTCGTTTTATTTGAAAAATTAATGTAACTATAAAAAAGATAATAAAGCAAGTCACAAACAAAATAAATAATAATTCTATTTTTTTAATAAGACGAATAATCAAATATTACAAACAAAAACTCAAAACAACAAGTAATATGGGACGGAGGTAGTATGTCTTCTAAATTCAATTAATCAATGGGTGAATAGCTAAAGTGGTCCTCCAAATTTCATCCGAAGCTCAGTTTAGTTTTTTATGTTTCAATCTATCCATATTAGTCATTCAAGTTTTTATTTTAATTCAAACTTATCCTTTAACCCACTTAGAAGTGACATGGCTAAACATAACCAACAGCTCTCTTGATAAATGACACTTATACCCCCTCATTCACATATATAAGAGAAAAAACAATGAAAGTTTTTTATAGATAATGCATAGTAATATATGTAAAGCGAAAATAAATTTTATACTCGCAAGTGTATACGATAGCCGTTGCTTAAGTTTCATAAGCACATGTTGAAATAATGAGAAGTGCATCTGCAATGTTGTTTATTCATCTTGATTTTCTCTTTTTTATGGTATAGTTGGCATATTATGTGGGTCCAAGGATGATTTTAAGCCAAAACAAATACTTAGGGGACCTATGTGGACAAATGAAACCTAAAGGACCAAATCGAGCCTTCGATGAAACTTGAGGGACTAAACTAGCTATTCACCCTTAATCAATAAAGTGCTGCTTATGTGGAGGTTAATTTGCACGAATATTATACCCTTAATCTCAGTCCGTCAGAACTTAAGTTTCCTTAGCTTCCTGTTCTTTTTTTTTTTTTGAGGGAAACGAGAGCTTTATTGATTATGTAATAACATTACAATCTTGCTTTAGAACCTGCATCACACAAGACGGAGCATGATCACGCCAAACCGCGCAATGTGTCGTCCATTTAGCAAGTTCATGAGCTACCCTATTACACTCTCGTTTTTTGTGCTGAATACGCACTTCCTGAAGACTTCTCAGTACAGCTTTCGCTGACCGAATAAGAAACATCTTGATCTCTCCTCATCTTCGGCTGTCATTCTTCCGATCGCCGTGGCACAGTCAGACTCAAGGATAATTGGCTTCCTTATCCACTCAGCTGCAAGCTTCATCCCCTCATAGCAAGCTAAAATCTCCACTTGTTCTGCCTCTGCACACCGGCGTAGGTACTTCCAGGAAGACAGTAAAACCTTCCCTTCACTATCACGAGCAATCACACCGATCCCTCCTGTGTTGTCTGTCATGGAGAAGGCCTCATCCACATTAATATTTGCCCACCCCTCCAGAGGAGGTTCCCACAATTGCAAACAGTCAGCCTTCGTCGCGCCCGGATCCTGATTCAGCATCCCAGGAACCTGAACAACACCTTTTCCTTTTGGGTCTTCCTTTTGTCGGATCGGGAACAGGAGCTCGACATAACTTCCTGTTCTAATTTGGTTTATAGTCGTACGGTTATGATACTGGACCGTGAATAAATTTTAGTAGTACTATTTGTTAGTTCCACTGTCAGATAAATTTACAATGCAATATTATTCACAAGGGCGAACACTTTTAGGGCCTGGCATTTTGCCGGTCTTTCAGTTGACGCCCATTTGTTGGCGCATCAAGCTGATGCTCCTACAATCTACAGGGGAGAGGTCATGCCAGGAGACGAATCAACATGTTAGAAATATGCATCTCATGGTCTACCTATCCTGACCTCTTTGCAGGTTGGAAGTAAGACGAAATGGTAGAACCCCGTGTCTTTGAGCTTGATTGCTTTGGCGGACGAATCCATCCATGTATTTCTCTCTGTATTTCCGGCGGCAGTTCTTCCACTACGGCTGGATCGATATCTTCAACGTTGAACATCCATGTGCTACTGCTGGCAGAGTTACTCCCAGCAGTGTTAAACTTGTTCCTATCAACATACTGCGCAGCCTTGTGTTCTTCAGCTTTATTCGGTTCTGAAGAACTTTCAGGACCTAAAATTATCCGAACTTAGCAAGAACAACTGTAGCAGTGACCAATATTTGTATTGCGAGAATAAAAACACCCCATACCTGGATGACTGCAAATTAAGCTGTCAATTTTTCTCTTCTCACTGAGTACAGGTGGACTTTGTGAAAGAAATTTCAGAATAGAGCAAGTTCCCTGAACCATTTGCAGTGGGACATCTGGGTGAGTAATTGCTTCGAATCATAAACTTAACAAGAAACTAGAATTTCAGACTTGTACTTCATAATTTGCGAGTAAAGATATTTTCCAAACCAGGACACATGTTTGTTTGAGTTAAGGAGGTGGACCAGCTGGGGCTTATAACTTTTCAAGCTGAACTTAATAATTATCTTGGCTTGTGCTACGCCTTACTGTGGATAATAAGATGGAGCAGAGATAAGATTATGCCACTGGATTACAGATTATCTGGTTAAAAATGTATTATAAGGGCAAAAGGGGCAGGTTAAGTTAAGGACACGGAAAATATAATTACAATGGAAGTTCTGTACTAGTTGAAAAAATATATTAGCAAGGATCTAAATGTCTACTTAAAAGGAAGTTTAGAAACTAAAAGAATACGAGATACACAAGAAAGGAGTCAATATTATTAATCTATTTACTGACATAGTAGAACATCATTAATCATTACTCCTAAAAATTCTGAAAAAAACAAATCACTAACTGCTGGGATACATTGCTCCTTCTTTTCCAACACAAATATAGCATTCTTCTATATCACTTCCAAGGATTCAAGGCCCAGTAACTACACAAGTAAACTAAAACTAACCAAATTTTGATTGACTAAACTGAATAATGATTTTGTGAATCTTAACCCTGGTAATGTAGGTTCAAGGATTCAAGACCGGGTAACTGATCCACAACGAGCTGGTTTCATGTATCCAAAGAGGGAAAGAACATCTGACCTTAACCTCAGTTAACTTCTTTGACACCTTTTTTTCTTCCTTTGTTTGACACTGTTTGGCTAAATTACTATAGTTTCCATAGTCTTCTTTCTCAGATAATGATGGTTCACAGTGTTCTTCATGATTAGGTGCTATATATGACTTGTTACCTAGAGAAGCATGTCAACAGATAAGTACTGTAAGAGATGACAAAAATACAGACTGGTATTACTGAACTTATTAATCTTACCAAGAGATGGATCCTCAGGTAAAGAAGAACAATCAAGGTTAGCTGGTGAAACAGTGGAATTTGGTCCTTTAATGTATCTTAAGATAGAGCTTGTTCCCTGAAAAATATAAAAAGAAAATGAAGGAAATAAATTCATAACGTGCTTGTACGTCTAATCATATTCAAGGCCTGCTGACACAGTACAGGTCACAAACTAGATGCAATGTTATAGCACATCTGTTAATGTTAAAAAAGCTTCTGTACATCAGATAACAATTCAGAAATAACCCTCAACTTTTGAGAGCAGAAGCTAATGCAATATCAATAAATGCATGGTGTATTCCAATCGAAGAAACAAGATAATCATTTTGTTCAGATCCTTAATTCTCCAGGGATGTTGGTTATTTAAACATGAGAGCAAATCGATATACTTATTACTGATAAAGTTACAGTATACATACAGTTGGTATGTCGAATATTTTGCTTGCTGAAACTGAAAGAGATGTTATGCTCCATTTTGTGTTCTGAGAACCCAAGAAATCATGAAGCCCAGATTCAAATAGCTTCATTGCGTCTTCTTGAATTTTGACAGTCCCATAACGCAACGGACAAGATTTGGAAGGAAATTTCTTGATTGAATCGGACTCGTTTTTCTGTAGCAAAGCAATCAGTAAATAAACTATATATTCATTTTAAGTTACAGAAACTAAGAGCTAATTTATGCAATCCTAGGGGGAAAAAGATAATTTGCACCAAGTACCTTACATGCCCTGGCATAGAGAGTTAGTGTTTGAGCAATTCTCTTATTCTGGTTCAAATCAGACTGAATTCGTTCGCTCAGTTCTTCACAAAGTCGATCCAGCCATGTCTTAACCTAAACATGAACCTGATATTATTAAAGGACCATGAAATTCCCATTTGTAAAATATTTAGAGCATAAACTTCTCAAAACTATAACACAGGAAAGACATACATGGAGCTGTGCAAACACGTGGGATTTGAATCAGGCAATACAGGGCCTAAGGCTCTGTTCGTTGCTGCCCGTTCCTAACTCTCCCATCTCGATTTCCGTGCGCACGCTTTTCAAACTGCTATTTCGGTACATTTTTTTGCAAAAATTTTCTATATGAAAGTTGTTTAAAAAAAATCATATTGTTCCATTTTTGAAAAAAAAAGAAGCTAATACTTAATTAATCACGCGTTAATGGATTGCTCTGTTTTCTGTGCTGGAGGCCACAGTTCCGAACATGCAGTCTAGAACGCAGCCTTAATGTAACTGAATGAACACAAACAACATGCCACTAGCCAAACTAGTATTTGATAGGAGCATCTGGTACTCAAGGGGTAGGCTCCAGCCTAGTGCTCTAGAAATGAGGTGTAGAAGGTATTTGATTAGATTATTACATGATCAATCAACATGCACAGACACTGGATATATCAGTAGACTGTCACTAAATGACAGCTAAGGGTGTGTTCGCTACTCCAGTTTCCAAAACTGCACAGTAAACACGGAAAACGGAGCGATCCATTAGCACGTGATTAATTAAGTATTTGCTAATTTTTTTTCAAAAATGGATTAATTTGATTTTTTTAAGCAACTTTCGTATAAAAAACTTTTTACAAAAAACGCACCGTTTAGCAGTTTGAAAAGCGTGCGCACGGAAAACGAGGGAGATGGGTTGGGAAAAAGGGGTTGCAAACACACCCTAAATGAGGATCTGATTCTTCCAGTATCAATTGTTGTCACGTGCTAGGATTATTTGGGATGAAAAGAGGAAGTAACAGGACTGTCCCTGAACCTAAACAGCACGATGGAGTCCTATCGGCGTTGCGCTAGGAAGGCAGGGCCGGTTGGCACTAAGAGATAACTCAATCTAATGCCTAACTGACCTGGAATAGGATCCTTCCTTATATGGATGGAGGATTTCTTAACCTAATCCCAACAGACCCTGACTCTATGCAACTGAGTTACGTACTTATCGTGAGGGGTGAGGATATCGTTCCCATTGGGCCGGACTCCCGGCCCAATGCCCATGACAATTGTTGATTGGAGTGATGAGCTTATATCACTACATATGACTTTGATGGACCAAAGCAAGTAGTCAAGGCTTATACCAAATGAACATAGTCATCAAAAGATTTCCTGGATATGCTTTGCTATAAGCATCCCTAAACAAACATGATAGAGTGTAAGTACTTACAGAAGCATTACTCTTTAATGCTTTTGGGCCAGGAAATGTCTTTCCGCACCCATGGCTCTTTGGTAGAAGACGATCCTCAACTTCTTCTCCACTAATACCTCTTGCAATCTTCCATAACCACGTCCTGCGTGAGATTAAATGGTTATAAGCTGAGTTATTATTAACTAGACATGACATCCGAAAGTCGTAAAATCTGCATGAAGTATGCTTCCTTGTAATGCATAAAACTAGCCTTATATCAGCTCTAAAGTTAAGTCATGTACTAAAGATAAAATCAACAGGGCAACCAAACAACAGTAGAGCAAAAAAATAAATGCAAGCACCAGGTTACCCTGTATTTACTCCATAGTACTCTTGTAATTTTTCTTCTGTAAAACTTAGAAGATCACCGACAGTATTGACCCCAAGGTCATCCTGCAAGGAACTCCCAAGCTTACCACCAAGTTGCTTCCTGCATAATTTGAGCAAACAACACAACCACGAGACCAGATAAATAGGATGTTTGAAAAACTTTGTCCAACAGAAACCAAGAAACTAGCAAAGATGGAGGTGTCACATTAGCTCATTACATCTTCTTTATGGGCAGTGATACTAGAAAATCTTGAACTGCTGACGACGGAACAACTGTCTGCTGAGCAGGTTTGTGCATCCCACTGACAAGTTTTGCTAACATCTGCAAAACATAGCAACATCTTGAGTGAGGATTGCAATAGGAAGAGATGTTTACAGAGTAAAAGAGACCAAACTTCAATCGAAAGAAAGGAATGCATATAAACCTTATTGTGAGCAATACCAGCAGAACATGTGAATTGGGTTTCCTCCAAAACCTTGACCCGTAATTGCGCAACAATTATAGCCCCACAAGATAGTAACTTATCCTGGTAATCAGCATCGGCTCGACAAAGCCATGCCCTCACGCTATCTTCTCTGTTGCTGACATCCTGCACATATGAAGCCCTATTGGTCACATTCATATCAAATTGCAGAGAAACAACAATTAAATCGTGAAGAACAAATATTACAGAAGGAAGGCCCAGGATATTTGACTTTGTGGCCTCCTCAAAAATCAACTCCGATAACTCCGGCGGAGATTCTAAAAGCATTTCCTTGGCTGCATCAGTAAGGTCAAGATAAACTTCGTCGATGGATGCTCGCTCACACTTCCCCTTGGTCGAGAGGATCGCGACAACCTGAGAGTTTAGACGCAAAACTGTCAATGCCATGGAAACACCTTCATTTTCCATTGTCAATTGTACCAATTAAGATGCACAGACCAACCTCAGAGCCAGCACTACGGTAAACATTAAGATCGGCCTTGTCACGGGCCACCGGAACCTGAACCAAATTGATACTTGGACAGACCATCTTGGCCTCATCACCACGCATGGACCTGAATAACCACGACAATGAGCATACAATCGATCCGTCAGAAAACCCAGCCGATCAAATCGCCTCCGCGGAGAAGGAGAGAGCGGGCTCTCATCTCACCTCTTCACGCCGAACTTCCGGGCCTCGTAGCTGACGGCAATCAGCCCGCCGCCTTTCCAGTCGTTGTACTGCACCACGGCGGTCGGCTGCCCCCTGAGCTCCGGGTTCCTCCGCTGCTCAACTGCGGCAAAATAAAAAAAAAAACGCTCACTCCCTCACGTCAGAGGCATCATTCCGCAGGGCCGGGGAAGTTTGGGGGCCGAGTCGTGGCGACGGCGGCGAGGGGGGAAGAGAGAGAGGAGGAGGAGGTAGGTGACCTTGGACGTAGAAGCAATCCATGTCGACATGGGCGATCACCCGCGGCTCCTGCGGCTCCGGCCTCGCCACCGGCATCGCTCGCTGCCCTCACCCCCGCCGCCTCCGGCAACGGCGAAGCGCGCCGTACTCTGCCCTCGCTTCCCTATTGCCTTTTTCCTTTTTTTTTCTTTTCCTTTTTATTTGACAGAAAACGATACTGATATCTTACTCTTACAGGCCTGAGCCACTGACAGTGGACCCCACCTTTCATCGAACGCTGAAATTATCTTAGCCCAGTGGGGCGGAGAGATTGCGTTGCGGTCGTGCGGCTGCGTCCCTCCTCCCGTTCCCGGACTCCACGCCCCGCGGAGAACGAAGCCGCCGCGGCGCACGGCGTGCGCACGGATTCACCGAGGCCGGCGACGGCGGCAGCTGCTCCTCCCCTCTTACAAGGTGAGATGTGCTCCCGTCCCTTCGATTCCCCTATTCAGGTGGGGCGAGCGAGAACGGGAAGAGGAGAGGACAAGCTAGAGCTTTTTTTTTTCCCAATTCTTTGCGCAGTTCTTGCTCCTCATCCCTTTTCCTGTTTCGTATACGAACCAGCACTGTCTGCTGCTGAAGGTTTATCCGATTGTTTGTCACGGCAGGTTACACGATGTTTTCTGTGAGGTGCGGGCCGCCTGCATTCGCCTTTGGATTGGAAAGTGCTGCTGCTATTACACATCCTTCAAAGTTCAGTACTTTAGTGGTAGGTTCAGTTCAGTTGTACTGCATGTGGTTGTTGCGATAGTGCTGGAGCTGCAGTTAAACTGATGGTTTCGATTACGATTGTGATGTAGGTATGTGGTGCCAGGGGCCCGAGGCCAAGATATCCTCGTGTGTGGAAAACTCGCAAGAGAATCGGAACCGTTTCCAAGTCTCAAAAGCTTGTCGAATGTGTGAGGTTCTTCTGCTTTCCTGTGCTGTAATTTCAGTTGCAGTTTATATCCACTTTTGCATCCAACATCTTCATGGTGAGGTGCTAAATTATAGTATGGTTTATCGTACACCTGCTTACCAATAGCTACTCTAGAATTCACCCGCTGCTGCAGCTCGTCAGTTTGCGATAGTTGTGGTTGTCCTCTTTTGCATTAAGCAGCTTATGTATTCTCTCTGATAAAGCAGGCACCAAAAATCAAAAGACTGCAAGTGTTTCATTTCACATTTTTGCATGACGGATTTTGCTGCAACAGATTCAGACTACCTGGTGTTATTCATGCCTCGAGTACCTGAAATTATTGCTCTTTTGTCCTTTCCTGTAGGTTAAAGGCTTGTCTAATGTAAAGGAGGAAGTATATGGTGCTCTTGATTCATTTGTTGCATGGGAATTGGAGTTTCCCTTGATAGCAGTAAAGAAGGCACTTAAGACCCTTGAAGATGAAAAGGAATGGAAACGGATAATTCAGGTATTGTTGCATTGGTTTCA
Source organism: Oryza meridionalis (assembly GCA_000338895.3). Lineage (NCBI taxonomy): Eukaryota > Viridiplantae > Streptophyta > Magnoliopsida > Poales > Poaceae > Oryza > Oryza meridionalis. The sequence goes on along the minus strand of CM002524.2, from coordinate 31,769,811 downwards.
TTATTGTGTCCAATGTGTTCCTCTCATGTAATTGCTGTAAAAATCTCACACTGGACTTAGGGTGTGTTTAGTTCGCACACTGTAAACATCTCCTCCATGAAAACTACATATTTCTGGTGTCGTGTTGACTGTCAAGAATTAGGGTGTGTTTAGTTCGCGAAAAGAAAATTTTTGGGTGTCACATCGAATGTTTGATCGGATGTCGGAAGGGGTTTTCAGACACGAATGAAAAAACTAATTTCATAACTTGCCTGGAAACCGCAAGACTAATCTTTTGAGCCTAATTAAGCCGTCATTAGCACGTGTAGGTTGCTGTAGCACTTATGGCTAATCATGGACTAATTAGGTTCAAAAGATACGTCTCGCGATATTCATGCAAACTGTGCAATTAGTTTTTGTTTTTATCTATATTTAATGCTCCATGCATGTGTCCAAAGATTCAATGTGACGTTTTTGGGGAAAAAAATTTGTGAACTAAACCAGGCCTTAGCTGCTCCCTTATAATATACCCTCTTTTTTTTTTCTGAAACACTGTAGTAACTGCAGAATTTGTGACTCAGGTTATTAAATGGATGTTTAACAAAGGTCAAGGAAAGACAATGGGAAGTTATTACACTTTGTTAAATGCTTTGATTGAGGATGGACGAGTGGAGGAAGCAGAAGAGCTGTATGGAAAAATATTCTCACGGTATTTGGAGGGTTTGCCTCGTACCTTTTTCATGAGAATGATATCTTTATATTACAGACTAGAATCATATCAGAAGATGTTTGAGGTAGGAATCCAAATATATTATACTTTTGTTCTAATGTACACCCTTCTTATGTTAATTCCGGACCATGGTTTCCCTTGCATGGAGAAACAGAAGTGAACTTGTAAAAATTTTCTGCTAACAGCCTAACACATAAGTATTGTTAAGATAGTAAGTTATAATTTTGTTTAACTTTTTTTCTTTGTTTTTATACTGGTTTTATTTCCACCTAACAGTGTACTGATCATAGATCTTTGGACTAGGAAAACCTAACAGTGTGCTAATCTTAGAGAGCTAGATATTTGGATATCGTTTAGTAAGTTTCTCATGATATAGCCTGTGGTATGTATCAGCAGCCACAATGTTAGAAATAATATTCATGGGTTGGATTTATTTCTTCCTTGTGACTATCATTTGGCTCCATGTTTTTTAGTGCTGCCTTTGCTTGTATGCTTAATGGAAAGTCTTCATTGCTGCTTACTGCACTGACAAACTACATTTTCTATGCTACAATTTGCTTGAGCATGATGATGTTTCAGACTGGTATTATTTTGCGAGTGTTTTAGTATCTTAGGTCCTCCTAGAAAGGTCCACTGCGAAATGACATCTTAATTGAATAGCTCTATTGAATGTTATTGAGAAGCAGATGTTACACATATCCACTGATGAAAACTTGGTAGGCATATTTTATGAAAAGAAAAAGAAAATTTGGTAGGTATGGAATTTCTGATTCCAAATAATGTTGAAACAAGCCCACGGCCCACTTGTGATAGATTATCAAGTCAAGTGCGAAGATTCTATCCTTTTGAAAGTTTCACGTTTCATATATCAACCTGACTTGGTAGCTTGGGCCCTTTTTCGTGGAGGATAAGCTTTAGCTTAAAGTTGCCAGAAGATTAAGCTACCCCAAACAGGGTGTGGGTTATTGGTCCTCTCATGAAGCTCAAGGCCACTTTCTGCCAAGAGGCTGAAGCCTATCTCAACCAGCCTATGCAATAAGCCTGAATTGCTCCCAAAGGACCTTGCTTATAAGCAATAGTCATTTCAGTACAGCGGATGGCACAGTTCCTGTTGCAGCTATTGTATTAACTGTTTTAGGATTTTTTTTTTCCTTTTCGTAGTCATGTTGGATGAGAAAACATAATCCATTATTACTATGACTTTAACTTACTCCCAGAAGAGGGCAAAGTTGCATTCTTTGTACAAAGAAACACATTTGTGTTACTTGACAAAACAACTGTTAGTTCACCAACTTTGGACTAAATATGTGGTTTTGGTCTCACGCTTATGTTCTGAACCCAACCTTTTTTGTTGTTGAGAAGTTATACTCAAGGAAACATTGGTAGAATTGCTTATTTATTGCCAAGATTCTAAACATCTGATGATTGTTGTCTTTCTTGTAAATTTGCCAGATCTTTGCTGATATGGAGGAGCTGGGTGTTAGACCTGACGGTTCGATTATCAGAATGCTTGGTGAGGTATTCCAGAAGTTAGGGATGTTGGACAAATATGTAAAATTAAAGAAGAAATATCCACCACCAAAATGGGAATATCGACACATCAAAGGCAAACGCATCAGGGTAAAAGTCTACCCAAAAGACGAAACTGAAGAACCAATGAGAAACCCTGGCACAGATGAAGTGGAAGAGGAAGAAAACATGGATGTAGATAGCGAATTGGAAGAAGCGGCAAGTGCAGGCCTGGACAGGAATGTATTGGACGAAGCAGCTTGTGGAGACCTTGAATTTGTGTAGTTCAGAGCTTTCCTTTGGTATTATTCATGCCTGCTTCATCAAAGCAGGTTAGAACAATGAACTGATAAGAAGTAACTGACTAGTTAGATTCAGTTTTGTGCCATGAAGTCATGGATTGCCACATTAGAAGATGTAGCATATGTAAAACATTAGCTCATTAGAGATTTAATTAGCACGATTAACATGTTATACAAGGCCATGTTATTCTAGAACAAGAGTTTCCTCGGAGTTTGGAGTCCTTGTACTGATTTATACTCCCTCCATTCCAAAATATAAGGCACAACCACCCTTAACCCAAAGACCAAGAAATAATTATTATCATCTTGTAGTTTGGATCATTCTAATAAATATAATGCATGTATCCAATAGGATTAGATAACATTAGAGTGGAGGATTTAAAAAGGTAATAATTTAATGGAGAAGATATCACAATTAATTGCATGTTTGCATGTATGCCTTATATTATGGAACATCTAAGAAAAGTGGTTGTGCTTTATATTATGGAATAGAGGGAGTACTATCATTCCTTAGAGCACTCGTTCTACTTGTTAGATTTATATGTGTCAATATGGTAGAACAAAGCTAATCTTATACTTGTTGTACCGGCATTACTACCCTGTAGCAGTTCTGCTTCTTCCCAGTTAGGCTTTAATTTGGGTCGAGGGATATTGGATACTGCAGTCTGCAGCAGCTGCTGTTGCTGGATTTGTGATCCTATAATTTGACAAGCACTGTCTTGGCATATCTTCTTTTTCAGCGGCAGTCCGGGTATATATTCTTTGGACTGGTCTGACTTTATTCAATTGCTTCAGAAATAAGCTATGGACAATAGTTAGTTTTTGAAGACCATATCTTGGACCTGAGCCAGGACACCATTGGCGTCTTTTGGCTTCACAGATCTACCAGTGAAGATTCTGCCTTCCCACCATGTGCAGTGCAGATGTGCTGCTTCTGTGTGCAATGTGATTAATATGTTGGTTGAACTGGTTGGTCGTTGCTGAGACAGATGGTGTCAATATCCTCGTAGCCACTATACGCGATATGCTGTCTCTCCAATGGAAGCTTCCGCGTGCATGGACGTGACCGTGTCGTCCATCCATTTCAGCCTTTCAGGGAGGAAGAACATGTCGACTGTTGATAGAAACATGTAGTAGTACCTTAGTATCTTCTATCAATAGTATTATCTATTGTAGGGAAGCAGATCCTCTAACGTGAATTTCTGCCTGACGTGGTCATTGGCATGTGACCTTGTGGACGGTGAAACCCACATGTCAGTAACCACGTCATTTTAACTTCACGTTAGATGATCTTAATCCATACCAGGGGGCTCAAATCTGAGACTTTTCACAGATGTTGCAGCAATGTTGCTGTGGTGTTGAAGATGAGGCTTGATCGCTTGCAGTATCATCAGGAGCAACCGAAGGCACTAGCACATGCTCCTGATTACTCTCAGTCTACAGTTCCCACTTACTACTCCTGATTCTCTCAACAACTTTCAGCACTCGAATTGTAGTCTGTGGATATATATGGTGGATGCTGTTCCTGCTGGCGTCTAACAGGTGGATCTGAGGAACGATGTTCTGTCGTCCGAACAAGATAGTAATGCGCGTTCCAGTTTGTCTCGTGCCGCATGGGCTAATGAGAAGACTATGAAAGTGACATCGCCGACCGAAAGGGAGGAGGAGCCCCTCCGAGTCGTACTGTCCCCATCGCTTTTTCCGCCATGGCCGCTGGCGCCTGGCGGCTGGCCGGACTGCATCACCTCCCCCACGTACGCATGCCCACCAACCACCAACGGGGCCCCTCCGTCCACCGACGGCGTGATCGATCTAATCGGGCGACGACCGCTGGAGACTTGGAGCCTTGGAGGCAGCCGGCCCGGGCGTCTCGCGCCAGGGACGGTGTGGTGCATCGTGCCCCGACGCCAACAGGCAACAAGCCTTTGCTCCGGGATTCCATAAAGACCACTACACCGGCACCGTCTACGGTGCGGTGAGACGGTGCGGTGCATTGCAGTGTGACCGGGTAGTCCGTCCTCCACTACGTGGCATGGAGCCACGGAAGCGCCGCCTCCGGTAAAACCGTAAAAGACGGTGCGCTGACCGATACGCACGGTATAATAGCAAGTATGGTAATCGCGCCGACGACGAGAATGCGAGGTGGAAATGAGCGGGGGGGCCTCTGCTTGGCCGCTTGCGTGCAGAAACGAAAACGGGATGGGTCGGGAGACGGGACCCCGTCTGTCAGAGCCTCAGAGGCCATGACAGCTTGAGGAAACCCGTTTCCATGTAGCCCTCGGTGAGGGCGTCAGGCTGTGTTCCACTGTGCCTTGCTACGGATACATAATTTACCCACTGTTTAGTTCCTGTTCCAATGCCATCGCCAGCTTTACCTTTATTATGTAAAGTGCAGAGCAGCCAGTGCATTTGTTTTTCGCAATTCTGTGTCATAGTACGAGAACCACGTGGAAATGTTTGCACTGACAGTGTAATATCCTAGCGTTTGATTGGTACTACTGACTCCAATTATTATTCTGAACTAACGCATTCCAATTATTAGATTACTCCTCAATTTGCATTTAGGTGCTGAGGAGTGAGGACTTCGACAGTTTCGTGCTGAGCAATTTACGTTGAGCAAGGCCTGGCAGGCGCAGCATTGCAGATTTGCAAGCATTACTTTACTTTGTTTCCTTAGCTGCACATCAGACTAAACAAATTAAAGGCTTGTTTTATTTTCCTACTTTAGGGTGTGTTTAGTTCACGTCAAAATTAGAAGTTTGATTGAAATTGAAACGATGTGACGAAAAAGTTGAAAGTTTGTGTGTGTAAGAAAATTTTGATGTGATAGAAAAGTTGAAAGTTTGAAGAAAAAGTTGAGAACTAAACCAGACCTTACTAAAATTTTCAAAGTGCCCCCTATCAAAATATTAGGGCTGGCAGCAAAATCGAGGTCAAGAGGAATCCACCCTCGCCGGCGGCAGCACCGCATACCCCGGCTAGACGACGACGGATCGAGTGGCAGCTCCGACGGCTGGAGCTTCCTTGTGCCACGAGCCCTAGCGGAGCATAGGCCGAACGAGCATGCTGGACTTTGCATTTCTGGGTCGAAGGACAAAGGACGGACTGGAGTTGTCCGGTGCACAAGCGATGGAGATCGTGAGTTAAACGTCCCTCTAACGTAGGAAACTGGTTCCTTGCAATTTTAGCCATGAAAATGGATGAAACTGAATACATTTGTTTGGCCATATTAAATTTTGCCGAATTGTTAACCTTTTTGCAAAAGATTTTTTTTCTTTTTTTGGGGGGAGTATTTCTATCGAATTTGGACCATTAAATCTACGCAAAAATTCATATAGGCCTCCTTCTCCTCAACTCCGACAAGTCATGTTAGCTTTCACGAGACGACAGTAACTCCGGTCACTTGGGGTTTTGGGATTAGAGGGTTAAATGGGAAATGGCGGAGGAAGGGGGAAGATAGGGGTTTCCTTGTGGCTTAGAGGGATGGCCGTAGGCAACGGAGGACCGGCAGTGGACGTTGGATTAGGGCGAGCAGTGAGGCGATGCGTCGATGGAGCCATCGCGATGGAGGAGGGTGGTAGGGGCAAAACAGAGCGACTAGTTAGGATGAGGCGGTTGGTGGTGGTGGATCTGGCAGTGGGGAGCAACAAGAGACGGGGAAGACAATGAGGCGGGACACCTCACTACCGTCGACTCAAGAGGAGATCGGAAGGAGGCGAGTCGGGAGGATGCTGGTGTCTTTTTACAACTGGGAAGGCTAGGCAGGCGACGGTGGTTTCGGGATCGAGCGCTTAAGCATCGCGATGGTGTCTGCTATCGCGCGTGACGGTGCTAGGAGTGAGAAGGGAACGAGGAAGGAGAGGAGGGGTGGAACTAGGGTTTATGGGTGTCCACGAATCTTGCAGCTATAAGACGTTTGGATGTTTCAAAGTTCGTATTATTTTTACAGGTGTTATCTATTAATTTATGATTGGGTAGATGGACAGTCTAAAATTTATAAATATCAATTGGCCCAACAAGATATATACGATGCAGAACGTACTCAACCGACTTAGGCTATGTTCGGCACCCCCTTGTTCCCAACCCCTCTCTCTCTCGTTTTCCGTGTGCACATTTTTCAAACTACTAAATAGTGTGTTATTTTACAAAAAATTTCTATAAAAAAGTTGTTTAAAAAATTATATTAATTCATTTTCCAAGACCCCTAACCGGTACCAACGAATACAACCTTAGATCATGATGCCATTGATATTTTAACTTTCAAACCATGAAGATCCGGAAAATAAATCTTATTAAGGCCCTCCTCTCTGTCGCTCTCTCTCTATTCGATAATAATTGACGTGGCTAAACTTGATACTCCCAGCTCAAATATTGTTAACTGGAGGGATTATAACCAAACGAAATTGCTCTCACTCAGTCACAGCCTTCCACAAAGCTCGCGCATGCGACCCCTGCCAACACCATGCGCCTTGCCTTCCGCGAGGCAGTGCAGCTGCAGCCCTTCCATGCGTTTTCGATCACCTGCAAATGGAACAGGCCAATTCCTATGGAATAGTTTAGTTTCCTCGAGACGAAAGAAGCAGCAGCAGAAACTAGGAACGAGAAGACCGCTGTAGTGACAGCAAAGGAACCAAACCGCACATGAGCGCAAGCATCCACGCCACGCCACGCCACGCACACGACCTTCAATGGACATCTCATTATCTCAGTGATCTCGCTGTGCCTCGCCATGTTCCATGGCTTGATGTGCATTCCAACAAGAAAGCTTTTTTGGCACCTTTATCTCCTCCTCACCCTTCCCCCCTCTTTCTCGTTTGTCCTCAAGCCCCACAGTTCATGCGTCCTTGCACATACATACGCGTTGTTTTTTCTTGGTACTCTACTTCCGGTCCAGGGTATATGGTAGTACTCGCTTGTGTAGTTGTGTGGGGGAGCGGATGTCCTGATGACCTGATCATTCATGTGTGTAGTGCGCGTCTTGTTTCCTTTGTGTGATCGATCTCGTCGCCCATACTTCGTGTTTATGTGTTCCAAGTTGGAGTAGGTGTAACCTGTCGTGATCATTTATGGTGTTTCCGCTTGGATCTATGTGCATGTAGGCGAGCAGGTGATGTCGCAGCCGGCCACAAGATAAGGATCGATCTCTTGACTTCAGTACATCATGTACGTGTATGACGTTGTCCATCTTTTATTTACTCCTACTAGAGCATCCATATTTTGCAGCCTGTTGGAATTTAGTCTTGGCTGTTGAGAAAAAGGAACCTTTTACAGTAAAAATAGTCATGTTTCCCTTTCGAGATAATGCTATCTGAGGGGGTGTTAGGAACTTTTTTTTTTAAAGAGAGGGTCTAAAGTTAGTCTCTCTCAAACACCCCTGAGTTTCTAAAACTCGGAAGACCTTTGTGTTATCATGTACAATATATGCTCGTTTGCATGGGAGACGTATTCCAACACCAGCTCAGAGTAAGCATAAGGGCACATACAATCAAAACCACCATTAAAGTGTCCTCACTAACCGAGGACACTCTCTAGGAAACTCACCTCCCAATGGAGGATACTCCTAATGGGTTCTTTAAAATCTGAGGCCATTTGACGAAGATACTTCAGCCCATAATGGGTGTCCCAGTCCAAGGTAGCCCCCAAGTACAAAATTCCGAAAGTACCCCTCCCTGCCCACCAACGCGCTCCTCTTTTCTTCCTCCCCTCTCCTCGTCTCTTCTCGTCTCCTCTCCTCCACTCCGCCGATTTCTCCCTCTCTCCTCCACGCTGTCGCTGGCCCACCGCCGCTCGTTGCTGTCTGGCTCACCGCGCTTCACCAGATTCGTCCGCCTCTCCCACGCCCTCTCTCTCTCTCTCTCTCCTCCCACCGTTCGTCGTCGATCTCCCCTTCTCTTCCCTGCAGCTCGTCGCCGTCCACCTCGCTGGCGCCGGGTGCGGTGGCGGACTGCAAGCAGCGCGCGGGGTGGCCGACGACGAGTGGCGGTTGACTCACGGCGGACTAGCTCCACCGCTCTCTCTGCCTCTCTCTGTCATTGTTTTCCTCCCCGGCCTCCTCCGCCTCGCATCGTCGCCGGCCAGGGGCGGCAGATCCGGTGCCAACGCTGGCGAATCTGGCCCTCCCGCGGCCAGATCGGGATAGAGACGGTGGCGGTGCCAACGGTGTTGGGTGTGGCGCCAACCCCTCCGCCCCGCAGCTCCTCGTTCCGACCCCAGCGCCGGCGGACGCACGAAGCGAAGAAGGAGGCGCGGCGCGACGAGACCGAGGGGAGAGCGAGAGTGAGGCGAGGGTGCAAAGGGAAACTTAGGGGAACGACGTCGTGTCCACGAGCTCCACATGCGCTCAACGCGGCGCTTGGCTGCAACTCTCTACGAAAAGCTGGCGAGGCGCGGAGAGAGCCGCGTCCCCAGTAGAGGGACGCGTTCCATCGCAGGGGGACGACGTGGATGGAAAAGCAAACGGCCATCGCTAAGAATACTCTCTCCAGGGGTCACGCATTTAACATGCCCTAATAAGCTATAGATATGCTGGTAACATCGCGCACATCAGTTAGCTAGGTGTGAAGTAGCATTCGTTCAGTTGCTCCATCTGACTTTGCCACGAGATTTCTGCCGCATCGATCGATCAACTCGGGCATCTGATTTCTCTTGACGACTTTTTGTGCGTGCCCGATATTTCTACACTTGCAAATTCAACTTCCCTCGCAGCCTACTTAAAAACTACTCCACTTTATAGATTAGTGAAACCCCGCGCATTGCTGCAGAAATTTAGTATGATAACAATAAAAAAAATAACGTGTAAGATAGCTAGATAACATCATATTAAATAATTTAATGTGGTTTATGATAATTTAAATTTAAATAGTATGTAGAATGGTGATTCAAACGTAAAAAGTAAGGTAGTATGACTTTATGGAAGAAAAAAAGTAGGGAAGTAGTTTGGATCGTAGATTAATCATCTAAAGGCTAAAAACAATTGATGTGATATTACTTAATTAGAGGAAAAAAGGAGAAAGATAATTTGGACCATAGATTAATTATTTAAGCACTAACTAAGTGATGATGAACTATATAAGTATATATAGGATATCATAAAACATAATAAAGATATACATTGAAATATTATGTGAATTATATTGGATGATAATTTAACATGTTTGTATTTGAAAAGCTCTTAAATTATAAAAACTGTAAAGATATAGCATGTTTGCATGATGTTTAAATGTGATGATTGTTAGTGGATGATGATGTGACATCTTGTTAGTGGATGATGACGTGGCATCTTTGCATGTTAAGCTTAAGAAGTTAGTGGGGGATAACTTTATAGAAATATAGAATTAGTCTATAAATACCATACTTATTGCCGATTGCGCGTCGACAACCTTCCTTGCGAGCAATGGCGGTCCGGCCTAGTACATTGATTTCCCAATTGCTGCCCATTCGCTTGTGCGGCTTGAGCCATCCAAATTCCTTCATTTGTGTCCATTACTAGTTGTCCTGCGGCAATTCTAGCATTGCCCTTTTCTCTTTCTTGTCGGTTTCCCTAGCTTGAACTGTAGTATTCGTTGGAGAATTGTAAAAAGAAAGGAATGCAGAAAAACTACAGGTGAGATAAAGTTGATAGGGACATTCAACAATCATCAGAAGCACACACAGTAAACTACTGTAGTTAGTAGAGCTCAAAAGTTCAGTACAAACTACCGCGAAAGCGAGTGTAGTGGAGAGGGCCTGAAGCATGTGAGCTTACTAATGGTGCATGCAAAGGCAAAGCAAATCAGAGCCCGTGGATTGCCGCCTGATTGCTTCAAAAGTGGAGTACGCCTCACTTGTCGTAGCTGTTACTACTACTACGTGTATTAACCCCGTCACGATGAAAATGAAACCCACCCTCTTGTAGACTGTACTACGATTTCAATTGTTTGTACTTGTACTCCAGCCCCCGCTTGTCCTTCTGGCGTACAGCCCCGTTTGTCCACGAGCTGCTGGCTTGCACTGTTTCCCCCCTTGGCAAGCAGCCAAACGGTCACGCAAAGCCAAAGCATCTCCCTGTCACGTACCCGTACAAGCGATGCGCTTTTCGAGCAGCAGCGGCAGCGATCCCTGAGCCGATCAACGCCGGCTGGCTCGTCATCCTGCCCTCTGCCGAGACGGTCAGTGCCTGCAAGTTGGCCACCCCCGCCATGACCCATGTGGGTGTGGCTCACAAACCCGGCGACGGCGCCGGCTCCGCGCACAGGCTACCGCTCGCCCCGCCTCGTTCCACGGCTCTTCCAGGTCCGGCTCTGCGCGTCACCCCGCCACCAACCAAAAAACCAAACAGACCCACGTAACGTTCGGCTGGGGTGCGGTGCGTGGCGTCGCGTTCCCAAGGCGTTGCAGCTGCGTTCAAATTTGAATCACCGGTGCGGTGGCCTCGTGGGAGGCGGTGCCACGATTTATTAATACGCAAACAATTCCGTTTTCCCTTGCACGAGGGCTCCTTTTCTTTTCGCCGCTACCTGCGCGGCGCCACATTCGCCTGCCTTTTCCATGAGCCAGCCTTCCCTGCGTTTGCTCTCATCGTAGGCCGCGACCGACGCGCGCGGCGAGGATAGGGACCAGGGGCGGCCGGGTGGACGGACGGAGCAACCAGCGCCGGCTGCCGGCTTAGCTAGCTCGCGGCGGAGCATGCCGAGATCCAGGTGCGTGACCTGCGATAGCGAGGTGGTTTCCCCGTCGAGGTGTTCCCATTTCTGACGCGGTTGATGATTGCAGGGGGTCCGAGCTGCCGCAGCGAGCGTCGCCGCGGGCGCCGCTGCACCTCAAGACGACGGCCTGCTCAGATGCGAATGGCGCGCACCACCGTACAGTCGTCGACCGGAGCAGCCCCAAGCTCGCCGACCGCCACTCGCCGCGCAGCCCGCTGCATGAGGTAAGTAATAAGCTGCGAAGCTTCTCCTTCCGTTTTCAGTTTTCCCGGTGAGGCCAAGGAGCAGCGGCTCAATCGCTTTTGGCGGTTATTGGTGGGTTTACAGAAGAAGCGCGCGGGGACGCGGGTGGCTGAGCTGGAGACGAAGCTGGGCAAGGTGCAGGACGAGCTCAAGAAGCTGCGGGAGCAGCTCGCCACCGCCGAGGCCGCCAAGAAGGACGCGCAGGTCGCGCTCGAGGAGGCTAAGAAGCGCGTTGGCACCAAGGGGAGCCCCGCTTCCGCCGCCGCGGCGTCTCCGCGCTCCCCCTCTCCGGTTGCGGTCGAAACCCCCAAGAAGACCGAGCAGCAGCTGAAGGTGGCGGAGCCGCCGGCCGAGGAGGAGAGCAGCATAAACTCCCCCGCGACGGATGTGTTCGAGGTCGTCCGGACCGAATCGGGGGATAAGGAGAACCAGAGCGCGGCCGTCGCCGAGGACGGCGAGGAGGTGAGCTGTGGCATAAAGGCGGCTTTGGCTGAGAAGGAGCTGGAGGAGGAAGAGACAAAGAAGATGATCGAAGAGGAGAGCATTGACGCAACGGCCATTGACTCCGGCGAGAAGGAGAGCCCGGAGGTCGCGGAGCTAAGGGCCAAGCTGATGGCGAAGGACATGGAGGTCGCCATACTCACGGCCGACAATGCCGAGCTCAAGAAGCAGGTTGGTGAAGCCGCGGAGGCGGCCAAGAAAGCTGAGGAGGCGGCGGCGGCCAAGGCGTCCTTGGTTGAGCAGGACCTGAAGGAGAGAGCGGCGCGGGAGGCCCGCATGGGCGAGCAGCTGAGGGCGTCGGAAGCCGCGCGGGAGACGCTGGAGGCCGAGATGCGGCGCCTGCGCGTGCAGACCGAGCAATGGCGAAAGGCCGCGGAGGCGGCCGCCGCGGTGATTGGCGGGGATGCCCACTTCGTCGGCCACAATGGCAACGGCTGGGGCTCCCCCGCGACGATGCCGGACGACTGCGACGACGAGGGGTTCGGTGGCAAGAGGAAGGGAGCCGGCATCCGGATGCTTGGCGACCTGTGGAAGAAGAAGGGGAGCAAGTGAAGGTGACACGGCATGGCCATGGCTTGTATCCGATCACTGTTCACGGTGGTGAGCTTCCTCGGCTCGCTGGCTCCAGCACCCATAAACAACTAGCACCGTCGTTTACTGCATTTTGGTTCGGATTTCACTTATGTTTGTATGATCATGAGAGGATGTTCGTGAGATTAAACTATGTTTGAAGTGCCGGACAGCCGGAGCATTACATTGACTTATGGAGCAACCAAGGTGGTTTGGTGTTTTCCTGTAATGCTAGAGTGCTGTTGATCCTGAGTCGCCCTTTGGGATTTTTGTCATGAAGACATGAACTCGAGGCTGGGATGATGCTAACTCTGAAAACTCTCGATGTTATGGACTGATTCCAGGATGTTGTAACTAGCATTACTTGTCATGCTTAGTCTTATTATCATTGTTTGGATTTGGATTTTCCATCCGTATTACTTACCACATATTTAAGCAAACTTTATAAAACTGCATAGTTTGATAAAAAAATATAAGAAAATATAGACTTCGACCACATATTGTAACATTTCACGTTAAGACACTGTCACAAAACTGTAGAATTGTAGATATAGTGTTATGAAATTATAATATTTTTCTTAGTTCCATAACGGAAACAGTGCTAGTGTTCTGAACTTCTGATCTTAATCTAGTTTTGATATAAATTCGTTGTCAGATATGCAGTGTTGTGGTATTGTGGTTTAGGTTTGTCGTACGCGACAGTTTGTCAAAATAGTTACAGTTTTGTGAAATTTACCAAGATTTTCCATTCAATTAACATCTTTGCTTTTCTTTAAAAGGACACTCTGAAATATTATATTTCCTAACTCGTACTGCATGAAGTTCCTTTCAAGCTGAAACAGCCCATTATAACGACAAAATTTGAGCCATTTATGATATTGAAATTGTTCTCAACATCTTTTCACCTTATAGTATGAGAACAGCAATATGTTTTTCTTCTAAAAATCGTTGGCAGATAAATAAAATTAGAGAATTTAACTATTTGCCACTTTTAGGTTTAGCAATTATCCAAACACCCTTCTTAGATTTGCACATAATTTTTTTTTGTCCTTCTGAAGAGGTGATCTCAAAACTATTTGCCACTTTTGCCTACGTGGCAACCCAGGGTGAAAAATAGCGTGGGGCACACTCGTCGGTCTCTCCGTCCCCTTCATCTCTCCCCCCACGCGTCCACAGTTGTCGTTGACCCCATCCCGTCTCTGATCCGCTGCCACCGCCGCCCCCATCGACGCCGACACCACACACAACTGCTCCACCATGCCGCCAACGTCGGTACCGGGGAAGCGCTCTTGCTCCTCGTTTCCGCCCACGACACTCATGCTCCTCGTTGCCCGCCCATGTCAGCGGCGTCACTGAGGGGTGGCGGCGTGGTCTGTGTTCTCGTGCGACCGGGCGATGGCGTACATGCTAATGCCGGCGACCGCGGCGGCGGGGAAGGGCAATTAGCAGCCGGAGCTGCAATGGATGCCCATCGGCGCGTTCTGTTGCCGCGTCAGGGAGGGCCTCGCCAGCACCGTCACGCTTGGCTGGGAGGCGGGCGGCACCGGGGAGAGGACAATGGCGGCGCTGTTGGTGGGTGTGTTGATGGCCGGCATGTGGGGGGTGGTACGATGGCCATGGGGGTAGGCATGGGCGTCGTCGTTGGCGTGCCATGAGTGGCAGAGCGGGGCTTGGCCGGCGTGTGCGCGGCGGAACCGTGAAGCGGGCAGGAGGTGATGGGCTCGATTCGGGATTGGATATGGCTGGCGGCGTCGATGGGAGCGGCGGTGGCGGCGGATCGGAGACGGATGGGGTCAACGACGACTGTGGACGCGTGGGGGGAGAGATGAAGGGGACGGAGAGACTGATGAGTGGGCCCCACACTATTTTTTTCACCTTGGGTTGCCACGTTGGTATGCCACGTAGGTAAAAGTGGTAAATAGTTAAGAGACCACCTCTTAAGAAGGGTAAAAAAAAATATGTGTAAATCTAAGAAGAACATTTGGATAATTGCTAAATCTAAAAGTGACAAATAGTTAAATTCCCTGATGAAATTGGGGCATAGGGTGAAACTGAATAGCTCATCATTATACAGTATTGTCGATTGTTCAATGATACCATGATAGCCCTCTGGAGAGGATTTTTCGGGGATGCAGCCAAAGATTTGAGCATGCATAGGTGATAATGTCTTCTGCATCCGTTTTGAAAACTCCCGGATAGCGGATAGTAGCAATAAGGTCGTGTGTTTGGACCACCTGATTATTTGACTGAAAATGGGCCGGCTGAAACAGTGGAGTTACGAAACAAAAGTAACCCTTTTTCCTTGTGCATTTGGCAACCTTTGCAGTGCCAAACTGCAAACGACGAGGCGCTGGGCCACACGGGATCTGGAAAAGACATGCATGTGGTGTGGGGGCACATGAATGATCGAGTAGGTTGTTCAGAAAAGAAAAGAGAGAGCTTGGGAGAGAACAGAGAGGTGTCTACTGTCTAACCAAAAGGCTCGATTAGTACTCACTGTATCAACATGATTCCCCATGATCGAGGCATCGAGCTACTCTACCAGTCAATCAACCCCCCCCCCCCCCCCCCCAAAAAAAAAAAAAACGTTTTACTACTACTAGCAAGATCACCGTGGAGAGTAAAGGGAAGCGGTGCGTCTCTGGGCCTGGCTTTTCCTCGACCGTGGCATGCAAACCACGAGCTTTTTTCAGCGTCTGCATCATCAGACAGAACTGCGAAACTTGCTGAAGCCACTGTGCAAAGGCAATGGCAAAGCTAGCGAGCGCGCCACTGTTGGGGGGAGAGGAGAGGACGGCACGCAGCACCTCTCTTTGCCGCCGCATGCGGTGGCCGTAGGGCAGAGTGGCATGTCGCTGGCTGTTGGAGCTCTGTTGCTGCTTGGCCCACGCACGCTACACTCACCTGTAGACTGTAGCACCAGTCCTCCCTTCTCTTCCCATTCACTTGGGCATGGGCTCTTGGCCTTGGCCTGTTGGCCATACTGCTTTCCTGGACCTGCAGGCTGCTCCGCGCTGGTGGTCGCGTCTAGCCGCAACGCCTCGCGCTGCCAACGTGTATCTCAGCTAGCTTGACCGTGGATCTGTCTTGTCTGCCGATCCGATGGCCGGTGGGCGGTGGGCGTGTGAACCATGGACTGCAGTAGGGGTTGGCGGGGTCCGACCCGATCGGTTGCGCTCCGCCTCGTCGCTTTATTGGCGGTCGCCCGAGTAGTTGCGCCCTTTTTAACTGGAGTAGTGGCGGGGCGCCCGTCAGCGGCTGGCCGGCCTGCACGACGCTGTAGCTCATCAACCTCTTGTCTACGGGATTTCTCGCCTTGCAGCATCCGATGCATTATTTCCCACGAGATAACAGTGTATTCACACCGGTTTTAGCGTCAGGTTGAAACTGGGAGAGTGAGTGCGCGCCGGGTGACTGGGAGACATCTCTTGACGCGGTGCAATTTAACCGCACGCCATTACCAAAGGTGTTGGTTGGTTGGTAACTTGGTCCTTGGCAGTTTGGCACGACTAGTACCAGTACTTGGTAACTTGGTCCTTGGCATGCTACTCCCATGTGGGGGTAAGGCGTGCGCTGTAACATCTGCAGCAGGCTGCCAATGCATAGTGGGAGTAAGTCGGTCGCGACCGCACCGGAGTTAAGTCGTACCCCGGGGGGGGGGGGGGGGGGGCGGCACACACTGACACATGCGTTTCAGTTCGTTGAATAGTTCCTTATTAATGCTAACCATTGTGTAGCGTGGTGTGTTAGCTGCGCCGGGCACACCGCGGGCGTCCATGCACGCAGACGCAGCACAGCGAGGCCTAGCTGCCTCCCAAGTCCCCGAGCTACTGTTAGGGCTCATTCCGATTGGAGTAAAAACACGGGAAAAAACTGTAGCATCTTTCGGATCACAGGAATCGATCACAGGAAATACATAGGAAATTTTCCTACACTAGCGATTTCACTATAAGATCACAGGAAAAATCCAATCCGTGCTGACCTCTTTTGTCTATCCCTTCGCGTGGGATCGAGGCAAATCAAGCCAAGCAACCAATCAAAGCACGATGAAAGCAAAGTGTTGGGTTCATTAATATTGCTTACTTCACTGTTTGTGATGCTTTTTTACAGTGCACCTTTTTTTATTATAAGATTCCTATGTTAATTTCTTTTGATCCATACAAACAACTATCCATGTAAAATTTCTGTGTTTTCTGATCCTCTGTTTTACACTTGGATTCCTATCATATTCCTGTATTTTTTCTATTCCTATGCTTTTTTAATCCTGTGTTCTGAATAACCCTTAGTCTGTTACTCCGCATATCATGCAAGGCCGCAACATTCAAGTGCTGAACTGTGGATCGCGCGGTGTTGGGGGTCGGCACGACGGCACGCACAGATGGATGGCATTTGCATCTTCCTTTGCTTCTTCTTGCTGGAGCCCAACCTTAATTTGCACGCTAGGTCACTAGCTAGCGAGCCGGTACGTGTTCGCGACATGTAGGGGCGAGTGTGCATTGCGCGTCCTACACACTCGGACTGGAAGAATATTGGTGTAGCGGTTGCAATTGGTCACCGTTAAAAGCAAGTGAAGATGCCATCCATCCGTACAGCGAACGGCCTCTGAAAATTCCTGAAGTAGTAGTAGATCAGGAATTTGAATTATGAACGGACCATGAAAATTTGGAAAAGCGAGAAAAATAAGAAAAAAGTCCACTTAGACTCCCTTAATTGTTCCCCGAATCTAATTCGTGTCTCTTAACTAGAAAACCGGGTAGAACGACTCCCTGAATTATTGAAACCAGTGTAATTTGACTCCTCCGACGGTTTTGGAGGGCGGTTTTGCTGACGTGGCGCTGACGTGGCAGGGCTAACCCAGTCTTCATCCCACGTGGCGCTTACGTGGCATTAGTATTAAAAAAGAGTAAATTTCACAAAACTACACGTTTTGTGGTCCAAGTTGCAGAAAACCACACATATTTTGACACTTGGCACTTAAATACATATATTTTGGTACTATAGTTTCACAAAACAACACTATCAATGAATGGATTCACGTTGCTGTTTTACATAGGACGAGGATATGACATCCTATTACCAGCCATCCCACGAAATTAATAGGATATGCCACGTCATCATCCTAGATGGAACAACCACGTCATCTCACTGATGAATCCATTTATCGATAGTGTGGTTTTGTGAAACTAAACTACCAAAATATATGTACTTAAGTGTCAAGTGTCAAAATATGTGTGGTTTTCTGCAACTTGAACCATAAAACATGTAGTTTTGTGAAATTTACTCTTAAAAAAATATAAATGAGACCCATATGTCATTCACACATAAAATATATTGTGGGACCCACCGACATGTGAAGCCCACATGTCATCCCTTCTCCTTCCCTTCTTCCTCTTCCCTTCTGCCTCCTCCCTCTCTCTCCCTTCTCTCTTTTCTCTCCCCCTTTTCCCCTTCGGACGCATTGGTGACGGTGGCGGCCGGGGGCCGGAGTGACGATAGTGGTGTGCGGGGAAGGGCTGGAGCGGCGCCTCCTCGGCCTCCCTTGTAGGCCCCGCCCGCACCGTCCGCGACGACGCCACTGTGACCATCGTCGCCACCATCTGCCACTTTATTGCAGTGGAAATAGTGAAATACAGAAGACAAGAAGCCGATGATGTATTGATTTGTGAGTTATAGTTTGGGGGCTTTCGTTTGCAAGGATTTTTTTTGTTGATCTTCTTGATTTGTTATTTTGGATCAGATGCATGCGCAGATGAAGCAACGCTGGTATAGCTAGCAGCAGTAGTGGCAAGAAACGGTGCAAGGCATGGGGGCAATATCTCGCCACCGCCGCGCCGACCGAGAGGAGGAAGCCCCACGACAGGGCGTTCAGTGACCCGTGCGTCCACTGCAGCGTGGCGGATGCCATCGGCGACGCCTCCGTGGCCGTCGTGTGGAGCTTGGTGCGGTTCGGGGATAGGCGGATGGGGTGGCGATGGTCACGGTGGCGCCGTCGCGGACGGTGCGGGCGGGGCCGACGAGGGAGGCCGAGGAGGCGCCGCTCCAGCCTTGCCTGCACGCCGCCAGCGCCACTCTGGCCCCCGGCCGCCGCCGCCACCGATGCATCCGAAGGGTGAAGAGAAAAGAGAGAAGGGAGAGAGAGAGGGGGGAGGAGGAAGAAGGGAATGAGAAAGAATGACATGTGGGCTCCACAGGTTGGTGGGTCCCACAATACATTTGTGTTTGAATGACAGATGGATCTCACATATATTTTTTTAATTCTAATGCCACATAAACGCCATATGGAGTGAAAACCGGGTTAGCACCGCCACGTCAGCGCCCCGTCAACAAAACCGCCCTCCAAAACCGCTGAAGGAGTCAAATTGCAATTCAGGGAGTCGTTCTACCCGGTTTTCTATTCACGAATTAGATTCGGTGAACAATTGAGGGAGTCTAAGTGGACTTTTTCCGAAAAGTAACCCCCAAAACAGTTTCAATTTGATGGGCCGGATTTTCAAGGCTCAATATCTTCTCTCCTTGGCATGACTCGGGTGAGGCCCAACGGTTCGGGCCGCCGGCCCGCCCGTCGTTCTCGACGCCTCCACGGAATCGTCGCTGTATCTCCGTTCCTCTAGAACGTTCTCCTCCCTTCCACTTCCGACCTAAACCCTTCATAACCCACCACGGGAAAGGCACGAGAGGCGACGGAGAGAGAGAGAGAGGAAAGCTTCCAGAGATGTCGGCGGACGAGCTGCGGCTGGACCTGGAGGAGCTGCGGCGGCTGGAGGGCCTCGCCAAGCGGCCCCGCGTTCTCTCCGCCCTCGCCAACGAGATCCGCGCCGTCGATGCCAAGGTTGTTTCATTTCCTTTTTTCTTTCTTTTTTTTCACTCTCGTGATCTTCTTCGCCGATTCGTTTCGGGGCTTGGGTGGTGCGTGTGGATTCGGAATTCCTGACGTTTGTCTTTGTGTGCGGATAGCTGGCGAAAGCGACCGAGCCGCAGGCACCGCAGGCCGTCGCGGCGGGATCCCCACCTGTAGTGTCGGCGGCGGCGGCGGCGGCACCGGCACCTGCTGCTGCTGGGGTGAGCTACGTGACGTTGGGGTCGTTCAGCTGGGATCAGGATGCTGAGAAGATAAAGGTATGTTGCTTTGGAGAATGAAGCATTTCGCTCGTTCGATGGTTGGTATATGCTTAACAATGATGGATTGATGGTTGTGATTGCTAGTATGATCTAGTTAATGTTGGAATCAAAGCTCTTATAAATCTGCAGGACATTTGATATGTTAGAAGTTGCAATGTTTGATTAGGGATTCCTGTTGTATATGTGGAATAAATTAGCAGAATGATTGCATTGACTGGTAGAAGATAGTGAAACAATATAAGTATTTCTGTATGCAGAATTGCAAATACAGAAGAGATCGACGATCTTGGATGTTTAATGATGATTTGATTTTATGAAGCGAAATAAAAAACGTAAAACTTCTAAGTGTTTTGTTTATATGTACCTTGATTAAGATTGTTAAACTATATAGGTGAGCATATGCTTGCCATGTTATGCCCAACTACGAGAAAATTCAGTGATACAAACTTCCGTAATTCTTCTAGTTTTAGGGCTTGTTTCGTTAATCCTAGGAGAAAGGGATTGGAGGGATTTGAATGAAGTTAATTCCACATCTCAATAGGTGTGGAATTAATCCCCATCAAATCCTCTTCAATCCTCTTGAAAGAGGGATTAACCGAACAAGACCTTAGGATTGTTTTGGTCATTTTGTGTTTCGTAGACATTAGTTCATGGCTCTCATGTATTAATAGTGTCTAGTAATATGCCCATGCTAACGCTAAGGTGCGATCATATATTTTTAAAAAAAACTTTTAAGAATTTCATGTTAGCAAAAACTATTTTCCTATGCTCTGTTCAATTGAGCTTAAATTCAATTTATGTCGTATATCAAATATATTTCTGGCAAGTACAATAATATGATATTTTGTAGGCATAATAATTCTTGACCATATTGTGTTTCATGGTTTTCATGTATTAATAGTGATTGATGAGGAGGAAATTCTCTGTTGTTAAACTTGGAAGCACAATAATGTGATGTATCCTGCTTTACTTAATGAGATGTCAGTCAGTATCTTGTGGATCATTAGCTTCATTTAAGGCTAGTGAAGATGACGAAAATATAATAAGTGCGTATGTAAAGTTTGTGCTGTTTATTAATCAAATCCTGTGGCATTTGCATTTGGAGACTTCATGAGCATTGATAATAATCTAGCTTTGTCCATCTTCAGATTTATGTATTCCTGGAGGGTGTTGAGCAAGATAAGGTGGAGACTACTTTTAAGCCTATGTCAGTAGATATAAAATTCCATGATGTGAAGGGCAAGAACTACCGATGTGCCATACCTAAGCTGCACAAAGAAATTGTTCCTGAGAAATGCAAGGTTTTAGTCAAGCCTACAAAGATTATTGTGACGCTTTACAAAGCTTCCAAAGGCAACTGGTTGGACCTGCATTTCAAGGAGGATAAGGTAATTGTCTAGTTGATATGCCAAGCTATTTATTTGTTTTTGTTCTAATGCACAATGATTGTTGCTTTAATGCATTTTCTTAACCTGAACACCAAAGAACATACTTCCAAAAATATTGGATTCTCCAGTGTAAATAATTTATGGTAGTGGTGATGCCAACTGGTGACCAGAGTGTACATTCGTGAATTGAGTTAGTTCTCCATGTGGCATTTTATGTACTTAGGTACATGTATATCAATGAGGAAGCACTGAAAGCTCACTATGCTGATTTACCCTTGATCCTTCTGTTGCCATGATAAATCATATGCTCGTATGTTCTCAATCACAACTAACATAATTAACTTTATGTTATGGCACTTCAGTATTATTCGTGCTTTTGTGCAATGATTAAACCGATAATCTCATTGCTGACCAATTGTTTGAAGTTTCTGTATCCACTTGTCTTGCACTATTTCTGCTGGTCATTGGTCAATCATTGCTCCAAGTTACTTTGTTCAGTTTTTCTTTTGAAAATAAAGTTGGTCATTTCAATAGTCTGTCTGGGCAAGTTGGAAAACACCTACATGTAGAATTTGTTTGGCTCCTAAAATAATTGGTTATGGTACTGATAATGATATATAGATGTGCTAACTTTAATTTGCTGACAGTTCAAGCCAAGCATGGCTAAGGAGAAGGATCCGATGTCTGGAATTATGGATTTGATGAAGGTAAACACCTATCCGTCATAATGATGAGTCATGACTTCAGACTTGAACAATTAGTCTGAAATCCTGTTCTGACTGTTGTGCTACTTATGTCTGCAGAACATGTATGAGGAAGGTGACGAAGACATGAAGCGCACAATAGCCAAGGCCTGGTCTGATGCAAGGTCTGGGAAGACCGCCGATTCAGTGAGGGGATTACCTTGAGTTTGCCCGAAGTGTTGGCTCTGCTGAGCCAGTTCGTTGTGATTGATGAATGCACTTGGTTTTCTTATTTTGCATGTAACGAACTGGAAATCGGTCACGCCGGGCCTGTTCATTTGTGAAGAAAACATCTTCTCGTGTGATATTATCACTTCTGCGTGTGATCAGCCTTTAATGGAATGATTATGTGCCAATGGCCGCTTTTGCGATGTCATGTTTGCGCGCTCCATCGCTGGTCGTCCGTTATAAATGGGATGGGCCATGTGGACGTTGGTCGTACCATACTAGTGGTAAACTGGTAATA
This sequence comes from Oryza meridionalis, assembly GCA_000338895.3. Classification (NCBI taxonomy): domain Eukaryota; kingdom Viridiplantae; phylum Streptophyta; class Magnoliopsida; order Poales; family Poaceae; genus Oryza; species Oryza meridionalis. The sequence continues at coordinate 31,747,577 of CM002524.2, read as the reverse complement.
GCCGGTGCAAGGGAAAACTGGCAGCATAGGATCCAGCCTTTTGCTTCGACGATGCGAAGCACATATAAAAGGAGGCAATTGCGTTCGATATTCATGATGCTATTTATTTCATAACTGCTGCAGCAGCAACATCCGTTTGCAACGTTCCGCCTCACAACTTAAACTGCTGCAGAAAAAATGTTGCGTCTTGAAAATGGTATGCCTGAACTTTGAGAAGTTCAGGCTTGCTCCTGACTAAGGATCTGGCTTCCGTAATCCTGGTTAAACTTTTCATAGCGATGTGCATGGAGATGCGCAGACGGCCTTGTGTTCCTCAAAGCAACTTCGATGTCTTCAGGTTTGAGAGGACCAACCTCGGGCAATTCTGCAACCCAAGAGAAAAGGTATCACATAAAAAATATGTAACAATAGCATGAATTTTTGTTCAGTTCAGTGGTATAATTTCATCAGAAAAAAAATAGCACCACTGAGAAAAGAACCAAAACTAACCTTCCTCAGGCACCAGCTCATCTCTGGCTTCAAGAACTGACATAAGACGTCTTAGTGGTTGCATGGCAGCTTCTTTGCACACAAGACGGATATCTGAACCAGAGTACCCTTCAGTCTTTTCAACTAAAGTATCATATGGAACCTCTAGCTTTGAGGTAGTTGATGGCAAAAGTTCCTCAAACATAGCATGCCTTGCTTCAGCCTCAGGAAGAGGTACGAGAATCTGACGACCAAAGGCACCAAGGTTACAACAAAATTTTCAAATGTTTAGTGAGCATTATCAAATGTCCTAAAATAAGTTTCTTTAGGCCAAAGTATGCACCAAGAAAAGAAAATCCATCCAAGGCACAGCTCAAATGACTATTACAAAGAAGATTTACTTTTTTTGGTAATGGAATTTAATCCCGCCCCTACTTATTGGACTATAGTACCGGAATGTAAAAAATATGTACCCGTTTCTCAAGCCGGCGGAGCATAGCTGCGTCCAGTTCCCAAGGTAAATTTGTTGCTGCAAGTACAAATACCAAGTCGTTCGTCTTTGTCAAGCCATCCATCTGCAGTAAACATTGACAGAAATATAGAAACTTTGAAATCTGGCGTATTGTTTGTTGGGAGTTGGGACAGTTTCAAGCTGAAAGATTATGAAGTAGGAAACCGTGACTTGGAGTGCTACACTAGCAAGCTTAATTTTGATATGTTCAAACAAGCAGAAACCTGAATGAGTAGCTCAGTCTTCAAGCGTCGACTAGCTTCATGCTCACTGCGAGCTTCACCACGTTGGCTGATAATAGCATCAATTTCATCAAGAAATATCGTCGATGGTGCATGATGTCTAGCAAGCTCAAACAGAACTTTAACTAGCTTCTCTGAATCTCCTGCATTAGCGCGTACACAGAAAAATACCAACATTAAAATTAAATATTTAAATACTTCTATTGATCAAAAGTTTAAGTTCCATGATTGAATTAGATTGATCAAAATAATTGTGTGGGAGCACAGGAGGAAAAAACTTTCAACAACGACCAGGATGTCTGTGTCTTTGATGAAAAAGAGGATGACAACAAGAACTCACTAATTAACTACTGCCTCTTATCACTATCAGCGAACATAGAAACTAAATGGTCAAAGAGAGAACAACTAGGACAACTCTACAAAAAAGAATAGCTAAAAACAACTTGTTTTCTGTGCAATAAAAGAAAGATGGGGTCAGGACCAGGTGTTCAAAGAAACATACCACGCCATTTGCTAACAATTGATGATGCTGAAATGTTGAAGAATGTAGTTTTACACTCAGTAGCAACAGCCTTTGCCAGCATTGTCTGCAAATAGGAATTGCTTGAAACTGACTACCGAAGTATATAGTAATAGACAGAGATATTGCAAAATCAGAAAATTTCAAAGTACTCACAATGCAAATATAGCATGACAAAATAACGATGTATGTTCATAAAAAAAAAAAACATTACCCCATTGCCAGTGGTGAATGTCAGTTGTTAGAGGCAGATTGCCAATCATTAAATGAGTTTGTCGGTTCACAAATCCTTAGGTCATATGCTATTAGGTTAAACATCTTAAGGAGTTAAGGTTATATGTTATTGTACTTTATAAACTAGATAAGTAGTTAGGGACACCTACTTAAGAGGTTGCATTCAAATATAGGAAAAGGTAAGAAAGTATTGCTATACTCCATAGATGTACTCGACCAATTAGCAGAAGTAACATATCAATCAAGTGCATATACAAACCTTCCCAGTTCCTGGGGGACCAAAAAGTAAAATGCCTTTCCATGGTGACAAGAGACCAGTGAAGTATCTGAAATAGTCCAAAATATGATTATGAATAACTGATAGATTGATTATCTGTATGTCACACAAAACATATTTTGTACATTTGCAATATAGAGCTAGATAACTGGCCTCTAAATACTGGATACCACCAGTCTACCGCTAGTGAAAGGCTGAATTATTGTACAGCTGTAAATTACAGTATGAGACCATGTCCTTCTATTCCAATAAACATGAAACAGCTAACTTACTTGGGATACTTTATGGGCATGACAACTGCCTCTTTTAGAAGGCGTTTGGCATTCTCCAGTCCTTTGATGCTTTCCCATTTCACATCTGGACTGCCGCGAATAATGTCCCTGAAAGATGAAGGCAAGAATATATAGTCAATGGCCAAATTTGTGCTTTCCTATTTTTCGTAAGTTTGTGAATCTTGAATTACCGCAACAATGTCTCTGCAAGATTACGCATTTCAGCTGACTCAAACGAAGGTAGGAGGGGCTTCTGGCTGCAAAAGAGAACTCCAAAATCGTAATGTTTGAGAGCATAATTTTATTGAGTTAATGTCTTAATAAATCAAAGTTGGCCATGAGAAAAGCATTATTTCAGGAATAAGTGTCTTGAAATGCCAGTAATGAATCACCGATACTTTAGAGTGTTAGTATCTATGATTTTTCATATGTTAGTTTGCCACTTTGTTGTGTGCTACTTTAAGCATATTTAAAGATGATTGATGCTATTTCCTTTAACAAATAAACTGCATGTAAATCTTGTATAGGCTTTCGACAAGGCAGAAGAAAGCCTGCACGCCCTAATTCAATTTAATCTAGCCTTCATCAGCAGGGTGAGATATAATGCTTAAGCCACAAGTCCAAACCAAATTATCAGCTTGGTACCTTTCCAGCATAATTTCACCAATGCTAGTTGATTCATCAGCAGGGATTTTTCCTTACACAACCTTTTTCTAGCTCTAAGGTTCCTCTGATGCTACTCCTTTGAAGAACAAGATCACACATCCATGATTCAAGGAACTTAACATCTTGTCCGTATGAAGTGCCAATGGTTACATATTCCAGTCCAAGGTAGTACGATGGTTAGATCTCTCTGAATTTTCAGCGAATCAAAATCCCTTCTTACAAAAACGAGGCTAATTCAAACCTAAAAGTTCAGATCTAATCTAATAAGCAATCCCCAGCCAGATGCTCTATCACACATGCATTGCTTCGAGATTCCATCAGGAAAAAAAAAGAAAACAATGAACTGAAAAGAGTCCTCACATCGCATCAGCATTCCCATCGCGAATCGCGGCGGCGCGCACCCCCGTCTGCCTGGCCTGAAACAGCAACACCGATCGAGGATCAAGGACTACACGAGACACCTGCCCGAGAACACCTGCATGCACGCAAACCATTCCATCCCATAAGAGGATCGCTAACACACGGACACACCTGCTGCTCGAACTGCTCGTATACCGCCAAATCGGAGGTCCTCTTCCTGACGCTCCCGTTCGCCACCCCATTGGCGTGCCCGTTCTGCTCCGTCTCCTGCTCCTTCTTGCCCCCGAATCTGGACTCCCAGAACCCCTTGAAATCCTGTGAAAGAAGAATGAGGAAACAGCTGATCTCACGAAACTAGAGCGCGCGCGAGGCAAAGCGCGCAAGGAAGAGCGAGTGAGGCTTCTCCATGACTCGCCATTGCTCCGCGGGCCTCGCGCTTCGCCGGGCGGCGCCTGACTCTGCCGCGGGGGAGAGCGAGAGCGAGCGCGAGCCGACGAGCACCGCACTACGTGGTCGCGATCTCGCACGGTCGGTCTCCCCGGAGACTGGGGGAGCTAGCGGGCACAGCGACTAGTACACACTGGGAGATCAGTTGGTGGGGCCCGCGGGAGTTTTGTCCAGATGCCATCGAGATCGGGGGAGGATCTGGATGCGGATCCGGGGAGAGTACTGCACTGCCGCTGCATTTTCCTAGGAAAGATAGTCTAAAATCAAGCAGAACGACTCGCCTCTCCAGTCGCTGATCAGAGCCATCCAATTTCTATCCAACCATGATCAAAGAAAATTGTGGAAACACATGTCTTTGTACCATGCCCATATCAGCCCAATAGCTAAGGGATCCTTGGACAGCTCGTTCGACTCCGCTGCAGCGCATCACATCGTTCGATTCCGCGGCGCCGGGTCCTCACCGGCGCATCGTTTGACTCCACGCCACCGCTATACTCGGAGGTCCTCGCCGGCGCTCCCCTCCCCTCCCCTCCCTGATCCGTCGATGTGCCACGACAGCAGAGTTCTCACCTCAGCAGCGTCGACCTTCCGTCCCCTGCCACCGTGCTCAAGCCATCGAGCTCACTGCAGCTGCCTGCCCCAGGTTGTGACGGCGGCGTTCCTCACCTCACCGGCGCTTCCCTCTCTGCCACCGCGACGCCCCGGCTTCGTGGCCGCCTCCCCTGCCGCCCCCTATGGTCAGGCCCATCGGTGGTCTGCACTGTGATGGATACTGTAATGTGCTTGCATAGGTCCCTTCTGTAAATTGTTCAGTGCTAGTAAATAAATTGTGACTATAAAGTTGTAAATATCACTATTGTTTTGTAAATTGATTTCGAATGATATTGTGAATGGAATGCACAAAAGATGTTGCTGGTTACTGCAAATTCATACGGCTGCAAAAAAAAGTTGCTGGTAACTGCAATTTCAGCAAGCTGTACAAAATGATGCATATTACTGCAAGCTCCATTTGGCTGAGTACACATGAACCACAAAAGCAAAACTATCTCACACCATCTGTCATTGCAGGACAACTGCAGAGGGGACGTAATCTGTACTACTAGAATTCACCAAGACCACCAGCTGTCATTTCTCCCTAAAAAATAGGAGGAAAATAGTTCAACATCTATTGATGGCTGTGTATGATTCAGTGAAAAATATAGTACTTTGTAATATTACCGTCAACAATTGAGAGAAACTATTGATGGCTGTGTATGATTCAGAGACCCCTTCCTTAGAGAAATGCCCAGAGGTTTTCCGGCTAGCTCCACAAGGTGGTGGGCTAGACGACCTGGGTTCAAAGCCTCACCCTTCTAATTATTTGATATTAGGTCCTTCCCTAATATTCGAGTTTTTGAGACCCCTTCCTTAGAGAAGGTATTGATGGCTATGTATGGTTCAGAGATCCTTTCCTCATGCAAAGATGTATGGTTCAGGCATGCATTTTGCAGTGTTGCACCATCATCGACCGCCCCTTTTGTAGTTTGCTGCTCCTGTTGATCTGATAAAAGAGAATCAATTTGAAACTTTCTAGAGCGAATACAATTAGAGAGAATCTGATATATTTGTGTTGTCGGATACCTTTGAACTTTTTTCCTTTTTCTTGTCACAAACCTTTGAACTTTTTCCTTTTTTCTTGTCAGACACCTTTGAATTGTTTCCTTTTTTTTACCTCCCTGTTTTGTAAACTTGCGCTTCTTGTCAAGCCAATTTCTTTTGCGTTTCGAGGTTTTTGTTTCCACATCCTTTTTCTTTAGACTTGCTGTACTCAATAATTCAACGGGCGGAGTAACATTGGTGGGAACGTTGACGGGGTCCTTAGGACTTGTAACACCACTCATTTCTTCTTCAACTTTCTTACTGAGCATGGAAAGTGTGTTGTTTACTAATAAGGTGCACTTTGGATTGCTGGCAGCTCGATATGCCAAATTGAGAAAATTGTGAGCCATATTTTTGTAGCGAAGCATATCATCTAATTTTGGATTCTCTATTATGTCTCGCCCTTGGTTGTCCTGTATTGCTCCACTGCGTGCTTCCTGTGTCCATCTCTTCAGGACATATTGTGCAGGAAGTAATTTGATATTCATCAAATCAAGGACTTTTAGAGCATGGCCATATAGTATTCCGATTTCTATTGAATTGCCCACAGTTGCATGTACTGGTCTGTTGTATGGGATCACCAATAACTTTGTACTCCTTCTCAAAGGTAATATTTTCATCTAGACTCCCAATTGCCACAAGATATTCATTTGTGCCTTCTAATACTGTGTTCATGCTACCATTAACCTCTCATATTCACCTTGAAAAGTTTCAAAAATAGTTGGTGTGTACAGCTTGCTAGCTTGGATTAACATAGGTGTCCTCATTTTGATTCTAGGTAATTTTTCCTTGATTCAAATTCAGATTGCAATTCCTTCTTTCTTTTATATTCCACAACCCTTTCAAAATGCTTAAGAAATCTGATTATATCAAAATCAGATTTGAAATGTCGCTTTAGGTCGCTGTTCAAACTCTCACTGAGCTGTGTACTTCTCATCCCTAAAGTGAACACATTCTTCATATAGCATTCGGCCCATTTTTCTTTTAGCTTGTATATACTATCCAACCAAGTTTGCTTGCTTGCCTTTGACCTCATGGTATTAAATGCTTCTTCAAATGTTGCTTCATCTTCATACTCATACATGCATGCACTAAAATCTGAGAGAATACTTGGTTCTTTATTGTTGTCTTCTACTTCTTGTTTGGGAGAAGCACCTGATTCTTCATCATCCGGTTCAGCTAGATGCTTGACAGCATTCTGCATAATGTGACAAGTGCACAGACCATGCCATGCTTCTAAAAATACTTCCTTAACTGCTTTTCCCATTGCATAATCTTGATCAATATATATTGTTTTAGGTTGCTTGCCATTATGGGCTCTCAAGAAGGTCTCAAATAGCCACTTGAAAGATTCAAATGTCTCGTCATACATGAGAACAGCACAAAAAACCACTGTTTCTCTAAAATGATTAAACCCAACAAATACGCCAAATGGCCTACTCTCCTTGTTTGTGCCGAAGGTAGTATCAAAACTGACAACATCACCAAAATATGCATAGTCAGTGAGCATTTTAGCATCAACCCAGAATATGTTTGCAATCTGTTCTTCTCGATCCATCTGCAATGCATACTGAAATGATGGGTTCTCGGCAATTTTTTCCTGAAAATACATAAGCATGCTTCCCGCTTGACCATATGCCATTTCCCGTTGTCGCTTGCCTCGTAAATAGTTCTTGTGGTCTTGAAGAGTGTAACTGAGATTAGCTGAGCCACCAACTTAGATGCAAGCCAACTCATGTGCAGCTTTGGGTCCAATTCCTGCATCGTCAGCTGTCTCAATTTCAAAACCTTGTAACTCTGAAATTTTTCTTTGGGATGCCATCAAGTGTGAGGTTTGTGGCAGGTGAAGGATATGATTGTATTCCAAAATCAGATCAGTCACTTTATAATTTTCCTTATTCTTGTCCATTACAAGTCCCATGCGAACTTGACAATTGGTTCTAGTTTCAGCTCTTGAACACTTTGTTAGGTGATCCCTCTTATCTGGCTTCCTCTGACCCTCATTTGCGCAAACATATTTGCAGGACCTAACCTTCCCATCTAACTTTCTTTTGTTTGCATACATTTTTCTAACCTCAAAGCCTTTTTGACCCCCATAGCTAATCCAAAACATCCAAGCCTCATCTACAGTGTTGAACTCCATGCCAACTTGAGGTAAAATACCAGGAAGCAAGCCATCTCTACACAAAAACAAATAAAGATGACACGATATTAGGCGGCGAATTGAACAACTAAAAAATCTGTACCCTAATTAGATGGATAAAAAGAAACAACCATGACATTACGCACCTATTTTTTTCAATCTTAAACATGCAAATTTTAATCTGATGCAAGCTAAGTTGATTTTTCTTCAATCTTCCATTTCAATTTTCCTTCAATCCATCAATTCCAGCAACAAAACACAAGTTGGGGTACACAACAATAAGGGAGGACAGAAAAAAAAATCAAATTAGAACAACACAAGTTTAAGTGCACAGCAATAGACGACATGAGTGCAGAGATTTGGCACCAGTCTGTCGATGGAGGCGGCAGAAGTCCGATCGCCGGCGCAGAACCTTCACCGCGCCAAAAAGGTAAACCCGACACCAAAACAGAGAGAATTCACTCCAGAAATTACTGCAGCCGCAGCTCTATACGTCGTATACGTGCGTCTGCTGATGTTGGGCCGGCCCACGAGCCAAGTGGGGGCAGCGCAAGCAGTCTTGGTTACCGTTGGATGGAAGCGAACGGCCAGATATCCATCGACTGTAGACTAAAGTCATTTGTTCTAACTGCAGAGGATCTTGTTCGTCTCCGTGCGCGTGTTCAAAGCTGTTGGACCAGCGATGCAAAAACTACCCACAATTCACAAATTATACATGGAGTTGATTAATTCTTTAAAAATCGTTGGCAATGTAGGTTTTTTAGACAGCTAACGTAGGCGTAGAACAAGGACACGAGGAATGACCGGCCTAAAATTAATCTTGAAATCAAAGTACAATGTTGTGGTCCATCGGCAACTTTGGGTCCTCCGGCTGAACATGCCTTTTATGTTCAAGTAGTCTACTACTTCCTCTATCCGAAAAAGACACGATTCTAGTTATGTATACTAGTTTATATATGGGTAGTGGACTTGTTCGGCTATCTAATACTTCGTCCGTTTCATATTATAAGACTTTCTAGCATTGCCCACATTCATATATATGTTAATGAATATGAATTTGGGCAATGCTAGAAAGTCTTATAACCTGAAACAGAGGTAGTATAGTGTTACCCCGTTGTCTGCACCAATTCACTTGTTGTAGCAGCTAGCAATAAGGTGGCAGTGAGAATTGTATAAAGCAGTCGAACATGTCCAACATATGCTATGCGTGTGGTTAGTTGTTTTCCACCTTTAGAAAATTGTATAGTTGCATTGCATACTAATTTATATAAATTACAAAATTTATCAGAAGATATTCCAAAAATACGGTCTTTGTTGGAGAGGGAAAAACGTGGCCTCGCTCATAGGCATTTAAAAATGTGAATCTTTGTTATTCTTTTTTAAGGCCCCGCCTACAATATTTTATTGTTTTTGCCAACTCAACGAGAGAATTTACAAAATAACCATAATACGCTTGGGACTATACTACTCCAGATGTTGTAGTTACAGTTGAAGAGGGAGGTGACCACTCTAACATATGGTTTGGTCAAAGCGGACACATAAGGGTGGCATTTTTCCTGTTGGGGCCGGGGAACCGCCCCTACGGGGCCAGGGCCGAGGGAGAATTCTCACCCGCGCGTGAGCGGGGACGGGGCCCGTAAATTTTCGGGGCTAGGGGCGGGGATCGGAAGTAACCCGTGGGTGACCCGGAGTGGCCCCTGATGTGAGTTACCTCTTTAAAAATAGCCCATTGCAACAATATAAGCCCAGCAAACCCAATTCAAATTGACATATAAAAACTCAACACCCTAATTCCCCTCAACCCTAATCCCTTTCCTTCCTTCAACCAAACCCCACCGCCGCAACACGCGCTGCGAGCAGCAAGCCCCTAACTAGTGCCCCCAGTCCTAGACACAACCGTGGCAAGAAGGCCGCCAATTGCTGCTCCTTCGCAGCGGCTTGTCTCTAGCGGCCGGTGCCCCGATCGACGTCGGCTTTCCCCTTCCTTATCGCCTATTTCGTCACATCGATTCATCTCCACGTCGCCTCGTCATCGAGTCACTAAGGGTGTGTTTGGTTGCCTGTATGGAGGTTGGCTCGCATGAGTAGATGCAAGGAATTGTTGTTTAGTAGCCTGCACGCCTTTCCCAACCAGGCTCAGCTCGTGCAAAAGGAGTCCCGCAGCCAGGCCCGCGAGAAACGCAGGGAGCGAGCTTCGCTCCCGGGCCAGGCTTCGCGAATGCAGGCGCAGCTACAAGCGCGTGGGCGCGCCGATGTAGAGACTTCGGTCTGCTCACCTCTCCCTTCTCATTTGCTCCCCTCGCTCGTGGTTGTCGATGGAGCTCTGCCGACCGCCACCTCCTCCTTCTTCAGCGCCGGAATGGGGCTGCAAGCTAAATGTTGCTTGAAAAGAGTAGTTCTGTATATATAGCAATTGATTTCCCAGGAGGTGAGTTCACCATCAAATGGTAGAGGTAACCAAACTCAACCATATGCAAGCAACCAAACACATTCTCACTGCATCAAACACATTCTCACTGCATCTGGTCATCCTGTCCATCTCTCATACAACCAACCAAACACTATCTTAGACTATCCAGCCTCACATGATACAGACAACCAAACACTTCATCTTGCACCCACTCATCAAGGCCCATGTTAGTCTGGATGGCTCATACGGGCCAGGTTGGAGTGGTGCGTGCAACCAAACACACCCTAAAGCAACCAGCAGCCGTGCAGCCTGCCCCGTGCTAATCATAATGTGTCATGTATGTATATGTGCTATTTTTCGTGTATTAGTGGATTGACCTTGACCATGTGCTTTACGTATGGGTGTGATGATCAATGAGTATACATCGCTACTACAGGGGCTGGTACGGGTGATGATTTTCACCCGATTGCCTTTGTGGGGCTGGGGGGCGGGAACGTTCTAGTCCAACCCGGCCCCGGTCCGTTGCCACCCCTAAGGATACATAATCCTTTCTGGTCCAAGGACACTCTTGTCGTTTCACTTTTTTTTCTCCAAAAGCAAGTATTCGGTAGAAAAATTACTATATTTCAAAAGTGTCCTATGTTATTTGGTGTCATGTGGCAAAGATTATGTTTACTATGTCCTATAGCAAAATTTTACCTAAGAGGCAACAAGTGAACATCCTTTCTACCAACGCCAAGAACTAGATCCATAATTCAGTGCACATCTATGAGCAGCGGTAACTCCAATGTAGTCTATGGACTTGTTTGGAGAGCTTATGGTAATTGTAGCTTCACTTAGAATCAGAAGATCCAAAAAAAATACAGCTTTTCGTTCAGATTCTAAGAATCTATAATTAAAAATCCGAAAAATAAACTAGAAGTCGAATGTTGAGAAACCTAAGGTTTTCAGATTCACTATTTCTCAGAATTTTAAGTTCTCCAACCAAAACCTTACTGCACATCACAAAACAACTCAATGACAGCAGTGCACCACAAGTCCACAACTTCCATCTTCCACGATCCCAGATCAATCGTATCCCATCCCCAATTCCCCATACCTACATATCTGAAGAACATTTTTTAGACATGGAGAGACAAACAAGGTACAACTCGAGGTCCTTAAACGGGCCGGTCTATGCCTCACGGCCTTGTATGTTTGGGCCCAGACCGCAGCTCAGGAAGTGGACGCATCAAAATGGGCTTGTTAGCCCATACGAAACTTCACGATCGAATTGGTCCCCTGAACCGTTGTCTCTGCTTCTGCTCCTCGACGATACCGAACCGCCGAGTCGGCCAACCGAGTAGCTGCCGCGGCCGCCGCAAGATGAGAGCGGCGGCGCCAAACACCCAAACCACGCTGCGTCACCGAGCTAATCCCAGTGTGACACCATTGTTCTTCTACCACATGCATTCTGAATTCTGATTCACATGTGACCTGGCCGGGATCTCAATCTCATAAGCAAAATACACATATTTTATGGCGCACGTTCCTCCGCTAGCTGTCCTGTCAGTTCAGTGAGGTTTTTAGGGGTCCTCCGTAATAATTAAAACAAAATATTCTCTTCTTGTCCCAGATCTGGATTAACTGGTCGTAATTCTGCTCGCTGTCCCCAGCAGCAAGTTGCCACACCGCAAGCGCTCGAGCTTTTGGCGACGCAGCCTTCTTGCAAGAACGTGTCGATTTTTTTTTAATATGTTCAGAGAATGTATCTGGTGAAACAAAAGGTACTACTCATTTCTGACGAGTTCGTTCTCGAGAATTATTGGGGTATAGTAGCAGATAGAAAGGCAATTCCACAATGCAGTGCACCTATGCAGCAGGGACCCCAGCTGACAAGGCAACACAAGCAGCCGAAACTGCACTGCCGGTTGTGTCGTGGTTACTGGTTTAGCGTCTCCGACTGGTGGTGATCACTGGTGCATGAACCTTAACACGGGGCAGGACGGGAATGATGGCGAAGGGGAGCCGTTCTGTTCTCACTTTCCGTTCCAGCTTTGGCGATCCCGTCCAGGGGGAAAGAACAAGATCTCTCTGGCTTTGCCAGTGTGCCAGGTTCATAATAAACACAATCATCGAGGAAAGCTGGTCCGGTCTCTCTGCTTTGCTGGATCCAGCAGCTCGATCGATTTTCTGGTGCAACGTTAACGCTGGACCGGCCCTTGGATGCGTTGATAGGCCCAAAGCCTGAGCCACTTCAGCATGCAGGGCCCAATTAGCCAACCTGTTCGTGGCCTCGCCCGGGCCCAGGGACGCTCTGACATGCTGGTGCACGAGCACTTCGCTCGCGTCGCATGCATGCACCTGCGTTATCCACCGTACACGCGTCCGTGCGACGTGCCATCGGAAATTAACGCAGCCTGTAGCCTGCAGGCGGCACATCAACTGCGGCACTGCCCAAAAACACGTGTGCGGCCACCTACGCTAGCTGTAACGTACCTAGCTAGCGCTCGCCGGCGGTCGTCTCCGGCCGGCGAGACAATATCGCCGTCGATAGATCGATCGCTGCGTCGTCGTCGTTGTTAACTTGCCAATCGATCGACGTCCCGGCTACATCGGTCACACGCTCTCGCACGTTGGATATATATACGTGTGGATATCCGACGTGCGTACGTGCATGCTCTCTCGGCCAGGTACGAGTACAGTAGCCGCGCTGCATGACTCTTCGACGTAGATACACAGTGACACAAACATGGCGTGATGGCTAGCTGGTGTCCCGATCGGGACGTGAAAGAGAGAATACGCACTAGGGGTCAAACTAGAACGACGACGTACGTTACGCGCGTGGTTGGGAGAAGATTAAAACTGGTGGCGCCGCACCGTCGCGTGCTAGAGCAAGCTAGCGCGCGACTCGCCATATGATATATGCAGTTTTCGCAAAATCGCATCTTTGATCCATTGATTACTATGATAGGTTAGCTTAGCTAGCTACAGTATATAGGGTCCACAAGACTCCAGGCTACAGAACTCGTAAAGCCTGGGCACTCGATATGATATATGCAGGACGTACGTTGCTCTGATGCATGATTTAATTCATCCTAACCAAAGTCCTAACCTTGCATGCATGTGCCCGTTTGGGGCGGGCATAGGACCAGCTGACCTAGCTAGAGCGATGCTAGCTATAGCTATATAGTTCCAGGCTTCCAGCCGTTAGGTCATCTAGTGAGATTATCAACAGTACAGCACGATCTGATCTCGATCGTTCGCCCGTCAGCGCGATAGTGAGGTTCGCAATAATATCGATCGATGTAACTGACCGGTGCAATACAGTACAGAGAGGCAGTTAATGTTACAATTGTCATCAGTAATGCCAGATACTAGCGGCCGTGTGAGGAGATTATCCAAAGCCCCCCCTCTTTGCTGGAAAGGAGTTCGGAACAGGGCCTCATCAATCACGGATCCATCGATCTACTCCGGCCCCCAACCGAGCCACCGGTAGCACACGCGTCAGTAGCTATTAGCGGGCGCGGCGTGGCACAATTGGTCCCCGGCCGCCGGCCGGTGGCCCCGCCAAATCCAGAACTCCACGCGAGAGGGAACGGAAAACATACACAGGTCGATCGGCTAGCAACAGCATTCATCCGTTCAAAACAGCTAGCAACAGACTGCCAGCAGTACGGGCGATGGCCAGAGGCTGTCGTCCGTACACGCATGCATCAAATGCACGCCACTCTCGATCGATCTGATGTTTGGCTAATGCTCGAACTACCTCGTGCATGCGTGCAGGCCCCGACCGTATTACTGCCACCACGACCACGACGGTGCATGTATACAGCGTTATAATGCGTGCGTTGCAAATACGGTGGGCTGCTCGCGGATTGATTGCATCGTCGCTGGGCTCCTGGCGTCCTCACAGAGCCTTTGACAACAAAAACATACCAATGTACTAGCTGGCTGGCTAGCGCGCGGTAGCAGCAGCAGTATCGGCATCTAGGCGGCACATCCAGCGGTCCAGCCGCAGTGCCCAGCTAGTGGCCACCACCACAGCCCTGCATGCGTTGCGCTGCGCTGAGGTTGGAGGAGGGGAGGGGCTCAGGGCGTCAGGCGGTCAGCCACGCGAGAGACCGGCTCAATTCGAGCGTCGCTGCCCACCGCACCGCAGGCACGCAGTCCACCCTGTTTGACACAGCTTTTGCCCTCTCTTCTTTTATTCCCCGTGGTCCGCGGAGGCTGGATTGCGGGTCGTACAGTCCGCTGGCGCCGCCTTTACTACGCGAATGGTAACCTAGCTGGATGGCTGCTGCTCGTGCTGGTGGTACGGTTGTCTTCAATGGCCTTTCTTCCTCAGCCATCGTTTCTGCTGCTGCACAAATGAAGAGTAGCAACGGAGGGTGGTTTGAAAGGACGAGCATTAGTGAAAGGTGCAACTATATCACGCCTTTGGTAGAGGGAGGGCCAATCCAAAAGGCATTATTGGCTTATCGCTAGAAGTGTTTTATAATGGTCACGGTTGGAGAAAACTATAATAGTTCCGGTTTGTAACCCCTTTAATCTCGGTTGTAAATTGGGACCACGAATCCGGGACTAAAGATGCCGATCTTTAGTCCCGATTGGTGTTACTAATCGGGTCTATTTTTTTTCATTTGTTTTTGATGTTTGCATATTGATTTTGAACCAAACTCAACAATTAAATTATCCACATTCAAAGAAACATCACAAAGTCATTCATAAATTCACAGATCGAATGAACATACTCAAATAGATATAACAAATTTACATATCCAAAGACATTACAAATCAATAAATTCACGGATAATCAACAAACATATCACCCGGGCCATGTACCTCCCCTCCCGCTTCGCCACCTGTGCCAGCGTCGGCAGCACGGCCGCACGCCGCCTTCGCTTGCTCCTCGCTGCTGCTACTGCAAGAAAAGAAGAGCATAAGATAGAGAAGAGAGAGGAGAAAAGGGATGAGAGGAAGTTAAAGATGAGGAGGAGTTTGCGATCGAGGATGAGAGGATAAATATAAGGGATTACATACAACGCATTGATTTTTAATACCAATCGGGACTAAAGATAGTAGGGGCCAGACGCTTTTTGTACCGAGACTAAAAATCTAGTCCCGGTTGGTAAAGATCATAAAGTGGCATTGGGCTTTTTAACCGGGGAAAAAAAGATGTTTAGGGACTAAAGCGAATTTTGGCCGATCCACGAAAGATCAGTTCTATCCAGTAGTGGATCGTGACACTAGAATCAATTTAGGCCATCTATATTTTCTAATTTGATAGATCATATATACACTATCACCTCAATTCCTGATGTTTTATACTTATAGTAGAACTCATAAATTAACATTATTTTTATTGATAATAAGATCACGTACCGTAAAGGTACTCATTAATAACTTCCTCCGTCCTAAAGACTATAGTTAGTCAACTACAAATTAAGTACTAGGAGGTTAAAAGACTTATATCCTTCGATAATATGGAGAGAAAACGATAATTAAGGAGGAAGTACTACTACGATAGCTAAAACGAGAAAAGAATATATTAAAAATATCTAGCTAGTAGGCCTACTCTAAAAATACAGTTTTTGTGAGACAAATACTTATGCTGAAATTATAGTCTTTTAGGGATGGATAAAGTAGTTTTTATTTTTTTTATATTGTGGTCAAACACGAGGTAATTAGCACAAATCCGCTTCTGTTCGTTGTCTACTTCCTCCGTTTTATATTATAAGACTTTTTAGCATTCTCTATATTTATATAAATGTTAATTAATCTAAAAGAAAGTCTTATAATATAAAATGGAGAGAGTAGTCGACTAGAGACATGCTGTAATACATATCATCAGTCACCCATGTGCTAGAAAATGAAACAATGGCGGTTAAATTCAGTTTTTGTTCCCATGCTGGTCTTTTCGATCTTGACCGGCCCTCTTAAGCTGGTACTTAGCGAGTGATGAGGGGTGTAGTATTAGAGCAGGTACAATAGCAAGACTATAAACCAGCTATAAGCATATTTTAAAGAGATAAAAGAAGAGAGAGAAGAGCAGCGGGCTACAGATCTGTAGCCAGTTGCAGTATGGACTTCAAGACGTAATGTGTGTATGACAGGTGGGACCAGGTATTAATTGTGTAGTAAGCAACTATTGTATGAATTGGCTACTACATTGGCTATAAATGATTTGGAGCTAGTAGTTGGCTATACAATTAAACAGAGGGGAGCTAGAGCGAAATGGAGGGTGGTGCCACTTGCTTAACTTACTCTACTTTAGATCGAGTTTAAACTGATGTGGGTGTCTAAATTTGTATTAAGGGGGTGCTTACATGGTGAAAACATATGAGGTATAGCTAAAAAATTTTCTTGACCGGTTTCCTGGGCACCCCCTAATATACGTTAGCTCCGCCCCTACCATTAAACTTGCTCTTAGTATGAACCTGTGATATATCATACTTATGCTCCTATGTGTGTACGTAAAGACATTTATATATAGACCACATCCAACATTTGTGGAAGGTGGGTAGATATCTACTGCTTAGGTGCATGCAAAAATAGATTGTTTTCCCATAAGACAACCATAAAATGCACAAGATGTAAGTTGAAAAATCATTTTTTAATTTCAAAGTGTGGGTGTTATAGCTCATGGTTGGAGATTAAGGGAGGGAGGATGCAAAAGTTTGATTCAACTTAAAAGGACGCATGCATGGGGGACCCGGACAACGTCTATTGTGGAGGTGAACAAGAGAATACCATAAGACAACCATAAAATGCTCAAGACGACTCCTATGCAGCTCATGTTCAGTTGCACGTACGACAGTTAGAGAAGATAAAAGCTACTAGGCTCCGATGGAGAATCCTAGAAATTAGCTGATCGATGCATTTGCACCAAGCAGGATAGGGGGAAAAAAAGAAAAACAAAATTGGATAAGAAGGAAGCCCTTGAAATCTGGGAAATGATTTCATCCGAGAGGATATTAACTCGTTTCGTGCATGCCACCTAAATAGCCTAAAAAATTAAAAAAAAAAAGACAAGATAGATTAATATAAAATATATCACTATACAAATATGCAAGTTAAAATTTAACTTATACAAGTTGTTATCTTAACATAAGATGTTTAGATTGAGGGGGAGTGTTAGATTAGCTAAACTACTTTGTACTTATCACATATGCAAACGGATTAAGATGGCTGGTAGTTTGTTATTGTCCCATGTAATTACGATCCCAGTCGTTCTATCTGTGCGCATATATGTGTATCTGTATTGTGCCGATCTATGCACCAAGAAAAACACGTCCCGTCGCACCGACAACGTTCATCCAATCTAGGTTTTCTCTCACAAGTTGTAACAAAAATAACAAATATATATATATGAATGTACGATAACTATTTTTAATTTAACTTATTCTTTTTATTGTAACTTGTAGAAATCAAATTTAGTCTTGTATGCATGTTTGTGGAGTGATATATTTCATATTAATCTATTTTAGTAATTTTTTTATAATTATTTAGATGACATATAAACAATAAGAGGATATCCCTGACTGATAAAAATTCATTAATCTTGAAGGTGACATTGTACACCAATAGATATCTCTCCATCAATGCATTTGGACCGCGCAGAAGTCAGTTGCATGACGAAAGAGAGAGAATACAATATTTACATGTTAACACAAGCCACGTACATACATAGGTAAAAGTACGTTACGTATACCAAAATACACGCACACATAATTAATGTTCAGAAAGCATGACGAGAAAATCAAAGGCAAGAGGAAAAAAGAAACAACCAAAGGAAGAAAAGAACCCCTTTGTTGTGCTATATTTGGTTAACATTAACTATTGGAGGCTGTTCATCCATCGATCAGCATTCCGAAACAGGAAAGGAGCCCACCTCACCACACACGGTGATTAGCCACACGAGAAAAATCTAGCTATCCATCCAACCTGGCTGTACATTGTGCATCTTGAAGTTATTATCTTCTTCCTGTTTTTATTTTCTTTTCTTGTTCTCTCTTAAGCAGCTTCATCTTCTCGTGGTCATGGTGTACCGTACGTGTGCGTGAGACATAGCTAAGGTAGCTAGCTGCCATGCAGTAAAGTCGTTGTTGCTTGACCGGCCAGTTCTGTTGCTAGGCATCTAGCTAGCTACTTCTTCTCAAACTGGGCCAGCCTGTTGTCTCCAAGCCTTGATTTGTAGGCAGCCTTCTTGTACTCATCCCATGTGAACTCCTTGTACAGGCTCTGCTCTCCCTCCCCCAGCAGCTGTGGCAATGGTGCAATCCTCTGTGCTAACGGTGGCCCTCCAAAGTAGATGAAGGAAACCCTAGACTTTAGGCTGTTGGCCACCACCCTGTGCTTCACGCTCTTGAACCTCCCATTGGTCAGAACCTGTACAGGACCAAGAAACCACATGTATATCTATCAGCATATGTGTAATACGGTTATAATCAGCATGCGTAATACGGTAATAGTCAGCACAAAAAATTAATCAAACGGATCTGTGCTTCTTGTGCTAACGGATAAAGAAATATTGTCCATCTGTATATGGTAAGTGCACAAAGTGTTAAGAGTGTGTGCATGATGACGCAATGAGATGCCAGGCGCATATCAGAAGTGTTCATGCCTAACACACACACGCATATATATGTTCATGTACTGAATCTGCTCGTTAGTGGCGGCAGTTATTGGGTCTCGAGTGTCGTAGTTATCTACGAAACCCAGTCCCTGCCGTGTGGGCTGTGGCCATCGTACCATATGCTATCATGCAGGTTCCTTTTCTTGCTTGTCTCGTCTTAATTGGGTTAGTATATTCGTCCAGATGATGATTCTTTCTTTTTAATACCGATGTGAACTGGAACGATGTCCCGGTTGACCCGCTCACTAGGCGCAGCCATTTCAGCCGTGTCCACGTCATTTAATTTAGTAATTTAATCTACACCATCTAGTTAAATGGGAATTATTCTGGAAAAAGGAAAAAGTATGGTAAAGAAAGAGGAAGGTAGCGCGTCGATGGAATTGGTGTCACGTGGCAGCGCCAAGGGTCGGGGCTGTACCGCGCACGTACCTGCAACGAGTCGCCGACGTTGACGAAGAAGGAGTCGCGGTCGGAGGGCACGGACACCCACTGGCCGTCGCGGAGCGCGATCTGCAGGCCGGACGTGCCGTTTGAGCGGAGCACGGAGACGAGCTGCGGGTCGGTGTGCTCGCCGAAGCCGGTGACGCTGCAGCCGAGCCCCTTCAGCGCGCGGCACGGCGGGTAGTGGTTCACGCGGAACACCTGGTCGCTCCCTTCCGCCGTCACCAGCGCGCTCAGCGCGTCCGCCTGCGCAATGCCCAGCCCCTCCGCCATCGCCTCCATCACCCGCACCGCCAGCTTCCGCACCCCCGAGATGTACTCGTTCAGAGCGGCCCTGCATGCATGACGCGCGCGCACCATGTCAAACACTCGGTAAAAAACCTAGAGAAACGGACGGGGCTGATATCATATATATCGCCGTCGGTTTTGAGGGCTCACCGGAAGACCGCGCAGGACGGGACGGTGCAGGCGTCGGCGAGCGACGCGTCGTCGAGGGCGAGGAGGAGGTACTCGAGCCACCCCATGTCGCCATTGAACCCGATCCGCTTGCTGCCGTACCCGAACGGGTAGGCCGGGCCGGAGCGGTCCTTGTCTGGCTGCGTCTGGGAGAAGAACCTGATGGCCTCCGACTCGGCCTTGTCCATCGTGTCCGTGGCCACGCCGTGGTTGACGACCTTGAAGAACCCGTACCGCTCGCAGGCGTCCACCACGGCCCTCGCCGCGCCGGGGCTGCCGAGGTCGACGACCGGCACGCCGGAGAAGACGTCGCCGGGGTCCGGCGACCTCAGCAGCGGGATGTGATCGACGGCGGGCGGGCCAGCGAGAACCACCATGGCCAATAGCGCGTGCGAGGGACAGAGGCTCTCACTTAAGCTCACTTCTCCAAGAAACAGGGCAGGAGAGCGAGCGAGAAGCAGGGGAGAGGAGGTTGATGGCCGGTGGTGCGTTGCTGTGGTGTTGTACCACTGACTGCAAGTGCATGTGGGGGAGAAGTGGGAGAGGTCGTGGGGCGTATATATAGAGCGGGGGAGGGCACCTGCCGGTTGGGTGGGCCTCTCCCCCTGCGGCGCGGGTCCCCGCGGGCAGAGTCGCGGAGAGGGCGAGACGCGAGAAACGGCGGTTCGGTTTGGTGCTCTGGTTTCTCACGGCGTCGCTCGCTCGCGCGCGCGCTGCTCTGACTCGCCTGGGGGTGGGGCGCATGCACGCCTACTTTATCTGGTGGTGGCAATGGAGCCAAGGCCGTCGTGGCGGGGCCGCGACGTGTCCGAACACGATCCACCGGGGAAACGGCCGGCCCATGGCTGCATAGGTGCATATAAGGTGATCGCATATGCTATCTAGCTAGGCACGCACATCTTCCTCACGTGAAAAACCTACTAGCCACAGTGGACGCGAACACGCAAAAGAAATATCTTTGGTCGAGTATGGTACGGGATATTTGTTGTCAATATTGTGGTTATGCTAAATATTTTGGATATCTTTAAAATACAGCAACTTGGGAGAACAACTTTATATTTTTTTTAATTTTGATCTTCAAAACTATTAGGACTCCATTGGCTAAAACTAATTATAAGCTGCATGACTAATTAGCAATAAAATGGATGAAACATATGCCTTTAGTGATTTAAATGTCAAATGCTAAAAAATATATTTCGATGGAAAAAATAGTAATCAAGTTTAAGATTTAAATTTTAGCAACAACTTGTATGACGTATGGTGAATTTCAGCATTCAAAATTAGTTAGTTTGTTTTATACTCCCTCCATATTTTTTTTGTTTGACGTTGGTTAGCTAGAAATTGAAGGGCCTGTTCACTTTGATGCTAAAAATTTTGACAACTTGCCAAAATTTTGGCAGGAATTTTTTATATAGTTACCAAAATTTGACAGCAAACTAAATGTAGCCACTTTTTTGACAACTTTATCAAAATTTGGTAAGGTTGAAAATGGCATTAAAGTGAACAAGCCCGAACTAACCAACGTCCTACATTTGTGTAAGGAGGTAGTAATATAACAACTCTCATTTAAGTTACAAGTAAGTTTCATGACAATATGCTTTTAAAACTAAAAGGGCTCTAAAACCAATGAAATTCTGCTTCTGGATCCATCCAGTCAATAACTACATTCTTTTACGTTAACGTGAGAACTCTCTTGAAGTATCCGATTGATACAGATAGATAGATTATTAGCGGCAGTCGCTCACACGCACGATTAAAGCATGCATGGTACCGCTGTGGTCTAGCCAAAATTTCCGGTCGATCTAATTTGGCAAAGTAGTTTTGATGAGATCGGCGAACGTATGAGAGAGAGAACCCCGCCGATTTGTGCTCAGGTCCGATCGATCCACTTCATTTTCTACTCCAAACCTCACATCATACGTGCTTTATTAGTCCGCACTTCACACTCCACCATACCATTACCGTCCGTGCTTGCTTAGTTAGGTCACCATGCATGCATATGCGTCGTCTGCCTTGTCTGTCTTTTTAAAGGGTTTTCCCTCGTGCTAGAGCCTGCTTTAATCTCTTACTCCAGCAGATAAGCATTGCCGCCATTGCTCTCTTCTCCGGTTCTCCCCGTGGATAAACGATGGGGGTGAAACCTATGGAAGAGATAAAGAGGATCAGGTAAAGCTTTCTTTCGAAGTAAGTAAATTAATTGACTGCTGATTATATATTGACAGACCGAGACGACCGTACCATTGTTGTGCTCACCGTCTCGCGGTCTCAGCATGAGGGCCGCGAGGGTCACCTATGCTAGGGTGGCAATGGCATCGGGAACAGGGAAGCAATGCTGACTTTGCTGAGGGAACGGTGGACTTCAATAATAGACGATCGGATCGGTTCATCAGTCACGGGGGCGTTCACGTCCATGCAGATGCAGAGAGGCTCGTGAACGATTTCTGCATAATCCCGCTGATTCGGCACATAGAAAAGCAAAGCCGCACAGATCGATCATGAGCGGCGCCGCGGGCGCGCGGCTGACATTCGTGCCACACGTAACCTTTGTTAATCTAATCCTGCCTTTTTCGCGGCGATCAACGGTGGCGGCCTGCCTGCCTGCAGGCCAGTTGGACACTACGATCTCATAAAAAAAAAAGGTCGCTCCTAGTCAATGCTGCTGAAGCAACTAGGCCTTTTTCTCACGCTCTATGGGACAGCCTTTTGGATTATAAAACACATCTGCTGGTACTGCGTAAAGTTAGCTACGGTGTGTTCCTTGAAGTTGATACGTTCACACATTACATTATAGCCTCCATTATTGTACTCCTCCATTGCACACCTGCCATAAATGCATGTCTAGCACGCACACATGTAGTACAACCAGACATTCCATGCAAAGTAGTCCCCAAACTGCCTTCGTTCGAGATTCCAGTGGTACAGACCGGGGAATTGTCGTTGACCATATTCCATTTCGAATGACTAGATCTGACCACAGGGGGGACAGAGATCAGTTGGCCAGGAAACCACGGTGTGTACAGTATAACTTCTCCTGACGTGGAGTTCTTGGGCCTTGTGCGATCTCATGTGTTCATCTGACTCAACAATTCAGCTGGACACCTTCGTTTAACTGCCCTCGTGATTCGGGTACACCTCGAGTTTATTTTAACTACTTTACCGAATTAGTATTATTGTGATATTCATGGGTTAAAAACATGTTTGCTTAAAGAATTTTATAGTATTGTATTGCTTAAACCACTCTTATTCTAACATGTCTGTTAATTCTCAAAATATTTATTCTTTAATAAGTAGATAATCTACTGAAATAATCCGTCCAATAATAGATATACATATGTCAATAGCGGAGCCATTCGTCATCACAACTACATTGACTCAAAAAAGAGACGATACTATAGGTGCCGGAAAGTCTATAACCGACCACCTATAGTGGTTTTCCTGCCTGAATGCGTGCCAGCGAGTGGTTATTTGAGATAACCAACACCTATAACCCCTTGTATGTACCTTTTTTTTAAAAAAAAAATCGGCACCAGCGATATTTGTGCCTTTTCTATAAAAAAAAAAGGTCACTCATATGTAGGACATTGGTGTCGGTTTATTAAAAAATCAATCCCTTAGAGGGAGTCGAGCCCACCAGACAGCCAACTGCCCTACTTTTTTAACACGAGACTCGATTGCATCCACGCGTGACTCGATCACATAATCCGCCTCGTCTCTCTCTCTCAAAGCGTCGTCCCGGACGCGTTCTCCCTCCTCATCGCATCCACTGCCGCCTCAAACCACTCCTCGTATCCACCACTACAACCACTTCTCGCATCCGCCGTCAGCATCGCCTCCTCCTCCTCACTTCCTCATGCCAGCCGATCCATCGCCACAAGCTCGAGGGCAGGGAAATCTGCTGCCACAAGCTTGAGGGAGGCCCCCCGTCCCCTTCTCCTAGTCGAGCGTTGATACAAGCTTAATTAAGGCTGGATTCGGACTATAGCGGATGGGACCACGATGATGGAGGCAACAACCAACAACAAGCGACGGCTGATCTTGGGGATTTGGGGATCTTTAGTTGATTCGGTTCTCTTATCTGTTAAGGATTTGGGGATGTTGTTTTTCCCTTTAATGCTGCAATGGATAGTTAGGTATTGGGTAGTAGATGTATTCTAATTTGAGTATTATTGCATTATGCCAAAAATTTATGATTCATTTTGTGATTTGTGATGTTGATAATAATAATGTGTTTGATGAAGAAAAATTTGGGAAATTTTTGGGCTCGAAGCATTTGTTCAAATCAAGCTGATCCAGTTTTTTTTTCAAACAATGCACCTCATCAGTGCCGGTCAGGGAATCCGGTATCCATGTGGAGTTTCCAACAGGCACCGAAGTAGGTATTTTAGTAGTGCCTATTCATTATACGAGAATGGAATAGTGGCAAATGCCTCCCTAGTTTCTAAATGGTGTTTTTCTAAAGAAAGAACTTCATATATATGAATTACTTTCGAATAATTGTCGGAAATCATTCACTATTCATCATTTCATTCTTGCTTTCATCGTAAAGAAACACTGTAAGATATTTTCTTTGTTTTTCCAGACACCCTGATCCTTAGAGGTGTACTATCGTAAACAAGTGAAGCAACATTGTACTACGAGGCTGTGGTTGAAGGCATGAAACGGGCATGTAACAATATCTGAGAAAAAAGCTAGTAGCCCGGATCATCTCTTGACTGCAGAGGAAAAGGGGGTTTCTTCACTGCAGAAATGCGGTGCGCAGAAACGGTGCTCGCACCATTGTTTTATCCGCGGTTCAAGAGAACAACGGATCCGATCCGTGGAACACGTAATCGGACAGCGTGCATGCAGTGTACCGCATGGAGTACCGGTCTAACTAGTGTTTGACTCCGTTCTAATTAAACGCGTGGACGGCTGCCTCTACGTTTCTCGAGGAGACACTACACGGAAAAAGAAATACCCGTACGTTGTGTCGTCGAAGGCGCATGCAGCTAGCCTCGTGACGGCAACTGCATGCGACCCGTGCCCGAGTGGAGGGGTGGAGCCTGAGTGGAGAAGTTTGCATGGCCTTTGGAAGGCTAGCTACGTACGTGCGCCACTTGATGTTGATCGATGTGTGTATTAGTG
The DNA here is from genome assembly GCA_000338895.3 of Oryza meridionalis. Taxonomy (NCBI): domain Eukaryota; kingdom Viridiplantae; phylum Streptophyta; class Magnoliopsida; order Poales; family Poaceae; genus Oryza; species Oryza meridionalis. Next base: position 31,722,751 of record CM002524.2, on the reverse strand, counting down.
TATACTAGAAAACCCGTACTTTGCAACGGATAAAAACGTGCAATGAATTAAAGTATTAGGATCGCTATACAGTATAATTGAAAAAATTAATGACAATTGTTCTATAGTTTTGGGTCTAGGCCTGTCGTCGATCCAGCTCAGAAGTAGGGCTACAGGCTCAGCTTCTCCACAGACAGTACCCTGCCCGTATGCTGGAGCCGACCCTCTCCATCAAATCCGAATCTTTTTTATCTGTTGAGGGTTTTTATCCCCTCGATCTACTCTTTCCGTTTTTCCAAAATTAGAATGAATCCACAAATTTAGGATAAAAACGGCCGTTCGACCATCATCAACAAATGAGATCCAGTATATTAAAAGGGGAAATCAACAGAAAAGTAATAAGAGTGTAGTAGGGAATCGATTTTTGCAATTAATGGAGGAGAGAACACAAGAGGAATTAGATTAAAGTACAAGTGTGCAACAGATTGGATGAGATAAAAACCGGATGAAAAAAACGACAAAAAAAACACGAAAAAAACGGAGCTAAAAATCACGGGAAAAACTGAATTGGGCAAAAAAAAAAAAGTGATAAGGAAAAAAACGAAAAAAATGAATCGAAAAAAGAGAAAAACAGCGAAAAAATGAAGCCAAAAATCACGGGAAAAACTGAATCGGGCAGAAAAAAAAGAGACGGACGGAAATTTTTTTTACGGAAACCTTGCGTATTTTTTAATTAGGTACAGATATAGATATGCAGAGCACACAATTTTTTTCCATCTATGTAAGGAAGTCCATAGTTCAAACCATCCTCGATCTGCAACAATTTGATATTGATAGTAGTTTTAGCGGGATTTGAGAGAGGAGTCCCGGTTCACGTATTTAATTTAGCCTTGTTTTCGTATAGAGGACTGTCCCTGCGTTTAAGATGTGCCACCGTACAAGATCCTTAAAAATATAATTAGGGTCCCCAAAATTATATATTTAATTTATGTCAATGTGTTTTGATATGCTTACGATTTCTTTACTCTGTTTTTTTATATATATTTTGCCTTTCTGCTCTACTGAATTCTGCTTGAACGGGCTTCTCTTTGGGATATTTAACTTTTTTTGCGTAGATATTTAACTATTTGCTACTTTTAAGATGTGATATTCAATAATTTGCCGCTCATAGTTTATAACATGTGGACTCTCGTATATCTATGACATATGGATTTGATGATAAATCGTTAAATGACACATATAAGAGTGGCAGATAATTAAGGGACTGTTTGGTACGGCTTTATGGTACGGCTTTAGCTCCACCCAAAATAAAAGTACAGCTGGATTGTTTAATGATAATTATGGCTACTTTGAAGATCTACATTTTTTTCTTGTATGCAATAACGTCTATTTCAAATAATAAAAATTTTATTTTTCTACTTAACTACTAAGAAAAATTGATGAATTGGTACCACGATTCTTATTCTACCTAGGCAGACGTCATACGTAGATTCGTTTCTTTCATATAGCTTTTGCTGTGTCGCTAGTACATATACTGATTTATTTTATATTTTGCACAGGGCCCTATATTTCTATGGACGGCCCTGCGTATAGGAGAAATTTATTATGGTTAAACTGATTTGTATGCAAAATTATGTAATATATTCCTGCATTTCCAAATAGTCCGCAGTGGCGACTAAGACATTTGAGCTGGCGAAAGTGCTAGCCATGACACTCATGCATGCATGGTCACTGCGAAACACATATGTTGAAATTCCAGGCAAAGAGGCACTCGAATTCCAACGGACGGCTAGCAGAGAAGCTTTTGGAATTAATTCCAAGGTGGTGCATGCACCATGCATGGCCCCCTGACCGTCTGGACGTCCAAATCATCTACAGAGCAGCGAGATATGGGGTACGGTTTGACAAACATGCCATTCTCAGCTGGTCAGAGAATTAAAAAAAAACAGAAGAAAAATAAGATTGGAGCGAGGATACATTTTTAGAGAGACGTCGTTAAACTTAACGCCAATCCTACATCCCACAGCGCAGGTCATATGAAGACTCTTCTAATCTAACAACTCTAATTAAACAGAGACCTTTTATAGTTCTTGGGTAGAGTGAGGTGTGGGGTTTTAAACCTAAGATTTCGAGGAACATCTCTCCCTCTAAATCTTGTCTTTAGGAGGTACTATATCCCAATGGTTCAATTCGTGCGATCTCTTAGGTTTATTGACGCACACTATAAAGGACCTGTTTGGGGGCGACACGATATAGAGAGAAGATGGGAAATAGATTAGGAAGACGCACACTATAAAGGAGCTATTTGGGGGCGACACGATATAGAGAGAAGATGAGAAATAGATTAGGAAGACGTCACGCGTCGCCAAGTCGCTATATTCCACATGGGTTATTTCGGCATTCCAATCGTAACTCTTGTGAACGGACGATTGGATCAGAGTACATAGTAAAAAATCAATTGGTAAAATCACTCAATTAAATAAGAAATATTATAGTAATAAATATACTGGAGTAGTATAGTACTGCTATTTTCTTCGTTCTAAAATGTAGCTACCTAGTACTAGATGTGACCTACGAATCTGGACAGGACTGTCCAGATTCGTAGTACTAGATAATGTCACATTTAGTATTAGTAGCTATATTTTGAGACGGAGGTAGTATAAGATTGTTCATTAATTAACATGCTCTTTGTCATTATCAGCTTGTTGACACCGATGTCAAATCAATGGGCTTGCTTGCTAGGATCACCGATTGATCCGAGTACGTATACTCTATTACTAAGTAGTTAAGTAATCCGTAAACATGTCTATTAAATGGAGTGGCATTAGCTAACTACTCCAATTATGAGAGTTAGTTTTTGACTCTAATTAAGCTGGGTCTCACGGGTGATACGTATGGAGCATGACCACTCACCCGTGAGATAAGAGGATCACAATAAAAATTGGCTCTTGTTTGGAAAAAGCCTGTTCTTGCGCAAACGTTTCTTCGATGCTTTTCGCAATCTAGCGCGTAGCTGGTGTGGAATATCGACCCTTTTGACAATGTCACTATATTATTGTTGTTGCACTGCATGTAAACTTATGCATGTGGTGCTTTAGCTTAATCTAGCGCTAGTGGCTCAAGATGAGCGCGACCCCGGCCGTTCTGATGTTCAATTGTGCTTGCGCCACAACTAAGTGGACGATTATATTTGGACTTGGAGGATTTCCAAACTGTTTCTGAGTCATTTTTTTTTTTGTTGCGCCCCGCTAAGAAAAGATGACTTTTCGGTATAGAAGAAACATGCTAAGATAGTACATTTTGAAATGCCTCTCGTCCGGGGAAAGGAAAAATAAGGAAGACGTAAATTTAACCTGCAGCTGTATTTGTACATCACAAAAAGAAAAAAAAAGAAAAGAAAAAGTTATACCCCACACCAAATAGCTGAAAACGTGGTTGTCTGCATGGATCTCATCATCAAGTAGTGTTCGTGACTAAATGGGCACGCACAGTAGATCGAGCTGTCGCTGTCTAGTGGCGACCAGCGCGTTCGCTGTTGCGATCATGCGTCGCACACGGAGGATACGCCGCAAAGGAGGATTCGTCCAGGTGCAGTGCAGCTAGCTATTGAGGCATAGACCGCGAGGCCGGCGGGCCGGCGGGGCGCTTTCCCGACGGGACATCTGTCTCGCCGCCCGCGCGCGCGAGCGGGGCCGGCGATGATTGTGCCATGCGGCGCCGCTCTCTCACCACCTCGCACGCATGATGCCCGTGCCGTGCGCGCGCGCCATCGATCACCCACTGGAGGCGTACGTGCGCGACAGCACCGATCGATCGACGCGACGCGGGCGCGCGTGCAGGGCAGGGCGGGCGTACTATACATCCCACCATGACGCCATCTCACCATCTGTGGCGATGCACGGGCTGGAGATGGCGAGAGGGCGACGACGTATGCCTGCCACTAACTACTACGCCTACGAGTGTGTGGACGATTGGAATCTCAGCGCGCATGCATGGAACACCACGTGGGCGCGTGATATGATGTACCCAAGCCATCATCGCCATGCCGGACTAAGTTGAGATGCGAACTACACTCCTACCTCGTTATGCACGTAGCCGACCAAATGTACAGTTCGGTTCGATATATTAGTTCAATCATTAGATATACGTGTGTTGTGTGATTCGTGATCGACCCGGAGTTGTTCTCTCTCGGAAAGAAAAGAAACAGAAATTCAGCCGCGCGGTTGTTTCCCGATATTAATTACTGAATCCGTCGCCTGATCAAAAGATCCATCACGCTAAGTAGAGATTTTTTTTCCAAACACCTCATAAACAGCTAGCAACTTGCAGACGCGCTCACTCTTATGAACATGCCATACCCTACGCATGCATCTCTCGGAGGCGGACCGATACATGCTGAGATTGTGAAATAACAACCACCACATATATGCATCGCTATCTATGGATAAGACGATTATTATAAAAGAACTACAAGCATTCATGTTCAGTTCGACTCTAGGTAGTTGATTGTTTGCATGCTTCTGATCAACTATCTTCAAAATAAATAACGTGTTTTCTACAATTTCTTAAAAAAGTGAAGTATGTTGAAAACTCTAATATGAAATTTGGTGGAATTCAAAATTGATGTTTATTGTTGAGTTAGTCCATGGACACGGCTAGATCGCGCGCGCTAGCGGTATATCGCTAACCAGCGACGCCCTTCTCTTCCAAAAAACAGTTACTAGTACACTCAACAGTACATGCCTCTTTTTTTTTCTTCCTAGAAAATTTTCTCCTAAATTACTTATCCGATCTATAATCCGATTACACCATTATGGTCGTTGCAATTAAATCTTTACAACAAGATCTTACACGATTATATTCTGATAAAAAATATCTATGTTGTAAATTACTTTTATTATATATGTAAGTTACTTTTGTCCTATACATAAATTATTTTTAGATTTAAGCTCTTTAATAACTTATATCTTTTAAATCACGTATTATTTTCATGATCAATTTACATCATTGTACTCTACATAAAATATGAGACAAAACAAGATCCATATTGAATATATTCAAACATTTCATTAAATTAAAAGTAATTTATTTAAATTGTAGTAGTAACTTAGCTATGCAATAGATGTAACTTAGCTATGCAATAGAAGTAAGTTAGCACAAAATAGAAGTAAGTTGTTACAACATTAGAAATAAATTCGAGAGAAAAATATTTTGTATCTAAAAATTAAATTTAAAGTCCATAAATTATAGAATTGACTAAAAACTATAATAAACATATTGACTTAAAGCATTATGAATATATAAAAAGTAATTTAGTCAAATCTAAAAATAATTTATATATATGATAAAAGTAACTTAAGTATATAATAAAAGTAATTTACAAATATAAATATTTTTTCATCGTAGCATAATCATGTAAGATCTAGTTTTGAAGATTTAATTGCAACGAACACAATGGTATAATTGGATTATAGATCGGATAAGTAATTTGAAAGAAAACTTTGTAAGAAGGGGAAAAATACATGCATGTGTAATAGAAAAAAACGCATGCATGTGCGCTGGCTTCTCCACGGCTTCTATGGTTGGCGTCGCACAATAAGACAATATCGAGAGGCCTCGCCGATTAGTTTTTGCGTTTGTCCATATTAACACCCGCCTCCAATTATTGGGTAGTCTATATTATCCTCTAAACTAAAATCAGGTATTCAGCAATTTTTAAGTTTGTAAACCAGACAAATAACCATCTTGAGCACCATCTTGGGCGGTTTGCTGGATTTGGCCAGAGCTAGCATATATAGTACCATGTGACAATCCAATCAACAAAAATAACAAAATATTTCATAGGGCCCACATGTAAGATATCATTTCATCCCTCTCAATGTCTCTTTGTTGAGTGGAGGCGACTAAAAGCCGAGGTCAATTTATAGTCATAGGCTGGCGATGTAGATTGAGGCGTTGAGCTCATTGAGTGGGAGTTAGCGCTGGAGGTCACAAAGTCTTTCTGGGACAGAGATAGTACTATCTCTATTCTAAATTACAATAAGGCTATGTTCGGAGGTGGGAGTTGGGAACCCATCTCCCATACACAGAAAACGGAACGGTCTATTAGCACGTGATTAATTAAGTATTAGCTATTTTTTTTAAAAAATAGATCAATACGATTTTTGAGCAACTTTCGTATAGAAACCTTTTATAAAAAATACACTGTCGTATAGAAACCTTTTATAAAAAACACACTGTTTAGCAGGTAGAAAAGCGTGCGCGCGAAAAATGAGAGGGGAGAGTTGGGAAAACAGATTACCAAACATAGCCTAACTCCTATATATACCTAGACAAGTACTTTATGCCTCAATACAAACATTGCAATTGCAGTATATCGACCTCTATGGTCGACACGCTTCTGATTTGTGCCGCTTTGCTGAGGCAGACTCCAACTACTTGAGACTTTGTTGTTTATTAATTACTACTCTCTCCGTACTCTCTCCGTTTTAGGTTATAAAACGTTTTGAATTTGCATAACGTCAAATTGTTTCAAATTTGACTAATATAGTAATATTTATAATACTAAATTAGTTTTATTAAATCAATAATTAAATATATTTTCATAATAAAATTGTTTTAGTTTAAAAATGATACTACTTTTTTTATACGAATTTGGTCAAACTTAAAATAGTTTGACTTTTACAAAAGTGAAAATGTCTTATAATCTGAAACGGAGGGAGTATCGGACAAGCTAACAGACAAATCATATCTACAGAACAAAACAAAGGCAACGTACCATGCATAAGTATGAACAATGAGACCGGGAGACTTGTTCCACGAGATTAGGTAGTAGATACCATTAATAATTAATGTATATATCGTGTATTCCTTTTTGTACTACGACTACCAGAACGTACAAGTGGACTACTTTGGTCTAATCACAATGACTGACGCACTGGGTGACATAGGAGTCCTGATTCTGATGGTTTGATGACTTGATGGTATACAGGGAACTGGATATTTCTCCAAGCACTAGACCACAAGCTGATTGCAAAAGGCACGGTAGTGATGTTTATTCTGACATGACAAGCTATAGCTGACGGTGATAGTTTTCATAATTGTGTGGTGTGAGGAGCTGCTGATTATTCAGTAGATCATCCAGAAGATAGAGAGATAATCATTAAGCGAGATCTAATCTACCTGCTCGATCCAGCTTTTAAGATTAGTGCGTTTTTTTCCTCCTCGCATGCACGTCCCGAGCTCCTCGGAGAAGACACTGAAACAGTGATTCAGATTCCGGTTAGATACGTGAGCTTCTCAGGTGTGACATCTGAAAACGACCGAGATTTCAACGATTAATTACGCTCTACTCTGATCTCTCATGAGACGTAACCTCAAGACATCTAGGATGTGTTCTTGATCGCTGTGGCATGCATATTTGTAGACATTGTGTCGACCTGTTGTCTGAAGCTCTGATCAGTGCGCGTGCAACTGCTCATCAGTGTTTCTGATTCTTGATAAGATTTGTCGTTACTCATTCTGATGGAGTGCGAGCGCTACGCTACGCTTCATTGGTTCAGACACGGTACGGGCCGGGCAATGCAACTTCCTCCGGTTAACATCGCACGGGAGTCTTGTCTGAAGGAGAAGTGGCCGTCAACCCTGTGGTCACCAGCTAAACTCCTTTCCTCCTCGAATCGCCAGTGATGTTTATGGCGACCAGTACCGTCAGAGATAGGCTCGAGGCATGATAACCAAAGTCATTCGGCGATCCCATCATATCTGGTAGGGAGTATTGTATATACTACTCCTATAATATATCATCATCGATCTTGATCCGCCCCTGCTAGCATCAATAATTCGACATTGCGATCGATCGTGCTCCCGTTATCAGGACACTGTTAGGCTTCACTGCTGCTCATGCTGCAAGCATCAGTAAATAAGTTAGTGGCCGAGGTCTAAAGAATCCCGGAGATGTTAGCGATGGCTATCCGCGTTTTGCTGCCTACCTGTTGCCGTCTTGTTGGGTGCGATGATTAAATCCATTTGTGATCTCTGCGTGCTAGCTAGCTAGTGGTGACATATATAGGCCAACTGTTATAACATTTAGCTAGCCTGACAAACAGTGTATGCGTGCCAAAACTTTCGTTACAATAATCCCGTGATCCCGTTGAGTAGTGCATTGCATGCGGCTGAAAAGGCTTGCTGCAAATTATTGGTGCGCCAGGAAGGAAGAACATGAGCCAAGCAAAGTGTATCTGCATGAGCGGCCGGGCCGGGAGCCCGGGAGTGAGCGCACGACACTTCATCAAGGCATATATGCATGCGATTGTGGTAATTGGTTACCAATGCATGAATCTGAACGAGTACACTAGCTAGCAAGCAGCTAGCAGCTGAATCTGAATGAGACTAGTAGCTAGCAAAGCATACATATATAGCACAGTATAACACAGTAACCTGATCTGAACTTTCTGGTGATTATCACTACGCGTCCATGTGTCAAATGCGTATAGATATACTAATATAATATAGGTGTCCAGGAATATGAGATAGAGTTCGCTCACGTGTAAAAAACATGTGGACGAGTGGAGAAACCAACAGGGGCCGATTCGTTGGAACAGCTGGTGTGCATCTCCTGAAAGTTGCAGCTGCCCGCCCGTTGCCAAACCAAAAACATCACAACTTGGCAAAGTGGCAGTCCTCGATCCGATCGACCCTCCAGTACGTACGTATGCGCGCGATTCGTCACAGATAGACGAAATAACTAGACCGTGTCGACCGAAACCGGACGACCGAACTAAGCAGCAGTGGGGGAGCACAGGGCGAGATCGTCGTACACATGGGGTGTCTCGTCAGCGACCGGCAACAGTACTGGGGGAAAACAGCGGCCGGATATATGAACAGGAGTCAGGAGATGCACGGGGGAGGTGGTTTACTGCTAGCTTGAGGCGCATCACGATTTCGATCGCGCGCGCCAATGCGTGCATCTACAGGTGTTGCGCCGCATCGACGCGGGCACGTGTGGTTGCTATCTAGCTTTGGATGGTGGGGTGGGACGGCCAGGAGAGGGAAGGCGGCCCCAGCTTGATCGGAAGCTGGAATAGCTGGGGCCTGGGGGAGGGGACGGGACACCACCATCTTATCCTAGAGAAAGCCAGAACAAAAGCGCGTTCAACAAAAGGTGCATTTGATCTGATGGGCGATCGCAAATTGGCGATCATCTCTCCCTGTAGATATGATGCGTACAGCCATACACGCTACACTCGGGCCGAGGCATGTGTTTTTATAATTAAACGGGCCAGTCTGTGGGCTTTCTTCTGAATGAAACCGAACAGAAAGTGGGCCGCATTTGCCACGGCCAGTTGGGTCCGTGGGAGAGCTTAATGGGCCTCCTCTAAAAGAACAAGAGAAAACGGATCAAATTGACAGATCCTGATCGTCCTCGTGTAGTGAGCAATGTTTTTTCCGAGTGTAGTATACCAACGTGTTCCGAGTATTTTTGGCCCTTTATGAGCAGTTTTTCTGAGAGTGCACAGGACAGAGCTTATAAAAGAATAGTAAATGAATTGTATTATTCAAAAACATATTCCTCTCTTATACAGGCAAAAGAGAGATCGGCAGTACACAACACCTCCATAACGGACTAGAACAAACACGCCTAAAATAACTATAGAAACGAACAACAATAATCTCCTCAGATAAACACCAAATGCTACCGCTGCAACGGAAATCCAAACCACAGGATTCCCGTCCCAACAGATTCCGCAAACTACCCGCTGCGCCCTCTCAGGGGTCGAATCTCATCTCAATGCGCGAAGAAGGCCAGGAGCGAGACGACCGCGGCCACGGCCCACGCCCCCGGCGCGACGGCGCCCGCCGCGTTGGCCGGCGCGGGAGCAGGCGCGAGGCTGCCCAGCTCGACGGCCTCCTCCTCCAGCAATCTCACGGCCGCCGTCGCCGCCACGAGCGCGACGAGCACCGCGAAGAGGAGAGCCGAGGCCTTGGTCGACGCCGCCATGGAGATGACGAAACGAAGGATGTGTGGCACGAGATACGAGAGAGGGAAGAGCAGCGAGCTTCAAGAAGCCGAGGCCGCTGTGACTGGCTGAAGCTTCTCGCCGGGCGCCGCTGGACTCTCTCTGTGTTGTTCGTGTGTGCGTGCAAGTGTGGGAATTGCAGTGCGGGGAATGTGCTGCGTGGTGAGGGGGAATTTATAGGTGGGATGTAGCCGTTGGTGGTCGCAGGGAGGGCGAAACGTTCGAATCCCCAGTGACCGGGCGGGCGGGGCCCTGTGGGGCCCGTTGGCTGGCGGCTTTGAGTGGAGTAGCCGTTAAAAGTTAAAGGCGGTCAGGAGTCAGTCAGTCAGTCAGCAGGTAGCCGTTGGTTGTGCTGGAGGCGTCATGCGTGCCGGCGGAGGGAATCCAATGGGGGACTCGTTGGACTCGTTGCCGCGCAGCCGAGGAGGAGGGGGCGTGCGGACGAAGTGGTGGCGTGCGGACGGAGTGGTGGGTGCGCTCGAGTGGCTTCCAGTTTCCGTGGTCCAGTGCCGTGGCCGGGCTTGGGTTTCGATTTTCAAACGTCCTCCAGCGATGCGACGGTTCACACTGTGTTTCTCGTAGTACACGTGTTAGTGAGAGGCTTGGTGTGGTAGAAATGAATTTCTCGTATACCACCACCGGTATTTCGTCGCGAAATTTTCGGGATATTCCATTCGAATTGTGTTTGTGGACGTATATTCGATCGGTTTTGGCCCTTTTGTGACAGTGGAGCGGAGGGAAGGGGGAAAAACAGGGAGAAAGAGTAGTCTGAGTCGTTTAATTTATCTCTGAGCTTAGCCCTACTCCCCTTTTCTTTTGAGAAAAAGCCCATACTAGGATCTTGGACTAGTTAGGCCCCAGTAGTGCGCGTAAAGAGATTGGCCCAAGATAAATCCGGCAGCCCTTGTATTTAGGCCCACATGATAATAAAAATCAAGGAATAAGTTC